>OY755039.1:19009250-20339884 GCA_963576565.1 Aspidapion aeneum
TTTCTCATTTAGCGAAAAACAGCATGTTTCATGGTAGCCATGACTATAAACTTCATAAATATCAACAGCACAACATTTTACCTTACTATCCCATTTTAGGTACACTTCCCTTACTACATTTTATGTACTTAAATATTTTTATTTTTTTATTTTTAGAGGATAAAACTGGTTTACTCCTACGTTACCTTAATCAGAAGTTCTTCAGCAACTGATTAGTGTTATAAAATACTGTTAAATTATTATTTTTTATTTAACACAAGATGATAAATGTTTTTCTAAACTAAATAAAATTTCTATTTTGATCTTTAAACTGTTCTTTATTTAAAAATAGAATCTTTAAACGTATTGGTACAGCCACCTAACGTCAATGAGCTCTATATACCGGGTGGGCCAAAAAAAACTGGACAATTTTTTTCTCATTATAACTTTTGAACTATACAATCGATTTTAATGGGACAAACTGCACTGGATAGAGATTGATCAGACTTTTGACTAAATATATTTTTTTGTCCGCCATCCCAAAATCCAAGATGGCGGACAAAATTAAAATGTACCCTTCAAAGATGCTCGTTTATTCTTCTGTTGCGAACATTTTTAATTATTTTTTTACTGAAAAAGCTGCATTCTTGCCATGGACAACAAGGTATATATCAGCAAAATCGGTCACGTGGTTCTAAAAAAAAATATTTTTGTTTCAACCATTGTTTTGCATATTATACGATTGCCTTGCCAATCATGTCTGCATTAATTTCCTTATAAATTCATTACTACTAAACCGATTTTATTGAAATAAAAAACATCCTGGTGAGAATTGATTGTTCTTTAAAGATCATGATCAAAATTTATCGCCATCTTAAAATTTAAGATGGCAGACAGATTCATACTTGATTCTTCAAAACGGCGTGTTTATTGTTATTTTCCGAAAATGTTTTTTTTTTATTTAAAAAAAATTCACTACTTTTCCCTCATACAAAGTTAATTTGGTTTGGTTGGTTTGGTTCTCAAAAAATGTATATTTGTTTCAACTGTTGTTCTACAGATTCTACGACTACATTGCCAAGCCTGTCTGCATTCATTTTCTTATAAATTCGTTATTACTGAACTAATTTTGGCGAAATAAAAAAATCCTGAGGAGAATGGATTGCCCTTTAAAGATTGTTATCGAAATTTTCCGCCGTCTTGGAATTTAAGATGTCGGACAGAATCAGACTTGATTCTTGAAAATGACGTATTTATTCTTATTTTGCAAAAATGTTTTAGTTTTTTTCTAATTTATAGAAAAACAATACTTTGTTCGCGCTTAAAGAGGTACAAACTAATAAAATCGGTGTAGTGGTTCTCAAAAAATCGGATTTTATTTCAACTATTGTTTTACAAATTATTCGATTGCATTGCCAATCGTGTCTGCATTTATTTCTTTATAAATAAAAAACATTATGGTGTAAACTTTAAAGATCAATCAGTTTGCGCCATGATGTTTTTTATTTCACTAAAATGGCTCAGTATTAATGAATTTCTAAAGAACTAAATGCAGAGGATTATCAATGCAATCGTATAATTTGTAAAACAGTGGTTAAAACAAAATTAGATTTTGTGAGAACCACTTAACCGATTTTATTACTTTGTACCTTGTTAAGCGCGAGAAAAGTAGTGCTTTTCTATAGATAAAAAAAACTGAAACATTTTCAAAAAATAAAAATAAACACGCCATTTTGAAGAATCAAGTATGATTCTGTTCGCCATTCTAAATTTAGATAGCGATAAATTTTGGTTTAAGAAGCAATCAATTCTCACGAGGATGTTTTTTATTTCATAAAATCAGTTCAGTTGTAATGAATTTATAAGGAAATAAGTGCAGACATAATTGGCAAAGCAATCGTATAATGTTCAAATTAATGGTTGAAATAAAAATATTTTTTTAGAACCGTCGAACCGATTTCATTGATTAGTACCTTGTTGTGCGTGACAAGAATGCAGCTTTTTTACTGATTTTAAGAAATAATTAAAACATGTTTGCAACACAAGAATAAACGAGCATCTTTGAAGGGTACAATGCAATTTGGTCCGGCATCTTGGATTTTTAGATGGCGGACAAAAAACTATATTTAGTCAAAACTCTGATTAATTCTCTGTCAAGTGCGATAAGTCGATTTTAATATGACAAACAATATTAAAATCGATGGTATAGTTCAAAAGCTATAATAGAAAAAAATGGTCAGGTTTTTTTTGGCCCACCCGGTATATAACTGGATAGGCCTTTACATATATGCAAAGTGAGGCAAAAATATTGATACTTTTTGTAGAGAGAGCACGCTGCACAGGAGGTGCTACCTTTCCTATTTTACTTTTACTCTCCGATGATTTTCTGTGGTTTTGAAAGTTCGCGGACGTTTGATGATATTTAATCTATAACTGAATTTTTACTGCGATTAGTTAATAATATAGTTTTTTAAATAATTAAAGCTACTTACTTTAAAAAGGAAACCGGCTTTTCACTCCTATAAAACTCGTTTTTACAAGACACGCATCGTGTTCTCATTTTTTATTTTTGTTCAACAAAAACAATTTCAAAAATATACTGAAAATATTGACAAACACTTTAATGACATATCACAAATGACAATCTCTTTGAAGTATTAAGTTCACAGAATACCACCGGTGATTAAAACTAGAGAGAGAAAGATTGCACTGCTTAGCATTCATTGTATTGCGACAAATGTAAGTTATTTAAATTTTATTGTTAGAATTTATTTAGGTTTAGTGTAGTATTAGGTTGCCTTATCTTGTGGTTGTATTCTTAGTCTAGGTTTTAGTTGCGTTATCTATCACACTCGTACTCGGACGCGAACCTTCTAGTTGAAACTCGTATACTCGTGAATTGAAAAAAGATACATACTTCGCGAAAGTTCGACGACCCTATATATAGGGCCGGACATCGCGCATCAGAAATAACGAACTGTAGTAATTGCGAGATATTAAGACGAAGTTAATAGGCCGATTTCAGTAGTGAGTTATTAGCAAGTTAATAGTAAGTTTTTTGCGTGTTTTGTACATAATTGTCGAGTTTTATCTGTAGCAGTGAACCTGTAACAATTGGTGTCAGAAGTGAGACTTACAGAACTAAATAGGGCAAAGACTATCCCTCAGTGGCTAGGATAATTGAACAGAAGAACAGTAAGTGAGATTTTTCTAAAATATTCGAAGATGTTCGATAGTGTTTTATTCAAAAACCAAAAGAGATATACAAAAACCGACTTCGACATTAGCTTAGTTATTCAAAAAGAAAGAATTAGAAAGAAGTTCTAGAATATTCCATAACATTCTACGACGTTCTATTCGAGAACCAAAAGAGATATCCAAACATTAACTTCGACATTAGCTCAGCTATTTGAAAAGTAAGAATTAGAAAGAATTTCTAGAATATTCCATAACATTCTACGACGTTCTATTCGAGAATCAGAAGAGATATTGAAACACGACTTCGACATTAGCCTTATAGCCTAAAAATAGACATTTTAGGTGATTTATCAGGAAGTTGATGCTTACTCGACAAGGATCGGCAAACATGGAAGATCTAACTAAAATGATGCAGGCTCTAGCAGCTTAAATGGCTCAAAACCAGAACGATATAAGACAAACCATTAAACAAAACCAGAACGACATGAAACAGACCATTGAACAAAACCAAGGCGACATGAAACACACCATGGACGACATGAGACAGACCATGGAACAAAACTAGAACGATATGAAACGGACATATGAGCAAAGATTAGATGGCATTCAAGAAAACTTCGATCAAATATAGAACAACTCCAAACAGCTGAGAGAAGAGTTGAAGACTGCAACCGAAGATCTTAAGGAAGAAATAACTCAAAGAATGCATAGTGTGGAACAAAAGGTACAAAATAAATTGCAGAATGTGTAGAAGAAAAGGTACAAAATGTTGTGGAAAAGGTACAAAATGTTGAAGAAAAAGTGGAGAACAAACTGCAGAATATTAGAGAAACCATGGAAGAAAAATTCTAGGACGTGTCAAAACAGCTTATACAGCTTCAAAAAAAACACAAGAAAATAAAAGCTCAGGGATATGTTGTAAATTCCAACCAAAACATTAAGCCTCCAAACTTTGATGGTGCTTCTTCCTGGTCCACTTAGAAACAACAGTTTGAAGCTGCTGCTGCTGCAAATGGCTGGGACGATGAAGAAAAAGCTAGGGCTTTGCTAGTAGCTTTACGGAAACCTGCTCTGAGACTTTTAAGGTCCATTCCAGCCGAACAAAAACGGAATTATAACGCTTTAGTGACAGCGTTAGAAAGAAGGTATGGAGACGAACACTTGCGAAATTTACATTGGTCAGAATTAAATATTCGTCAGCAAAAATCAGGAGAATCATTGCAAGAGTATGAAGCAGATATCAGGATGCTAATGTATTTAGCTTACCCAGAAATGCCAGAAAATTACAGAGATCCCTTCACGGGAGGTCGCTTTATTAACGGCTTACGAGATACGGACTTAGCAAAGTTACTTCGTTGAGAACGCTTCCATAACAGCAGTAAAGTGTTGATTCGAGCTCTTGAAATTGAATCATCAAATAATATTTTTAGGCCAAAAGTAGGAGCTGTTTTAATTCAGGAGGGAGAAGAAATGAGCAATGGATATGAGGTCAACTCAAAAACGCTAAATCAAATGTTTCAATCACTGATAGAGGAGATTGACTCTTTGACAGAAAGCAAAATATTCAACGCGATTGTCGTGTCCAAATAAGGTCTCCCTCGCCATCTAGTGAGAGGACAGAGTACCGAAGAAGAGATCAGGAAAACTAAAACTAGTCAACGCAGAGGGGTGGGTGTAGACTAAAGGGAGTGTAGCCCCCAAAATGTATTCAATTAAGAGCTTAAAACATACTGCTGACAGTCTTAACATCGACGGACTTATAAATGGAAGACAAGTTAACATAACAGTAGACACTGGTGCTGCCATATCATTGCTTAAGTTCAAAATTGCAACGAGATATCAAATTCGACCAACAGAAAAAAAAAATAACACTTAAGACTGTGACTGGAGAATCCGCCGACGTGTTGGGGCAGACAGACATAGAGCTACAGCTGGAAAGATTGAAGATTCGCCACGCTGTACTAGTTGCAAATATAGAAGACGAATTTATTTTGGGAATAGACTTGATAAGTAAACATGGATTTGCGTTTGATAATAAACTTAATACCCTAAGATTTGGAAACGAAGAGTTCTTTTTGTCAAATAGTCACTTTAATAAAGAACCGATAAAGGTGGTGGCAGTATGCACAACAAGACTTGTCGGTAACAGTGAGACCCTAATTTTTGGGAGGCTAGAAAGTAAACACCAACCTGCGTCGGACTTGTATGCCAACAGAATACACCCAGCACCTACCTCGTTGCAAAGTCACTAGTTAAAACCGATAAAGACATCCCGATTACAGTCGCCAATATTTTCCCAAATAGTGTCAAAATTAATAAGAGGGAGGTGGTAGCATTATTTGAACCAGTTCAGAAAGTAACAAGATGTGAAGAGCCAACTCCCCAGGATAAAAGGAAGTTACCAACGGAGGTACTCCAGCAATTTCAGTCTACTTGGAAACATCTCACGCCAGAAGAATAGTGAAAGAGTTTATAGAAGAACAAAGTAATATCTTCGAAACTAAGAGTACTTCGGGACGCACAAACCTTATTCAACATGTTATTAACACTGGCGATGCTCAACCGATAAGACAGCCCCCAAGAAGACTACCAATAGCAAAACAAGAAGAACTTCACAATCTCATCAATAAAATGCTCAGTGATGGTGTTATTGTCCTGGGTCACATCGCTTCCCGAGAAGGCATCCAAACTGACGAAAAGAAGTTGCAAGCAATAAAAGAATAGCCTCAACCTCGTGACAAACATGAATTGAGAAGCTTTCTGGGTCTATGTACATACTACAAACGATTTGTAGAAGGATTCACCAAAATAGCGTCTCCATTACATAGACACACAGAAGATAAAATTTCTTACCGATAGAATATCGAATGTGACCAAGCATTTAGAAGGCTAAAAGCAGCATTATGTTCTAGTCCGATTCTCGCATATCCTATTCCAAAAGAAATATTTATATTAGATACTGATGCGAGCAACGATGGCATCGGAGCAGTACTCTCTCAAGTACAAGATGGAGAAGAACGGGTCATCGAATATTTCAGCAAAAAGCTATCCAACCCAGAGAGAAATTATTGTGTCACCAGAAAAGAGCTCCTAGCCATCATTAGATCCGTTGATCACTTTCACAAATATCTCAACGGAAAGAGTTTTTTTTTCGAACGGATTGTGCTGCATTACAGTGGCTCATGAAAATGAAACAACCTGAGGGGCAAGTAGCGAGATGGATTGAAAAGCTACAGTAATACCATTATCAAATCTAGCACTCAGCGGGAAGGGTGCATAATAATGCAGATGCCTTGTCCAGAAGGCCTTGCCCCGAAGATTGTAAACAATGCAGGAGAATTTACCAGAAAGAAGGAAATGCCTACGTGCACCAAATAAAGTTAGAACCAGACGAAGAATGGATGTCGGCTTTAATTAGAACGACACAACTTGACGGTCATGATATAGGACTTATCTTGCGATTTAAGAAAGAGAACAGGCCACGACCATCGTGGCAGGATGTCGCAAACCAAGGGATGATATTCAAATCACTGTGGGCACAATGATATTCACTGATAGTAGAAGAAATAATACTTAAACGTGCCTGGGAAAGTGCCGATGGCCTTACTGTGATTAATCAAGTAGTACTTCCTAGGAGCATGGTATAATGGCCAAATGCCATGGTGGAAAATCAGGCGCGCACCTAGGCATAAATAAAACCATGGAAAAAATTAGAAACCGATTTTATTGGGTCAATTACTTTCAAGATGTGAAGAATTGGTGCCGCCGATGTTCGGCTTGTGCAACTAGCCCAGAAGGAGGTCCAGAGGGCAAATGAAACACTATAACGTAGGCGTACCATTTGAACGCATTGCTAGTGATGTGGCCGGACCATTTTCAGAAACTAAAAAGGGCAACAAATACATCCTTGTTTTCATGGATTACTTTAGCAAATGGCCAGAAGTTTTTGCTTTGCCTAACCAAGAGGCCGCTACAGTTGCAGAAGTTCTGGTAAATGATGTTTTCAGCAGATTTGGCATTCCTTTGGAACTATATTCAGATCAAGGGAGAAACTTTGAATCAAAGCTCTTCCAGAATCTCTGTGACCTTTTAGGAATACGTAAAACACGAACTACTGCTTTACATCCGCAGTCAGATGGTATGGTTGAAAGATTTAATAAAACAATAGAAGAACATCTTTTTACCTACACAACCGCCATTCACAATACGACAGGAGCTACTCCATCTAGTATCCTGTTTGGTAGAGAACTTCGTTTACCATGTTATATCATGTTTGGTTCACCTAAAGAAGAACACTTAGAAGTTAATGACTATGTAGAACGTTTAAGACAAAAGTTGCACGATCCATGAGGTGGTTAGAAAGCGAATAGAAATAGCCAGTAACCGCATGAAAGCGACATATGACCTGAAAGCAAACTCTTCAGAGTTCAAAGAGAATGATCAAGTCTGGCTATACAATCCTCAACGAAAGAAAGGAAGATCACCTGAGTTGACACCACCATGGGAAAGATCTTATAAAGTTATTAAGAGAATTAATGATGTAGTCTACCGAATCCAAAGAAGCCCGAAATCCTAGATGAACGTTGTTCATCTGGACAGACTAAAACCTTACATGGGAAATGTTGATCGAGAAGATCAAACCTGAAAAGGAGGATATTGCTACAAATCTAAGTTATTTAAATTTTATATTTTGAATTTATTTAGGTTTAGTGTAGTATTAGGTTGACTTATCTTGTGGTTGTATTCTAAGTCTAGGTTTTAGTTGCGTTATCTATGACTCACACTCGTACTCGGACGCGAACCTTCTAGTAGACACTAGTATACTCGTGAATTGACAAGAGATACATAGTTCGCGAAAGTTCGACGATAAAGATAACGAACTGTAGTAATCGCGAGATATTAACACGAAGTTAATAGGCCGATTTCAGTAATGAGTTATCAGCAAGTTATTAGTAAGTGTAAGTGCGCGTTTTTTACATAATTGTCGAAATAAATTGACATATCGTTTTTGACATATCGTTTGATTTGTAGCAGTGAACCCGTAACAGTATGTTCTCACTCTAAAAAAACTCTTTAAATTATTGCCTCAGTGTCCCATATACGTAATGTATAGCCGTGGCCGTTCCAGTTACTTCGTATTAATTCATTGCCTAACAGCGGCGTAGCGTGGGGGGGGGGGGGGCGCGGGGGATTTGTCGCCCCCCCCCCGCCCCGAGGGTAGTGGCGCCCCATTGGTGGTCGAAGCGCCCCCTGCTTTATTAAGTCGGGCCGGCAACGGCCAGTTGAGTGGGCGCCAAAGGAAACTAACGACATGATGACCTCTTTTTTTTTTTGGTCGCAAGATTTTTTTTCAGTTTTCAGAGGCGCCCTTTTTAGCGGTCGCCCCCCCCCCGCCTTTTCGGGCACGCTACGCCGCGTACGTTACTTTTATTTATCAATAAGTATAACGCACAGTTAACATGGATTTCTGAGACTCTATGGATTGTGTCCGTTTTTTGATATGTCGTAAAGGATACATTTCTAAACAAACTTTAATTTGGATAAAATCGTGTACAGGGTGGTTCAAATTGGACACTTCTAAGTGGGAAAGGGTACTTCTAGGAAAGATGGAGGAAACTAACCCCCCTTTGCAAGGCTCAAATTTCAAGACAAATTTTTTGATTAAAACCGCATTTTGATATATTAACCCAATTTTGTCCTTTTTGAAAAATCTGAATTTTGAATTGGGGCCTGTAACTTTTTAATTTCTTAAAAGTTTATTTTCTGTCTGCTTGTTTATAGATTTTTTAAAGTTTAATGCAGATGTCTATTTAAATTTTAGCTGTTATATTTAATTTTCGAGATATTATACAAAGGGTTAATTTATCAAAATTCGGTTTTTACCGAAAATCGTATCTTGAAATTTACGTATTACGGTTTGCGAGATATAAGCGTTGAAAAAAGGACTTTTTTCCTATACATTATACGATATAGTTACTGATGTTTTTCCATTAAAATATTGTCAGGAATTCCTCTGTAATATTATTTTGAAATGTGTTGAAAGTTGAAAAACATATGTCACGACGTATACTATGTCAGTATTTTAATGGATAAACATTAGTAAGGTACAGACGCTTTCACCAAATATCCCTATATTTGACGCAGTTGTGATACAATATTGAGTGATACGTCAAAATTTTCAGAAAAATTCGTAGAATATCAATTTCTATGGTAGAGATCTGGCATATGGTGCAGAACCACTTTCTAAAAGATTGGTTTTCAAAAGTTTTTTGAAAAAATTAGCATATAAACCTCGCGATAAAAGTGTTATTTTATCTCTCGACAAATTGTAGTACTCCCTTTGGTCAAGAAACATTTTGCATGGGGATAAAAAGTGCCACTTTTATCCCTTGGTATTTGATATATTCCTTTAAATATTTATTCACATCAGTTATTTAAAGAATATATTTTTTTTTATATCAACCACAATAAACACAGGAAGAACTAGAAATTTCGTTGGTACATAATTAGCGAATGTGAAATAAATAAAGTAAATAATATACGCAACAAGGCAATAATTATTATAATCCAAAAAACCTGACAAGACCAACATAGACACATGGCCGTTACAGGTCGCCTGTAACTAATAAACAGTAAAATAATGTCTTAACTTTAAACTCGTTTTGCTCAAAAATGCACTTTGACTACTCCTGTACACTTTTGCTTACGACCGACAACAGTAATGTAATGACTTGAAATTCTGTCGGCTTTGTTAAAACTAATTCTTATCTAACAACCCTTAAAGCCGCCCTTACAAAAAAGAACTTTAATGACTCTGCGGATTCAATTTGTTGTCGCCCCATTTAAAGTTTTCCTGCGTCATTATGTAGACCAGCCAGTAAAAGAGATTGAACATTCCAAAAGACGAGGGAAAGATGATCCTTGCCGTTCTGTCAATCAGAGATACGCTGTTCACGTGCCTGTTGCCGTGGTGACCGTTTTTGTTTGATTCTGAAAAAATTAATTAGTTAAAAAAGAATTAAAGTGCCGTAATTAGATAACGAGACTTCCCTTTAAGTGACCTAATAGTTCAGGCCCTATACGTAAACGGGGTCCGATACTGCATTTAATGATAGAAGCAACACACTTGGTATGGATAGACATAAGACTAGCCCGAACATTTTACGAAAGGGAACCACCCCCCAACCCTGGCAGGGTGGTTGTCCCCCTTCTTAAACGTGCTTTTTGACGGCTTTTTGCTAATAACTCGAAAACGGTCAACTTTTCTGAAAATAATTTAAAAATCATTTTGCAAGCGGATAAAATTTCCCTTTTAACCATTACCTTAGTATCCTCTAAAGACTGTGGTGCATGTTCGATAGGCCTACGAAAAAAGGGGAACATTTTTAATATATGTTTTTTTTTATTTTTCTTGTGGCATTTTGTATCCTTAAAACAATGTTTTTTTCAAAAAAGTATTTTTGTTCAAAAACCCATTGTATACAGTTATATATTTAATAAGTTAGACATAACTTTTGGAAACAGCCGCCTTGAAAAAAAAAATGTGCTTGTAGGAATCCTCAAATGAAACAAAAATTTTGAACATTCATTTTTGTAACGCAGTAAATAATTCTCAAGGTGAGTAAACAAAGATTTTTGATTAGTATTAACTTAAAACTTAATTTTTCGAGTTGAATTCATTTAAATTGGGGGGAGAGGGCATCCCCCCTCTCACCCCCTCAAAAGTGATCTTCTACGGTATTTTTCTAATTATTTGCAAACTTTTAACTTGACCAAAAACAACTAAGTAATATTTATTGAGGCTGACTAAAAGTCCTCTGACGATGTATAGCAAGCCCCCCCTACATCAGTGGCGCACCTTTTATAGGCATTTAAATAAATGAGAAGTGTGGAAAAAACAATATTTTTTTAATTTTCTGGAATTTTATTGTTCTACATGTCTGGTTTTAAAACTAATTTTTAAAGCTGAAAAAATTTCCTTTCCAGCGACGTATATCACTGCCCCTTAAGGCAGCGGTAGATCTAGCATAAACGCACCAAAATGGTCAAATTTGGTACACACTAGAATCTTCATTTAAGACAACCATATTGGAGCAGTACTAATACACACACTGCGTTCAATGAGAGAAGCAACACACTTGGTATAATTATACAGTATACTCCCCCGAGAATATAACGAGGGGGAATCATCCGCCTATTCTTCGTGGGGAGGTGGTTTCCCTCTAAATGTTTTTTTAGATTTTTTTTATTACTTGGTATATCAAATTTGACCATATTTGGGGCGTCTATGCAAGATCTACTGCTGCGTTCAGGGGGGAGTGATGTACATCGTTGGAAAGGAAATTTCTTCTTCTTTAAAAATAAGTTATAAAACCAGACATGTGGGACAGTAAAACTTTTAAAAAAATTGTTTTTTCCACACCTCCCATTTATTTAAATGCCTATAAAAGGTGCCCCACTGATGTAAGGGAAGCGTGTTATACATCGTTAGAGAGCACTTTTCATCAGCCTTAAAAGTTTGCAAATAATTGGGAAAATACTTTAAGAGAGCACTTTTGATGGGGGTGAGAAGGGGGTGCCCCCCACCCACACTTTACAAAAGGTCAACTAGAAAAAGTCAGTTTTAAGTTATTACTAACCAAAAATAATGTTTTACTCACTCTCATTTTTATTTCCTGAGCTACAAAAATGAATGTTCAACATTTTTGTTTCATTTAAAGATTTCTACAAACACATTTATCTAGCTTAATAATTATTTAACTGTATACAATGGGCTTTTAACTAAAATTATTTTTTTAAGAAAAAAATAGTGGTAAGGATAAAAAATAGAAACAAAAAAAAATATTAAAAAAATTTCCTCCTTTTTTCGTACGCTAATGGAACGTGCATCACTGCCGTCAGAGGGTACTTAGGTACAGAGTTAAAAAGGAAATTCTATCCGCTTGAAAAATGATCTCCACAAGATTTTTGGAAAAGCTGACAGTTTTCGAGTTATAGCAAAAAAATATAAAAAAGCACGTTTAAGGGGGAGAACCACCCCCTGCCAGGGTTGGGGAAGTGGTTTCTTTTCGTAAAATGTTCGGGCGAGTCTTATGTCTATCGATACCAAGTGTGTTGCTTCTATCATTAAACGCAGCATATCGCTGGAATCTCGGATGTAGGGCCTGATCTATAAGTGACTCTTTATGGGGCCCTGTTTTTTTTTAAACCCAAACATAACCAAAAAATTTCATGTTAAAACAGCCAAGTACATGAAAATGGTATTCCTTAAAAAGAATTGAGATAAAATTAAAGCCAAGTTAGCAAACAAATTTTAAAATGAAAGGTTCTTACTAGTTTGAAAATGTTTTGTAAAACTTTTTCTGCAAACGGTTTTTTCCATGTTTGCTTTTTCCTGTGTGCTTATTTCTATGATTTTAATAAAGCAAGTCAACAAAAATATTATATTTCTCAGCCTTTAACTTTTATGTAGTACATACCAGTCTTTAAACCTTGCATATTTTTTTGGGCTCTGGCTCTGGGGGGTAATTACCCCCCTTTACCCTCCCCTTTAGAATCGCCATTGCATCAGAGTTTTTTAATATCCTCGCAAACCCCTGTAAACCCCTAGGAAAAGGAAAATTAGGAACCACGAATTAAACCATTTTTCCTATTCTGGAGAGCTGGCCCATAGACTACACAGAAGACCACGGTTCGGTCCGCTTTGCAGCAATATGTTATGATAGACTATAACAACAATCAAGGTAGAATAAAGAGGAGATGACATCATATGACTTACCTGAACCGAACCGAACCGAACCCGACCGAACCGAACCAAACCCCCTTCGGCCATATTGTTTAGACTCTTCTGTCCATCTTCTGTCATCGCGATCTCTCCGATCGATCAAGCTTTATTTTCGTTTAAATTGTGTTTTTTTAAAGATTTTGTTGTGTTTTATTATGAATATAAATGAAACACTTGGGTTCTTATTGTGTTTTTATTTAGGTAAAAACCACACAACAAAACTTATTACAAACGGAATAGAATGAACGAAACTACGAGGGTGTATACCTGACCTCATCTCAAGGGTAGACTGACTGGTTGATAGTTTAGCCATCTCAAGATGAGTAAGGTTACCAACTTAGTAAGGCTACCAACTTATGATATACATAACAGATTTGAGTGGCATTTTTGCTAGTTTTTTTTAGAACGAACATGGTGTTTTGTACTCTACGTAGTTGTGGAAGCAGAAACAGTGTAGATCAGACGATATCAAAGGGAATAACGTTTCATAGGTGAGTATAAACGTGAGTATAAACAAGAAACAGAACCGTACTAAATGGCACAAAAATTTTGAAAAATAATTCGTACTCTAGCTTACCTAAACTTTTAGCTCACTATACTATAGTAGTGTGAGCTATGGTGATCCTAATTTTTTTCGAGAAAAAAAAGTTGCTCCGATTTCAAAAATTTTTATATATCTTTGCGTTTCAGATGATTTTGAAACTTTTTTGTTGCGCCGTCTGTCTGTCTGTCTGTATGTCTGTCTGTAAAGATCAACGCGCATAACTCAAAAACCGCTTGGCCGATTTTAATTTTAGGCTAGGCTGGGTCTTGGGTCGAGATGGTCCCATTTAAAAATAAACAAAATCCACCGAACACAAACCAAATAAAAGGGTGGGGGTAGATTTTAAAAATTAGAGTTTATGTGAAAATATGGCGTGTATGATATCAAACGAAAGATAATTGCGTCTAGAGTTAAGAAAAATACATTTTAATTTATTTAAAAAAAGGGTGGGGGTATATTTCAAAAATTAGAGTTTAAGTGAAAATATGGCGTGTGTGATATCAAACGAAAGGTAATTGAGTCCGGAGTTTAACAAAATACATTTTAGTTTTTGTTTTTTTAAGGGTGGGGGTAGATTTAAAAAATTTGAGTTTAAGTCAAAACATGGCTTGTGTGGTATCAAACAAAAGGTAATTTCGTCTGGAGTTGAATAAAATATATTTTAGTTTTTAGTTATATTAGCTCAGACGTACACTATAACTATAGTACCTAGTGTGAGCTTAGGGGCCCATATATTGGCAGAGTATTTTCTTTGGCAATGGCGCCCCCTTTTTGAATTAATTAATTGGTTACGCTGTCCTTTTCCCGAATATAGAAACCCAAAACTGAATTTTTACTACAATAAAACATATTTTCTTAAAAAAAAAAAAAAAATTACATCAAGGCTCCCGCGCTCACACCCTTTCCCAATATTGGTAGGCGCTCTCCAACCCCTGTCCTAGAGGTACCCAACCAAGAAACACAAGGCGGGCGGGTCAGAATCGGCCCCCAGTCGCGTTTATGGGCGCTCACAAACGCGGCGGCGTCTCAGGAAAAACAATTATTCTCAACTTTTGCAACAAAAAAAATCGCGATTAAAATATATATATATATATATATATATATATATATATATAATTCAAACAAAAACATAAAACTTTTGTATTTAGATACCGAATTTCGATATCTCTATAAAAAAACTAGAGAAATTAATGCTATTTATTTGACTTTTTCAGATTTCCTAAAGATGTATCCCGCCGTGAAGCATGATGTTCGTAAGCAGGAGAAGCTGTCAGCCAACAAAATATAGTGTGCTTTGTTTCAAGCATTTCTCTAAAGGAAGTTTTGACAGAACATCCCAGTGATTTGATAAATTTATTTTTTTTAATAACCTTCTTATATTGATTATTGTCAAAAATTTTAAATTATCTGCATAATAAGAGTTTATTACTACTATGTCGGTTTAGAACGTTTTTCTACGTTGTCCGACGCCTATTCTCCACCTCCTTCGATCCTGACAATCATCTGATGTCAGATTTTTTTAACTCATTGATCTTTGAATTGACTGTTGCCATTCTAGTTTAGGCCGCCCTCTTTTTCTGCGCCCTATTGGTTGCCATTCTAGGACCTGTTTTGGTAATCTTTTGTCGTTCATCCGTTGTACATGGCCGTACCATATCAGTTGCCTTTTAGTGATGTCATCCGTTATGCTTCCCTCGATTCCCATTCTTTCTTTTATGATCTCATTTCTTATGTGATCTGTTCTAGTTCTTCTCATTGCTCTTCTTATTGCATCCATTTCGACACTTTCCATTTTTGTTTTATATTTTTCTGTTACGCGACAAGTCTCTATTCCATACAACAGCGTGCTTTTCACCATTGTTTAATATATGTTAAATTTTACATTCTTTGTTATCGCTTTGCTCCATAAAATACTGTTAAGACATCCAACTTTTTTGCTTTTACTATTCTTTTTTCCAGTTCTTTACAATCTGTTCGTGTCTTATCAAATGTGACACCCAAGTGACACTCATTGAATGGAGATATTGTTTGTCCATTATCTAGTTCAAACTCACTGAATTCGTTTCCAATACATAAGTACTGTGTCTTGTCCACCTTCACTGTTAATCCCCACTTTTGGTATTCTTCCATTAACTTTCTCATCATATACTCCATGTCTTCTTTATCATTAGCTACAATTACTGTCAGCAAACTGTAGTGTGTATATGGTAAATCGGTCGTTAAGTTGTATTCCCATGCCGTGCACTTTACGTTTCCAGTTTTTTAGAGCTACTGCGATATATATTTTAAAAAGAGTTGGACAGATACAACATCCCTGTCTTAAGCCTTTTATTACCAGGAATTCTTTTGAAAGTCTATTTTCAATATTAACTTTAGATTTTGACCCTTTGTATAGTTCTTTTATCGCTTTTATGTATGTATGATTGATATTAGTCTGCTCTAACACTGTCCATAATTTTTCTACTGGAACGGTATCATATGCTTTTTGTAGGTCCACAAAGGTAACATGACTCACTATATTTCTGGCGCTCCTTTTCTCAATTACTTGTTTAAGACAAAAAACATTATCACTACAAGATCAGCCTGCACGAAACCCACTTTGCTCTTCGTCTTCTTGTTCATGAAAATCATTCTCTATTTGATCTCTAAGAATCCTACCGTACAATCTACTTAGAGTACTGGTCACTGAAATTCCTCTGTAATTGTTGCAATCCAGCTTGTTTCCTTTTTTATGTATTGAGGATATGAATGCAATTTTCCAATCATTAGGTACTGGATGCCCGTTTATGCATTGATTGATAATATATGTGAGATTTTCGAGTAGTTTCTCTGATCCATATTTGAGCATTTCAGCATATATTCCCCCAGGTCCGCTAGCTTCTCCGGATTTAAGCTTTTTAATACTATTCTTTATCATTTCTTTTTCGATGATTACTTCCTCTCCGTGTACTTCTATGTCTCTCCTCGGAGAGTCTGCTAGATATTCGGGTCTCGTCTCCTGCAGCAGTCCGCCTAAGAGTTTATTCACTATCGAAAATAGCACTTTTACAGGCCTGGAACAGTTTGATGTTATACAATAACGACAAATTTATTTCAAATGTGCCGCACACTGCTTTTTAATAACCGCATCGATTATTATGATTTACAATGATAGAAGCTGCGGTTACTTTTCAAAACAAAGTATTACCGCGGCAAAATAAATTTTTATACGGAAAATTTGTTTTTGGAATTTTTATAAAAATAATTTTTTATAAAAAATATTTTTTACAAACTTAAGTATTCCCCTTCTTCATATCCCTTGAAAAGGAGAAGCTGTCAACTTGTACTATAAAGAAATATAAACACATCTATTGAGTGCGGCCCTGTTAAGCAGACATATTGGTGTGACTTTAAGCCACTCCTAGGGATGCCACTTTCTGCTGCATTATATAAAGGGTTGGAGCGGCTCCTCTTTATTCTACCTCGATGATAAAAACACATTAAACAAAAACCTGATGCGCCAACAGCGGCTTCTCTCTGTCTCTGTTTCCTGAACTTGTCATCACCCATTAAACAGTATATGAATTGCTTCCATCTGGGTAGTTTGGTCTCAGTCTGGGTGGTTTTCTCCAAGGTATGCGGATGACGAATAGATGGGGAAGTCTGAGCGGTTGAAACGAGAGAAGTCCTACGACTCGACGGATAAAAGGGAGCCTAAATTAGAAAACAAAAGAATTAAAGTTAGAAAACAAAATATTCAAAAAGAAGCCTCAGTTTTTCATAGCGTGTGTGTACCAGCGCCGCACGGAGGTCTAAATGCAGAAATTACGGAGACATTAAACTTTTTTTAAAAATAAACAAAATTATTCTTATTTATAATGATTTTAGGAAAAATTGCAGTGGTGGTAAAGAATATTTAAATTTTTACTGTAACAGAATATTTGGATTATTTTTACATGGTTTTAATTTTTATGGAATTTAAAAATATATCCAAATTCTGTTCCCAGACCTAAATAACTGCTACATATTTTTTATCACATTTACTTTCTTAAGAGGGCTTTCTTCAAAAATATATTGTTAACAGATTTAAACATACTTAAAATTTTTAGAATAATAAATATCATTTAAGTGTTTATTTGTCAACCTTAATCTGTAGGACCATTTATGTTTATTGCCTTTTGGGTTAAGCTCAACATGTGTTCAGTGACGCCAATTCACCCTCAATTAAATTAAAATAATATATTTTCCAGACATTTTCATAAAAGCCAATAATTTTCCAAAGAGAGTTATTTTAACAAATAGCTCTTAATTTTCTGATCAAAGTGATATATCATAGCATATACTTGAAATAAAGTTCTGCATTAAGTTAACTTTGATTTTTACATATACGAACAGGTAGATTGTCCTAATTTCTTTCTATTTAACATTTCTCATAAAGCCTTTATTATGTCTGTTGCTTTATTAGGGGTAATTTTCTATATCGCCACCAGCTGTGGTCAGTTTTATACCCGTCTTCGAAAAAGGTCATTATATTATTGGTAGATGACAATTATTATGTTAAATGCGGAGTCAAATATTTATTAAAATTTATGGTTTACTCTAGTTTTATATTATAACCAGTGGTCAATATCCAGATTACGTTTTTCAGTTTCACACTACGGTATTCCCTTTAGTTGTTTTCTAAATTGGGATCATTTTAATATCATTTGATTTTTCGTCTTTGGTTTGTGTCAACCTTTTTAGTTTTTTTTTAGTAGGAGGGAAACTGAACAGCTCAAAACATTAATGTATCGGTGAGGTTTAGTCTTTTGTCTTATTCTATTTCTATGTCACATTATCTTATCTCTCTCTTTGAGACAAAGGCAAGCGCGCACAGACCCATTAGATGGCCACACCCAAAGAACAAAATGAAGGGATGAAAAGCTTAAAATCCCGGGGGAAGTCAGTTCCGAATAAACCGTCAAAGAAGTGTTTTCGTTTAACGGGTTTTCGGGATTTTATCTTCGATTTTTCCTCCCTTCTAAATTGACCTCTGGTTATTGATTTTTCCATAAGTTTGACCATTTCATAGTGTTTTTTTTCTTTTCTTTTCTTTTCTTTCACAAAACAAAGTAATTTCATAAAAAAACCATGCAGTGGTCAAAACTTTTATTTTTAACGGTTATTGTTATAACCAATTTTTTTAAGCGTAAGTTTTTCTTTCTCATTAAGTTTAGTTCTTTTGTTTTTTTATTCAAGATCATTTAATTTTTCATTTCTTTATTTTTCAAAATATAACATTTTCACCACAAAATTAATTTTGGTTTTACTTTTATCACACGAATTAACCAATTAAAAAGTTTGAGGTCAATGAAATATATGCAAAGCAATCTTACCTTGAAACATGGTATGGATTGTCAGTTTCTGTATGTTTTGTGTGGTTTGTTCCTTAATTCTTCAAATTTTTCTATAGCCTAGATGGTTTAGGTAAGAGTTGTTTATGCATTATTCTGACTAGCGGGGTAGGGAAAACGAAGAAGGTTTCTATAGATGCCGCACAATCATGTCTACCATAGTTAAGGATAGGGTAAGTGAATATCAATTAGTTTAACATAGTCTACCACGTGAATCCATCTCGAGTGCTGCTTCACACTACCAGATTAACATCGTTGGTTCCAAAGAAGATTACTAGAGAATAACTTCGCCTGAGTTATTCTAGTGCTGTGTATCATTTTGTGGGGTAGTAGCCTTGGAAAAAAAATGACCGCTCGCATTTCCAATAGCCAACAAAAATCACGTTACATTACCTATTTATACTTAATACATAAGTAGCCCAGTTATAAAGGATGGGGCACCATTAACATGAGAAAAAATGTCTCGGTTAAATTAGCTGACATTAGGGTTCTTTTAAGCACATATAAAAAAATTAATCATTTCTATCTCGCCATTTTCGAGATACAGGAATTGACGATATATCCTTTTAGTTAAAGTTTTGTACACTTAAATGGGTAAGTGATAAAAAAAGTTTCAGCAAATATGATAAAGTTCACTAAAGTAAGAAATAAAAAAAATTTGAAATAAAAAAAACACCTAATTCCTAAATTTTCTTGTAACTACTAGTCGCAGTTGGGTACAAAACAGTAGCGTGTCGTGGATAAAAGGGCGGGGGGGCGAAGACCTTAAGGGGCGCAAATATAGGTATGGGGTCAAATAAATTACAAACCTTTTTTTAAAATAATAACACACGCACCATTTGTTTTTGCGTTAAATTTAGTTTTTCTATTTTTTTCTCAAAGGAGGCCAGGGGCGCCAAGCGCAGAGGGGCGGAGGGGGGACGTTCGCCCACCCTGGCTCCCTATACGACACGCCACTGGTACAAAATTACCCAATAACTTGATTCATGAAAATACAAAACTGTATAATTTCGTAAGTGCGCTTTGGGCATCAAAACTAAAAGTTGAAGCATGTCGTACATTATAGATATTCCTATCAATTTTGTACTCAACTGCGACTATTAGTTACAAGTAAATTTAGCACTTGAGTATTTTTTTATTTTTTTATTTAAAAGTATTTTTGGTAAAGGGTTTTGTTGACTACGCAAGAAAAAATGTCATTTTGGGAACCGGTCCAAATTGACTTTTTGAAAAAATTATTATGTATTTAAAAACAATTCCTTACACTTTAAAAAATAGATTTACACCCACCGGTTCGTTTACCCTATATCACAGTAAAATTCACTTACCATTTTAAGTTATTCATTAATTTAAACAATCATCTAAAGGCCACTTTCTGACTTTTTCACTAATTTTTAAAAAAAATAACTTTTTAGTTGCGCCCCGAAATGACAAATTTGGAGTAGAAGTTGTAGCGCACCCTTTGAATAAGTAAAATAAACGTTGACACAAGGGCGGTTCTGGAGTCAAATAAATTCTGGGGGGGGGGGGGTAATGGTCATGCGGTGACTGTAAATTAGGGCACAGGAAAAAAGCTTATATGACAAATGCACACAGCAAAGATCCTCTTAGGAAAAGAGCGCACACGTCTAAAGGCGCACACCAAAAAAGCGCATTCGGAAAATAGCGCAGACGGAAAATAGCGCACAAGGAAAATAACGCACACGGAAAATAGCGCACATAAAAAAAGAGACATAGTAAAACAGTGCACAATGAAATAAAGTTAAGCTTCTAGAATTCGAATGTTCTATGTAAAAAAGTAACAGGTTAGGTTATTAGACAATTTCGCCACAAAAAAGATGAGAGTATTTATATTAAAACTTTTATAAAATTTTGAAATGTGATTTTTTTTTTTTTTAAACTTAAAATTTCGAAAATCTACACACAAAAAAAAATGTCTTCAGTCAATGCAAATTGCTTTGATCCAAGGAAAAATCTGCTTTCCTATGCACGAAGACGATATTTTCTTAACAAAAAAACTATTCTCTTGAACTGCTGGTTTCCGTTGAAAATAAAAGTTGCCTCTATCCAAGAAAATTGATTTGTTTTGAATGGAAGCGGCAACCTTCTTGTTTTGTGTTTTCTAGTATTATGGAATAAATCGCTATTTTCGTTTTGAGATGCCGGATATTTTGAGTTAGTCTTGACGCAAGTAAAGCCACTTTTTCTTTGCGAAAGGCAGTTTGTTTTAAACCAAAACAATTTACCAACACAATTATTTTTTTTCCCAAAACAAGCGGTTTGCTTTGATGAAGAGAAAACAATTTGTTCGGAGACTTTTGCTTTTGGGTCAAGATAATTTTTTCAAGAAAACTGATTTTCTTAACTGAAGAACTTGTTTTTTTCTGTGCATGAGAGGTTACACCGGCACACGAAATAAAAAAGTGGTCTATACGTTTGATCAGACCTATCTATCTATTATATAAGTTTTTTGGTGCGCTGAATTCAATTGCGGGGTTCATCTACATAAAACTTCACGAAAATTAAATAACAAAAACGTTGCAATTTTTCGCGCAACAAAATAAGTTTCTTTAGTCTTATCTAGTATAATGTAAAATTTTTATTTGTATATGAACTCGTCACATATACAGACCACTTCTTGATTTTGTGTACCTACCGATGTTATTATTGTAAGTTTTTCCGCTGTGCGATATTTTTCGTATGCGATTTTTTTCGTACACGCATTTCTCCTTTGCGCATATTTATCCTACGTTTTTCCCTATGTGCTTATTATCGGGAATCTAATAAAGCTAAAAAAATATTTCTTTTAACTTAACTTTCTTTAACTAATCTGTAGCAGCTACCAGCTTTTATACCAAATATATTTTTTCGGGCACTGGGGGTGGGGGGGGGGTGCTAATTACCCCCAGTACCCCCCCGTAGTACCGCCGGTGCGTTGATATAAAAATTTTTGTAAACAATGTGAGAATTTATAAATTTACTAATTTTAAGTAGCCGTAAATATAGGTAATGGTAGGAATACAATTGACTTTAATTTGTTTTATAACCTTCTCTTATTATGTTATGGAAAAGGTCCCGAAATGATTTTTTGGGTATATAGAGAATAGAATTAAATTAGAGGTGTATTTAGTTAAAATTATTAATGGCATGGCAAGATATTTTATGGTTAGGCTCTCAAATGAATAATTTTTGCTCAGACAACTTTTTGAATAAGTAAAATGAACCCTTTTTTTAAAATTTATTGGGGACCTTTTGCATGGGACATCTCTCTTATCTTTTATTTGAGGCATGCGCAGTTACCTGGTTTGAACCTTATCCTTACTTCGAATAACGCAGGCTACTAGTTCCTTTGTTTAGAGACAGTGTTGCCGAGCATGTAATGTTATTACAAAATGTAATGTAAATTTAAAATATTATTGATAACAGCCAATTATTTTAAGAGCTACCAATGCGGGGTAATCCTCAGAATTAATTTTATGCCAATTATTGAAAATTATTTTTTATAAAAACTGGTCCTGTGAAGCGTTTAAGAAAAAAGAAGGAGTATACAGATCTTAATCCTATATTTTCCTGGCGGTTTTTTACTATTGGTTTTTCAGTTTTTCCATAGTTGTTTTCGGAACTTTTTAATTAATTTTGCCTACAGAACACAAAGGAGGCTTTTGACAAATAAATAAAGGATAAAGGATAAAAAAATATGTATGCAAAAGGTCAAAATTGGACTTTTAAATATCATCTCTCATGTCGCATTTATAAAGGATAAAGTTAGCTAAAGTAGTGCGTGCGAAAGGTATTGTAAATCTTGTCAAAATGCATAAACATTACTGATTCGATTGTAGAGTTTTAAATAAGTAGTGAAATTCAATTGAATAATTTGTTTCGTGGCTATTTGAACTTCTGCTATTAAATTATTGAACCGTTCCCAAAATGATTTTTAGGATTTAAAGGAATAGCACTAAATCAGAAACGTATTTAGTTAAAATGATTGTGACATATAAAGATATTTTATGGTTGTGCCCCACAAATTTTAAATAAGTGAAATTACCTTTTATTTAAAATTTCTTGTTAACGATAAGAGAATTCATAAGCCTTACTGATTCTAAGTAGAGTTTTAAATACATGTAATAAAATTTAATTGACTTTAATGTGTTTCGTGGCTGAACTTATCTTATTAAATTATGGAACCGTTGGGTATAAAAAAAATTAAATCAGGGATGTATTTAGCTTTTGGAAGGCCCGATTTTACTAATATTTCTGACTTCTTATGGCCTTATTTTCGATTAAGATAAATCCTAAAGCTATCCACAATAAGACATCATGTATTTTGTAAATCTTTGATAGCCCGGAACTTACGTTAAAAATTGGAACCACCAAAGAACTTCTCCTTCTTCCGGTACTACCTCTGCGCCCATCGGTTATACTTCCTCTCCTGCTTTCATCGGTAGTACCGAGCTCGGTACTCTCCAGAATGTCAGTTGTTGTTACTCCAATAAACTCTTCTGGAATACCTAGAAGTACAGACATTTTTGGACCTTACATACGTAATAAAATTTTTTGGTTCTATTTAAATTTTAAACATTGCTAAATTTTCAAAGTCTGAAAACTTAAATCTTACCGACACAATCTTCCCATTCATCTTCATCCACTGGGATTTCTCCACTTCCAACCTATATCAAAAAAACTACATATAGAAAAAATAAATACCATTAATATAAAAATGCGTGATTTTTTAATAAATAGTCGAAAAAAGTTGAGAAAGCGCTATAGCGTTAAAGGCGTAATTTTTGTAAATAAATTTTTTTTAACACAATATGCATAAAATATTAGTTTATACAAGCGGTGGCTAAACCAATGTTTTTTATAAACTGAGTTTGAGTACTGGACAAATCAGTAAGAACTAAAAGTGACATCTATTGCGTCAAATCAATTTTTTTTAAGTAAGTTTTTAGTTCAATGCATTTTTACCTTCCTAGCAGGCGCAGCAATGGCAAAAAAAGGAATTGTTATCGACAAAAAGTCGAAAATGTGTTATTTAGGTGTATTTTGACCTATCTTAGCAATATCGTCTCGTCGGGACGTCTCTGTCCTTGTGTGTATGTGTGTTTATGTCTGTCCGGCCCACGATAGCTCCTAAACCGCTAAATCGATTTTTATGATATTTTTTCGATTTTCATGATATTTTTATGAAAAAAATGTTCGACAATACAAGGTGTCTCTAAAAGGTCTGTACAAAATCTTAGCATAAATTCCTGAGGTCAAAATAAGTCGATTTAAAGCAACTTACCATAGTCCGAAATTGCTCCATTTCAGAGATACAGGGTGGTAAATTTAAAAATTAAAAATTGATTGTCTTAAAATTTATGAACATTTCTCAACGCATTACTTTAAAAATTGGTACTTGGTATATGGATACCTTTTCACTGTGGCCGTTAGAATGCGCTTTTTATAGTTTAAAATAAATATAACTTTTTTCTCAGTGTAACTTTTAACTTTTTGTGTTGAGAAAATATTTTCCTGAATCTTTTTAAGCCAAAAAGTTACTCTTGTTAACATGCGCTAAAGTAAGTCGTTTTCGAGATATTTCTGTTTTTAGTGTTCGATGCCGCAACGGAATACTGAAATTATTTTGAATGACTATTTCACTAGAGTGTTTTACACTGGCAAAATGTCATAGCAACGGCCAGTTTTCTACTGACTATTGTTCTCAAAGCTTTATTCAAGTTTGCTTGCTTTAAATTCACTGAAACGGAGTAATTTTGGACTAAGGTAATTTGCATTAAATCGACTTATTTTGACCTCAGGAATATGTGCTAAGATTTTGTACAGACCTTTTAGACACGAGTTGTTAGATTTTGGTCAAAATTAATTAATGATAATGACAGATTTTTCACAGTTAAAAAATTGAAAAATGCCAACTTTTTAACGGAGCATCGCATCAATATACGGTTTTTGGAATAAATAGAACACATTTTAGCTCACACATATTCTAGATTATAGTAGTGTGAGCTATGGTGATCCTAATTTCTTGAAAAAAAGTTGCTCCGATTTCAAAAAATTTTATATATATCTTTGCGTTTCAGGTGATTTTGAAACTTTTTTGTTGCGCCGTCTTTCTGTCGGTCTGTCTGTCTGTCTGTATGTATGCCCATATATTGGCAGAGTATTTCTCAATAATTTGTATTAAACGCAAAAATTCGTAGGAGCTTTAGTTTCTAAATAGGTAGGTTCATAAATGGGATAGTCTATAGGATAGAGATTTTGGGTCCGCCAAGCTTTTTTATAATAAGCGTCGTTAAACAGAAGAGCCACACAGAAGCGACAAAGCGCCCTGCTTCCAAAATCGAGTGGTGGGTATGGACAACATATCACACTGAGAGAAAGTGCGTGCGAGGTGTTAAGTACACTAAAAAAAAACAGCGTAAATCTGCTTATGTGGGAAAAAATGTTTTACATTTTTATTTAAATGATGATCACGGGCAAATAATTAGATGTACTGTTAGCTCCCGCTAAATTTCGCGGTTGTTTTTAAATTTTAAAACCACACAATTGGATGAAGGACAGAGTACATTTTTCGCGCATAGACATGCGCACCAAGAATCAGAGAGATCCTTTCTACCGCCTCGAGAAAAATGACGTGTTAATCATGGGCGCACCCAGGGGGGGGGGGGCCGGATCGTCCACGAGTTGTTCTAGTCGTTAACGTCTGTTAAACGCATATTTTGGCAGTTTTAAGCTTGTGAGTTTTTGTTACTTTTGTGCTTTATTAGAGTGATAATGAAAGGATATCATTGTGCTTTTCGTGAGTATTAATCCAAATATCTATTAATATAAAAATTAATGCCCACGGTTGAGTTCGGATTTTCTAGGAATCGCTCCTGCTTGGTCTTAAACTAACATGTTAAGAAAATGAGCCAAATCAATTAATATACAGGGTGATTTAGTAGGTTGATTGTAGGAGAAAAGCTTATTAAGAAAAGTTGTTTATAATTAAAAGTTACGACAGATTCTTATTTTTCACACTTTTGCATCTAAACAACTTAATAACATTTTCCGATATCTTTTAAAACAAGGGTATTTTACTCTTAACACTTTTTATCAAATCAGCCTACTAAACCACCCTGTAGATTAATTAATTTGATCCATTTTTTAACATCTTAGTTTCAGACCAAGCAGGCGCATTTTCCAGAAAATCAGAATCTAAATCGAACAATTTTTGTCATTTATACCTTACATCATTAAATCAGCACACTAAACCACCCTGTATATTAATTGATTTGGCTCATTTTTTAACATCTTAGTTTGAGACCAAGCAGGCGCAATTCCCAGAAAATCAGAATCTGAATCGAAATTTTTTGGTCATTTATACCTTACTCGAACTCAATCTGTGGACATTAATTTTTATATTAATAGATATTATATTAGTTTAAAAAAATGTAATTTTATATATAATAGGTATGTATTATTTAAAAAAATGCATTTTTTGTATCTATATATGCGTGTACATAAGAATTTGGTACATATTCTAATATTAATAACTGAAATAAATTAGTCGTGACAAATAATAACTTTATAATGCATTTTTTTTAATCAACATAATTTTATAAGAGTTATTGTGTATATTAGGACTTTTCGGACACCCTGTATGTAATTATTTAAGTATCTAATATAATAAAGCATACAAACTGCTAGTATAACGTAATTATTATAGCTTTTTAACTTTTTACGTTTTTTAAGCCTAAATTTAATTTGTTTTTATGTATCAAAAATTTTTAAATCCTCTGTATATATTCTGAGATTAATATTATAATAAAGCATACATATAATATAACTAGTCGTTTCTTTTCAAATTAAATAATTTACGACTTTCTTGTCTTACCAGGTAAATATAATTTTTTTTCCGTGTAAAGTTTCGTGCCTCTTCTCTCAGTGTAAAATGTTGGGTTAGTGTCAAGTGACGTCACGAATTCGATACCCATAAGAGCAATGCTTTATCTGTCATGTTGTCTCTTTTAGTGTAACTCTTCTTCACCGCAGAGTTCCAGATTTAATACATATCGATTCATAAATATAAAACTTCGCCATGTCGGGTCCGCCGTCCGCTATGATATTAGCTCACACATATACTATACCATAGTAGTGTGAGCTATGGTGATCCTAATTTTTTCGAGAAAAAAAAAATTGCTCCGATTTCAAAATTTTTTATATATCTTTGCGTTTCAGATGATTTTGAAACTTTTTTGTTGCGCCGTCTGTCTGTCTGTCTGTCTGTCTGTATGTCTGTCTGTCTGTCTGTCTGTCTGTCTGTCTTGTGTCTGTATGTCTGTCTGTAACGACCAACGCGCATAACTCAAAAACCGCTTGCCCGATTTTAATGAAATTTGGTACCCAGGCTGGGTTTTGGGTCGAGATGGTCCCATTTAAAAATGAACAAAATCCACCGAACACAAGCCAAATAAAAGGGTGGGGGTAGATTTCAAAAATTAGAGTTTTTGAAAAAATATGGCGTGTGTGATATCAAACGAAAGGTAATTGAGTCTGGAGTTAAACAAAATACATTTCAGTTTATTTAAAAAAAGGGGGGGGTAAATTTCAAAAATTAGTGTTTAAGTGGAAATATGGCGTGTGTGATATCAAACGAAAGGTAATTGAGTCTGGAGTTAAACAAAATACATTTTAGTTTATTTAAAAAAAGGGGGGGGGGTAAATTTCAAAAATTAGTGTTTAAGTGGAAATATGGCGTGTGTGATATCAAACGAAAGGTAATTGAGTCTGGAGTTAAACAAAACACATTTTAGTTAAAAAAAAAGGTGGGGGTAGATTTGAAAAATTAGAGTATAAGTCAAAACATGGCTTGTGTGGTATCAAACGAAAGGTAATTGAGTCTGGAGTTCAATAAAACATACTTCAGTTTTTAGTTATATTAGCTTTCACGTAGATACACTATAACTATAGTACCCAGTGTGAGCTTAGGTGCTCATAGATTGGCAGAGTATTTTTTTGAGAAATCTTAATTATCCACTTTATACAGCCAAATTTGAGACATATCGGTTCATAAATAGAAAACTCTGTTCTTCTGGATCCGCTATATAATTTTTAAGTTTAAGTTCATCATTTTATTATAATCAGCGATTATAAACACACTAAAGTTCCAAATTTGATGCATATTGGTAAATAAATGGGAAAGTCTACCATTTTGGAACCGAAAAACTTTTTTTAAGTATAGGTGTAAAATCATAATTAGCGACTATTAATAATCCAAAGTTCCAAATGTCATACTTATCGATTGATAAATAGGAAACCACCATTTTGGATACGCAATTTTGTTTTATAATTACTTTTTTCTCATTTCAAAACAAAATATTGTTACAAAATCTATTTTTTTTTCATTATAACTTTTTAACTATACCATCTATTTAAATGGGACAAACCGTACTTTGCAGAAAATTAATCAGAGTTTTGACTAAATATATTTTTTTGTCCTCCATCTTAAAATCCAAGATGGCGGACGAAATTAAACTGTACCCTTCAAAGGTGCTTTTATTTATTTAGTTTATTCTTGTGTTGCGAACACGTTTTAATCATTTTTCAGAATTAGTAAAGAAGCTGCACTCTTGCCACGCACAACAAGGTACGAATCAGAAAAATCGGTTAGTTGGTTTTAAAAAAAAATATTTTTGTTTCAACCATGTTTTGAATATTCTACGATTCTCTTGCCAATCATGTCTGCATTTATTTCTTTATAAATTCATTACTACTGAACCGATTTTGATCAAATAAAAAACATTACGATGAGAATTGATTGCTTTTAAAAGATTATGAGAAAAATGTATCGCCATCTTAACATTGAAGATGGCGGACAGAATCATACTTGATTCTTCAAAATGACGTGTTAATTCTTATTTTCTGAAAATGTTTTAGTTTTTTGTTTAATTCATAAAAAAGCACTACTTTTCCCCCGCACAACGAGCTACAAATTAGTCAAATGGTTCTCAAAAAAATTTATTTTTGTTTCAGATATTATTTTACAGATTACACCATTGCATTGCCAATCCTGTCTGCATTAATTTCCTTATAAACTCAGTATTACTAAACCGATTTTAGTGAAATAAAAAAAAATCATGGTGAGAATTGATTGTTCTTTGAAGAATTTATTCGAAATTTGCCGCCATCTTAAAAGTTAAGATAACACACAGAATCATACTTGACCCTTCAAAGAGGCACGTTTATCGTATAATTTGTAAAACAATGGTTAAAACAAAATCCAATTATGTGAGAACCACTTTACCGATTTTTCTACTTTGTACTAGTTAAGCGGGGAAAAAATTGCTTTTTTATAAATTAAAAAAAAAACTAAAACATTCTCGGAAAATAAGAATAAACACGCCATTTTGAAGAATCAAGTATGATTCTGCCCGACATTTTAATTTTTAAGATGGCGGCAAATTTGGATATTAATCTTTAAAGAGCAATCAATGATTTTTTTTATTTCACTAAAATCGGTTTAGCTGTAACGAATTTAGAAGGAAATGAATGCAGACAGGATTGGCACTGCAATCGTATAATCTGTAAAATGATGGTTGAGACAAAAATAGATTTTTTAAGAACCATTACACCGATTTTATTAATTTATACCTCGTTGTGTGGGGGAAAAGTAGGTATTTTCAATCAATTAAAAAAAAATATATTTTTGCAAAATAAGAATAAACACGCCATTTTGAAGAATCAGTAATTATTCTATCCGCGATCTTAAATTTTAAGATGGCGATAAACTTTGATCATGATCTTTAAAAAGCAATCAATTCTAACCAGGATGTTTTTTATTTCATTAAAATCGGTTTAGTAGTAATGAATTTAGGAATGAAGCAAATAAATGCAGACATGATTGGCAATGGTTGAAACAAAAATATATATTTTTAGAATCATTGAACCGATTTTGCTGTTGCATACCTTGTTGTGTGTGGCAAGGATGCAGGTTTTTTACTAATATAAAAAAATAATTGAAACATGTTCGCAACATAAGAATAAACGAGCATCTTTGAAGGGTACATTTTAATTTTGTCCGCCATCTTGGATTTTGAGATGGCGGACAAAAAATATATTTAGTGAAAACTCTGATTAATTCTCTGCCAAGTACAGTTTGTCCCCTTAAAATCGATTGTATAGTTCAAAAGTTATAAGGAAAAAAAATTGTCCGGTATTTTTTGGTCCACCCGGTATATTCTAAAATCTTTGATTAATGACTATTGTGACAGGAAAAATCAAATTACCTTTAAATTAATTTTCGAAAAAAACTAACCTTGGTAAAATAATGAACTCCAGCAAACTCCAACAAAGCCGCAATACAATAAAAGAAACTCATAAGCAGAAACCAGTCCAGGGCCGTAGCGTAACGCACTTTGGGCAAGTCAGTCCTTAAAAAAATAATTTAGATATCAAGTTAGATTAAATAACACTGGTCTGCAAAAAAAAATCTTGAGCCCTGTCATTATTTCCGCTGATTCTTATGTGAGACGACGCCCTGAATCCAAATATAGCTTGCGTTTTCTTCTACCACCCACCATTTTTGAGAGAGCAGTCCTTTTACCTATTTTTATAATTTTTTGATAATAATTATAATGTTATCGACATAAATTTAAAATTTTAAGTTTAAAAAGGGTTATTTTAGTTTTAAATAATAATAAATACATGGGCGCACAAGCCTTAGATTTTTGTACATATATTCCACATATTTAATAAAAAACACTAAAAAATAGCTTAAAATTCGACATCATGAGGCTTCGCCCCCCCCCCGAAGAGGCGTCGGACCCCACAAGATATATTCCTGGGTTCGCCACTGATAAATAAGAACTTTTGTACCTTCACTTGGTGCTTGCTTTACTTTTATACCCCGAGGTAAAACCCTCTTGTTTTAAAAACCAGCAGTACTCCGCCAACATGCTTGCATTTCACTTCCCTGAAAACCAACTTAGCGATCTCTTGATGAAACAGTTCCGCGTATTCATCCGAGACTACTCCTAAATTTTCAGGAAAGAAGCCCAGATGCGAGTGAAGAAAGTGCACTTTGGCCTTGTAAGCTAAGAGCAATTCCTCGACCTGAACAACATAATCATCACTTTTATAGTTCTTCACCCAAAAAGTTCTTACAGACGTTTTGGAATGCAAACCAAGCTCGTTTTTCTTTTTGATTCAGGTGTTCAATAAACGTCGAATCTTGAAAAATTTGTCTCAATCTGGGGCCCACAAAAACACCTTCCTTGGTTTTAGCCTCACTAACACGAAGAAATTTAGTTTTCAAAAATATGAATGCGTCGTCTGTTTTGTCCAGTGCTTTTACAAACTGTTTGATCAATCCAAGTTTGATGTGCAAAGGCGGCAAGTAAATATTATCTTGCGGCACTAATAAGGATCATTGGCGACATTTAGCTGACCGGGAGTAAATGTTTCTCGCAAAGGCCAGTTCCGAGAGAGAGGGAGAGGGGGCTTGGGGCGAAAGCCCCCCCCAAGAATCTAAAAATAGATTATGTTAAAACTATTTATTTTCCTACTTTTTAATATGTTAATAAATAAAAGTGGAAAAAATTTCCAAGCCCCTCCAAGGCGATTTTTTGTATACGCCAGTGGTTTCTGTATATATATATATATATATATACTTTTATATACTAATATGTTGCTGTATATTTTGCTATAACGTTGATTACCTTTACCGTTAAGCTGCTGGCAAAATTTTATAAAAATAATTAGAAAATGCATATAAAACGGAAAAATCGACAATGTCCATTTACTAATTATGCGAAACACCCTCCCCCTCTCCAAAATGGCTTACCACCTTGCTACAAATATTAATGTTTGAGAACACTAAAGTCTCCAGTCTCTTAGAAATAATGATGTTAAGGCCAAAAAAAATCCATTACATCCCACCAAACTATCGAAAAGCAGTAAAAATAGGTAGGGGGTCTCCCCCGAAAATGGGGGTGTGATGGGGAAAAACGGAGTTCATATTTGGATTCTGGCGGTCGTTTTACATAAGAATTACACAGACCAGTGTAATCGGAGCCTGATGGCAGGGGCGTACCAAAGGGTGAGGGAACGAGGCAATTGCCTCAGGCAATTACTTTGAGAAGACAACCAATTTTATCTTTTTCAAAATTTTTCCCGCAATCTAAAAAATAAAATAATCTGTTATTAAAGAGTTAAGGTAAATTAAGTGGTGCAAAAAACCTAAGGTATCAGAGAACAAGGTCAAGGATCCCAAAATTTATGGGCAAGTATTTTTTTATAAGTAGTTTTTATTTATGTTAGTTATTTGCATGTGGGTTTTTGAAAAAGCGAGTTGATTTCCCAGACGTGTTTTTGGGAGCCGATAGTTCCTATGTTATATAATAGGCATGCTAGAAAAGGTACTTCTATTGGTGATAGAGGAAATCTAATACCCATGAAGACATCCAAGGGGGGGGGAGTTTGGGGTTCGGGCTCCCAGCCAATATTTTTTTTAGATATGTTCCTAATTTTTCATGAATAAAAAATAAAATGGCATAAAATACAGCATTATGGTGTCTCGCCCCCCCCCCCGCGACTTAGTCATGTCTGTGCCACTGTAGCACCCCTTGGCGAGCCTTAAATGTCAAGATAAGAGTTTTGGTAAATACCGCATTTTTATATATCAACCCTTGGGTTGGGGCCCTTCCCAAACCTAAGATTTTTTTTTAAATATATATTCTGCACATATTTCATTAATAAAAGGATAAAATAATATAAAATATAACACCATAAGGCCGCGGACCTCCCACCACCAGGGGAAGTGAGTGAAAGTGACAGATAAAATTTGCTGCATCTCGTTTTTAAAAAAAAAATTGCCAATTTATTTTTTAAATTTACTTTTATAACGTTTCCTGGAATTGTTACCTATTTGAATTAAAATTATTTATCATGTTAAATTTTAATTAACAGAGAGAAAATAATTGGTCAAAACATGAAACTTTCCATCATTTCAAAATAATAATTTTGAGCGGTCATGTGAGTTATTTGGCGACCGTGATATAAAACAGCATGTATAAATTTTATTTTTGTAAGTTAAATTCTCTAGAAGAGTTCTTAACCCATTATTAAAAAAAAACCCTTTGATTCTTCACAGATTTTTATTGTTTTCCGGAGCGCTATACGGGAAAGTACTTAACCGAATCTGAAATCATTGATGAAGCCAAAATGTTTTTTTTTCTTTTAAGCTTTTATTTAACAATTGCTGTTTTCTTAAATTAATTTAAAATTAAACTTGATATTCAAATTTACAAAAGAAATAAATAAATAATATTTTTTTTTACACTTTTAATTTATTGTATTCACTCAAGCCCTTTAAAAAAAATATTGATTTTTGAACGACTAATTTTTTAATCCGATTGATTACAGACCTCCACCTTTACATATAATAGAGATATCTATATTTGCCCTAGAAAACGAAAACGTGTAATATTAATAGAGTGCGCTGCCTGAGCATGCCATAACAGGCAATTGTATCAGAAATTTAGAAGAACGTTGATGGCATCAGAACTTTTCAAGAAGAAGAAAATAAAACTCTTGAAGAGCCCAACTACAGCTACCAATGGAAATTATTTTAAAGTGGATAAGGTTGATTTACTTTAAATATTGTATAATTTTATCTATTGGACATATCTGCATTATCTTTACACTAGATAATATGTGGAAAGGGTGGCCGACCCGCTAAGCGCGTTGATTCAGCTGATATAGCGGCAGTGCTTGTTATCAGTGTTGCCAGGTCAAATTTTGCACGATCCCCAGATTATATTTCAAAAATCCCTAGAAAATCATTAGATCTACGTTAATTCATATACCGCAAGCGCCAAGCATAGCACCCTGAATTCTCCAAATAAAAACACAAAACCATCATTTTATAATTTTCGCCATTACAAATGCAAATAATATACATTAGTTTAAAAATACAATACAAAAATACAATTTGGGTATACATTTTATTGTAAGTTTGCTAATCAAGACTTGAATAATATTAAAGCTAAAACAATCTTGATAGGATGCCAAATAAAGTTTCTTTCTTATTTTTCTTTTGTTAATGGTTGCAAAAATTCATACAACAATGTCACTTGAATGTGGCAAATTCACGATATCAAATATAAAATTACAGAGTGTGGGCAACATAAAAGCATCATCAGCATATTTAATTTTTGCATTTTTGTCCAAAATTCTTGAACATTAAAATTGTTTAATTTATTTCATTTCTCAAACTAAAGTAATATAAAATATATTTGGTATTTATTTAATTAAATCGTTTTTGTTAAATTTTCCCTAGATTTTGCAACAAAATCCCTTTATCCCTGCCATACTTTGAAAATCCCTAGATTCGGGAGAAATCTCTAGACCTGGCAACACAGCTTGCTATACAGCTCAACCGGCCTCGCTTAAACCGGGCGCACTAGGAGGATTGTAGATTTGAGTTTCACTTGGGCACATGCATGCATCACGGTGCCTAAAATAGACCGGTGTTCGGATTATATGTAATACATATATATATATATATATATATATATATATATATATATATATATATATATATATATGTCGAATTTTCACGTCACTGGTGGTCCAGCTGATTTTTGTAAACAAAAGTTAGATATAATATAAACAACTAATACCCTGTGTCCACCAATGCATGCACACCCCGATTCAAAAAACGCATCACGTGATGGACCATGGATTTGCACCGGTTTTAAATGCAGCGTCACCTGATGCGTTTTTTGAATCGGGGTGGACATGCATTGGTGGAAACAGAGTATAATACTTTTTTGAATTTTTTTGAAAACCAAGGCAGTTTTGCTACTATTTTTTAGTATATTCTTATAAAATAATATTTTTCAGACATACCAGTCATTTTTAGCCCTCTTCTTCTCTTTACAAAAAAAATTAAAATTCGAAGTTTACTTCCCAAGTCCCTCGGTTCATCTTTGATACTAAACGTTCACATTAAGTTTGACTTGTAGTTTAAGTCTTTTGTAATAAAAAATAAAGCGGGATAAAAAAAATAACGACAATACGTCTAGAAAATTATATTTTATAAGGATGTACTAGAAAACTTTAAAAAAAAATTAAAAAATATTAGTTGCTCCATTGTTGGTATCATATCTAACTTTTGTTTACAAAAATCAGCTGGACCACCAGTGACGTGAAAAATTCGACATATTATTAAATACATGGAGTTTCAAAATTTAATAACATAATTTTAATCTTAATTTTCTTGAGTGATTTTAAGATAAAAAGTTTATATATATATATATATATATATATATATATATATATATATATTTTTAAATTTATACTGGGACTTTCCATCCAATCAGGATCAATCGCCCAGTTTCGCAAAGTTTTAGCAAAGTTACAGCATTTTTAAACAAACACAAACAACCCAGTACCAGCCAGGAATCGAACCCGGACCGCCGGTGTGGGACGACGGCGATAAAAAGTTTATATAAACATAGGTCCACAAACGCTTAGTTTTCAAGAGACAGTGTGTTAAAATGTAGTTTTTTTGTAGCTCTTACAGTTTTTAAGATATTTAGCTCAAATTTGGCACGTATATTTACTTATAGGTACTACAATATTAGGCATGGCAAATAAGTTTTAATTAATTTGTTTATTTTGATATACTCGCGATGCCATACCAGCGCATTTTTTATTTTATAATAGCAGTCTTTAGTGAAACAACGACTTTCTCTAAACCGGTTAAAGATGCAAAAAAATTGCGGAAAACAAAAAAATTTGCAAATAAAACAAGGATTTTATTTCTCGTCTTAAACTACATAGTTCTGCCTACCAGTGGCTTACAAGGAAAAAAATCCGGGGAAAGAGGCAACATGACCCCTGAAAAGTATCACTCTGTAGATTTTTACTATTATTTGGCATGTCTAATAGTTTAGTGTCCATAGCTTAATATACGTGCTAAATTTGAACTAAATATCTCAAAAACTGCACGAGCTATAAACAAAAAACTATATAAAAACTATACTTTAACACCCTGTATCTCGTAAATAAGGCGTTTGAGGACCTATGTCTATATGAAAATTTTGTCTTGAAATCACTTAAGGAATTGAACATTCAAATTATGTTATTGAATTTTGAAATACCCTGTATATAAGATCCGAACACAGGTCTATTCTATCCACCGTGTGGTAAGGCATACCACGGAAAGTGCCAGTATTAAAAAAAAAAATACTCACCTGGAATCCAAGCTTATCGTTGACAGTGTTAAAACGGTTGTGATTCCCAATCCGACCCTGTCGCTAGTGGCTTCTCGGTGAATCCAGAACGAGACCCACGACAGAACAACTATCAGGATGCAGGGGACGTACACATTAATGAGAAAGTATCCGGTGTGCCTTTGAAGATTAAAAGACACTTCAAGGACAGAGAATTCTCCTAAAAACAATTCAGGACTAAATTTCTTGTGGTGAAATATATAAATCTAAAAAAAGTAAAAGAAAGCCCCATAAATTCTGCTTTTTTGTAACTTTACAAACGACGTGTTATTAGGGGGGGGGGGAGAAACAGATCAGTCTTCCCAACTAATTTGATGATAAGTGACAAAAAAGGACCTCTACTTAAATCTAAAGTTCCTAACTGCCCGCCAAATATTTGAACTGGCCGCCCAATTTCCCACTTATACGCTTCCCCCCATTGCGAAGCCGGTGAATTTTAGTATGACTTCACATGCTCTACATAATGGGGAATGGCGAGGCCAAAACGCATGTCTAAGAAATAAATTAATTACTAAATTTGTAATACATATCTGTTTTTTTTTATTTCAGTTTACTTGCACACATACAATGAACGAAAAACATTGATTCAGTAAACACGAACATTCATATTATGAAAGGGTAGTAAATTATATTAGTGTTTCTGTACAATGAATCAATCAACTTTCGGTGCAATATTTTAGGTATCCACAATACATTGCACAAAAACAGGAACGTAGTATATTTTAAAATGCACCATGAGACAAAATTGGATGTTATCGCATCGGAAGCAAAAATTTTTGACACACTTCCCGGGAACCGATTTGAATGAAATTTGGCACAGTAATGCAGTAATGGAAGTCCGATGACAATACAATATTAAGAACAAAATTCGGAGGATGGTTGGTTGAGGAGTGTAGACGGGATAAATAAATAGATACAAACATGTGGTTTTCAGATTTATCATTTGAATTGGTTTATGAAAATCAAATTGGAAATACGGGTGTAAAGGGAGGGAAATCAGAACTTTGGTACTAAAACAGATAGTACGAACATTCGGTTTTCAGATTTATGATGATTTGATCTAATGACAATACAATTTTATTAACAAAAATCGGAGTTCAGAAATTGGCAAGGGGTGTAAGGGGAATAAATTCAGAACTTTGTAATGAAAACAGATACAAGCATGCGGTTTTCAGATTTATAGTTTGATCTGGTGACAATAAAATTTTATTAAAAAAAACGGTGGTAGTGGTAAATTCATAACTTTCAAGTCAAAACAGATATAAACTTGGGGTTTTCAATTTTCAGATTTATGATTTAATCTGGTGCCCCTACAATTTTTTGTCATAAACATCCTGCATTTTGTTTTTTTGAGCGCTTAGCCGATCCCCCGATTGCGGGATTAAGCGGATGATTTGAAATGTGTTTTTGAAAAACGGACAGGACCCAGGGGAAATACATCTTTCATTTTGATACAAAATATGCAGGGCGTTGCCTTTACCTTAATAAAGTTGCTCTCAAAGTTTGACATAAGAAAATACATTTGATATTTTCGAGATAGTTCAAAAGATAATAGCCACCCAAATACAAAGAATAATCACGGATCACCCAACAAAAGGTGATCCGTGGAATGATCCTGTAAATGATATTTACTTATGGGAAATTGTTTAAATTTAATGGGTTTGCTATAACTGAGCTCAACTGTATATCTGATTATGTGAAAGTATTTTCACGATGCACATTGCTAATAATAAATAAAATCGAAATAGCTAGAATAGGTACCTAGGTGGTTTTCTATTCATATAAAAAATTATCTAAATTTAATATGTAACTATTTGCAAGTTGCAAATACACTTTAAAACACATACTTATTTCTAATTTAAAATAGACAATTATTTACGCCGGATTTCTCAAATGCGATATACCTATGTTTCCGATAGAAAAGGGTAAGTTTTTCGAAAAGTTATTGAAATTTAAAAAAAAAATCCAATTTATATTGACCTCGAATTTGGTTTATTCACAAAAACAAAAATCAGCAGAGCAGTCAGCAATCCAACGATGTGCACAAAAGACCGAAAAAATCAAGTGTTGCCACAATTCTAATCGCGATGGTCAGATCCGCCTATAGGAATGAGCAACACTTAAACCGTTGTTTGATGGAGATCTCCTCAAACAACGCTTAAACTGAGCGGGATTAGACTGTGATACGATGCATCTAGGGGTAGGATATAAAATCGAGCAACTTGCACAAAATACGAAATTAAGAATTAAAAAGACCGTTCGATTCGCGATGATTTCATATAATTGTTTACTTATCGAAATTTCGGAACCTGTAGTTAAGGCGCTGGATAAAATTCTATCATGGCTGGGCTTTCGGGCAATTCAATACCTACTTTAAAGTAGTTTTATTGTTGCTTTACTGGTGACTTATTCAGAATTTCAAAATTCATTGCCATTATTTTTAAATAAAAAATATCGATTTGGCTGGGCGATTGATGGGACCGAAAATCTGAATGCTTTATCATCAATCAGAAACAATATGGGCAGATCTCAAATTCTCGCAAGTATAGCAGTGCCGCACCCAGGAATATGTCTTGGGGAGGGGCGAGACCTCTTGGGTGGAAGGGGGGCCCGAAGCCCCATGATGTCTAATTTTACGTTATTTTTTGTGTTTTTTCATGAAATATGTGGTAACTATGTAAAAAAGGCGGCTTGGTCCGAGCCCCCCCCTGTTCGAAACATGATAGCTCCTAATACTAGCAATGAGTAATGACCCATATAGAGTGGCAACCGGCGAGCTTTGCAAATTGAGGGGCAGATGGCGCTGAAATAAATTCGTCTAGTACGCAATATTCAGGGACTAGATTCAAGATTCATTTATTTTATAAAAAAGCATTACATTCAAATTACAATTTCGATTTGAACAGATTCCCTAAGTCACAAGTGACTTGTCGGGAATGTGTTCTTTCGTCAATCCTTATCCTTATTCCTAGTTAAAATTTATATTACAATTATTTAATCTATTGAGATCCTTATAAAAATTATTAGTAGTATAAAAAAGATATATCACATTGTTATGCCCTATTATTATTTGTATCCACTGAATTCATATACAAGAACACACACATACAAAACAGGTATATACTATCACAGAACATGAGATTGTTTTTTAAAATCTTAAACCTAATAAAATTAATGATCCACCATAGTGTTTGGCCTTGAGGTGATGCTGAGTTATAATTTGTTTTAGAAGATAATTTGTTTTAATTTGTTTTAGAAGATACTAAATCTGCCCTCAATGAGATGGGAGTTGTCCCTTATCCAGCTGTTTATTTTACTGTTGAAGGTCTTTTTACTAACGATTTTTTTTTATTTCATTAGGTACCATGTTAATGACCCTAGGCCCAACAAATGCGATGTGACGCTGACATGACACAAATTCCTCCCTAGAGATATGAATATTTTTATTTGTTATGGATCTTGTTCTAATGTTATGATTTATTGAAACTCTATATTTTTGATTTTTGTGCATATATTTAGAACCTGTTTTAAAATAAAGCTCTCTAATTGTTAATAGTTTTATTTCATTAAAAAGATCCACAGTGGGATATCGTTTTGGTTTTTTTTTTAAATAATTTTTAGGATATATTTTTGTGTTTTTATTAAGCCATTCAATGTGGTTGTGCACGCACTTCCCCATACACCTATTCCATAACCCAGTATTGACTCCACTAGGGCCTGATATAGTAATACTAATAGTACGATTTAGTTTCATGTGCGAGTTCCGAGGTTCATGTCTATCATATAAATGCCATTACATCCTAGTACTTGTCTCTGAATATTCCGTACTAGACAAATTTATTTCAGCGCCATCTGCCCCTCAATGTTGCAAAGCTCGCCGGTTGCCACTCTATATGGGTCATATACTCATTGATACTAGCTAAACACCAAGATTGTATATCAACATTTGAACCTTGTAATATGTATTTTAGTGTACATACAAAAGTTTATTAAAAACATAAGAATGTCCCATCCAATATTATACGATATACCAGTTTCTACTTGTTGCTTCGAGAGATTTTTTATTTTTACCAAAGTATCTAAAAACCTTATTATAGACGTAACGTGCATAAAGGACAAATAAAAAATCGTCTAAGATCATATTATTATTATCAAAAACGTCATTTTTTAAAATAAGACAAGAGCAAAATCCAGCGGCGTAGCGTGGGGGGCGCGGGGGGTTCGTCACCCCCCCCAAAAACCGAACCGAACCGAACCGAACCGAACCCCCCCCCCCCCCCCCGCGGGGGTAGTGGCGCCCCATTGGTGGCCGAAGCGCCCTTTTGACCTGTCGGCCGCCCCCTCACACATGATGACCGTTTTTTTTTTTTTTGTCGCAAGATTTGTAAGAGGCGCCCTTTTGAGCTGTCGCCCCCCCCGCCCTTTCGGGCACGCTACGCCGCTGGCAAAATCGAACTGTATAAAGGTCATTTCAAATGAAATCAACCAATATAATAGTGACTTTGGATTTTCATCGTCCCGATTTTAATAATTTTTGGTACACTTATTCTATTCATAAGTTAGATGAAAAATGTAAGTTTTGAAAATTTTGGCCCAGTAGTTGTTTTTTAAATAAATTTTGAAAATTAAAAAATTACCAAGTTTTGCTCTTACATAGGTATAGAAAAATACGAATATCTGTAAAACTACTTTACAGAAATCTATGAGTGATACCTTGTGGAAAAGGTATTTTAAAGACCTTTTAAATGATGTATCACATGACACATGTTAAAATTAAAATTTTTGAAAAAAATTAAAAAAAAAATTATTTTTTATTTTTTTTAAAAACATCATTTTTATTTTTTTTCAAAAAAATATATATTTTTTGTCAATATTTTATTAAGAAACTGAACAAATTTCAAGATGGAGAAATCATGGGTTTAGGTAGAAAAAAGAAATAAAAATTTTATGACATGATTTTGTCTTAAAAAATTTACTTTTTATTACAGCTATTTGGTTTCTCTTGGTTTTTGTAACACTTATTTGGTTCACAACAATTTTTTGTGGCTAAGCGGGCATAGAAATATTTTCTTTCTCTTGTATTGTTCCGTGAGCAGCTAGAAAAATGAACCCATGGGGGTCCATGATCTAATGGACACATGTTAACTGTTTCGTCCTTAAGGGACTCTTGAGAACACTGCATGGTCAATGTGACACTTTTGTGAAGCTATAGAAATGGTATATGGAAACATTGACCATGCAGTGTTCTAAAGAGTGCCTTAAGGACGGAACAGTTAACTGTTAACACTTAATAGGTGTACATTAGATCTTGGACCCCCGTGGGTGTACAGCTTTCGAACTGCCCACGGAAAAATACAAGAGAAACAAAATCTTTCTATGCCCGCTTAACCACGAAAAATTGTTGTTTTCTTTATTCACGGGTACTAAACTTTACGCTTATTTGGTTCGTGTGAATTACTTTTTAAAATAGATACAAAAACCAGCATATTCATGTTTTAGCTAGGCCACACCTCATTTAATCTGATTGGTCCAATCTTAGAAATATGGAGGTTTATGCATGAAAAATCCTGCATAAAAAGAATCTTATTTTTAATTTATTTGAGATCAACAAGTAGACGTGTATCTATTTTGGTGTGTGAATATATGTTTAAAACTTTAAAAAATTTAAATTTGTGAAAAAAAGTTTTTTGGAAAATAGTGATTTTGGCGGTACGGCAAAACAATATGTAAAAACCAGACAAAAGAATGGTACAAGTGTTGTGATCCATTAAAAACTGGAAAACACTCAGGAAAACTAAGAAATGTTAGACATAAAAAAGTTAATAAATATTAATAACAAATGAAGTAAAAGTGAGTTTTTTGCACTCAAGCGGGCCAGTCCCCTCTTTTTATTACCCTAAACCTAAATCAGATATTTTAATTATGTATTGAAAGAAAAATGATTTTAAGAAAAGTTCACACAACACATTACTGCTATAGGTCGGCCTACACATTCACAAAGGAGGAAATGTCAGATTCGGCCCAAATTTTGGAAAGAAAAATAATTTAAAAAATATTTATTTTACTTAAAAGTTTGAGAAGTGTGTTTATTACTTATAAAATATGGTTTTTTCCTATATTATAGCATTTATTTGTTTTTGATTCTTATGTGTTTTACTTCAAAAAGCTACCATTTTTTGCATGTTTGAATATTGTTTTATTTTTTTTTCATATGGAACCCATCATTTCTCCATCTTGAAATTTGGTGAGTGTCTTAGTAAAACATTCAAAAAACATATATTTTTTTGAAAAAAACTAAAAATGGGGTTTTTTCAACAGAATATAAAACATTGTTTTCAATATTTAAAAAATATAATTATTTTTAAAATGTGTTATGCTACAGACCACTTAAAAGGTATTTGAAAGACCTTTTAAACAAGGTATCGCTCATGCATTTCTGATAAGCAGTTTTAGAGATATCCTTATTTTTCTATACTTATGTCAGAGCAAAATTTGGTAATTTTATGATTTTTAAAAATTAATAACAAAAAAACTACTGGACCAAAAATTTTAAAAAATTTAGATTTTTCATCTATTCTATGAACAAAATAAGTGTACCAAAAATTATCAAAATCGCAGAGGGTGTCTGCCAAACCCCTGGTTGATGTCATATAAAATGACATAACGTCTTTTATCAAAAACGGCCAAAATCAAAAAGGACAAAATCATAAAAATGGGTCGGACCCAGCATGTGACGTTCACCTAATGAAGAGCGGTTCTGATATTGCTATGCGATTAAAGCGTCCTTCAATGCAATTTCTTTACTGCCATGCCTTATGAAAACGCTGTATCTACATAGGATTGCTATAGCACATACGGCATTTTTATCAAGCAAGGTCCCTCGTTAAAAAGGTCAGGTGATGGACCCTAGGTTAGGATTAATTTGCAATTAACTCACCAAGAAGTTCGGTTAACACCGATTTCGACTTCTTGAAAGAAGGACAAGGGATCAAATCAAAAGAAAAAAACAGACATTTTTATTTTTTTATTTATTTTTGGGTTTAAAAACAAAAATATTACTTGTGTCCGATTTAACTTTGCCGCCAAATTTCCATGATACCGATTTGTATGATAGGAAGAGAGACGGAACCAGTATACATAAAAAGAAAGGAGAAAGTTGCTCATACTAGGCCCAGCCCTTTTTTATGATTTTGTCTTTTTTGATTTTGTCCGGTTTTGATAAAAGATGTAATGCCAAACTTCGATTTTGCACTTGTCTTGTTTTCATGAATGACGTTTTTGTATAATGTCCGGTTAATAATAATTCTGTTTTTGCAATTTTACCTATATACATTTCGTAAGCTTCTATCTCTCATTAATATAACTGATATCTCTCTCATCATTTTGATTTTTTCTGGAAAGTGTAATAATTTAAATAGGTAAAGGTATTTTTCTGGCTACGCCACTTATTTAAATATTAATGTTGTACAAACAGGTATTGGAAAAGGGTGCGTATTCATACAGCGAACAGAGGCAAATAAATGGTTTTAACCAAATAAGTTCCGAGGTTTATTCAAAAATTATCTTTGTTTCCACACCTATTTAATGTAGTCTGTTCGAAGGAATTCGTTTATTTTTGTAGGTATAACACAACTTATATATCTATAGCCATAACACTTACGGTATAAAAATAAAAATTATAGAGGCTTAATAAATGTTGTAAAGTGTAATAAAATACCATGATGCATTACTAAGTTTCGTCCGAACCAAAAAACAAAATGTTGCAAGACCATTAAAGGCCGCTTGACATGGTGCATGACAATAAAATTTGCAGGCAAATGCATGAAATTTTGCCCAGGTGCACGCGCAGTACAAATCCAGCTGATTGTTGCAGGCAATCCATTTTTATCGGTCCGGTGCCATTTTTTTGCATGCAAACTGTACTTGCATGCAAACTGGGGAATTTTTACCTAGATTCTGGGGAATCCATGAATGGCCATGCACAATGTCAAACGAAAAGAAGATTTTTTGCAGGCAACAATTTGACCGAAATTTTTTGCTTGCAAATATTTGCACCGCGTCATGCACCATGTCAAGCGGCCTTAACGTATTAACCGTACGTTAATGTGCAAGACACAACAAAATTCTTTGATTTTTTGCCGACAAATGTGTATTTTGTCGTCTGAACAACACGTGAGCCGGCAAAAGTTTAAAGGATTTTGTTGCATGTTGCAACAAATGTTGCTTGGTGTGGACGTACAGTCAGTCGCCCACTTTTTAAATGTTATCCTAAAATTGTCTAGCATTGTCTGAAAGCCCAGAATTTCAGTGGGCTATAAAAATTGCTAAAGAAAATTGTTTAGTAAAACATTATACTTATACGAAGCCATGCGATATTGCCCAACAACACACTGTTTTTTTGTATTCTAGAAATGTAAGAGTAATAAGAAAGTGGGCTAGTGACAATCTAGCTTTATCTAGTCTCAATATAATATCCGAGAATAGCAAGTGTTTGCCAAATATGCGAGAGGTCATCGGCACCGAAACATTGGTACAGTTGCAGCGTCTAACAGCACTTGGGTCCTGTCAGGTCTGTGAAATGCTGTTACAGGTCCTGTCAGGCCATGTTGTAAAATTTGTACAGTACTGTTGTGAGCTATTATTCTTTGGGCAATGGGTAATAACCTGAAAAAATTTTCCATAAGAAAACTTTTTAACCAAGAAAGATTTTTTTTGCATTAAAAAAACGATGACCAAAAAAATTTTAAGTTTTCGTCAAAAAAATGTCTAATACTGTTGGATCTTGTCATGTCCTGTAATATCCTGTTAATATTATGTACATTGTTAATAAACTTGTTCAAAAACCTCCCAGTACTTCTGAAGTATTTCCTGGTATTTCCCCTAGCCTGTACACCAAAAGGAAATACCGAGCCACCCCTCGTTCAAAACACAAGACGCTAGCCCTACCAAGTCCACTTCCAATCCCTGACTTCGCATGCGTAGATCTACCAATATTATTTACCTCATGTATTAGAATAGATGTACAGGGTGATTTTCACTTGAATGATTCTAACCACATGAAAATAGAAAGTTTCAAAAACCTAACCTAACGAAACCTAATCAGATCTAACCGAACCGAGCCAAAGCAAACAAAACCAATATTAAAAAAAAAAAACTTTCCTGACTTCCTACCCGGGATCCTAGAGGATGTGAGTCCGAACCGGACCGTACCGAACCGAACCTATCCAAACCTAACCCTACCCAACTAAACCTAATTAGCAGTACGTGTTGTAGTTTAGTTTGGTTAGGTTAGGTTTGGTTCAGTTTAGTTAGGTTCGGTTTGGTTCGGTTCGGATTCACATCCTCTAGGATCCCGGGCAGGAAGTCAGGAAAGTTTTTTTTTTTTAATTATTGGTTCAGTTTCCTTTGGTTCGGTTCGGTTAGATTTGATTAGGTTTTGTGAGATTAGGTTTTTGAAACTCTATTTTCATGTGGTTAGAATCATTCAAGTGAAAATCACCCTGTATTCATCTATTATAATACATGAGGTAAATAATATTGGTAGATCTGCGCATGCGAAGTCAGGGATTGAAAGTGGACTTGGTAGCGCTAGCGTCTTGTGTTCAAAACCCTTTCCATTGGATCGCTAGCGCTACGCTACTGCTGTTCGCGTCCTGTCGGGTCCTGTTGTATAATTAATACAGAACTGTTTTAAACAACTTACCTTCCCGTCTCTTTAGGGTAAAATTCCTAGAAGGGTAACTGATTAAATCGAATTGGGAGAGCGTCATTCCAGCTACAAAATTAACACTGTCATTATTCTGCCACTGGTAGATGAGATCTTTTGAGGTGTACGCGTCTGTAAGAAAACAACGTTGTTTGACCACATCCGAAATTTGAGATTAGAACGTAGACTTTACCAGTGGCGGACCCAGGATTTCGAGGGGGGAGGGGCCAAGGAGGAAGCAAAAACCAGAATATATCTTTTTCATGTTGTTTTTATTAAGTCTTAGGTCTGAAATAAAAATTGAAATGCATAGGAAATGCGCCGCAGGCGAAATTTTTTGGAATTAAGTAATTTTTCTTAAAAAAATTACAAAAAGTTTTAAGTAGTAAGTAAATTTTCTTAAAAATTGCGGTTAATGCAGTAGAATTTTTTCCCTCGAGCTAGAAAAAAGTTTAATGTTAGAAGTGGGGGGGCGGGCCCCTCTGCCACCCCCCCCCCCTGGATCCGCCACTGGACTTTACTAGATACTTTGGGTGGGTATCATCTGAGAGCTCCTTGTGAAATCGCCTGTTGTTTAGCTTGGGTGGTTTGCGATTGCAGATGACGGCTAGTAATCGATTTGCGATCACGTATGGCAGATTGAAAAATGGGTCAAGCTTTGTTCTTCAAAAGTTGTCCTTTCAATTCCCAAACCAATAAAAAAGGTTATTCGCAAGGGAAAATAATTCATTAAAATGCTTCACCAAATATTAATTGCAACAAAAACATTTCATGTAAAAAAAAGCCAAGTACGCGAAAATGGTATTCCGTAAAAAGAATTGAGATAAAGAGCCAAGTTCTCAAATACAAATTTTAAAATGAAACGTTCTTATTAATTTGAAAAGGTTTTTTTAAACTTTGCTATTACAGCCAATTTTTATGTTCAATTTAGCACTGCACCTAAGAGTCATTTGCAGCCGTAATAGCCAAGTTTAGAGAACTTGGCTTTAATTTTATCTCAATTCTTTTTACGGAATACCATTTTCGCGTACTTGGCTTTTTTTTACATGAAATGTTTTTGTTATGATTTAATTTATTTTTTAAAGGAATTGAATAATATTTCATTTTTAAAGTAGTAAAATATGCGGAATATTGTTCAAAACTTTTGCAATGCCTTATTTAAAATTTTGAGGTTTTTTAAAATTTTTCTCCATGGCTTTATCATAGTTTCTATCAGCCTTCAAAAGCTCAGCTCTCTAACGTTTCTGGAAGTGGACAATGCTACTTTTACATAATTTTACATGTATAGGGGAGGAAAGTAAAGTATAATTTTGGTGTTTTCAAATTTTTTTGTATAGTTTTATTTTAGTTCCTATCAGTCTTCCAAAGCTCAACTCTCTAGCGTTTCTCGAAGTGGGTAATGTTAATTTTGCCATAACTTTACATTTATAGGGGAGGAGAGTAAATTAAAATTTTGATGTTTTTAAATTTTTTCCTGTAGTTTTATCATAGGGCCTTTCAGTCTTAAAACGCTCAGCTCTCTAGCGTTTCTGGAAGTGGGCAGTGTTAATTTTACATAACTTTACATTTATAGGGGAGGGAAGACAATTAGAATATTTAAAAATGTTGAAATAAATAAATAAATAAATCAAAAATTTTAGTACCCGTAAATTAAAATTCAAACAAGTTTCCGTGACTAATCAGGTAAAAAAAAGGGATTTTTGTTTCCCTAGTATTTTCCGTGGATAGCTCGAAAGCTTAACCTCACGGGGGTCCAAGGTCCATTAGACATCTAATAAGTGTTGACAGTTAACTGTTTCGTCCTTATGGGACTCCTCATGCAGTGTTCTGAGGAGTCCTATAAGAACGAAACAGTTAACTGTCAACCCTTATTAGGTGTCCATTAGATCTTGGACCCCCGTGGATTTAAGCTTTCGAGCTACCCACGGAAAAATACTAGAGAAACAAAAAACACTTAATATTTTTTTACCCGATTAGCCACGAAAACTTGTTTGAAGTAAATTAGAAGTGTCTAGAAGTAGGCAATGTTACTTTTACATTACATTACATTTATAGTGGAGGGAAGTAAATTATAATTTTGAAGTTTTTAAATGTTTTGCTATAGTTTTATCATAGTTCCTATCAGTCTAGCATTTCTGGAAGTGTACAATGTTACTTTTACATAACTTTACATGTATAGGGGAGAGGAGTAAATTAGAATTTTGGGGTTTTTTTATTTTTTCCAGGGGTTTGCTCATAATTTCTATTAGTTTGCCAAATTTCAGCTTTGTAGCATGTCTGGAAGTACAGTAGAATTTTGATGATCTATACATGAGTGAGTGAGTCAGTGAGTGGCAATTTCGACGTTTTTTGAAATTTCCTAACTACTTTACTACTATATGGAAATCCATGAAACTTGGAGGGGTTGTTAACTCTATGAAGATCTACGACTATGCAAAGTTTGACATTCGTTGCTCATTCCGAAGTAGAGTTTTAGATAGGTCAAATACGGGCTGAAATGTATCAAGAAAAGATGCAGCGCGAACTTGGCGAGGCACTGCCGTGCCCTCAGATTAATAACATTCTTTTGATTTTGGATCTTTTTGAAAACCGTAAAAATCGATCGAGTTTTAAGTATCTTAATACACAGTTTAATAAACTATAATTAATGTGAAGTGAGTAAAAATATTCAACATTATCCGGTAACAACAAATACTTACAACTTCCTAGAATTAACGGACACGACTGTCGGTCCATAGGGAAACTTTTTAATTCCATCGGGCATTTGGCTTTTATTGTTAATCTATAAAGAAAGAAAAATAAAAAAAATCGGGTAAAATCTGTAAAAAAATAAAGTTTTATATGTGTGGGTGTACTCTTATGAATTAAAATGATTGATTATATTCAGTTTTAACGTATTAATGCCAAAAGTTTCAAATTTTGATTCATTCGTACATTACCTTGCTTGTTGTTGCTAACCACCACAAAGGTGAGTAATGTGGCTGTACAATTATGAATTTAATTAATTGATTGATTATTATAATTAATGTCATAGGTTTTAATTTTTGATAATTAAAGTTCTATTTTAATTGAATTAGGGCATATCACACAGATTTTCTTCTGTTCCTTCGACTGTAGGGTTCCTTTTTACGTCATATTATGATTATATTAAAAGCAGTGGCGCACCCAGGAATATGTCTTGGGAGGGGGGGGCGAAGCCTCATGATGTCGAATATTAAGCTATTTTTTGTGTTTTTTTTTCTGAAATATGTCGAAAATATGTAAAAAAATCTAAGGCTTGGAGGGGCCGGGCCCCGGGCCCCCCCCTGGGTGCGCCCATGTTAAAAGGACCCTTTATCACCGATCACCAATTTGGTGAGAAAGGTATTTGAACGATATTTAAATTTTTATTTGTAATTTACTATTATTTTAAATAGCACTTCGACCCGGGCCCCCATTTTTATCATAAAAAACAAAAAAAAATTGTCCAAGATCATAAAGGAAAATTATATAACAGTCCAATGTCAAAAATTGAATTATCACATTATTAAAAAGACAAGAGCAAAATCGAAGTTTTATTAACGTCTTTTATCAAAACCAGACAAAATTATAAAAAGAGATCGGTTAGTATAGTTTTTGTAAAGTCACTTGAATATCTCCTAATACGGGGTTCTATCGATTTCATGAAATTTTGCTACATTCTGCCCTTTAAAAGTTATCCAAATTCATATAAAATCTTCATGGTATAATTTCAACCCTACCGACACAGAAGAGCCGCGGCTCTTTGCGGTCCGACGACAAAGTATTTGTTTTCCGACCGACCGAGTCCAGGTGGATGGACGGCACCTGATTGGCAGATTTTTTTGAGATGCGCTTTTAATTGCTTTTGGGTGTGCTTTTCGGGACCCCTTTAGTCGGCAATATGCAGAGTTAGAAAATAAATCAGCGTCGTTTCTGTAGGTGTAGGCATAGAAAGTTTTATTATTTATTTTTATTTCTTTAGTTTAGGCCATAATTAAATGAAATAATTTTCATGAGTATATCTACCGCCGCCCATGTCACTTTCTATAAAGGATATGCCGATGGTCGGCTTTTATCTTTGTTCAACTGACTTTGTAAAAACTATAGCTTGTGTGTCGTTTACCTGTAGAAAAGTAGTTGTGATATTCCTAGGCAATTGAACCAAAGATTGAAGCGCACATCACGGCAACCTGTTTACTGTCATTGCTAATGAAAACGCCGTATCTACCTAGGGATTGCTATAGCAGCTTAAAAAAAGTCAGGCCGAGCGTGTTGGACTCTCGGTTAGGATTTTGCAATTAAAGGGGTTAAGTTAACACCGATTTCCACCTCTCAAAAGAAGGACAGTTAAAAGAAAAACAGACATTTTTATATATTTTTGGGTTTAAAACAACAATATTAATTGTTCCAGATCTAAATCTTCCGCCAAACATGATTTGCATGAGAGGAAGAGAGATGGAACTAGTATACATGAAAAGAACCGGGAGAGTTGCATGCTAGGCACGCCCTTTATATGATTTTGTCCTTTTTGACTTTGTCCGGTTTTGATAAAAGACATTGTACTACTTCGATTTGGATCTTGTTTTGTTTTGATGAATGATGTTTTTGATAATGTCCGGTTATTAACTATTACGCTTATGACAATGAACTCTTATACCAATTTCCTTTATGATCTTGGACGATTCTTTATTGTCAATTATGATGACGGATAGGGATTCATTAAGCCTTTAAAAAAGTTTGTGATTTTTTATCTTTGGCCGATTAAGGCCCTAAAAATGGGAGTGAGGGGAGAAATAAACCCATAAATTATAACTTTTTTGCAATTGTATTATGTATTAACAGCTAATTTATGAGAAGAGAAAACTCAAAAAAGTTGGGGGTCCTGGGGCGGAGCCTTCGCGACGCAATTTCTGTCGATAAATTTTGCGCTTTTAAAAGATATTTCGAAAACTAAAGCGTTTATAACATTATTATGTATTAGTTTGCGTTGACTTTTGTGGGTCAAAAGTTTTGCTTTTTCTAATTTATCTCAAAAACAGAAGCTCTGGCTTAAGTATTATAGGATTTGTTTATTATCATTAACGTACTTTTCAAGGGCGGATCCAGAGGTGCTTCTCGGGGGTGGCACTTTAGGAGACATTCTCTGTTGGTAAAAAACGGTATATATTTTATTGAATTAGTCAGTGGTTGTAATTTCGATGATAAAAACAACAGACACTTTCATGCGCCGCAGGCAAAAATTTTAAATTTTTATTAGCAAAAACATTACTTTTGACTCATTTTTTGTATATTCAAAAAATTCTCGGGGGGGTGCCCCTAGTGCCCCCCCCCTGGATCCGCCACTGGTACTTTTACATTTTTTAGCATTTGAACAAACACAATTTTAATGAAACTGTTTCCATATGAATTTAAATCGACCACTAATTCTGTTTATTTTAATAAAATAGGTTTGGTTGTCTTGGACCTTCTTCGGTACCTACAGACAGACACCATAATAATATTGTGTAATTGAATCATTAGAATCTGATTTTAAAAATCACATATCGCTCACCGGCGACAATAGTGGCACATCTCAAAAATTATCAAAACCAGTTCAAATAATAGTCCAGTCAACGAGAGGGTTGTAGAGTGCATGGAGAGTTAGGACATTAACATATTAAAAGTCCCCACCTCTGGCCTCCCCGCTTCAGTGGCGGAGGGGGGTAAAAAGGTGCAATTTTTCGGTTTTTTGCCTATCACTCGATTACGGTGCGGTTTACAGAAAAAAATGTTATATTAAAAATAAAGGAGCATTAAATTCCCTACAAAATGGGTGTGCTAACCTGAACTTTAACTGTAACAGATTTTAAGATAGTGGCAACCAAAAACCGTTAATTTTTGAAAAATACATTTTTGACCCATATTTTTATCAGACTTGTTTATCTAACACTTTTGTTTTTAATTTTAGAAAAAAATAGTGAATAACGACAATGTAGTGCTTTCAATTTTAAAAAAGAAATTTATTTATCTTTAAATATTTGATCATAAATTAAAAGTTACATGTATTTTAGTTTTTCTGATTTTCTACAAAAAACTCTATAATTGCTTTTACTATCACCTTCTTAATCAACATCATCATTTTGAATCTTCGGTCAGGCTATCGACTTTAAGGGCACTAGGGGGGGGGGGGGGTAAATTAAAAGGAATAAGTATTATTTGAAAAGAAACTTAAGGAAAAACATTCCCACTCCAGTTGGAATCACAATTAAAGTACAGTAGAACCCCGATTATCCGTGCACGGATTATCAGGGCTGCGGATTATTCGTGCTATGATTTCCCATCATCGAAATTGTGTTTTTGAAGTTCTATCGAAATAGCGTTACCGGAAATCAGTCGACCAAAACCTTATGTAGAATTATATTTTTTGTCCTGTTATCTTTTTATGCAATACATACATATAAACTTAGTTTGAACTTATGGGATCTTTTTTTTCTGTCATATTTTGAGTATATATACATAATATGTATGTAACATGTAATAAATAAATGTTTGGATTATCCGTGCTTTTCACTTATCCTTGACCGGTCCCGTGGAGCACGGATAATCGGGGTTCTCCTGTATTATTATTATTATAAAGTTAAGTTTTTATAAGTCACGTATAATAAGAACAATTTTTAGATTGATTTATATCAATTAGCCTTCTATAAAGCATTTTTAACACATTGTATTGACTGCCTACAAATTTTAAATTCATATTGCATATGGAATAAGAAGAAAACTCAAACATCTGTAGATACAAAAACGTATGCAATTCTGTACGTACATAGTAATATTTGGATAGAGGTGGTGTGAAAATCTTTATAACTAATATTATTGAAATTATTTTGTTTGTTTTGCTTTCCTGCAGAATTTTTTTTAAAGTCAATACTTTCATGTTTGCCTCTGGTTTTATAAATAAAGGAAATCTGTAGGCATTTAGGGAACTTTTATTTGTCGAAGAGTTATACCATTTTAGCAGGTATAACTGTTAAGCAAGTTCTACTTCAGCATGCAAAAAGCAGAGATTGTAAAACACTTTAGCTAGTTTTTGGATCTTAGAGCATTTTTGGTAAACCTCTATAAATCCTAACTGACCCCCTACAAAATGCCAATATGACAATATTTCTTTTGGTCCTAACTGCTGCATTTCGTAGATGGAATATGCTATTTTTACTTATCCCTGACAGGATACAAAATATTTTGATCGGGTGGAGTATTTACGACCTAGATTACCAAAAAATCTATATTCTACAATAACGGCTGCATGGAGTTTGAAATTGCAGTGCTCACAATAGCCTGTAATGCTTGCAGCGTTGTGATTAACTTTATCAAAGTTTGTATTTAGTTCTTTTATAAGACAATCTCTGCTTTTAGGATTGGAAATAAATTCCTGACTTACACTAATTAGATTATTAAAACTTGATTTTTTCATACAATATAGCCTTTTTTGTTTTGCAGCTATACTACTCAATTTTTGATGTTATATCTATCAAAAACAATGTTAGAGAATTGAATTGATTTATTTCAATGCTCTAGGATAACAACAACAGCCTGAATAATTGGTCTTGATGAATTTGTCTTATACATTACAAAAGTTGGTTGGTTAGGTCGGTTTATTGTGTTGGTTGGTAAGGTTGATTTAATAATTGAAGATCCTCTTTGTCACAAAATTGTATGCAGTAAAAGGACAGAAGGTGACTGTCAGGATCGAAGGAGGTGGAGAATAGGCATCGGACAACGTAGAAAAACGTTCTAAACCGACATAGTAGTAGTAGTAAAAAGACCACATCATAGTTTGATGATTTTTTCCCAACAAAAGATTTACAAAAAGTGCTGTAATTTTGGATCCGCCACTGCCTTTTATGATATAAATAAAAAATATGTTTATTTAGTTAATTTTATCAAATGTAATACTCTTGAATAATAAAAAAAAATTGTATTTCTGAAAATTTAGAAATCTGGTTCAAAATTTCAATTTGCTGTATATTTTGATACGTTATAGATAAATTAGTAAATCCTACATATTTTTAAAGTAAATTGATTGGTTTACAGCTTTTGCATTGACAAATTTCTCCTAAAATTGAAAACAAAATTGTTAGATGAACAAGTGTGATCAAAAATAAGGGGCAAAAATGTGTTTTTCAAAAATTAACGGTTTTTAGTGACCACTATCTCATAATCTATTACACTCAAAGGTAAGGTAGGCATAATCATTTTGTAGGGAATTTGATGCTCTTTAATTTTTAATAAAACATTTTTTTTGTACAACGCGCCGTAATCGAGTGATAGGCAAAAATTCGAAAAACGGCACCTTTTCACCCCCGTCCGCCACTGAAGCGGGAGGGCTAGAGTTGGGGACTTTTGATATGTTGACTACCCTAATGGCCATTCATTGACTGAACTGTAAGCAAAACAATTCAAAATTGAATAAAGTTTAATGCACCAATACTGACATCAAATTTTTTCAGATAGTCTACTGGATATGGCGCTTTTGCCACTACGGGCCACCGCGTGCCAAACCCCCTAAGTTGCATCAATACTGGCATATTTTTTTGTGCCCTTGACTCTACAGACCTTGCCCTTGACTATGCTCAGGGACGCTTCGTTACGTTTGAGCCATAGTGACACACAAGAGGTAGTGACGATTTGTTTCAGCAATAGTGGCACATTTTGAGTTGTGCCACTATATCTTTGTAGTTTTGGTTATTTTACCCATAATATTGTGTCACTTGGTTGCAACAATAGTGGCACATCTTACAAATCATCAACTTTTTTTTAAAGCAAAAAGTAACTTAAAAGTTCCCAATAATTTAGTACATAAAAACCCACCAATAATCCCTGTCAAGTTCATTAATAATTTTCAAATAACATTACATGAAAAATTAAAATAACTTAAACTTTAAATGCAGTTTTCTTCAAAAAGTTTAATTTTGAGTTGTGCCACTATTGTCGCCGGTGAGCGATAAGTCAAACACTTTTAAATCGATTGAGCTCCTTTTCCTGATTTTAAAAATATATAATATGTAGTTATTAATTAGGTTTATAAAATGCAAATATTTTAGCAACTGCTGGACCAAATGTCAACATATTATATCAAAATAAGGAGCCCTGACGATTAAAAAATAAAATGCAGTGTATTTCATTTAAAAAATAAACTATATGTTAAAAATTTGACAAGTGTTATTTATTTATTGATTTATTCATTTATTTTACGCAAGATGCATTTAATGTTTGACATATGTTATTTTTGTCAACACATTCTGATGATTCAGGAAAAATCATTCAACTTTTATTAGTTAAACGTGAAATTACCGGCGCACACAGGCGGATTTCACGAAAAAACTCGTCAAATCCTAAGATCCATTTACAGCCCCCTAAAATTGCATATAGTAATAAAAAATATATGATTTATTGTTTAAAAAAGATAAAGAAGAAAAATTATTTAAGGACCCCGCACAAAAAAATAAAATTTGGAACTTTACTAATTAATTAAAATGATTCCTAAAAAATCGTTGAAACCAGAATTTTGGCTGTATAAATTAATATAAGATATTGCAATATTTGATTATAATAGCATTTTTTAAAATTCGCAATTGCATAAAACAATGTGATATTTTTGCAAAAACAAGTTAATTGAACTTTTTCTGTTTTTTCCGACTTTCGTTATAAATGAAGTATATTGTCTAGCAAGAAAAATACTCTGCCAATATATGGGCCTCGAAACTCACACAATGTACTATAGTTATAGTAGACGTGTGAGCTAATATAACTAAAAAATTAAATATATTTTATTCAACTTCAGACTCAATTACCTTTCGTTTGATGCCACACAAGCCATATTTTGATTTGAACTCTAATTTTGAAAAAAAATACCCACACCCTTTTTAAAAAAATATATAAAATGTATTTTGTTTAACTCCAGACTCAATTACCTTTCGTTTAATATGACACACGCCATATTTTCCCCTAAAATCTAATTTTTCAAATCTACTCCCACCCCTTTTTTTTTAAATAAACTAAAATGTATTCTGTTTAATTTAAGACTTAATTACTTTTCGTTTGATATCACACACGCCATATTTTCACATATACTCTAATTTTTTTAATCTACCCCCACCCTTTTATTTGGCTTGCGCCGAACAGATATACACACACCTAAATACACCACACAGACACACACATGGACAGACGTCACGATAAAATTGCTAAGATACAATACACCAAAATAACATATTTTCAGTGTTATCTCAATTTTTTTTGTTGTCGAAAATAATACCTTTTCTAGCCATTGCTGCGCAAGCTAGGAAGGTAAAATTGAAATCAGAATACATGTGACATAATAATTATACTTTTGGTTTACAAGAACCATTGTTATTAAAGCTAAGAAAACTTATTTATTAATTTACGCATATTATGTACGTATTTCATACTGGACAATTTATATACACAAAAAGAAATTTTAACTTTTTTATTCGATCCGCATAACTTCGCTGCTGAAACTGACTTTGTTACTTAGAAAACATATGCATGCACTTAATAGGACCAAAAATGTCGATAAAGTTGGATGAAGTTGAAACATTTAGTCAAATTCTATTTCTGAAAATGAAAATTTAAAAAGTTTTCTGCAACGGTTGCTTTAAACCCGTTTAAAATATTACCAATAAAATAAAAAACAATGTTAAATATGTACAATAAATAGCCACATACCTCCAGATTCCAAATCCATGTTCAAAAAAATTATTTTTGATAATAGGCGCAAGTTTTAAAAGGGCCTTTTAACCATCAACTTTTGTAAATTTAAGTAACGCAAATAACATAAAAAAATAAATGGAAGTTTCATCGGTCATTACTATGGCAATTGTTTTTCAAATTAGGCGTGACATGGTCACGGCCTATCATGATCATCAGTGATTGCACTAATAGCAATTTTACAATTAAACAGGGCTTTTTAGTGTTTAGGGATTATGGCCAGCTTTTTCTTAAAATCTGCCTGTGTGCGGCGATAGGTATTACGAAAAAAACAGCGAGTTTTTTATTAGTCTGAGTTCTGAAGTTTGCCACTACATGGAAATCCAATGAATTGTGGTTTATGCATTGGTTATTTTCTTCTGGTATCAAAGATTAAAAGACTTATGTCAAGTAGGGGAGGGCCTGGCTTCTCTGCACCCCCTGGATCCGCCAGTGACATAGATAGATAGCAGTAGGACAAAGGAATGAAAAAAATTCTATTTTTTGTTGTTTTTTTTAAACGTTATTAAAATAATAAAAAAATGTGTCAGACTTTTCTCTAGGTTACGGTACCTCATAGAATACAAAATATCTCCATCACGGCTGATCCTTAACAACTTATTGGGAACAGTTATCGTGTGAACATAGGAACTTCTCCCATTGTAAAAGTAGGTGTCAGGTCTCCATATTCTTTCCAACATTTTAATGGACAAAGACAAGGACTTGATCGGCCCTACAAACGATAAACGTTTGTCTCTCCAATACTGACGGAAATAGCAATCCATAGAATATTCCTAAAAGTATATACCGGGTCAAGCAATAAAACAGTTACACTCGATAACGGTTAGAGATATTTACTATCCGAAACGTCGTGTTTTAAAATAAATAAAGACAATGGAAGTCCGAAATTTTATTTCTTTAATTTTTTTGCTAGAAAATAAAGACCTTTTTATGTTTTTATATTATATTTATGTATGTTTCAGACCAAGATGAGGAGGAAATGTTCATGAGGCGAATAGTGTGGGGGGTCTTTTTGACCATAGGCCAATAGTGTGAGTGGTTAAAAAATTTTGAAGGTCATTTTGTGGAGAGGCGAATAGTGAGAGTGATTTTCTGACTGAAAAATTGTGAATGTAATTTTGTATGTGGAGGCGAATAGTGTGGGTGTCCTTTTTAACCTTAATAGGATATTGTAAAATTATGTGGGTCTTCCTCTTTTGTGTGCAGGGGCGAATAGTGTGGGTGATCTTCTTGAGCATAGGCCAATAGTGTATGTGGTTTTTTGACCTTGAAAAATTGTGAAAGTCATTTTGTGCAGAGGTGAATAGTGTGGGTGGCATTTTTGACCTTGATACGACATTGTAAAGGTACTTGGGTCTTTGTCTTTGTGTGCCGGTGCGAAGAGTGTAGGTGGTCTTATTAACCTTGATATGAAATCGCATAGTTGCGAAGGCCATTATCTTTTGTGTGCAGAGGCGAACAGTGTGGATAGTCTTTTTGACCTTGATAGGATGTTGTAAAATTATACAGGTCTCTGTATTTTGTGTGCAGGTGCGAATAGTGTGGCTGGTCTTTTTGACCTTGATATGACAGTGTAAAGTTATGTTTGTCTTTGTGTTTTGTGAACAGGTCCGAATTGTGTGGGTGATCTTGTTGACCTTGTGAATGGCCTTGAGCCCAAATTTATCACCTGTCAATAACTCAATGCTACTGCAGATTTAAAAGTCAAGGTCGCAACCTGTTTTTGCTAAATAAAAATTGTGGTGGTATCTGATCCATACCAGGTGTTTATTTTATTTTGTATGCAGAGGCTCATAGTCTGAAAGGTATTATTGACCTCGAGAATAAATGTCCTTGACCCCAAGTCTAATACCCAGCAAGTTTAAGTCAAGGTCGCAGTCTGTTATTACTAATCCAAAATTGTGGTTGTGTGTGATTCATACCAGGTGTTCATTATGTTTTGTATGTAGGTGCGAATAATATTAAAGGTACTATTGACCTCGAGAATGAATGGCCTTAAGCCCAAATTTATTAAGGCCCCCAAAGATACTAATACTTCAAGGCCGGCCATTCATTACAGATTTATGAGTCAAGGTTGTACCTATATAAAGCATACTCTAACATATTTGGACAAGTCGCAACAAATTTGAAAAACAGTAAAGCTCTATTTGAATATGGAATGCTTAAAATTGGTATTATATTATTAAAATTTACATGAAAGAACTTTTATAAGATGGAAGATGATTTAGAAAGATATCTTCTAGATCTGCATCAATATTTTAATCAAGAATTTAAAAGAATCTTGAATTGTGTTCAGGGGCGTGCCTCACTTTTTGTTTGCCTGAGGCAAAGGGAAAACTGCTGCCGCTCATTTGAAAACAAACATCTCTTGGAAACCTTTTTTTCGATAACTATAATTCGTTTTATGCACTTTAGAGATTAAAAGCTTATTTTTAATCCCTCTTTTGAGGATCTAAAAGATAAGTTTCAATCCCTCGGAGAATAAATGCAATCGCAAAAATCTAGTAAGTAAGAGAACAACACATGGAACTTTGAGGAGACCCAGAACTCGCCTTGGGATTAAATGTGCCAGTCTTTAGGTTTTCAATGTACTATTCTTGTTCGACATCATGTAATGATTTTTCTGTTTGTCGCAACAGGCCCTTTTGGGGGAGCTTAAACCCCAAGCTTAATACCTAGAGAATGTGAAAAATACTACTAATGAAGGGGCTGTTAAAAAAGAAGGGAATTGTAGTATAACGGACAAAAAGGTAGTTGCCTGAGGCAGCTGCCTCGTTGCCTCACCCTTCGGCACGCCCCTGGTCTCAGACCAAACCACACGTTATCTGAGCCTGTGTTAAGCGGCCTACTCATCAACCAACTTGCAGGGATAATTTAGAGTCCCTGCATGTGATAGATTTCGGCGTTTATCAATATCTGTTAGGTACAGGGACTCGAAATTGACCCAGCAAATTGGCTGGTGAGTAGGCCGCATAAAAATTTACCATATCTAATTCCGATACAGGCCCCATGCTCCTTATAAGTATATTGGTCCGAACAATGGTAGCTTCATCTGGAATAAAAAAAAATAGTAAAGTAATGTCTACTCGTATTTAAGTAATAATAAATGGATCCGTAACGGATCTGATATCTTTCTAGCTAGCCTATTAGCATACTTCAAGTGAAGCTATGATATATCAGAATTGAAAACAGGATTTTTGTAAATATCTTAGAAACTAAAGCTACTACGAAGTTTTTGTTAATTACACAAATTATTGAGTAAAATGTATTTTACTATATTGCGAAAAGCGCGTATGCGATGCAATGAAACTTTAAAGGAGTTTTAAAAAATTTTAATTGTCAAAAAATTGTTAGTTAGTTCGTTAAAGTGTCGAATAGACTATTTTACCTGAAAATTTTATGTAAATCGGTTGAGCGGTTTAGGAGCTATCGTGTTACGGACAGACATACACACACACAGACAGACATAATGACGATAATGCAAAGATAGCTCAATAAACACCCAAATAACATATTTTCGGCGTTATCTGACAAAAAAAAATTTCGTTAAAAATAACACCTTTTCTAGCCAGTGTTGCGCGGGCTAGGAAGGTAAAAATGAACTACTTAAATGTGCATGAATTTTTTTATAACATTGTCTATAAAAGTGATGATTATAATTATTGCAATTTGTTAATTGTGTGCTTGGCAAACTCGTTATATGTATAGTCTCATCAGTTCACTATAAATAAATGAACAATTTGTAGCAAACGCAAAGGTTTGTTAAGGTTTCTCATCTCATCTCCACATGTACATCTTTGTCTGACAATGAAATGTGGACTAGTGCGAGTGCTGACGTTAAATGGACATAAAATAGTTGCGTTCCATCAGGCCGTTCGACAGTCATAAAACCGTCCGAAAAATCCTATTTGCGTTCCAGGTCCACGTTGTCCTGTTATCGGACAGTCAGTTTTTCGTTTCATCAAGTCACTTAAACCGGCTTCGGAGCCTCTGAAATACAAGGATTGAAGACAGGCGCATTAGAAATGATTGCTATCTTCTTCTTTATCTGTGTTTGTCATATGTTGCGCTGGAAAAATTGTATGTAAAACACACACATCTCTAGTTTACAGCACCTGAGATAAAAATATACCATAACATTACATCAAATTTACATTTGTCTGAGAAAATTCAAAAAACAGTGAATAACCCAAAAAATTAAAAAGTTTCACAACCAATTTTAACACGTGACCAAATGCCGGGAAAGCTACGTAAATATACAAATATTCTTTAAACTGTTGATTTTTTTGCAAGAGCCTCTTAATTTTTATTACTACGGGACTGCGGAATGTTGTAGGTATACCACATGGAAAAAAGCTATACTGACCATAGGGTAGCCTGCTTAGAAAAAGAAAAACTGGTTTAGCAGGTGATTGGATAGAGATAGAGACATAAGGGTTTACCCTGATCGCAGCAAATCCCGGTGACCTGTGAACTAAAAGTTAAAAGAAGTGGGGTGACACCGGAAGTGAAATTTTACATCAGATTTGGCGGAAGAACAAACGACTTCGCTTTAAGGCATTGACATTAGGGTAATTGTTTCGGTTTCGCAAAAAACCTCTTTTTCTTTTAATCTAATTTTTATTATTTTTTCAGAACATTTTATTTTTATTTTTAAAACTCAAATTTTGGGTTACATTTGGGTATAATTCGGTTGTCGTTTTACTCAATAGGTTAAGTTAAATTTAAGGCTTACAAACTAGCTATAAACTATCAATTTGGCATAGTTTAATATTTAAATTCCAAACGCATTTAATAAAATATTTCTAATTTTAATGCAATCCTCATATTACTACCGCCCTCTGCATATTTTAATTTAAACCGCGCTTTTATTCTTTTTAATAAAATTAGAATTCTAAATTCTTTTTATCAGAAGTGATGCGATTTTCCTATAGAGGGCAAAGAAACACGTCGCAAAAACGAAACAGATCCTAAAAAGAACTGTCGCCAAATTGGTGAACTCGAAAAACTATTAGATTCCTCTAAAACTCCAAACAATGAAACTCCGGAGTGCTGGACCGCTATAGAAGACTTCTGGCGAATCTGGTGCACCAGTTGAACGAGATCAAGACATCACCGGTAAGTCCCTCTCCTATAAGACCGCATCATTAATAATTTTCTGTTATTTCGCTCTTAAATAATCATCATATTCCAATATTATTTTTATGTCTTAATTAATTTTCACTTCAGAAAGGTACGTTTTCGCGTGCGTTCGTATACCCTTCAAATGAAAGCGGAGGACTTGTCTCAATACAATCCACTCGGTATTCCAATTTTTTTGAGCTATCGGAGTGAGACATATTTTTGATCACTTCGATCGCCGGATTTTGATTTTTATTAATTTGAAATTAAAAAATCATCCTTTCTAAAGTGAAACGCAGGTAATATTAGTAATTTTTTATTTATTTAGAAGCAAAGCGCATCAACCACGGGGGGTTATTAGCGCAGGAACGTTGTACAATTAAATTTGAAAATAAATATTACACTCTTGCAAAAAGTTAATTAAATTCTTAGTAGAGTTAGCTTCGTTTTGGAGGATGGTTTTAAGTTCGTTATCCAGTTTGTGAAAGATTCGCAGTCCTTCAAATTTTGCACATGTCGGTGTGGTTAGAATGTGTTTTACTGTAAGTCTTTCACTACACTCACAAACAGGAGGATTTTCTTTGTTAAGCAAGTATTGGTGAGTAAGTTTTGTGTGACCTATACGAAGACGACATAATAAGACTTGCATTTTTCTATTAGGCATTAAAGATTTCCACGGTTTAACACTTGGTTTGATTGAGTTCAGTTTACAGTTAATATTTTGATTCCACTCATTTTGCCAAAGGTTGTACGCGCACTGTTTTACAAACGATTTAAAGTCACTTTTTAAGGTCTCACGCACTGTCATCAATCTTCAATTGCTTGTTTAGCTGCATTTCAGACATAATCATTTTAATATTTTCTACTATGGGATTTTTGCTGAAGACATGATTTATAGCATTGATTGAACCCAAAGAGTCAGTAACTATTATTGAGTAATGGAAATTACTCTGTTGGATGTATGTCAGCGCTTGGTAAATACCATAAAGTTCGGCTGTAAATGTGCTAGTGTACTTACTCATTTTAAAAGTAATACTGTACCGTTCTCAGTTTTAGATGCATCAGTATATAAGTGTTGATGGTTATTGAACTTATTGAGAATACTTTGAAACTCTTTTTGTATGACTATAGGAGTAGTTGACCGTTTATCGTATTTTGTAAGTTCAGTAGTAAATAATATATTTTTAATTCTCCACGGTGGTTTTTGTTCTTTCGGAGATTGAAAAAACTTTGGGAATCTTTCTTGAATCTGAGCTTGAAATCTGTTTAGTCTCTCGTGAAAAGCAGTTGTTACTCTTGGTCTTTGATGGAAGATATATCTGTAGCTCTGGTTAAAGACATTTTTGATTACTGGTATATTTGTGTTGTTCGCAATACCAATTGCGTAAGAAAGGCTTAAGTAAATCCTTCGATAGCGGAGAGGGGGTTCGCCTGCTTCGCAAAGCAAACTGTCAATTGGACTTGTGTAAAAGGCTCCAAGTGCAATGCGTATTCCTGAGTTATGAATTGTATCAATAAGTTTTAAGACATGTCTTGATGCTGAGTCGTATGCCATACACCCATAGTCGATTTTGTATCTTATTAACGTAAGATATATTCGCAGCAGGATTGTAGTGTCAGCACCCCAAGATGTGTTAGCTAAAATTATTCTCTCGCTACGCAGCAAATTTCACAATAATTTTTTTGTCAAATTTCAAATAAAATGCTAAATGATTCGCTTATAAAATTTTGGGAAATAGAAAGTGTTCGTGAAACAAAACGTATTCTTTCACCTCAAGATGATATGTGTGAAAAAATATTTCAAAATACGGTATCTCGTAATGATGAAGGACGCTATATTGTAAGTTTTCCTTTTCACGATAACATTGAACCGATTTTTCCAAATAGTCGTAATCTTGCGCTAAAGAGGTTTCTCTCGCTAGAAAGAAGGTTAATAAAAATTCCGGAAACTTTTATGGAAGAATATTTAACACTTGATCACATGGAATTAATCGAAAACCGGAAAGTTACAGAAAAAAGTTATTACATTCCTCATCATCATATTGAACGTCCTGAAAGCTTATCAACTAAGCTTCGAGTCGTTTTTAATGCGAGTACAGTTATGCAATCAAATAACCAAAACCTCTCCTTAAATGATACTCTTTACGCTGGTCCTAAATTGCAAAAGGACATTTGCAGCATTTTACTTAATTTTCGATCGATCGTGGAATCTTAATTGCACCTCAGCACCAGGATTATCAAAGAATCCTGTGGCGTTCTAATAACTCTGAACCTATTCGCGATTATCCTCTAAAAACTGTGACATACGGTACTACCCCCGCTCCTTATTTAGCTCTTAGAGTTTTACAGCAATTGGCAGAAGATGAAAAACAAAATTTTCCTCGCGCTTCTCAAGTCTTAATGTCTGACAATTTTGTCGATGACTTTGTAACTGATGCTAGCTCTGTACAAGAAGCTATTTCGCTTCAAAAAGAGCTATCTTGTTTGCTTAACTCTGGAGGTTTTAAGCTACATAAATGGGCTAGTAATAACAAAAAGGTTTTAGAACACTTGTCAGAATCTGATATAAACCCAACCGCGCTTTCTTTAGATACGAACGAGACCACTAAAATTTTACGTCTGAGATGGCAGCCTTGTTCTGATTATTTTTCTTACTCGGTAGAACCCTTGAGTTGCGAATATACCAAAAGCAATACACTTTCTAAAATTTTTAAAATATATGACCCTTTAGGTTGGCTCTCGCCAGTAACCATTTTAATAAAATGTCTAATTCAAGAATTTTGGAAACTTTAATTAGACTGGGATTCCGAAGCACCTGTTGAAATTATTCGACTTTGGGAACGTTATAAATCGGAACTACCCTTACTCAAAGATTTTCGCTTGCCTAGATTTACAAATATTTTTTCTGGTAATGCGCGCAAAGAAATAATTGCATTTTCGGACGCTAGTAATAAAGCTTATGCCGGAATAGTCTAATTACGCGTTATTTACAAAAATGAAATATCAGTTTACTTTTTGTGCTCAAATTTACAAATATTGCTAGACTTGAATTAGCCGCTTGTAATCTTTTAACTGATTTAGTTCACTTTGTTTTAACCACTTTTGAGTCCCGCTTGAAAATACATCAAGTTTTTGCTTTTAGTGACTCACTTTCTTGTATAAGAGCGCACCCTTCTAGGTGGAAAAACAGATTCAGGATAAAGTACCACCCAAAAATTGGTCATACATCTCAACATCAAAAAACCCCGCAGATGTTGCTTCAAGGGGAGTTTATCCCAGTGAATTAATTAATCACAATTTATTTTTTAACGGCCCTGATTTTTTGAGACAATCTTATGAATACTGGCCTAAAGACTGTGAACTAAATGACTCTCCTAAAACTCTTTTAGAAGAAAAATCATTATCTTATTTAACTTTAATTATAAATAAGATTTTCTAACATTTGTTGAAATAACAAACGCAATTCATTTACTCATAAAAAATGAATGGTCAATTTATTTCTCAGAAGAAATTCACGCTTTAAAAAATAACCTAAAACTTAATAAATCAATGCAAAAATTAAATTTATTTTTAGATCCTCACGATTTAATCAGAGTAGGGGGCAATATGACAAGAATCATCAAATTTTATTACCACGCAAGAGTAAACTCACCCTCATGATTATCGAACATTTCCATATAAAATATCTTCATGCAGGAGTGAGGACGGTACATTTTTTGCTTAGTCAATTGTACTGGATCATTGCCGCAAAACGCGAAATTGCACATGTTTTATCAAAATGCATAATATGGACAAACACTTGATCCGCTTAATAGGACAACAAATATTAACTTTCGAAGAACTATACACTGTAATTTGTCAAATCGAAGCTATCTTAAACTCACGTCCTCTCACTGAAATTTCCAGCGATACAAAAGATATTTCCGCGCTGACTCCAGGTCACTTTTTATCTCTGGAACCGCTAAGTGCCGTTCCTGACACGGATTTCATTGATTTTAAAATAAATCATCTTACGCGTTGGCAGCTCCTTCAACGAATCCACCAAGATTTTTGGAGACGCTTGCAACAAGATTATCTCCATACTCTACAACAAAGGAGTAAGTGGTTGGAACCCACTTCAACTCCTGAAGTTGGACGCTTAGTTATAATTAAAAACGATTTATTACCGCCCCTTCAGTGGCAACTCGGCAGAGTGCTTGAAATTTTTCCCGGTAAGGATGGGATAAATCGAGTAGCCTCTGTCAAAACCAATGATAGTTTGTTAAAGAGACCAATCTCTAAACTGTGTCCTTTACCCTTGGAAAATGCGTAGCATTTTCGGCCGCCAGTATGTTTCGGTTTCGCAAAAAACCTCTTTCTCTTTTATTCTAATTTTTATTATTTTTTCAGAACATTTTATTTTTATTTTTAAAACTCAAATTTTGGGTTACATTTGGGTATAATTGGGTTGTAGTTTTACTCAATAGGTTAAGTTAAATTTAAGGCTTACAAACTAGCTATACACTATCAATTTGGCATAGTTTAATATTTAAATTCCAAACGCATTCAATAAAATATTTCTTATTTTAATTCAATCCTCATATTACTACCGCCCTCTGCATATTTTAATTTAAATCGCGTTTTTATTCTTTTTAATAAAATTAGAATTCTAAATTCTTTTTATCAGAAGTGATGCGATTTTCCTATAGAGGGCGAAGAAACGCGTCGCAAAAACAAGACAGAACCTAAAAAGAACTGTCGCCATTCACACACGCTCTCGATCGGAATATTTTGAACGATCAACGCTTTTTATAAAAAATGGTGAACTCTAAAAACTATTAAATTCCTCTGAAACTCCAAACATTGAAACTCGGGAGTGCTGGACCGCTATAGAAGACTTCTGGCGAGTCTGGTGCACCAGTTGGACGAGATCAAGGCATCACCGGTAAGTCCCTCTCCTATAAGATCGCATCATTAATAATTTTCTGTTATTTCGCTCTTAAATAATCATTATATTCCAATATTATTTTTATGTCTTAATTAATTTTCACTTCAGAAAGGTTTCGCGTGCGTTCGTATACCCTTCAAATGAAAGCGGATGACTTGTCTGAATACAGTAAACTTCGTAATAGAATTTTTTTGAGCTATCGGAGTGAGACAGTCATTAACATATATACCTACCAAAGTACAAGCTAAAAAATATGATTTTCCAAACTTCTTAGAAGTATTACGATCTTTATTTCCTAGAAATTAATAAAATCACAAAAACTTTGTGAATATTAAGGCTTTCTATAATATGTGGGTAATTGCAGAAATATTTTGTAAAAATCAAATCACAAAATACAAATAAAACTTGTGATATTAGAAAAAATTTATATTTTATCACAAGTTCGCCCAAAAATATGTGCTAATGCAAGTTCGTTTTAATTTTTGGTGTATTTAGTTTATTAGGCAGTCTGTAGTAGTTTATAGTTTGTGAATATCAATTAAATTAATGTAATTTTATCTGCATTTTAAAGAATTAAAATTAAAAATGTAATTAAAATATGTTGCCTTCGATCTATCATTACATGAGAAGAGGAAACCTACCCTTTCTTTTAGTCACGTGACTTTAAATTTAACTCTCTTGCATATGACCACATGCTTGAAGTAAATCGATCACTACGACAACAGCATTCGTTTTTAGGACAGTTATTTCACCGGTCCATCAAACCAAAACCGTTTTAAAACGCTCCTCGTACTGCATTGCGCGCGCATTGTGTTTATTGGTACAGTTTTATCTGTCGAACGGGATGATAGAACACTCCTAATATTTTTCACAGGGATGAAATATGCTACACAGGGTATGTCGCCAAACTTCACAGGATGATTTTTTGAGTGATTTTAGAAAAAAATACATTTTTTCTTGAGTTACATGAAATTTCGTATTTTGGTCATTAAAAAAAAACTCCCTTATTTATATAAATGTGCTTTTCCATGGAGTTTAATAATAGCACATTTTTTTCTCTTGTATGTATACAATCGGTTGAAATTTGTTGACAATTTTAAATCAACCATTTATTTCCACCAAAATTTTTTACTGCAAAATTTTCAATCAACTTTCGCGCGATTAGTTTTGCAGCGAAAACTTTCAGCGTGAGACAATTTTGGCGCAGTTTAAAATCTGTGCAAGGGCCGCGAGGATATATTTTAAAGCAGAATTTTCCCATGCATATATGGAATGTTTGCATACCAACCTAGTTTCTCGCAAAGCTTTTAGCGCGATAAAGTTCAGCACAAAAGCATTCTAACGCAGAATTTTTGCACTCATACATATTTGCTCTGCAATAAAATTGGTTTGCGCTAAACAACCTTTTCGGCAAATTCGTCTGCGCTGATTTTAAACTGCGCCAAAAATGTTCACGCAAATATTGTCTTGAGCTTCTCGCACAGAAAATCGATCGTGCCAAAAAATTTACCACGTGTTTGGCAAGTGCTGGCCGCAAATTTATTTTTATTAAGCCGGGCTCAAACGACTCGTATACTTGGCAAATACACAATTATTTGCGTACTTGGCAAGTATACGCAAGTAACAATTATTGGCCAAGTACACGAGTCGTTTGATCCCGACTATAGACAACTATTGTATTGGCAAGTGTACGAATAATCGTGAGCCCTGTAACTCGGCACAATTTTACCGACCACAAACGGAAAACCAACAAGTGACAAATAATTGTACAAGTAACCCACTCACACGATATGGATAGTATACGTAAATAACAATTATTCGCCAAGTACACGAGTCGTTTGATCCCGGCTTTAGATGTTGGATAGCAAAAAACTGTCCGTTAGTTTTTCAATAAAATATGGCAACCCTAGTTAAATTCCATTTGGTTAATGTTTATTTTGCTGGCGATTGGTTCAATATACTGAATCAAAGCTTTACAGATAATTGAGGCATGTAGTATCTAAATCCGACATATTCATATAAGGGTAAACATACGTTAATTATATATGTTGTGCCCCAGCTATTTTTAGGATTTTTGAGGAAGTTTTAGACTACCCTAAATCGATTGGTTATAGATCACTTAATTTTAAGTCGCCGGGTGTTGGGCTCAAATTATAGTAAGAGTGCCCGTGTGATGTCATAAATCCAAGATTACGATTTTTGCAGACCAACAGTTTTATCCTAGCTTCGATAAGATTTGTACCTCAAGAACCAAAAAAATATATTATAAATTTTTTAAATATTAAAAAAATTATAAAAATTCAAATTTGATCAAGAAAGTTTAAGACAACCCTCGGTCGATTGGGGATGGATCACTCAACATCTCAAAAACGAGCACGAGCTATAAAGACATAACAAACAAAACATTGAAACTTTGACACCCTGTATCTGGAAAACTAAGCATTTGCGGAAACGTTTATTTGGATATAACATAAATAATAAAGGGCAGTCAATATTATTTTTCTAAATTGTATTTTCGGTAAAACATTTTTTAGTTTTTATTTTGAAATTTTTTTACATTTATTAGCTAATTCTCCCGGACTACTACGGGGACTGGAGAGTTAAGATATAGCATAAACAGTAACGGGCAGTCAATATTATTTTTCTAAATTGTACTTTCGGTGAAAGTTCTTTTAGTTTTTATTTTGCAATTTTTTTACATTATTTGGCTAATTCTCCCGGACTACTACGAAAACTGGAGAGTTGAGGTATAACATAAACAATAAGAAGCGGTCAATATTATTTTTGTAAATTGTATTTTCGGTAAAACCTCGTTTAGTTTTTATTTTGCAATTTTTTTACATAAATTGGCTAATTCTCCCGGACTACTACGGGAACTGGAGAGTTAAGATATAGCATAAACAATAACGGCCAGTCAATATTATTTTTAAATTATTTTCGGTGAACCCTCTTCTAATTTTTATTTTACAATTTTTTTACTTTTATTAGCTAATTCTCCCGGACTACTACGGGGACTAGAGAGTTAAGATATAGCATAAACATTAACGGGCCGTTAATGTTATTTTCCTAAATTGCATTTTCGGTAAAACCTCTTATAGTTTTTATTTTACAATTTTTTTACATTTATTAGCTAATTCTCCCGGACTACTACGGGAACTGGAGAGTTAAGATATAGCATAAACAATAACTGGTAGTCAATATAATTTTTCTAAATTGTATTTTTGTTAAAACCTCTTTTAGTTTATATTTTGCAATTTTTTTACATAAATTGGCTAATTCTCCCGAACTACTACGGGAACTGGAGAGTTAAGATATAGCATAAACAATAACGGGCAGTCAATATTATTTTTCTAAATTGTACTTTCGGTAAAAGCTTTTTTAGTTTTTATTTGGCAATTTTTTTACATTATTGGAATTCTCCCGGACTACTACGAAAACTGGAGAGTTAAGGTATAACAAAAACAATAAAGGGCGGTCAATATTATTTTTGTAAATTGTATTTTTGGTGAAACCTCTCTTAGTTTTATTTTTGCAAATTTTTTACATTTATTGGCTGATTCTCCGGACTACTACGGGGACTGGAGAGTTAACATATATCATAAACAATAAAGGGCAGTCAATATTATTTTTCTAAATTTTATTTTCGGTGAGACCTCTTTTAGTTTCTTTTTTGCAGTTTTTTTACATTTATTGGCTAATTCTGCCATACTAATACGGGGACCGGAAAGTTAATATATAGCATAAACAATGAAAAGCAGTCAATACTATTTTTCTAAATTGTATTTTCGGTGAAACCTCGGTTAGTAATTCTCCCGGACTACTACGGGGACTGGAGAGTTAAGATATAGCATAAACAATAACGAGCAGTCAATATTATTTTTCTAATTTGTATTTTCGGTGAAACATCTTTTAGTTTTTATTTTGCAATTTTTTTACATTTATTGGCTAATTCTCCTGGACTACTACGGGGACTGGAGAGTTAAGATATGGCATAAACAATAACGGTGAAACCTCTGTTAGTTTTTATTTTGCGATTTTTTGACATTTATTGGCTAATTCTCCTGGACTACTATGGGGACTGGAGAGTTAGGATACAGCATTAACAATAACGGGCAGTCAATATTATTTTTCTATATTATATTTTCGGTGAAACTTCTTTTAGTTTTTATTTTGCAATTTTTTTACATTTATTGGCTATTACTCCCGGCCTACTACGGGGACTGGCGAGTTAAGATATAACATAAACAATAAAGGGCAGTCAATATTATTTTTCTAAATTGTATTTTCGGTGAAATATCTTTTAGTTTTTATTTTGCAATTTTTTTTACATTTATTGGCTAATTCTCCCGGACTACTACGGGGACTGGACAGTTAACATTGTCTCACTCCGATAGCTCAAAAAATTGGATTACCTAGTGGACTGTATTTAAACAAGTCCTCCGCTTTCATTTGAAGGGTATACGAACGCACGCGAAATCCTACCTTTCTGAATTGAAATTTAATTGAGACATAAAAATAATATTGGAATATGATGATTATTTAAGAGCGAAATAATAGAAAAATATTCATGATGCGATCTTATAGGAGAGGGACTTACCGGTGATGTCTTGATCTCTTTCAACTGGTGCACCAGATTCGCCAGAAGTCTTCTATAGCGGTCCAGCACTCCCGAGTTTCAATGTTTGGAGTTTTAGAGGAATTTAATAGTTTTTAGAGTTCACCATTTTTTATAAAAGCGTTGATCGTTCAAAATATTCCGATCGAGAGCGTGAGTGAATGGCGACAGACTTTTTAGGTTCTGTCTTGTTTTTGCGACGTGTTTCTTCGCCCTCTATAGGAAAATCGCATCACTTCTGATAAAAAGAATTTAAGAATTCTAATTTTAGTAAAAAGAATAAACGCGATTTAAAATAAAATATGCAGAGGGCGGTAGTAATATGAGGATTGAATTAAAATTAGAAATATATTATTAAATGCGTTTGGAATTTAAATATTAAACTATGCCAAATTGATAGTTTATAGCTAGTTTGTAGCCTTAAACTTAACTTAACCTATTGAGTAAAACTACAACCCAATTATACCCAATTGTAACCGAAAATATGAATTTTAAAAATAAAATTAAAATGTTCTGAAAAAATAATAAAAATTAGATTAAAAGAAAAAGAGGTTTTTTGCGAAACCGAAACAAACATATAGCATAAACAATAAAGGACAGTCAATATTATTTTTCTAAATTTTACTTTCGGTGAAACCTCTTTTAGTTTTTATTTTGCAATTTTCTTACATTTATTGGCTAATTCTCCCGGACTACTACGGTGACTGGAGAGTTAAGATATAGCATAAACAATAAAGGACAGTCGATATTAATTTTCTAAATTGTATTTTCGGTGAAGCCTCGTTTAGTTTTTATTTTGCAATTTTTTTACACTTATTGGCTAATTCTCCCGGACTACTATGGGGATTGGAGCGTTAAGATATAGCATAAACAATAACGGGCAGTCAATATTATTTTTCTAAATTGTATTTTCAGTGAAACCTCTTTTAGTTTTTATTTTGCAACTTTTTGACATTTATTGGCTGATTCTCCCGGACTACTACGGGGACTGGAGAGTTAAGATATAGCATAAACAATAACGGGCAATCAATATTATTTTTCTAAATTGTATTTTCGGTGAAATCTCTTTAAGTTTTTATTTTGCAATTTTTTTACATAAATTGGCTAATTCTCCCGGACTACTACGGGAACTGGAGAGTTAAGATATAGCATAAACAATAACGTCAGTCAATATTATTTTTTTAAATTGTATTTTTGGTGAAACCTCTCTTAGTTTTATTTTTGCAAATTTTTTACATTTATTGGCTGATTCTCCCGGACTACTACGGGGACTGGAGAGTTAACATATATCATAAACAATAAAGGGCAGTCAATATTATTTTTCTAAATTTTATTTTCGGTGAAACCTCTTTTAGTTTCTTTTTTGCAGTTTTTTGACATTTATTGGCTAATTCTGCCATACTACTACGGGGACCGGAAAGTTAATATATAGCATAAACAATGAAAGGCAGTCAATACTATTTTTCTAAATTGTATTTTCGGTGAAACCTCTTTTAGTAATTCTCCCGGACTACTACCGGGACTGGAGAGTTAAGATATAGCATAAACAATAACGAGCAGTCAATATTATTTTTCTAATTTGTATTTTCGGTGAAACATCTTTTAGTTTTTATTTTGCAATTTTTTTACATTTATTGGCTAATTCTCCTGGACTACTACGGGGACTGGAGAGTTAAGATATGGCATAAACAATAACGGTGAAACCTCTGTTAGTTTTTATTTTGCGATTTTTTGACATTTATTGGCTAATTCTCCTGGACTACTATGGGGACTGGAGAGTTAGGATACAGCATTAACAATAACGGGCAGTCAATATTATTTTTCTATATTATATTTTCGGTGAAACTTCTTTTAGTTTTTATTTTGCAATTTTTTTACATTTATTGGCTATTACTCCCGGCCTACTACGGGGACTGGCGAGTTAAGATATAACATAAACATAAATATATTATTTTTCTAAATTGTATTTTCGGTGAAATATCTTTTAGTTTTTATTTTGCAATTTTTTTTACATTTATTGGCTAATTCTCCCGGACTACTACGGGGACTGGACAGTTAACATTGTCTCACTCTCACTGGATTACCTAGTGGACTGTATTTAAACAAGTCCTCCGCTTTCATTTGAAGGGTATACGAACGCACGCGAAATCCTACCTTTCTGAACTGAAATTTAATTGAGACATAAAAATAATATTGGAATATGATGATTATTTAAGAGCGAAATAATAGAAAAATATTCATGATGCGATCTTATAGGAGAGGGACTTACCGGTGATGTCTTGATCTCTTTCAACTGGTGCACCAGATTCGCCAGAAGTCTTCTATAGCGGTCCAGCACTCCCGAGTTTCAATGTTTGGAGTTTTAGAGGAATTTAATAGTTTTTAGACTTCACCATTTTTTATAAAAGCGTTGATCGTTCAAAATATTCCGATCGAGAGCGTGTGTGAATGGCGACAGACTTTTTAGGTTCTGTCTTGTTTTTGCGACGTGTTTCTTCGCCCTCTATAGGAAAATCGCATCACTTGTGATAAAAAGAATTCTAATTTTATTAAAAAGAATAAAAACGCGATTTAAATTAAAATATGCAGAGGGCGGTAGTAATATAAGGATTGAATTAAAATTAGAAATATATTATTAAATGCGTTTGGAATTTAAATATTAAACTATGCCAAATTGATAGTTTATAGCTAGTTTGTAGCCTCAAACTTAACTTAACCTATTGAGTAAAACAACAACCCAATTATACCCAATTGTAACCGAAAATATGAGTTTTAAAAATAAAATTAAAATGTTCTGAAAAAATAATAAAAATTAGATTAAAAGAAAAAGAGGTTTTTTGCGAAACCGAAACAAACATATAGCATAAACAATAAAGGACAGTCAATATTATTTTTCTAAATTTTATTTTCGGTGAAACCTCTTTTAGTTTTTATTTTGCAATTTTCTTACATTTATTGGCTAATTCTCCCGGACTACTACGGTCACTGGAGAGTTAAGAGATAGCATAAACAATAAAGGACAGTCGATATTAATTTTCTAAATTGTATTTTCGGTGAAGCCTCCTTTAGTTTTTATTTTGCAATTTTTTTACACTTATTGGCTAATTCTCCCGGACTACTATGGGGACTGGAGCTTTAAGATATAGCATAAACAATAACGGGCAGTCAATATTATTTTTCTAAATTGTATTTTCAGTGAAACCTCTTTTAGTTTTTATTTTGCAATTTTTTTACATTTATTGGCTAATTCTCCTGGGCTACTACGGGGATCCATATTGGCTAATTCTCCCGGACTACTACGGGGAATGGAGAGTTAATATATAGCAGACACAATAAAGGGCAGTTAATATTATTTTTCTAAAATGTATTTTTGGTGAAACCTCTTTTAGTTTTTATTTTGCAATTTTATTACATTTATTGGCTGATTCTCGCGGACTAGCACGGGGACTGGAGAGTTAAGATATAACACAAACAATAACGGGTAGTCAATATTATTTTTTTAAATTGTATTTTCCGTGAAACCTTACAAATATTCGCTAATTCTCCCGGACTACCACGGGGACTGGAGAGTTAAGATATAGCATAAACAATAACGGGCAGTCAATATTATTTTCCTAAATTGTGTTTCGGGGAAACCTCTATTATTTTTTATTTTGCAATTTTTTTACATTTATTGGCTACTTCTCCCAGACTACTACGAGGACTGGAGAGTTAAGATATAGTATAAACAATAAAGGGCAGTCAATATTATCTTTCTAAATTGTATTTTCGGTAAAGCCTCTTTTAGTTTTTATTTTGCAATTTTTTTATATTTATTAGCTAATTCTCCCGGACTACTACGGGGAATGGAGAGTTAATATATAGCAGAAACAATAAAGGGCAGTCAATATTATATTTCTAAAATGTATTTTTGGTGAAACCTCTTTTAGTTTTTATTTTGCAATTTTATTACATTTATTGGCTGATTCTCGCGGACTATTACGGAGACTGGAGAGTTAAGATATAGCACAAACAATAACGGGCAGCCAATATTATTTTTTTAAATTGTATTTTCCGTGAAACCTCTTTTAGTTTTTATTTTGCAATTTTTTTACAATTATTCGCTAATTCTCCCGGACTACCACGGGGACTGGAGAGTTAAGATATAGCATTAACAATAACGGGTAGTTTATTCAGTCAGTATTATTTTCCTAAATTGTATTTTCGGGGAAACCTCTTTTATTTTTTATTTAGAAATTTTTTTACAATTATTGGCTACTTCTCCCAGTCTACTACGGGGACTGGAGAGTATAGAATAAACAATAACGGGCAATCAATATTATGTTTCTAAATTGTATTTTCGGTGAAACCTCTTTTAGTTTTTATTTAGCAATTTTTTTACATTTATTGGCTACTTCTCCCGGACTTCTACGGGGACTGGAGAGTTAAGATATAGCATAAACAATATCTGGCAGTCAATATTATTTTTCTAAATTGAGTTTTCGGTGAAATCTCTTTTAGTTTTTACTTTGGAATTTTTTTACCTTTATTTGCTAATTGTCCCGGACTACTACTGGGACTGCAGAGTTAAGATATAGCATAAACAATAAAGGGCTGTCAATATTATTTTTTAGTTTTTATTTTGCAATTTTTTTACATTTATTAGCTAATTCTCCCGGACTACTAAGGGGACTGGAGAGTTAACATATAGCTTAATGTTCGAAGTTTTTATCCAATTTTAGGAGCAAAATTTCTACTAAAAAATCATAAACGCGATCCATTCTATTCGAGCCACTAAAAAATTTGGTTGGGGTTCCTCTTTTAATTACGAGAAAACCTTCAAGATCGCCCAATGTAAGCGTCAGAAACGGTGTCACTCGGGCTTATTTAAAATGTCTAGAATTAAAAATTAAAACTAACTTCAACATAAAACAAATATTTTGTCACCAAGGTTTTGTGTCATCCGAAACAACACAATTTTCCCTAAAGAAATTAAAACTGTAGTAACAACGTTGACTTTTGGCTAACTTGAAGCTTTTCATGTGAATATGTGTGTGGTATATTTTGTCGGTAACTGGCTGCCTTTTTTGTATTATGAAAAGTAATAAAAAGGACCAGTAACACAAAAATAACAAAAATTGTAAACTCAGAAACGTGAAATTTCTTTGATTGTTTGAGAAATAAACAAAATAATCGCTATTCTGTTAAAAGGTCTCGGCAAACACATTAACAAAACCTCAAAAAGAAGAAACAAAATTTAAGCTAAATGTCTGAAACATCAGTTCGTGCAGGAATTACCCTAGGTATTCTTGAAGAAGGTGAGAAGAATGATAAGTGATAAGAAAAATAAATCATGGAATCATGGACGCAAAACTGCCAGAAAATAGATTCTTACTTAGGAGGTAGGAGATGTACCGAAAGCTGGAAAACTATAAGATCGATCAAAAAAGAAACATGCAGAGATATAATTTCACCAATACCAGACAAAAAATGGGATGAGCATTTTAAAACTTTTAACTGAAGACAGAGCAGAATTCAAAGAAGAAGAAATAGACAATATCATTAGAACGATGGGATCTCCGGTACCCCTCACAATCTCTGAGGTCAAAAATGTGTGCACAACCTTAAAAAGCGGTAAATCTGCCGGACCCGGAAATATCCCAGCTGAAGTTCTTAAATATGGCACTGAAGAACTGTTTTGGAAATTACGGAATCTTTTCCAAAATTTTTTAACTGTAGTACCAACTAAGTGGAAAACGTCATATTTATTTACAATACAAAAAAAAGGAAGAAAAGATATATGTGATAATTATAGAGGTACATGTGTAACTAGTACGCTAAGCAGAATATATGGCAAAATAGTAAGAAATAAAGTGGAGAACGAATATAAAGACATGGAGGCAGAAGAACAAGCCGGTTTTAGGGCGGGTAGATCGACTTTAGCTCATCTCTTTTGTATAACCCAAGTTATTGAAAAGAAAATGGCATACGGACAAGAGCTGCAGTTGCTTTATGTAGATTTACACAAGGCATTTGATAGTATATCACTAATCTACATTGAAAAGCGTTGGAAAACAAAAACATAAGCGTACAACTAATTAAGGCCATCAAAGAGTTATACCGCAATAGTAAGGCAAAAGTTAAAATAAAAGAAAAACTAACCAAAGGCTTTCAAGTAAATAAAGGTCTTAAACAAGGTTGGTATCTCGCCCACGCTCTTCAAGATATATTTGTAACAAGTCCTTAAAGTATGGATGAGAAAATGCCAAAAAATGGAAATTCCGTTGGATGAAACCTACGCCGATGATCAGATAGTGGTGGCTCGCGATTATGACGACCTCGAATATATGACACGAAAACTAATGGAATAGTACAATAATTGGGGATTAGAGGTTAATCTCAATAAGACAGAGTATATGTGTATTGGTGGAACGAAACAGGATTTAATCTTAAATACCGGGCAGCGAATTCAATCCTGTGATAGTGTAAATACTTAGTTCTAAAAATTACAGCTGGCGGAACACTAGACAAAGCTAAAAAAAGATCGAAACGTATAAGGAAGAAAAGCAATAACTTTATTAAACGGAATAATTTGGGACCAAAGTATATCAAAACAAAACAAAAAGCTTATATATAACACCATTGTAAAAAGTATTATTACATATGGCTCAGAAGTATGGGTAATTAAAGATAGAACAGAAAAAATGCTTTCCGCTACGGAGATGGACTATTGGAGAAGAGCATCAGGGAAATCAAAAAGAGAAAGAGTCACAAATCAAAGAATAAGAGAAATTATGACAGTGGGTGAACGTACTTTAGTGGATGATATAAGAATAAAACAACTGGTGTGGTACGGACATGAACAAACAATGGATGATAGAAGACTACCACTACCTAAGCAAATACTACAATGGAAACCAACTGCCCGAAGAAAACGAGACAGGCCGAGAAGAAGCTGGAGAGAAGGAATAGACAGCGAAATTAGAATAAAAGGCCTAGATGATAAGTTATGGGCAAACAGAAACGAGTGAAGATTGGGTATCGGAAGACGTAGAACGTTATGAAACCGATAAATATATATATCAATCTTCTACAAAAAGTATTAACTCATTAAAAACAGAAAAGAAACAGGCTGGAACTTGGCACTCTCGGAATTCACATTTCATAGAAGAATCGGGTGGCGGAATAAAGATCGAAAGACAAAAGATCGAAAGACAAAAGATCGAAAAGGCAAAAGATCGAAAAACAAAAGTTCGTAAGACAAAAGATTGAAAATACAGAAGATCGAAAAACAAAAGATCGAAAAGGCAAAAGATCGAAAACACAAAAGACCGAAAAACAAAAAATCGAACGTACAAAACATCGAAAGACAAAAGATCGAAAGGCAAAAATCGAAAAACAAAATATCAAAAGACAAAAGACAAAAGATCGAAAAAAAATCGCAAGTAAATAAGATAGAAATATACAAAATTACGCGTATCATGTTTGCTTAGGTATATTCACATAAACAGTTTATGCAAGGTCAGGTAACGTAAAATTACCTAACCGTTAAATAAACTAATGTCTTGCCATACTTAACACAAATTATATAGTTCGATAAAGGGGTCTCTTTTTCAATCATATTTTTTCAAAAAAATACTTTTCTGATTTCTTTCCCGGGATTCTAAAGGGTGTGTAACCAAACCCAACCGAACCAAACCAAACCGAACCCAACCGAACCGAATTAAAAAATATGTTAAAAAGAGACCCCGTAGTCGAACCGGTCCGGTTCGGTTCGGTTTAGTTACACACCCTCTAGGATCCCGAAAAAGAATTTAGGAATTTTTTTTTTAACTAAGTAGTAGCGATATCTTGAAACCCGCTATTTTGACACGCGCTACTTTGATCTTTTGTCTTTCGATCTTTTGTACTTTCGATCTTCTGTACTTTCAATCTTTTGTACTTTCGATCTTCTGTATTTTCGATCTTTTGTCTTTCGACCTTTTGTATTTCGATCTTTTGTCTTTTCGATCTTTTGTTTTTCGATCTTTTGTATTTGATCTTTTGTCTTTTGATCTTTGTTCTGCTACCCAGAAGAATCATCTCAAATTAGCTCCTTTAAGTATTTGATAATGTTTTGGTTGGATTATGACAGAAATTTGTTTTAATGTTAAAATTTCAAAAAATTTCATCAGTGGCGATGAAAATTGGTTATTTAATTCTGTGAGTAAATTCCTTTACAACTCAGAAGAATTCAACCTTAATGTAAGAAAAAATGCTGTTTCGTACATTAAAGACAATTGGGATACTTTTTCATATTTTATCGAAAATAAAGATCAAAGTGGGACTTATGGTACTTATTTGGAATGCACGGCTTTATCAGAAGTAAATTTTTTAAATTTTGAGATATTTGTATACAATCCTACTACTGACACTAGAAAACTCAATATTAACTTTCAAAAGTTCTCCTAGAAAGATTGAAAATACCATTTACAAACAAACTATTTATCTTTTATTTTCCGGAAATTTGGACTCTGGACATTTCGATCTTTTAAATCAAATAATAGAAGACAAAGAAATAGACAAAACTATAAACCAAACCAACCAGGCTTTACGTACCCTTTGTGATAAAAAGTTTAAAAATGAAAATGGCCTTAAAGTTCACCAAACAAAAATGCACAAAATGCAAAAAAGCTTAAAAAAAAGCAATTCTGTACAAAATTCACTAATTGCAGCTAGAATTCAGAGTAATCCTTTACCTCAACATTCAGACTCAAATTGTAACTTATGTGAAAAACTTTTTGAAAATAAGAGAGGTTTAAAACAACACTTTTCCAAAGTTTTAGCAAAGTTAAACCATTTTTTAAACAAACACAAACAACCAAGTACCTAGCCAGGAATCGAACCCGAGCCGCTGGTGTGGGAAACAAACACTGCTACCACTACACCACGTCGGCGATTCCTCCTTGCCATCGCCTTTCATATTTCGTATTTAAATAGCTGTCCACACTTAATAGCTGTCCATTAGATCTTGGACTCCCGTGGGTTTATAACTTTCGAGCTGCCCACGGAAAAATACAAGAGAAACAAAATATTTCTATACCCGCTTAGACTCGAAAAAAATGTTTTTTATGGTACTAAATTTTACGTTTATATAGTTTATTAAATAAATCAACGAGTTACAGTATAGTGGGACCATAAGGATACGAAAAAACGACAGCCTGCGTTAAGATTCGGAAAAACCTTATTTAGCGAATTTTATGGTAAGGAATCCCATAAGACCAAAATGGTCAAACTTTAAAAATTCATATTTCAAAAACTATACAGTTTATCAACAAAAGCACCAAGTTGTAGTATGGTGGAGCTATAGCGATGCGAAAACATCACACCCTGAGTTAAGAATCGGAAAAACGTCATTTAGCGAATTTTAGGTAGGGAATCCCATAAGACCAAAATGGCCAAACTTTAAACATTCATATTTCAAAAACTATACAGTTTATCAACAAAAGCACCGAGTAGTAGTATGGTGGAACCACAGCGATGCGAAAAAATCATACCCTGAGTTAAGATTCGGAAAAACCTTATTTAGCGAATTTTAGGGTTGGGAATCCCATAAGACCAAAATGGCCAAACTTTAAACATTCATATTTCAAAAACTATACAGTTTATCAACAAAAGCTCCGAGTTGTAGTGTGGTGGAGCCATAGTGATGCGAAAGAAACACACCCTGAGTTAAGATTCGGAAAAACGTCAATGAGCGAATTTTAGGGTAGGGAATTCCATAAGACCAAAATGGCCAAACTTTAAACATACATATTTCAAAAACTATACAGTTTATTAACAAAAGCACCGAGTTGTAGTATGGTGGAGCCATAGCGATGCGAAAAAAACACAGCCTGAGTTAAGATTCGGAAAAACGTCATTTAACGAATTTTAGGGTAGGGAATCCAGTAAGACCAAAATGGCCAAACTTTAAACATACATATTTCAAAAACTATACAGTTTATCAACAAAAGCACCGAGTTGTAGTATGGTGGAGCCATAGCCATGCGAAAAAAAAACACCCTGAGTTAAGATTCGGAAAAACGTCATTTAGTGAATTTTTGGGAGGGAATATCATAAGACCAAAATGGCCAAATTTTGAAAATCCATATTTTATTAGTTTATTAACAAAGTCAGCGAGTTATAGTCTGGTGGACACATAGAGATACGAAAAAGCAACACTCTCAGTTAAGATTCGGAAAAAACCTCATTTAGGGAATTTTAGGGTAGGGAATTCCATAAAACCAAAATGACCAAACTGAAAATTCATATTTCAAAAACTATACAGTTTATCAACAACAGCACGGAGTTGTAGTATGATGGGACCATAGAGATGCAAAAAAACTACACCCTGAGTGAAGATTCGAAATACCAAAATGGCCAAACCTTGAAAATTCATATTTTTTATTAGTTTATTAACACAAACACCGAGTTGCAGTATGGTAGAGCTATACAGATGCGAAAAAACTATACCCTGAGTTCAGATTCCGAAAAACGTCGTTTAGGGAATCCCATAAGACCAAAATGGGCGACAGATACCTAATAGATTTTTAAAATCATAAAGAAAAGGAAAATATAAAAATGTAATAAAATCCCTCTATTTTCGAGTAAAAAATGACACTTTAAAGAAAGCTTTGAATTTTTTATGAATTGCATATTTTTATTTTGGCGAAAACTATTTCGAGCAGCACGTTAAAGGAATTTTCAGTAACATACTTTAGTTTAAAAGCAGAAATATTTTACTAAAAAGAAATTTTTAAAATATTTGCCTTTAGAATTTGGTCTGGAAAACATTATTTTAAAGGCAGGATGATACCGCCGGGGTGTTTTGCAACTTATTCGAATTTATAAATAATATAATAGAGAAAAAATACTCTGCCAATATATGGGTACCTAAGCTAACACTAGGTACTATAGTTACAGTGTACGTGTGAGCTAATATAACTAAAAACTGAAATATATTTTAGTCAACTCCAGACTCAATTACCTTTCGTTTGATACCACACAAGCCAAGGTTTGACTTAAACTCTAATTTTTGAAATCTACCCCCACCCTTTTTTAAACTAAAATGTATTTTGTTTAACTACAGACTCAATTACCTTTCGTTTGATATCACACACGCTATATTTTCACATAAACTCTAATTTTTGAAATCTACCCCCACCATTTTATTTGGCTTTTAATACATACCAGGGTAGATTTCAAAAATCAGAGTTTATGTGAAAATATGGCGTGTGTGATATCAAACGTAGGGTAATTGAGTTTGGAGTTAAACAAAATATATTTTAGTTAATTTAAAAAAAAAAGGGCGGGGGTAGATTTCAAAAATTAAAGTTTAGGTGAAAATATGGCATGTGTGATATCAAACGAAAGGTAATTGAGTCTGTAGTTAAACAAAATACATTTTAGTTTAAAAAAAGGGTGGGGGTAGATTTCAAAAATTAGAGTTTAAGTCAAACCTTGGCTTGTGTGGTATCAAACGAAAGGTAATTGAGTCTGGAGTTGACTAAAATATATTTCAGTTTTTAGTTATATTAGCTCACACGGACACTGTAACTATAGTACCTAGTGTTAGCTTAGGTACCCATATATTGGCTGAGTATTTTTTTTCTACTTCTTAAGTAACCCTGAACTTCTTATTTATAAAGTCGAATAAGTTGCAAAACACCCCGGCGGTATCATCCTGCCTTTAAAATAATGTTTTCCAGACAAAATTCTAAAGGCAAATATTTTAAAAATTTCTGTTTAGTAAAATATTTCTGCTTTCAAACTAAAGTATGTTACTGAAAATTCCTTTAACGTGCTGCTCGAAATAGTTTTCGCCAAAATAAAAATATGCAATTCATAAAAAATTCAAAGCTTTCTTTAAAGTGTCATTTTTAACTCGAAAATAGAGGGATTTTATTACATTTTTATATTTTTCTTTTCTTTATGATTTTAAAAATCTATTAGGTATCTGTCGCCCTTTTTGGTCTTATGAGATTCCCTAAATGACGTTTTTCCGAATCTGAACTCAGAGTATGGTTTTTTCGCATCTGTATGGCTCTACCATACTGCAACTCAGTGCTTGTGTTAATAAACTAATAAAAAATATGAATTTTCAAGGTTTGGCCATTTTGGTATTTTGAATCTTCACTCAGGGTGTAATTTTTTTGCATCTCTATGGTCCCATCATACTACAACTCGGTGCTATTGTTGATAAACTGTATAGTTTTTGAAATATGAATTTTCAATTTGGTCATTTTGGTTTTATGGGATTCCCTACCCGAAAATTCCCTAAATGAGGTTTTTTCCGAATCGTAACTGAGAGTGTTGCTTTTTCGTATCTCTATGTGTCCACCATACTATAATTCGCTGACTTTGTTAATAAACTAATAAAATATGGATTTCCCAAATTTGGCCATTTTGGTCTTATGATATTCCCTACCCAAAAATTCACTAAATGACGAGCCAGAAAATAAAGAGGGTTAAATCTCTAACGTTGTCCTTATTTCCCGCTAACCCTTCCTCACTGTAAATTCTAAGGACGTCAACTTTCTTCAAGTTTTTTTGAATCTTCATTCAGGGTGTGGTTTTTTCGCATCTCTATGGCCTCACCATACTGCAACTTGATGCTTTTGTTGATAAACTGTATAGTTTTTAAAATATGAATTTTCTAAGTTTGGCCATTTTGGTCTTATGGGATTCCCTACCCTAAAATTCGCTAAATGACGTTTTTCCGAATCTTCACTCAGGGTGTGTTTTTTCGCATCGCTATGCCTCCAGCATACTACAACTCGGTGCTTTCGTTGATAAATGTATAGTTTTCAAAATATTAATTTTTAAAGTTTGGCCATTTTAGTCTTATGGGATTCCCTACCCTAAAATTCGCTAAATGACGTTTTTCCGAATCTTAACTCAGGGTGTGTTTTTTTCGCATTTTTATGGCTCCATCATACTACAACTCGGTGCTTTTGTTGGTAAACTGTATAGTTTTTGAAATATGAATTTTTAAAGTTTGGCCATTTTGGTCTTATGGGATTCCCTACCCTAAAATTCGCTAAATGACGTTTTTCCGAATCTTAACTCAGGGTGTGTTTTTTTCGCATTGTTATGGCTCCATCATACTACAACTCGGTGCTTTTGTTGATAAACTGTATAGTTTTTGAAATATGAATTTTTAAAGTTTGGCCATTTTGGTCTTATGGGTGTGTTTTTTTCGCATGGCTATGGCTCCACCATACTACAACTCGGTGCTTTTGTTGATAAACTGTATAGTTTTTGAAATATGTATGTTTAAAGTTTGGCCATTTTGGTTTTACTGGATTCCCTATCCTAAAATTCGCTAAATGACGTTTTTCCGAATCTTAACTCAGGGTGTGTTTTTTTCGCATCGCTATGGCTCCACCATACTACAACTCGGTGCTTTTGTTAATAAACTGTATAGTTTTTGAAATATGTATGTTTAAAGTTTGCCATTTTGGTCTTATGGAATTCCCTACACTAAAATTCGCTAAATGACGTTTTTCCGAATCTTAACTCAGGGTGTGTTTTTTTTCGCATCGCTATGGCTCCACCATACTACAACTCGGTGCTTTTGTTGATAAACTGTATAGTTTTGGTCTTATGGGATTCCCTACCCTAAAATTCGCTAAATAAGGTTTTTCCGAATCTTAACTCAGGGTATGATTTTTTCACATCACTATGGCTCCACCATACTACAACTCGGTGCTTTTGTTGATAAACTGTATAGTTTTTGAAATATGAATGTTTACAGTTTGGCCATTTTGGTCTTATGGGATTCCCTACCCTAAAATTCGCTAAATAAGGTTTTTCCGAATCTTAACTCAGGGTATGATTTTTTCGCATCGCTGTGGCTCCACCATACTACAACTCGGTGCTTTTGTTGATAAACTGTATAGTTTTTGAAATATAAATGTTTAAAGTTTGGCCATTTTGGTCTTATGGGATTCCCTACCTAAAATTCGCTAAATGACGTTTTTCCGAATCTTAACTCAGGGTGTGATTTTTTCGCATCGCTATAGCTCCACCCAGCGGCGTAGCGTGGGGGGGGGGGCGGGGGGGTTCGTCGCCCCCCCCATCCCGAGGGTAGTGGCGCCCCATAGGTGGCCGAAGCGCCCTCAGCTTTATTAAGTCAGGCCGGTAACGGCCAATTGAGTGGGTGCCAAAGGAAACTAACGACATGAAGACCTTGTTTATTTTTTTTGGTCGCAAGATTCGTGAGAGGCTTCGTGACTTATCGGCCGCCCCCTCACACATGTGCTTTTTTTTGTTTTTTTTTTGGTCGCAAGACTTGTGACCTTTTTGTTTTTTTGTCACAAGATTTTTCATCAGTTTTCAGAGGCGCCCTTTTTAGCTGTCGCCCCCCCCCCCCCCCCCCGCCCTTTCAGGCACGCTACGCCGCTGGCTCCACCATACTACAACTTGGTGCTTTTGTTGATAAACTGTATAGTTTTGAAATATGAATTTTTAAAGTTCGGCCATTTTGGTCTTGTGGGATTCCCTACCATGAAATTCGCTAAATAAGGTTTTTCCGAATCTTAACGCAGGCTGTCGTTTTTTCGTATCCCTATGGTCCCACTATAATGTAACTCGTTGATTTTTTTAATAAACTATATAAACGTAAAGTTTAGTACCATAAAAAAACATTTTTTTCGTGTCTAAGCGGGTATAGAAATATTTTGTTTCTCTTGTATTTTTCCGTGGGCAGCTCGAAAGTTATAAACCCACGGGGGTCCAAGATCTAATGGACAGCTATTAAGTGTGGACAGCTATTTAAATACGAAATATGAAAGCCGATGGCAAGGAGGAATCGCCGTCGTGGTGTAGTGGTAGCAGTGCTTGTTTCCCACACCAGCGGCCCGGGTTCGATTCCTGGCTAGGTACTTGGTTGTTTGTGTTTGTTTAAAAAATGGTTTAACTTTGCTAAAACTTTGCGAAACTGGGCGATTGATTCTGATTGGATGGAAAGTCCCAGTATAAATAAAAAAAATAAAAGAAAAGGAGGAATATTGCCAGGGGAGTCTGGTAAGTCCGCCCCCTCCCTTCCCCGAAATCTGTAAAACAAACTAGTAAGTAGAACTTGCATTATATTTGAATAAAAACCATGCTCTTTCTAAAAAGAACCCCGCACCGAACTATAGGTGTGCGTCGACACCAGCCGATTTTTCTGTAATTTTGATATGTTTTATGGCCATGTAAAAACCTGGGTGAGAATGTGGTATACACACAGGAGCGTATTAAAAGAGAATAATTTTTTGTTTAAGTTAAATATTTCACAATAAAACGCTCAAAAAGAACTTGTATCTTAGACATAGTCGTAAGCTAACGGAATATAAATCCAGCCATTTGGACATTTGTGTACCTTGTTATTTTATATACTTTTTGTTATAAAACATATGATTGAAAGCTAAAAGTATCTCTGAAATTAAATTAAGTCATTCTTCTGTTGGATTAGAAGTTATAGCTGGTAAAAAAATCATTCTTGAATATTTTACAGCGTCGAACTATATTTTTTAATTTGTAAAATAAAATCTTTGCCTTTTTGGTAATATTAATTCCCAAAACATATCTGTAAAAATCTTTTGTGTCACATTTATCTCCGAATTTTCTATTAAATTAATAACATATTCTAACATTTCAGAAATAATTTTTGATCTGTGATTGACATTCTCATAGAAAACTAGAAGACCTCATCAATGAAAAGTCAAAACGATCTTTTTATGTTATGCACCAAAAATCTATAATTATTGTAGAAGCTAGAACCACACCTAATTATATTATTAATAGTTAGTAATCACCGGAAATATTAATTGTTTACTTTTAAACTTTGAGTCTGAAAATAACACTTACATATATACAAATATGTAAATACCTAAAAACAGGAACATAATTATACAGGTTGTCATGGTAAATGGTAACAGAGGTTTTTTTGGGTATTTTTCGTGCGAATTTGGAGAAACGCTCGGACACGTCGATTTGGTTTGCGAGGGAGACATTTTTTGGATATCTTGAAATTTTTGTAGCACGCACCATCTTTGAGGGGTATACTTTACCCCTATATTTTAAATAGCGAAAGTGGGTGTAATGATACCTTTTTTTGAAGGCCTTAAAAAAAGGAATGTATTTACAACCGTGAAAAAAAAAATAAAAATCCATCGATTAGTTTTTGATATATTTGCTTTTAAATTTTTTAATTTATCATGGAATGATAAAATAAAAATTTAATTCGAAAAATATAAAATTCTGATTAAATTTTTATATTATAGGCCCATGGTTTGAAAGTTGAAAGTTTGAAGGCAATTATCTCAAAAACTACAGGATAGATTTTTGAAATTTTTACACGGTTTTAAGGACATTCATGAGGTCTTCAGAATAAGGTACCACTATAATCACTTTCCCTATTTAAAATATAGAGGTAAAGTATACCCCTCGAAGATGGTGCGTGCTACAAAAATTTCAAGGCAGCCAAAAAGTGTCCCCCTCGCAAACAAAATCGACGTGTCCGAGCGTTTCTCCAAATTGGCACGAAAAATACTCAAAAACACCTGTGTTACCTTTTAGCCGGGACACCCTGTATATTAACCCTTAATGAGAATTACACTTTTTTTTACATACAAGTATCTACTTACCTTTTCCATGTGACGGCAACTGAGAACTTTCATAATTTTTTAGCAAATCTTCCAAAATCATAGTGATATTCTTACTGACAAACTCATTTTTAGCATTTCTGGGTTTTCTTTGGAAATTTTCTGTAAAATTCTTCCTTGGTTGATTTGTACAATTTTGTTGATTTAGTTGAAACCCGATGATTCTTAGAGCTGGTTTTATGGAATTTTTCGTTCTAGAAATAGGATCTAAACTTATGCCGTTTTTGATTATCCAGGGTGCGGCGAAATATCTGAAATAATAATGTTTGGAATTATGATTTATACTAACTGATGATACCGGCGTTCATATTGGATGACCATGGGGGAGGGGCGCTGGAGGCATGGGTAACCCACAGGCGTAAGGCCCCTGACACTCGGAGATTTAAGGTAAAAACTATCTAAATTCGAAGGACCGTAACAGAAGCTCAATCTTAATGTCAAACTGTGGAAAAAATTAGAACTTTCACACCAGTATTTACTAAAGGGTCTACAGTGCTAAGTGGTATAGTTTTTGCAAAGTCACCTGAAATGCTCCTAATACGGGGTTTTATCGATTTCATGATATTTTGCTTCAATCTACCCTTCAAAAGTTATCCAAATTCATATAAAATCTTCCTGGTATAATTTCAACCTTACCGACAGAGAAAAGGCGCGGCTCTTTGCGGTCCGAGCACAAAGTATTTGTTTTCTGACTGACCCAGCACAGGTGGATAGACGGCATCTGATTGGCAGATTTTTTTGAGATGCGCTTTTAATTGCTTTCGGGTGTGCTTTTCGGGACCCCTTTAGTCGGCAATATGCAGAGTTAGAAAATAAATCAGTGTCGTTTCTGTAGGTGTAGGAATAGAAAGTTTTATTATCTATTTTTATTTCTTTTGTTCACGCCATAATTAAATTAAATAATTTTCATGAGTATATCTACCGCCACCCATGTCACTTTCTTTAAAGGATATGCCGATGGTCGGCTTTAACCTTTGTTCAACTGACTTTGCAAAAACTATACAATCCTAGGTCTACAAGTCTAGTTCAAGGTTTAACTTATTTTTCCCGCTAATGCAATAGGTTTTAATATGCATATAAACTGTTCATAAATACCTTGCGACATGGGTCATCTTTTTTCGTTGTAACAAAGACATTATTTACACACAAAGGTTAGAAATAAACAAAAAGAATATAATGTTTCGTTTAAAAATGGTAGCTATATTTAAACCTCCAAAGGTCACTGGGTCACTAGGAGATGTCCAATAAAAACGGTTTAAGTTGTTTTGGTGGATGTGTAATTGAAAACGGATTCTAATATGGATATCTTGTGCTTTTTACAGTATTTAAATATTCATTCGTATTTAATACGGTAAAGCATCTACAGATAAAGTTTTTAAGTTATTTATGTATTATTTAGCTTTGAAAATTTTTGTATATACCTAAGTTATTTTCAGGCGAATCCTATGACTGCGCGGACTAACTTTACAAAAAATGACCTTTCCTTACAATTTTTTTATGTGGTTTTTCTTAATACTTAAACCCGGTCTAAAATGCTAAGGTTTAAGGTCTTAGTCAATACTGGTGTAAATGTTTAAAATCAGTCATTATTTATAAATAAAACCATATTAAGGTAAAACAATAAATAAATAATAAATTTTAAAAAACCAATGAATCAAATACAAGTACAACACCCACAAAATATGCTCACGCGCAAACAAACCAAAAAATATTATTTTCCGAGTTTTTGTCTATTTTTGGTGTTTTTAGTTTTTGATGTTTTTTTTTTGTAATTTTTACTGTTTGTCTTCCCGATTTTTACATTTTATTACTGTCATGTCACTTTTCATGCCGATTTTTGTTTATTAAGTGCGAAAAATGTTTTCGGCTATTTACTAGGCAAAGATAGTTAGTGTTTTTAAAAAGTTTAGCATTAGTATAATCGATGAAACAGTTATTTGTATCATAAGATCAAGACTTTTAATAAGACTCCGCTAATTAAACTAGATAATTAAAATAACAAATAACAATAGACAATTTTTTTAAAAGTTACCCAGGTAGCAAGGTCACGTTTCTTAAACGTCAAAAACAGGTCATTTTTAATGACCATTGACGTCTCTAATCTGACGTGTAAATGACCTTTAAATCACGTTCAAAAGACACAGCCAAAATGACGTCATTTTTAGACGTTTTAAAGACGTCAGCAATATGACGTATTTGGGACCAAATCAGAACATTAGACACACACAAAGACACAAACCTATTTATGACTTTTTTTAAACTCGTCTGAACATACGAAATATTCCCTGCAGTTGAGAACACTGAAGGAAACTTAGACACTCACCTTGACTTAGACCTGGAAGTACTGGAACAGGTACATCGGTGTTCGTCTGCGAGGTACAGATCAAAATAGACCTATATCTAGACTTACACATCTCCACCTTGAAGCGAAAGAAGCCTCGAAGTTTCTTTTGATTTAATATTTAATTTATTTTACATACGTACCCCCACATTCCATATAAATCCGGTCAAGTACTGATTGGGGCACCACCTATGTAAGTATGAGTGTATGTCCCTTGGACAAAGTGTGCAGTGTGGGTAGTAACCAATATATGACGTTTTTCAGACGTCAAAAACTACACTACGAAAAGACGTCAAGTAACTGACGCCTTAAAGACAACATTTTTTGGTAGATGACCTGCTGGTCATCCAAATGACCACTTTTCGACGAAAAAAAGGCGTCATTTGATGATCCCTTGCTACCTGGGTAAACGGTTTTATTTTAAATTAACAGCTGTTTAAAAAATAGAACATAATGACACAAACCTGACTTTTAACAGACCAGCATAACAGGGTTCAAGCACGGATCACCTAACAAAACATTGTGCTAGCAATGTGCCACCAAAAATTCCGAGCTGCCGTACAAGGGCAGTACAGCGGACAGCCCAAGTAGCAGCGGCACCGTCTGCATGGAATCGCTGTATAAGACCAAGGACTGATGAACCAGTCCTTAATTAGACTTACCCTCAGATCAGTGGCGGCTGCTACAGGGAGGGCAACGGGGCAGTGCCCTCCCAAAACTAGACAACAACAAGTATTTTTAATTGATTTATTTAAAAAAAGTTAAATCTTTCCTTACGACAAGTCTGGTTCTTTTTTTTGTTCTGTGGTTAACTGGGTAAACTTTTCTAGCGTAAATAATTACAAGCCGGCAGCACCGCGCGGGTCAAGATTTCAATTTCACCCGTTTTTAGCGGTGTATGGGTGGCTGCTCTCGCGCGGGGGCGGAAGGAATGTTTGTTTTAGTTGACGTCGGCCATATTCATCGTGCCAAACAATTCGTTGCCCTTTCTACGTGTTGCCGCTTCTATCCTTAGTGAAGGCGTATGAGTTTGTTTTGATTTGGTGTACGTCAGGGTCAGTAGTTAAAAGCCTTACCGGTCGCGTGGTCCATTTGTTTGTTTTTGTTCGTTTTCAAAATGGAAATAAATACTGTCGATTATATAATTAACTGTGCAAATTTAAATACGTTGACATATGAATTTCGATTACAAATAAAATCTTTAGGGCCACATAGTCCGGACCTAAAGATCCTAAAAATTAACCAAAATTGAAGTAATAGAAAATTATACGATGGTTGTGCGGTTGTGAAAAATAAAATGCTTTTTTTTTGCTTTATTTGTCTTATTATGAATAATGTGTGATATCAAGCACTACTTATTTACTACTTACTTATTTAAATAACCACAGAATTTTCTATGCTAGGCAAGACTGATATTAGGTGCCAATTGAATAGTGCCTATAGGCAAAACATTACCGAACATAATGAAAATGTGGCAAAAAATAGACTGCTTTACAGGGCCATGAAGACAAACATTTTTCGAACTTGGTTGTGAAATGGCCAAAACAACTTAATATGCCCTTGTTAATTCTCATTTACGCTATGGAATAGCCTTTTGGGGGAATTTGTTCAGATCTGTGTTTGTAATTCAAAAAAGATGCATCATATATATATATATTATATATTTGTTTATGAGAGAAAAAATATTAACTCTTTGTTGTCTTTTTATACTGGAAACAGTGGTGCTGATATACAAAAAAATTTAAAATCAAACAAGAAGTCAAGAATATAACAGCATACCACTGCCTATTCCTCACTCGATAATCTACCGCAGTGTTAAAATTTTTAATAAGCTTCCAAATAGACTCAAAAGCATTCAGTTGGAAAAAATATTTAGGGTTAAGGTAAAAGATTTGCTATTGGAGAAGGCATATTATAGTCTTAATGAATATTTCGAGGATCACTTGTAGGATAATTGACAAATATATTTAAACATTTAAAATTTTTTATTTTACTTGTGTATGTATCAGATTGTTTCTGTTTGTTGTTTCTTGTGTTTTATAGCGAACTTTAAGATATTTTATTTTAACATATCTTGACGTTTTAACATATTTTAACATGCTTTAACATATGTTAACATATTTTAACATATTTTAATTTAATGCTCAAGAGATTAGGGACCTATTGCAATAGTGCCAGGCACAAATTGTGCCGGGCACTATATTGACAATTTCTCATTATAAGAACAGCTGTGTCCTTTCAAAATAAGGCTTTTGTGTATTATACGAGCCGGATTTAATAGTGACGCCACTATTAATGGAAAATAAACGACGGAATTTATGACAACTGTCAGTTTGTAGTGCGAAACTGTCAATATAGTGCCCGGCACAATTTGTGCCTGGCACTATTGCAATAGGTCCCTAATTTCGTTGTATTTCGATAACAGTAAGTGACTGCACCAGAATAGTTTAGGTTTTTAAGTAACTAAATTTGACGTACCACGTAAAAGAGACTGATAGGTGGAGAGAGAGCACATTTGATTTAAAAAAATATATCTCGAATACTTATAGACTGTTACACTATTTTAAATGACTATTCCGTACCTCTACTTAGATTTGTAAGCAAGTGTTTATCTTATACAGTCGAACCTCTATAACTCGAACCTGAAGAGACAACCAAAACAGTTCGAGTTATGGAGAGTTCGAGTTATAGAAACTCGAGTTACAGAAACTCGAGTTACAGAGGTTAAAATACGTGTAAAAAGTGCAGGGACCACTTAAAATGTTCGAGTTATAGAGAGGTTCGAGTTATAGAGGTTCGAGTTAGAGAGGTTCGACTGTATTTACAATTAAGGACCATTTTTTGCTTTATCTGTAAAGCTCTACTTTTCTGACAATAAAGCATATTCTGATTTGATTTGATTTGATTAGTCTGAAACTGGTGCTAATCCGAGCACATTGCTTATGTAAAAGAAGGGCGAGTAGACTTTATCTATAAACAAATAAACTAAAAACTACACCAAGTAGCTGCCTGTTTGTAAAAGGCTAAAATAAAATTGTTTAGGTAAGTTTTGTTTATCTCCTTTTCCATGCAATATTAATTTCTGCTCCCCAATTTATAACGTCACCAGCCGCCTCTGTCTCAGATGTTGCTCACATACAAAATAACAAAGAGGGAGGGAGAATGGATTAGCTAAACCTTGTTACGGTGCATCTTAGGTTTACAAATCCCTACTCTGCCTATTATTAATCTAGATTAGATACTGAGCGGATGAAAGAATAAAACATAAGAAGTAACCAAAAAGTCGTAGTCGTCGAGAAGTGGAAATGCATGTAAGGACAGATCTTTCCTCACGCTGTAACATAAAACGGACATAAATTCTACTTTCTCGCTTTTTCGCTTAATAAATAATCCTTAATTTGTGAAGATTTTTGTTCTTGTTTTTACTGCCGAGAAGGGAACTCGAGCCGCGGTATTTCTTAATTTGATTTAAGGTAGTCTAGAAATTGGGCTAAAGGAGTTAGGTGAACGCGGGGTACATTTGGCATAGTTTAGGTTGTCCTCTTATTACGAGATACTTGCAAAATACTGGGCAAGTGCATAAAATGAGAGCTACTCATGACTGGACTCGTCAAAAAGGTAAGACCGCACCAGCCAAAACTGCACCGCAGAAAATCGACGCGAAGATGAAAAATTTTGGCGCATTTAAACTGCTATACCGCGACACTCGGCGCCGCCAACTGAACGCCGGGCAAACTGGGCGCCGAAACAACTCGGCGCCGCCAACTGGGCGCCGGACCAACTCGGCGCCGGACTAAAAATATATATTTATATAAAAACATCTTTAAAAAATCCTTTACGCAATTTTTTTGAAATTTGTTTTTGTTAAGTAAAGTTAAATCCATTAAGTCGACTGTTGAATCTTGGTAGTTGTAGTGTTTGGTAACCTGGTAACACTACAATTTACGTTTTTTATTACAACAATGGCGGATCCAAAATGGCGGATTTCTTGTTCTTCTATTTTAAAAACCGATTTGTCTGAAACTTGAAAGTTTGCAGTGCCTGAGATCCTCAAACTTAAAAAAATCAAAATGCGACTCTAAAATGGCGGATTTTCTTATTTACTAACCGATTTGTCTCAAACTTGAAATATTACATTGCTTGAGGTCATTTAACAAAACTATTTACTCAAACTTAAAAAAATCAAAATGGCGGATCCAAAATGGCGGATTTTCTTATTTATGAACCGATGTGTACCAAATATAGAAATTGGAGGTGTTTGAAGTTGCTGATTATATTTTTTGACGTAAACTTTTACCAAATCCAAAATGGCGGCTCCAAAATGGCGGATAAAAATTTTTGTTAAATGGCCTCAAGCAATGTAATATTTCAAGTTTGAGACAAATCGATTAGAAAATAAGAAAATCCGTCATTTTGGATCCGCCATTTTGATTTTTTTAAGTTTGAGTAAAAAATTTTGTTAAATGACCTCAAGCAATGTAATATTTCAAGTTTAAAACAAATAAGTTAGTAAATAAGAAAATCCGCCATTTTGGATTTGCCATTTTGAATTTTTTAAGTTTGAGGATAAAACTGTATTTAGTGAACTAAGGCACTGCAAACGTTCAAGTTTCAGACAAATCGGTTTAAAAATAAAGAAATCCGCCATTTTGGATCTGCCATTGTTGTAATAAAAAACGTAAATTGTAGTGTTACCAGGTTACCAAACACTACAACTACCAAGATTCAACAGTTGACTTAATGGATTTAACTTTACTTAACAAAAACAAATTTCAAAAAAATTGCGTAAAGGATTTTTTAAAGATGTTTTTATATAAATAATATATTTTGTTTTTCATCTACACATTTTACCAAAAAAATTTTTTTTCTCCGGCGCCGAGTTGGCCTGGCGCCCAGTTAGAGGTGCCGAATTGGCCCGGCGCCCAGTTGGCGGCGCCCAGTTGGCGGCGCCCAGTTGTCCTAGACCGGCTACGGTGAGCTTTGGTTTGCATTTTGTTTAGGAGGAAAATTTCATTTCATAGTTTTTTTTTATAAAGAAAATCTAACTCAACATTTCATCTGGCATGCAAACCGTAATGCATTTAAAGTCAAATTTTAATTTAAATCTAGGTAACTGCAAATTACAAAACCAGCAAACTATCTATAAGCAAGGAATCAAACATGTTATCCTAAATTGCATTATATTATTTTAAAGTTGATATATCCATCAAAACCTTTGTCGAGTGTCCCCCACAATCCCCTACCGGAACTTTGAAAAAGAATAGTTTTTTAATTGCTAGTTTTGATAAAGTTTCTTATTCTGATAAATGAAATTTCATAAGATATTAAATGACACCTGTCCTGTAGATCCTCTTATGAAACTAAATTGGAAATTGTACTACAAAGTCTTACTTTATGGTTGCATAATGTATAGGTATATTAAATTGGTGTAGTCACTGTAGTGTATAAGTGCATAAATGTCCAAGCGCAGACTTAAGAAGAGGTTTTAAAAAAATCCAGGGCTCAGATTATATTTGTCTCAGTGGCGACGTCAAAATTAGCCTCAAAACCGAGTTAACCCTTACTAAGCTGCAAATTGACAGTTGGTCTCTCCTATGAAAACACCATATTTCATATTTGTGGTTATGCTCGGGCTGAATGTAGCCTATTGAGGCCGAAGCGCAGCGTCTTTAAGGTACGTTTAGCTCTGAGGACTCGTCCGTGAAAATTTTTCGTTAATACAGAAATTATTCAGGTAGGTTTTTAAAAAGCTTCAATTAAAAATGTTATGCAATGTATTATTTTGTGTTTTAAAAATGTTTAAAATTAATCGTTATTACACTATTTTTACCCAACTGCAGCACGTGAAGGGTAATGTTTTTCGATTGTTTTATGTAGGTAAGTAAGTATGTTTGTGTCACGCTAGAGGCTAAACGGCTGAGCCGATTTTGACAAAAAAGGTGTCGTTGAATTGCTACTCATCCCGAAGGCGCTATAGGCTATATTTTTTTAAACAGGAATCAACATGGCGGTCTTCAGACGCCATTTTGTCACATGATGTAGGCTTTAAGGCATACAAATTACCTATCTAAATTTCAGGCGATTTTATTGAAATTCTTTTGATTACCCATTGCAAATATCCTCTAATTTGCTGTAGTTACTTTGTAGTCCTCCCTGCTGCCACCCATATTCCCTCCTGTCATTCCCCCCACCCTATTCAAAAACCATATTCGCATAATTTTATCAAATATAGAGCGATTTCAAAAATTCTTTCTGCATACGCTTTTAGATTTTGTTTCCAACACCATTTTACTAGTTCCTGCCCCCCGCCTCTCCCTGTCTCCTCCCCAGCATCCTTATTAGTAATAGTTATAGCTATACCTTTCACAAATATAAAGCGATTTCAAAAGTTCTTTCTGCACACGCTTGAAGCCTTTTTCCAACATCATTTTACTAGATTCCCCCTCCCTCTCTTCTCCCTTCCTCCTTATTAGTAATAGTTGTAGCTATACCTTTCTCAAATATATAGCGATTTCAAAAATTCTTTCTGCACACGCTTTAAGACTTTTTTTCCAACATCATTTTACTAGTTTCCCCCTTCCTCTCCCTCTCTTCTCCCCACCTCCTTATTAGTAATATTTGTAGCTATACCTTTCACAAATTTAGAGCGATTTCAAAAATTCTATCGGCACACCCTTTAAGATTTTTTTCGACATCATTTTACTACTTCCCTCCTGCCTCTCTGCTCCCCCACCTTCACTTAATGGATGGTAACGCGTCCGTAGAAAATCTACACGTACTTTTTGTGTAAAGCTAAATGAATTGTAAATGCATAGTGCTCTTTATAGGGCTGAATAAGAATTAAACCTAAAAGTTGGAAGTAAAAAAAAATTTTATGAAAAAAAAACACCCAGCTGCTAAATTTACTTTAACTACTAGTCACAGTTGGGTACAAAATTACCCAATAACCTGATTCATGAAAAACAAAACTGTATAATTTCGTAAGTGCGCTTTGGGCATCAAAACTAATAGTTGAAGCGTACATTATAGGTACACCTATAGGTATACCTATCAATTTTGTAAGCAACTGCAACTAATAGTTGAGTGTTTGTTTTTAATTGATTTTTTTTTGTATTATTTTAAGTCTAAGAACAGAAACACCACTATTTACTAAGACATTAAAACTTAGCATTTTAGACCCAGTCTAAGTATGAAGTCTATAGACTTGTTACCGACTGGTTTAAGTGTATTTTTTAAATACGCACAGGTCAAATAATTGCAAAGATTCGGTTCACCCTGTGTGTGCAATATGATAAGCATTTCTCAGTGAGTTTCATCTCATATAAATTCAAATTAACTTTAGAAATAAAGAAAAACCACATACAAAATTTGTAAGGAAATGTCATTTTTTGGAAATTTAGTCCGTGCAGTCATAGGATTCCCGTTAAAAATACTCTCGAATTGTAATATCACCCCTGAGGGGTGGTTTAAAGTTCGAAAAAGAATGGAAATAATCCATGATTGATAAAAAAACTTATATAGAAACGTTTTAAAAGCTAAATAATACTAAATATTGTAAAAAGCACAAAATATATTAGAATCCGTTTTTAATTACACATCCACCAAAATAATTGAACATCGGTTTAATCGCTAACTTGTCTAAAAAATTAACATGTTAAATTAAAATTTGACTTACACCGTTTTTATTGGACATCTCCTAGTGACGTTTGGAGGCTACCATTTTTAAACCAAAATATTATATTTTTATTTATTTCTATTTCTAACCTCTGTGTGGAAATAATGTCTTTGTTACAACGAAAAGAGATGACCCATATCGCAAGGTATTTATGAACCTTCAACCAAAATCTAGACTTATAGACCTAGGATTGTAGCACAGCACTGCAGACCCTTTAGTTAATACTGGTGAAAAAGTACAGATATTTTTGTGGATATGTAGTGACGCAAAAATATCGCAAATGAAATAAACAATGACATTTCTGTCTAGTTCATAAGAGTTCTCCCATACATTAAATTATAAATTAAAAAATATTCTCTTAAGGCGCTTATTCACTTGAACTCGAATCCACATGCCACATAAATACATGTTTGAAAAATCGAAAAGTGAAGCACTCATAGCTTGCTTTAGAAACAATGGCAAATTTAAATTCGCAAACTCGAATTTTCAAGTGCGCATGCGTGTGTTTTGTCACTTTGAGACACAACAGCTGTGTGGGTCGACGCCATATTTATTGTTTATTTACATTTCGCAGTGTCAATGGTTTTTTGTGCTTTGTGCGACCTTGCATTGTCTTGGTGGAGGATGAGTCGTTCGGGGTTCATCATTCGAAGCTCAGCAAATACTTTCGGCAAACAAATGGTGATGTAGCAATCGGCAGTAACCGTCCTTTTATCTTCCAGAGGAATTGTTGCTACATGACCTTTGGAGACAAATGTCGCGACCATCTTTTTGGATACACTTCGCGAACGGAAGACTTTTGTTGGCTTTTCTTCATCTTGGAAGACTCTCGTTTTCCGTGTTTCCTGCCTCAAAGCGGTCTTGATTTTTCTGACACCAATTGACCGCGGGAAAATAATTTTCTCACCCCTAATTTTTATTGCAAAATGTTTTGAAATAGATTATGTTTTTTTCTGTGGAAAATGGGAAATAGTTCACCGGGTATTAAGTACCTTGTATCTTTCTTTACAGCCACTAAACACTATTTTTGAACTTCACAATTTGCATAACTAATTTTAGAAAAACTACAATTTTAATTCACACTTTGATAAAATTTTACCCAATCAACTTGTTTTTAGAAAAAAAGAATAGTATAGTATAGTATAGTAACCCTAAATTTTTGACAATTGTCAAATAAAGTAGTGACGTAACGGAGCATGTTCCAAAAACACCAATGCATGCGCAGTAACCGAAATTTTGTCTTTAAGCATGCTGCAAGTAGGCACCATATTTATACTCTAACGTATTTGCGTGCAACGAAGATTGCAAATTCGTCCTCAAATGAATACGCACATTTACGTGTCTACACCCCAAATTTCAGCACTGCATCTTATTCGCATATCCTCTCGATAGTCCTTAAAGCTCTATGTCCCACTTATACCAAAATGTAGCACGAAATATCGCCGATGGCCTTTCCATTAAAGGCTTTGCATCCTTCCATCGTTTTCCACTTTTCTGTAGACGACTTGTCTCTTTACATCCCTCATTACTGTGAGAAAATTTCCAATCCTTTATTAAAAATTGTAAAAAATTTTTGTTTTAGTGTAAACGGTAGCATAAACAATAAATTAATGATTGTAGAGGAGGCCTAAATAAGAAAAAAGTTCTTACGTATACGAGGGTTGTCCTATAAGTTTTGCATATACAGCTAGAATAAAACAGCAGATAACTTTTAAAGACTATGGTTTCTCGAAGTATTCTCTACGAAAATTAATACACTTTTGCATGGACTTAAACCAGTAATGAAAGCTGTTATCCCAATCATTTGTTGGTAGGCGTCGACTGCTTCCTCTGCCGACTGAAATCTTTGACCACGCAGTCCATTCTTGATTATCGAAAAGGTATAGGAAAAGTATCGTTGGGACTTTATGGAGGACCCAACAACTCGACGTTTTATTGGGTTAAAAATTCAATGGTTTTTTGTGCTTTGTGCGACCTTGCATTGTCTTGGTGGAGGATGAGTCGACGTTCGGAGTTCGTTATTCGAAGCTCAGCAAATACTTTTGGCAAACAAATGGTGATGAAGCAATCGGCAGTAACAGTCCTTTGATCTTCCAGAGGAATTGTTGCTACATGACCTTTTGAGACAAATGTCGCGACATTCCTTTTTGGATACACTTCGCGAACGGATGACTTTTGTTGGCTTTTCTTCATCTTGAAACGGCGCTGGTACAAAAGAGCGCAGGTCAAAAGAGCGCAGAACAATAGAGCGCAGACAAAACAGCGCACGGACAAAAGAGCGCACGGACAAAAGGGCGCACGGACAAAAGAGCGCACGGACAAAAGAGCGCACGTACAAAAGGGCGCATGTACAAAATGGCGCACGGACAAAAGAGCGCACGGTCAGAAAAGCGCGGACAAAAGAGCTCATGACTCTCATTGTGTCTTTTTTCGTGTAACTGCCTGAAGTACCGCCTACAATTTCAATAAATAAAAATGGAAAATACTGTATGTACACTCTGTATTTTAGTAGGGACCTTATAATATTCCAAAATCAAAAAAATTGAACATTCAAACCAGTAAGATGAACCATTCAAAAGACAGCATGTCAAATAACAATGTAAGTAGGTACCTAATTCAGTGTCATTTAAGTAACTTCTAACTGACATAATTTAAAAATGCTATCGCAAAAAGGAAAGGAAATTTTGTTTCACAATGGATACAGATACAGAAAGGATAGAGTAACTTCTGTATCAGAATCATGGCGATGCACAGTAAAAACCTGTAAAGGAAGATTATCCCGCACTGGTGAACAAAAAAATGAAAAAAATTCCCACAATCATGCACCGAATCCTGCTTTGGAGGAGACAAATAAAGCTCAAAATGCAATAAAAGATCTTGCCAGAAATACACCACTACCTCCAAGAGCCATAATTCAAGCTTCTGTTTCAGAGGTAAGTAAGCTAGCTAATCTAATCTAATCTCAACTAAAGTAATCTAAGCGCCGATAAGACAACTCCCATAAAACCTATGATTTACCAGTTCTGAAGGTATTTTTACTTATTCTAGGTGAAAACGGAGGAAGCTGCAGTCCTTTTTCCCAGTTATGAGGCAAACAGAAAAGCGGTGAAGCGCGCTAGAGAAAAAGAAAATTTACCTAACAGTGTTTCCGGTAATCTAAACGATCTTAAAACGTCGAAAGGAAAACCATTCCTTTTGTGGGACTCTCAGGATAATGATCCAAATGAATCAAGAATTCTTCTATTTGGTACTGAAGAAAATATAAATTTAATGTCGGAATTTCAAGATTGGTCAGTAGATGGCACGTTCGACGTAGCCCCAAGTTTGTTATTTACGCAATTATTTACGGTTCATATAATTGTGGGAAAAAAAAGCTATACCTGCATTATTTGCATTATTGGAGAACAAGCAGGCACAGACTTATTTTCGATTATTTACCAAAATTAAAGATCTAGGTCCTAATTTAATTCCTAAAAGTATTTTGGTTGATTTCGAAATCGCCTGTTTTTCGACAATTGCCAAAGTATTTCCCGAAGTCGATATTGCAGCATGCTTCTTCCATATGACTCAATGTATTTGGCGAAAAATACAGAAACTTTGGTTGAATGAAAAATATAAAACGTCAGAAAATTTTAGAACCAATTGCAAAATGTTAGTAGCACTGGCGTTTGTTCCAGTGAAGGACGTACAATTTGGATTATAAATTATTTCTGAAAATTTTGAAGCGGATCTGAAGCCATTAGTGGACTACTGGGAACGAGCTTATGTGGGAAAAAGAATTGAAAACGTGGAACCAATATTTAGTATTAAAATGTGGAATGTTTTTGATAGAATCCAAAAAAATTTACCAGCAACGAATAACAGTCTGGAAGCTTGGCACCTATCTTTTCAAAAATCACTAGAATGTCACAATCCGTCATTGAGTAAACTATGCCATCAAATGATAAAAGAACAAGCTTCAACTGAAATGTTCATCGTAAAATACAGAACTGGATTTCGTCCAAGCATTGCTACACATTCTAAATATTTTCAAAAAAATCTGCGAATCAAAAACTTGCTCAGAGAATATTCATTTCGAAATATAGCGCAGCATTTACGTTCAATAGCGTATAATTTATCGTTGTAGTTAACTTTGTTAGTAGTTTAAGTAGATGTTTTTCTTTTATTTGTACCTTGTGAATAAATTTTTTTCCGATTGGGTTGATTTGACTTATATTATTTTATTGAAACAATTTGGGTTTTATTATGTTTAGTTTGTTAGTTAAACAGTTTTTTATAACATGCGCGCTTTCTTCGCTATTTGTGCTCTTTTGTCCGTGCGCTCTTTTGTCCGTGCGCCCTTTTGTCCGTGCGCCCTTTTGTCCGTGCGCCATTTTGTACGTGCGCTCTTTTGTCCGTGCGCCCTTTTGTCCGTGCGCTCTTTTGTCCGTGCGCTCTTTTGTCCTGCGCTCTTTTGTCCGCGCTCTTTTGACCTGCGCTCTTTTGTACCAGCGCCCTTGAAACACTCTCGTTTTCCGTGTTTCCTGCCTCAAAGCGGTCTGGATTTTTTTGACACCAATTGACCGCGGGAAAATAATTTTCGCACCCCTAATTCTTAATGCAAAATTTTTTGAATTAAGTTTTTTGAAATCCCCTATGAAGCCCCAATCCAGTTGTTTTTGATGTATAGTCTTTACAATACCCTAAAGCGGGATCTTCACATAACGTTTTACCTTACGTCTTGCCTGTCAGTCAAAAGGGTCCAAGTTTGACGGTTGAAAGAATAGCGTACACACTTGATAGTTTTAACGTACGTTTTCAGATCAGTTTTTGATACACCATGGAGGAAGCACTGCTTTTGTCAATAATGTTGTTTGTTTAAAATGTCTATGACTTAACCGTTTCAGTAGCTAAACATAGTTTTTTAACCAGTTTTTCAAAATCTTGTGCTGATTTAGTTTGGTAATGTCCCCTGAAGATGTAAGTTTCTGCTTACGAAACATGTCGAGACTATTTGTTTAAAACAAATTAAAAATTAGTGGAGGAAGACAATAGCCTGTTTGATTTCCTAAAAAAGTATCTTATCTAATGTCGGACGTTTCGTATACCAACTTCTAAGTTGCACTCCAAACGAATTAAAATGGTATGCACTACCACAAGAAATGCCGCTAAAACTGACGTTTTACCGAAAAAAAAGCCTCTACCGATCAGTTCAACAGGTCCGACTTCAGTCCTGTTCAGTTCAGGCAAAACGTACGTTTTATTGTCTACAGAAAAGGTTTTGCCTGATCCGTTTTACCTGATCAAGTAAAACGTCAGGCAAAACGTTATGTGTAGACCCCGCTTAAGCTAAGGTCACTATATCACGAAGTCGTACGTACTTGCATGCAAACTGGGGAATTTTTACCTAGATTCTGGGGAATCAATGCATGGCCATGCACAATGTCAAACGAAAAGAAGATTTTTTGCAGGCAACAATTTGACCGAAATTTTTTGCTTGCAAATATTTCCAGCGCGTCATGCACCATGTCAAGCGGCCTTAAGGTCAGTGGCACTGAAAATCTTCCAATGTAGACACTTTGTGGGCAGGGCACTTAATTTTTAAAAATATTTTAAAAATTTTCCCGTTATTTCGTACGCTAATAGAATGCGCACCGCTGCCGCCAGAGGGTACTAAGGTACATTGTTGGAAAGGAAATTGTATTTGCTTGAAAAATGATCTCTAGAAGATTTTTGAAAAGTCGGCTGTTTTCGATTTATTAGCAAAAAACTATCCAAAAGCACGTTTAAGTGGGGGAACCACCCCCCTGCCAGGGGTGGGGGTTTGGTTCCCTTTCGTAAAATGTTCGGGCGAGTCTTATGTCTATCTATACCAAGTGTGTTGCTTCTATCAAACGCAGCATATGGCTTGAATTTCATATGTAGAGCCTGAACTAACCATTGTCATATCTTTTAAAGTTTTTAAGAAAAAAATCGATATTTGAATATATTGTAGCTGGCTTGTACAACTAACTATCAAAGCTAGGATTTTAAGTGATACATCAAAAGAAGCGGAATTAAAAGTGCTATAAAAAACTAATTTTATCGTTTTCGCTAGAATGCATCGTTTCGCTGCAAATTCACTTTTTCTATAATCTTGTGAACAGTTTGAGAAACCACCCTTTTTAAGGCATTCTTTAGGGGTACCATCCATCGAACTTTAAAAATATAAAGTCAATATCCTCTTCTGTAAAAGGTTAAAACCCTTTTATGTAACAAAGAAAACAGAAATGTCAATAATATTGTAGCTACAATAAAATGAGCATGGGTATTATTTTAATTCTTTTGCGATCGGAAATTTTAATAATCTTGGTATATCTCAAAAAGTACTTTATTTATCAAAAAATATGTAACAACAAAATTTGTTTGCCTTTAAAAAGACAGTAAAACGGGCTTAAAAAATTAAAATCGGGACTGGGTAGGGAGATACGCTTAAACAAAAAATCTATCAATTTGGCGGCAATTTTCAAAGATGGCGGCCAAACGACTATGAGTTTGGCCTCGTGACCTAACTTTTTTTATACTACTATGGGTGCTTAACAAAGCCCCGTAATCAAACTGAGCGTACATATTAGGTCACACGTGACAGCAACCAGCGCCTAGACTAACTAGAAAAAAGGCAAAAAATTGATAAAATTTCGAGAAGAGGATCAGCTAGGATTTATATCAATATGGCTCTGAAGTCAGGAAAAGATCCATATTCAAAATGTGCAATTAGTTTTTGGAACCATTTTTATGTAACCCACTAAGTTCTTCGGGGGTATACCGCATTCCCTGTACCTGTGGAAGTGTCTACATCGGAACAACCAAACGGTCCGTAAACACAAGAATCAAAGAACACAAAGCCAACTGTCGACTCGGACATACGGAAAAATCCGCGGTTGCAGACCACACACTAAACAATGAAGACCACCGAATAAAATTCGAAGACACACAAGTTCTCTGCGCCTCCTCTTCATACTATCCAAGACTCTATAGAGAAGCAATCGAAATTCATAAACACCAGCAGAACTTCAACAGATCTGAAGAAACTCTTAAAATTAACAGACCATGGGTACCGGTTCTTAAAAACACTAAACGGCTCGCTTACAATAACAAAACCGAATCAAGGGAATGTGACCAATCACCGACCAGCTCTGATATACGCCCCGCCCACCATAGCGTATATAACCTGCGCCCGCGACAGACTAACCACCAGTCTTCGAGAAGCCGACAAACAGTCAACATCTCCTGAAGATGCCATCCACTCGAGATGGCGAAACGTCGGCAAACTGTGCACAAGACATGGCAAGTATATGCTAGTAACAATTATTCGCCGAGTACACGGGTCGTTTGATCCCGGATCAAACGACTCGTGTACTTGCCGAATAATTGTTACTTGCCATGTCGTGTGACTGGGTTACTTTTACAATTATTTGTCACTCGTTGGTTTTCCATTTGTCGTCGGTAAAAATGGGCCGAGTCAAAGGGCTCACGATTATTCGTACACTTGCCAATACAATACTTGTCTATAGCCGGGATCAAACGACTCGAGTACTTGGCGAATAATTGTTACTTGCGTATACTTGCCAAGTATGCAAATAATTGTGTATTTGCCAAGTACACGAGTCGTTTGAGTCCGGCTTTACAAGTTAGGTAAAACAAACGAAATAATTAGGAGGTTGAAATCGATTTTTCAGTACTTGAAAGTGATCCGAATAGGCCAAACTTTTGTCCTTTCTGTTTTATTACAAAATTTTTATTTTTGGGTAGAAAAGTTTTATGCAAATCAATTCCTGGATTGTTCTCTACGGAACAAAACAAATGCCAAGTCGGCAAATCCTTAAGCGAGGCAAGACCCACTTGATTGTCAAGTCTGCTGGAAAAATGAAAAATTAGAATAGCAAACAGTTCGTAAGATGCGATAAGGAGATGGTAACGGTATTTTTTGTCTGATTTGTCAGGAAGCTGAGCGTGGTGAAGGGTAAAAATAAAAACAAATATTTATTTATGAGCGAACAGTAAACAAGAAAAAATGCAGGTACTTGAATCTCGCTAAGAACGATTTTAAGATAGCAAAATGTCAAGCAAAAATATTTAGTACGGGTCATAGCGTTTTTCGTGGGCTAGAAGATTTTTATTTATACGATACCTCTTTTGATCGATTACTAATGGTCCCATTAACACTGCCTGACCTGCTAACAGACCCAAAAAGGCCTCACAATTCTGAACGGTTTAAGCTAGTCATAAACTTGCCACTCATAGGCTTTTAAAAACTATGATAGCTGTCTAAATTTTTTAAAATATATGGCCCCTAGAGGCCTTGGGGGATGTGATTTTATATTATCTTTTATACTATTGCATTTGCACATCTAGGTCTTACTAAATTGGTAGGTGGCTGCTATATTATATAAAATACTATTACCCCCCCCCCCCCCCCCTAGATTTTGACCCAGATCCGCGCTTGGCTCCCACGGTTAATATATTGTATATTCTCCCCCACCCCTCAGTGTGACACCACTAAACAAGATAAACTATAATGTATCTTTATACACAGTTACCTTTAATATAATCCTACACAAGTCCGATTTTTAGCAAAACTATAATTTGTGAAATCAACCCCACCCCTTGTTTTGACTTGTGCGCTGGATTTTATTTGTTTTTAAGTGAGACCACCAAGGTACTAAATTTTTGTGACAGTTGTTGTCCAATGTCATGCCATATCTCAAAATTTGACATCAACTTTCTTATATTAAATAAAACATCTTGTAACTTATTTCATTTTTAAATCCGCTTTTTCCTTCTGATTTTAAAAATGTATAATATGCCTATATTACAATAAATATTTTCTAAGGTATTGGGCATCTAAATTTCTCATACCCAACCTCAAGTAACATTTTATCTTTTATAAGGGTTGCTAGAAGTTTGCGGCTACCAAATTGTAAAACGTAAAATTTTATAACAAGGTGGCGAAAACGTTGCTCGAACCCCTATATCACTCTTATAACTGTTAAATGAAGAATTATATAAGAGTGGCAGCAACCTATTTATAAACCTCTAATAAAACCTAAAATGTTTGCGTGCGTGGGGGCGTTACCCCGTATATAACCCTTAAATACCTCTAAGCAACCTTACTGAGTCATGTAAGAACAACAAGAATGTTGACGCAACCCTTATAAAACCCGATAGACTATTCTGGTAGTCTGGTTTTTTTTTAGGTAGGTACCTAAAGTATGCTTCAAAGGTGCATTACTGCATAATAATTATTAATAATTATCAAGGGAAAATTTTAGCCTACCAACACAGTTTTATTTGTCTGCATTTAAATTAGATACAAACCGAGGAAAAAGAAGAATTTTATCATTTTGTTAAATATATACAGAAATCTATAATAGCAAATATATAATATACAGTTCATGTACAGTAGCGGACAAAAGTTTCGAAACATATATTCAAATTATTATCAATTCTTTCTCATACGTAAATACAATTTTTGAAGGAACGAATACTATTCATATTATAGTTTACCTTTGGCTCCCGTACTAATGCAATGTTTATCTTATCAATATTCGAATTCTTTCTACATAAAAACATTTTTTTTTGTTTAGTACCGAATATTTTTAAACGACAAAAGTATGGAAACTTATCTGTATTTCATTTATTTTTCACTCTGCTTCATATTGATATTGCGTACGGTAAATAACTAACATCTGTGAAAATGGCTAAAGTGAAACAATTTTCAAAAGATTTAAGAGACAAAGTTATTGACTTTTTCAAAAGTGGTGTGAGAAATGTTGATATTTCTCAAAGATCAAAACTCTACAAAGGGACGGTTTCGAAAATTATCAGGAAATATCAAGAATATAAATCAACTGCGACGCGGCCCAGGCGCGGAAGACCGAGAAAAACCAATCGGGTGTTAGATCGTTACATTAAACGTTTGTTCCATGATAATCCTCGATTGCCAGCTACACATATTTTCAAACAAATAGTAGGAGAAGGTGCCGAAACTCTTTCTGTCAGAACAGTGCAAAGACGCTTGGTGGATGCTGGTCTCTTTGGTAGGCGTCCTGTGAAAAAGCCCTTCATAAAAAAATCGCACCGCCCGACCTAAAATTGCCAAAGCTCATGTACACTGGACAGAACAACAATGGAATACAATTTTATGGAGTGATGAAAGCAAGTTCAACTTGTTTGGATCTGATGATACATGCTATGTGTTATGCGAAAAAGACTCGATAAAAAGTATCAGTTGCCAACAGTTAAGCATGGTGGGGGCAACATCAAGGTGTGGGGTTGTTTTTCTAGTTCTGAAACTGGCCCAATCGTCAAGATTGAATAGAAAATGAACAGATAAGTTTACAGGAATATTCTTAGTGAACACATGTTCCTTTCGCTGAAGAAAAAATGCCTCTACGATGGACCTTCCAACAGGATAATGATCCTAAGCATTCATCAAAATTCGTAAAAGACTGGTTTAAGCTGAAAAATGTTAATGTTCTTATATGGCCTTCACAATCCCCGGACTTAAACCCTATTGAACATCTCTGGGAGCATGGTAAAAGACAACTTGCAACAACACGGTTCAAAAATAAGAATGATTTGTTTGATAGCATAAAAAATATTTGGCAAAATATACCGTCAGATGTCTGCAGAAAATTGGTGTATTCAATGAACAATAGATGTCAGGCAGTGTTGGGGGCTTAGGCTTTGTAGAGTTATTGTTTAATTTTGCAATTAATAAAATATGTTTCCATACTTTTGTCGTATCATATTTAGTCATAGAATAATATGTAGGTATTTTAATACTAGCCTGAAGTACCCAAACAAAGACAAATTACAGTTTTAGATTCCTAATACTATAGGCAAACTTTAAGTAAAAAAAGAACAATCTTTAAGAACAAAGAACAGGAAATTAACGTAAGGATAAAGAAATTTAGAAAAAGTTTCCAATCTTTTGTCCGCTACTGTATGTAGATATGTTAGATACAGAGCTGTCACAGTACATTATGAAATTACTTCAAGTACAAGTACCAAGTACATTTTCTTTTCAAATGTACATCAAGTACCAAGTACATTATAAAAGTACTTGATTTTCCCCAAGTCCTTTACTTTTACAGTAAAAGTACTTCAAGTATAGTTTTTGCAAAGTCACCTGAAATGCTCCTAATACGGGTTTCTATCGATTTCATGAAATTTTGCTTCAATCTGCCCTTCAAAAGTTATCCAAATTCATATAAAATCTTCCTGGTATAATTTCAACCCTACCGACAGAGAAAAGGCGAGCTCTTTGCGGGCCGAGCACAAAGTATTTGTTATCTGACCGACCCAGCACAGGTGGGTAGACGGCACCTGATTGGCAGATTTTTTTGAGATGCGCTTTTAATTGCTTTCAGATGTTCTTTGCGGGACCCCTTTAGTCGGCAGTATGCAGAGTTAGAAAATAAATCAGTGTCGTTTCTGTAGGTATAGGAATAGAAAGTTTTATTATCTATTTTTATATCTTTAGTTTACGCCATAATTAAATGAAATAATTTTGATGAGTATATCTACCGCCGCCCATGTCACTTTCTTTAAAGGATATGCCGATGGTCGGCTTTAACCTTTGTGCAACTGACTGCAAAAACTATACTTTTAATATGTCAAAAAAGAATAAAATGCCAAAAATAACAAAAAAAATAACAAAAAATTTAAACAAATATCAAAAACCTTCAAAAATTAAAAAAAAATATGTAAAAAAATGTAAAACATGTCAAAAATGTTAACAAACTTTTTAACCTGAAATGTTTTCTTTTTTGGAATAATATTGTATGTAAATATGTATTACTATATACCCAAATTGCATTTATTTATTTTATCAGAACTCATCATTTTACATACAAATGCCATAGAAAGGTAATGGAAAGAGATAATTTTATTTCATAAAAAGCTGCAAAATTGACACAGTCGCATCAAAATGTTTTTAACGTTTTATAGTTTTGCAATAGGGGTGTCATAGTAACCCCGAACTCCGGGGTAAATGGGACCTACCCCTAAAGACAAAAATTTTAAAATATATTTAGTTTTTTTCTGTCTCAAATTGCATACGGTTGTTCCAAATAGATCACATTTATGTAAATCCAAATATATTTGACTTTGTAATGAGACCTACAAAAAATTCTTGTAAAACCGGAATGCACGTACCCTAACTTGCCTTATTTCTTTTTTGGTAGAGCACTTGGGGCACTGTTTAAACCAAAGTAGATAATTAAGCATAACAAACGCTAATATCCAAGGAATTTTTTGAGTTGTATCTAGTCAAACTAAATAAATTTTATTAATTAAATTACGTCTACCGCCACAGATTAGGTAAATAAGTATAAAAAAAGATGGGACACTCATTCCATGCCTCTTTTTTTAGTTCCTGATCTATCAAGCGCGGCGCTGCAATCGCCCAGCTGGCGCGGGGGTGGCAGCTGCCAATTTTAAAAATTAAATTTTGATTGCACCAAAATGTTTGCATTGTTTCATATCAAAAATGAAACAATGCAAATATTTTGGCATTAAATTCAGAAAATAAAACTACATTATGTATGTGGGTAGGTATTTATTATAAATAACTTATTTAAAACTTTATTAAAAGAAAATTAATTAATTTTTTATTGTATAATTCAACACACTAAATATGTAATACCAGTATTATAATTAATCTCTCTTAATAATAAACATGTGAGTTCCTTACATATATTAGGGGGCTAGCTCAGTCACAATATATCATATTTTATATAACACTTTTGTCCAGAGGTGGTTCGGTTGCTAATTTTAGTACACCATATTTGCCCAGGTAGAATATCCTAGGTCACGTAGTGAGTGCTGCTCTCTTGATCAGTTACCTACCTTAGCATACACACCAAATTACCCTAAATGATCTATCCCGCTGTTATAATTGGTCTCGTTTTTGAAAATGTGAATTGTGAACACGAGCCCCACTCTATGTGCATGTCAGTCATGTCTCTTTTGGAGCAGCTGGAAAAACAGTACCTGAAACAATATAAAATTGTAATATACAAACAATATTCTTTCTTCGGAATGTTATAATTCCTATTTACCAAAAGTGCTAGATAAGCAAACCGAACCCAGCCCAAGGTTTGAAATTTATAACCCACAATCAGAGGATAGACATCAGCGTAGCTAAGGGGGGCCTGGTCCCCTCTGTTGGATCTCAGGCTGCCCTTATGTTGTGCAGGAGTCCCCTGGATCACTACTATTTAAAAAATACAGATACAATATATGTGTATCACAGAAAGCATAGACGTAGGCCGCAGCCCCCTTCAGGCTGGCCACGCCGATGAAATTGGGCCTTTTGTTAAAATAAACCATGCAAATTTATTTTATAGGTTATGTTATATACTTACTTGAGATTATTAACAAATTCTTGAATTTTTGGCTGGCCGGTAAAATTTGGTTTCCTAAATACCAAAAATGTTGGTAAAAGCCGTAAAAATTGCAGTAAAAAACGAAAAAATGGAATTGTAGAAAATTCGAGACCGATCAGCTGGTTTCTACCGAAAAGATGGGCAGTAGCGGGTTGGGTGAGGATGAGCGGGGGTCTACGGTGGCGCCGCCATCGACTGGTAAGTGAAGCTCGAGTGACCAGGCCCTGTCTACCGCAAAGCCACTAGGTGGATCCCCAAAAATCGAGGTGCAAGTGCAATAGACCTGCACTACCGTACTACCGACACCCCTCAATAGATGGCATGACTGCAGTAGTTTCTCACACTGAATTTGAATTTCACGTTCCGCGAAATAATGAAGGTGCGTGCAAATAATTAAGTCTATAGGCATTATTCTTTGAATAAGTGTGTACCTAATACTACGATTTTTTGGGCGATAAATTAAGACGTATGTACCTATCAAGGTTGCTAAAATACCGGACCTTCCTGCCAAGTTGATCAAAAAACCGGGCAGGTGGCAACTCAGAGGTTACCACTTGTCTTCGGCGGATTAAAGTTATATCTCACCTATATCTACATTGTACTTCAAGAATATTTTATTGTACTTGAAGTACTTTTAATATACTTGGAGTACTTCGAATGTATTTGAAGTACTTTGAATGTACTTGAAGTATTTTTAATGTACTTGAAGTACTTTACTTGACAAAATCAAGTACATTTCCAAGTACATTGTTAAAAGTACTTCAATTACCAAGTACAATTACCGGATTGTATATTTACTTCAAGTACAGTACTTGAAGTACTTGTCAGTACTTGAAGTACAATTTCGAGTACTGTACTTGAAGAGCTCTGGTTAGATATCTAGTCCAATCTAATGACCTCTTATGGTAACAAAGAATCTCAAAAGAAGCTTTATGCCCAAGTCAAACTGACTTAAACCCAGCTGTTTAAAATAAAACTAGACAAGGAGCAAACTAACGACTAGTCTATAATAATTGGCACACATTACTATAGATGTAGTAACCCCATAAGCAAATAAAATGTAACCAAAATATTATTCATAATAAAAATCCATATTAGATTTATTTAGTTAAACAAATTATTAACGTCATTGTTTTTTTCTAAAAAGGTTGCTATAAAAACGTTTTTACAGAATAAAAATATCTTGCAAAATAAGCGAGCTACAAGAAATTATAAAAATGCAATTTTTTCAAAAACTCCCTGTATTAGCGAAACCACGGGGTACCGTTTTTAACGGCTCAAAAAAAGAGCAAGCTAAGGTGCAAAATGAGATACGCTGCGCTGTACCTACACATATGTATACAGTGTGTCCCAACGAAAACGAAACAGAGGCGTAGAATATTTTTTCGAAAAATTCCTCGGACACGTCGATTTAGTTTTTGAGGGGGACACTTTTTGGCTATCTTGAAATTTTTGTAGCACGAACCCCCTTCGAGGGGTATACTTTATCTACCCTATATTTTGAATAGGGAAAGTGGGTCTAGTGATACCTTATTTTGAAGCTCTCTTGAATATCTTTACAACCATGTAAAAATTTCAAAAATCTATCCATTAGTTTTTGAGATAATTGCCTTCAAACTTTCAAATTTAACATGGACTGATAAAATAAAAATTTAATTAGAAATTTATTATTTTTCGGATTTAACTTTTATTTTATCATTCCATGTTAAATTTGAAAATTTGAAGGCAAATATCTCAAAAACTAATCGATGGATTTTCGAAATTTTTACACGGTTGTAAAGATATTCAAGAGAGCTTCAAAATAAGGTATCACTAGACCCACTTTCCCTATTCAAAATATAGGGGTAAAGTATACCCCTCGAAGGGGGTTCGTGCTACAAAAATTTCAAGATAGCGAAAAAGTATCCCCCTCAAAAACTAAATCGACGTATCCGAGGAATTTTTCGAAAAAATATTCTAAATACCCAAAAACGCCTCTGTTTCGTTTTCGTTGGGACACACTGTATATTAACAATTAACAAAGAAATATTTGAGATAATAAAACGTTTTCAAATAAACTGATTTCAACAAGTATCTTGGTAGCTCAGACACTCTTCTGTGGCTCAGATGGCATCCAAGACTAATTTTTGGTAATTTTCAATCTTTGTTTATTGGAGATTCCACGTCTGACACCTTGAGTTATGTGCTGCATGTTGTCCACTCTCGGTAGATATAAACAGGGATTATTTTATACTGACTGACAATCTTGAATGTTTTCCACATACCGGGTGGGCCAAAAAAAAATCGATAAAATGTTTTTCATTATTACTTTAAGATATAGTTTTTTGTTCGCCATCCTGAAAACCAAGATGACAAAGTTAAACTGTGCCAACCCTTATTTTATTAAAGAAAGCTGCATTTTCGCCCCATTACCAGGTACATACTAATAAATCAGTTTAGTGGTTCTTAAAAAATGTATTTTTGTTTCGCCAAACTTTGTTTACTACGGACCAAGTGATTTTGGAATTTTAAGAATGGTAAAATGGGGAATCGACCCCAGGCTACTCTCTATATTAGTACAGGCTTAGTACCGGGTAGACCTCATAATATCTCTATCACGGGAAATGAATCGAACTCTGCCTTCCGTAGATTTCAGGTACTCACTGACCCGGAGGGTTAGCACCTGTCTAGGGTCCCTTTCCCAGGGATACGGGAGAAGACCACACCGGTATGAAAGGCGGAGAGGAAGGACCTCGATACAGTGAACATAGCGTAGGTGGCAACCTTTCTTTTTGGTGAAAATAAAAAAGAAATAACACAGCAGCGTCTGACTCATAATGAGCGGCTGCAAACAACGTCTGTCCCAGATTGGGCGGATGAATATAAACTCACCAACACGCCTGGCAAGCGTGGTGTTTTAATGCCAATACCCCCTAATGGGAAAAATCATGGCGAATTTAAAAACAAAAGGAATCGGTCCTAAGGTGGGAAGGAAACTCTTCGAATCCCACACCTCTATGATCTGCCTCACGGAATCTGGGGGAGGCAAAAATTCGCTTGTGCGAAAAAGCATCCACCTCACAAAAACAAAACAAAAACTGGTAAAACTAACAATAGAAACATATAACATTAGGTCAATGAACACCGTACTTACCCGTAGCTTGGATAGTCTCGAACATCGAAGAACTGTGGGCGATCTATCTCTCTTCTACAGGTATTATCACGGAAAATGCTCTGAAGAGTTGGCACGTATGATCCCCCCGGGAGTAGCACCTACTAGGCGAACACGTCAAACAGACGGTAACCATTAATTTACTGTCAAAATAGAGGCACCAAGAACCTCATTATATCAGAATTCATATCTCTGGAGAACAGCATCGCTGTGGAATAAACTCCCTGCGACAGTTTTCCCTGCAGGTTACAACCTGAACCGTTTCAAAACCCACAACATTTCCGCGCACTGGCCGTTTCTCGAGCGTGATAAGGATCTCCTTGCGAGTGCGCTTAACCGAAAAAAAACCGACTAAAAAATAGAAGAACTCGAGGAAGAACTGACAAAGATAAAATGGGACATTGTAGGCCTGTCAGAAACCACACGAAAATCAGAAAATCGGATAAAACTGAACTCCGGTAACCTACTATATCATAAAGGTAATGAAGATAATAAGATAAGGAATCTCAGATCGCGTTAATCTTACACTCAAAATGAAAACAACATCACTTAAAATAATTCAGGTATATGCCCCCACCTCTACCTACGATGACGAACAAATCGAAGCAAGAAAACAAAACCCATATGACACTAGTAATATGCCAAATTAGATAATAGACAAGGCAAAAATTTAGGATTTCCAAACAATCGTCCTTCTTTGCCAAATTTCGCACACATATACAGTACCCTTCCACGGTTCCAAGAACATACTTCGTTAAGTTTTTTGTGGCGCAGAGGCCATTTACTGATGTACGAGATTCGTACAAACATAAGTTTCTTATTTATTAAATTGCTTCACAACCGGGACCATCCTGTATATTCTGAATATATTTTTCAAAAGCTGTTAAAATTTTTAATAAAATGATGTATTACAGCATGACAATTTTTTTTAATTAAGGAAAAATATAAGCAAGTATTTAGTTTTCCTAAAAAATTTGCGGTTTTATTAAAAAATTATTTTTTTGTTTTTTAATTCTCAAAAGCAGAAAACAAAAAACAAATAAGACGGTTTACCAGAAAAAATTTTTGGGATCTTCCCACTACTAAATAATCATTAAAAAAAAATATGCTAAAGGGGAAATACGATAAGTTTTTATGGTGACAAAAACAGAGCAAAATCGCATTTTCTTGAAGATATTGACTCGGATTAATCAATTTTTTTTAAAAACCGTTTCAAATATTTAAATGAATTAAGCAAAAATTTATACCAAATTTACGGCGCTTTCACAAAAAAAATTTAAAAAAATTCTAGATAAAGAGGATATCATAAATATCACACAACTATTCTATACAGAATTATACCAAACAAAAAGGGAACCATCACGAAAGACCACGAAGAAACTCCAAACAAAAATAAAGAACATAAACTCAGAGCCACAACCTGAAATAAGGGAAGCGGAAATAAAGAGAGCATTAAAAAAATTAAAAATAAGAAATCATCTGGAAAAGACGGAGTAACGGCAGAAATGCTCAAGTAAGGTGGTAAAGCTGTAGTTAATACCCTCCATATTCTCCTGAATAAAATACTAAAAGAAAAAATAATCCCAAAAAACTGGAAAGAATCCATAACCATTATTCTACACAAGAAAGGCGATAGAGCAGACCTAACAAACTATCGACCTATAACACTCCTCAATATAATTCATAAGCTTTTTACGAAAATATTAACAGACAGACTAATAAAAAAATTTGACCGATATCAATCAAAGGAACAAGCAAGCTTTAGAAAAGGTTTCAGTACAGCTGACCACTTATTAACCATGAAATTCCTAATAGAACGAGCCAACGAATATAACATTCCACTATATATTGCGTTTATAGACCTCGAAAAAGCTTTCGATAGCATTGAGCACTGGCAGAGAACATATACCAGTTATTTCTTCGATGATAGTATTTAAATCATTATCTGAGTCGAACACAGTAGATACGTGGTGCACAACGGGCCCAAAAAGGCGGCCTAGGTGTCAGGTTAGATCCTTTAAGGGTGCTAACCGCCACTACCGTACATTCATACAAGCGAATATTTTAGAAAGACAGTCGGACAAAAAGGCATAGGATGTCAAAAATTTTCTGAAACAACAGGAGCAAACGCAAAAGTTTTGTTAGGTTTGGTAAAGGTAAGGGCTGGGCCCGCCCAACGTAAAATTATCCTTCCCAACAAAATGAGGAATTAAATAAATGCTGGTTAAATTAAAAACGAATAATGTATTGTTTGCAGCAGATGCTTTTAGTGAGATGGATTAATTCACATCATATTCGATTTACGGTGTGGTCAGTATTTTGGAAGCAGTGGCGCACCCAGGAATATGTCTTGGGAGGGGCCCGCTTGTCGAGGGGGGGGGTTCGGTTCGGTCGGGGGGGGGGGGGTTAAAATATTTTTTGTGTTTTTTCATTAAATATGTGGAAACTATGTAAAAAATCCAAGGCTTCAGGAGTGGGGGGGGGGGGCAAGGCCCCGAGGCCCCCCCCTGGGTGCGCCCATGTTGGAAGATTTAAAATATATTAAAAATTAATCTATGTAGCACACAAACCATAGTGTGGTTTAAACCCTTGTTTTACAGATTAATTATTGCCTTGTGCATCCTGCCGGCATTCAACTCCTCATAAAAGCATTACTACCAAACCGATTTTAATAAAATAAAAAAGTTAATAGGAACAATTGAATGCTTTTTAAAGATTATAGTCGAAAGTTTTCGAAATTTAAGATGGCAGACAAAAAATATCTCTATTTAAAATCCTGATTAATTTTCAGCAAATAACAAAAAACATTTTGTCCGGTATTATGCCCACTCGGCGTGTACACAGGGTGTCCCAACTAAAAATTAACAGACGTGTTTTTGGGTATTTTTCTTGCGAATTCGGAGAAACGCTCGGACACGTCGATTTTGTTTGCGAGGGGGACACTTTTTGGCTATCTTGAAATTTTTGTAGCACGCACCATCTTCGAGGGGTATACTGTACACGTCCATTTGCAATAGGGAAGGTGGGTCTAGTAATACCTTGTTTTGAAGGCCTCTTGAATGTCTTTACAACCGTGTAAAAATGTCAAAAATCTATCTATTAGTTTTTGAGATAAATGCCTTCAAACTTTCAAATTAAACATTGACTGATAAAATAAAAATTTAATCAAAATTTTATATTTTTCGGATTTAATTTTTACTTTATCATTCCATGTAAAATTTGAAAATTTGAAAGCAAATATCTCAAAACTAATCTTTTCGAAATTTTTATCATTTCATGTAAAATTTGAAAATTTGAGAGCAAATATCTCAAAAACTAATCTATGTATTTTCGAATTTTTTACATATTTGTAAAGATATTCAAGAGCACTTCAAAACAAGATATCACCAGACCCACTTTCCCTATTCAAAATATAGTGGTAAAGTATACCCCTCGAAGATGGTGTGTGCTACAAAAATTCCCCCTGGCAAACAAAATCGACGTGTTCGAGCGTTTTTCCAAATTCGTACGAAAAATACCCAAAAACACCTCTGTTACATTTTAGTTGGGACACCCTGTATAACATTTCCTGTATTCTTGTAGATAACGGAATTTTGTAATTATACTAACAAAAAAAAATCATTCAGAGGAAAAATGATACATTTTGGAACACTAAAGATAAGCATAAGCCTAACGTCAATTTTGTAGCTTCACACACCTTCAACTTTTTGTTTATTTCATTGACTTCTATACCCTCTTTATACAACTCAATGGTTTATTTATATTTGTTCATTTATTTTTATTAGATTTATGGCTTTTTACATGCCGAACCGAACCGAACTACGAAATTTTAGTAAAAAATTCGACTTGATTAAACAGTACAAAACTAAAATATAACGGTAACATTAAACGGCGGCCACCGTAAGTATCGGGCGCCGGCGCCGTTACCGTAAATAACAAAAAAGAAGCGAAATGCGCAGACTCCGTAATAACAATAACGGTAACAAAGTGTAAAATACGCGACTCAAAATGTCCCTATTATTATTATCTTATTGAGCTTTCACCTTATGCCACTAACTCTAAGTTGCGCTTTGTATAAATTATAACGTATGGCACTAAAATAATAATGAGTCTTATAGAGAAATTGCCGAACTTTTTCAAAAAAAATTTTTAAGTCGAAGCAACTTATTTTTGGTACGATGACCAAAGCTCACACTGTATTTAGCGTACAAAGAAGCTCTCATTCGTCTATGGCTCACACCTCAAACTCTATTTTGTGTACAGGGATAATTAATAAAGTCTCTCCAGTTCACATTAATTCCACGATGTATTCTTACTAGCCAATATATACCATATTTTAGCCTGCACAATATTGAAATTTTTCTTAATGGTATGCATAGCATTTTTAGGTTAAGAAGTAGAAAGTTGAAAAATTCTATCAATTAATTAAAACATTTCGTCGATTTTCATGTAAATTCTGTGTGGTGTTAGCGTGTATTGAGTAAACATTTATACATAGTTTATTTAGCCCTAGAACATGTATTTTTAAAATCGTTTTAAAAATTATGACAAAAATTATATTAAATGTAGGTAATATAAAAATTTTGTCAAAAATTATTTTGTTTAAGTTTCAAAAGGCAATTTAAAAAAAATGCCAAAAAGGGCCAGTTGTACACACACAAATTTCATTATAATATACCGGTTATTGTTTGCCATAAAAAATCCTGCCCCAATCTGCCATTTTTGTATTTTTTTTATGAATGTACCAAATAATAAAGTAGATGTTGTTAAACAATGGCTTCTTGATACTTTAAAATATCAAAGATTATTATATAAAAATATGTATATTATAAAAAAATATGATATAAGTGAAGAATTAAAAAATTTACTCCGTGAAAGAACCTTTGTTTGTTTTTGTTCCAGTGGCCTGCGGTGAAATATAAGAGAGGAAAGGCAGTTTTTTTAATAACTAAAGGCTGGTTGTATACCTACCTAGCAAGTAGCAACCTAATGCACAATGGACAAACTCAGTGTCTAGTTTTGGTATCTCTGGATCTTTTCTCTCTGCTTATTATGGTAAAATAGAGAGATTAAGCACTAAATCTGTCCGTTGTTCGTTAAACTTTTGTCAATAAAAATCAGGGGTGGATGGGCCATATGAGTAAAAGAAAAAAATTCCTTGTGGGTCGGTGCCTTATGAACCGTTGCCTTAGGGGCCGTTCGCCTACTTTTCCCGGCCCTGCTTACAATTTCTCATCCAGCCCTGATAGAAAGCATGCTAAGATATAATTATACAACTGTACTGTTTTAACGACCACCACATAACTATTTATCTCCACAGTTAAAATAGATGTGTTACTATATACATATAAGGCGGATGCTAAATACATCAATTTGGTTTTTAAAATATACATAAATACAATTTAATTTGTGTATAATATTTGTGATTTGTTAGGGGAAGCAATGCTTTTCCTTACATCGACCGCACGCCCCTGGTTTCTTCCTTTTTATTTTTAGGCTAATTTTACATAAGGCCGATGATATCCGACGGATGATCAGCAGAGTCCATTGAATTAGTTCTTGTCTTCACATCTTCACGTATTATATACCTATCAACTAATATAATAAAACAAATAAATTGGACCGATCATCCGTCGCAAACCATCGGTCTTTTTACATGCGACCGATGATTTGCGACCGAAAATCAGTCCGGTCCATTTTTTTATTATATGAGATGAACGACTCTGTCCCCGTTAGTTAAAAGGCGTTAAAAATAATTTGCTTTCCTATATTATTGCGGCTTTTTACCTAACGGCGACAGGATTAGGTATAGGCGAACCAAAGGACCCTGTGCATCATCGGTCCCATATAAAACGGGCGCTTTAGATAATATAGGTAAAAAATAACTAAGTATTATTTTCTCTAAGAATTTTTTTACTATAAGGGTAAAGTCGCCAAAATTGTACCGTTGCCTAAATTTTACCACTATGTTTTTTCAAATAAGGCGCCAAAATATTAAATTGAAAAATGATAATTTTAGTTAATAAGAGAAAAACTGCGGATTTTCGTATATTTAAAAAAAAAAATTTTTTCTAAAAACCACATAAATAGAAAGATGTAAATACTTAATAAAATCTCTGATTTTGTATAGTTAAAGTTAAGGGTTATTACCTGTGCGACTTCTGTTTATAAACTTAAGAATGTTCATAATATATAATGTTGCTTTTTTTGTAAATAAAACCTCCGATTTTATGTAGATTTTTTTTTCATATTCCAATACATTTCTGTACTTCTTTATATTTATTAAATCCTAAAAGACGCCGATAATACGATTTAGGAACCCGCTGGTACGATTTAGGCAACCAGTTTTCCAAATCGTACCATTTGCCAACCTTTACAAAAACCCGAACCGAACCGAAGACTGATCGTTCTAAATTAAAAAACGAGTTTTAAGAAAAAAAATTAGAACCAAAAGTGGTACGATTTAGCCAACCTTATTAGGCTCTAACAGCGTTAAATTCCTGTTTCACCACCTTTTTACCCCCCTAAACCATACCAAACTAATTCTAAAATATTTTTAATTCTTTGTATGTCAGTTGACCAAAAATTGAAAAAAAACAAAAGCCTTTAAAGTTTTGAATATTGGCCATTTAATCAGTCTCCAGAATCCACTAAAATCAGTCTCCAGAATCCCAATAAAAAAAGCTTTTTTAAATAAGGTCTTTAAATGTATCCAAGTCACGACATAATTTGTATTAGGTATTCAAAGTTTTTTGTATTTTGTATAAAACATGCTTTTTGAGATAACTACTAAACAAAGATAATATTTTGTTTTGTGAATAAATTAATTAGGAATTCTAATGGATATTTTGCACACATTAAATCATTTCTACTAATTTTTTTTTAAATATGTACTTAGTATGCATTCAAGACAGTTTTATGCTAAAAATTGCTCTTTTTTAATAATAGATTTTAGTGGTTCAATAATTTAATAAATAATAAAATACAACCAAAATTATATTAAACTTACTTACATGCAGTTTATGATCACAGCACAAATAATTAAGAACTTGATTATCATTTTCGGGCCGATTTTCTCTGTAGCTTGGAAAAGCGGGTAAATGGAAAATGTTAGACCAGAGGCGGGAAAACTATGGCTCTTTCGAAAACAGCGTCTCTGATGCGCCAAAACTTTGGTTTTCGATGTGCGTCATCACGTATAATTAATGTAAAATATAGCACTGTCACCATAACTATTTGGTGGCAAAGATCAAACCTTTGTAAGTGTTTATATACCGTACTCAACCCGAATTCCGACACCCGACTGAATTTTCTTTTTAGAAATGAAAAAAAAAACATTATCTGTTCACCTATTTATCTGGCAACACTGTGCGCCAACTTCAGCTGTATTTGTTAAAAAGATGCTGCGCGCCAAAAATTCTTTTAGTCGTGCTTCAACTGTCGAAGCGAAACGTCGCATTTTATTAAAAGGTAAGCCACTTGCACGTACTCATTTAATCTAAGATTTTAGGTACTTTATTATATTATTACCTAACATAGGTATTTGTAATTTTACTAAACCAATATACGTAGATAAATTTTTAACCAAAATTTTGTTCTTTTTTTCGATTATTTTCTATAAAAAGGGGGTGGCGGGGTTTGGGTTACAAAAAAGCAATGAGCTGGAAATCCGACAGGAGTGACGGAATTCCCAACTAAAACAATGTCTATTCAAATTAGTTTTTTTCATACCTACATTTATCAAAAACCGAAAAATACATCTAAATCAGAATCACATTTGGTAATATTTTCTAAATCCCAAATTCCGTCACAGGCTTTTTGAGCTATTTTCTCTGAAAATGTGTGTGCTTATGACGGTTTTCCGATTGTTTTATTTTTATAAAAAATAAGGGTGACGGAGTTGTAGTGAGCAACAATTTTTTTAAAGTTATTTTTTTTCAATATTAAACAACTATCTAAAGAAATGTAAAATGATAAAATCTACATAAAATCAAATTTTTTAAATTTCAAATTCCGTCTTATGTTTTTTCTACTCTACTTATTTAAAATCTGTGATGAGTTTGGATATCGGAATTCAGGTTAAGACAATGACGGCTTTCAGGTTGTGATTTTTCACGTTTACTGGATTATGAAGGAGGCTGTCTTCTTTTCATTTTTCTATCCAGAAATTTTTTCTCCAGATATTTCGTTTACTGCCAGAAATAAATACCTTACAAGGCTCCATCCCACTAAAAAATGTTAAATATCATTTCAAATATCACAGTTATAGGTTTAGCGAATATTTAGTTATGTTACAGTCAGACAGATAGACCGACAGATCATCCTACAACAGTTATACCGACAGTCAGACATATACTACCACAAAATTTGGTAATTAGGTTTTTTTGGGTTTTTAAACAACTCATTTGAACTCACTTTATTACGAACCCATTAAGCTTTCACATCTAATCGTATGAACAAATAAAAATTCTATATTTTTTCGTGTGCGTACTGAGGTCTTCCTTAAAATATTTGATGAATTTATATAAGCAAAGTTAATTTGTGCAATAAAAGTTAGTTGTATTTGTTATAGCTTGTTTTAGCATCCATTTTATTATATGACGGAATTCAGGTCAAAACTATGTCGAAGTTCAGGTAAGCACTATGTCGAAATTAGAAATTTCCAATATCTAACTTTTTTTATATAGTTAGATACAAACGTAGATACAATGTTTAATCAAATGTCCAAAGTTTCAGCACAAGTAAAAATAATTCAACATATCAACACATAGAACATTGTATATCAATTCAAAAGTCAGAATTCCGGTCGACTATGGTAAATAGTTTTGTATAGAGTTTTGTATCGTACGTTTTTAAAAAATCCTTATAAACGACATTTTTTTGTTTAAATATAAAAGAAATTTTTCGAGGTAAAGTCAAACACTAAATAAATTAATTTTCCGGCTAATCCTCGGAAAGGGGTCATGGTAGCCGCAGACATAATTATGTTTTCGCCATGTTAGGGTTCATCAGTACGGTTCAACCACAGTGGATCGACAGGGAATGAAATGAAGATGATGAAAACTTAAAAGGAAAAATAAAATGTGGATACGCACTTTAGAAGACTAACTGTCAGTTTGCAGTATCAGCTAGGGTAGTCTCGGATCTGAGACAAAAATCTAACATCACTACTAAGACAGCTAAAATCAATCGTAGTAGGTATCCTAAGTCCAGGTTTAATATTAAATATAAAAGAAATTTTTCGAGGTGAAGTCAAAGACTAAATAAATTAATTTTCGGGCTGATCCTCAGAAAGGGGTCATGGTAGCCGCAGACATTTTTTGGCTCTTGACATTTTTGTAGCACACATGTAAACTTTATCTGTACATTTAAAATAGGGAAAGTAGGTCGAGTAATACCTTGTTTTAGATTTGAAGTTTTCTTGAATGTCAACAGGGTACAATTTTTGAAAAGCCATTGATTTGTTTTTAAGATATTTAATTTAGGATTAAAGCGATAAAAAAAATTAAATAAAACAATATTTGTCATTGCAAAATACTCATGCGGTAAAATATAAATCAACTTGTTTCGGATTTAAGAAAAATATATATTTAGAAATATATAAACAGTATTTAGCGTTCCATGGTAGAACTAGAGGCAAATTTAAACAAATCGATAGTTTTGTAAAGTTTAGAAAAAGTTATTAACTTTGAAGAGTGAGAGGAAACTATGAATTTTAAAAATGGCCAATTTGACAACAAACAAATGATTTTGTGTTCATTATGTTTAAAATATGTGTCATTGGTTTTTCCAAGAAACTATAGATTAAACAGATGCAGTAGAAATAATCTTTGCTATAGGTTTTTTTTCTTTATTTGTCAAACACACTGTGTTTTTTTATTACAATCTAGTCAGTAAGACTAATTAGCAATTTTGTTTTAACTTAATTTACTAGAAAAGTCAGATTTAAACTTAGGGTTCACTCAACAGTTCTCCCCGCTTTGTTTAGTCTGTAACTCACAATTGTGTTGTGTTTATAGCATTATTTTGTTTTATGTGTAATTCACTTAGTTTACTAGCTCAAACGGCTTCACTCTTTTTAGTCGTCGAACTAGCATAGTATTGTCTAGAAGCTGAATTGCTTCCACATTCACATGCCGATGGAGTCTATCTTCATGGCTTTTTGCGTACTTTTTTATAGTCTCTGCTACAGTTTCGATTTTTAGATCTCGATGAAGGTCACTATTTCGAACGTACCAAGGTGCATTCACAATGTTTCTTAATACTTTATTTTGAAATCTCTGTACAACTAGAATGTTACTCTCTTTAGCACAACCCCATAGTTGAATACCATATGTCCATACTGGTTTCAGTATTTGTCTATAAAGCAGTAACTTATTATGAATTGTTAAATTGGACTTCCTTCCAATTAGCCAGTTCATTTTTCTATACCTTATCTCAAGTTCTTCTTTTTTTTTCTTAACATGTGCTTTCCAGCGCAATTTGGCATCAAGTGTCATACCTAGATACTTTGCCTGATTCGAATATGGTACTGGAATGTTGTTAATTGTTATTTGTATGTGATTTATATTTTTGTTTGTAAAATCAACATGAATTGATTTGGTTTCATTTAATTTTATTCGCCACTTTGTGGTCCAACTGTGAATTTGGGTGACTGCATCCTGAAGTTTTTCTATGCATTTTTCAATAGATTCTTCTACCTTCAATAAACCAGTATCATCGGCAAATGTTGCTAAGTGACAATTTTCTGGCTTTGGGATATCACAAGTGAATAATAAGTATAGATAAGGGCCTAGTACCCTACCCTGGGGCACGCCTGCTTGAATTTCTCTTAAATTTGAGTATGAGTCTTCCTGTTTTACTCTAAAATGTCTATCAGATATGTATGATTCCAAAATATCCGAATATTGTTTTGGCAGAAACCTTTTTAGTTTAAAATTAAGGCCTTCATGCCACACTTTGTCAAATGCTTGTGCTACATCTAGAAAAACTGCAGAACAAACTTTTCCCTCTTCTAGTGCTTTTTCAATTATATTAGTAATTCTGTGTACTTGATCTATCGTGGAATGCTTGTCTCGAAAACCAAATTGATGAGATGGAATAATTTCTTGTCTTTCTATGATGGGTTTTATTCTTTTAAGCAATAATTTTTCATAGAGCTTAGGTGAGCATAGGTGAGTACCGATTTGTTAATTTTTAAGTATTAAATTCTTTTATAAGCTATTAAACTTAAACAAATTATTCTATATACATTTTTTTGCGAATAATAAAGACAGAATCTTTAATAATTACAGAAAATAGTAAATTTGGCACTAGATTTAGAAAAAATTAGTCTATAAAAAAAGATTTTTGGCAAATATTTTGTAATTTTTTTAAATAATTATAATCTTCAAACATTAGCTTTATAGTATAACGCAACACCACAAAAACTTGTTTCCCTGAGTTGTTATTTTTAAAGAGGCTACTATAACAAGGCCAAAAAGATTTTCCTTTTTTGGCACAATGTATTTTAAAAATATGTTTGACGCAAAATGTAATAGGAATCTCCTATTTTATCCTTGACAACCACCCCTTAATGTTTGATGCATCTCTTATGATACACCCTGTATATACACTTTTAATTTTCCTTTAGTAGGCACATGGTGCATTTGGTTTTTGTTGCGCAGGCGTGTTACGTTTACCAAGAAGAATTTCGGTCGCAGTACAAATATAAATGTTTTGGAAAATTCAAATTTTTGGAAACCGATTTATCTAGTGTGTGCGTGTCACTTGGTGCGTAAAAAGATAAAGAATGCTGAACATTTTATTAAATAAAAAACACACATATGTAATATGTAGGTATGCAGATAAAACATGAAACCTATATATTTATACAGGGTGAAAACTGTAAATGGAAGATTAAAAGAATATATTTGTCATACATACAGGGTCTCTAGTGTGTCCAGTGATTAAAAGTAATTTCTTTAAATTCATAAAGGCAAAATATAGGTTGGTTCTACTACGTTTTACCTCGCTCGTCAAAACGCACTATATAACGATTTTTTTGTATGAAAATGATTCTTTGGACTATTTTTAGTCGATTTAGATACGGGAATTTAAAAAAACATAATTTTTTAAAAAACGTTACCTAGTGATTTTCTTTGACTTCTTCTGGTTGAAAAAAATCAATTTCTATCACTGCATCGTCAAATTTTCGACATACATTTGTAAAATAACTTAGGATTAATAATTTAACAATTTTAAATTAATAACATACCTAGTTTTTCGTGTTTTTTAGCGGTTTTTTCACATCATTTTGAAAATTTGTACAGTTGACCTTCCCACAGATGTTTTGACACATTGACAGAAATTTTTTGCTGGGCCGACATTTTCCAGGTCATTTGGCCATATCAAATTTCCCAATTCGATTTGCTTACGCTGACTTACCCTCAGATGCACCGTAAGCACTTAAGCGCGATCATGGGTTTAATCCCGATTAAGTCCTTGTTACTCACATATAAAACAACAAAGATTAGCAAAGCCTTGTTACGGTGCATCTGACGGTTAAAGGCCCAAATTATAGGAAATTATTTATTTAGAACTATTCGCCAAGAATCGGCACAGCCGATTCCTGCTGAATTACTTATAGACACAACCAACCTAATCTAAGATCGACCCGAACCAAACCGAACTGCTGAATTTCTGTAAATCATCATTATCATAAATTAAACTTTACTATACACTCTATATCATAAATATTGAGATAAATTTTTGACAGTTATCAGATGTTTACCATAACAAATAGCATAGACCAACGAAAAAAATTGTCTCAAAAAAATGATATACACTGTAACTTCCTGCATCATTTTTTTCATTATAAATGCTCAATCGACGATTTTACGGAGTCAAAAATGCGCGACAAATTAAAATGTTGGAGCAAGATATATGGTATATATGGTGTAACCATTTTTCTATGCGTAAATACATTTCTAAAAAACCATAACTTTTTATCGCCTCTTGCCAGACAGTTGGTCACCTTAATTTGGCTAAATTACCCTTTATTTAAAGCTCAGTCGATTGTGAGCCGTCCCTCTCTTTCTCGAAATAACAAACGTCAAATAAATTCTTTCTATAGCAATTTGTATGAGTTTTTACTAATTTTTTAATTTTGAAATTTCAAAAAAACCGCATTTTTTTTTCCTGAAAACAGTATAAAACGACCTCAACTTATCATTAAAAAAAGAAACACCTATTTTCAAGCATCAAGGTAAAACGTAGTAGACCCTATAGGTTTTTGGATTATTTTATTTTATCATAATACAAAAAACAAAAAGGTATCAAGATATATACACGATAACGATTATTTTGTTGCTTCCAGCTTGCCCTAAGCTTACTGTACTTTGCTGATGACTTGGTTCGTTTCGATTGTTATTGTGTCCTTCGGCATGGAATATTGCTTCCATATAAACCAGGAATACCATTTCGGTGAAATTTGCGAAATTCTGTTTTTTCGGTACTGAAAGCTGCTTTCTTCGGTGGCCTTTTCCTTTCCCATCTCAAAGTAAGAATAGGCATTATTCTTTGTTCCCTTGTTTGTTCCATCTTCGAGAAATGTGATTGGAACTTTTTCTCGACTAAGCTTATTTAGTTTGTTATGAAATAAATATTATTTTTTCCACATTTTTTGTGTTTGTTAGCGTCTGACTGACTTTCGTTTAATGTAATGCCATGACAACTATCACTGCCCACTGTTTTATTATATACGGAGGGTTGACATGCTAAAACTACAGTACCGGCAAATGGTTTAATACATGTTTATTTAGTTTATGATTATTATTATTTTTAGTATATAAAAATAAACCTTTAGTCACTTAGCAATTATAGCCCTCCTTCCGGTCGGGCATGAAAATTTTCGCCGTGGGATTAAAAGTAAACACTGTAGGCCCCAGGTTTTTAATATACCTGCTAAAATTATTTTTATTAGTGTTAAAAAAAAACGGGCGGCGAAGAAAAGGTCGAAAGTACAAAAAGTCGAAAATACAAAAGGTCGACAAACAAAAGGTTGAAAAACAAGAGGTCCAAACAGAGATCGAAAGTAGCTACACTGTAATGATTGCAAAACAAAGTAGAAGTAAGAGACGCACAGGTACACACACACACTCTTAGAAAAGTTTTAAAAAAATCAACATCCAACAAAACCTCAAGGTCTAAGAATTTTTATTTACCATCTCTAGGTATTTTTTTGGGTAGCAACACGACGGGTCGTAGAACTTCGAAAACATTTTCTTCGAACGGAAATTTGCATGAAAACAATTTCTTCTAATGGAAATTTGTTCAAAAACATTTTTTTCGAACGGAAATTTATTCGAAAACCATTTCTTCGAACGGAAAATTGTTCGAAAAAATGTTCTTCCTTCAGAAATTTGTTCGAAAACATTTTTTTAAAACGAAAATTTGTTCGAACACCATTTCCTTGAACGGAAATTTGTTTTCAAACGGAAATTTGTTCTTAAGCAATAGTTGTTCAAAAACATTTTATTCGAATAGAAAACATTTTCTTCGAAAGCAAGCTTTTCGAAAAAAGACGGTCTAGACCTGGATTTCCAAACCTAACACAATTCATATAGTTTGACTAAGGCAAGGTTTTACAACATATTTTTTCAAAAAAAAAACCCTGATTTCTTTCCCGGGATAGTAAACTGTCTGAAAATTTGTCTACTTTCCTCCGCTTGGAAGGTCGAAATTGGTATTTTTCTAAACTTTGTCAATTGATGCGCTCAATTGAGAAAGGTTAGAATAACACCGATTTCACCCTTCCAAAATGAGGACCGGAAAGCTAATTTAGGGAAATCATTTTTCGAAAATAGGTTTCGGTTGGTTCGGTTTGGTTTCACACCCTCTAGGATCCCGGGAAAGAAGTCAGGGAAGTTTTTGTTTCCAAATATTGTTAGAAAAAGACCCCGTTTGTCGGACTATATGAGTTGTGTTAAGTTTGGAACGCCAGGTCTAAAAGAAATGTTTTTGAAATTTCCATTTGAAGAAAATATTTTTGAACAAATTTCCGTTCAAAGAAAATGTTTTCAAAGAAATTTCCGTTCGAAGAAAATGATTTCGAACAAATTTCTCTTTGAGAAAACGTTTTCGAACAATTTTCTTTTCAAAGAAATGTTTTCGAACAAGCTTTTGTTCGAAGAAAATGTTTTCGAACAATTTTCCGTTTGAAGAAATTGATTTTAGAAGTTTATGCTTTCGAACAATAATATTAAGATATTTATATGAAGTACTATAAAATTATAAGTAATTAAAGCCGAAAATCGGGATAAAAAGGGACAAAAGAAACCACAAAACCTAAAAACACCCAAAAAATGGAAAAAAAACTTGGAAATAATCTAAACAGTGCGAAAAATAGCGTGTAACATCGTGATAAAAGTTTCATTTTATCCCTTGATATACAGTCAAACTTCTATAACTCGAGCTTAAAGGGACAACCAAAACAGTTCGAGTTATGGAGAGTTCGAGTTATAGAAAATCGAGTGAAAGAGGTTAATAAGATACATGAAAAATGTGCAGGGACCACTTAAAAGGTTCGAGTTATAGAAAGGTTCGAGTTATAGAGGTTCGAGTTAGGGAGGTTCGACTGTATTATATACTATTACATTACATGTAACTTTTAACACAGAAATGTATTTTTGTCTTTTTTGTTTATTTAGTACGTATTATTTTTCTACAAAAAACACAAATAATATTTAAAAGAAAATAATTTTTAACAATTAATATACCTACAATAAATACTCACAACCCAAAAACTTAATGAAAATATTTTCTATTTTTTAAGCTGTATAAAAACGAGTTCTTTTTAAGTTTTATTAAAACATTTTTTTTTCTCAGACTATAAAAATGAGTTTTTTTTCACGAACATCTATGGAAATTTGAGTGCGGTTGTGACACTCGTGTCGCTAACCCTGGAGACGCCAGGCTTCCAGGATGAAGTGACCCTAAGCTGAAGAAACAAAAATTAAAAAATGCAGAGAGATTTTAGATCTTCATTGCATCTGCTGTGGAGACTTTTGGTCCTTCATAAGAATGAAAGCGCCTCATTCCAGAATAAAGCTTAAAAATTCCTGAAAAAGGTGCTTGGAGCTTTATCATTCAAAGGATCGGAATGGTTGTGCAAAGGGGTAACACAGCTTCTGTTTTGAATGCCATAAAGTTGGAGAAAGGGTTAAAAGCCATTTTTAGATTTTAACATCTTCTGCATTGTTATTACCTTCCTAGCTCGCGTAGCAATCACTAGACAAGGTATTATTTGCGACAATTGTTTTTTTAGATAACGCAAAACGTGTTATTTTGATATATTTTGACCTATCCCAGCAATATCGTCGTGTCTGTCTGTGTGTCTGTGTGTATATTATTTCTGTCCGTAAACAGATTCTCAGAAAATCTTCAGGTAGAATAGTGTTTAACACTCTTACGAGCTGATTAGATTTTGAGAAGTCCAACTTTTTAACGGAGCATCGTATCAATGCACTGTTTTCGGAATATAGTAGACTATATTTTGCTCAATAATTCGTATTACCAAAAACCTTGTAGGAGCTTTAGTTTCTGAGATATTAACAAAAACTGTTTTTAAGGCTAGTATATTATCATGGCTTCACTTGAAGTGTAATAATAGGCTAGCTAGGAAGGTGTTAGATCCGTCACGGATCCATTTGTTTTTTTATGTATTGTAGACCTTTGTCATGTTATTCAGTAATAAAATGTACAATATGCAATAAAATGTATCACTGAAAGGGATATTGCGAGAGATAGTCAAAAGATCAAAAGAAAAAATAACTTTGTGGCCGAATCGTCAATAGGGAGATAGTATAGCTCGTATAGTACCAGGCAGTTTTAGCCTTGTTGGGCGCTCTTCGACACGAGCGTACCTGGTGTTATGGGACGATCACAGGTTTGAGACAATACTTGACGTCACTACGAAGACAGATATAATCAGTAGCTCGTATACTACCCGGAAGTTTCGGACTTGTTGGGCACTCTTCGGTACGAGCGTAACCAATGTTATGGGACGATGAATGGTGATGATGATGTCTGAGAAGGAAATATGAACATTTACTGAAAACAGACCAAGCCGAATTGCAGTACCACTCACTCGGATTTGAGGCAAAAGTGAGATTCGCCCAAAAAATTATTATATTTTTAAAAGGATAAGTCCCCATTTCTGTCACCGTTTTCGAAAGAAAAATAAAAGATTAATTTTATTTATCCATTACAGTGGCGAATTTAAAGGGGGGAAAGAGGGCAATAGTGCGATTTCCCCCGCATTCAACAATGTTTGGATTTGTATGAAAAAAAAATCATGTCTCATTGTGTCGCTAGCAAATAAAAATTAATGTTGTGTGTAGTTCGGAGCTTTTTCTATACGTACCTTCAAAACTATCCTACAGCATTAAATTTTGATGACTAATCTCTGCTTTTATGGAAAATAACACTTGTTCTGATTCTCATAGTTTAAAACGTTCTCGGTCTTATAAAAAATATTTCATCCACATGTTAAATATGCATTATCTGTTCCATAAAAAAGATTTTCTTTTCTATGCCACAGGTTATAAATAGTTAAATAATTTATATATTTAAAAAAAATTAAAACCATCTGGAAAATGTTAAAGAGTTATTTACTCAACTGGCGCGGAAGGTACTTGTCGTTCGGTCAATCCGTAACGATAGCGTTATATTTGGTACCTGTAAACATTATCCATTTTTGCCGAAATTAAATAGTGAAAGCGGAGTAGTAACTTCGCACATTACAAAATGCAGCACTCAAATTTGTGTACTTTTCTTGCATTATCATCACAGGAACAATGTATTTTTTAATAACAAAATTTTAGTAAAAAAATTTTAAAAAATTAATAATAACATGCCCGAAGCCGACTGTTGATGCACTTGCTTGCGAGGGAATCAAAGCGGCTAAGGGCAAAAATGTTGTTTACGTTTTATGAAAGGGAACCCCCCAACACCGACAGGGGGGTGGTTCCCACCCTTAAACTGGTTTTTTGACGGTTTTTTGCTAATAACTCAAAAAAGGTCAAGTTTTCTAAAAATATTCTAAAGATCCTTTTGCAAGCGGATAGAATTTTCTTTTTAGCTATACACCTTAGTACTCTTTAAAGCCAGTGGTGCACGTTTCATTGGCCTACGAAAGAAGGCGAAAATGTTTAAAATATGTTTTTTTCATTTTTCTTGTGACATTTTGTATCAACACATTGTTTTTTCAAAAAAGTATTTTTGTTCAAAAACCAATTGTATAGAGTTAAATATTTAGTAATTTAGACATAAGTTTTTAAAGTAGCCGCCTTGAAATAAAAATAAATGTGTTTGTAGAAATCCTTAAATAAAACAAAAATTTTGAACATTTAACTCAACTCAGTAAATAATACTCAAGGTGAGTAAAAAAATATTTTTGATTAGTATTAACTTAAAAGTTAATTTTTCGAGTTGAAATTATTTAAATTGGGGGGTCGGGGCATCCCCCCCTCTCGCTCCCCTCAAAAGTGATATTTTACAGTATTTTTCTAATTATTTGTAAACTTTTAACTTGGCCAAAAACAACTAACTAATAGTTATTGAGGCTGACCAAAAGTCCTCTCTAACGATGTAAAACACGCACCCCTTGTATCATTGGCGCACCTTTTATAGGCATTTAATTTTCTTGAATTTTATTGTCCTACATGTCTGGTTTTAAAACTAATTTTTAAATCCGAAGAAATTTCCTTTTCAACTCAAGGCAGCGGTAGATCTAGCATAGACACACCATAAATGGTCAATTTGGTTTTTTTTTTACGGGTATGCGCACTAGCAAAGAGATCCCTATCACGCTCGAGAAGCGGCAAGTGCGCGGAAATGTTGGTGTGTGTTGGTTTTGAAACGGTTCAGGTTGTAACCTGCAGGGAAAACTGTCGCAGGGAGTTTATTCCACAGCGATGCTGTTCTCCAGAGATATGAATTCTGATATAATGAGGTTCTTGGTGCCTCTATTTTGACAATAAATTGATGGTTACGGTCTGTTTGACGTGTTCGCCTAGTAGGTGCTACTCCCGGGGGGATCATACGTGCCAACTCTTTAGAGCATTTTCCGTGATAATACCTGTAGAGGAGAGATAGATCGCCCACAATTCTTCGATGTTCGAGACTATCCAAGCTACGGGTAAGTGCGAGGTCATTGATCAGCTTGATAGCTCGTTTTTGCACGGTGTTCAAAAGCATTAAGATATGTTTGGGTGCCGCACTCCATATATGTGAGCAGTACTCCATAGTTGGTCGAATCTGGGCTTTGTAGAGTGTCAGCAGTTGGCTTGGTGTAAGATGTCTTGTACGAAATAGCACCCCAAGCTTTTGGGTCGCCCTTTTAGCTATATCTGCCACGTGACTGTGCCAAGACATGTTGGTCTCTGCAGTGACTCCTAAGATGTTCAACTGGCTCTGCAATGCGACAGCACTTCCAGATAGCATGATGTTTGGCTCACCGGTGCTGGTCTTTTTTGAGAACAGGGCTGCTTGGGTTTTCTGCGCGTTAAACTGTACAAGGTTTTTGTTGCCCCAGTCCTCTATTATCTCCAAGTCGTTATTTATCTGTGATATTTGAGTTAGTCTAAGGTAATGAAATTCACGTGCGGAGAGACATGTGGGTGGTATGACTGAGGAGACTACATTGCCATCATCTGCAAAGCAATAAAGTGGATTTACTGTTTTATCTATGAGGTCATTTATGTAAATCAGAAAAAGTGTTGGCGAAAGGATTGCTCCCTGTGGCACACCAGCATTTGTTTGGTAAGAGTTGGAGTTCCGGCCATCCAGTGCAACATAAATGGATCTATCCTTAAGGTAACTTTCAAACCAAGTGCAAAGTCTCGGCGACAATCCCGTTGCTTTGAGCTTGTTGAGCAGATTTTCATGCCAGACTTTATCGAATGCTTTAGATATATCTAAGGCAATTGTTCTTGTTTCACCTCGCAACTCAATCGCTTTTTGCCATAAGTGAGTGACGTATGTTAGTGAATCGCCAGTTGACCTATATTTTCGAAATCCGTATTGCTTGTCGTTGATAATTTTGTACTTTTCCAAGTACTTGGTTAGGTGATTGTTTACAACTCTTTCCATTACTTTTGATATCACCGGAAGTAGAGCAATTCGTCTATAGTTTAACGGATCTGTCTTTTTTCCTTTCTTTGGAATGGGTTGTACTGCGGCAGACTTCCATGATGATGGATATACTCCTTGCCTATAAGATAAATTGAATAATTTTGCGAAAGTTGGGGTGAGTGATTTTTGAGTACTATCGCGGGAATGCCATCTGGACCCATTGCTTTGTTTGTATCCAACTTTTTAAGGGATTTTCGTATTTCTCTGTGACAAAAGGGTACCTCTGGCATACTGTGGGAAACCCTTTCAATGAACGGTGGAGTTTTTCCATTTGGCACTGTTAGGTTTGAGTTGGAGGAAAAGATTTTGGCCAGCATATTGGCATTTTCCTCTGATGTTGTGGCTAAGTGAGTATTTTTATCTGTAAGTGGTGGTATGGATGACTGGAGACCAAAAGGACCTAGAACTACTTGGACAATTCAGCAACCTGTTTTTTATTCTTTGATTGTATGTTTCTTTGGCGGCGTCAATAGTAATTTTGCAACTATTTCTGGCTTCTATAAATTCGGGGGGGTGTGAGCGGTTTGTTGTGGTTTCCAAAGGTTATATGCTCTGTGTTTTTTCTGTACAACCGTGACACTGGCTGTTGAACCAAGGTTTTGCATTAGCTCTGTGTTTTATTGTATGTGGGATATATGCATCCATTCGAGATAAGATTACTTTTGTTATTTCATTACAGCAAATAGTGGGATCAGCTGTTTTAAAGCAAACCTCTTGCCATGGAAAATCCAGGTAAAACTGTTTAAGTTGATTCTATTTTGCCGATTTATAGTGCCACATTTTACAAGGAAGTGATTGTTGGCTTGGCGGTATGAACATTTCGCACTTTGTTCTTATAAGTTTTTGATCGGATGAACCAAGTGGGGGATCTACTTGAATTGTGTACAAGTCAGGATTTGTAGTTAGGAACAAGTCTAAAAGCCCTGCAAATTCACCCCTTTCTGAGATACGGGTAGGTTCATCGACAAGCTGCGTTAGACCACAACTTATGGCAAAAGCTTCTGCTTCCCTGCCTTCATTATCTGTTTTGTTGTGGTGTTTTAGCCAGGGTATATTGTGGACGTTGAAATCGCCTAAAAAAACAATTTCCGCATGTGGATAGTTAGACTGTATACTATCACAGTTTTCGGATAATGTCGCAAAAAAGTTTTGATACTAGGTGTTACTTGGCGGTCGGTAGAGGCAGCAAATGAACTTGGTCGATGACTTTGAGGTGAATTTCAGCCATATGATATCGAGGTTCGCTGGTTCTAGCTTCTCCTCTCGATGACATGAAAGGTCATTTTTAATGTACACACAGATCCCAAAATTATGTCGAAATCGGTGGTGTAGGTCATAGCTGGGATAAAGATAGTTCACAATAGGTGTTGCAGATCTGGTTTTAGTTTCAGTGAGAACAAGGTCTTTGTTCTTCAAGATATTGGTGAATTGAATTCATGTTGGTACTTAATCCTCTTATATTGCTAAAATCAATTCTGAGTTGAGTTTTTGGTCTTCTTCTAATATCTTTGCATGAAGGACCCCCAGGATCACCCGACGCCCGGAGATCCGCGTGGTCGGGTATTTTACCTCCGGAATATTTTGATCCTGGAGGCGCCATCATGCTATCTGTTACTCATTGTTGGAACCAGACAGAGAGAGAAATTTGACCATTTTAGGGTCGTCTATGCAAGATCTACTGCTGCGTTAAGGGGGGAGTGATTTACATCGTTGCTAAGGAAATCTTTTCCGCTTTAAAAATAAGTTTTAAAACCAGTTATATATTACAGTTAAATTTAAGAAAATGAAAAAAAAAATTTCCACACCTCTCATTTATTTAAATGCCTATAAAAGGTGCGTCACTAATGTAAGGGGGGCGTGTTACATATCGTTAGAGAGTACTTTTTATCAGCGTCAATACTTGTTACTTAGTTGTTTTTTGCCAAGTTAAAAGTTATATATATAGTAATAATTGGGAAAATACTGTAAGAGAGGACTTTTGAGGGGGGTGAGAGGGGGTGAGAGGGGGGATGTTCCCCTCCCCCACTTTAAAGAAGGTTAACTAGAAAAGTCAGTTTTAAGTTGTAACTAACCAAAAATAGTTTTTTGCTCACTCTCATTTTTATATACTGAGTTACAAAAATGAATGTTCAAATTTTTGTTTGATTTAAGGATTTCTACAAACACATTTATTTTAATTTTAAGGCGGCTATTTAAAAAAAAATACGTCTAGCTTAATAAGTATTTAACTGTATACAATGGGCTTTAACCAAAAATATTTTTTTGAGAAAAAAATAGTGTTGAAGATAAAAATACCACAAAAAAAATATTTAAAAAATATTTAAACAAATTTTACCTTTTTTCGTACCCTAATGGAACGTGCACCACTGCCGACAGAGGGTGCTAAGTGTACATCGTTGAAAATGAAATTGTAACCGCTTGAAAAATGATAACTAGAAGATTTTTGGAAAAGTTGCCTGTTTTCGAGTTATTAGCAAAAAACTATCAAAAAGCACGTTAAAGGGGGGGAACCAACCCCCTGCCAGGGTTGGGGGAGTGGTTCCCTTTCGTAAAATGTTCGGGCGAGTCTATCCATACCAAGTATGTTGCTTCTATCATTAAACTAATTGAACTAAGTGGTTTAAACAAGATTATTTGTACGAACGAGAAATAAGTAACTAAACAAATTGTAATAAGTATTTTATTATATTGTAAAATGAAGGAAAAATGGTCGTACAAAAAAATATTTTTCATATTTCTGGACGCTCGTAGGAAAAATGTTATGTTGTATCTCGTGCGAAAAGAATCTTACGGCTTATCTGAACTCCGCTGGTCTGTCGTTGTGGCAATCGCCAATGCGTGCGGTAAAGTATTACTTCCCGCACTTGTGAGATAATAAATAACTACCTATTGCAAAAAAATGTTGCCGGTTTAAAATCTTATTTGTGTTTTTAGATTTTTTCAGAAAACATTTTAATCCACTAAAGGCAGCACCAATACATTGTATTTACAATTTTTATTTATGGGTAGAGTTTATATTTGTCAATTTATGCATTTTTTCATACCCGGCAGATTTTATTAACAGTAGATATCTGACATTGACATATTTTTGGTTTTTTCGTTATTATCGTATTTGTTATTCGTGGAACCCTTTCCCATTTTAAAACTCTAATGTGGAATTAATCTAATCATTATTTTTATAGGATGGCTCTTAACAGGCATATGGCTCTTATGTATGTTAAGACCATAATATTCTAATAGTCCCTCTTACACATTTACACAATGAGCGGGTGCCTTACGAAATGGAAATTACAGTGGGTATTGGAGTATTAGACACAGAACTTTAACCAGGGCTGTCAAAACGTACGGGCCACGATCCTCCACTTTGTTGACGTCACATCGAGGGCTGATCTTTTTTTGATGGTTGCGTCACGACACAGCTGATTGTCTTTAAAATATTGAAGTTGGAATGACGGTTCATGAATATTTGATTTTTCTTAAAATAAAGCCGGTTTTGAGATTGTTTTTACTATATTCTTGCAGAACAATTTTTTTATATGTATAGTAATCCTGAGCCGCTTCATTAGCTCACACTAAAATTAAATTTAAAACAAAAGCGAATGTGACAAACACAGCTGACAAAGGCAAATACATGTTAAATATAACAGTTGGCATGCGGTACATGGCGGGTAATTTGAATTCAAAATAAGGAATGCTAAATCTTGAAGATTTTAACCTTTTAATCATCTTGCATCCTTACAAACGTTTGGCAGAATATGGGGATGGTGTCCGAGAATATTTCACTGAAATTTCGCCGAAATCTGTAGTGCCATTTTGAAACTATCATAAAATAACGTCTTACCTCCCATAAGACCCAATGTAAAAATCAGCCCCCAGAGAACAGCTGATTTTTTCAGGGTCATGGCCTGTATTTTTTTGTTGAGAATCAAAATAAAATAAAGCAAAATGTGACAGTTTTTTCGCAGCCGAACACTTGTCTGTATCTTGTAGATACTAATAACAGACTTTGGTTTTACAGCTTGACCAACTTTTATTTTAATTTTTCTGGGAAAACCAAAATAAAGTTATTTTTTTAACTTTTTTATTTGTTTTTACTTTACTTTATATCAAACCTGTATAAATACTTCCAACAAGGCCAACAAAAAAACACAGGCCACGACCCTGAAAAAATCAGCTGATATTGTGGGCTGAATTTTACATTGGGTCTTATGGGACTTATGGGAAAATTGAGATTTATTTGTAATATTTTCAAAATGGCACTGCAGATTTTCGCGAAATTTCAGCAAAATATTTCCAGATATTATTCCGATATTTCACCAAAATTTTGTAAGGATGCTCGATGATTAAAAGGTTATAATATTCAAGATTTACCATTCCCTATTTTAATTTCAAATTTCCCGCCAAATTTTGATGTTGTAATTTTTGTAAATACATGTAAATAACTATATTAAATTTTAAAAGCCTGCCGAATATAAACAAATAGATGTAGGTGAGCCGACTACTTTTCAGGCAAAAACGAACACATTCGCTTCTGCCTTAAATTTAATTTTTGTGTGAGCTAATGAAGCGGCTCTGAGGATTTTTAAAAAAAATTGTTCTACAAAAATATAGAAAAAACAATCTCAAAACCGGCTTTATTTAAATAAAAACAAAGATTCATGAACCTTCATTCCAACATCAATATTTTAAAAACAGCTGTGTCGTGATGTGGCCAACAAAAAGAAAATCAGCCTTTGTTCTGACGTCAACAAGAACAAAGTTGTAGATCGTTGCCCGTCCGTTTTGATAACAAGACGCTAGCCCTACCAAGTGTACTTTGGCTGCCTGACTTCCGCATGCGCAGATCTACCAATATTATTTACCTCATGTATTACAATAGATAAGCAGGGTGCTTTTCACTTGATTTCTAACCAAATGAAAATAGAAAGTTTCAAAAACCTAACCTAACGAAACCTAATCAAATCTAACCGAACCCAACCAAAGCAAACTAAACCCACAATTTTTTTCAAAAAAAAAAACTTTCCTGACTTCCTACCCGGGATCCCAGAGGATGTGAATCCGAACCGAACCGAACCCAACCGAACCTAACTAAACCGAACTAAACCTAACCTAACTAAACTAAACTAACACTGCTAATTAGGTTTAGTTGAGTATGGTTAGGTTTGGGCTCGATTCGGTTCGGTCCGGTTCGGTTCGGTTCGGATTCACAGCCTCTAAGATCCCGGGAAAGAAGTCCGGAAAGTTTTTTTTTGAAAAAAATTGTTGGTTCAGTTTGCTTTGGTTCGGTTTGGTTCGGTTCGGTTCGGTTGGGTTCGGATTCACATCTTCTAGGATCCCGGGTAGTAAGTCAGGAAAGTTTTTTTTTTAGAAAATTATTGGTTCAGTTTGCTTTGGTTCGGTTCGGTTAGATTTGATTAGGTTTCGTTAGGTTAGGTTTTTGAAACTTTCTATTTTCATGTGGTTAGAAATCAAGTGAAAATCACCCTGCTCATCTATTATTCATGAGGTAAATAATATTGGTAGATCTGCGCATGCGGAAGTCAGGCAGCCAAGAAACACTTGGTAGGGCTAGCGTCTTGTGTTTTGATAGCCCTGCCTAAGGCTGTAAATGCTAACCCTAAACCTTCAAAATATGTCACCTATATAAAGAAACACTCAATCCCGGACCACTTTCCACGAAAATCCAGGATTGGGAGAGATATGGGAAACTGTGGACGCATGCGCTATCCATTCTCAACTCTGTTGAGGTAAATTCGAAACAGGAGTCTTACATCTCTCCACGGTGTGTGGAAAATTATTTCTTTTACCTAAAAATGCACGAGTTTTGAATTGATTTTTCGGTCAACATTTCGTTTTTTGTTAGTTAAAATTAGTTTTTTATGTTCTAAAATCTTCGAGACAAACAAAATGTTGATTAAACTAGTTTTTAAACGGTTAAGCGTCATCGGGGTAGTTTTTTTGACCAGGTTAAAGAATTAGGGTTTAATATAAACCCAAGTTTACAAATAATGATATTGTTTTATAAAACAAATAAAGTGGTTTTTTTTCTTTGGCCGTTCCTCGCTGGTGTCTGTTTTTCAAAAACCAAAATAAGGTGAGTTATGATGGGCGTTAAACAAAATTGGTTTTATTTATATAAAGCAAAGAAGACTTATTTAAGCAAGAGCTAAGAAATTGGTTCAATCTTATAAGAACCAATTAGAACGACCTTTGGGGTATTTAAAAATTACATTTTATTTAAAAGCAATGTAAAATAAAGGCAACAACGTCGCTTAGGCTTAGTTTTAAGGTGCCCTCATAAAAATGTAAGTGAAATTTTACATTAGTTTTATCAAGACAATGTCCGCTTTAACTTATATGTATGTACATTAAATTGTTTAGTAAACCTAGTTTAGTTATTTTACAAATTTGGTCGCCCTAATTTTAAATAGTTTTTAATGGAAGGTATTTTTTAGGTAACCCTTAGAGAAAATTACATTTTAATTGGCTTTCAACAACCATTTATATTTTTCACACAAACTTGCATAACCATTATTTAGCTATTTTTCGGAAAAAAAAATAAATTCTTGATATTTTAAGGGGTAAGTGATCCCTGCAACCATTCAGTAGCTCGAAATATGAGTCTATAATAAAATTTTTAAAACTTGGTAACTTACAGTCAAATACATGTTATTAAACAAAAGTATAAATTACGAAGTCATTAATTTGTGCGGGGTGTCCCAAGTTTGATACTTTTGGGAGTTCGGGTATTTCTACTGGAGGTTTCTACTATAAATAAACCCACTGCCACTACAACCTTCGACTTTTAAGAAAAACCCTAATATAAAGGTACATACCGCATCTTGAATCTATAACTTTTTTAGCTCACACTACTACTATGAGTAGTGTGAGCTATGGTGATCGTAATTTTTTCGAGAAAAAAAAGTTGCTCCGATTTCAAAAATTTTTATATATCTTTGCGTTTCAGATGATTTTGAAACTTTTTTGTTTTGCTGTCTGTCTGTCTGTCTGTCTGTCTGTATGTCTGTCTGTAACGACCAACCCGCATAACTCAAAAACCGCTTGTCCGATTTTAATGAAATTTGGTACCTCAGTTGGGTCTTGGGCCGTGATGGTCCCATTTAAAAATGAACAAAATCCACCGAACGCAAGCCAAATAAAAGGGTGGGGGTAGATTCCAAAAATTAGAGTTTATGTGAAAATATGGCGTGTGTGATATCAAACGAAAGGTAATTAAGTCTGGAGTTAAAAAAAATTAATTTTAGTTTATTTTTAAAAAAATGGTGGGGGTAGATGTCAAAAATTAGAGTTTAAGTGAAAATATGGCGTGTGTGATATCAAACGAAAGGTAATTGAGTCTGGAGTTAAACAAAATACATTTTAGTTTTTTTTAAAAGGGTGGGGGGTAGATTGAAAAAAATTGAGTTTAAGTCAAAACATGGCTTGTGTGGTATCAAACGAAAGGTAATTGAGTCTGGAGTTGAATAAAATATATTTTAGTTTTTGATTATATTAGCTCACACTATAACTATAGTACCTAGTGTGAGCTTAGGTGCCCATAGATTGGCAGAGTATTTTTAATTATATTTTTGTGTAAAAAGTTTATTTTGTAAAGAATTCACTGATGAAACTCTTAGATTATAGAAAATTACATAAACCTGTTTTTTTTACAAAATTAGCCTAATACTTTATAACTTTTTTAATTTACATTAAATTTTCTTAATAATGATGGCTTTTACTTCGAGGGGTAAACTTCATTTTGAATGGGAAAATTTGGTCAAGAAAAGTTGTCAACCTTATTGTAAAAGTTTTGTTTATAAATTTCTGAGAATTTTCTAAAAAGCCCGAAACACATCGATTCATTTTTTATCCAAGGAATAATGTGCAGTGAGATTTAAAATTCTTATTTTTTAGTTTTAGCTCACACTACTACTATACTATAGTAGTGTGAGCTATAGTGATCCTAATTTTTTTGGAGAAAAAAAAAGTTGCTCCGATTTCAAAAATTTTTATATATCTTTGCGTTTCAGATGATTTTGAAACTTTTTTGTTGCGCCGTCTGTCTGTCTGTCTGTCTGTCTGTAACGACCAACGCGCATAACTCAAAAACCGCTTGTCCGATTTTAATGAAATTTGGTACCTTGGCTGGATCTTGCGTCGAGATGGTCCCATTTAAAAATGAACAAAATCCATTGAGCACAAGCGAAATAAGAGGGTGGGGGTAGATTTCAAAAATTAGAGTTTATGTGAAAATATGGCGTGTGTGATATCTAACGAAAGGTAATTTAGTCTGAAGTTAAACAAAATTAATTTTAGTTTAAAAAAAGGGTGGGGGTAGATTAAAAAAATTAGAGATTAAGTGAAAATATGGCGTATGTGATATCAAACGAAAGGTAATTGGGTCTGGAGTTAAACAAAATATATTTTAGTTTTTTTAACAAAGGGTGGGGGTAGATTTCAAAAATTAGAGTTTAACTTACAACATGGCTTGTGTGGTATCAAACGATAGGTAACTGAGTTTGGAGTTGAATAAAATATATTTAATTTTTTAGTTATATTAGCTCATCCGTACTCTACATCTATAGAACCTAGTGTGAGCTTAGGTGCCCATATATTGGCAGAGTATTTTTATTCACTTGACATTTGGAGGCAAATATTTTAAAAACAATTAATGGATTTTTGGAGTATAAGGGAAAAATTTACCCTTCGAAGGGGATGCGCGCCACAAAAATTTCAAGATGAGTACTGTGCAAGTGGCGTAGCTATCGTTGGGCAAACCGGGACAGTTCCTCGGCGTAAACAGGGCTTCAGCGGCCAGTAAAAATCATCGTTTTTAATCGGCAATAAATTCAATTAATGTAACAAATGGACCCATGACGAATCTCTGATACCTTCCTAGCTAGCCTATTTAGTAGAGTAAATTTGTAGGGTATTTCAATAAAAAGCTGCAAAAAGGGTATGTTTTTTTATATTTGGCATGGTAGTAGCTAACATCAAAAGCTAAATTTTCAATCGAGGATCCCCTGATTTCCGGCATTGGAATCAAAGATGGCGACTGCCAAAGTTAAGAAAATACTCTGCCAATATATGGGCCCCTAAGCTCACACTAGGTACTATAGTTATAGTGTACGTGTGAGCTAATATAACTAAAAACTGAAATATATTTTATTCAACTCCAGACTAAATTACGTTTTGTTTGATACCACACAAGCCATGTTTTGACTTAAACTGAAATTTTGTAAATCTACCCCCACCCTTAAAAAAACAAAAACTAAGATGTATTTTGTTAAACTCCGGACTCAATTACCTTTCGTTTGATATCATACACGCCATATTTTCACTTAAACTCTAATTTTTAAAATATACCCCCACCCTTTTTTTTAAATAAATTAAAATGTATTTTGTTTAACTGCAGACTCAATTACCTTTCGTTTGATATCACACACGCCATATTTTCACATAAACTCTAATTTTTGAAATCTACCCCCACCCTTTTATTGGGTTTGTGTTCGGTGGATTTTGTTCATTTTTAAATGGGACCATCTCGACCTAAGACCCAGCCTAGGTACCAAATTTCATTAAAATCGGCCAAGCGGTTTTTGAGTTATGCGCGTTGGTCCTTACAGACAGACATACAGACAGACAGACATACAGACAGACAGACAGACAAATAGACAGACGGTGCAACAAAAAAGTTTCAAAATCATCTGAAACGCAAAGATATATAAAAATTTTTGAAATCGGAGCAACTTTTTTTTTATCGAAAAAATTAGAATCACCATAGCTCACACTACTATAGTATAGTGAGCTAAAAATGAATTCCCTGTTTTAAGACAAATTAAATTAATTTTGATAAACTTACTTTAAGTGGGACCTACTTAATTCAGAAATGTTTAAAAAAATTACACCTGTCACTTTAAAACAAAATGGCGGCTATATTTAAAAAAAAATCGTTTTTCTTCGATATTTTATTTATTTTTTGCGCGATATTTATTTTTAATACCTCATATTAAAGCCACTGACCAGCTCTTTAAACCTTAGTTATTAGTTTCTCAGCCGACACAAAGATGGCGTTTAATATGTCAAAAATAAAAGAGACCTTTATAACCTGTAGACCAAATTAAATTTAAAAAAAAATTTTTTTTGGATTTTATCAATAGTAAGCCAAGTTTTGTAAAAATTTCAAAAAAATTACAATTTGACATTAAAAATTTTAAGATGGCGGCCGAAGTTCAGATAAAAAAGTTATTTTTTTGTTCTTGTTTGACAGAACTAGTATTGCCGTGTAATATATCGATTTATACTAAATAGGGGTCGCCGATTTTCAATATTTCATCATAAATGACACATGTCTATTATTAATCAAAATGGCGGCATTCAAAATATAAAAACAACATTAGCTTCTTGGTTTGGTAATTTTTATTACGAAGATATATAGTTTTATATTACCCTTAATTAGTTTTAAGTCATAATGTACAAAAATAATATAATTTATTTATTTTTTTAAGATGGCGGTCGAAAAAGTTTAAAAAAAATTTTTTGCTTATTTTTTTTAAATTTAACAAAAAAACAAGACATCCCGGTAAACAAAACACAGATATTTTAAAAATGTCAAAAAAGTTGACATATGTCACGTACCGGGTGATTTAATTGAATTGACCATATTTTACTTAATAGCTATCTCCGTTAATATTAATCTAACAGTAATGTTTAAATAAGCAAAGTTAAATAATTTTTTCTAAATCATCAGAATCTGATGTCAAAAATGACATATGTCATACACTTGTCAAACTTTTGACATATGGTTTTTTTTAAAATAAAACACCCTGTATATAATTTTTAGGTTAGGTTTGTTTTGGTTTGATTAGGTTAGATTTGGTTTGCTTCAGATTAGACGGTTGGTTAGAGCACGTGGGATAAAAAATTCACTTTTCGTAGAATCACCCATTTCGGTCTAATAACACAGGCCAGCCAGCTTATGTGGGAAGGTAGGCATGCCTTTCTCATTGATAATGGATTATTTTACTAAAATAAAACTTTTCTTCAATTTTGGTAACTTTCCATCAGAAATCCCAGAGCCCCTTGTTTTCTACTTGATGCAATATGCCTACGAACTTTTTTGGTACAGGGCCACTTACTTGGGCCAAATCGATGGCTTTTCCAAAAACGTTCAACACAATTACACAAAAAAATTTTTGTTACCTTGTTAAAAACCCCAGCCTTATTTTCACAGAATTGCTTGCTAATATTATTTAAATTCCTAGGGACCCAGCCAATCTTAAAACCGTCGGCGTCGTAGTATCCGGCAGATTAGACAATGTGACCCAGACCATTTCTAGACTGCTAGAAGGCTACGATATTCGGCTGCGACCAGATTTTGGAGGTAAGTTATTTTCCTTGTAGATTTCGACTGCAAACAGCACGTCCAGGTATTTTCTGCAAATGTTTGGTCGTCAGATTAGTAATGCTTAACAAAGAAATAATTCTAATCTACGATTTTGGTATGGACGACTTTTTTTGAACCAGAATTTGCGAGCCTCTATTTTCAAGGCAAGCATTTTGGGAGAAAAGCAATAGCTTTTTTTATATAAATTTATTTTTTGTGTAAATTGTTTTTAAATTGTTTTTTTTTAAATCGCTTACATTTAATTTTTAGAATACCTATTACATAAAGTTGGTATTTTTGTGGAATGACCCTGTTTTTATTCGATTTTTGATATCAAAAATTAAAATTTTCTTTAAAATGACTCAATCAAATTTAATTAATATACAGAGTGTAAACGGTCCATTAACGTATTAACCGGATTAATACTTTAATGAAACGGTCTTACAATATTTTAATGGTGATTGATCGAGGAGGCCAAATTAAGAAAACAAAGTTCAACCAGGACCGTACCCACGAAAACATTTTGGGGGTGGATTAAAAGATTTAGGTTTAAATTCGAACACGAATATAAGATAAAAAAAAATTGGACCAAAAACTGGCTTGGTAACATTCAGATCATTAAGCTGTGACCTATTCTCAGCTAGAATCCATGGTCAAACTGTGGTCCTCATATTTTGCATATTGAACTACTCTAGCGCCTGCACTATTTGGTGTTGCAGCAAATGCCTTTTCAACTGAATCTACTGTATTGCTTTATGTGTTTGTGTAGTTCTGTCCGTAATACGATAGCTCCTAAACCGCTGAACCGAATCTCATAAAATTTGTTGGTAAAATAGAGTTCGACACTCTAACAAGCTCATTAGATTTTGGTCAAAATCCATTAATGCTAATGACAACTATTAAAATACTCTGCCAATATATGGGCCCCTAAGCTCACACTAGGTACTATAGTTATAGTGTACGTGTGAGCTAATATAACTAAAAACTGAAATATATTTTATTCAACTCCAGACTAAATTACCTTTTGTTTGATACCACACAAGCCATGTTTTGACTTAAACTCAAATTTTTGAAATCTACCCCCACCCTTAAAAAAAACAAAAACTAAAATGTATTTTGTTAAACTCCGGACTCAATTACATTTCGTTTGATATCACACACGCCATATTTTCACATAAACTCTAATTTTTGAAATCTACCCCCACCCTTTTATTTGGTTTGTGTTCGGTGAATTTTGTTCATTTTTAAATGGGACCATCTCGACCCAAGACCCAGCCTAGGTACCAAATTTCATTAAAATCGGCCAAGCGGTTTTTGAGTTATGCGCGTTGGTCGTTACAGACATACAGACAGACATACAGACAGACAGACAGACAGACAGACGGCGCAACAAAAAAGTTTCAAAATCATCTGAAACGCAAAGATATATAAAAAATTTTGAAATCGGAGCAACTTTTTTTTCTCGAAAAAATTAGGATCACCATAGCTCACACTACTATAGTATAGTATATGTGTGAGCTAAAAAATCAAACTTTTTAACGGAGCACGGCATCAAAATGCGCACATCTTGATCAATAATTTGTGTTTTAACTAGAAACTTGGAAGGAGTTTTAGTTTCTAAGATATTTACAAAAAACTGTTTTCAAAGCTGATATATCATGAATTCACTTGAAGTGTGCTAATAGGCTACAGAAAAGTTTCGGGGGGGCCGGAGGACAGTTGAGGGGGGGGGCCGACACCCTATGAGGCCGTATTTTATGCTATTTTATGTTTGTATTCATGAAATATGTGGAAAATAACTAAAAAAATCTTGGCTTCGGGGGGCCCGGGCCCCCCAGGCCCCCCCTTATATACGCCACTGCTAGGAAGGTATCAGATCCGTCATTTATCCATTTATTTTATTAACAAGTCATTTAAAGTCTCTGCAAAATTGGCCCGTCGGTCGCGTCGGGTCTTAGTCCGACGACGACCGACGCTGGGATTAAAAAAAAAAAAACTTAAACAATTTACAACGCCGTATTTTGTCTTGCTTAGTTAATTGAGTTCCGCTTCCCAATGAATAATTGAACCGGGTTTCGAATGTCATCTGTCTTTTTAAGTTGAGAAAAAAAGATACAAATAAATTGCCAAACAGTTTTTTTTTAAACTACTCAGTGTATTTTGTTTTGTAAAGTCACTTTGAAACCAATACAATAGTTTTTTTTTTGTAAAATAAAATAAGGTTTTACGTGTGGAAAATGAATATAGGCGATACCTATTGCCACGTTTTCATTTAACCGAGCAAGACCGAACGAATTCGCTTCCTTGTGTTTTCCAAATGCAGTGTATCCAGCCTATTGGAAAAAATATCGATAAAAGGGTGTTGATAATTTCCTTTTATGTCAATTTTGGACAAAAAAAATCAACAGTAAAATTGACAATAAAAGGGGGGACGTAGACAGTCAATATCTCACAAATTGCTCGACCCACGTATTAATTGGCTAAATATGACAAAGCGTAGAATTTTATCTTCGGCTTGTCTTTTTCACAAAATAATTAAAAATAAGTTACCTTCCTACTTATTCGCTAAAATCTTGTTTAATAGAAATGTACATAATCGTAACTTGCGAAATATCAATAAGATACTTATACCAAAACATAGATTAGAATTTTTCAAACATAGCTTTAGTTACCAAGTTTCTAAAGTATATAACTCAATCCCTGATTCTATCAAAAGTAAAAATTTACCAGGCTTTAAAAAAAGTTTCAAAAAACATTTATTCAACAATTAATTTATTTTATAAAACAACAAATATTTAGCTTCACATCTTATCGCTCTTATTTCTATATTGTTTTTATATTATAGGTACATAGTTCTTTAGGTAGGTTAACTAGGTATTTAAGATTATTCTTCTGTTTATCACAGTTGAAATTTAAGAATACCTACTGGTAACAAGAAAACTATATATTTTTTTTTTCTTTAGCTTGAGATTTAATTCAGAGCCTATTTTGTTACTCAAGATAGATTACTGATCTCCGGCTTTTTTCCGGCATTTTTTTTTTCTTCCTTTTAGGTGAATTTAGAATTAAATGTTTATGTAAAATTGTATTTTTTAGCTGGAAAATAAAGACCTTTATTATTATTATTATTATTATGTTCTTAACTTACTACAGTAGAAATTTTAAATGGCCACGTTAAAGTAGTTGGCCTGTAATCAAGTATGGGAAAGTCGCTTTGGCGCACTTGTTTGAGACAATTTATTATGTCTTGTGTGAGATGAATCTGGTTTGAACAGTAGTAATACAGTGTGTTTCAACCAAAACGTAACAGAGCCCTTTTCGTGTAAACTTTTTCTTGAAGTATATTTTATTGTAGTTGAAGTACTTTACTTGAGAAAATCATTACATTTCTAAGTACATTGTTAAAAGTCCTTCACGTAAAAAGTACAATTACTGGATTTTAGATAGACTTTAAGTACAGTACTTGAAGTACTTGTAAGTACTTTAAGTTCAATTTCAAGTATTGTACTTGAAGTACCTGGCAACTCATAGTACGTACCAACTTAAAATGGACGTCAAATGCACACTAAATGTGCCGTCTGAGTCGGTCTATAAACTTTTTGTCTCGGAATTTAGTCCTTAGGGTTATAATGTACTTTGTGTATTTTCTTGAATTTTGTGTATTTTCTTGAGCAGCTTAAGCTTTATGTCTTGTTTTATATTTTGTTTTTAGGCGAAAAAACGCATTTAAGGGGAAAGTACCCCCATCAATAGTATATATAACTTTCTGCTTTCACACTCGTTAAGTTAATAATTTCCTTATAATAAAAGAAATGTCTACTCCAAAGAATTTAAAAACTTAAAAAATAAATTTTTATAACTTTTTTTCTCTCTAAAATTTGAACGTTTTGAAAAAAAGTATACTAGTTATGGGTTGCTTTTTAAAGCTACTTATGATTACAAAAAGTAGCTTTTTTAAAAAGCAGCTTTTAAGTCCTGAACATATTTTTGTTTACCATAAAGTTTTTTTGCTGGAAATGAACAAAAATTTGGGCGAGGACCTTTTTTTTGGTCGTCAACTTTTTTTCGATTTAATAAAACGACGATTTTTGGTCCTGACGTTTTTTTGCCGGAAATTTAAAAAAAATTGGACAAAGATCTTTTTTTCTCATCACCAAATTCTTTTGAGGTAAAATTCTACGTCAACGTTAAAACTACTTTTCAAAAGCTCCTTTTTTCAATATTAAATTGTCTTTGACAAAGCCACAGTAGAACAAAAACAAGCATTTTTTTACTGTTTTTACGTTACACAAAGGGTTAATTTAGCTCCTAATTCGGTAAGGTTCAACTTTATTATTTCTTAACCAATTTTTCCAGCTGATACCTTTTTGTTTACTGAAAAGACGTGGCTTTTTAGTTAATATTTAAAATCGAATACAGTGACGCACATAAAAATTTAGTGGGGGGTCTGAAAAATTGTTAAATTTTAAAATCATGCGCCATTTTGAATTTTACAGAAATGTCAATTTTGAGACGGAGAGTCTTAAGCTTTTGATAGAGACCAAAATCACAAAATTCGAACAAAGGGCAATAGTCCATGGAAATCGTACCACAAAAGGGGTGTTGCCTTGGATGAAATGAGGTAGTTCTGATTTTTTGATATGTTGTATCTGATAAAGTGGTAATGACAAATCCAAGTTTTCGACCTCGAAAGCCTTCCGGATCATTAATAAATTCTACAAAAACCGCAAAATTTTCTCACTTTTTTTACGTTTTGTCAATTTTGACCACCAAGGACTAATGTTATGGCAAAAGTCGTTATATACAATTCTAACAAATTTTACAAGAAAAGAAGATTAATTTGGTCTTTGTAAGTTGAATAGTTTTTAAGATACAGAAATTTAAAATTGTGTAAAATTTCCAAAAAAAGAACATTTTACAGGTTTTTTATCAATATTAACCACTAAGGACCCTTTTAACGGTAAAAGTTGTTACATATAATATTAAGAAGAACTAAGTTTTTCTATACCTAATAGTTCCGGAGATATAGCTGGTCAAAGTTGATGCGTAAGCTTTGTTAAAATAATTTTTAATTAATTAATTAATAGTGGGTGTGCTTTCGGGCTGTTCGGCCGTCGTCGTTAAAACAGGCCGAAAGCACACCCACCATTGGACGATGGCCGCAAAAGCCTTTCACAATTTGTAATTAATTAATAATTTAATTTAATTTATTATATTTAACTTAATCATACGCAAATCAAATGAAAACATTTTATTTAAAAAAAATTCATAATTATTACAAAGTTACCAATTTTATTAGTATACATTTAAAAAAAAATTAGTAATAATTTCGAAACGTGGCAGCCATGCAAAATTTTAAATTTATTTCACGTGGACAGTCGCCGCCTTTGTTTAAAGTAAAGACGCTTGCCTCTGCTGCATGCTCTGTTTCAATTGGAGAGAGAATGGCGGCCCTTACTTCTCTTACCCTGTTCCACAGATTATGCATTTTAAAAAAGACTGACGAAGAAATAAAGGGATTTTTCCCAAATGAATTACCACCATTTCCTATGGCACTTTTTACTGGAGATGGAATTAGAAAGGGTACAAAGTAATTATTTTATACAGCCTTCAATCCTATGAGTCTGGACGAAAAGAAGCAGAGGAAGGATACGTGCGTAGTTGTAGACGGTGGACATCTGCTCCACAAAGTTGTTTGGCCTCGTGTCTTTTGGGGAAATCGCCGCCAGTTACGTGAAATACTTGCAAAATCACTACGGGTCAAACACAACAGTAGTTTTCGATGGGTATCCATCTGACGCATCAGAAAAGAACACCAAGATCTCTAAACGGCTTCGTAGAGCTAGAGCAATATCCTCTCCAGGTGTTATTTTTGATGAAACCACCATTGCTGCAGTTAGTCAGGAGAAGTTTCTAATAAACGACAGGAACCAGGCTATAATTATTGACGTGCCTAAAGTGCACATAAACAGGAACAAAAATTCCAACAAAACAGGCAGAGGAAGATGCTGACCGATTAATAGTTACCACAACCAATTCCAGTCCTCTACCTACGACGTAGTCAAGATAGTCGGCCAGGGCATAGACCTGTTGGTCATGCTTTGTTGTTTGTCACCAGATGTAGGAGACCACACCATTATATTTGAAAAATGTGAAAGAGGAAAAAACCCGAATATCACTATATACTGAGCGAATTTTTGAACGCACCAAGCACAACCCGGAATGGTCCTGTTCCATCACGCATTCGGTGGTTGCCATACAAAATCAGCCCGTTTGTGGACAAGGAAACATGATGCTAAAAAGATAAAACAAAACGCTTAAGTTTTTCTTAGGTCCAACCCCACACCTGCGTATGTCGCCGAAGCAGGAGAGTTTTCTCATTTCATTGTATACAGGCAACAATAAATTGCAAAATCTTGATGACCTTCGCTTCCAGCTGTTTACAAGGCCGGCAACTAAGTCTAACCTGGACCTCGCTGGTTAACTCCAAATAGGGATGCTGCAAGATTTCACTCTCTCTACTCTACTATTAATTTTACTTGTTTGATTTTTTTGAAAAATGGTTCGTAGTTCTGTTATTGGTTTCTTATCTTACACAAGGCACCTGATGACGAAACCACCAGCTCCTCAGCCCCTACTAAATATGATTTTCTGCAACTGTGGAAAAGGTTGTACCAACAGTTGCGGTTGTAGAAAAGCAGGACTTAAATGCTCAGCGGTTTATAGTAGCGGTCAATCTTGTGAAAATATACCAGGCCTTGCATTTTGACGACATTCGATCAAGAAATACTACCGGAGCAAACTGTTCGAAAAAAAAAGAGCTGTGGATTTAGGGGACCAACCTGGTCCATCAAAGATGTACAAGATTTAAAATAAATAAGTAGGTACGATAATACATGAGTACTGAATAAATAAAATGAAGAGATTCATATTATCAAAAAAAATTCTAATCATAAGTTTATATTTCCCATAATGGTTATTTTTTTAATGTATAATACTTATTTCGTTACCTATCGTAATTTATTGTTTATACGACTGTCTTGTAAAAGGGGGTTTTGCGCACGGAGAACACGATCTGAAAATGGCATTTTGCGCACGCTGTGTGCAAAACGTTTTGCACACGCTTATGTCATTTTTGCGCACGCCTATGTCATTTCTGCATACGGGTCTCCCGTCATTGTGATTTTTGTTATTGTCACCCATCAATATAAGTTGGCTTAGTTCCGTAGCAACCGTCACTGCTCGTATGTTTTGTTGATTAGATACGTCAAAAAATTGTTGAATTTTTAAAGTTTTGTTGTAAAAATGTCGGAAATAAAAACAAGTTAAATTAAAATTTGATTTTTCCTTCTTTATTAGCAGTCGTATAAAAAATATTGTAAAAAACTCGTTTTAAACCCTCTTTGCACACTCCCTCGACTTGTAGACCTCGCCTTCGGCTCGGTCTACCAAACTGTCTCGATCGTGTGCAAAGAGTCGTTTTCAAACCTTGTTGTTTAAATAACTATTACAAACCCTTTTTAAAATATTTTCTTACTGACCAAATCAAATTTTGACAGCTATATCTCGAAAACTGTCAGGTCTGAAAAAACAAAATTAGTGTCGTGTTATTGTAAAATTAGTCCTTAATATTATATATAACAATTTTTGCAGTTAAATGGGTCCTTAGTGCTTAATATTGACAAATACTGAAAACAAACTGTAACATTTTATTTTTTTGGAAATAATTGCACAAGTTCAAAATTGCTGTATCTTAAAAACCATTTCACCTACAAGGACTAAATTAATACCGTTGTCTTTTAAATTTTGCTTACTTTAAAAATGTATACCACAACTTTTGCCGTAGCGATAGTCTTTGGTGGTCAAAATTGACAAAACGTGAAAAAAGTACGAAAATTTAGCGATTTTAGTAGAATTTAATAATGATCCGGAGGGCTTTCGAGGTCGAAAACTGAGATTTGTCATTACCCCTTCATCAGATACAACATATCAAAAAATCAGGACTACCTCATTTCATGCAAGGTAAAATGTACCAATTCCATGGACTACAAAAAAACTACAGCCGCAAAAAATCTTACGGTTTTTTTTGACCCACCTTATATTGTTTTCTCCATTAAAATCAATTTTTTTTATTTTCTATATTGAAATCCGTGAGTAGGAAGGTTCTTGCTTTACGTTAATAGAAAAAATAGAACAAAAATGTTTACTTTTTAACAGGCGATCCACTGCTTGTGGGAATGGATTTGACGATTGCCAGTTTTGATGCGATTTCGGAGGTTAACATGGTAAGTAATATCTCAGAAAAAATTTATTAAAATTAAATAGCGTATAAAAGATAAAAACCTACCCCTCACAAATAATAGCTATTTATGTATCTAGGGCATAAAAGATAGGCGTTTAACGTGTTACAGTGGTGACTCGATAATCCGAATCAATTGAAACCGGGCCGAATTATCGAGGAATTCGGATTATTGATGACATTTTTTAATATCAAAAAAATTGCGAAACAGAAACAATTTAGAAATAAAATTTCGGATTTCCATTGTCTTTATTTATTTTAAAACACGACGTTTCGGTTAGAGATACATACTAACCGAAACGTAGTGTTTTAAAATAAATAAAGACAATGGAAGTCCGAAATTTTATTTCTCCACAATCATTGTCTACGAATTTCAAAAAAAGAAACAATTTAGTTTTAATTATATGCAGTATAAATTTACAGTGGCTCGCTCAAAAGTCACTAAAATGTCCAAATCAAGCTAAAATTTCAATAATTTTCTATTTCCGCACTCATTTACTTTTCACACACATTTTCAGTGCGGAAAGTAAAATGAGTGCGGAAAGTAAGAACTTCCCGCACGCGAGTAGAAAAACATATTTACATAGATTTCCAAAGAATTGAATACAAACCGAATATTGCTGATTGTTGATGCACCCACTCCATATTTCAGAGCTAGAGCTTTTCCAGTAACGCTACCACTCTTTAATGCATCAATAATCACTAACTTTTCTTTTATTGTCAAAGTTTTATGTTTTCTTTTGATTGGAGCCATACTCGACCCGACCGTAATCTATAACTTATGCCCTCGCACCCGAAAAGCTAGATGGGAACTGCTGAATGTGGCCTGTGACACCACCGACGACGCATCAAACCAACCAAATGACAGGTTAAAACCTACATTAGTGAATTACACGCCATTTTCTGAAAAAAACGCGAGTCTGGATTATTGAATCAAGTAAAATTCGAATTACCGAATACCTCCAAGCACTGCTGAGGCTATTCGGACTACCGAAGCATTCGGATTATCGCATGTACGGATTATCGAGTCACCACTGTATTTTAAATAAAATCAGATGCCTTTCAGCCAAGTTTGTCCACCACCACCATGTATTCAATTTAGAAAAAGCAGGTATCAATCGTTTTTAAAAATGCTGAATTTTAAAACATTTTGGTATCCCACTCGAGATGTTGAAACTATATAATTTGTAAAAAAGCTTTTCAATAACAACCATTAGTAATTTTCACAAATATGTAGGTCGGTAGTCATAAATTTGTTATAATTTACTTTATGTGCTCCAAAATAATAATCACCTGCAATGTTACAATGCCATAACTTAAAAAACTATTTACCACCTAAGTGCTTTGTACTCAAAATTTAAATTATTATTAAGCTTTGAGCATGAAATGCATTAGAGAGACAAAGCTTTGTACCAATAATCACAGTTGTCGTTGCTTTGAGGAATTTAACAGCATGCGTCATCGGCGTACGCAAGGTGGGAGAAGAAGGCATTTGCTCGCCCTCTCTTTAAATGTTAAAAATATTTTACAAATTTTCTAATTTCCAAACAAAACAATCTTTTAATTAAATTAGAACTTTAGAATTATTCCTACCTACATAATTTTATAGAATAGAAACACTTATTCCTAAGTATGTTTTACTTTTTATTATCTCATAACGTATTCGAAGGGAATTGCAATGTTAAAGTGTGTATACACCAAGCTGCTTTGCGAATGCGCCACGTATGCGCCGCTCGCCGAATTCGTTTTAACGAACTTTCTACGATCTATGGAAAAACAGCAAACACGCATTAAAATGAAAACTCGAGAACAAACTGCCGATGCCGTCCCAAAGGATCTGCGAATACACAAAGAGGAGCCAAAAAAAGCTGGTTTTCGGCAAACGGCTTGCAAGCAGCGCGCGCGCAACTTGAAAACACAAAAACAAGACGAATCCGTGTTTGTGCGGGGAGTGTGAGTTTGGTGTATACACTCCATATCACAATTTTTGAGACAACTTTTGACAACTTTTTTTCGTTGGCCGTTTGTTATGGTAAACACTTGATAACTGTCAAAAAGTTATCTCAAAAGTTTTGATATGGAGTTTACGTACTCTAAGATTTATCACTGTTTATCAAAAATATACCTAATCGCAACACCGTGCAACTGTGCAGTCATCAAACACAAAATAGTGTTCTGTGGTCAGTGGGCTAACCGCCATCAATCAAAACAAATATTCCTTTTTTTCATGAGATACGATGTATAGATCATCGCGAATCATGAACACTATCTTAGCTGCTGAAGCCAGCACACATGCAGCGGCGTAGCGTGCCTGAGGGGGCGGGAAGGGGCCGACAGCTAAAAAGGGCGCCCTCAAAAATATTGCGACCAAAAAAAAAGAAAGGTCATCATGTCTTTAGTTTCCTTTACCGGCCCTGCTCCTTTCTAACGCTTAGGGCGCTTCGGGCACCCATGGGGCGCCAGTACCCTCGAGGCGGGGGGGGGCGGGGCGACGAACCCTCCACGCTACGCCACTGCACACATGCCAAAAACCTAGGAATAGAGTTAGAAGTGCCAAGGATAGTAGGGAAGTAGGGCCACAGCAAAAGCTGGTAAACATTCCAACAGGTAACCCTTCTGAGTGTTGGAGAAGATTTTTATTATTATTATTTTGACTCTCTAAACAGGCGTTCCAACTGGCCAATGGACTGGTTATACGTACGGGAAATTAGCTTTCAGCTGATTAGACCTATTTTTTATCATTTCAGATTTTGATTTTATTGAAATATAGACTTATCTTTTCTTGGGTTTTAATTGGTTTATTTAAAAATGTCAACAAATTTTAACTGATCAAAGCTTGAGAAAAAATATTCGCGCCGATGAAAAGTTCTATAAGCTATAGCAACTTTATATTATAATTACTGGAAAAAAATAGTATCTAGACTCAGGTGGGTTTCCTAAGGAGAAAATAAAAGAATAAAGAAAAGGCCAGTTTAGCGGAGTGGAGAAACTAAGAGCCTTAGAAGAATAAACCTACTGTGCAATGAAAATCCGGACATATGGCAACCATATCTAAGGGCAGTCAAAGAGCAGTCGAAAACACCATAAAAATATAATTTTATCCAACTATAAAAAGATCACTCTGTATTTTAATTCCTTCTTTGGCTTGTTAGTTTTATAAGATTAGAAGCACGCCTGCGACAAACATAACCTACAAACTGCACAACCAATCGTAAAGAGGTTTCATTAAGGATTTTCAATTTCCTGTGAGAAACTGAAATTTCGGAATTTGTAGCTTCAAGGGAAAATAATAAGATTGTGGTCCATTTTATAGTTAGTCTTATAGATAAAAATTAGTTTTGTATATTTAGAAGCCTTACGAGCAAAGTCAAATAATTTTTTTAAAAATATCCTCTCTTTAAGCTGTGTGTTCATGGAGCGTATAATACGCGCGGATTTATCCTTTCTTGGGCTCCGATTGGTTAATTTAAATATTCCAGCCAATCAAAACCTGAGAAAAAAATCCGCGCAGATAATACGCTCCATGGACGCGGGCTTTACACCTTTCGCGTCATTACATCCGTCTGTTTATTTTTTTTTATCGGTCCCCTGGTAGGTCAGTTCTTAGGAGGGGGAGGGGATTTCTACCTATCTTCTCGATCGAGGCCAACCGGGCTTTTGCCTGGTAAATAGGCTTTGAAGATTTCCTCGATAAACATTCCCACTAAACATAAAAACATTTTAATAATGTCAAAATAATGTTTAATTTAAAAACATAACGTTAGGTTGGATGTTAGTTCTAACGTAATATTCACAGTGAAGAAGAAGCTTAATAACCCGTTTTCTGACGTTAGAATAATAATCTTATGTTTTTATTACGTTTTTTTAAGTGTTTTTCGAACGCTAAAGAAATATTGATTTTTAACAGTGGAAAATAAATGTTTTTTTTAACAATGAAAAAATATATTTTTTTCAAATTCTTCTATTTTGGAAACGCAGGGCAGCAACAGTCTGTTGAGGTTTTCGTGAACTCGACACTTAGTAAAGGAAATTCAGATCCGTAGCTTCTGAAAATTAAATTTTAAATTATATGTAAACAATAATTTTGTAATAAATGCCTCGCTACAAGGCCAAACAATTCATGCTCAAGTGAATACAAGGCAAACAATTTCAAGGCGCATATTCACTTTAGCATGAATGCAAACGAAGCATTCGTTTGGTCCCACTGCGAGGCTTGCGAATTCTGCCTCAAATGAATACGCGGCTTAAGGTCCGGCGGTTAATCATTCGCGGTGAATTGTCGCATTCCCTGTCTGATTACCTATAACGTTAGGTATGCGATATTCGATACAAAACATTTTTTTTACTTTTGTTTACTTTTCTTACCTAATTTTGTGATGCGTTATTTAAATCACTGCATACAAATTTGTTGTTCTTTAACTATACCATCTTTTCCACACAAATGGTATATATTCCTATCCAAATATGTATTCACTATCATTATTAATAACTGTGGTTTAATTTACCATGTTTGTTTCTACAAAAGGTAAATATTTTAACGAAAATTGCACAAAGCGTATCTGCTACAGACTCGTATGAACTCGCAGCGAAACGCAACTAAAAATGGCGATGGCCCGTTCTGGTAGTGGAACTATGCGGCAGCGCCCTCTATAGTATCATTTTTTTTAATGTTTAAAAAACAAAACATTTATAAGCTTCATATATCTTAAATTCAACGTTAGGAATCAGATCTAGGAAAAACATTATAAAAATAACCATATATTGATGGTATTATCTTTAATGTTAATAAAATTATGGTTTTTTAAATATTGGTTTCTTAACGTTATTAAGAAATATATTTTTGGTAATGCTTTTACATGAAATTTTCGTTAGGATTTTCTACATGTTTTTTTAATGTTAAAAGTTGACTTAAGTGTAACACAAATTTGTGCTAGAAAAAAAACATTTTTTTTTCAACATTTATTTAACGTTTTTTACGATTTTGTACTTAGTGGGTTTCCGGATTCCTCACAAATGACTCACTTCCCTCACAAAACTTTTCTTTACCCGATTAGCCACGAACACTTGTTTGATTTTTAAATTTACGGGTACAAAAATTCACGTTTGTTAGTATTATTTGGCTTGAAAATTCCGCTGATTGACGCTCGCGTCTGATGGTGGGCAAAAACGCTAATCAGCGTTGCTCTGGCCTAAAAGACAGAAGAGCAGTCGTAGGTCACGAATGGTTTATTTTTCTTTGCAATCGATCTTTTTATCGATCGATATATATAGCAGTTTACTCGCCTGCTCTTGTTCTAGTTTTTCTCGTATCTCGGTAGATGACGCTTCTTGTGAGGGTTTTCTCTTTATAGACAAAGGATTAGAGACAAAACCGTCTAACTAACTTCGTAAGGGTGTCACAGTGACCAAGCAGTGTTCTGAGGAGTCCCATATCCCACGGAAAAATATGAGAGAAACAAAAACTTATTTTTACCCGATTAGACACGAAAACTTGTTTGATTTTCTAGATTACTCTCAACTTTAAACAATCAAGGCAGTTTTTCGAAATTTTATAAACAATTTTTTTTGTTGGATTTTATTTTATCTAAAACATTTTAAGTACACTCACAGCACACTAAGTGTAAGGATGTCAATAACCTGTAGGCACAGCCTCCCGTAGGCTGTGCTGTAGGTTAAACCAAAAAACCGGTATTTCCTCTTTGGTTTTTTTTAGCTCACACATATACTATACTATAGTAGTGTGAGCTATAGTGATCCTAATTTTTTCGAGAAAAAAAAGTTGCTCCGATTTCAAAATTTTTTATATATCTTTGCGTTTCAGATGATTTTGAAACTTGTTTGTCGCGCCGTCTGTCTGTCTGTCTGTCTGTATGTCTGTCTGTCTGTAACGACCAACGCGCATAACTCAAAAACCGCTTGCCCGATTTCAATGAAATTTGGTACCTAGGCTGGGTCTTGGGTCGAGATAGTCCCATTTAAAAATGAACAAAATCCACCGAACACAAGCCAAATACAAGGGTGGGGGTAGACTTCAAAAATTAGAGTTTATGTGGAAATATGGCGTGTGTGGTATCAAACGAAAGGTAATCTAGTCTGGAGGTAAACAAAATAGATTTTTGTTAAAAAAAGGGGTGGGGGCAGATTAAAAAAATTAGTTTACGTAAAAATATGGCGTGTGTGATATCAAACGAAAGGTAATTGAGTTCGGAGTTAAACAAAATACATTTTAATTTTTGTTTTTTTAAGGGTGGTGGTAGAAAAATTTGAGTTTAAGTCAAAACATGGCTTGTGTGGTATCAAACGAAAGGTAATTTAGTCTGGAGTTGAATAAAATATATTTCAGTTTTTAGTTATATTAGCTCACACGTACACTATAACTATAGTACCTAGTGTGAGCTTAGGGGCCCATATATTGGCAGAGTATTTCCTGTAGTGATAACCGGATAACCGGCTTTTACGCCTGTTAAACGTACGTAGATTGTATTTAAAACGTATTTCCTGTGTCAAACTAAAGGTTTTTAAATTTATTTCTGATTATCCTATCTATTTCAAAAAATTGATGCTTTCTGGGAAATCTTCCAATTTTTTTCAAAACATAATATATATTTACTTGACGTGTTGTAGTTTAACTTGTTTGACATGTTTATATATTAATTATGCAATTATCCAGTATCCTGGTATTATTGGAAAAATAACCGAACATTCAGTTAACCGAAATATGCCGTTGTTTTATCGAATAGCAGTTAACCGGGCAGTTAAAACTGACAAATAACTTTTTTAAATTTGGAAGTGCGTAAACTTTAGGTTTAAAATAAGATTTTTATCAGAGTAGATCAGGACCTCTCGATTACTCACATTTTACCCACAATTGCCCTTCCCTCACAAAATTCCTTACACACTAGTGAAATTCCTTACAAATGTGAGGAATTTCTCACATATTGGCGACCCTGCTGGCAGCGGCGTAGCGTGCTTGAAGGGGCAGGGGGGCCGACAGCTAAAAAGAGCGCCACTCAAAAATCTTGCGACCGAAAAAAAAAACAAAAAGGTCTTTAGTCTCAATTTGCCGTTGCCGGCCCTGCTACTTAATCAAGCTTAGGGCGCTTCGGCCACCCATGGGGCGCCAGTACCCTCGGGGCGAAGGGCCGACAAACCCCCGCGCCCCTCCCCCCACGCTACGCCACTGCCTGCTGGTTAGGGAAGTTAAATTCCCCAAGTGATTCGCCGATTTTAACAGCGTGCACCAACGTAAGCCGCGTATTCAATAGGGTGCTTTTGGTAAGGCTTTTTATCTGTCTGTTACTCTTATCTTTATTCTGCGCGGGCGCATCAGAGCTCTGCCATGCTGTTATCTTTATTAGAGTGCTTTTGGTCAGGTTTTTGCCAGTCTGTTACCTTTACCTTTATTCTGCGCTGGCGCAGCCGTGCTCTGTTATGCTGTTATCTTAATTTAAGGTAAAGACAAGCGCTCATTAGACCCGAGTAACGAATACCTTTACCGTTAGAGAGCCATCTACCCAAAAACCTGCTGTATAGCGTATCAAACCAACCAAATTATGGTGATGTGTGATTCGTGATAGAAGATTTATAGGTTAAAAAGTTTGTTTTCTTTTGAATGTTCTTTACTCTTTAGGTAACAGCATGGCAGATCGCTACTGCGCCCGCGCCCGCGCACACAAAAGGTAAGGGTGGCAGATTTATAAAAAGCCGGGGTGGCATATTGGCAAAAATCCGGACCAAAAGCATTGCATTTAAATTTTAAAAAATTATAAATTAAGACCACATATTATGATATTTTTGTTAAATTAAGAGTACATACGATAGTAATGTACATGGTCTCCTTAAAGTGAGATCCCACAAGTACACACAAATTAGAGGTGTTGATTTTCGTTACTTTTGAATACTCGTTACTAGTCGTTACTCGACTACTAAGTAATCATTTTATATATTCGTTACTATCCTTACTTTGATTACTGTAACTGTATTCAATTCAATCATACAATTAGTGCAAAATTCTCGGACTGTCGTTAATTCGAAGATCATTTGCTTGCAAAATTCCGGATAAAATTTTAAAAAATAAAGGTAGGAATTACGTAGGAACTGTTTTCTGTATGTACAACTTTAAAAAAAAATCTAATGCCTTACATACAATGAAATACATACTTAAAATGTAAAAGTAAATAAAAATAGAGAGAAAAATAACAATATTTGACAAGAACTCAAAAAATATACAAAGTTTGGACAAAAACAACAAAAATACATTCTCAATACTAAAATAATCGAAGAAATCAAAGTAACGAAAGTAATCATTTAATTTTCGGATCGGTATTCGTTGATCAATTATTTGTCGAGTAACGAGTACTCGCGTAACGCATATTTACTTTTTCAACACCTCTAATACACATATGGCTGTTCAGATTCTCAGCGAGGCATGCGAATTCTGCTTCCAATGAATACGCGCCTTAGCAGGTAGGGTTGCCAAATCGGGGCATTAGAAATCCAGGAGCAGAAATATAAAAATAAATAGATTATTTGATGCATTCTATTTTTCTGGGCGAATTTCGGAATGCCGGGAGAGTTGACAGAAAACCCTAGTAATAGGCTATTATAATTTTTAAATTCAAGATAATAGGGACCTATTGCAATAAAGCCAGGCACAAATTATGCCGGGCACTATATTGACAGTTTCGCATTAAAAACTGACAGTTGATCTTTCAAAATTGACATACCAAAGTTAAATTTAGAAATCCAGTCGTTTATTTTCCATTAATAGTAGCGTCACTATTAATTCCGGCTCTTATAATACACAATGGCATTATTTTGTAAGAAGACAGCTGTTCTTATGATGCGAAACTGTCAATATAGTGCCTGGCACAATTATTGCCTGGCTTTGCTGCAATAGGTCCCTATTTGCCACCGAAAGAATAAATAGGGTTGTATAAAGACTCAAGGGCAATTTCCAGTATTAGGTATAATAAAGCTTGAGCTTTGTATTCAATACTTAGGGACTTATTGCAATAAAGCCACGCAAAAATAGTGCCGGGCGCTATTCTGACAGTTTCTAATGTATTTTATGCCTGGCTTTATTGCAATAAGTCCCTATTGAATATAAGCGCGGATCTGGGTGAAAATCTAGGGGGGGGGGGGGGGTAATAGCCGACACAAAAATTATTTGTTATATAATTTTTTTTCTAGGAGGGGGGTAATATGTCTATTTTCCCTATAATCAATAACAAAAAGTGCATATTTTTTGTTTTTGAGGAGGGGGTAATTACCACGTTACCCCCCTCAAATCCGCTCTTGATTGAATACAACTAAGCATTGCCTTTAATACTCTGTGGTAAAATCGTCACCTGTAATTCTAAAAAAGTTTAATGATTTTTTCTGTATTTAGGATTACACGATTACTCTCTACTTAAACCAATACTGGAAAGATGAAAGATTGGCTTTTGGGACCCAGACAGAAATTTTAACACTATCCGGTGATTTTGCGGAAAATATTTGGGTCCCGGATACGTTTTTTGCCAATGATAAAAACAGGTAAGATATACTTTATACCTAACTTAATTTTGAATAACTTTGGTTTGTTCATTGTTCAAGAGACAACAATAGGAACTTATTAGACACTTATTGGAATAAAACCTGACCTTATTTTGAAATCGACCGTATTGTGACAGATTTACATATAAAAAGCAGCTGTTTTCTTTGAAAATTCGGCCTTTGTGTATTTAAGAACCGGATTTATTAGTGTCTGTATTGATTAAATGAAAGTTAGCGACTTTATTTTTAAATTTGACTTTGGTATGTCAATTTTGAGAGGTTAGCTGTCAGTTTTCTTTGCAAATCTGTCAGAATAAAATCGGCTCTTAAATAAAGTCAGGTTTTATTTCAAGTCCCTATTTTTATAAAGTCAGGCGGTAATAGTGCCGGACACTATTCGCATTATAAGAACAGCGGTCTTCTTTCAAAATTAGGCCTTTGTGTATTAATTAATTAATAGTGCCGCCTTTATTAATGGAAAATATACGACTAGATTTGTAAACTTGACTTTGGTATGTCAATTTTGAAAGATCAACTGTCAGTTTTTAATGGAAAACTATCAGAATACTAATCGACACTATTACTCCTGGTTTTATTGCAATAAGTCCCTAATAAAAAATAATCACATCTATCGGAGAATAAAAAGAAAAAGAGGTAGGTCGTTATTATCATCATTTCTTCTGAGATTTTGCAGGGAAGTGGGTAACAAAAATAGGCGCACACGGAAAAAAACGCATAGAGGAAAAAATTACAATTATAGACCACAGCGGCGACTCATCTATAAGATCATTTAGTCAATAACCTCCCAAAATCTTGTCTCTAGTAATGAATTTAATAATCTATGATTAAATTAAAACTATTATTAGGTCACACGTATACTACAACTATAGTAGTGTGAGCTATGGTGATCGTTTAAAAATAATAAAAAACAGTTGGTTCTATTTTTAAAAAAATTATATATCTTACCGTTTCAGATGATTTTGAAACGTTTTTGTCGTGCCGTTTGTCTTTCTGTCTTTATGTCTGTCTGTCTGTAACGACCAACGCGCATAACTCCAAAACCGCTTTCCCGATTTTTGGTAAAAATTTGGTACCTAGATTGAGTTTGGCTCTAGATGATCTCATTTAAAAATGAGTAAAATCCACCAGACATAAGCCGAAAAAAAAGGGTAGGGATAGATTTTAAAAATTAGAGTTTTGTTAAAAATATTACTTGTGTTTTAGATGAAATTTAGTACCTTGAATGGGTTTGGCTCTAGATGGTCCCACTAAAAAATAAATAAAATCCACCGCACATAAGGCAAAACAAAGGGTGGGGGTTGATTTCAAAAATTATAGTTTTGCTAAAAATATGACTTGTGTGAAACCATTGACTTCTATACCCTACGGGTAGACCCGGCATGGGCCTAAATTGCTATTATATCAAGCTTTTATCGCAATTGACCACATACAAGTAAGAATTTAATGAGCAAGACAGGGATAAAAATAGAATTTTGGTTTGGTAACTCCGGACTCGTGCAACATCGCAAAAATATTTCTATTGGCTTGTCTTGGATCAAAAAGGTCACTGGCGGCGAAAAATAAAAATTTTGGTATTCCACTAGCATTTTTTTATCAACAATTTTCTGTTTGAATAATAAATAATTTATGAATACTTAACGCCGCTTGACATGGTGCATGACAATAAAATTTGCAGGCAAATGTATGAAATTTTGCCCAGGTGCATGCGCAGTACAAATCCAGCTGATTGTTGCAGGCAATCCATTTTTATCGGTCCGGTGCCATTTTTTTGCATGCAAACTGTACTTGCATGCAAACTGGGGAATTTTTACCTAGATTCTGGGGAATCCATGCATGGTCATGCACAATGTCAAACGAAAAGAAGATTTTTTGCAGGCAACAATTTGATCGAAATTTTTTGCTTGCAAATATTTGCAGCGCGTCATGCACCATGTCAAGCGGCCTTTACTTGTGTATACTGTGTTTACAAAATTCTCTTCAGTAAAAAAAAAGAGTAAAAAGAATTTGTTAGCATGCTAAGTGCAGTGGATGTATTAAAATTATTGTTTTCATCTTAGAACTTTACAAATGTTGTACCTTTCAGGTAAAATGTTTTCTTTCTTCGAACAAGTGTCTTCTTCAACTCTTCTCTTCTTGGGTGGAATACAAGTTATGCTGGAGTCAGATGAAATTTCGGAAATAAAAGTTTCAATTTGGAATGGGACAAATGGGCGCCGGGCCAACTCGGCGCCGCAAACAGGGCGCCGCGGCGGGCCTAATGGGCGCCGGGCCAACTCGGCGCCGGACTATCTTTTTTTCGATAAAATGTGCAGATAAAACACAAAATAAATATGTTATTTATACAAAATTTTCAAAATCTATTAAGTCGAGTGTTGAAATTTGGTAGGTGTAGTGTTCTGGTAACCTGGTAAAAATCCTATTTACGTTTTTTATTTCAAGAATGGCGGATCCAAAATGGTGGGTTTCTTTATTTTTAAACCGATTTGTCTCAAACTTGAAAGTTTGCAGTGTTTGAGTCAAGTTTGAGAGTTTGAGTCAAGAATCATAATTAGCAACTTGAAACACCGCCAAGTTCTATATTTGATACATATCGGTGCATAAATAAGAAAATCCACCATTTGAATTCGCCATTTTGGATCCGCCATTTTGAGTTTTTCTTGAGTTTGAGTCAAAAATCGTAATCAGCGACTTAAAACAACGCCAAGTTCTATATTTGATAAATATCGGTGCATAAATAAGAAAATCCGCCATTTTGGATCCGCCATTTTAATTTTTTTAAGTTTTAGGAAAAACTGTATTAACTAATCCCAAGCACTTCAAACTTTCAAGTTTGAGACAAATTCGTTTAAAAATGAAAAAATTCGCCATTTTGGATCCGCCATTTTGAGTTTTTCTTGAGTTTGAGTCAAAAATCGTAATCAGCGACTTAAAACAACGCTAAGTTCTATATTTGATAAATATCGGTGCATAAATAAGAAAATCCGCCATTTTGGATCCGCCATTTTAATTTTTTTAAGTTTTAGGATAAAACTGTATTAACTAATCCCAAGCACTTCAAACTTTCAAGTTTGAGACAAATTGGTTTAAAAATGAAAAAATCCGCCATTTTGGATCCGTCATTTTGAGTTTTTTATGAGTTTGAGTCAAAAATCGTAATCAGCGACTTGAAACACCGCCAAGTTCCATATTTGATACATATTGGTGCATTAATAAGAAAATCCGCCATTTCAATTTTTTTAAGTTTGAGTATAAAACTGTTCTAAGTGATCTCATGCACTGCAAACTTTCAAGTTTGAGACAAATCCGTTTAAAAATAAAGAAATCCACCATTTTGGATCCGCCATTTTGAATTTTTTATGAGTTTGAGTCAAAAATTATAATTAGCGACTTGAAACACCGCCAAGTTCAATATTCGATACATATCAATGCATAAATAAGAAAGTCCGCCATTTTCGATCCGCCATTAAATTTTTTTTAAGTTTGAGGATAAAACTGTATTAAGTGATCCCAAACACTTCAAACTTTCAAGTTTGATACAAATCGGTTTAAAAATAAAGAAATCCGCTATTTTGGATCCGCCATTCTTGTAATCAAAAACGTAAATTTTATGTTATCAGGTTACCAGAACTCTACACCTACCAAAATTTCAACACTCGACTTGATGGATTTAACTCTAACAAAAGGAAATTTCAAGAATATTATGTAAAGGATTTTTTTAAAGATGTTTTGGCATAAATAATAATATATCTATTTTGTTTTTCATCGGAACATTTTATCAAGAAAACATATTTTAGTTCGGCGCCCAGTTGGCCCAGCGCCCAGTTGGCCTGCCGCCCAGTTGGCCTGCCGCCCAGTTGGCCCGCCGCCTAGTTGGTGGTGCCGAGTTGGCGGCGCCCAGTTGTCCTAGACTGCAACACATTTCAGGTCAAATTATCATTAAAAAATAATCTTATAAGTGCGGAGTAATTCCACGCCAAATCATCCAATGGGGGTAGCTGCCATGTCACGAAAAAAATCCAAATTTTGATAACATGTATTAGTGTCCTTAGGAATACCAAATTAACAAATTTTAATTTTTAATGTCGCCTCCCGTATTTTACAGGCCACTTTAAATGTAAAAAAGGAAGAAAATCAGTTGTGGCCTTATTTTTTTTTATTTCTATTGTATTAAATCTTATGTAAAAACAAATTCGACGGAAGAAATCTTTAATATTGGTTGGATAATCCTATACAGAAAAAAAAATTAAACTCACTTTTTTGACATGGCAAAAATAGTTTTAAAAAAATAGTAAATTTTATGATTTTCTCGATTTTTAATTATTTACACCGGTGCGGAATATGGTCCATCAAAAAAAAGTCTATACGCACATTAAAGCTCAGTGGCTTGACTATCAAATAAGGCAAAAGAAAAATTTCTAGGTCTATTGCTTTCAGAAAACAAAATTTTTTAAAATTGGAAAAACCGCAAAAACCTCAGAATTGGCAACTTTTGACTAAAAAAATTGTCATGTCTATCTGTCTATTAAAACTTCGCTTGTGCGTTGTTTTACTTGATAATGTATCATTTATATAAAAGTTAAATAAAAAAGTTGGGTCTATCATTTTAACATCAACTTTTAAGCTATTTGGTTAAAGCATGTAAAAAATCAAATTTTTTTATTGAGTCGCAAAAGGAAAAAAAATATGTATAAAAATCATCGTTAGGGGATCTTATTTATAGCCACATACTGTTTTGCGTGAGATCCTAGTTTGTGGGTATCTTCGTACACTGTCGGAATTTTTTTTCTAGTTTTAAGAATACATTTTTGGTGAGACACGGACATTAGTTTGTTTCTTTGGTAAATGAAATGGTTTAGGTTTAACAGTGGCGTACGCAGGAGGGAGGGGGGTTCGAGGCCTAATCTTTCCAAAACCGCTATATAACTTCTCCTAAAGATTGAATTTTTCTGAAAGAAGAAATAAATGGTTTTCCAGGAATTTGCTTTTACTTAAGCCCCCTCTCCCAACCCCCTTGGAAAAAAGTACAAAACTAACGCATGGTAAAAGCCCATGTGATGCGTTTGGAGGTACTGTAAAACGATTTGTTTTACATTAAAATTTCAAACAAACAACAACTGGACACCATTCTTTCACTCCTCTGGATGATTTAACTATAGTTGTTAATATTATAATGTTAAATATATTCAAGCTCAGAAAAAAAATTTGTTCGGTTTCTGAAATTAAAGAACTCAACTTCTTTTCCGATTTTTTAAATATGATAGTAGGTAACTACTAAAAAAGTAAATAAACTTTAAAAAAATTTGTGTAGTGACCTTATGAAGAGAGTTTAGATCATAATTTATTGAACAATGCTCATATAAATACCCTTTACCTTCTGATAAACCTTAATTTGCAGGGGCGGATCTAGAAACTTTATTTTGGGGGAAAATATCATAATAAATATTTCACAAAACTATTTTGCATAGTGACCAGGAGGTGTATTCTATGTATCAAAACTGAGTAAAGTTTCAGATTTGGGGGGGGGGGGGCATTCCTCCCCGTAGATCCACGCCTGTAATTTGTGATGCAATTTAACATCACTAAAAATATTAAAATAACAAAAAAATGTGTAGTGACCTTAAGGATTACAGACCCAGATTTTTTATTCTTGTTTTTAAAAGTATATGATACAGTGAAAAATTTACCCTACTTGATTACCACCAGCACCCCGATAGACAGGGTCATTTTTGATGCTAAAGTTGAGGGATTTCCCAGACATTCTTAACTTCTTCGTGGAACTCCAAGTTAACGTCTACTTTTTGAATATGTTTTATACAAGGAAGATATAGTCCTTGAGCATAGCTTTCCAACACTGTATCAAAAATTTAAAAAAATATTACATTTATACCCCAAAAAAATATGAAAACTTCGAAAATTTCTGCGTTTTTTGGATATTCTCTAAATTGCTCTAATTAAGCCAGTATAAAAGATTTTGCTAAGCATCACATTTTTTTAAAAACTACTTTTATGCATGTTTTCAAAATTATAGGTTAATTTTTTTGAGGTGCTGTTTACTATGAGCATAATTTTTTTCTTTAAAGTTCCATATTGCCCGTTTTTAGACTTTTCAAATGTGTGTACAACAGACTAATTGGATTAAAAACTCTAAAATTGTGCAAAAGTGGTTAAGCATAAGCTGTTTCATTTAGTAAGCATGATTAAAGAAAAAAATTAAATGTCACGGCAACATTTTTTTTGTAAATTGAATGACTTGGTATGGAATTGCTCTGCGGGGAAGTGACACTTTCTGAATTAAAATGTGTGAGGGTAAAATCGCAGAAAAAACTATCTATCGTGACGCTACTGAACTTTCTCGTTTAAATTAGCATGCAAAATTAGCTTATCTTTGTTCGTTTCACATGTTCAATAATGTCTATCTCTTTTTTTATTGGAAAAGAAATACCCGCCCATAGAAACCAATATGGATAGGGTCAACAAAAAATGCCTTGTATTCCCGTCTCTAAGGCCCTTTTAGGGCCTCATAAAACGTGTGAAACTATTATTTTGAGTAGATGTACCTGCTTACTTGGCTTGTTTTTAAGCAAATTGAGAGGTATTTATCGTAAGGTAACTGACAATGGTTGTTTTTAAGCTTAGAAAAGAGATACACCCATTATCAGTACCCTGAATTTATCCAAGCCATACGTTTAAGTTCGTTTGAAATCCAACATGCTTGTAGCAGTTATTTTTATAGGCTCTTTCCCAGTACAGATATATTTAAGATGTACGTGACTGGATACACTCGCAAAAATATTATTTGCACTGTATTACACTGTGCTATTTGTTTCTTGGTACCTTGGCAACACCCTGGCAACCGAGTATTATCAAGGTTATCTGGGTCATCTAAGAAAAATATAAATTGACAACTCAAAAAACTAATGGTAGTTGTCGCGCACATTTTTATAGGCCAGCATAATAATAAAGACATTTAATAAAAGCAGTGCCCAAAAGTCCAAAAAATAGTATATATGGAACCTTTTTTTAGAAGAAAACCTGATTTTTTTCTGAAAAAAGTAAATAAAAGTTTTTGTATCAGCAACAAATTGTTGTAAACTGAACGTGTCAGTAAAAACTATTATGTGTCACCAAAAGCTAGTAAGATATCGTATATATTATTTTCAATTTTACCAAAAAATGTGTTATTTCAGACTTCTGGACAGTAGCGGCTGGTGACGTTATAAATTGGGGGGGGGGGTGGACTACTACTACTATGTCGGTTTAGGTTTTTCTACGTTGTCCGACGCCTATTCTCCACCTCCTTCGATCCTGACAATCATCTTCTGTCAGACTTTTTTGACTCATTGATCTTTGGATTGACTGTTGCCATTCTAGTTTAGGACGCCCTCTTTTTCTGCGCCCTATTGGTTGCCATTCTAGGATCTGCTTTGCTAATCTTTCGTCGTTCATCCGTTGTACATGGCCGTACCATATCAGTTGCCTTTTAGTGATGTCATCCGTTATGCTTCCCTCGATGCCCATTGTTTCTTTTATGATCTCATTTCTTATGTGATCTGTTCTAGATATTCTCATTGATCTTCTTATTGCACTCGACACTTTCCATTTTTGTTTTGTATTTTTCTGTTACGCGACAAGTCTCCATTCCATACAACAGCGTGCTTTTCACCATTGTTTCATATATGTTAAGTTTCACATTCTTTTTTATCTCTCTGCTCCATAAAATACTGTTAAGACATCCAATAACCTTTTTTGCTTTTACTATTATTTTTTTCAATTCTTGACAGTCTGTTCCTGTCTTATCAAATGTGACACCCAAGTAGACATACTCATTACATAGAGACATTGTTTTTCTCACTGGAGTCGTTTCCAATACATAAGTACTGTGTTTTTTCCACGTTTACTGTTAATCCCCATTTTTGGTATTCTTCTGTTAACTTTCTCATCATATACTCCATGTCTTCTTTATCACTAGCCACAATTATTTACTCGTCAGCAAACTGTAGTGTGTATATGGTAAATCGGTCGTTAAGTTGTATTCCCATGCCGTGCACTTTACGTTTCCAGTTTTTTAGAGCTACTGCGATATATATTTTAAAAAGAGTTGGAGAGATACAACATCCCTGTCTTAAGCCTTTTGTTACCAAGAATTCTTTTGAAAGTCGATTTCCAATTTTAATTTTAGATTTTGACCCTTTGTATAGTTCTTTTATCGCTTTTATGTATCTATGATTGATATTAATTTGCTCTAACACTGTCCATAATTTTTCTACTGGAACGGTATCATATGCTTTTTGTAGGTCCACAAAGGTAACATCAATCTTTATATTTCTGGCGCTCCTTTTCTCAATTACTTGTTTAAGAAAAAAAAACATTATCACTACAAGATCTGCCTGCACGAAACCCACTTTGCTCTTCTTCTTCTTGTTCATGAAAATCATTCTCTATTAGATCTCTAAGAATCCTACCGCACAATCTACTTAGAGTACTGGTTACTGAAATTCTTCTGTAATTGTTGCAATCCAGCTTGTTTCCTTTTTTATGTATTGAGGATATAAATGCCATTTGCCAATCATTAGGTACTGGATGGATGAGCCGTTTCTCTGATCCATATTTGAGCATTTCAGCATTATGTTCTCCCAGGTCCGCTAGCTCTTCAGGATTTAAGCTTTTTAATATTATTCTTTATTATTTCTTTTTCGATGTTTACTTCCTCTCCATGTACTTCTATGTCTCTCCTCGGAGAGGCTGCCAGATATTCGGGTCTCGTCTCCTGCAGCAGTCCCTTGTAGTGTTCTGCCCATTGTTCTGGTTTAATTATCTGGATTTTTACTTTTTCTTTTGTTGGGTTTTTTACTGTAGAAATGTGTATTTATGTCGTGGCACTTGCGCTCAAACATTTCATTTTTTTCTGTGCGTATCAAATTTCTTAGCTATCTTCTGGTTTCCCTGTAGATTTCTAGGTCTCTTTGCTCTTTAGTACTGAGTCATTTCAAGTTTGTGCATTTTTTCTCTTTGACCATTTCCTGTATTTTGTCCGTCTACCACATCTTCCTGTTATTGCTATTATCTTGATATCCAACAGCTTCGTTGCTTGCTTCCTTCAAGCTTTTTATTATGTTTGTATATATCTCTTTAAATGAGTGATTTGTGTTTATTAATTTTTCATCTAATCGGTTCTGATACAATCTTTGAGTACTTTCAATTTCCAGACCTCTAAAGTTGTATTTTTGATTGTCTTCGATGCATTCTAGGTTTTCATTTTTTCTAATACTTTCGTCCTTATTTGTTTTTCTTAAAGGGAATAATATTTTTGCTTTTACCAGATGGTGGTCAGATCCACAGGTAACACCACGAAGTGCTCGCACATCATACCACTTTAATTGCGAGTGTTGTCCACTGTCCACTGAATCCAGGTATATCGATGAATATCCTTATGTTTAAAAAAACCATTATTTATTTTTAGGTTGTGCGTTTCACACAATTGCATCAGTCTTAAGCCATTATCATTTGTTACTTCCTATCCAAATGGTCCTATCACTTTGCTCTGGGTTTGCCTACCAGTTCGGCTATTAAAATCGCTAAGCATAATTATTTCTCTGGTATTACCGATTTTTGTGATAGTTTCATCAAGTTGGTCAAAGAACATTTGTTTTGTAGCTACTCTTTCGTCATCTGATGGTGCGTAGACTGCTATTATTCTTATATTATGTCCAAGCATCTTCATGTTTACTCGAAGTATGATTTCACTAATGAAATCGTAGTCTGTAATTTTATTCTTGAGATTTTTCTTTATTAACAAGGATACCCCTCTGGCTGCTCTTCTTTCTTTTGGGACTCCAGTGAATATATGGAAAAACTTACCTAAACAATTTTATTTTAGCATTTTACAAACAAGTAGCTAGTGTAGTTTTTAGTTTATTCATTTTTAGATAAAGTCCGTTCGCCTTTCTTTTTTATTGCCCCGTAGAGCAATTTTTAAAATCCCACAGAATTTTAAACAGTCTATTAAACCTACCACTATATGTCTACTTTTTGTCACATTTTCATTATGTTCAGTTTTCCTAATAGGCACTATTCAATTGGCACCAAATATCAGTCTTGCCTAACATAAAAAATTCTATGTGGTTTTTTAAATGAGTAGCACTTTGTGTCTTTTTAAGTTTTTACTAAAGTGCTTGATATCACACATTCCCTTTGCCACCCACGCAGGATCACTGAGTGGATTGTTCATAGTGAGGCAAATAAAGCAAAAAAAAGCATTATGTTTTTCACAACCGCACAAACAAAGTTTTCAGAATCGTATAATTTTTTATTAAATTTTCTAGTATACGTTTTTTTGGAACACCCCTCTGCATTACTTGCACTAAAATTTTGGGTAATTTTTAGGTCCGGTCTAAACAAACAAAAACAAACAATGGACACGCGACCGGTAAGACTTTTAACTACAAACCTACCCCAAATCAAAACAAACACAAACGTCTTCACTAAGGATAGAACCTACAACACATAGGAAGGGCAAAGAACGTTTTCGCACGATAAAGATGGCCGACGTCAACTAACACAAACATTCCCCCCCCCCCCCCACGCGAGAACACCCACCCATACACCGCTGCAAAACGGGTGAAATTGAAACCTTGTCCCGCGCGGTGCTGCCGGCTTGTAATAATTTACGCTAAAAAAGTTTATCGACTTAATCGCCCTTTGTTAACTACAGACTAAAAAAATAAACTAGACATGTCGTAAAGGAAGATTTAACTTTTTTAAATAAATCAATTAAAATACTGTTTGTTGTCTAGTTTTGGGAGGGCACTGCCCCGTTTTCCTCCCTGTATCAGCCGCCACTGCTTCTGGACACTATGTAATTTTGCTAATTAAACATTAAAACAAGACTGCTGCTAGTTGTATATTTTTTAGAGATATATCCTTTTACCCAATGATAATTTATGTTTACTGTTATTTGCCCGTAGTTTCCTTCACGACGTAACGGAAAGAAACAAATTAGTGAGACTCCGCGGTGACGGATTTATTACATACGGAATGCGGTTCACGACTACGTTGGCTTGCATGATGGATCTCCATTATTATCCACTGGATTCGCAAAATTGCACCGTGGAAATTGAGAGTTGTAAGTAAATATGTAAACAGCACAGTTTTTATAAGTATGGAAACTTTTTACGTTTCAAGTATTTGTGTGTGTTAATTTTAATATTTAGAGGGACCAATCAGCAACAAAATTAATTTTATCGCAACAAATTAGCAACAATTAAGGTCATCAATTGTTTTTGGGCCCCTTATCATGGTCCCTCCAGCTTTACCTACTCAAATTTATTGCAGTAATCTCCCCTCAAACTTGTAGAAATATTTTATCCAAAATTCCTCAAAAAATAGCAGCTTTCATAATTAGTTCACGTTCAAGTTATGTTTTCCCGCACGTCAAAGCACTTACATAAACGACATGAAGCGGAGTTCGGCTAAGCTTTATATGCGGGAATTGTTTATTATTTATTCATTATTTTTCAGCATCACTGAATCGGTTAAACTGCTTTAGCTAAACTGACAAGTGAGAACCCCGCTTTAAATATCAATGCTTAAAATACAAATAGTGCAAGAAGCATTAATTAAATGTTTTTTTGATCAACTTTGTTTTGTTTCTATAGAATTTATATTGGATTAGCTCTTTAAAGAAACTTGCTTAGTTTTTACATAAATGTTAATTTAGATCGCCGAATTTGAGCCAGCTAATTTTTGTACCATTTTTTAACACAGATGGCTACACAGTGTCTGACGTTGTGATGTATTGGATGGACAGGCCAGTTAGAGGCGTAGAAGAGGCAGAACTACCCCAATTTACAGTTATTGGATATGAAACCAATGATCGGAAAGAGAGACTAGCAACTGGTAAGTAAATAATACGTTAGGGGCCGTAATTGCAGTATTCTTGCCTTAAAAAAGATACAACTTACATTTTTCGAAATTGTTTTTTTTTGCTTTGAAACTAAGTAGTCTACTATAGTATGGTTTGTTTATGATGTAAGCTATAACATTCCTCTTTTCTTAGATTATTTACTTTATTTTTCCCACATAAACCTATAACATTTAGTCCATGGGCCAGCCAGAATAAGGGAAATAGTATAATTCGGAGGTACTAATTTTCCTTGCCACAGCAGTTACAAGGGTTTTTCAAGATGTTTAAAAAAAACATGGCGGACAATGTTTAAAAGAACAAAATTTAAAAGACGTTAATTGAAAACTATTTTTATTATTTTTATTTCACTGCATCGCTTCTTTACTACAAAAGTTAAATTTCTTATCTCTATCCCCGATAGAGATGGTGGTAGATCCCAAAATGTACCTGTTTTTTTTTTCATATTTTAATGTCCATTACCGTCAAAATACGCTTTTGTCATAAAAGAAGTCAAACACTTCCTAGAAGAAGCAATGCACTTTAATTCTCTATGCTTTAAAGTTGTGAATGGTACCCTTATAAACAACCTTAAAGGGGGTGTTTCCTAAAAATTTTAACTTTTTTAAAAAACGTGATTTTCTAGCAAAAGAACACATCTTAGAAAAAACCTTAAAAATACTTTTTATAGTACCATTAAATCTGCTCAGTTTGATCTACTAGGAATTTTAGCTTTGGTAGGTGGTAGGTAGCTGTCCACGCCAGCTAAATGTTACAACTTTGCGAAAATTTGATGTTTTGGCTATAAAAACTGATTTTTTTTCTCAACAATCGTGAAAGATACAACAATACTTGTAATAGCATTTTTTCTAGGCAATAAAATTTTAGGGTAAAAATTGCTAAAATTAGATACATAGCTACAGTAATATGGCTCTCAGTAATGTAATATGATGTAAAACGATTTTTTAAATAACGTCGCAACAAAATGTTTAGGGATATTTTTTGTCCAAAAGCAAAAACTCTAAGAAAAAATTAATAGTTGCAATGCATTGCTTAGGTTATCTGTTTTAGGGTAAGGGAGCTAGGAAGCTTAACATGAATAATGTTATTGTATCATTCATGCAAATATTGCGCAATATTGCGGTATAATGAGCTGTCAGTTGCTATAACTGTAAAATTTTAACTGTCAAATGTCATATGTCAACTGTCACATTATTGGGGTACCAATAATTCGTTCATACAGCGCGCATTTAATGTCGGCTGTTAGTAAATTTTAAATAGCCACCATTTTTTTGCCAGATTAGGTAGTTCTGAAAACTAAACCATACTTTCCCCTCCCACAGGTAACTTACATATAAAATTTCAATCGAATCAGATAAGTATTTTATGAGTTATGCAGACAAAAAAAGGTAGCAACCTACAAATACACCTATATACACACATATCCACACACGTCACCAACCTTTTTTTATTTTTAGATTCAGTATGACGTAAACCGTCAAGGTTTAATGGAAAAAGTCGAGTCTGGTAGTTTAAATTATACCCATTTGTAATGACGTCATTTTTGTTTATCTTTGTTTAGTATATTATAAACAGCGGTGACAATAAACTTTAAAAAAAAGTTATGTCTATGATTTAAATAGGTAGGTAATTGGTTATGTGAAGTATCTCGTCACTGTCAATCAAAAAACATTGATTGGCAAAAATATCTACGCCATACGTTTTTTTCTCACCTGGTGACGTCATTACAAATGCGTATGATTTAGACTATAGATACCACAGAATAATGCAATGTTTCCATTAATGAATGACAGCGTTCATATTATAGTTCAGGCAAGATTCGGGAAAATCCACTTTCTAGAAGCATTTTATATTACTTTTTGGCAAATGGGCAATTCCCCCTATTTTGACCCCGCTGAATCCGAATATCCCTGTTGCCAACTCGAAATTTTGACAGGGGCTGGGATATTCAAGATGGCGGCCAAAATGGCGGCGGAATTTTAAATTGCCGCTGGAAAGCCCAAATTGTCACAGGTATAAATTCAAAATATATATTTGTATAATCAAAAAATAATAACATATTATTTTTTTTTAAATGGCTGCAAAAACCTCCAAAAACCCCCCCAGACCCCCCAAAATCTGATAATTTGAGGTTTTTTCAAATTTTCTTAAAAATTAAGCTTCTAAGAGAAAAATGTATAATATACTTTATTGTAGACAATAACATTCCCTTTTCAACATGGTAAAACTTAATAAAGTTAGACTAATAACAAGCTTTCCAGCGGCGTCCGTTAATTGAAGTAATTAAAAAAAAGTTGAAAAAATACCTATTTTTTTTCCAAGATTTATTTAATTTTTTTTAAAACTAATATCCACAGAAAACCATGTATTACATTTTGGTATACTCAATAAAATTTCCTTCAAAATGACGTACAACATGATTAAATCGGTTTTATAAATAAAACTTCAGGGGCATCCGTAAATTAAAATAATTTTGAAAAAACAGAAAATAAACCATTTTTGTTACACGGTTTATCTAATTTTCTCAAAAACTAACCTTAACATAAAAAAAACTTGTTCTACACTTTTTTGTAGACAGGGAAATTCCCTTTTTAAAAATGTGAAACTCGGTGGGGTTTGACTTATAGCAAACTCTCCAGCGACGTCCGTCAATGGGGGTGATTTCAACAAATCATTAAAAAAAAACATGTTTTTCATACGTTTTATTCAATTTTCTTAAAAACCAAGCTCCTTATCAAAAAATGTGTTCTATACTTCATCATAGCCAATAAAATTTCCTTTCAAACGATGTATAACAAAATGGAAGTTATTTTATATTTACCGCTCCAGTGGTGTTCTTAATTTAAAGAAATTATTTAAGATCAATCCAAACTAATCAATTTTGTGTCTTATTAGCTTTTCGGTGGATAACAAAGAGCGGCGGATAAAAGATCGAAAGTACAAAAGGTCGAAAGTACAAAAGGTCGAAAGTACAAAAGGTCGAAAAAATAAAGTCGAAAGTACAAAAGGTCGAAAGTACAAAAGGTCGAAAGTACAAAAGATCAAAAAACAAAAGGTCGAAAGTTCAAAAGGTCGAAAGTACAAAAGGTCGAAAGTACATAAGATCGAAAGTACAAAAGATCGAAAGTACGGTCGCGGGTCCACATCGACTGGACAGGTCAATTCGACTTGATACGGTAAATTTGTATTTTTAATATTTGGTTTTGTCGATTTTTTTTCGACCTTTTGTACTTTCGACCTTTTATGGCTTCGGCGGCGGGCCCGATAATAAAATGTCCTTTTAAACAGTGTGTCACAAAATGTGACCCATAGTATAGAGAACTCTCCAGGGGCGTCCGTAAATTGCAAAAATTACCAAAAAATATTATTTTTGTTACGGGTTTCATTCAATTTCCATCAAAATCTCAATTTCAATTTCAAAATTACTACTGTTACTTTCTGCACAAAAATATTACTTAGGGGGGGCCATGGCCCCTATGCCCCCTCCCCTTATAACCACCGGTGTTTTTTTGCTTTAAAGAACTTATTTAGATAAATCAAAATCTCTAATCTAATTAAAAAACAGTTTATTTTAATTTGGAAACATTTTATTTTAGTAGGTATAAATTACGAACCTTTTTGAAGTATTTATCATAACATTAACCTCACTTTGTAATATATCATTTAAAAAGAAATTGTTCATTTCAGTTATTTTTGAAAATAAGTTTATATTAGTACGCCCCTGAAGCGTTAAATATGGCAACAACCCGACAGTTTAATAAAGTTTTTAAAAGAAAATGTTATGTTCTACAATAAAGTATACTACATATTTTTTCCTAAAATGTGTAGTTTTTGAGAAAATTTTGAAAAACCTATAATAAACATGTTTTTTCAAAATAATCCCAATTTACGTATGCCACTGAAGAGCTATTTGCTTCTCCTAACCTTATTGACCAATACATCGTTGGAAAGGGAATTTTATTCTCCACAAAACACTGTTCTATGCAGTTTTTGATAAAAAGGTTAGTTTTCGAGAAAATTGCATAAAACTGAAAAAAACAGGTTTTTGGGGGTTTGGGGTGGATTTTCTCCGTCCCTGTCGATTTTTCGAGTTGGCAACAGAGATATTCGGATTCAGCGAAGTCAAATTAGGGGGAAATGGTCTGTTGCCAAAAAGTAATATAATTTGCTTCTAGACCGAAAACGGAAAGCCTTTTAAAATAATATGCTCTGACTATTAAGCTTCCTAGTTCGCTTACCATAATAGCTAGTTAGCTAGAAATTTGGCCATTCGAAAGCACATTACCTAAACAATGCACCTTTTTTCCGAGTTTTTGGGTTTGGATAAAAAATAACACTAAACATGTTGTAACATAATTTAAAAAAAAGTTTTTATTCAGTAATTACTGAGATCCATACTATTATAGCTATGTAACCAATTCTAGTAATGTTTGAGTCAGAATTCTATAGCCTAGAAAAAATGTTAGAAGTATTGTAGTAACTTTTGCAGTTTTTAAGTAAAAACAATTTTTAGCCAAAACATCGAATTTTTCCAAAGATGAAACTTTTAGCTGGTTTGGACGGCTACCTATTAAAGCTAAGATACACTGACTGATACACCAAAAGAAGCGGAGTTAAAGGTACACAAAGTGTTTATGAGGTTTTCTGCTGACATGTGCTATTTCGCTGAAAAATCACTTTATGACAAAATGGTTTGAAATACACCTCTGTCGAAAATAGAAAAAATAAATGGATCCATGACGGATCTGATACCTTTCTAACCGATTAGCACACTCCAAGTAAACTCCATGATATATCAACCCTAAAAACAGCTTTTAGTAAATATATCTGAAACGAAAGCTCCTACCAAGTTTTTGGTTATAACACAAACTTTTGAAAAAAATGTGCGGTCCGTTAAAAAGTTAGCATTTTTAAACTATTTAACTGTTAAAAAACTGTCATTAGCATTAATGAATTTTGACCAAAATCTAATCAGCTCGTTACAGTATCGAATACTATTTTACCTAAAAATTTCATGAAAATCGGTTTGGTGCTTTAGGAGCTATCGCGTTACAGACAGAGTGACATACACACACACACACAAACAACACATTTTCGGCGTTATCTCAAAAAAATACCAAAAATACTACAAACGTAAAGTTTAGTACCCGTAAAGCTAAGCGGGCATAGAAAGATTTTGCTTTTCTTGTATTTTTCTGTGGGCAGCTCGAAAGCTGTAACCCACGGAGGTCCAAGATCTAATGGACACCTATTAAGTGTTGACAGTTAACTGTTTCGTCTTTAAGGGGCTCAAAAGACTGCATGGTCAATGTGACACTTTTGTAAAGCTATAGAAACGATATAGGTAAGAGAAATAAATAAAGAATGCCTGCGATACCGAATGCTTTTACATAAGTGGCGACATCTACAAATACAAAAGAAACTACCAGAGTAAAAATAAAATGCAGGCAGATAAAACGCAGATAAAATGACCATCATGATTTTTTAACATCCTGGCAAACTTAGTACTTCTAAATTAATACCGATAAGTTGACTGACCCATGGACTAATTTGCTTGAAATTTTGAACTTTATATGATCCTATATAATCCCTTGTTTACCTTTGAAAATTCAAATAACAACCCTTTAGCAAAGAGAATTAATATGATTCTCTTTGCCTTTAGTTTGAAAATAGTTTTTGGATAAATTGCAAATTTTACGTATGTGTTTAAAGGAATCCCTTCTAGACCCTTTTCAAATGCATTTGATAATACCCTTAACAGACAATTTATAGTTTAGAATTTATAGGTGTATAATAGGTAAGCAATTTATTTAGCTCTACCCAATCTACCCACATTTATGTTTTATTTTCAAATTCCAGGATATTTTTACCATTTACACTCAATAATTAAATAATATTCGATAGAAAAAGACGGTACAGTCTGTTCTGAAATGATTTGTTGATTGCCTATTTGTGATACAATATTGTGTGATACGTCCAAATTTTCAGAAAAATTCGTCGTATATGTTGTAGAACCACTGTGCACACACTCCAAAGTGGCGTTTTTCAAAAAATTAAAACTCGGGTTTTTTAACCCACTATTGGTCCACATTTTTCAACATAATTTAATCATCTACCCCCTCCCCCATAAGAGGTTTATGTTTAACATTTTCATTTATTTTTTATAGGTATATACCAAAGGCTCTCACTCTCCTTCAAACTGCAGAGGAACATAGGATACTTTATTTTTCAAACCTATCTACCAAGCATTTTAATCGTGATGCTTTCTTGGGTGTCTTTTTGGATCAACCATGAAGCCACTAGTGCTAGAGTAGCTCTGGGTAAGACTGAATTAGTAGTACCTATTTAAAGTTTTGTCGTATACGAGGTATGACAATAAAATTATAAGCCTTTTTTAAAAAATACTAATACAACTTAATGATGTTCCCTATTAATGTAGTTCCCTTCTCTATCGGTGCAGAGTTGCATGCGTTTTTTCCAATGTTGGAAGCCATCTTGGAAATCATCAGAAAAGAGGCTGTTAAGAAGTCTTGCCATTTTTTCCCTGACGTGTTCTAATATTTTAAAACGGGTTGCTTTTAACGATTTCGTCACTTTTAGAAACAGGTAGAAGTCGCAAGGGGCCAAGACTGGTGAATATGGTGTGTCGTTGACGACGGGGATCTTTATTAGCTAAAAACTACCTAATGGAAAGGCATGGTGGGCCGGTGCATTGTTCTGAGAGCAGCCACGCGTTGTTCTTTCACAACTCTGGACGTTTTTTCCCTACACGTTCCCTTAGCTACATCAATACTTGCAAATATAAATGTTGCTTGAATGTTTGACCCCTACGCGTCCCTTCAATTATAATAATACCTCAAATATTGAAAAAAAAATAAGCATCGCTGTTTTGGATGTGCTGGAGCGCACTTCACCGTTCATCATCTTACTCACGACCCTTAAAATAGCTTTTATGCCACATAAAAAGCATTGCACGAGACATACACTACTCTCCGTAGACATCTTTTAGCATTTGAAAGCATTCAGTAGCCTTTTTTTTGAGTTTTGCTTTACACAGTTTACAGTTACACATTACTGCGTATGCCAAACTAGTAGAGAAAAGGCGACAGGATTGCGCGCGGTAGTAGAACGCACATCAAGGTGAATAACTCCAACCGCCCGAGGCGTGGAGATTTAAAACCTTAGTCCGGGGGCCAGTCTTGAAATTTGATTGTCATACCTCGTATGTGTGACACTGAGAGATAGTTAGATAATGGGCATAGTCAGGCTAAATCGGTTCTTCGTGCAAATTTTTGCGAAAAATATAATATAGGGTCTGTCCTTAAATTACGTAACGCTTTAGGGGGGAGAGGGGGTTTGGCCTTGCGTTACACTCAATGTTTTTTTAACGTATTTTTTCCGAAAATGCGTTACGAGGTTGGGAGGGGGTTGTCAAAAATCCTAAATTTTTGCGTTACATAATTTAAGGACGTTCCCATAATGTTGTAAAGAAAAGGTAAAACCTCGTGAAAACCTAACTTTGTCTACTTAAAAAACATCTTCTGCTTAAAAAATATTTACCCGGCATTACATAGGTGAAAATTTGTTACACGAGTACATACGTATGGGGATTTTGGAAAAGGTAAGATATACAATTTGTGTTAAAAAGTTGCGCAATTGAAGCCCAATCAGCTGCTATCAGGGTGTCTTAATTGCCATGGGTCACTATATTGCTATCTCGTTAACTATAAGAACTACAAGGTTGTTCAAATTAGATAAAATGAACAGTTTTTCGTTGACATTAAAAATCTGGTCTCACATTAAAAAAAAATCTATTATATCCCGAGCTACGGGGGTTTTTCAAAAAATTGCTCAAATCTATTTTATTAAATATCTCAAAATGTATTAGTTTTTCCAAAAAAAACGTAAAGGATTTTTTTTTTGCATTTTTGACGTTCTTCAATACGGTATTTTTTAAGAAAATTTAACACGTCTAGTTTTCGAGATACGAGAACTTTTACCATTAAGTTACTGATTTTAGATATGAACCTGTATTTGTATTCCATTTTTTAAATGTCCATATTTATTTGTATTTTAATGCTAAAAAAATGGCTTTTAAGTTTTTTGGCACTTTTACCGTTTTATCATAGGACAGCAGAAAAAACAATTGCTTATAAAAACCTATGATGCTTAATACATCTGTTAAATTTAGTTTCGTTACTAAGACGCCGACCGACCGACGGCTTGATATTGATATTTGCAAAAAAAATGTATGGCCCGATGAAAGCCATTTTTGCAATAATGGATGGTACAGGAACAGGTAACAGGAACACAAGAAAATGAGCATTTTCAAAGACAAACGGCATTTCAAGAAAGACTCGGGATAAATGCTTTTTCTTTCTTTTTCAAGATTTTTTGGATAATCTGCCTTTACATATTCGAGCGAATTTTGAGTACTACTAGCACGATGGTGCACCCGGCCACAGAGATCGTCATTGTACCGGGTTTTTGAATAATTTTAAACCATATCAGTGGATCGGAAATAACGGACCAATACGTTGGCCTCCCAGGTCACCGGATATTACTCCTCTGGATTTTTCCATATGGGGTCTTATCAAAGATAAGTTTTATAAAACTGGTCCACGAGATTTGGAGGACCTACTTCATAATAAATAAGGCAAGCCTCTAACCAAATGAACCATGAACCCTAGGATTCTAAGCAAAATCCAAAATAAAATAATGAAAATGGCGCATCTCTGCTTGCAACAAAATGCAGGACATTTGCAGCATTTCAATAAGTAAGCTGTTTTATTTTCGAATAACGTGTTACAATAAAAATAAATATTTTTAAATAAGTAATTTAATTAATCAGTAAAAAGTTTAAATGTTTTAAAAGTTAATAAACAGTTTTTTTATTAAACGCATCAGTCTGTTTGTTTATAAAACAGTCAATTGTTTTTTTGGTCTTAAATCTAATTTTTTCATTATTGAAATACACTGCCATGTTGGTTTAAACTAAATTAAACAGATGTATTACGCGTCATAGGTTTTTATAAGCAATTGTTTTTTTTTGCTGTCCAAGCCACCTATGATAAAACGGTAAAAGTTTCAAAAAACTTAAATAATATTTTTTTAGCAATAAAGTACAAATAAATATCGTTAAAATCACAAAAAAAGTTCTTTTAAAAAATAGAATAAAAAATACAGGTCCGTATCTAAAAAAAGTAAGTTAATAGTAATATCTCGAAAACTAGTCCTAGTAATTTTTTTTACAAAATACCAAATTGAAGAAAGTCAAAAATGCAAAAAAAAATTCCTATACAGTAACAACTTTACTTTTTGAGATATTTAATAAAATAGATTTGAGCAATTTTTAGGGGTATAATAGTTTTTTTTAAATGTGAAACCAGATTTTTAATGTCACCCAAAAACTGATCATTTTATCTAATTTGAACAACCTTGCAGTTCTTATAGTTACCGAGATAGCAATAGTGATCCATGGCAATTAAGACACCCTGTATAAATTAAAAAATATCTACAGGGATCTTTAAAATATCGAGCAAAAACTACAAATTGAAATATCGTAGCCATCTTGACGTTAACGAATTTTTTCTAGCTTTTCTGGTTATCTTTTAAAACCATAGCGAACTTTGTTAATTTTTATGGCCATCATATTGGATCCAGCCGCCATTAAACGTAGCATAAAAAGTGCTTTTCAACCAGGTATGACAAGCCCATCTTTGGACCACGGAAAATGTGAATTTATTGAAAAAAAAACTGTTTTTTGCTTAGTTGACTGTGAAACAAATGTCTGAAAGTTTTATTTGTTGTCATAGCAACATACGTAATTATCTGTCAAAAACTTGCCTGTTTGGCAATTATTTTAGTTTTTTTCTAAGACCTTTATTTTAGACTTTTCTTTTCTTACATGTGACCAAATAATTATGCAATTTTTAAAATGTATCTTTTATTTTGATAAATAGGTACAAAAGTTAGCAAATGAAACATTATTTATAATTCAACTCAAAACAAAATCAAAAACTAAAAACCGATAACAAAGCGTTAAATTAAAATAAAATAATGTTGATAATTTAAAATTATAATTTTTAAAAATCACCCTATATGGGCAACTTGAGCTCAAAGTAGGTAGGTACGCATCTTGAGCTGCTCCAGCGTTCTTATGGCACAAAATAAAACACTCATACAAGAAAAATTATTACCAATTTGGAAACCTTTCCATAATAAATTACGAGACACCCCTAAAATTTTTCGTACTTGCTTGCGGCGGGCGGCGAGCGTTTCTGACTAGGGTCACTGCATCCTGGAAACCTGGCGTAGGCTTCTAGGATGCAGAGACCCTAGTTTCTGACTACCCTGTCCAACACCTCATAAGCCGTCACTAAATAACGGCCTAAATAAAAAAAGCCAAGTACGCGAAAATGGCATTCCGTAAAAAGAATTGAGATAAAAGTAGAGCCAAGTTCTCCAATACAAATTTCAAAATGAAAGGTTCTTACTAGTTTGAAAATGTTTTTTTAAACTTTGCTATTACAGCCAAACTTCTTTATGTTCAATTTAGCACTGTGCCTAAGAGTCATTTACAGCCGTAATAGCCAAGTTTAGAAAAATATTTCCAAACTAGTAAGAACCTTTCATTTTGAAATTTGTATTGGAGAACTTGGCTTTACTTTTATCTCAATTCTTTTTACGGAATGCCATATTCGCGTACTTGGCTTTTTTTACATGAAATGTTTTTGTTATGATTTCACTTCTTTTTTAAAGGAATTGGATAATACTTAATTTTTAAAGTAGTAAAATATGCGGAATATTGTTCAAAACTTTTGCAATGCCTTACTTAAATTTTTGAGGTTTTTTAATTTTTTTCCATGGTTTTATCGTAGTTCCCATCAGCCTTCCAAAGCTCAGCTCTCTAGCGTTTCTGAAAGTGCACAATGTTACTTTTAATAAATTTACATGTATAGGGGAGGGAAATAAATTAAAATTGTCGTGTTTTTAAATTTTGTCCTATAGTTTTATCATAGTTCCTATCAGTCTTCTAATGCTCAGTTCTCTAGCGTTTCTGGAAGTGGGTAATGTTACTTTTACATAACTTTATATTTATAGGGGAGGAGAGTAAATGAAAATATTGGACTTTTTAAATTTTTTGCCATGGTTTTATCATAATTTCTATCAGCATTCCAATGCTCAGCTCTCTAGCGTTTCTGGAAGTGGGCAATGTTAGTTTTATATAAATTTACATTTATAGGAGAGGGAAGTAAACTAAAATGTTGGTTTTTTAAATTTTTTCACCTAGTTTTATCATATTGTCTTTCAGTCTTAAAAAGTTCAGCTCTCTAGCATGTCTGGAAGTAGGCAATGTTACTTTTACTTAACTTTACATTTATAGGGAAGGGAAGTAAATTAGAATTTTGGGGTGTTTGAATTTTTTTCTATAGTTTTATCATAGTTCCTCTCAGTCTGCCAAAGCCCAACTCTCTAGCATTTCTGGAAGTGGGCAATGCTACTTTTACATAACTTTAAATGTATAGGGGAGGGGAGTAAATTAAAATTTTGGGGTTTTTTGATTTTTTCCTATAGTTTTATTATAGTTCCTACCATTCTGCCAAAGCTCAACTCTCTAGCATTTCTGGAAGTGGGCGATGCTACTTTTACATAACTTCAAATGTATAGGGGAGGGGAGTAAATTAAAATTTTGGGGTTGTTTTATTTTTTCCAGGGGTTTAGTCATAATTTTTATTAGTCTGCCAAATTTCAGCTTTGTAGCATGTCTGGAAGTACAGTAAAATATTGATGATCTATACATGAGTGAGTGAGTGAGTGAGTGAGTGGCAATTTCGACGTTTTTTGAAATTTCGTAACGACTTTACTGCTCTATGGAATTCCATGAAACTTGGAGGGGTTGTTAACTCCATGAAGATCTACGACTGTGCAAAGTTTGAGATTCGTAGCTCATTCCGAAGTAGAGTTTTAGGTAGGTCAAATATCGGCTGAAATGTTTCAAGAGAAGATGGTTACGGCGCGCGAACTTGGCGAGGCACTGCCGTGCCCTCAGATATGTAATACTTACAGGGTCTCTATATGGGAGTACCCCCCAACCGAACCAAACCAACCTAGAAAAAAAAGCTATCTACGTACCTGAGAAATATTCTTCAACTTCATATGCTCTTAAGCACAGCGGTCCACTCGCCTTCAGTGTTGCTGATCAACACAACACTTTTTCTGGCACAACCATGGTAAACAGTCTTGTTCTGGGGCACAAGAACAACACTAATTCATAATGATGATGTAGCGTTTTATCACAACGCAACGTCAGCGCAGCGCCAGTACGAAGGGCAAATAGGAATTCTTTACAACTTCTGTCAGGTTGTGCCCGGTGCTTATCTCTATTAGTATTTTAACATGTTTGTCATTTCTTGCTTGCGACATACTCTGCTTGGAAATAACCGTTTGCTGAGTGAAAACTTCGAGTTTGTTTTCTCTTTTGCCGACATCATCTAGCTCTTCGAACTTCCTCTGTTTGTCACTTCTTCCTATTGTAGATTAAGACATTTCACATTTTTTTAAAAACTGAATATCATCGTCGGGCTATACCTCCAACGTTCATTTTCAAAAAATTGACTTTTTTAGATATTGAAACTGTGAACAACGTTTAAACCTTTAGTTTTTGATTAGACCTAGATGTTACGAAAATGCTTTTCCTGTAAATCTAAACTCTGGCTACATTGACAGTATTGCGCGCCATCTCACCCCTATTTTTGGCCCGCCTTTTTTTTTTGCCAATCTTTGGACCGCTAGTTTAGTGTTGCATTCCTTATTCTTCTTGGTCCAAATTGGAAACGAAGGAAAAATCAAAACAGTTTTTAAAGCTTGTACAATATAGCCATGTTAAATTTTTATACAATATTACAGGCATCACTACTGTCCTAACCATGACCACTATCAGCACTGGGGTCCGCAGCTCCCTACCCAGAATAAGTTATGTCAAGGCCATAGACATTTACTTAGTAATGTGTTTCGTGTTCGTGTTTGCTGCCCTTCTGGAGTACGCCGCTGTCAATTACACTTACTGGGGTGCCAGGGCAAAGAAGAAGACTAAGAAGAACAAGGAAAAAGATAAGCAAAAAGAAGGTAGGAAATATTTGTCTGGTTCCTATTCACACTTGGGTATTAACAGCAGTGTCATCTTAGTAAGTAGTAGTATAGCAGCAGAACTATTAGTACTGGGGTCCGCAGTTCGCTACCCAGAATAAGTTATGTCAAGGCCATAGACATTTACTTAGTGATGTGTTTCGTGTTCGTGTTTGCTGCCCTTCTGGAATACGCCCTGTCAATTACACTTACTGGGGTGCCAGGGCAAAGAAGAAGACTCAGAAGAACATGGAAAAATATAAACAAAAGGAAGGTAAGGAATATTTGTCTTGTTCTAGTAACACATGGGTATTAACAGCAGTGTCATCTTAGTAAGTAGTAGTAGCAGTACAACTATTAGCACTGGGTCCGCAGTACGTTACCCAGAATATTGATGTGTTTCGTGTTTGCTGCCCTTCTAGAATACGCCGCTGTCAGTTACACTTACTAAGGTGCCAGGACAAAGAAGAAGACTCAGAAGAACAAGGAAAAAGATAAGTAAAAAAAAGGTAAGAAATATTTGTCTTGTTCCTAGTAACACATGGGTATTGACAGCACTGTCGTCTTAGTAAGTACCTAGTGATAACAGTAGAACTATTAGCACTGGGGTCCGCAGTTCGCTACCCAGAATAAGTTATGTCGAGGCCATAGACATTTACTTAGTGATCTGTTTGGTGTTCGTGTTTGCTGCCCTTCTAGAATACGCCACTGTCAATTACACTTACTGAGGTGCCAAGGCAAAGAAGAAGACTAAGAAAAACAAGGAAAAACATAAGCAAAAAGAAAGTAAGAAATATTTGTCTTGTTCCTAGTCACACATGGGTATGAACAGCACTGTCATCTTAGTAAGTAGTAGTAGCAGTAGATTTTGGGATTCTTGACCTGGCAAGTAGACCATTTCTGGTATCCTCCAATACTTTTAACTCTCTGCCTTCTTGCCGAAATGCAGTATATTGGAGCTAGAGTCCCTGAATGTTATTTAGATGCATAGACTTTACCCTATTCCAGTGTTACCTCATCTTCGAGTATATTCCTCGCACTTTCCTACTAAACGCTGGGCTGTGACGTTACTTCACAGTGGTGCCTGTAAAAAGGGAACTAAAAGGTTTTTTGTAAAATCCTATTTGGTTTATTCATCTTAACAAAGCTCTTGAAGAAATAGGGGAAGTTTTCTAAAAGTTTGAGGACATATTTATTCTCAAAAGAAAGCCCGGTTCTCAGTGCGACAAGAGAGCTGTACCTAGTTCCTCCTCACTTGCTAAAACCTCGAGTTTTCAGGGCTAAAATAGTTAAAATTTGAGTACAACGCAACGGGCCTATAGCAGAACTTCATTTAGGTCCCATTAGCCCAACCTATTTTTTTATTTGTTATTTATACCCTCTGCTTTAGCACTATCAAAAACTCTCTCAGTCAACGATCAACAACCCACATTTAACGAAGACATCATAGAATTGCACGACATCAACATGAGTCCCATACCCTCCATCAGACGTCAGAATTCTACGGTGCACTACAGCAGTGCGGAGAATCCAGACCGGTCCAAATACCCGCCAAGCTTTAGGAGAAGATCTGCATACCCATATTATATGAGACAGTCAGGGACGGCGCCGGCGGGACTAAGATATAGGGGCAATTATCAAGGTGAGGCTGTTTGGAATGGTGATAAATTATAGGTTAGAAGAAATGAAGGACCGCCCTATTATTCGGTCAGTGGGAAAACCAAAACAATAATTAATAAATGGATTAATTATTACAACAAAATATAGATCGCATGACGTCCAAATTGACCCTGCTTATCTTGAAATTCCTATTCTCTTCACCTCGTATGTATAAGAGGTGTTGAAAAGGTAACTATTCGTTACTCTAGTACTCGTTGCTCGACAAATAACGGAGTAACGAATACCGATCCGAAAATTAAATGACCACTTTCGTTACTTTGTTTCCTACAATTATTTTAGTATTCAGAATGTATTTTTTTATTTTTGTTGTTTTTGTCCAAACTTTTTCTATATTTTTTGAGTTCTTGTCTAAGATTGTTATTTTTGTCTCTATTTTTATTTACTTTTAGATTTTAAGTATGCATTTTTTTATATGTAAGGCATTAATTAGATTTTTAAAACAAAGTTGTACACAGAACAGTTTCTACGTAATTCCTACCTTAAATTTTTTAATTTTAGCCCGCATTTTGTAAATTTTAGTTGAATATTTCCGACAGTCCGAGAAAATAAAACAAAATAGTATTGTGGAAAATATCTTTCCCCAATTCTAAACAGAGGCTCTTATATAGTCCTAATTATACGCATTTGTGATGACGTCATTTTTGTGTATCTTTGTTTAGTATATTATAAACAGCGGTGACAATAAACTTTTTAAAAAAAAGTTGTGTCTATGATTAATTCATTTTTTAAATAGGTAGGTAATTGACGAGCGGCTAGTTTACAACTTGCATTCCATTTGCTATTGGTTGACATAGTCAGGCGGGATTTTTAAAATTAAAACTCTCCTGTCCTCGTTTTGGGAGGTTGAAATCGGTGTTAAACCAAACTGAAACCAAACCTAACCGTGGTCAATTGATGGGAAACGTATCCTAACCGGGGCGTGTCTGGACAGGTTAGAATACGTTGTCGAATAATTTATCAGGGTTAGGTTAACACCGATTTCGACAGGAAAACAGGATAGGGAAGCTAATTTAAACTATATATCATAATTTTTAAGATAACTTTGTGACAGTTATCAGTTGTTTACCATAACAAAATGCATAGGCCAACAAAAAAAAGTTGTAAAAAGTTGTCCCAAAAATAATGACATGAACTGTAAAAGAATATAATATGTTTTTAAAAAACAATTTAAAAAAACTCATCGGCATATGCATAGATTTAGTTAAATTCAATAAGTATGCACTGCACAAACCACTACACTTTTCAATCACTTACAACTAGTATATATTCGTATTTTACGCCGAAAGCTGTAAACATAATGTTTGTTTAATGCATGACTGGTGGCACCATCTCTTAATATAATATAATAATAATCTTAAACGGCAACGTTCAACATCAAAAAGTCAGCTGACTATTTCGACCAATAGCAAACGGAATGCAAGTTGTGAACTAGCTGCTCATGGTAATTGGTTATGTGAAGTATCCGTCACTGTCAATCAAAAACATAATAACAAATATTGATTGGCAAAAATATCTACGCCATACGTTTTTTTCTCACCTGGTGACGTCATTACAAATGCGTATAATTTAGACTATAGATAGTGTGAAGTCAAGGTCATTTATGAGCGTTGGGTGGAAGATACGCAAAAAAATATATGACAATTTTTGTAGAAAATTTAATGGAGAATCTAAAAAGTCCTACAACTTTTTCTCGTCAGAGTTAAAGTTTACCTCCAAAACGCAAAAAACACAAAAGGGGATGAAGCTCCCCCCGGGGGGTGGTTCCGATCTGTATTCGGGTTTTTACTGGGAGTTCAAAACCAAAAATTTAAAACTTTATACATTTTTTTCTTCTAAAAAGTCTAACTTTTCGGTTTTCTTGTCAAACGCATAGCAGTTTTTTTTATTTACCAAAATTACAAAAAATGGACAAAATGCATATAGAAAGTATGCTCCTCAATCTGTCTATACTAAAGGTATTTTTAGTTATAGGTTAAAGTTTACATTCTAGTTTATTTTTATTTAGGTACTCCTATCAGCACTCCCAAAGTACTAAATGCTCTTAAAAGAAGCGCGCTCGTGCTCAAAATGTCAATGCCGAAGATCAAAGACGTCAACGTTATCGACAAGTATTCAAGAATTATTTTCCCTGTGGCGTTTATGATGTTTAACGCAGGATATTGGACGTTTTACTTTCTTGAATAACTGACGCCGCACAGGTGAAAAAGTTAATATTTTAAGAACTAGATATCAGTGGTTAAGTTATAGAGCAATTCCACGCCAAGTCATCCAATTTACAAAAAAAGTGTTGCCGTGACATTTTATTCTTTTCTTTAATCATGCTTATTAAATGAAACAGCTTATGCTTAACCACTTTTGCACAATTTTAGATTTTTAAATTTAATTAGTATGTTGTGCACACATTTGAAAAGTCTAAAAATAGTCAAAATGGGACTTTATAGAAAAAAAATATGCTCATAGTAAACAGCACCTAAAAAAAATTTACCTATAATTTTGAAAACATGCATAAAAGTAGTTTTCAAAAAAATGTGATGTTTAGCAAAATCTTTTATACTGGCTTAATTAGAGCAATTTAGAGAATATCCAAAAAACGCAGAAATTTTCGAAGTTTTCATATTTTTTTGGGTATAAATGTAATGTTTTCTTAAATTTGTGATACAGTGTTGGAAAGCTATACTCAAGGACTATATCTTCCTTGTATAAAACATATTTTAAAAGTAGACGTTACCTTGGAGTTCCACGAAGAAGTTGAGAATGTCTGGGAAATCCCTCAAGTTCAGCATCAAAAATGACCCTGTCTATCGGGGTGCTGGTGGTAATCAAGTAGGGTAAATTTTTCACTGTATCATATACTTTTAAAAACAAGATTAAAAAATCTGGGTCTGTAATCCTTAAGGTCACTACACATTTTTTTGTTATTTTAATATTTTTAGTGATGTTAAATTGCATCACAAATTACAGGCGTGGATCTACGGGTAGGGATGCCCCCCCCCAAATCTGAAACTTTACTCAGTTTTGACACATAGAATACACCTCCTGGTCACTATGCAAAATAGTTTTGTGAAATATTTATTATGATATTTTCCCCCAAAATAAAGTTTCTGGATCCGCCTCTGCAAATTAAGGTTTATCAGAAGGTAAAGTTTATTTATATGAGCACTGTTCAATAAATTATGATCTAAACTCTCTTCATAAGGTCACTACACAAATTTTTTTAAAGTTTATTTACTTTGTTAGTAGTTACCTACTGTCATATTTAAAAAATCGGAAAAGAAGTTGAGTTCTATATATTCAGAAACCGAACAAATTTTTTTTCTGAGCTTGAAGTAAATTTAGCATCTATAGTTAAATCATCCAGAGGAGTGAAAAATGGTGTCCAGTTGTTGTTTGTTTGAGATTTTAATGTAAAACAAATCGTTTCACAGTACCTCCAAACGCATCACATGGGCGTTTAGCATGCGTTAGTTTTGTACTTAGTTTTTTTAATGCCCAGTGGCGTATGCAGAAACTTTCCAAGGGGATTGAGAGAGGGGGTTGAGTAAAAGCAAAGTCCTGGAAAACCATTTTTTTCAGAAAAATTAAATCTTTAGGAGAAGTTAGTCAAAGGCTTTGGAAGGATTAAGTCCCAACCCCCCTTCCTCCTACGTACGCCACTGTTAAACTTGAACCATTTGATTCACCAATGAGACAAACTAATTAATGTCAGTGTCTCACCCAAAATTTATTCTTAAAACTAAAAAAAAAAATATCCAACAGTGTACGAAGATGGTACTTGAACCCACAAACTAGGATGTCACGCGAAACAGTATGTGGGTATAAATAAGACCCCCTGACGATGATTTTTATATATAATTTTTTTCTTTTTGCGACCGAATCAAAAAATGTGATTTTTTACATGCTTTAACCAAATAGCCTAAAAGTTGATGTTAAAATAATAGACCCAACTTTTTTATTTAACTTTTATATAAATGATACATTGTCAAGTAAAACAAGCTACAAGCGAAGTTTCAATAGACAGATAGACATGCTAATTTTTTTAGTCAAAAGTTGCCAATTATGAGGTTTTTGCGGTTTTTCCAATTTTTAAAAATTTAGTTTGCTGAAACTAATAGACCTAGAAATTTTTCTTTTACCTTGTATGATAGTCAAGCCACTGAGCTTTAATGTGCGCATAGACTTTTTTTTGATGGACCATATTCCGCACCGGTGTAAATAATTAAAAATTGAGAAAATCATAAAATTACTATTTTTTTAAAACTATTTTTGCGATCTCAAAAAAGTAAGGTTATTATTTTTTTCTGCATAGGATCATCCAACTAATATTAAAGATTTCTTCCGTCAAATTTGTTTTTACATTAGATTTAATACAATCAAAATAAAAAAAATTATGGTCGCAACTGTTTTTCATCTTTATTTTACCTTTAAAGTTGTCTGTAAAATACAGGAGGCGACATTAAAAATTAAAATTTATTAATTTGGTATTCCTAAGGACAGTAATACATGTTATCAAAATTTGGATTTTTTTCGTGACATGGCAGCTACCCCCATTGGATGATTTGGCGTGGAATTACTCTATACGTATTTCTTTTTTGGCAAACTTGATAGTAGGTAGCAAACATTTTTGCCGTCAAGATTATAAAGAGGTTTTCTCTTTTTATGTTCTGTCGGATTTCTTAGTGTACCCAATATTTTATAAACGCTTTTAAAAATTTATAGCGGGCAACTTTATACAAGAAATAACAAGGTAGATGAGAACTTTCAAAAGAGTCAAAAAGCCTAGATAAAAAACTAACCCTAATTTTATTTTTTTCAAATGTCATGTGGTCCAAATTTTTGATTAAATAAACCATTACCTATTACCAATGAGTATTTATTAAAAACATTCAAATTTAAATTTAGAACTACGCCTTTGGTTGGTTTAGTTGTAGCAATGACTGTGTAATCATTGTTTGTAGACTTACCTTCCCATTGTTTTCATTTCCTATTTTTTCCGTAAAAATCCCCACACCCTGATAACTTTTCAATAAAATTAGATAACAACTTAAAACAACTATTATTGTTTCAAACTCGTAGACAATGAGTAGAAACAAAATTTCGGACTTTTGTTAAACAAAGCAAGGAGTTATAAGAAGTTTGTATTTAAGAACAGTAAAAATTTGTAGTAATAATGAACAACTAACCACAGAAATCTGCAACATTAAAACATTTAAAAGAACTTACAACATCTCTAAAATTAAAAACAAACCAAATGTAGCAAATTATCAAAATAAAAATCTGTTGGGTGTTATCAATGATTACAGAGTCGTGTAATTATTGGTGTTATTAACATTCCATATGTTCCAGGAATTTTAGAAAACATAAGACGAATAGCCGAATATTATAATATTAAGCAGTATTTTCATCGGTAATACGATAAGAAGTTTTGTAACTAAAACAAAACCAGAAAATCCTTCAAATAATAAGAAATACATTTACCAAATCCCGTGTGAGTGTGGCACATCATATAGAGGTAAAACGAAACGCCAAAGGATTCAATGCAATGGTCTGAAGCTAAAGTTTTGCATAAGAAGTCGCATAGGCGAAAACAAAAGTTTATTGAAGTTGCATTTATAATGCAGAACAGTTTTCAGTCAACCAAACACGGACATACCAAACATATGGAAACCATGGAGAATAAGCGTCTTGAGATTAAAAAGTGGGCGGGCCGTCTCACCTGACCGCACACCGAATAGTATACTATTTGGCAGTGGTAATCTGATGGGGAAGAGAGACAAAAAATAGAGATGGAAATGCAAAAATATTATACGGGGACACCTTGTATATTTACTAATTTTACATATGTTTTATATAGGGAAAATTTTTACTTTAAAGTATTAAGTCGTGTGCACCCGGTAAGTGAAGCCAAGGCGGCATTTTTATTGCATTTTGTATTGGTTGGGATCACGTACGTATTGAACTTTAATGATCCTCGCTTAAAAACTACCTTTCAGAGGCGTAGATGTAAGTAACAGCATTAAATTAAAATATATTGGGGGTCTTAGACGGCATTCTTTAACCACTTGCTACAAAATGATTGTTCAAATCACAATTTTAAATTTAATTTTTAGAAGCTACGAAAGCCGAATATCTTTTACTCAGTGTCGGGTTCACTCGACATTTCCAAAGTAGAAGAAATGTATACGCTATTAAAGTTACTTACCTTATCTTTGGAGATATTTGAAAATAATATAAAAAAAAGAAAACTTATTTTTTAATGTTAGAAAAACATGTCTCTTTCACTGTTAAGAAAACAGTATTATTTTAACGCTCGAATTTTTTTTTTCAAAAACATTTCGATTTTGATCTAGGAAAAATGTTTTATTATCAATGTTATTAGAAAAACAAGATTATTTTTGTAACGTCAGAGAACGGGTTATTAATCTTGTTTTTCACTATGAATATAACGTTAAAACTAACATCCAACTTAACGTTATGTTTTTCAATTAAACATTATTTTGACGTTATAAAAATGTTTTTGTGTTAATATGTACATAAAGGTTCTATAACTATTATAATTTATCATAGCTATAAAATAAATAGTTCTTTCGAATAATAAGGCCCGAAAAGATAAAAAACCTAGTTGTAGACAAGAGCCAATGGATGAACCCTATTATCTACAACAAAAGACTTACAAAGACACTGTCAAGTAGAGAGGCCCGTAGTGTTCTCTGTAATTTACACCTTTTGCGCCGGGAACCAAGTCAGCAGGTGATCAGGTAAATAATTACATAAGACGGAGACACTCAGGCGCAATGGTCCAAACCCACAGATTTTAAGACCCACCCGAAAGTAATAACCCGCCAGTGGTGACTTGCGGTCTGCGAGACCGATACAAAGAAAAACCTAGTTCAAAAAGCCAACCCAGAGCCAAGCGACCTCGCGCCCAATTACATTTGTTAAATTTAGCCACCAATGGCATTGCCACGACGATTGTTCAAAGTCTCTCGTAGTAGTGCAAAGGGGAGCAAAATGAGGTACGGGGGTAAAACGAGGTACCACAGTTTTAGGAAATTGCACAAGAATAAAACCTCTTAATATCAGATGTTTTATCCCCATGACTGGTTCAACTCTTAGAGGACCGCAGTTTGACAATGGATTCCCCAGCGATAGAAAAGTAGAGCTTTGGGAATTGGTCAGCTTACACAAACCTCCACCAGATGAAAAAAAAATACAAAATAGATAAATTAATTGAATCACATGGCCACGTGACCCTAAGAACACCACCATATATGTGTAAGCTGAACCCAATTGAACTGGCATGGGCATTTTTGAAAAATTTCATAAGAAGTAGAAACACAACCGGCGAATTTACGATCAAGCGTTTACGGGAATTATTGGAAGAGGGTATAAAATCTACGGACTCAAACTTATGGAATAATTTTGTACGGCATGTGATTGATATTGAAAATAAATATTGGGAAACTAACAAATATATGGAAGAAGTAACAGAAAAAATAATAATCAGGCTTGGGGAAGACTCTGATGATTCTGAAGACGATGATGATTCAGATACTGAAATTTCTATTGAATAATATATTTTTTTAAATAAGTCACCTGACCTATAGTACAAAAAAAATCGGTTCTTTTTAGAGGCTAAATTTTTTTTTAAGAATTCGTATAATAAAGTTTAAAACAAATATATAAACCGTAAGTATAATGTATACTTATATACAGGAAAAAAAAATGTACTGTTTGTAATTCATAATGAAAATAGTTATTTTAAGACTAATTTTATTTTTATGTATCAAACCCTGTTTCGGCCGCATAATACCTAAGCTATCTGCAATTATATATTTATAACAAATATAAAAATCTCCGCCACTGGAAAAAGAGAGGAAACGTGTTTCCGCAGTCTCTCTTCCCCATCAGATTATTCCTGCCATATTGTAAGTAGTAGCCTGTAGACTGGATTGTTTAGTTTACAGTTGAAAAAGATACTTACTAACCGAAAGGTCTTGTTTAAAATAAACAAAAGTCCAAAATTCTGTTTCTGAAAAAAATGCATGTTTAATGACAACACTTTCACTACTCTTTAAGGTATTCACGTCACGAATAAAGGTTAGGGTCACTGCATCCTTATCTTTAGAACGTGTTATTAGTAATAGTTTTACGAGGTTTTACATGCTTATTCTGCAACTTTTGGTTATAAACTATACAGGTTGTAATTAAAATGGGGCAAAATATTTTCTTGGCAAGATAGTACTCCTTAGACTGATAAAAAAAATGAGAGTTGGGTCAGGTGAGGTTAGGTTTAACCTTGAAACTTTCCTGATCAGGTTAAGGAAAACTATCCTTCCAAGTAAATATTTTAGCCCATTTCAATGACATCCTGTACAATATTATAACATCAATAATAACTTATTATTATAATTAGTATTAGTATTAGTATAATGAACCGAACCGAACCGAACACTCTCGCTTTTAGCGACAAGAGTAGGTACCTTTTTTCTGTACCCTGCACAGATTTTCTATGTACTGGGTGACACAAGAAATATGCCACCTTAGTCGAACTCAGTGAGAAGACCCATAACTGGTCGAGGCACGTTGAGGCTCAGTACTGCCACGACTTCTGAATGCATACATAGTCCTTGCCATACGCAGTTACACTTTTGTGACTTTGACATGAAACAAACATATTCCCTAACCAGAAATATATTAAAAAGTAAACATGTCATGTTGGTATAAAATTAAAGATAAAACTATCAATGTCTTTGGATAAAAAGATGCTGACTGTAGGTTGACAAAAAAAACGCATAGATAAAAACAAATCAAAGACATGCCATTTTTCAGACTATTTTTTTGCAGTCAGTCTGCATATGATAATTAATAAAGAGGTTGGAAATGTCACAAAAGTGTAACTGCTTATGGCAGGACTATACCTACATACATGCATATCTTTTTGTGGAAAAAAGTGTGTACTTTTGTAAAAAAAAGCCATTTTAAAAAATATATAAAAAAATCGTCCTATCCTTCCAAAAACGGACCAAAACCACCCTATCCCATTCAGTTTTTTTTTATATCAGTTGATAAAGGGTCAAAATTTATAGCAACCAGTTTTCTGGTGTCTTAATTTTTAAGCCTAAAATTTAAAAAAAGTTATTTAATTATGCCCTTTACACGCATCTATTTTTTTTACCCATGCTTCTAGGGTATCATATTTTTCCCCAAAATATGATACCCTGTATAATACTATTTAAAAAGTAAACAAAATTTTGTATTATATTAAAAACTAAGTGATTAAAAATTAGCTACTATAGATAGACAATTAGATAAATTTTATCTCCAAAGAGATACATTTACGCAAGTTATATGTTTAAAGCGCAAAAAAGGTAAATAATAAAAAATCTATAAAAAATTGAATTTAAAATAAAGGGGTCCGAAGAGAAAATGATAGTCCCTCCTATTTTGTTAAAAATTTATTAAAAATAAATATACTTACATAATGACAGGAATCTGCATCTAACCTACTTTATTACTACATTTTTACAAAAATAAGTTCGCAAACGCTTTGTTACCGATATATACCTCCAAAAGGTTATTTATTATTTTTTTTTTATTTATTTATTCAAGTAGGTAAGTTTCCAATATAAATCTTATATTCTAGGGACATACAAATGAACCTAATATGGTTTGTGTGTGCATGCCCCTATTTGTCTTATACATACTTGTAGTTTTTTAGATATTGAGCCCACAGTTAAAACATAGCATACGTCATGGTGCATGCCAAAAAATTACTAGAATATACAGAAATATTTTTTAGGGGTCATGCATTTTTTGCCTCCTCTTTTTTGGAGTACACCACTGGTTAATTCTCAATTACAAAATAAATTCTTTGTTTCATCCAGAAACTTTTTGATCAGCAAAAAATAAATTTAAAAATAAAAATCGACAATCAGCGCGGAAAAGGTGGGCATAATTATATAGACCATGACGCCGCCTACAACCTGTGCTCATAATAAGTAACAACGAGTCACTTGCTCGAATTCCTGCGGTTTACTAATAAGGTAATTGGGCACATTTCAGCGGTTATGATAGAAAATAGTTGGATATTGAGGTTTCGATCATTCACATTAAATAAGCACGGTGCACCGCAAAATACTTTATGGGGAGGAAACATTTTAACATCATGAAGATCAATGACGAAGCGTTTGCGGGCCTATGTTTATAAGAACCTTAAGTCAACAAATAAGTAACAAAATCACACCACTTGATTCGTTTGTACATATTATCTAGGAACACCCTTTATTTTGATGTCTAATTTTGTGCAGGATGAACTTGAACAGGCTTATTTGGAGGACCTAAAAAAATATTAGTTTCCTAACAATTGCGTAAAATAATACTTCCTGCGGGCATAGACGATTTAGTGCAGATAGTGATATTTTCCCGCACGTAGAAACAATTAGATAAACGACGCGAAGTTCGGATGAGCTATGTGTTGAAAAGACAATTTAAGAACATGTTAAAGTGCATATACACCAAACTGCTCCGCGCACGCGCGGTTTGTGCGCCGCTCGTCGAATTTGTTTCAAAGAACTTTCTACGATCCACGGAACAACAGCAAACACACATTGAAATGATTCAGTTTAAATATAAAATGAATTTTTCAAGGTAAAGCCAAAGACTATATAAATTAATTTTCGGGCTAATCCTCAAAGGGGTCATGGTAGCCACAGACATAATTATGTTTCCGCCTTGTTAGGGTTCATCAGTACGTTTAACCATAATGGGTGGAGAGGGAATGAAATGAAGACGATGAAAACTGAAAAGGAAAAATGAAATGTGGACACCCACTTAAGAAACCCAACTGCCAGTTTGCAGTATCAGCTAGGGTAGTCTCGGATCTGAAACACAATCTAACATCACTACGGAGACAGCTAAAGTCAATCGTAGTAGGTATCCTAAGCCCAGGTTTAATATTAAATATAAAAGGAATTTTTCGAGGTGAAGTCAAAGACTAAATAAATTAATTTTCAGGCTAATCCTCAAAGGGGTCATGGTAGCCGCAGACATAATTATGTTTCCGCCTTGTTAGCGTTTATCAGTATGTTTAACCATAATGGACGGAGAGGGAATGAAATGAATATGATAAAAACTGAAAAGGAAAAATGAAATGTGGACACCCACTTTAGAAAACCAACTGCCAGTTTGCAGTATCAGCTAGGGTAGTCTCGGATCTGAGACAAAAAAAAATATGTCTGCGGCTACCATGACCCCTTTGAGGATTAGCCCGAAAATTAATTGATTCAGTTTAGTTTGAGTGTTCTGTGTGATTGAGTGGTTATCATATCTTCGTCGCGCGAGGGTAATTACGCAATTTTAGTGATGAGTGGTGCGGCTTTCTTAATGGCAAGCTTCAAAAGGAAGAAAAGAAAAAACGAAGTTTTACCGTTTTAAAAAAAGAAATGGCACGGAGCTAGTAGTAGTAGTGGGGGGGGTTGACCCGCAGGTCTGACAAGTAGGCCAGAGTAGGCCCTTTTTGCCATGCCCCAAGTCTGTCCCTTAACCCACTCTCTGCACTTCCCTTTGATGGTCGGGTAACTCATTGGGCCTTCCTGTTCTCTTTACAAAGTCCAGTAAGTCTGCCCATTTGAGCATGTGCAGTTCTTCCTCGCTCAGAGTTGGCGCTCCGAGTGCCTGTTGTCTCATCCTTGCGTAGGCCTCGCATTCTGCCACGAGGTGTCTTGATCTCTCTTCTTCCTGCCCACAGGCTGGGCAGGTAGGGTCATTCTCGACTCCTATACGTGTCATGTGCTTCCTCAACCGGTTATGTCCGGTTAGAGTACCTATCAGCAGTCCAAGGTCTTTTCGTGTCCATCCCAGCATCCACGGCACGGAGCTAATGCTGGATTTGAGGTGTCATAAAATGAGTGGTCATTATAAAAATTTTATAGTCCTTTAATATCAAAAAGCCGCCAAAAAAACCATAATAAAATTTGAAGTGTGAAACCCATTAAGGAATCCTAAACAAATAAAAGAGAATATGGGCCGGACTGGGAACTGTTTATAGTATATAGTCAAGTAAAATAAAACGTTTAATAAAAGTTGCTGCTTAATGCGTATAATAATCATTAATAAATAGATACTATATACTATGTAGCTTGCCCCTGTAATATGTGTAATACGTTCGTATATTCCGGAACGATTTCCGTAATTTACTACTGAGAGTTGCGATTACATATCAAAAATAATATCTTGAGTTTTCCTCGTACAATGTGCTTTTAAAAGTTTTGCCTTGCCCTTTGGGTATTTTTACCTTCCTAGCCCGCGTAGCAATGGCTAGAGAGAAGGTATTATTTTCGACGATTTGAGATAACGCCAAAAATGTGTTATTTGGATGTATCTTGACCTATCCTAGCAATATCGTCGTGATGTCTGTCTGCGTGTGTGTATATTATATATATATATATATATATATATATATATATATATATATATATATATATATATATATTATATAAATATATATATATATATATATATATATATATATATATATATATATATATATATAGGTAAAATAGTGTTCGATACTCTTACGAGCTTATTAGATTTTGGTCAAAATCCATTAATGCGAAAAACTATAAAAAATGCTTTTTTATGGAGCATCGTCATAATACACTGTTTTCAATATGTAGTATACTATATTTTCTTCAATAATTCGTGTTATTACCAAAAACTTCGTAGGAGCTTTAGTTTGTGAGATATTTAAAAAAAACAGTTTTCAAGGCTAATATATTATCATGGCTTCACTTGAAGTTTGATAATAGGCTAGCCAGGAAGGTGTCAGTTCCGCCATGGATCCATTTATTTTTTAGGGTTAAGGTTTGGTTTTTGTAAAACCGCAGACTCTCATGGTACCACCACTTCTTCTCCTCCTTGGTGCTCAAATGGTCTCCAAAAATTTGTTTGTGGTGTTTCAAATGGCTGCCAAAACGCCATTATTAATATCACTTACTAGGTCCTCACTTATAAAAACAAACTAAAATATACAGGTTTATAATTGTTATTATTCACAATAATAATGAAAATGTTAATATAATCACAGCAGCCCACCTAACAACAGGTAGGCTGTGCTATAATAATGACATGAATTCAAATCCGTAATATAAACACCACCGCTAACAATTTTAAAATGAGTTTGACCCTGTATTAAAGAATGCAGGTAGTACCTTTCGAAAGCCTTGGTTATATTTCGAGAAGGAATTAGGTACTTATAGAATGGTATAAGGTATGTTTCAAACTTTAACTATAAAGAATGATGTATACCTAGCCTTGCCTAAAACACAGAAATTCTTCCCAAAATTTGGAAATAAATTTTCAATTTTTGCAATGACAAAATGGTTATTATGATTATGGTGGCACGCGCCACTTTTTTGTGCGGCATTTTGGAATGACAGAACTTTACTAGAACGTCACCAACTGACTTTGAGAACTTCCTGCAAAAGATTCGTCCTATATTTCTAAAGAGAATACGAATTACCGCACTGCGATCTCGGCTTAAGTATCACTTATTTTGTTAGTGCTGAGTTTATATAGATACAAATAAAAATTTAAATGAAAATATTTTATACAGCCAATTTAAATGTAAAATAAACACTATTTTTGTAAAAAACGCTGTGTAAAAGTATTTTTGAATTAAACTACTGGCTTTTCCTGCACAGTTTCCCATAGAGTCAAGTTTAATTTTTATTTTTATAAGACACAGCATAAAACTGTTTTTATTTCAATGGTTTATTTGTAAAACCGTAATTATTACACAGCCACACAAAAAATAACAGTGTACTTAACCAGTAGTTTAAGGGAGACACTTTTAGGTTATCTTGAAGTTTTTGTAGCACGCACCCTCTGCGAGGGGTAAGCTTTAGCAAAGTATCACTCGCCCTAGTTTTCCTATTTGAAATATAGGGGTAAAGTTAAATAAATGGATCCATGATGGATCTGATACCTTCCTAGCTAGCCTATTAGCATAAAAAACTCAAATTAAAAAAAAAAATATGTAAAATAGTCCGCAGTTCAGCGGGGGCAGTGATATATATCGTTGGAAATGGAATTTATTCGGCTTTAAAAATAAGTTTTAAAAGAGGACATGCAAAACTACAAAAATCAGGAAAATACAAAAAAAAATGTTTTTTTGCCACACCTTTCAGTTATTTAAATGCCTATAACAGGTGCTTCACTGATGTAAAGGGGCGTGTTATACATCGTTAGAGAGAACTTTTTGGCAGCCTTAATAATTAGAATTCAGTCGTTTTCCGCAAAGTTAAAAGTTAAATAATTCGGAAAATACTCTCAGAGAGCACTTTTAAGGTTAGGGGCGATCGCATCATACCCTTCCACCCACACTGTATAAAGCCAACTCAAAAAATTGAGTATAAAGTTAATACTAACTAATACCGGATCCATTCATTTTTTTTAGAGGCCGATATTTTAGAAATATATATCTTACTTAAATAATAATTATGTAACTGTGTACAATTTAAAACTAAAAATAATTTTTGGAGAGACACAATGTTTAAGTATTAAAGACAAAAATTTACCCCATTTTGATACGCCTATGGTACGTGCACCACTGCTTTTAGAGGAGATCTAATTACATCGATGAAATTAAAATTTTGTCTCCTTAGGATTTTTTTGACAAGTTGGCAGTTTTCAAGTTATTAGCAAAACACTGTGAAAAAGTACGTTTAAGGGACGCGAACCACCCCCTGCCATGGGTGGGGAGTGGTTCACCTTCGTAAAATGTTCGGGAAGTATATCGCTCAAACCCTACATGTGGGTCCTGAACTAAATACTTATATGTTTGTGCCAGAAAATTGTTTAAAAATACCATTTTGAAAAAAGATACACAAATTATGTATTTCTTTTTAAATGTTAGGTCTAACGAACAATAATAACCTACCTCCTCTCCTAAAGATAAACTTTTCGATGGTTATCATGGGCGACTCGCAGGAAAGCGACAGGAATGTCGAAACGATAAGAGACGTTATTAGGGCGCCACACCAGCTGTAAAACTAACAACAAAAAACATTGTGATAACGATATAAAATGAATCCAATAGTAATTAGACCAGTGCAGATATCTTTTGGAAAAGTAAGAATGGGGTGAGCTTTTAGAGGTGGATTATAGTTAAATATAAAAGTTTTAGGTAATAACAAAGGCTACAACTTTGGTACCTATAAATAACTAACCCAAAAATTTCTGAAAAAAATCGAAAAAGCCGGTTTTTTCACTTTTGATTTTTATCTTTAAAATTTTATTTTAGTTTTTGACAAAATTTGGTAAAAACACACCTGTTCTTCGAAATGAGCTACGAATCTCAACTTTGCACAGTCGTAGATCTTCATAGAGTTAACAACCCCTCCAAGTTTCATGGACTGCCATAAAGTAGTAAAGTAGTTACGAAATTTCAAAAACCGTCGAAATTGCCACTCACTGACTCACTCACTCATATGTAGATCATCAAAATTCTACTGTACTTCCAGACATGCTACAAAGCTGAAATTTAGCAGACTGATAAAAATTATGACCAAACCCCTGGAAAAACTCAAAAAATCCAAAGATTCTAATTTACTCCCCTCCCCTATGTAAAAGTATGTAAAAGTAAGATTGCCCACTTCCAGAAATGCTAGACAGCTGAGCTTTGGCAGACTGATACAGACTATGAACTATAGGAAAAAATTAAAACACCTCAATATTCCAATTTACTTCCCTCCCGTATAAATGTAAAGTTATGTAAAAGGAACATTGCCCACTTCCAGACAAGCTAGAGAGCTGAGCTTTGAAAGGCCTATAGTAACTATGATAAAGCTATAGAAAAACATGAAAATATCCCAAAATTCTAATTTACTTTCCTCCCCTGTAAATATAAAGTTATGTAAAAGTAATAATGCCCACTTCCAGAAACGCTAGAGAGCTGAGCTTTTTAAGACTAAAAGACACTATGATAAAACTATAGGAAACAATTTAAAAACACGAACATTTTAATTTAGTTCCCTCTTCTATAAATGTAAATTTATATAAAAGTAACATTTACCACTTCCAAAAACGCTAGAGAGCTGAGCTTTGGAAGGCTGCTGGAAACTATGATAAAACCATGGGAAAAAATTTAAAAACCCCAAAATATTCATTTACTCTCCACCCCTATAAATGTAAAGTTATATAAAAGTAACATTACCCACTTCCCGAAAGACTAGAGAGCTGAGCATTGGAAGACTAATAGGAACTATGATAAAATTATAGGAAAAAATTTAAAAACACTAAAATTTTAATTTACTTCCCTTCCCAATACATGTAAAGTTATGTAAAAGTAACACTGTCCACTTTCAGAAACGCTAGAGAGCTGAGCGTTGGAAGGCTGTTAGGAACTATGATAAAACCATGGGAAAAAATTAAAAAACCTCAAAATTTTAAGTAAGGTATTGCAAAAGTTTTGAACAATATTCCGCATATTTCACTACTTTAAAAATTAATTTCACTACTTTAAAAATTAAATTATCCAATCCCTTTAAAAAGGAACTGAAATCATAACAAACACATTTTATGTAAAAAAGCCAAGTACGCGAAAAAGGCATTCCGAAAAAAGTATTGAGATAAAAGTAAAGCCAAGTTCTCCAATGCAAATTTCAAAATGAAATGTTCTTACTAGTTTGGAAATGTTTTTCTAAACTTGGCTATTGTTTGTACGTGACTAAAGTCTAAATATTTTTTTGCCAGGATAATTGAACCTCCTCTATTTCTACAGGTAAATGAAACAGGAGAAAAGTCATAAAGCCTAAAATTTGAAACTTCATTCTCGGACATGAAATGTTCTGTAAGGGATATTACGTCGTATGTTGTAGTTTTTTCATAAAAGTATGCTTCTAATTTGTCTTGTTTGTTTCTCGCGGACTGGATATTTACGTGGAAAATGCCCACTTTACCATGTCTCTGTCTAATATGGATATTTGCTGTTTATGAACACTCGGCTGGTTTCATTGGGTGGTCTAGTGTCATTCCATCTTGGGTATGGGGTTTCCTACCATGCCAGCCATTGAATTGTTGATAGTTATGTTGATGTTTGGAGCTGTAACCATTGCGGGTGGTTTTAAAGGGGCGAAAGGAGTGTTTTTTTAATGATGTCGTAGCCCTAGTCTGCTTAAATTGATAGTCGGAAACTTGTATTCCAATCGGCCAAAAGTTTGGGTCAAAGACCTTGTCTTTAACTTCTGCATCTACTGCAACCCGAAATGAATTGTACTTGCCCCAGTTTTTAATGTCGTGGACCACAAAGTTTTTTCCAGGCAATTTGCTTTCTAGGTTGGATTGCAGGTCTTATTTTTTATATGTGCTAGCATATTTCGAAACAAATAGCCAATCCATTGTCTTAGCTACGACCTCTGTGTTTTCTGTGCTGGACCCAACAATTACATTATTTCTGGATATTGTAATTTTATTAAATATAAAGCGTATTTCTTTGCTATATTAATTGGTGTTCTTTTGCAAACAAAAAGTTTTGTTATAGTTTTTCTGTAAAACTTATTTAGCAAAAGTTATAAGCCAAAGTTTTTGTTTTTGTGAATTTGTGACGTTATATGAGCCCTCCTACTAAAATTGCCAAATGACTTGTCTCGATCAATAGCATAGTCGCCCGCTCTTCGGAGTTAGTAAATTTTACACGTTTGAAGGGAAATCTGTTATATCCCGTGCCGACTGAACGTTCCGCGGTCGGATCGGAGGAGAAGCTTGCGCAATGGAGGTCTTTTCGCGTAGGACATGACGGCTCAGAGCTAATTTAAAGCTGGCCATTGGCTAAAGCATGTGATGGGAACATCGTTTAAGATCCAGAATAGCTACCCTACCCAGTTTTTTTTGTTAAAGACATGTATTCTTGATAGTGTTAAAAAAATTAACACTACTTTGGTAAAATTTGCCAGGAAACAGAATTTAAGCAGTTTAAAAACTAGCAACATTAAATTACTGCAATGAAATATAAATCAATATCATTCTCCTCTGTGCTGTTTTTGATTTTCACCGTGTCACTTTTTCGTATTTTCTGGCGAATTTTTTTGTAGCATTATCTATTTTTTTACACCAAAACAGGCGTCATAACGAAAAAAAAAACAATTAGTTTAAAAAAAATGCTTCCAAAACTTGGGCATTTTCGGGTAAAAATGGGGCCTCATTTTAGGTTTTAAAGCAAAATTAAATGTAAAAATAAATATTTTGATATAAAATAATTGCAACGAGTTTATGATACCAATAGGTGTGTTTTCACCAAATTTTATCAAAAAATTTTAGGTTATGTAAAAAAATATTTTAGACAAAAGTTAGGTTAGGCCTTATTATCTACACCTTTTTAACTTTTATTTTTTTTGATAGGCGTTCCAGTTTCACTAAAAACCATGAAAAACTGTTATATTGTTCCTGTTGGCTGTAATCTATTTTCTTTAATTTTCAGTAGTTTTCATGCGGTAATTACTGGAAATAAACTAACTGGTCTGCATACAAAAAGAAAATTCACTTTTCAGAAACATGTTCCGAAATAGTAAGCGTAGGACAATTCTAGTACAATTGACAAACTTACCAGTTGGAAATTACTTAAATGCAATGGAGCCCTCAAAGTAAACATCCAGTACTCGATTACTACACCATGGGTTAAATATATGGCATAGGTAAGCTTACTGACCACCTGCATGAAACCGCAGGACAAGAACCAATTTACGATACCTAGATAATAATAATAATTTCATGTTTTATGTCGTTTTCTATCGATAATATGCTAGTGATTAGATTTTAATACACTCTAAGAAAGATGAAAACGTTAATTTCTAAATCCAACTGCGTTAAAAAATAAATTACCTCCTCGCCCATGATAACACGACCAAACTATATAGCCGAGTCCCAGGCACCATAAAGGCCTCATCAGTGAGAAATATATGGATTTGTCGACGTAGCTGTCTGACAGATAACCTGCCTCATTTAAAGCAACGCCTGCAAACATGAACGCCAACGATAGAATCCATAATATGACATTAGTTACCTAAAAGGTGTAATATTTTTTAATTATTTCAAAACTTGCAATGCTTTTATAATCGTTGTTGTCTTCGTACCTCGGTACCCTGGATTGCCGCTAGTAGGGTAAAGCTACAAATATCCTTAATGGTGAACTTACAGGTGAAATTTTGTTATGATTGTAGTGTCCTCGCCTTATAAAAATACCAAGGGTCATTCCCATAACATAATCCACTATTCTGGAATGAGTGTCATAGTCATCAAAATTTCTGAAAAACAGGAAGGCATTAAATTAGCAGTTTTTTTAAAGTACTCTCCAAAAATTTCAACACAGAGGGCCACATACTTTTTTTTTCATGTCCCATTTAAATCTGACTATTTTTTTTTACTAACATGGACTTCTTGTAAGTAGGGATAGACATAAACCACAAATGAGGTGAGCTGATTGACTTTTAAATATAAGAACCTTTTGAGTTTTACTTACGGATCATAGTCTCGAAAATAAAGCTTGGTATAAAAGGGTAAACAAGCTGCAAAAACGCATAAACTTCCCATCTCAACCATTATAGCCTTGTATTGTTTCTGGTTATACTGTATGGCCAACGGGATTAACAATAAAAAGGAAAACACGTACAACTGCATATCAGCTGATACATACCATAGCTGGGTCATACACTACAAATAAATTTATTGTTATGACTTTTTGTAAATATCTTGAGATTATTGTAAACAAAGAATACAAATTCTAGATTAAAAAGTTTTTTCCTATTTTTAATTCCTTTCCGCGCATTTCCTTCTTACCCGTAATTGTATCTGAGGGCACGGCAGTGCCTCTCCAAGTTCGCGCGCCGTAACCATCTTTTCTGGAAACATTTCAGCCGATATTTGACCTACCTAAAACTCTACTTCGGAATGAGCTACGAATCTCAAACTTTGCACAGTCGTAGATCTCCATGGAATTAACAACCCCTCCAAGTTTCATGGAATTCCATAAAGTAGTAAAGTAGTTACGAAATTTCAAAAAACGTCGAAATTGCCACTCACTCACTGACTCATGTATAGATCATCAATATTCTACTGTACTTCCAGACATGCTACAAAGCTGAAATTTGGCAGACTGATAGAAATTATGACCAAACCCCTGGGCAAAAACAAAAAACCCCAAAATTTTAATTTACTCCCCTCCCCTATATATTTAAAGTTATATAAAAGTAGCATCGCCCACTTCCAGAAATGCTAGAGAGTTGAGCTTTGGCAGACTGATAGGAACTATGATAAAACTATAGGAAAAAATTAAAAAATCCCAAAATTTTAATTTGCTCCCCTCCCCTATACATTTAAAGTTATGTTAAAGTAGCATTGCCCACTTCCAGAAATGCTAGAGGGTTGAGCTTTGGTAGACTGATAGGAACTATGATAAAACTATAGGGAAAAATCAAAACACCCCAAAAATCTAATTTACTTCCCTCCCCTAAAAATGTAAAGTTAAATAAAAGTAACATTGCCTACTTCCAGACATGCTAGTGAGCTGAGCTTTGGAAGACCGATGGTAACTATGATAAAGTTATAGAAAAAAATTAAAACACCCCAAAATTCTTACTTAGTAACTTACTTCTTTCCCCTTTAAATGTAAAGTTTTGTAAAAGTAACACTGCCCACTTCCAGAAACGCTAGAGAGCTGAACTTTTTAAGACTGAAAGACAATATGATAAAACTATATGAAAAAATTTAAAAACACCAACATTTTAATTTACTTCCCTCTCCTATAAATGTAAATTAATATAAAACTAACATTGCACACTTCCAGAAACGCTAGAAAGCTAAGCATTGGAATGCTGATAGAAATTATGATAAAACCATGGGAAAAAATGTAAAAAGTCCAATATTTTCATTTACTCTCCTCCCCTATACATATAAAGTTATGTAAAAGTAACATTGTGCACTTTCAGAAACGCTAGAGAGCTGAGCTTTGGAAGGCTAATAGGAACTACGATAAAACCATGGAAAAAAATTAAAAAACCTCAAAAATTTAAGTAAGGCATTGCAAAAAATTAAGTATTATCCAATTCCTTTAAAAAAGAAGTGAAATCATAACAAAAACATTTCATGTAAAAAAAGGCCAAGTACGCGAAAATGGCATTCCGTAAAAAGAATTGAGATAAAAGTAAAGCCAAGTTCTCCAATACAAATTCCAAAATGAAAGGTTCTTACTAGTTTGGAAATATTTTTCTAAACTTGGCTATTACGGCTGTAAATGACTCTTAGGCACAGTGCTAAATTGAACATAAAGTAGTTTGACTGTAATAGCAAAGTTTAAAAAAATATTTCCAAACTAGTAAGAACCTTTCATTTTGAAATTTGTATTGGAGAACTTGGCTTTACTTTTATCTCAATTCTTTTTACGGAATGCCATTTTCGCGTACTTGGCTTTTTTTACATGAAATGTTTTTGTTATGATAAACATATTTGGGCACATTAAACGCAATGAGCAGGATCAAGAGACTTCAACATGTCCGCTATTTAAAAGGAGATAATTTTCCGTTCTTCCTTTACTTTCAACAAAAGTGACATTTTTTCCGGTGCGTTAAACTAAAGCTAATTACTAATTAGTGCTACCTATAATCAACTTGAAAATGGTGATGCTGTAAACAGGACCCTGCAGAAAAGAAGCAAGAAAACTCGTTAAGTGCCCTGGAAATAAGCAGTTGTAGATTTCCTTTATCGAACCTATGGCATAACTTTCTCGTTCCTTTCCAGTCAATGTTACGCAGTTAATTCCTTCTCTAAAGTATGCTCTTCCTATCTGCTGCGTGAACAACTAGTAATCTGAATTATTCAGACCTTTTATAAATGTTTTCGAAATGATGAAATAGTACCCTACCATGATTTAATGATAATATTCGTACAGATAATCTTTTTGAGATATCTTATGGCCTTTTCTAAATGTTTTCGGACCATTTTTTCAATAAATAGAAAAATGTCATCAAAATATATCTGGAAGATATACTATCCCACCATGATACCTACAAATATTCTTACAAAATTAAATTAAATAGTTCAAATAAAGATGATAACTATATACAGGAATAGATGATATACTATTGTACCATGATACTGTTAGTATAGATATTTTTCTTGAAATCTTTGCTCAAACTAATTTAAATAGTTCAGATAAATATCATAACTAGGGCGCAACTTGAATTTTTATTACTTTTTAAATTCATTTTTTAAAGAATACATGAAATGCAATAAAATATTTATATACCTATATGATATGGGTGGTTAGATATTCTTCAAGAAATCTCTGACCAAACTTGTTTAAATAATTCAAATAAATATCCTACTTGCAATCTGAATTCTTATGACCTTTTCTAAAGGATTTGTGTTAGTACAAATAATCTTTTGGACATTTCTCATGCCTTTATATCTGGATAGTGGGGACACCTACAGATATTCGTTTGGAAATCTCGGACCAAACTAAATTAAATAGTTCAAATAAAGATGATAACTTTATACAAGAATTCCACTAAAATATATCTAGATGATATACTAGTGTACCATGATAATGTTAGTATGCTGAAGCTTAAATAGCTTAGATGAAAATTTTAACTAGTTTTAATTTAAATTCTTATGAAATTTTATGAAAAAATATAAGAATTGCAATAAAAAATATCTATAGTTGATATTGTATTAAAGTGGCACCGCGTCATCAAAACTGGGGTGGGCGGGAAGGGAGTAGAGGGGCACAGACGGCTTTTAACTTTTTTATTGATATTGATGCCCAACACGTGGCACTGCATTAATTAGTCATCAGCTTACTATTTCAACTGCTTTTTATTTATGTCTTCTTCTAAACGCTTTCATTAAAAAGAAATATATACACTGTGTCTAATTTAAAACTTTCCACCCGGGATTTCTCGAGAACTGCTAAAAATTTTTGAAAATACCGAGACACGTCGATTTTGTTTGCGAGGGGGACACTTTTTGGCTATCTTGAAATTTTTGTAGCACGCACCACCTTCGAGGGGTATACTTTACCCCTATATTTTAAATAGAGAAAATGGCTCTAGTGATACCTTATTTTGAAGGCCTTTTGAATGTCCTTACAACCATGTAAAAATTTCAAAAATCTATCCATTAGTTTTTGAGATAATTGCGTTCAAACTTTCAAATTTAACATGGACTGATATAATAAAAATTTAATTGGAATTTTATTATTTTTCGGATTTAATTTTTATTTTATCATTCCATGTTAAATTTGAAAATTTGAAAGCAAATATCTTAAAAACTAATCGATGGATTTTCGAAATTTTTACACGGTTGTTACAAGATATTCAAGAGAGCTTTAAAATAAGGTATCACTAGACCCACTTTCCCTGTTCAAAATATAGGGGTAAAGTATACCCCTCGAAGGGGGTTCGTGCTACAAAAATTTCAAGACCAAAAAGTGCCCCCCTCACAAACAAAATAGACGTGTCTCGGCATTTTTTAAAATTTTCAGCAGTTCTCGAGAAATCCCGGGTGGAAAGTTTTAAATGAGACACTTATATAGCCGGGCTTTGACGTTTTCTGTTTGTTGTTGTTTTGACTTTTGACCGAGCTTTTTACAAAACAAATTACCGTTTTTGCAACTATATCAATATTTGCGCACATTTTAATATAACTTTGGATTCTATTTTATGTTTCTGATGTTTATTTATTAATAAAATACCTAATTCATCTATTATTTAAAAGATCTCAGCGTTTTATCATACACATATAAAGCAGCACACTGCATGTACAGTCGGGGACTTTTTAAATTGCCGCCCTGGAAAATAAAAAAAATTCCTATTTGAAATTCAGAAAAGTAGTTTGAACCAAAACAAAAAAATTGAAAACCTTACCTCTGTCTGTATACATACATATTTAAAAATATATTTGTTTTGATTTCTGTGATTGATTAATTTTGACAGAAAAAAAATAGAACGGCAATTTAAAAAGTCCCCGACTGTACAAAGTGAAATACTAATTTTTTAAGGCTTCTTTACTTAGATTTTGCAGCAAAATTAGGTTTACCATAGCTATGACGCGGAGCCACACCACTAGATATTATATCCTACCTGATGATTGTACTACAAATATTCTTCTTAAAATCTATGACCAAAGTAGTTTAAATGGTACAAATAAAGGTTGTAACTTGTAGCAATCTGAACTCATATGACCTTTTCTAAATAATTTGGAACCAATTTATTCAAAAAACACAGAAATGTCACTAAAAATATATTTTATTTTGAGATCACAACCAGTTTAAGTTAAAATAAAGCACACAGGAATTGGATACAGTGAACTGGAAGAATTTTTAGGAACTTTTGGAAATGTTTTAATATTATTTTAATTAAATAATGGGAATACTATCATGCTAAAACATACATACCTCTTTGTTTGATCAAATTACACTTATCAAAATCAAAAAATCGATGACGCAAAAGTCAAGCTTCTATGTTATGTTGTTTCTGGTATGTTATATCATGATATGTCTTATTTTATGCTATTTTTCTGTATAAACACAGCTTAAATAAATGGTGTTGACCTAAACTACTTACCAATTCCTTTCGGTTGTTGTAGTTTTGGGTGTATAGTAATACTGCCGTCCAGTGATTTTTACAGGCGTTTGTGAGGGAGTCTGCTACAGTATCTGAAAGTGGCCCCAATTGAAAATGACCCTGAACATAGGTAAAGAAAAGGAAGACTATCACAAGGGCTGGGGTAAGCCTAAAAAATATAACATTTATGTGTTTTAAGATATAGATCAATTTAAATATTACGACGTAGAAGATTGGTGGATCTTACTGTTACCTTCACAGATTTCTTTGAAGTTACCTTAAATATCTATGCAAAATTCCCAATGGCATGTTGATCGCTTGCTTCAGGGTGGATTTATGCGCTTCCGTTTTAAAGTAGAGATATGCCAATAGAAATCCTGAGATAAAGAAAAATGTGTCAACGGCTAAATGCCCGGTCTGAAGGTAGCCGGTGTAATGTTGTCTTAACCACTAAAAAAACAAGAAAATACCCTCAGAATCAGGATATTGTCAATACATAAACAAATTATGCTGGTTAGGCAGCCCTAATCCGTCATCTACGCTCAGTGGCGTATATATTGTAATCTTACAGTTTTTTTTAATGATTTTTGAGAGATTCTTTTGAAACACTGAAAATATCACATAAAATTTTATTTATGTTGGTCATTATTCTGGCAAGCCCAGTACATTGACCATACAATACTCGATGAAAGTTGACATAAAAAGTTAATTTCTCTCCAGTGTTCCTAGTAGGAACTTGTCAAGTCTGCTAAGAATATCTGCACTGTGGCTCTGCTTCAGAATAGCGCCCTACAAAATAGCGCTGCTTCAAAATAGCCCTGCCACAAAATAGCGCTGCTACAAAATAGCGTTGCTACAAAATGGCGCTTACAAAATAGCGTGCATCAAAATAGCGCCTTACAAAATAGCGCTGCTACAGAATAGCGCCTTACAAAATAGCGCTGCTACAAAATGGCGCTGCAACAAAATAGCGCTGCTACAAAATAGCTCAATCACAAAATAGCGCATATCAAAAATGCGCTGCGGCAAAATAGCGGCATCTAATTAAAACAGCAAAATTAAAAACAGCGAAATTAAATAAAGCCCCATTAAAAACAGCAACTGTTTGACTAAGGGGTCTCTTTCTAACAAATTAAAAAAAAAACTTCCCTGACTTCTTTCGCGGGATCCTAGTGGGTGTGAAACAAAACTGAACCGAACCGAACTGAATCGAAGTATCGGTTTAGTTCGGTGTGGTTTCACAACCTCTAGGATACCGGTTCGTTGAACAACAACAGTCAACAGTCAAATGAATCCAGGGCATCTAACACCTGTATTTTCGATTGTGCTTGGACCTTAAAGAACTATTTAATTGTTATTCATAATTACTACACTTACACCTTGGGCCTTGCCCTTCCCGTTATCCAAAGGAAACGACTCAAATAGTACTCCATTATGCCCAGCAATGATCCAGCACATGCTGATAAATTTCAACCCATGGAACACTAAAATTTGCTCTTGTGAACCTTTGTTGGAGGTGACGTGAAAAAGTTTTTTCCCATTGGTGTAGACGGAAAACGCTAGGCAGAGAGGATGAACTGGATCTAAAATTACATTGCACCTGGAAAAGTTATGATAAGGGCGTGTTTGTAAAGTCAACAATAATCCATCAATTAGTGAAATGACGTGAGCATCCATGAATATCAAATGCACAGATTAGGTTAAATAAGATAGCTTAGGTTCAAAAGAGCGTTATTTAAAACAGCGTCATTTAAAACAGCGGCCTCATTTGAGGAACATAGTAAACACAGCGGCATTTTTTTTATACTGGGACTTTCCATCCATTACCCAAAGAACCGAACCGAGAAACAGCCATATGCCGTGGTGGGACTCGAACCCACAAGATACGCAGCGCGCCCAACCTATGCGCGGTCGGTCCAGTCATATAGGAAGCACTGCAGCAATATGTACGAACCAACGCGCTAAGCCAGTCAGCCACGCTTCCCACACAGCAGCATTTAAAAAATCGATCGTATTGATTAAAACAGCGTCATATCAAAAAAGGAATAGTTTAATACAGCGACAATAAAAAAGCGACAATGATTTATTTTTTAAATCTGCATTGGTTCGGTTCCAGGTCCAGGTTAAGTTAGGTTTAGCGTAGTAACCTAACCAGGTTAGGTTTGGAATACTAACCTAACCTGCTTCGAAGACAGGAGAGCTATACTATTAACCTAACCAGTTTAAATTGAAAAGAAAGTCTTAAATGTCGCTCTAAACAGGTTACATTAGTAGTTAGCTTTCCTGTCCTCGACTAGTTTAGATCAGTATATCAAACCTAACCTAGTTATGTTAGTATACCTAACAACTTTAAGTAGTAAAAAATAATTAATTGTGGTTTTTTAAATGTCGCTGTTTTAATTTGTCGCTGTTTTAAATATCGCTCTCTGAAACCACAGACTATGAACGTCGCCGCATAACCACAAATTGGTTAAATGTTTATTTTATTTTTCATCTCAGCTTTTATAGATTGAAGAGTAAAACTTCTAAAGGGTCTAAGTGCCATATATTCAAAAATCTAGATTTTGCTTGAAAACGGTCGTAATTGCCAACCCCAATGCATCTGAAAAGGGTCTAGATGCAATGGAAACTGTGTTTTTTAGACCCTTTAGAAATTATACTCTTCAATTAGTTTTGAAGCCAGCTTTTCAACAACAACTTATTATTTTAAAAAACTTCTATTTTTGTGAGTTTATTTTAATCGATTAAAAAATACTCAACTACTCTCAGACTCGGTGAACCAAATTTGAAGAAGGGTTGTAACGAAGTTACTATTTTTTTATTGTTTTAATTAATTTTCTAGACTATTTAAGCTCAGACAGTTAAAATATATATTTTTTAAAGCCATTTTGTAATCTGTAAAATAATTTTCGCCCATTAATTTTGTTTCATATTTTCCGAGGAAAAATGCCATTTTGACATATCAATGTCATTAAAGCCTCTCAAGACTTTTGTTGCAAAAAGACTAGATAAAATAATATTCCGAATAAGTGAATCCATGTTCATTTTTAAAAACGTGGTTGGGTTTCATTCGGTTATTTCCGCTTGTTCTCGATTTTTAGCCGAGCTCTAGCCTATAAAACAGCAATTCATTCGCCCATACGGGGATTCAAGATTTGTTTCTCGTTTGAGAACAATGTATAGGTGGTACGCGGTGTGTGTAGATTTCGACCGGTTTCTGGTAAGAATGGGATTTATAAAAGAAACCTCGCTTTTGCCTAGTCAAAGTTTTTATAATTCTATATGATTTGAATTTATTTTGAACCGTGCAAATTACTTGTTTGTCCTTTCCCGATTCCATGCTTTCCCGTTAGTATCTTACATGTTTTCTGGTATTTATTAATTTTCTTTCGCAAGAAAATTAAGAAACAAATCGGGTTTATTACTTGTGGGCTGCAGGTTCGTCACCAACTAATAATCATCCCAGATTTGACACACCAGTTTCCCTTTTCCTGGTTTTTATTATTTTTGTTCTCTTTCGAGGAAGCAAAAATGATAACAAAGCTATATAGTTTAGTCAATGAATGGGCATGGAGGGGGGGATAATTTTTCTCTTCAGGAATATATTTGGGGCAGTTAGGAGGTAAACATACTAAAAGTCCCCACCCCTGGCACCCCCGCTTCAGTGGTGGAGGGGGTTTAAAAGGTACACTTTTTCGGTTTTTTGCCTTTAACTCGATTACGGTAAGTTGTACAAAAAAAATGTTCTATTAAAAATTAAAGACGACTAAATTCCCTTCAAAACCGTTATGCTAGCTTTAACCTTAATGAAACACATGCTGAGATAGTAACTACCGAAAATCGGTAATTTTTGAAAAACATATTAATGGCCCATATTTTTTATCAAACTTGTTTATCTAACAGTTTTGTTTTTGACTTTAGACCGATCAATTTTCTTTCAAAATGTGTACCTATTACCAATCTACCTTCAACTTGTCAAAAGATAGAGCAAACTGAAATTTTTAATGAAATTTATCAACTTTCACAAATATTACAAAAACTTTCCTATTTACTTTTTCCATTATTTATAAGTAATACACTAGGGGGCGAGAAAAGATAAAAGTTAGGGTAATGTACTGGGTGAGTTTTTATAAAGCACCACCCCATTAACTCTGTCAATATAAATCGTAGAAAGATTGAACATTAACCGTAATTAGAGAAAATAAACTTGTTTTGCTCCAGGAATGAGTTTCTAAAAAAACCCTATAAAATTCATAATGAAAACATTACAATAGATCCTCTGTTACTCTTTCAAAAAATATCTATAAGCAAAAAGAATGATGATGACTTAAAAGAATATTTGCGATATGAACTGGCTCCATTTCCTATAGCCTTATTCAATGAGAGTGGTATGAGAAAAACAAAAAAATCTGTTTTGTTTAATCTTTTTATAAAATTACTAAGCTCCAAACTTCACGAATGTGGAATCACAATGCTGCAAGCATCAGATGATGCTGATGTGCTGATTGTGAGCACTGCAATTCAAAACTCTTAAAAAAATTCATGCAATGTAGCTCTATACTTAAAAATACTCTGCCAATCTATGGGCACCTAAGCTCACACTAGGTACTATAGTTATAATGTCAGCTAATATAATCAAAAACTGAAATATATTTTATTCAACTCCAGACTCAATTACCTTTCGTTTGATACCACACAAGCCATGTTTTGACTTAAACTCAAATTTTTTCAATCTACCCCCCACCCTTTTAAAAAAAACTAAAATGTATTTTGTTTAACTCCAGACTCAATTACCTTTCGTTTGATATCACACACGCCATATTTTCACTTAAACTCTAATTTTTGACATCTACCCCCACCCTTTTTTTAAAAATAAACTAAAATTAATTTTTTTAAACTCTAGACTTAATTACCTTTCGTTTGATATCACACACGCCATATTTTCACATAAACTCTAATTTTTGGAATCTACCCCCACCCTTTTATTTGGCTTGCGTTCGGTGGATTTTGTTCATTTTTAAATGGGACCATCACGGCCCAAGACCCAACTTAGGTACCAAATTTCATTAAAATCGGACAAGCAGTTTTTGAGTTATGCGGGTTGGTCGTTACAGACAGACATACAGACAGACAGACAGACATACAGACAGACAGACAGACAGACAGACAGACAGACAGACAGACAGACAGACAGCAAAACAAAAAAGTTTCAAAATCATCTGAAACGCAAAGATATATAAAAATTTTTTGAAATCGGAGCAACTTTTTTTTTCTCGAAAAAATTACGATCACCATAGCTCACACTACTTATAGTAGTAGTGTGAGCTAAAATTCATGCAATGTAGGGAAGATGCAGCAGCTAGGACTAAAAGGAATACTGTTCCTGCATGCTTTTATTGGTTGCAATTCAACATCGGCAGCATTTCGTAAGCTTGGATTTATAAAGCTTTATCAAAAGCACCCTGAAATCCAAAAATCAGCAAAAGTATTTTACAATCCCAGCTTCTCGCATGCTGAAGTAGAAAATGCTGGACATTTATGCATGTTAAAATGGTATAACTCTCCAACAAATGAAAATTAGGGAATTGCAGAAATGCGTACCGATTTCGGTTATTTTAAAAATCGGTAGCAAGTGTCTAAATCTAAATCTGATCTATCATCACTTCCCCCAAGTGAAGGAGCAACAAAACAACATTCGTATAGAACATAGTATCAAGTACAGCTTTGGTTAGGAAATTAGGTAGCTCCAGAACTATGGGGTTGGGAATTTAAAGTAAACTGTCTAGTTCCAGTCTTCGCCCAAGATCCTGTGACACCAAAAGAAATTTTGGACATAATTTATTGTAGATGCAAAAAAAGTCGTTAAATTATTCCCATTTATGCCACAATTGTCAGGGAAATTGTCACAATGAAGACGACGAAGACATGGAATGCCTTCCGACATTGCTTAAAACTAACAACGAATATGAAACTATTGACTGAGAGGAAATTCCGGAAGTGGAGCTAGAAGCTGGCCTTTCGCAACCCAAGAGAGCAAGACAAACAAAATAATGGTCTTAAATTTACAAATCTGATAAACTTTACTTAAAAGATTTTACTACGTACATTAATGGACTAAAAAAATTCGACGATACCAAACATCTACCCAGAAATACTCTAAGTATAATAAATGAAGTTGTATATTATGCAATTTATGTGGTATGTACACCTGAGTATTTTATAAACTTATTGGGTAAAATAGTATGTAGATATAAGACGATCGGCCTAAATGCACTTTTCCTTTATACATATGTGTACTTAGTTGTGTAGTTTATTAGCATATTTGTAAATTTAAATTAAAAAACAAAATCATCATCACCATCACTTTCTGTGCCTGAAGATGTAAAGGAATGCACTTTTCCTTTATACATATGTGTACTTAGTTGTGTAGTTTATTAGCATATTTGTAAATTTAAATTAAAAAACAAAATCATCATCACCATCACTTTCTGTGCCTGAAGATGTAAAGGTTTTGGATGCTCCATATTCAATATAAATGTAAATTTGTACGCATGTACAATCCAATATATACGAACTTAATTTTAGAAGTCTAATTTCTTAAATCAACACACACACACACACAAGTTTTTTTTTGTAAAACCTTGCCCTAAATCAATAGTCCAAGTATAAATGCCTAGTGACCTATCCAATTTTTAAGGTGGTTCAATAATGTCAACCCTTAATAATAATATCTACTTCTTATTTTTGAAGTACCTCCATCAGGGTACCATCAAAAATCTGAAGTTTGTCCGAGGGCTTATGAGATGCTAAAAGCAACTACACTTTTTTTGTGGAAAATCACAAACATGAACTTTAAACTAAAACGCCTGTAACTTTTAATTTATGAGCACAAGTTAGTAAATAAATAAATATATGTTTTTATTGAATGCACAATCTTTTAGAATTTAAAACAAAAGTGTTAGATTAACAAATTTAAGAAAAAAGATGGGGCAAAAAGTTTTTTTTCAAAAATTACCGATATTCGTCGTCTTTGTCTCAGAATCTGTGATGACTAAAGGTAAGGTTAGCATAACCCTTTTATGGAAAATTTAGTCCTCTTTAATTTCTAGTAGAACATTTTTTTGCACAACACACCGTAATTGAGTTATAGGCAAAAATCGAAAAAATTGCACCTTTTCACCCCCTACGCCACTGAAGCGGGAGGGCTAGGAATGGGGACTTTTAGTATGTTAACGTCCTGACTACCCTTAACATATTCCCAGAGAGAAAAATTCTCCCCCCCTCCATGCACTCTACAACCCATTCGTTGACTGGACTAATAGATTATGTTTCGTGGGCTGTATGTTTCGTCACCGACTCATAATTGTAGCGCTTTACTAAACCCCCGTCCTCGTTTCCCGTTTCCCGTTTTTTTTTTAAAAAAGCTAAACTCCAGACTCAATTACCCTTCGTTTGATATCCCACACGCCACATTTTCACCCAAACTCTAATTTTTGAAATTTACCCCCACCGTTTTTAAAAAAAAATATGTATATATTTTGTTTAACTCTAGACTCAACCACCCTTCGTCTGATATCACACATGCCATACCTTCACTTAAACACTAATTTTTAAAATTGACCCCCACCTTTTTTTTAAAACAGAAAAAAAAGCTCAAATTTGTTTTGTTTATCTCCAGACTCAATTACCTTTCGTTTGATATGACACACGTCATATTTTCAACTAACCTGTAATTTTTGCAATCTACCCCCACCATTTTATTTGGCTTATGTTCGGTGCATTTTTTCATTTTTAAAAAGGACCATCTTGACCCAAGACACAGCCTAGGTATTAAATTTCATTAAAATCGAGCACGTGGTTTTTGAGTTATGCGTGTTGGTCGTTACAGTCAGACGGCGCGACAAAAAAGTTTCAAAATCATCTGAAACGCAAACATATATAATTTTTTTTGAAATCGGAGCAATTTTTTTCCAAAAAAAGTATAGTAGTAGTGTGAGCTAAAATTAGACAAAAGCGTTTTAGAAGTAAAAATAAAATCGCCAAAGACAGACAAACGCAAGTACATACATACCTGCAAACCTGAAATAAGATGTTTTACCTTGAAAAGGCTTCAATTCTTATTTCTCCAACAATACTGATAAAAATAACAAGTGAAATTTTTTGTTCCTTTTAACACTAAACCGGTTTTTATTTCACATTTTAAGTTACAGCGATTGCAAATTAGATGAATTTTTATTTTCTAAAAGCCTGCCAACATTAGATACTTCTCAACCAAAAGAAATACATGAATTGTTTACGGGTCCTACTTTTCGATTTTTGTTTATGTACGTATCTCAAGAACTGGGGATCGCGCGATTTTTGGTGTTTACGATCAGAAAAAAAAAGCTAAATGTTTTCCTGAAATGACAGAATTAGGCCTAATTAATGCCTTATTATCTTTAAAACAAAATATTTAAATAACCTTTCTGTTCTGTGCTAAAATTTGAACATACATTTGCCCCTGCTCGGGCGCCAAATTTGTACGAGGGTTTCGTCATCTAACGAATTTTTCCCTACTTTTGACGTCCCAGGGTTTCGGTCGATTCAATCCTGGGATTTCGAGGGATAGAATCGATCGAAATTTTCCCTCGGGCGCCACTCTAGGAAATAAGGGAGCCTAGGGTCACCCTTGCCTCTCGGGTATGCTTTTAAACAGTGGAGAACAATCAGGTAAGTAAACTACAAGTTCATTAAAAACTCAATTTCTATAAATACTATTTTATGTGTATTTTGTCATTTTAATTTAGTGGTACAAACCCTCAAAGAAAATAACTAAATATATGCAACTCAATAAATAAAATAAAACTATAAATCCCTTATTTCTATCAAGTAAAATAAAAAAAACTCCAGTTTACTCTGTTTGCTCTATTTTAGCACAGACAGTTAGGTACTTGGAAAAGCGAAAAAAGGACTTAAAACTCAACGCCCTATCACCTCGGAATTCTTACAAAAGGATTTAACAAATCTGGTTAGGTCCAATTAGATCGGATGAGTGTTACTTGAGTACTGATTTCTTTTTGCCCCAAAAAGACTTTTCCCAACATAAATAAAAAGAAATTTGCAGAAAGATTTCCTTAAACAGCTGCTAGTTAATTTCATACTATAATTTTACAAATGTACGGCAATTTAACAGGAAGAAAACGAAACTTTACCAACTTTGAAGTTTCACAGGACTGGTCGGGGCATATATGTCTCGCGGTTCGGTTCGGTAACAGGTTATGTACAAAAGAAACGGAAAAAAAATTAAACAGAATATTTACAAATAGAAACGGAGTGTGGTACCACTTTTACAGGTTTAATTTACGGTGAGAGCATATATGTCTTACAGGTAACAGGTAACAGGTTATTTACAAAAGAAACGGATAAAAAATTTCACTATACCAACTTTTAAGTTTATAAGGTCGCGGTGAGACACGGGTCTAAAGGGGCAATAACGAAGAAAAGCCATATGAAGGCAATGAAACTCTAACAACTTTTAACACAAACGGGGAATTTTAAATTGATGAATAATCGTGACAGAAAAAAAAATCGTTAATTATGAAAAATAAAAAGAGAGAATTAGGAAGAAATTAATAAATACCAGGTTTTATGTAAACGGGAGAGCTGGCTGCACAAAACCGGGATGATTATGAGTTGGTGACGAACCAAACAAGCCCACAAAACATAATCTATGGCTTCGTTATCATTTTTGCTTCCTCGAAAGAGAACAAAAATAATACAAAAAAACGGGAAACGGGAACGGGGCTGCGCTACAATTATGAGTCGGTGACGAAACATACAGCCCACGAAACATAATCTATAGCTTTGTTATCATTTTTGTTTCCTCGAAAGAAAACAAAAATAATAATAAAAAAACGGGAAACGGGAAACGAGAACGGGGGTTTAGCAAAGCGCTACAATTATGAGTCGGTGACGAAACATACAGCCCACAAAACATAATCTATAGCTTTATTATCATTTTTGCTTCGTCAAAAGAGAGCAAAAATAATAAAAAAATAAAAAAAACGGAAAACGGGAACGAGGACGGGGGTGTAGCAAAGCGCTACAATTATGAGTCGATGACGAAACATACAGCCCACGAAACATAATCTATAGCTTTGCTATCATTTTTGCTTCCTCGAAAGAGAACAAAAATAAAAACCAGGAAAAGGGAAACTGGTGTGTCAAATCTGGGAGGATTATTACTTGGTGACGAACCTGCAGCCCACAAGTAATAAACCCGAATTGTTTCTTATTTTTTTGCGAAAGAAAATTAATAAATATCAGAAAACATGTAAGATACTAACGGGAAAGCATGGAATCGGGAAAGGACAAACAATTAATTTGCACGGTTCAAAATAAATTCAAATCATATAGAATTATAAAACTTTGACTAGGCAAAAGCGAGGTTTCTTTTATAAATCCCATTCTTACCAGAAACCGGTCGAAATCTACACACACCGCGTACCACCTATACATTGTGCTCGAACGAGAAACAAATCTCGAATCCCCGTATGAGCGAATGAATTGCTGTTTTATAGGCTAGAGCTCGGCTAAAGATCGAGAACAAACGGAAGTAACCGAATGAAACCCAACCACGTTTTTAAAAATGAACATGGATTCACTTATTCGGAATATGATTTTATCTAGTCTTTTTGCAACAAAAGTTTTGAGAGGCTTTAATGACATTGATATGTCAAAACGGCATTTTTCCTCGAAAAATATGAAACAAAATTAATGGGCGAAAATTATTTTACAGATTACAAAAGGGCTTTAAAAAAAACATTTTTTAACTGTCTAGAAAATTAATTAAAACAATAAAAAAATAGTAACTTCGTTACAGGGTTGCGTATTGAAAAAAAAAATATGAACGCTTTGATTCCACCGGTGCGGTGATTCCATCGATTACTTTTGACAAATATTAGCAACGAACAGTTTGGTAATTCGTTCTATTCGTTTAAATGTGAGAATTAAACAGAGAGCGTTTATACAAGAAACGTCAAAACATCAAGCATTTTCATTGTTTTATTAACCAATAATAACCCTGCTCTGGAGGTAGGTTATCTTTGGTTAAAAGAACAATAAAATCACATTTTGACGTTTCTTGGTTAAACGTTCTCTGTTTGATTCTCGAATTTAAACGAACAGAACGAATAACCAAACGGTCCGTCGCTAACATTTGCCTTTTAAAAACACGCCCTGACGGAAAGCTAAACTAGGTAGGTATGTACTAGAGGCCCTGGATACGTTTGACTGATGTGGTTCCCCAAAGGTGAGCAACTTATATTGCCTGCTCACTCTTTCTTACACAATCCAGTTTTACATCTAAAACGTCTAGACCTTGTCTTATTGTTATTTCCCTAAAGGCCGCTTGACATGGAGCAATTCACTTGCAGTTGCATGCAAGATTCGGGTCCCTGACATGACATCAGTTGTATAAACAAACATTTATGGAGACTAATCTTCATGTCAAGCGGCCTTTAGGCATCTTTTTGTCGTTTTTATTATTTTAGGTTAGGAAATACTTCAAATGTTGATAACAAAAACAAAACACTACTAACTATAGAACACAACACTACTAAGTATAGAAATCGAAAATGGGAAACGCAGACGTTAGGATCTTAATACAATTTATGACATTTAAACAGCGCCATCGCGTAGCTAGCAAGTAAACTATTAGTACATTTAATTGACGTACATATCGCACCCCCAAAAGATCAAAGACCTAACTCAAAAAATTGGGAAATCGAGTTTTTGTCAAAATCAGACTTAAATGAGAGCTAACTATCGATTATGTGGCCGGAAAGTGCTTTATTAAGTCACTCTAGTCACTAAGGCCTAACTTTTTTTTCTTTAAAAATCCCCCACCTATTTTCTATGTAGACAAAAAATAGTTAACAATTTTCTTAGAAAAAACATTTCCTAACAAGCATCCCAAAAAAAAAATGTTCAATTATCTTTCGAACAAGATTTATATATATAAACAAAATCTACAAAAAACCTATCATCAGTTATTTGCGTTACCTGAAAAGTCGTATTTTTTGAGTAAGGTCTTTGTTCTTTTGAGGGTGCGAATATCAAAAAAATAATTTCATTGTTTTTCTTTTTTCATATAAGCTTAATGAGGTACCTCAAAATGGGGTCATGCGATCTGGAAAAAAGTTGTGTGTGTAAAAAACCCTTTCCGGGGGTCCGACGAACATTTTTTTGCGTCAGGAAGAAAGCCCGTGTAAGAACTTAAAAACATCAACTTATGAAGTGTTTTTGCTTTTCTCCAAAAAAACAAATATTAAACCGCTAGAAGCAGCATTTTGTTTAAAGCCAGCACCATGAACCAATTCGGTCCGTTGTGCATCCGTCGCAAGAATGCAGTGTTTTCAACTTTTCGAAAAAAATAATAAAATGGATCCATGACGGACCTGATACATTTCTAGCACATTAGCACACTCCAAGCAAACTCCATTCTATATCAGTCTTAAAAATAGTTTTTTGTAAATTTCACAGAAACCAAAGCTCCTATAAAGTTTTTGATTATAACATAAATTATTAGATAGTTTAAGTTGTGCTACGTATTTTTACATAAGCATGAGATTTGACAGTTGCGCAAGCGCAATTCCTCACACCGTCGTCAAGGTCACGTTAGGAGCTTACGTATTTACGTTAGCTTACGGCAGTCTGCGGGCACCTTAATGTTACCAAAGAATAGAATTGGTTGATTGACCGATCGAAAAATGAGGCGTAGACGATAATTTCCGCTTCCAGTACAAACGATTCTTTGCAAATATACTCCTACTGTAGTTGAAAAGACAAATAACAAAATTGTAACATCAAAAAAACACAGTGCCGAATTCCATATTCTCTGCTATTAGTAGACTTGTTATGGTAACGTAAAAACATTCAACTTAAACTCAAATTTGGAACAAAACGTAGAGCGCTTAACGTGCAGTTTTACGTAAAAATACGTAGCACAACTTAAACTATCTATTGAGAAAAATACGTTCTACTATATTCCGAACCGCATATTGATGCGATGCTCCAATAAAAAGTTAGCATACAGTAGACTCGCGCTAGTGTGAACACGAAAACAATCTGCACGTTCATACCGTGGAGACTGTTCACATTACGGAAGGTCTATTCTAAAACCGATATATTATTGGTAAGATATAATCAATCCATACCTATCAACTTTTAAATGTAACTATTCTTATAATTTAGAGCAAAGTTTAAGTAAGTTTCTGCTGAAAATGACAAATTAATGTATCGACAAATACTACAATTATGAATTTTGATGAAACTTAAAGATTTACATATTATTAGGTAAAATACGTTATTTAATATGTTATTTTAGTCCGAACTTCTCTAGCTGACCAATGAGTGGCTACTGCTCGGTCTCAATATTTCTTAGGCTCTAACACCTATGTTGTTTGTTTCTGACTATAATGTAACCACCACACAAGTGATTCCAAAACATACTTTACTGCAACTTTTTCAGGTGTCTTCATTTCGTTCCCAAATTCGACGTCCAGACTTACCTGTAGGAGCAAGACTTAAAAATTTCTTGGTTTTGGTACTAGTATTTACCACAAAAAACGAATTAAAACTAAGTAATTCTCGGTAATTCCCCTAAATCTTATCATTTAATTAACACCTTTTTTCCGTTTTCATACGATCGAGACTCGTTACTCTTTATACTACTATAATACATTTATCCTCACTGTTCACACTACTGGGAGGTTCACACAAGCGTGTGTTCACACCAGCGCGAGTCTACTGTATTTTTAATTTTTTAACTGCCAAAAAACCGTCATTAGCATTAATGGATTTTGACCCAAATCTAATCAGCTCATTATAGTGTCGAACACTAGTTTACCTATAAATTTCATAAAAATTGGTTTAGGAGCTATCGTGTTACGGACAGATAGACACATACAGAAACACACACGCACAGACAGATATCACGCCGATATTGCTAAGATATGTCCAAATACACCCAAATACACATTTTCGGCGTTACCTAAAAAAATAATACTTTCTAAAAATTTAAATTTTGGATATAAAATTCCCTTACACCCGGTTTCCACCTATGCATGCCCACCCCGATTCAAAAAACGCATCAGGTGACGCGGCATTTAAAACCGGTGCAAATTCATGGTCCATCACGTGATGCGTTTTTTCAATCGGGGTGGGCACGCATTGGTGGAAACAGGGTATTACTCTATCACGATACACCAGTATATATCGAAATTTAACTTACCAACTTTAAAGTAGTAAATAAAAATGTCGTAAAAAGTGGAAATCGTCATCAGAAAAACCAGAAAAACTATTACAACCCTAGAAAAAAATAATAAATAAACAATGGTCAATTATACCTAGAATCCCTAAATATCATACACAGAAAAAAAACAGTTGTTGGTTATTTGGCGCAAAAAGTTCGATACTAAGGTCACTGTATAACGAAGTTCCTTCTAAAGAACTTCATTATACAGTGACCTTATTCTATACTAGTCTACACTATTTTGGCATTTCATTTATTTAGTTTTTACTTTGTGGATTACATTTTCCATCGTTGCCTGGTCTATCTGTCGGTCTAGATGTTGGCGCTATAACTCGAGATTGCATTAATCAAATTTAAAGAAATTTTACACAAATGTACAAAGTCATGTTTAAAAAAAATAAAACTCTGTAGTAGAGATCGGTAAGTAAAGAAGCGTTATTAGAATTTCTCATAGCGAATTCTTTTGAGCAAGTTAGTGCGCCACTCGTGGTCCACTTACACTGTTTGGTTGCTGTCAAAAAATTGCTCTAGTGCAGTTTCAAAAGAACACGAAAGTGCACTAGTGCCACATGAGCTCTTATAGCGAATTCTTGTGAGAAAACCAGTGCGCCACTCGTAGTCCAATGACAGTGTTTGTGTGCTGTGAAAAAATTGCCCAAGTGCAGATTCAAAATAATACGAAAGTACACTTTGCAATACGAGCTCTTATAACGAATTCATTTGAGAAAGCTAGTGCGCCACTCGTACTCCACTGACACTGTTTGGGTGCTGTCAAAAAATTGCACCAGTGCAGTTTTAAAAGAATACGAAAGTGCACGAGTGCAACACGAGCTCTTACAGCGAATTCTTTTGAGAAAGATAGTGTGCCACTCGTGTCCACTGACACTGGTTGGGTGCTGTCAATAAAATTGCTCCCGTGCAGTTTCAAAAGTATACGAAAGTGCACTAGTGCAACACGAGGTCTTATAGCGAATTCTTTTACGAAAGCTAATGCGTCACTCGTGGTCACTGTTTAGGTGCTGTTAAAAAAAGTGCATTAGTGCAGTTTCGAAAGAATACGAAAGTGCACTAGTGCAACACGAGCTCTTATAGCGAATTCTTTTAAGAAAGCTTGTGCGTCACTCGTGATCCAGTGACACTGTTTAGGTGTTGTCAGAAAATTGCCCCAGTGCAGTTTCAAAAAAATACAAAAGTGCACTAGTGCAACACGAGCTCTTATATCTAATTCTTTTGAGAAAGCTAGTGCGCCACTCTTGGTCCACTGACACTTTTTAGGTACTGTAAAAAAATTGCCCCAGTGCAGTTTCAAAAGAATACGAAAGTGCACTAGTGCAACACGAGCTCGGAGAGCTTGTGGCGAAAAATGTGCACTAAGTGCAACACTGAGCTTGTCAGTTGCTCAAAATACAAAAAATTGCACTAGCTTTTCCAAAAGAATAGTGGCACACTAGTGCTGCACTTTTTTCCCAAAAGAATTCGCCATCAATTTATTTTTCATTGTAAGATGTACCGGGTGGGCCAAAAAAACCGGACAATTTTTTTTTCATTATAACTTTTGAACTATGCCATCGATTTTAATGGAACAAACTGCGCTGGCAGAGAATTATTCAGTTTTGACCTAATACACTTTTTTTTCCGCCATCTTAAAATGGAAGATGGCGGACGAAATTAAATTGTACCCTTCAAAGATGCTCGTTTATTCTTATGTTGCGAACATCTTTAAATTACTTTTTTAAATCGTTAAACAAGCTGCGTTCTTGCCACACACAACAAAGTATGAATCAACAAAATCGGTCCAATGGTTCTAAAAAAAATATTTTTGTTTCAACCACTCTTTTGAATATTATACGATTGCCTTGCCAATCATGTCTGCATTTATTTCCCTATAAATTCCGTAATACTGAACCGATTTCGATGAAATAAAAAACATCTAGTGAGAACTGATTGCTTTTTATAGATCATGGTCAAAAAATGGCGGACAGAATCATACTTGATTCTTCAATATGGCGTGTTTATTCTAATTTTCTGGAAATGTTTTAGATTTTTTTTAATTTGGAGAAAAGCACTACTTTTCCCGCGCACAATGAGGTGCAAATTAGTAAAAATGTGTTCTTAAAAAATCTATTTTTGTGTTACAGATTATATGATTGCAATCATGGTGAGAATTGAATGTTCTTTAAAGATTGTAATCGAAATTTGCCGCCATCCTAAAAGTTAAGATGTCGGACAGAATCATACTTGACCCTTCAAAGAGACACTTTTATTCTTATTATCCGAAAATGGTTTAGTTTTTTTTTAATTTGTAGAAAAGTACTACCTTTCTCCCGATTAATAAAGTACAATTTAATAAAATTGGCCAAGTGGTTCTCACAAAATCTGATTTTGTTTTAACCATTGTTTTACAAATTATACAATTGCATTGCCCATTTCTGCCCGATATCTTAAATTCTAAGATGGCGGTAAATTTCGATTATAATCTTTAAAGAGCAATCAATTGTCACTACGATTTTTTATATTTCACTAAAATCGATTAAGTAACAACGCATTTATAAGAAAATTGATGCAGACAGGATTGGCAATGCAATCGTATAACCTCTAAAACAATGGCTGAAACAAAAATAGATATCTTGAGAACCACCACACCGATTTTAATAATCTTTACATCGTTGTGTGGGAAAAAAGTAGTGCTTTTCTATAAATGAAAAAAAACTAAAACATTTTTCGGAAAATAATCAATCTAGTATGATTCTATCCGCCATCTTAAATATTAAGATGGCGATAAACGTTAATCATGATCTTTAAAAACCAATCAATTCTCACCAGGATGTTCGTTATTTCATTAAAATTGGTTTAGTAGTAATGAATTTATAAGGAAATAAATGCAGACATGATTGGCAAAGCAATCGTATAATATGCAAAAGAATGGTTGAAACAAAAATATATTTTTTAGAACCACTGAACCGATTTTCCTGGTTCCTAGCACGTTGTGCGTGGCAGGAAAATAATTAGAACACGTTCACAAACCAATAAACGAGCATCTTTTTATTTTAATTTCGTCCGCCATCTTGGATTTTGAGATGGCGGACAAAAGACAAAACTCTGATTAATTCTCTGCCAAGTGTAGTTTGTCCCATTAAAATCGATTGTTTAGTTCAAAAGTTATAATGAAAAAAAAATGTCCGGTTTTTTTTTGGCCCACCCGGTAGTACAAATTTTACTTACCCAATTATGATATCAGGAGTTTTCCATTTGTCTTCTTTAGTTGTACAATACCCGTCATTAATTAAATTTTGATACTCAGAACTGATGTTTAAAGCCTTTATAATATGGGTTTTGTTACATTTATTGGGTATACAGATACTTAATTTAAAGGATTCCTAAAAGTTAAAAGTACACTAAGGACAAAAACTACAGTTGTTTTAATGTGCTGGTTGTCCCAAGTTCGATGTTTATAGGGGTCCAAGTATTTTTAAGGAGGAAAAAAAATTACATCCCCATTTACGAGACTTGATTTTCAAAAGAAGTCATTTTTTAAAAGCAATTTGTGAGGTGGTTTTTGTTGCTAGCTGTTTTTTACAGCTGTTTTTATTAAGAATTTATCAAACTAAATTTTGTTTACAACTAGCTTGCTTGTATCCCTGGATCATATTGGATTTATACGTCATTAAATAGAGCATAAAAAGAGCTTTATAACCATGCAAACCAAGCCTATCTTCGAATCACGAAAAAAGTGAATTTATTAAAAAAACAGTATTTTGCTTAGCTGATTTTAAAACAAAAATATAGTAATTGTGTTTGTTGTTAGACCTACACACGTAACTATCTGTCAAAACTTTGCTTTTATCTGTTATTTTTTAAGTGTACTTTTTTACCTTTAGCAAAAAAATTTTTTTAAATTGTATCCGTTATTTATGATACTGAAATTAACAAACTGGAACATTATTTTATGATTGATTTACCTCAAAAGAAGATCAAATATTATCAACTAGAGCTCAAACCTAACATAGGTATCAATCCTACCAATTAGGAACATATCTTGAGCTTCTCCAGCGTTGTTATGGCACAAAATGAAATACTCATGCATGTCTAATTGAAACTTTACACATTAAATTTAACTGGTAGTGTAACTCAAATTTTTTTATCAAATATCAAATTGCAAATAATGCAAGGACCTCAAACTATAAACAACAAGTGAAATTAAAGAAAGAAAAATATGAAAAAAGTTTTTCTGTCTTCGGCCGGGACTCGACAGTGGGAAAGAAGAATTAAAGAGATCAGTTGGATGACTTGGTCAAGTTAATACCCTGAAAATTTCTCGTTCTTGTATTGAGACACCGCGCCCCTGCATAGAAGGAAGATTTACGAAAATTTATGTGTGATCTTCGGTAGTTAAATGCTTAGAATGTTTGCGTACAGAGCAAGAGGTTCCGCGTTCGAGTCCCGGCCGAAATCAAAAATTTTTTTTTCTTATTTTTCTTTCTTTAGTTTCACTTGTTGTTTATAGTTTTAGGTTCTTGCATTATTTGCAATTTGGTATTTGATAATTATATTGGCAATCGTCCATTGCGATCAGAAGTTTTAACACACGAAAAGGTGATCTCATGCTTTCAAACGTTGATTCTTTACGGCTAATTTGAGTTATCATACCTTTGACAGTGGGAAAGAAGAATTAAAGAGATCAGTTGGATGACTTGGTCGAGTTAATACCCTGAGAATTTCTCGTTCTTGTATTGAGACACCGCGCACCTGCATAGATGGAAGATTTCCGAAAATTTATGTGTGGTCTTCAGTAGTTCAATGCTTAGAATGTTTGCCTACAGAGCAAGGTTGAAAGGTGGAAGACGCTTTTTACTCATTGGGCGTCGACCGGTGAGATACCACCATGCCAGAAGTGAGTAGCGCTAAGTGGTATCACCACGTTCCGCTACTGCCTGGCAGTCCGGTTCCAACAATGAGTAACAGATAGCATGATGGCGCCTCCAGGATCAAAATATTCCGGAGGTAAAATACCCGACCACTCGGACCTCCGGGCGTCGGGTGATCCTGGGGGTCCTTCATGCAAAGATATTAAAAGAATACCAAAAACTCAACTCAGAATTGATTTTAGCAATATAAGAGGATTAGGTACCAACATGAATTCAGTTCACCAATATCTTGAAGAACAAAGACCTGACATCCTTGTTCTCACTGAAACTAAAATCAGTTCTGCAACACCTATTGTGAACTATCTTTATCCCGGCTATGACCTACACCACCGATTTCGACATAATTTTGGGATCTGTGTGTACATTAAAAATGACCTTTCATGTCATCGAGAGGAGAAGCTAGAACCAGCGAACCTCGATATCATATGGCTGAAATTCACCTCAAAGTCATCGACCAAGTTCATTTGCTGCCTCTACCGACCGCCAAGTAACACCGAGTATCAAAACTTTTTTGCGACATTATCCGAAAACTGTGATAGTATACAGACTAACTATCCACATGCGGAAATTGTTTTTTTAGGCGATTTTAACGTCCACAATATACCCTGGCTAAAACACCACAACAAAACAGATAATGAAGGCAGGGAAGCAGAAGCTTTTGCCATAAGTTGTGGTCTAACGCAGCTTGTCGATGAACCTACCCGTATCTCAGAAAGGGGTGAATTTGCAGCGCTTTTAGACTTGTTCCTAACTACAAATCCTGACTTGTACACAATTCAAGTAGATCCCCCACTTGGTTCATCCGATCATAAACTTATAAGAACAAAGTGCGAAATGTTCATACCGCCAAGCCAACAATCACTTCCTCGTAAAATGTGGCACTATAAATCGGCAAAATGGAATGACCTTAAACAGTTTTACCTGGATTTTCCATGGCAAGAGGTTTGCTTTAAAACAGCTGATCCCACTATTTGCTGTAATGAAATAACAAAAGTAATCTTATCTGGAATGGATGCATATATCCCACATACAATAAAACGCAGAGCTAATGCAAAACCTGAACCAACAGCCAGTGTCAAACGGCTGTACAGAAAAAACACAGAGCATATAACCTTTGGAAACGACAACAAACCGCTCAAAACCACACAGAATTTATAGAAGCCAGAAATAGTTGCAAAATTACTATTGACGCCGCCAAAGAGACATACAATCAAAGAATAAAAAACAGGTTGCTGAATTGTCCAAGTAGTTCTAGGTCCTTTTGGTCTCTTGCAAAAGCCGTTGGATCAAACTTCACCAAGTCATCCATACCACCACTTACAGATAAAAATACTCACTTAGCCACAACATCAGAGGAAAAAGCCAATATGCTGGCCAAAATCTTTTCCTCCAACTCAAACCTAACAGTGCCAAATGGAAAAACTCCACCGTTCATTGAAAGGGTTTCCCACAGTATGCCAGAAGTACCCTTTTGTCACAGAGAAATACAAAAATCCCTTAAAAAGTTGGATACAAACAAAGCAATGGGTCCAGATGGCATTCCCGCGATAGTACTCAAAAATTGTGCTAGCGAACTCACCCCAACTTTCGCAAAATTATTCAATTTATCTTATAGGCAAGAAGTCTATCCATCATCATGGAAGTCTGCCGCAGTACAACCCATTCCAAAGAAAGGAAAAAAGACAGATCCATTAAACTATAGACCAATTGCTCTACTTCCGGTGATATCAAAAGAAATGGAAAGAGTTGTGAACAATCACCTAACCAAGTACTTGGAAAAGTACAAAATTATTAACGACAAGCAATACGGATTTCGAAAATATAGGTCAACTGGCGATTTACTTACATACGTCACTCACTTATGGCAAAAAGCGATTGAGTTGCGAGGTGAAACAAGAACAATTGCCTTAGATATATCTAAAGCATTCGATAAAGTCTGGCATGAAAATCTGATCAACAAGCTCAAAGCAACGGGATTGTCGCCGAGACTTTGCACTTGGTTTGAAAGTTACCTTAAGGATAGATCCATTTATGTTGCACTGGATCGCCGGAACTCAAACTCTTACCAAATAAATGCTGGTGTGCGACAGGGAGCAATCCTTTCGCCAACACTTTTTCTGATTTACATAAATGACCTCATAGATAAAACAGTAAATCCACTTTATTGCTTTGCAGATGATGGCAATGTAGTCTCCTCAGTCATACCACCCACATGTCTCTCCGCACGTGAATTCCATTACCTTAGACTAACTGAAATATCACAGATAAATAACGACTTGGAGATAATAGAGGACTGGGGCAACAAAAACCTTGTACAGTTCAACGCGCAGAAAACCCAAGCAGCCCTGTTTTCAAAAAAGACCAGCACCGGTGAGCCAAACATCATGCTATCTGGAAGTGCTGTCGCATTGCAGAGCCAGTTGAACATCTTAGGAGTCACTGCAGAGACCAACATGTCTTGGCACAGTCACGTGGCAGATATAGCTAAAAGGGCGTCCCAAAAGCTTGGGGTGCTATTTCGTACAAGACATCTGTATACACCAAGCCAACTGCTGACACTCTACAAAGCCCAGATTCGACCAACTATGGAGTACTGCTCACATATATGGAGTGCGGCACCCAAACATACCTTAATGCTTTTGAACACCGTGCAAAAACGAGCTATCAAGCTGATCAATGACCCCGCACTTACCCGTAGCTTGGATAGTCTCGAACATCGAAGAACTGTGGGCGATCTATCTCTCTTCTACAGGTATTATCACGGAAAATGCTCTGAAGAGTTGGCACGTATGATCCCCCCGGGAGTAGCACCTACTAGGCGAACACGTCAAACAGACGGTAACCATCAATTTATTGTCAAAATAGAGGCACCAAGAACCTCATTATATCAGAATTCATATCTCTGGAGAACAGCATCGCTGTGGAATAAACTCCCTGCGACAGTTTTCCCTGCAGGTTACAACCTGAACCGTTTCAAAACCAACACACACCAATATTTCCGCGCACTTGCTGCTTCTCGAGCGTGATAGGGCTCTCCTTGCGAGTGCGCATACCCGTAAAAAAAAAAAAAAAAAAGAGGTTCCGGGTTCGAGTCCTGGCCGAAGACAGAAAAACTTTTTTCTTATTTTTCTTTCTTTAATTTCACTTGTTCAAAATTTTTTATTGAGAAACTTAAAAATTCGTAACAGATAAATCAAATAATTGGCAAACATTTGACAGATAGTTACGTAGGCATGCAGAACAAAGTAGGCTATGTTTTCAAAAAAACTATTCATTTGCCGCAGTCGCTAATACAAGACTGCCGAATTTTATAAAATTTGTATACAAGGTGGCGACTATATTTAAATTTTTCAAAAAACACTATGTTCAGTATTTGCTCGATATCTTGAACACCCCTGCAGATATTTTGTCGCCAAACTTTAGAGGATTGTTTTCGAGATACAGGTTGTTAAGTTTTAATTTTAGCTCACACATATACTATACTATAGTAGTGTGAGCTATGGTGATCCTAATTTTTTCGAGAAAAAAAATGTTGCTCCGATTTCAAAAATTTTTATATATCTTTGCGTTTCAGATGATTTTGAAACTTTTTTGTTGCGCCGTCTGTCTGTCTGTCTGTCTGTATGTCTGTCTGTCTGTCTGTCTGTCTGTCTGTATGTCTGTCTGTAACGACCAACGCGCATAACTCAAAAACCGCCTGGCCGATTTTAATGAAATTTGGCACCTAGGCTGGGTCTTGGGTCAAGATGGTCCCATTTAAAAATGAACAAAATCCACCGAACACAAACCAAATAAAAGGGTGGGGGTAGATTTCAAAAATTAGAGTTTATGTGAAAATTCAATTCAAATTCAAATTCAAAAGTAGCTTTATTGTCAAAAATATATCAAGTACACATAGACAAAGCCTTGCTTAAACTAAATAAATAGGTTATACATACAGCACTACAAATTAACCTTATCGTTATCACCAAACACACCTTTGTTAAAAAGTACTTATTATAATTTTTATTTTTTTGCAATGGTAATGAAGAATACTTGACCACGTGTAAAAAAAGTAGGAACAAATATCCAAGCAATGTCAGCCATCATTAGGTAGATTTGCTATAAAATATATAAAAACAATCGCTTAAAAGTAAAAGATCGCCGCATCGTAAATACAGTGTGCGAACTTTGTCCTTTGCCGCATGTTTTTTTAGGTGTAAGCGACAAAAGAACAATGAAAATCTTTGTCAAAGGAAAATTTGTAGCAGTGGTAGGTAAATAAAAAAAAGTAGGTACATTAAGTTACACAGCAATAAAACAAATAAATTAAAATAGGGATCCCTCATGACATAAATATATATATATATATATATATATATATATATATATATATATACACATACACATATGCACATATACACACACACACATATACATACATACACACACACATACACACATATATATTTTTTCCCCTGTCAAAGATACTATCTAGGTAAAATGTAAGAAGACAAAAAATATATATATATATATATATATATATATATATATATCTACAATACTTCAAAATACAGTATATTGTTCACCAAAGAATTCCTCAAGAGTATAAAAAACTTTGGAAATTAGAAACTCCTTCGTCTTTTGTCTAAACTTTTTATAACATGGAATTTTTCTTATCTCCAAAGGCAAATGGTTAAAGAGTTTTCTACCATTATAAATAAATGAATCCTTAATTAACGTTGAGTGAGGAATTGGTAATGATAAAATATGCAGACGGCGCAAACTGTACCTGTTAGATATATTTGTTTCGTGTGCATATTTTTTGTAAATGAGACAAACGGTCTCTAAAATAAATAGGCTACACAAAGTCAAAATTTTATGTCTTAAAAATAATGGCCTGCATGAGCATCTTCTTTTAACCCTAAATATATTTTTAATGCCCTTTTTTGCAAAACAAATACAGATTTAAACAGATAATCAGTACAGCTTCCCCAAAAACAGATGCCATAAGACAGATGCGATTGAACTAAAGAGAAGTAACAGTTTCTCGCAATCTCAAATCCCAGGTTGTCCGATATTACTCGCAAAGCAAAGGAAGAAGAAGCAATTTTAGTTTTTAAGTTTTTAATATGTTCGTCAAATTTTAAGTTGTCATCCAATACTAATCCTAAAAATTTATTGTGCCCTGGGTTTGAGATTTTTTCGTCTGCTAGTTTAACTTCATTCAACTTGCATTTAAAATTTAAAATTTTTGTTTTTGAAATATTTAGAGATAAAAGGTTGGCATCGCACCACTCTTTAATGATATGCACATCTTCTTGAACAATAATAGAGAGATTTTCTTCATTTGGATCATGCCAAATGATTGTGTAGTCGTCAGCAAATAGTGTTATTTTTCCTTTAATTGGTAGATGCGCGATGTCGTTTATAAAAATAAGAAACAATAATGGCCCCAATATAGAGCCTTGCGGAACACCAGTATCTATGTTTTTAAATGAAGAATTTAGACCATTAAATGCAACACTTTGTGTTCTATTGCACAAATATGACTGAAACCACTCATGAGGCAAACCTCTTACTCCATACACAAACAGTTTCCGTAATAAAATGTCATGATCAACACAATCAAACGCTTTGCTCAAGTCACAGAAAACAGCTGCTGCCTTATCTCCTGAGTTAAGCTCAACATATAAATTATTTAAAAAATTAAAGATCGCATCAAAATATGGCGTGTGTGATATCAAACGAAAGGTAATTGAGTCCGGAGTTAAACAAAATACATTTTAATTTATTTAAAAAAAAGGGTGGGGGTATATTTCAAAAATTAGAGTTTAAGTGAAAATATGGCGTGTGTGATATCAAACGAAAGTTAATTGAGTCCGGAGTTTAACAAAATACATTTTAGTTTTTGTTTTATTTCAAGGGTGGGGGTATATTTCAAAAATTTGAGTTTAAGTCAAAACATGGCTTGTGTGGTATCAAACGAAAGGTAATTGAGTCCGGAGTTAAACAAAATACATTTTAATTTATTTAAAAAAGAGGGTGGGGCGAGGGGTCATCAGCTTTCAACAGTACTGTACAAATTTCACAACAGGACCCGACAGTACCACGACAGGACCCAAAAGTACTCGACAGTACCCAACAGTACTCGACAGTACACGACAGGACCCAACAGTACCCGACAGTACACGACAGTACCCAACAGTACTCGACAGGACCCCACAGTACTCGACAGTACACGACAGGACCCAACAGTACCCGACAGTACACGACAGTATCCAACAGTACTCGACAGTACAAGACAGGACCCAACAGTACTCGACGGTACACGACAGTACCCAACAGTACACGACAGTACGTAACAGTACTCAACAGTACACGACAGTACTCGACACTACCCCCTAACCCGAAACAGTGGCGGCATAGATGCGAAAAGACAAGATGAGCTTTTTTTTTTGCTCGCATGTTTTTTGAGGGCGCGCTTTGTCCCTGTCGGACCCCCCCAAGACACGACGACAGTACTCAACAGGACCCAACAGTACTCGACAGTACCCAACAGTACACCGACAGGACCCAACAGTACTCGACAATACACGACAGTACCCAACAGTACTCGACAGTACACGACAGTACCCAACAGTACTCAACAGGACCCAACAGTACACGTCAGGACCCAAGTCCTGTTGGACGCTGTACAAAATTTTAGGGTGCCGATGACCCCTCGGGGTGGGGGTATATTTCAAAAATTTGAGTTTAAGTCAAAACATGGCTTGTGTGGTATCAAACAAAAGGTAATTTAGTCTGGAGTTGAATAAAATATATTTCAATTTTTAGTTATATTAGCTCACACGTACACTATAACTATGGTACCTAGTATGAGCTTAGGGGCCCATATATTGGCAGAGTATTTTGTTGCGCCGTCTGTCTGTATGTCTGTCTGTCTGTAACGACCAACGCGCATAACTCAAAAACCGCTTGCCCGATTTTAATGAAATTTGGTACCTACGCTGGGTTTTGGGTCGAGATGGTCCCATTTAAAAATGAACAAAATCCACCAAACACAAGCCAAATAAAAGGGTGGGGGTGTATTTCAAAAATTAGAGTTTATGTAAAAATATGCTGTATGTGATATCAAACGAAAGGTAATTGCGCCTGGAGTTAAATAAAATACATTTAACTTTAAAAAAAAGGGTGGGGGTAAATTTAAAAATTAGTGTTTATGTGGAAATATGGCGTGTGTGATATCAAACGAAAGGTAATTGAGTCTGGGGTTAAATAAAATACATTTTAGTTTAAAAAAAAAGGTGGGGGTAGGTTTGAAAAATTAAAGTTTAAGTCAAAACATGGCTTGTGTGATATCAAATGAAAGATAATTGAGTCTGGAGTTCAATATATTTCAGTTCTTAGTTAGCTATATTAGCTCACACGTACACTATAACTATAGTACCTAGTGTGAGCTTAGGTGTCCATAGATTGGCAGAGTATTTTGTTTATTTTTTCTTTATAACTCGTGCAGTTTTTAAAATGTTTAGCTGGAACGTGTATTTAGCTACAAGGCATACATCATTAAGCATGCAAAATATCGGGAAAAAACTACAGGGTGATTTTGATGGTGGTGATTTTTACGGGGTCATGCCCCCTTTTTTCTCCCAGAACTTTTTTGCAGTAAGTCACTGGCAGATTCAAAAATATAAAAATAATTTATTATTCCTTGTTTTATTCAGAAACTTTTTTATTTCTTGCAATTTTTTGTATCTCTAACAGTTTTTGAGAAAAAAGAGCATTTGTATCTTTGGTCACTATTCAAAAATTACATAAAACTGGCATAAAATTAAAATAATGTAATGTGTAGTGACAGCAGAGTTCACATTTTCCTTGTTATGTCGTTTTTCTCGAAAACAGTTTTAGATGCAAACAATTGCAAGTGACCAAAAAGTTTCTGAATAACACATTTTATTTTATATTTTTGAATCTACCACTAGCTTACTGAAAAAAAATTCTAGGGTGAAAAAAGGGGCATGACCCCTGAAAAAATATCACCCTGTAGTTTTTTCCTGATATTTGGCATGCTTAATGATGTATGCGGTTTAGCTAAATACACTTCCGAATTTGAGCCAAACATCTCAAAAACTGCACGAGCTATAAAGAAAAACAAACAAAAAATTGAAACTTTGACACCCTGTATCTTGAAAACTGAGCATTTGCGGACATTTTTTCTTAAAATCACTCAAAATATCATCCTCTGCAGCATGGCGATATACTTTATTAACACCCTGTATAACTTGCCACAAAAATTCTTATTATTTTGCAATTATTTCATTTGATTAAACTGCTTGATGTTTTGAAAGTTGTACCTTCTATGTAGATGCGTTCCCCTTACAATTAAAATTTTAGTGATATATGGCCCATCCAAGTGATGCATTCAAGATATCCAGGCTAAGTGATATCCTGATTATAAAGTGCTCTTATAAATTATTAATTAAAAAGACCTGGAAAGGCGCTATGGCCTCGTACTATTTACTTGTAGATTTTTTAAACTTACAGTAGGTATTTTGGTTGTATCGTTAGTATAGGGTATGATAAGGGCATAACCGCAGTGTTTGCCTATAACCCTTATTTGGTTCTCTTTCTGAAAGTCAATATCCACGCATTCATCAAAATTACCATAATCGACTCCTGAAGAATACAACAAACCACTGGGAATTTTTGACCATGCGTCAAACACTAAAAAAAATTATAAAAAATACGAAAGTTGTATATTTAATTCAGTCCTACTTAAAACATACACTCGTCTACTTTTTTAATGTCGTCTTTTTTCCCCACATTTGAAGAATACAAAGAAACAGTGTGTGGTTTGGCAACACCACATGGTTTCAAATAAGTATGATTTAATAGGGACTTATTGCAATAAAACCAGGTTGTAATTGTGCCGGGCACTATTCTGACAGTTTCGCATTACGAGAACGGCTGTCTTCTTCCAAAATTAGGCCTTTGTGTATTATAAGAGCCGGGAATTAATAGTGCCGCCATTATTAATAGAAAATAAACGACTGGATTTATAAATTCGACTTTGGTATTTCAATTTCAAAAGATCAACTGTCAGTTTTCAATGGAAAACTGTCCGAATAATGACCGGCACAATTACTGCCTGGCTTTATTCTTTAGCAGCTTTTAAAGCTCATTAAAATGCCGGGCTTTCCAGCGAGCTTAAGCAATGTTAAGACATTTAAAAAGTGGAAGACCGTACCACCCAGAATTTGTCACAAAATGCTTAGAATTTGGAAAAACACCAGGAGAGCTTTATATACAGTGTGTTTGGAATCACCAATTTTTTTTTTGAGAAAAAAATCTTAGATACTTCATTTTTCGATTAAAAAAGGCGAGCTATAAAAAATTCGTTTAAGAATATTTACAGGGTGATTCAAGTTGGGCAGTATTAAGTGGGAAAGAGTAATTCTAGGAGAGATAGAGGAAAACTAACACTCCTTTGCGAACCTCAAATTTCAGGACAACATTTTTGGTAAACACTGCATTTTATATATCAACTTGTTTTTGCGCTATGAGGGCTTTTTGAGAAGTCTGCATTTTCGATTGGGCCCTATCACTTTTTTCTTTATCAAAATTTATTTTTGGTGTAAATCGCACCAGTGTTCGAAACCTTGTAACATTAACATTGCTTTAACAGATTTTTGTTACTTTGTTACGTAACCAACTTAGTAACATATACAGCAATGTTATATGTTAGAGCCCAAGCCGTCCTGATACTTGTCTCAAAAAAATTGAGGGTCATCGGTTTCGTTTTCGAGCTATAATTATTTAAATGCGAGCCGTTTAAAGAAATTTATTAATGTTTTTGGCGCCACTAGAATATGGAAAAATGTGACTTTTTGTATTTTTTTTGCTAGAACTTTTCGTCAAATAGAAATAAAAAACCAATAATTTTATTTTGTTGAAATAAAGAGTCTTTTTAAGTATGGTCTCAATTTTTGACATATAGTTTTCGTCACATATTTACAGAGTGGCTCGAAATATGAATAATAGAAATACAGGAATAATAATAAGTTAAAACGACTCACATAAAAACAAGTAAAGTTAATTTTGACCATTCATTTTCAGTTTCCTTTCTTTATATTTAATAAATTTAACGTATTTTTTTTTAAAGGAATTCTTGCAATAAAACAAAAAATCTACAAAAAGGTACATTTTTCCATATTAGCTCACACATATACTATACTATAGTAGTGTGAGCTATGGTGATCCTAATTTTTTCGAGAAAAAAAGAGTTGCTCTGATTTCAAAAATTTTTATATATCTTTGCGTTTCAGAGGATTTTGAAACTTTTTTGAACCGAACCGAACCGAACCGAACCGAACCGAACCGAACCGTCTGTCTGTCTGTAACGACCAACGCGCATAACTCAAAAACCGCTTGGCCGATTTTAATGAAATTTGGTACCTAGGCTGGGTCTTGCGTCGAGATGGTCCCATTTAAAAATGAAGAAAATCCACCGAACACAAACCAAATAAAAGGGTGGGGGTAGATTTCAAAAATTAGAGTTTATGTGAAAATATGGCGTGAGTGATATCAAACGAAAGGTAATTGAATCTGGAGTTAAATAAAATACATTTTAATTTATTTTTAAAAAAGGGTGGGGCTATATTTCAAAAAATAGAGTTTAAGTGAAAATATGGCGTGTGTGATATCAAACGAAAGGTAATTGAGTCCGAAGTTTAACAAAATACATTTTAGTTTTTGTTTTTGTTAAGGGTGGGGGTAGATTTTAAAAATTTGAGTTTAAGTCAAAACATGGCTTGTGTGGTATCAAACAAAAGGTAATTTAGTCTCGAGTTGAATAAAATATATTTCAGTTTTTAGTTATATTAGCTCACACGTACACTATAACTATAGTACCTAGTGTGAGCTTAGGGGCCCATATATTGGCAGAGTATTTTAGTGGCGCGCATTTAAATAAGTAAAGCTCGAAAACGAATCCTCCCAATTTTTTTGGAAAAATATCAGGAAGGTGTGGCCTTCAACATATCTTAAACTCAGCTTATCTGACGCATCCCGGTAAACAATTAGACCAGTCAAATTACACTTTGAGAGAAAAAAAATACACTAGTTATCAAAAAAATTTGTACACCTACAATATAAAAACCCAGGTTAGGTGTACAATTTTTTTTGAAAAGCAGTATATTAACAGGACTTGAAGCATTGAAAATTGTAGAGCGGCGAAAAACGAAGTTAAAAAAAATAAATGCATGAGCAGGGGCGTTGCGGGTTAGGTTTGGGGGGTAAAAAGGGACAGGGAATCATATTATTACGATTTCCGGCGAAAGTTGATGTCGGAGAAAAAAGTGACATACAAAAAAGTCATAGGCCATGAAGTGTAAAACCTTTGTAAATGTCATTTTCTACATAACACCAAAATGTTTTTTGTTTTTTATTTTTGTCAGTTTAACAAAACTCGGTAAGAGTAGAGGTCTTTGGGTGCTAAATGCCTATAATATTTCACAAACAAAAAAATTAAGAAGTTTCTAAGATATTTGTTTTTTCCACTCAAAAACACTTTATTTTTAAATGAAATTTCTCCTTCAGAAAATCAACGTATCTAGTTCTGCTGGTACTCAGTTTTTGGCACTGAGATATACTTGTTGGCGAAATAAAAAAAGATAATAGCTCTCTTTTAAAAACATGTCGCGTACTCGCCTGCGATAAAGTAATTACTTTTTATACGACTGTCTTGTAAAAGGGGGTTTTGCGCACGGAGAACACGATCTGAAAATGGCATTTTGCGCACGCTGTGTGCAAAACGTTTTGCACACGCTTATGTCATTTTTGCGCACGCCTATGTCATTTCTGCATAAGGGTCTCCCGTCATTGTGATTTTTGTTGTTGTCACCCATCAATATAAGTTGGCTTAGTTCCGTACTAACCGTCACTGCTCGTATGTTTTGTTGATTAGATACGTCAAAAAATTGTTAAATTTTTAAAGTTTTGTTGTAAAAATGTCGGAAATAAAAACAAGTTAAATTAAAATTTGATTTTTCTTTCTTTATTAGCAGTCGTATAAAAAATATTGTAAAAAACTCGTTTGAAAACCTCTTTGCACTCTCCCTCGACTTGGAGACCTCGCCTTCGGCTCGGTCTATCAAACTATCTCGATCGTGTGCAAAGAGTCGTTTTCAAACCTTGTTGTTTAAATAACTATTACTGCACACTGTGCGGTGAAGTTACTTTACCGCACGCGCACCACTCAGAAACTTTAGAAACGCGTCAATAAGACAGCTTCAATATTTGTTTACATTTTAATTTCGTCTAATTTGACATTTTTATTTATAAATTATTAAATTTTTTGAAAAAAAGGTATTCATAGGTAAAATATTGTACCTAACACATGCGGAAAGTGTCTTTACCGCCCTTGACGGCTTGACCGAACTCCGCTCGGCCAACTGCCGTGGCATGCGGTAAAGTATTACTTTCCGCACTTGTTAGATCTATTTTAAAATTGACTATATTACTTAATTCTACGATGGCTACTATTATGGCAAAAAATGGCGACTATTATGGCAAAAAAAATTTTGGCTATCTGCCTTGCTTTTGGCATAATAATGTACATATTTGCATTATGACAAAAATTTTATTTCTTCTAATAAAAATTTTTTATTGCACTGTTATTTTTAATTTCTTTCTGAGTTTTAAATCGCCCCTAAAAAGTGCCGCCTAAAGTGAAACAATCTGTCACCCCCTAGTTAAGCTCATTAATAATCCCATAAAACACCACCAAATGTATTGTATTGTGCGAATTTTTTATAACTCGGCTTTTTTATCCAAAATCGACGTGCCTAAACTCCATATCATAATTTTTGAGATTTTTTGACAGTTATCAGTTGTTTACCATAACAAATAGCATAGGCCAACGAAAAAAAATTGTAAAAAGTTTTCTCAAAGATAATGATATGAACTGTAAGTTTCTTTCCAATGTGCGGTTTTCCCTTCACTTTTGGAACAAACTCTATAATAATTTTAGAAGAGGACACATTTTTTTCTATCTAATTTACCAGCCGCCGCACAAATGTGTAAGTAAAAATTACGGGGACATTAAGGGACAAACTTGTCCTCAGGGAATATTAATCATATATATGCTTTTATAAGGAGAATAGACTCACCTTATGCCCAAAATCAGAATTTTTTTTTGATGGTGGAGTGCAAAAAATTGTGGTCCACAAATTGAAAATAAAAATGTTCATTTATATCGAATTTGTTCTTGATTGTTTTAGAGTTCGGTTCGCTAGTCGTGTGAAGATAAAAATCCCTTGTTTTTTTTAAATATTGAGGCATGTCTGCTCAGTTGTTAGGTGAGTTTAGTTACTGTGGTTTAGTTAATTATTTCGTTGCACTAATTTCCATTTATTTAATTTTTAAAGAAGTAGTTACACTTTTATTAAAATGTCAAAATTGGAGGACCCGTAGAAAAAGCACCTCTGTTCTCCAAAGTGAAACTAAATCTATTTTCAAGCTAGTAGTTCTGCCTTAAAACAATATAGTGAGCTGCAGGAAGGTGCATTCTTGTAAGATTTTTAATTAAACGCATTAAAATAAAAAACAAGCACTTTTTTGACATTCTGTATATATCAGCTGACCAAAAATATTTTTAAAAAAATAGTTTCTTGAGCTGTATCATATTTGCTGAAAAAAAATTCTCATTGACCCATTTAAGTGTACAAAACTTTAAATAAATGGACATTCAATTTCTGGACAGCCTGTATCTCAAAAATGGCTAGATAGATATATTTCATTTTTTTATATGTTCTTAACAGAATCAAGATCATACCTAAGTTCCAGCTAATTTAACCGAGACCTTTTTTTTTTCCTAAAATCATTATAAATAAGAATAATTTCGTTTATTTAAAAAAAAGTTGAATGCCCCCGTAATTTCTACATTTGGACCTCCGTGCGCCGATGCCGGAGTTGATTTTACCCCCTTGATTTTAAATTGGTAAAATTGAGAATGTAACTGGGTCTAGTAATATCTCTTTGAAAAGGTTACATACTTACTCTGTATAGCCTGGTCGGGTTTACTCATAAGCGCATCGACCTGTTCTTCACATTCGCCATAATCACCCGAAAGTTTCAAACTTTCCGAAACCTTTTGAAAAAACTTTAAACCATCCGTTGGCAACATATCCATGATATTTTGGGCAATGGAAATATTAATATTTTCATGACTATACGTGCGACAAGAAATCGAAACAATTATTGAAAGAAAAAATAAAATAAATCCGATTTTTTGAGCCATTATCTAACCCGCGGTGCCTGGCTTACACTTACAATCCATGCATTAAAAAGGTTTCAAAAAATTAATTTCGATTGTTTTTTCGTAATGAGATCAAACTTTAAAACCAAAGATGAATAAAATCGATAAAACGTAGTGTTGATTCTGTTCGTCATGTTGTACTGGGTGATCCCTTCAATATAAAATTTCGCTTAAAGTTTAAAAATTTTACGAACGGGCTTTCCCCCTCTAGCGGGGCTGGGTGGTTTCCCGTTTCAAAAGTGTTAACTTTTTAAAGAATTTTTTATAGATCATTTTTGAAGTAGACAAAATTTTGGCTTTTCAGTGGTGTTCCTGGGTCGTCTTGGAAGTAGTGCTGCACGTTTCATAGGCTTACGAAAAAAGGGAAAATTTTTTAAATGTTTATTTCTCCTTGTGGTATTTTTTATCCTTAACACATTGTTTTTCTCAAAAATATATTTTTAGTCTCACAAAATCTGATTTTGTTTTAACCATTGTTTTATAAATTAAACGATTGCATTGCCAATCCTGTCTGCATTCAGTTCTTTATAAATTCGTTATTACTGAGCCTGGAAATCGACTTTCAAAAGAATTCCTGGGAACAAAAGGCTTAAGACAGGGATGTTGTATTTCTCCAACTCTTTTTAAAATATATATCGCAGTAGCTCTAAAAAACTGGAAACGGAAAGTGCACGCCATGGGAATACAACTTAACGACCGATTTACCATATACACACTACAGTTTGCTGACGACCAAGTAATTGTAGCTAATGATAAAGAGGACATGGAGTATATGATGAGAAAGTTAATGGAAGAATACCAAAAGTGGGGATTAACAGTGAACGTGGACAAGACACAGTACTTATGTATTGAAAACGAATCCAGTGAGTTAGAACTAGACAATGGACAAGTAATATCTCCATGCAATGAGTATGTATACTTGGGTGTCACATTTGATAAGACAGGAACAGACGGTAAAGAACTGGAAAAAAGAATAGTAAAAGGAAAAAAGGTTATTGGATGTCTTAACAGTATTTTATGGAGCAGAAAGATAAAAAAGAATGTAAAATTTAACATATATGAAACAATGGTGAAAAGCACGCTGTTGTATGGAATAGAGACTTGTCGCGTAACAGAAAAATACAAAACAAAAATGGATGTCGAAATGGATGCAATAAGAAGATCAATGAGAATATCTAGAACAGATCACATAAGAAAATCATAAAAGAAAGAATGGGAATCGAAGGGAGCATAACGGATGACATCACTAAAAGACAACTGATATGGTACGGCCATGTACAACGGATGAACGACGAAAGATTACCAAAGCAGGTCCTAGAATGGCAACCAATAGGGTGCAGAAACAGAGGGCGTCCTAAACTAGAATGGCAACAGTCAATCCAAAGATCAATGAGTCAAAAAAATCTGACAGAAGATGATTGTCAGGATCGAAGGAGGTGGAGAATAGGCGTCGGACAACGTAGAAAAACGTTCTAAACCGACTAAATAAAAAAAAATATATTACTGAGCCGATTTTAGTGAAATAAAAAATATCATGGCGCAAACTGATGATCTTTAAAGTTTGCGACATGATGATTTTTTATTTCACTAAAACCAATTCAATAATAGTGAATTTATAAAGAAATTAATGCAGACAGGATTGGCAATGGAATCGTATAAGTTGTAAAACAATGGTCAAAACACAATCGGATTTAGCGAGAACCACTACACCGATTTTATTAATTTGTACCTCGTTATGCGGGAGAAAAGTAGTGTTTTTCTATAAATAAAAAAAACTAAAACATTTTTACAAAATAAGAATAAACACGCCAGTTTGAAGAATCAAGTATGATTCTGAGAAATTCCACGATGGCGGAAAATTTTAATAGCAATCTTTAAAGAGCAATCAATTCTCATCACGATTTTTTTTATCTAAAACTAACTACTAAAACTAAAGCGGTTTAGTAATAAATAATTTATAAGGAAATTAATGTAAACAGGATTGGCAATGCAATCGTAGAATTTGTAAAACAATGGTTGAAACAAATATAGATTTTTTGAGAACCACCACACCGATTTTACTAATTTGTACGTAGTTGTGTGAGAGAAACGTATTGATTTTCTATAAATTCAAAAAAAAAAACGAAAACATTTTCGGAAAATAAGAATAAACACACCATTTTGAAGAATCAAGTATGATTCTGTCCGCCATCTAAAATTATAAGATGGCGATAAATTTTCATCATGATCTTTAAAAACCAATCAATTCTCACCAGGATGTTTTTTATTTCATCAAAATCGGTTTCGTAGTAATGAATTTATAAGGCAATCGTATAATATGCAAAACAATGGTTGAAACAAAAATATATTTTTTTAGAACCACTGAACCGATTTTGCTAATTCGTACCTTGTTATGCGTGGCAAGAAGGCAGCTTTTTCACTAATTTAAAAAAATAATTAAAACATGTTCGCAACACAAGAATAAATGAGCATCTTTGAAGGGGACATTTTAATTTCGTCCGCCATCTTGGATTTTGAAATGGCGGACAAAAAAATATATTTAGTCAAAACTCTAACTAATTCTCTATTAAGTGCAGTTTATCCTATTAAAATCAATTGTATAGTTGTAAAATTATAATAAAAAAAATGTCCGGTTTAATTTCCTGTTTTCAAAAATTGTGAATGGCAAACTTTGACGCTCTGTCACCATCAGCGTAGGCGTTGGGTAAAGTATTACCTATATTTTTATTATTGGTTTTTAAAGTAATTTAAGTGTTTTTAACTAAATTATAAATCATTTCATATAATTAAGTGGCACCATAGTGTTACATTAAACAAGTGTACGTGTTACTTGAAACTTAAGAAAGTATATTTATTGTGTTGTAACATATTTAACCTAAAGAATTTATTCACGGGTTTATATTGTTGATAAACAGCAAAAAATAATAACTACTGGGCCTGACATATATTTGGTACCCGAGAGCCTAATATTAAAATTTTTAAAATGTTTATTTTGCGAGTACTGTTGATGTGTATGTGAAATTGATGTTTTATAATGGTCGTGACTTGTCCAAATTATTAGTAGATCAATCTAAAAATTCTCGCAGATGACACCGATTACTAGATTAAATGCCTGTGAAAAATTGGTTGCTGATCTTGATAACCAAAGCAAATAATTAAATAGCTCAAAAGCCCTTCACACTAGCTATATCGAAATAAGTTCCCCCACTATTTTTCATAAATATGCAGAGGAAGCTGATACAGAAAGGCACTACTTATTACTCATTTATTAAGTGATCTAAGAAGTAAACTTGCAGATAGAACAACGGAAGTAAATGACTTGCGTTTGAGAAATATAGAACTTGCAAGGTCACTTGAAAAACTAGAAAAGAAACACAAAATTTATAAAAATTGGTCGCAAACGTTGGTAACAAAAGCAAAAAAGACACAATTGATTAGGGCACTCAAACTAAGGTCACTATATCACAAAGTTCCTTCGTGATATAGTGACCTTAACTCAAACCATTAACGAAATACAGCAGCAAGAAAAGTTAAATACTTCAACCCAAACAGACTTCTCCAAAAAAGAAAATGAAATGCAATTTAATAAAAGAAAATTAAAGCGACAAAGACAATAAAATAAGAAATTAATTGAAAAATTAAAAAACCTTAAGCGAAAGTCTGCAAAAAACAAAACAAGTCAGTGCAATAAAACAGTTGAAATACCTGAAAAAATGTTCGAAGAAGGGTACAGCAAAGAACTGCTTGACATACAAAATGAGCCGATTCATTTAGAGCAATATTTAAATGAGAATACAAAAGTCCAAAAAGGTACAAATAAGACTACAGAGAGGCAAACAGATTACACTGATAACTTCACAAATTAAAAAACTAACCTTCGATAGAGCAAAAAACTTAAGGAAGAAATTTTTATTATTTTCTGAAAAATGATCGCCTCAAAGACATAATTTCAGCCAACGAGAAATCAAACATAACACAGGCCAACAAAATTAGTGCCTGAGATCTAAGAACTGATTTTAGATATACATAATGTGCTGATTCTAAAACTGGCAGCAGATTTTTTCTATCAGCTCCAGTTTTTGAGATAGAGACTAATTGAATTTAGTTCTAATAAAAGGGAAAAGTAAATAAATCTACATCTCTTTAAAATTCAAAATAGAAATTTGGTATTCAAAACTAGGATCTAATTAGCCAAATATACCTAATTGTCAGTAAACCAATATTCCTAGACCGTTAACCCGCATTACTTAATCCTATTCATTTTATTAGCTATTTTATATTTGGAATTCCCTATGATCCGATCTCCCCATACCTGCTCAACCCCGACTAATTGGTTTTGGAAAATAGTACCTTTTGTCTACCTCTATCCTTCTCAACTTAGCATATTGTGTGTAGTTTTTGCAAATAAAGTTGTGTCGTAATTTTGTGTACATTTTCGTCGTTTTATAGTGTTAAAACTAAAACAATTACATCCACAACCAGGCGTAGCTGTGTGTGAAAGTAGAAAAACTATTTCTGAATTTGTGAAAAGGTCTTATCTTGCCTATTTTGGCGTTCATTTGGGAGATCAAGATAAATCTTGGGCTCCACATGGGGTGTGTAAAACATGTGTTGAACATTTGCGACAGTGGACAATTGGAAACAGAAAGTGTCTGAAGTTTGGAGGGAATCACGTAACCATTATGATGACTGCTATTTTTGTCTCGTTAATATTAAAGGCATACATAGCACTCTAAGGAAATACCCATTCCAACCTTCAGCAGTTGCCTGAAATCCCGGAAGATGATACAGAAACATTAACGTCTGATAAAGTTCAAAGAATGCAATCAGAAAACGACAGTGAATTTGAAGCAGATTTAATAACTCCTAAGTGTTCTAATCAACAAGAACTGAACGATCTCGTGAGAGACCTATACCTCTCAAAGAAGTGTGCTGAATTGTGCCTTTTTTCACTCAGGAAAATAAGCTTGTATTCTGTAGCGATATAAAAGGGCTCTTAGAAAACGATTGGCGCCTTTTCATTGACAGTTCAAAACGTAGTTTAAAATGTGTCCTTTTACATAACGGTAACAAATATGCCTCAATTCCTATTGAAAGAAGATTATAAAACAATATCACAAGTTTAGAAACAAATTAAATACGAAGAACATCAGTGGGCAATTTGCGTTGATTTAAAAATGGTGAACTTTCTCCTTGGACAGCAAAGTGGATATACTGTTACTATACCCCTGTTTTATATGTCTTTGGGACAGCAGAGCTAAAGATCAGCACTGGGTTAAGAGAAAATGACCTTTAAGAGATACTATCGTTCAAGGAAAACAAAACGTAGTAAATGAACCTTTAGTTACGAGAGAAAAAATCTTACTACCACCCTTCCATATCAAGTTGGGGCTTATGAAGCAGTTTGTGAAAGCGTTAGATTGAGATGAAAATTGTTATGGGTACTTGTCACGTAAGTTTTCTGGGATTAGCACGGAAAAATTAAAAGCTGGTATATTTGATGGTCCTCAAATAAGGCAACTCATTCATTTGTTCAAGTAGTTAAAAATTTTCTTGAAAATCACAAAGCACTAATTACATAAAATTAGTGGAAACTATGCTTTCAAATTTTCATATTCTCGGTTGTAACATGAGTATAAAAGTTCATTACCTCCATAGCCATAGATCGCTTTCCAGAAAATTGTGACTGTAGTGAAGAGCAGGGAGAAGATTCCTTCAGAATATTGAAACTATGGAAGATCGATATCAAGGGCGATGGGATAGCCACATGATGGCCGACTACTGTTGCAGCCTTCAGCGAGACTACACCAGTAAACTCCATGCTAGAAAGTCGTATAAAAGAAAATTTGTAGGTGATAGTGACTAATATGAGCATGAATGTATGTTAAGCTACTTTTTACAATAAATATTTAATTATATATGTTTTTGTTTTGTTACTGGCAATAGCATAGTTATAACGTAAAATATATATAGAGGTTAAAAGAAAGTAAATAATTCCTATTTTAAAAACTAGATCTTATAGACAAAATCTGATGGCTATTTCAGATTCTCCACCAAAAAATTACCCAGAAGTTCTTGATAGCTCCTGCAGCTTTTGATATATTTAGCTAAGCAGTACTGCCATCCAAGTCGAAATGGCTGTAACGGCAGAAAAATTGAACATTGAGTTGTTGGTATATTTGGATTTCTAATTGATCGAACTATGTCCTCAAAAATCCCAAACCACATATAGGTTCAAAATATTTTCCCGTGAGCTTTTGGTTTGTATTGAAAAACACTGTCATTTTTGACGTCAAAAATGGTGGGTAGAACAAATAGAAAGTTTGCACTTCCTACACTTCCTGTTTTCACTCCACAAAAACCCGTCACTTTCTTAAATTACAAGTTGCCAAAATTGTCAATTTTATTCCGGTTTTTGAATAAAATTCTTAAAAATTAAGATACCGAAAAATGTTTTTATTTTTGAGACCCTTGATTAATAATAGCCAACACCCTGTATTCTAATTAAAAAAAAAAATAATATTCGTCATTTCTATTATCAAAAATTAATCTTAAGTGGTTGCAAGCTGAGGTAGAAAATCAACTATACATAATTTATCTTTTTATGTATAGTATAATAACAATAGAAACAAGGGGTGTCACCTTAAATGCCCCCTTAAATCAAAGAGGCTTGGAGAAAAAAGCGGCTATAAGACGTACTAACATGAAGTATTTTTTTAAAATGACGCCCGAAACCTCATGAAAATTACAACTTTTATAGTATGATCTTGATTATAGTCGTTTTTATCTAATTCGATATCAAGAATTAAAAAAAAATTGTTTCAAGTTCATATGGCCACAAATGACCTGAGATTTTTGCGAAAAATACGATTATTACAACAATTCGAGTTATTATAGCAGCAACATTCTATATATCTTGGATTGTTGCTAGGGATCGTCGCAATCAATCACAAACTATTGTTGTTTTTCGAAAACCTTTAAAATTTAACCGGCGCCAGAGCAATGTTATAAAAATAATGGAGATAATCCAATCTCAATTGCTGCAAAAGTCTTACGTTAAATCCGTAAAAATTTCGTACTTATCAAGGTTACACGACCACTTTAGACAAAATAAGATTTTGACAATTTATCCTCCTTCCTTTTGCCCCATTTCCCCTCTAGAACCCCTCAAAAAAACCTTTGTCCCCCTTAGCTATAAAGTGAAACAAAGAAAATATTATACGCGCAATGAGTTTTAAATTAAATTTATCAATTTTTCCTGTCCCACCTCAAGTACGCCCCTGTATCTTGGCCTTGCACTGGGTTCCATCAGAGCAACACTTCTAAAATAGCATATTTAGGTGTCTACTACCTCTGTGCCAAATTTCACAGTTCGCGAAAATGCAGACAAGACCCTAAATTTTCTTCTTAGGCTCCCAACTATGGAGTAGTTTGGCAGACTGATAGAAAATATGATAAAACACTTTAATTTACGTATGACTATATTACATAGGTATCTACAGGATGATTTTTTAGAATTACAATATCCCTGTAACTCGGGTAATATTTGTCGTATAAGGACCAAATGAAAAGTGTGTGTCTTCGGGAATTATGGCAGTATATTCCTACTATCTCACTTTTTATATTGGTCACCATGTTTACAAGAAACAGCTACCAGGTTCGTTATTATAATTTTAAAAACTACAAAAAACTAGTTTTATTACATAATAAAATTCTATTTTATATTAACAATTTTGTTGGCGTAGTATAAAATATCGCTATAATTTTATAAGACACACTGGCACTTTTTGCTTGGTCCTTATACGACAAATAATAAACGGGATATTGCAATTATAAAAAATCACTCTGAACAGACAACTCAAACTGAAAAATGTACAAAAATATTTTCAAACTAGTAAGCCCCTTTCATTTTGAAATATGTTTTGGAGAACTTTACTATAGATACTTTGATCTCAATTCTTTTTACGGACAAATGTGCAAGTACTTAGCCTCTTTTCATATGAAATGTTTGTGTTATGAGATAAAATAGTTTAAAGTGGTTACGTGAATTAATGATAAATAAACTTTGTATTGTAAATCTGTTTCTATTTTTATCGGAACAAAAATCAAATTATTTTTAAAACAAATGATTCGTGTTTTTTAATAATCATTAAACATTTCATAAAAGATAGCCAAATTAAAAACGAGACAATAGAAAAAACAAACCAACCCTTTGAATATAATGTTGATTATTTAGATGTGGCTGATGATGAGTCTGCTTAGACGTTGAATGTTTTTATGTATTTCACGAACTCAACTTTACTTACTGATTTTTAAAATTTGTATTTATTGTTATTTACACATTAACTAAAGCCTGATACATTATCATCTCTCCTTTAATATCGGAAAACTGAACTGTTTGGTTTGCAGGAATAAAGAGCACAGTGCCTTCAACAACTGAATTATCGTTATAGTTCGCTGTTCCGCGAATTACCAAAATAACACTTGCACAGTCTCTTTTTGGAATGTCATGGTTGGATTTTGAAGACGGAATCTAAAGAATAATAAAAACATATTTTAGTAGAGTTAATTTGTAAAATAAAGCTGCAAAAAGGGTATAGTTTTTTATATTTGTTATAGTAGTACCTAAACCCAAAAGCTAAATTTTCATTCGAGGATCCCCGATTTTCCGGCCTCAGAATCCAAGATGGCGGCTGCCAAAGTTAAGAAAAAAATGATTTCCTTGTTTTAAGAGAAATTAAATTAATTGTGATAAATTTACCTTAAGTGGGACCTACTCAATTTAAAAATGTAAAAAAATTTACACCTGTCACTGCAAAACAAAATGACGGCTATATTTAAAAAAAATAGTTTTTCTTCGATATTTTCTGTATTTTTTGTGCGATATTTTTTAATACCTCATATTAAAGCTACTGACCAGCTCTTTAAACATGCTTGAAAGAAATGATTAGTTTCCCAGCGGACACAAAGATGGCGCTTAATTTGTCAAAAATAAAACATACCTTTTCAACCTGAAGACCAAATAAAATTTTTATTAAAAATTTTTTTGGATTTTATCATTCGTAAGCCAGATTGTGTAAAAATTCATAAAAAGTTACAATTTGACATTTAACATTTTAAGATGGCGGCCGAAGTTCATATAAAAAAGTTATTTTTTTGTTCTTTTTTGACACAACTAGTATTGCCGTGTAATATATCGATTTATACTAAATGGGGGTCGCCGATTTTAAATATCTAATAATAAATGATTTTAAAAATTATATTCATTAACAAAAATGCAACATCCTTATTGTTTATTTTGTTATTTACATGCAAATATTTCAATAAACGGCTGGACTAAATGTCAACATATTATATATTTTTGAAATCAGAAAAAGGAGCCCTATCAATTTAAAAAATTATATACAGGGTGTTTTATTTAAAAGAATAAACCATATGTCAATAGTTTGACAAGTGGTCATTTTTGACATCAGATTCTGATGATTTATGAAAAATTATTTAACTTTGCTAATTGAAACGCTACTGTTAGATCAATATTAACGGAGATAGCTAATAAGTAAAATATGGCCAATTTATTCAAATCACCCGGCACGTGAACTTTTTTGACATTTTTAAAATATTTGTATTTGTGTTTTGTTTAACGAGATGTCTTGTTTTTTTCAGTTTTTTTTTGTTAAATTTCGAAAAAATAAACAAAAATGTTTTTTGTTTTTTAACTTTTTCGGCCGCCATCTTTAAAAAATAAATAGATTATATTTTTTTGTCATTTTTGACATCAGATTCTGATAATCTAGGAAAAATCATTTAACTTTGCTTATATAAACGTTACTGTTAGATCAATATTACCGGAGATAGCTATTAAGTAAAATATGGTCAATTCAATCAAAATCACCCGGTATGTGACATGTCAACTTTTTTGACATTTTTAAAATATCTATGTTTTGTTTAATGACACGTCTTATTTTTTCCAGTTTTTTTTGTTAAATTTCGAAAAAATAAACAAAAATGTTATTTTTTTACTTTTTCGGCCGCCATCTTTAAAAAATAAATAAATTATATGTTTTTTGTACATTATAATTTTAAACTAATTAAGGGTAATATAAAACTACATATTTTGGTAAAAAAAATTACCAAACCAAAAAGATACTGTTGTTTTTATATTTTGAACGCCGCCATCTTGATTAATAATAGACCCCTATTTAGTATAAATCGATATATTACACGGCAATACTGGTTGTGTCAATCAAAAACAAAAAAATAACTTTTTTATTTGAACTTCGGCCGCCATCTTAAAATTTTAAATGTCACATTGTCACTTTTTATACATTTTTACAAAACATGGCTTACTATTAATAAGATCCAAAAAAATTTTTTTTCCAAATTTAATTTGGTCTACAGGTTATAAAGGTCTCTTTTATTTTTGACAATTAAGCGCCATCTTTGTGTCGACTGGGAAACTTATAACTTTTTTTCGGTAGGCTTAAAGAGCTGGTCAGTGGCAAGTTATTGAACATACAGGGTGATTTTTTATAATTGCAAGATCGCTATAACTCGGTTATTATTGGGAGTACAAAGTTCAAACAAAAACTGTTCGGTTTGGTAAATTATGGCCACTTTAGACCCACCTTTAGTATTTTTTATAGGTTATAATATACAGGGGGCGACAATCAGATCAATTTTTTTAAAGGGAACACCCTATATATTTTTGTATTTTTAAGTTCCGCAAAAAATTAGCTTTACAGATATATGTAACACTATGGCTCTATTTTTGTTAGTTTTCGAGATATTGACGATTGAAATTCCGAAAATTAGCAAATCTTAAATAGGTATACGGTGCGGAGTATTTAACGTATAGACTGTAAATAACAAACTGAAACAATATTGACTGACAGTTTGATAAATATAAATAATCATCTTTGTCAATTTTTCAATTTTAGTGGCATTTTTATTATTTTTCGCATATAATAAAAGTATCTCTTGCTTTTCTGCATTGGAATAAAGCAACATTGTTGGGTTAGTTAGTTAGGTATCCACACATCTTAATATTGTTTGTGACTTGTCACAGGAAATACTCCGCACCGTATTTAAAATTTGCTAATTTTCGGAATTTCAATCGTCAATATCTCGAAAACTAACAAAGATAGAGCCATAGTGTTACATATATATGTAAAGCTAATTTTTTGGCAGAACTTAAAAATACAAAAATATATAGGATGTTCCCTTTAAAAAAATTGATCTGATTGTCGCCCCCTGTATATTATAACCTATAAAAAAATACTAATGGTGGGCCTAAAGTGGCCATAATTTACCAAACCGAATAGTTTTTGCTTGAACTTTCTACTCCCAATAATAACCGAGTTATAGCGATCTTGCAATTATAAAAAATCACCCTGTACATATCGCGCAAAAATTAAATAAAATATCGAAGAAAAACCATTTTTTTTAAACATAACCGCCATTTTGTTTTAAAATGACAGATGTAATTTTTTTGATATTTTTGAATTAAAGTAAATTTAACAAAATTAATTTAATTTCTCTTAAAACAGGGAATTATTTTTTTTTCATAATTTTGGCAGCCGCCATCTTGGATTCTGATGTCGGAAAATAAGGGATCCTCGATTGAAAATTTAGCTCTTGATGTTAGCTACCCCATGCCAAATATAAAAAATATACCCTTTTTGCAGCTTGTTCTTGAAATACCCTACAAATTTACTCTATTTTAACAGATTGGTAATTCGATTGTAATGAGTATGATGATCTTTTTTAATCAAGTTTATCTTAACTTTAAAAAATGATCGACTCTGTTACTCTATACACACATATATAAATATTTTTGCTGCATTGTTTGGGTAATAGTGCGGGAAAACGTACTACTCGGCACCGGGGTACATCAAACTAATAAACTTATAGGTATACCGCGTGAACAAGTTCACATCTAGGGGTATAAATTTCCATAAGAGGATAAAAAACAGATAGAGTATAGCATTTATTAAAAAGAGACCGCGATACGCCCGAGTCGAAAGCTTTGCAGCGTTGTCAAAGTTAACCTTAATAAATTACTACAGGCGCACGCGGTTGCACTCGTCAAGGGGCGGCCAATCTGAAACATTTTTTTAGGACTGGGTGTGCTTTCGGGCTGTTCGGCCGTCGTCGTTGGAAATTCGTTCTCGACGTTTCGCCATCTCGAGTGGATGGCATCTTCAGGAGATGTTTGACTGTTTGTCGGCTTCTCGAAGACTGGTGGTTAGTCTGTCGCGGGCGCCTGAGGAATTTCAAGCATTCACTTCCAAAGGGGACTTCACTATTCGACGTACGACAAATGCTGGAGCGGAACATGGAGCGATATGTGTATTGAACAGCAGCTCATGAAGGTTGAAGGAGGGTTGAGTAGGGCACGCGGATTCAGTGAAGGCATCTTGGCAAGATGGACGTTGGGAATGAGTTCGCTCCAGCATATCGCAAATCCAATTGAGGATTTCTGCGGTGTAAACGATCAGCATGCGGACAGCCGTGATGCAAGAATAAATCTTGACAACAATTGTACACAAATTATGTTGAAATGGTTTCGACAACACCCACCGTTCTTAGGAACCTCAGAACTAATATCAATCAGCACTGGGCTTCTGGGAGATCATAAAATGAATTGTCACTTGTCCAAGAAGGTGGAAATCAAGGGTATTAAGGAATTGTGGGCAGTGACTTCAAGAGTGTCAAGTTCAAACGGACTGACCGAGTGCTGCCCCTTGCAACCATCAGCTCTTCCATCATCATTAATAACCATCCCGTGGTTTTAATTTCTTAACCTACGAATTGACTCCATATCCCTTATCTTTGTTTGATGAGACTGGAATGAGAAAAGGGACAAAATCTGCTTTGTACAAAGCATTTACACCGCTTCCAAACACTACGCAAATGGACAGCAGTACAGTATATGTGATTGATGGAAGCTTTGACGTCAGGTCATTCAAAGAAATGATGATCCTGCGCACATATTTCAATCATGTCGTTAACTTAATTTTGAGTTTAATGTAACTACCTAATCAGTTGTAAATATATTAATGTTTTTGTGGGCATCTAATTTATTTAACAAATACTTCTCATAAAAATCTTTGTGAGAAAATCAAATATGCCAGACACAGTGGCGCACCCAAAAATATGTCTGGGGGGGGCGAGGCCTTTGAGGGGGGGGGGCGAGACCTTATGATGTCTTATTTTATGCTACTTTTTGAGTTTATTCATGAAATATGAGGGAAATATCTAAAAAAATCTAGGTGCGCCCAAACCTGACGTCTTTTTTATGATGTTTATTAACATATATACATCTAGAAATAAAATTTCGGACTTCCATTGTCTTTATTTTTTTATTTAGTTTTTTATTTAGTTTACACTTGATAACGGTTAGAGATACTTACTAACCGAAACGTCGTGTTTTAAAATAAATAAAGACAATGGAAGTCCGAAATTTTATTTCTACACAATCATTGTCTACGAGTTTTAAATATATACATCTCTCGCGTTGCAAGGGATGAAAGTGGGTGTTTTAGACGTTTTTGTGAAAATACAAAAAAAACATTGTGTTTCACTGAGCTCTAGCGCGGAGACCGCTTAATATATAATCAATGATCATTAGTGCATTTTGTAGGAAATTTTATTTGCTTTAATTTTGTATAAAACTTGCATCTTCAAAAAACGTATAGTTTTTAAGATATAAGCAAAAAACTATAAAAAGTGCTGAAAAATTCAGATTTTTTGCGTTTTTGGCTATGAAGCCGACCTCCTATGAGGCAGCAAACCATAAGTTCGGATTCAGCACCCTCGAAAACATATAAAACCGTTGAGAAAAAAACTTCCGCAATTTTGTTTTGCAAAAATCACCATTTGACTGGGCTATAGGGTGAATCCTAGCTCTTGTGTTAAGTAAAAAAACATAGGTCATGTGGTACCTTTTTTTTGAAGGTTTTTTATTTTGTCTTCAAAATATACTTTATTGTTATCAAAAATGATCTGACATCGCAGGCTAAAGCTAAAGTATTAATAAAACAAAAAAGAAACTAGGTTAATGCCACACAACAAGGTAAATTACAGCCCCCTAAAATTTACAAGCCCGATCTTTCTTTGAAATACAACACTGTCGAACGCTGACATTTCTATTATTTTCTTGTCAGCCTATATTTTTTTGTTTTCAAAATTTTATATCTGTCAGCCTTCGAAACTTATGCCATTCAAAGTGGGATTAGGCTTGATTAGAGTCCCTGTATGTTGACATATTTGGATAAATATGTCAACATACAGGGACTCTAGGCTTGATAATTTAAGGGGGCTGTGGGTAAATAAATCACTATATAAAACAATGACACACTAAATTAACTATCACAAAAGAAAAAAAATATCACATTTTTAAAATCAAGACGCTTAATTACATATCTCTAGATTTAAAAATATTAAAACAATATGACAAAATACATTTTTTTTTAAATTTTAATGAGGCAATACCTACAATCACAACGACATATTTTTTTAAAATAAAACAACCTTAAGAAGAGCCACTCTATAGAGTCTGAAGACAACAATCTAAATTATCATCATCAGTCATTGAATAATATGGCTTGTCAAGTATAAACTTTGACTTGTTTTCTAAATTGTTTGATGAATGTCGCAAATCTGACTCTCAGTGGATTGAATACCTTACTACCTTCATAAATTAAAGATTTCTGGACCTGTGTAGTTCAACCGGTATCAACATTTTAAAACAAAATACGAACGGGGTGGGAAAAAAATCAAAACTATTTTTAAATATATTTTTGTTGGTTGGTTTTTGTCTTAATTTAATAGTATAAATGTGTAAATGTATTAACTTTTTTTAAAATTATTAGTTTCCGAGAAAATCGCGAAAAAATAATTTTTAAGATATTTAAGGGTTTATATCTGGAGGATCTTGGCTAAGAATATGTGGGTCATCGGCTGCCTGAAATGAAAACAAAGTAACTGACATTTTTGGAAAAATCGAGTTTTTTATATATTTAGATAACCGTAATCTTACGCACATTTTAGTATAATAATTTTCTAAATCGGTTAAAAAATACCGAAGTTATTATATGATGTAGTCCATGTTACTCCATTTACTCCTATGCTTTTTATAAACTTTATATTGATTTTTCTCGGTTTTGATAAATCTGCAGTTACTTTGTTTTAATGTCGGGCAGCCGAGATGGTAAGGACTAAGTTTACAAAAATTTAGCCAGCAGCTATTTTTTTAGAGGTTTCAAGTTTTTGTCAGGTGTGATGCGTAATGAATAATACCTTTATCCGGGCAACAGCGAAATCCGGCACCGGAGGTCTAAAGATGATTGAATATTGATCTTCTTGGGCAGGGCTGAAGAGTTTCGATTCAGGTTTTGCCCCTTCGTATAGTAACATTTCACATAACGTATCCACGTCAACAAATTTTGGTGTGAGACCCGCTCTAACCACATTATCTGAACATGCCATACACTCTATGCAATCTAAAAGAATATGATATCTTAAATCCATTACTAGCCCAGTCAAATAAGGAACTTATCTAGAAAATAAATGGATCCATGACAGATCTGGTACCTTCCTAGTAGTATGTAATCTACTATATTCCGAAAACCGTATATTGATGCGATGCTCCGTTAAAAAATGAGCATTTTTTGAATTTTTTAATTGTCAAAAACCTGTCATTAGCATTAATGGATTTTGACCAAAATCTAATCAGCGTGTTAGAGTATTGAGCACTATTTTATCTGAAAATTTTATGAAAATCGGTTCAGCGGTTTAGGAGCTATTGTGTTACGGACAGAAAAAAAACACACACACACACACATAGACTGACGATATTGCTAGGATAGGTCAAAATACACCCAAATAACACATTTTCGGCGTTTTCTTAAAAAAAAAATTCGTCGAAAACAATACTTTCTCTAGCCATTGCTACACGGGTTAGGAAGGTAAAAATAGCTGAATTTTTGTATACTTATTGCTTAGCATCTAGGAGACATCCCCCCATATTCTACGCCAAAATCCCCCTTGAGCTTCGCTAGAAATAAGGCCCCTCAGGTCCTAAAAAACAGATTTAAGCGATTTTTTTGAAAACTAATAACTTTTTTAAAAAAAGTAAAGAGAAAAAATGCGCATATGGATTGTTCTTGAAAAATGGTAGCATTGCATGTAATTGGATTGTATATTTAAAATCACTTAGTATAAGTGTAGAGTTAGTGTACCCAAACACTAACATTTTCCAGGAGCAATAATCTCTCCACAAAATGTCTCCATGGAAGCAAAACTGTTCACACTATGTGACATGTCACGTGGTGTGATCTGTAATTTTCAAAGTTAATAGATTTGAATAGTACAAAAAAATATTTCGAGATAATAAAATTGATTTTGGGGATTATTAAAGTGGACCAAAACTCAAAAATATTAATTTCTAAAAATATTTGATATCAGTTTTTAGTCTTTGCAAAAAAACAAAAAAATCCAACTGTAATTAATTTTACTGCTTACACCCATCTGATTTACCTGAAAACGGGGCAGCATCAAAGGTACAGTTTAAGGATGTAAAGTGAAATGGGTTATATAATTCAGTTTCTGTGAAGTTTTAGTGATGTTAAAATAGATTTAACGTTGTGTGCGAGATAAGTGTCACCGTGTTTCTACAAATATAAGGAGTAAATATTCAAATATTTATTTTCAAAACTGTTCCTGAAATACAACAAGGGGGCATTTTCCTAACAGTGAAATACAGTAATAGTCACTGTTTTGCTTTTTTTGTTATTTAGACATTAAGCTAAATGTCACTTGAGTGAACATCACTGGTGTGATCTTTTAGAATGTTTTATTGACAACACTTTTGACATCATAGCACATTAGTGACATTTTTTGCTTATAAGAGTGCCCGTTAATATACAGTCCACCTGCATTTTTAGACTGTCAGTTGTGTGTACTAGAAACTATCGGACAGACTCGTTGACTAGCACACAAAACAGGGGCTGGGACTGCAAGCAGACTGTATGTAACTGGGTGGCTTAATTACAAAAATCAATAGTGTTTAGAAATAAAACGCCGAAAATGTGTTATTTGGGTGTATTTTGACCTATCTTAGCAATATCGTCCTGATGTCTGTCTGTGTGTATGTCTGTCCGTAACACAATAGCTCCTAAACCACTGAACCGATTTTCATAAAATTTTCAGGTAAAATAGTGTTCGACACTGACGGGCTAATTAGACTTTGGTCAAAATCCAGTAATGCTAATAACAGTTTTTTAAAAATTAAAATACATATAAAAAAATGCTAAAATTTTAACGGAGCATTCCAATAATATGCGGTTTTCGGAATGTAGTAGACTACATTTTGTTCAATATTTTGTGTTGATAACAAAATATTTTGTAGGAGGTTTAGTTTCTGAGATATTTTCAAAAGACTGTTTTGAAGGTTAATATATTATGGCTTTGAAGTGTGCTAATAGGCTAGCCAGGAAGGTTTTTTTTTTATTTGGTTGTATCTTTATATTTAATAAATAATTTAACTCTTTAAACTGGTGTACACTGATGTGATACAGCTGTCACTCGTGTGAACAGGAAAACAAAAATGACTCAAAAATTAAAGATTTGTTATCTCGGTCACATATCACATTTTAGTATGTTCGACCATAGCAACATATTGTAATCACTTAAAAAGCATATACATAATATTGCAATACCCACGGTAATTGCCAATGCATGATGCAAACTAAGTCCTCGTGGTCCTTAGGAAAAAATGTCTTGATTGGTTGCTTTCAAACACATATGCATATTATTTCCATATAGTACGTAATATTTCAGTATCTTACGATGCATGATGCAAACATATTTGAAATAGAAATGGGCATAAGTCTATCCTTTTTGTGGTCCTCAACATGAAATGTCCTGATTGGTTACATATATTTTTACACATGCCATCAAACACATGCAGATTATTTTATTTGTGTATTCGTCACGTCAAATCATCGGCTCACAGTTGAGAAAAACTCTACTTATGTAAATTTGGTATCTATGCATTTTTCGTATCATTATTTCTGAATGTTTGCATCAAACGCCAGTCATTGTGTAAATGGGTAACAGGGAGTATTGGAATATTACGTATATGTTAAAAAGTGGTAAATCAATTTTTGATTTTTTGAAAACTATAAGTCAAATGGTACCATATTTTAAGAACAACCCATATGTGCATTTGCGCATATTTGAAAGCTGCAACATTACAAAACCAGTTACCTACGTAATGTTTAAATTAAATAATTTTTTTAAATACAGTCGAACCTCTCTAACTCGAACCTCTATAACTCGAACCCCTCTATAACTCGAACCTTTTAAGCGGTCCCTGCACTTTTTACATGTATTTTAACCTATGTAACTCGAGCTTCTATAACTCGAACTCTCCGTAACTCGAACTGTTTTGATTGTCCCTTCAGGTTCGAGTTATAGAGGTTCGACTGTATATTTTTTAAAATATTAGGTAGTATAAAAATATTTTTTTCTAAATTCCAAATGGAGGTCCGGTTAGTATTGTCAATTGTCCTAACCTTTACTTAATATTGTTTAGCTTTAATAAATAAAAAACAGAATTCGTAAATGTGGGGATCAAGCCTAATATTATAAAGTAAACATTTTAAAACAAGTTACCTACAAGGTAAAAAAATGTGTTACCTATTTGGGTTTATTTGGCTTGCTTATTGTGCATGTTTGTGTCTGTCCGTAAGACGATAGCTCCTAAACCGCTGAACTGATTTTCATAAAACCGAACCGAACCGAACCAAATCTATTCGCGCTAATGCTAATGCGGTTTTCGGAATATAGTAGAATACATTTTGCTGCATGTGGGGATGTCTCCTAGATGCTAAAGAATAATTATACAAAAATCCAACATGCACCTATTTTTTCCAGATTTCAGGGCTTTTTAACCTAATATGACTGGGTTAAGTCGGAGAAACATAATAAATATCGTAGTCTAAAAGGTTACCATTTTTAATAGGAAAGCAAAAAGATGTACTAGAAAACGGTCAAAATTTGTTGGCTCCCCTGTAGAAATTGAAGGAAAAATAATGTTAGACGTAACCTAGACTATCACCTTATAGTTTCCTTAAAAATAGAGAATAGGTAATGTATAAAACTGCAATTTTATATTATATATATAACACGCTAACACGGGTTATCCATCAAAAACTATTGCGTATAGTCCGTACTTTTATTACAGTTATAAACGAAATGCCAAGACAATAAATGATTTGCTTATTAATATTAGGTTCCGATTTCCAGGTTTTTCAGTAATTTCGTGCGTATCTTTTAATCCCCTGTACATTTTCGGGAAAAAGTCTTCTTGTATAAAATGTTTCTTAAGAGCTTAAGGAATTCACCATATTAAAAAATAATTGTTTAGCCCCCCCACTATCACATTAAAATAAAAAATCAAAATCGCCGGTTCACACTCGCCGCGCCATGCCTTAAAAATACTCAGCCAATATATGGGCCCCTAAGCTCACACTAGGTACTATAGTTATAGTGTACGTGTGAGCTAATATAACTAAAAACTAAAATATATTTTATTCAACTCCAGACTAAATTACCTTTTGTTTGATACCACACAAGCCATGTTTTGACTTAAACTCAAATTTTTGAAATCTACCCCCACCCTTAAAAAAAACAAAAACTAAAATGTATTTTGTTAAACTCCGGACTCAATTACCTTTCGTTTGATATCACACACGCCATATTTTCACTTAAACTGTAATTTTTGAAATATACCCCCACCCTTTTTTTATAATAAATTAAAATGTATTTTGTTTAACTCCAGACTCAATTACCTTGCGTTTGATATCACACACGCCATATTTTCACTTAAACTCTAATTTTTGAAATCTACCCCCACCCTTTTATTTGGTTTGTGTTCGGTAGATTTTGTTCATTTTTAAATGAGACCATCTCGGCCCAAAACCCAGCCTAGGTACCAAATTTCATTAAAATCGGCCAAGCGGTTTTTGAGTTATGCGCGTTGGTCGTTACAGACATACAGACAGACAGACAGACAGACGGCGCAACAAAAAAGTTTCAAAATCATCTGAAACGCAAAGATATATAAAAATTTTTGAAATCGGAGCAACTTTTTTTTTCTCGAAAAAGTTAGGATCACCATAGCTCACACTACTATAGTATAGTATATGTGTGAGCTAAAACTGCGGCTTGAATGAATGACTGTTATGTGGGCGGGAAAAGTCTCATGCGCTTAGGCCACCTTGCTGGGCCCGTTGTACCCTCCTATCGATTGTATCAGCCCTGAAAACCCGCCGCCTTGGCAAAGGAGCAGATTTTTCTGGGTTGAAACTTTCTGACATCGTCAGGGCTAAGCACACAGCTTCCCAAAAGCGACATTCTTACCGCGGCGAGTGCAGGGCACTCAGTTAGGATATGTAAAGGGGATTCTTCGTCCTCCAGACACCAACGACACTCCGAGTCTTCAACGATTCCCAGAATGCTAAAGTGTTTAATAAGGCGACAGTGTCCTGTCAAGAGCCCTGTCGCCAGTCTCATATCTTTTCTCCCTAGTGTGAAAAAAGATCTCGCTCTGGTGGCGCTCATCTGTGCTCGTCCGTGTCTTGCCAGAGCGCCTGTTCAAGTCACGTTTTAGGGGGGTTCCAACCCTACTGGATCAGCTGATAACCCCATTCTAGCAAGTTGGTCAGCCTCCGCGTTTCCAAGAATGCCTTATGTCATGGGACCCAGAGGAGATCAACCTTGTTGTGTCCTGCCAGGGTTTTTAGTATATCCCTACACTCAGCTACAAGTGCAGAGCTTACTCTGGCCGATTTGATGGCAGACAGGGCAGCTCTACTGTCTGAGCATATGTAGATGTCTTTTCCTGACAGACATTTCTAGGTTTTTATAACCACATATCAGAATGGCGTATACCTCTGCCTGGAAAACAGTGGCCTGCTTGCCCAGGGCAAAATGAAATTTCGCTTCTGTTGTTCTGCAGTATACTCCTGCTCCAGACCTTTCCCCTCCCCTAAACTGCGCTTATTTGGAATTTATCGTGATCAGAGACTTATACTTTTTCGTTATTTTCTTCTTACCTCCAGATAAATACGCATGTGGTTCATTTGCCCCCAAAAATATAGCCTGAGAAGGTTCTAATTTTAAATAGTTCAAAAAATAGATCATCAAAATACCATTATCATAAGGGAACTGTGAATGCAACCTCTCAAATAATTCAACAAGAAAATAATCTGCTTCTTTTGGAGATCCTAAAAAATATGTTGTTGTTTTAAACTTTGCCAAAAATACCATTTTACGCACTGTTTGCAAATATCAAAATATGGATTTTTCCTTCACTAATGCGCAAAAGTTACGCACGCACTGGTGAAAAACACATATCTAAAGTTAGCCGCAATACTAGACTTATATTAAATTGTGACAATCCTGAAACACCAGAGGCGAATTTTCGTGCTATATGTTTTGAAACAGTGTGGTTCAATAAATACATCAACAATTGGTGACGTTTCATCAAGGCCAACACAAAAAGAGAGGCCACGACCCTGAAAAAATCAGCTGTTCTCCCGGGGCTGAATTTTACATTGGGTTTTATTGGAGGTCAGACGTTTTTTTATGATATTTTCAAAATGGCACTACAGATTTCCGCAAAATTTCAGTGAAATATTCTCAGACACGATCCCGATATTCCACCAAAGGTTTGTAAGGAAGCAACATGATTAAAAGGTTAAAATCTTCAAGATTTAGCATTCCTTATTTTGAATTCAAATTACCCGCAATGTACCACATGCCAACTGTTATATTTGACATGTATTTGACTTTGTGATATGTGATTGTCACATTCGCTTCTGCTTTAAACTTAATTTTTGTGTGAGCTAATGAAGCGGCTATGAAAAATTAGGGCGTACTATACATTTAAAAAAAATTGTTCTGCCAGAATAAAGTAAAAACAATCTCAAAAACGGCTTTATTTAACAAAAAATCAAATATCCATGAACCGTCATTCCAACTTCAAAATTTTAAAGACAATCAGCTGTGTCGTAACGTGACCATCAAAAAAAAATCAGCCCCGGATGTGCCGTCAACAAAGTGGAGGATCGTGGCCCGTCCATTTTGATAGCCCTGGTTTCATATATTTGTATATTTTCGAATTTATGGGCGTTATACAATGAAATACCGTTCACAGACGTGTAAATTGTGAATTTATTGTCAATATTTTAGTAAAAACTAAATAAAATTAAGAAACAATGTCTCAATTAAAAAAACAAAATTTTAACATTGATTTTTTAATATTGATTTTTCAGCTAAACGTCAAAAAATGACATAATGTGTCATTTTAGCAATAGTTTCAAAACGAACTTTTACCTTGTTTCAAAACATGACATTGAATTGGCTATTAATTATAAACTACAAATTTAGTGAGACCTAGTTACGGAAGTGCAATAATGTAGAAGATATAAGGGATAATATAAAAACAAATTTGCGCCCCTAGGGGCCATATAAGTTTTTTGACAGTTCAAGAATCAATCCTTTGAGACCGATATGTGTGCCATGTTTAATTACTCTAGCTTAAAACGTTCAGAATCGAAAAAATATTTGCACAAGCTAACCTTACTTTTTGGGTCAGGCAGCTGCTGGCTAGGTGGGATCATGAGTAATCGATTCAAATAGGTGTCACAAAATCTTCATGAAAATGCCCACGAAACACGCTATGGCCCAGACTATACAGGGTGTTTCAAAATTCAATGACATAATTTTAGTGTTGAATTGCTTAGGTGATTTCAAGACAAAACATAGGTCCTCAAACGCCGTATTTTCGAGATATAGAGTGTTAAAATTAATTTTTTTTTATTGTTTTCTTTATAGCTCGTGTAGTTTTAGAAATATTTAGCTTAAATTTGACACGTATACTCAGTTATAGGCACTACACTATTAGATATGCGAAATAATTCCAAAAACCTACAGGGTGATACCTTTTCAGGGGTCATGTTTTCCTACGGATTCTTTTTTCTGTAAACTTTTTTGCAATTTTTTCCTTCTTTAACCTTTATAGAGAAAATCGTTGTTGTACCAAAGGATGCTATTATAAAATAAAAAAATGCTCCAGTATCGTAGCAGGTATATTAAAATAAACAAGTTATTTAAAACTTATTTGGCATTTCTAATAGTGTAATGTGCAGAGCTCAAATATAGCAAAGCCCAGATATAATTAAAGAAATAAAGTCTAGTCGATTAAGATGGTAAGGTACAAAGAAGTAAAAAGGATCAACTATTAAAACGGGTATGGGAAGAGGCATCACAGGAAAAAATAAAGTTGTAGTTAAACTATTTTTTTACTCGCGGGATTAGGAACTAGTTGTACCGCATAAAAATATACATACAAAGCTATGAAAAGAAAATTAAATTCAAATAAAATCAATTAATTAAATTTTTTAAGACTAGATAATCTTATCATGACCAGGTCTCGCTCTAGATGATACCCAGATTCAGTATGTATTACTTTATGGTACTACCTACCTAAATTGGCATATCGTTTTAAAATGCCATCAATACAAGCAATAATATTTTCTTTTTTACACGTTAAGACATTACGAAATGCTCTCTGAAGCCAGCCTTTTTGATCATTATTGTCTGCAGAACATACTATGTTGTTTAAATCGGGAATATCTACAATGCAAGACAAAAACAAATATGGAAGGGCAAGAATATAATTGAAGATAAACCCTGACTGGTTGAAAAACAAAAAATGTCTTGTCCGGTTCTTCTTTAGGTCTCATAGCCTTGTCCGTACACTTTTCTGCCTGTCGCAAAAATGTCGCCATGAAATGCGACTCCAATCTCTGATGGTGCCTAGGCGAGAATTGTGTTTTTTTCTTGTCACTGTCCTTACTGTCCTGCGTCTTTAAGCAATTGATATTTGTTACATATTTTTAGTCCATAATACTCCTAATTATCTTTCACATTTCAAATACTTCGGTGCAATTTACACTTCTGGTTTTTACTTATTTCAATAGTGCCGAATTTCTGCGCCTTTCCTGTCTTTGATTTTTGTCAAAAAGCAAAATGTTTGGTTACCATTTGAAGAAAAAAATCAACGCATATTTTGGTGTCAAAAAGTAAAATTTGAAAATAATTTATTAAAATAACTTGTTGGCCAACCCTAAATAAAAAATTTAAAAATGATAATATTGTGAGTTTATTGATTGTTGTTACTGCCATACAGATCAAAGTATCTCCATTGGGATCTACATACCTTTCACAAATTTTTTAATGTCTTGTATAGGTCGAAAGCCACACAATGCCTCAAAAGGTGTTAGAGCAATGGCCATTTCAGGTTTATGGTTTGGATCTTTGTAGATATTTGGAAATCTGGCATGTAACTGCTCTGCATGAATCTAAAACGTGATTTTAAATGCAATCAATGCCTAGTTCCTACAAGAAAGTAAACACTCTCAGAAACACCATAATGCACTACATAAAAAAAAACAGAAAAAAATTTACTCCAATAAGTCTACACTTTTGGTAGCAAAGACCTATTTTTTTTAAATGACATTCAATAAAAATAAATATGCATTTAGTTTGTCCATTGGGCATTTGAATAACGTGTACTTGGTAGTATCAAGAGGCCCTAGATCAGTCAAATGTATCCAGAGTCCAATGTACCCAGAGAGATAGGAAATTTACAAATTCAATTTGGAAATAGGGCATTTAAGTGGCCTTTAATAAGATCAAAACATTTTTGTAGCACTTTGCACACTCACTATACTAAAGACGTTACACTGTAGGACTATCTACTATAAACAATGCTTGTAAGTGATATTTAAAAAAGTACTTAGGTATAGCCCATAGCCCTTGCCATACGCGGTTACACTTTTGTGACTTTGACATGAACATATTTTCTAACCAGAAATATATTAAAAAGTAAATGTCATGTTGGTATAAAATTAAAGGTAAAACTGTAATTGTCTCTGGATAAAAAGATGCGGACTGTAGGTTGACAAAAAAAACTTACAGATAAAAACAACTCAGACATGCCATTTTTCAGTTTTTTTTGTTGTGTAACTGCCCATGGCAAGGACTATACAAACCATTGACCCTATATATTTTTGTTTCTATGTGCAGGTATTTCTTATGCAATAAAAAAATAGATAGAAATTACTGAAGTTGTGGAAAAGAATGGACTGATTGTTGCATGCTAATAACACCCTAGATAATATATGGGTACCTCTTTCACACTGACAGCATAACTACGAAAGAAAAGCAGCTGGCAAACTTTAATCCTTCCTAGCTAGCATTAGCACACTTCAAGTGAAGCCATAATATATCAGCCTTGAAAGCTGTTACGAAGTTTTTGGTTATAACACAAATTGTTGAGCAAAATGTAGTCTACTATATTCCGAACACCGCATATTAACACGATGCTCCGTTAAAAAGTTAGCATTTTTTAATTTTTTTAATTGTCAAAAAACTGTCATTAGCATCATTACATTCTGACCAAACGCTATTTTAGCTAAAAATTTTACCAAAAATCGGTTTAGCGGTCTAGCAGCGATTGTGTTACGGACAGAAATAATATACACACACACACAGACATCACGACGATATTGCTAAGACAACATACATCCAAATAACACATTTTCGGCGTTACCTCAAAAAAAAAATCGTCGAATACCTTCTCTAGCTATTGCTACGGGGGCTAGGAAGGTAAAAATCCATGATAAAACAGCATTTCATGGGTAAGTCGTCTTGACGGATAGTTATGGTAAAAATCGAGAAAGGACAGTAGCGCCACGATAGATAGTTTTTTCTACGACCGTGCCAATGCACCCTCATTCATTTTAATTCAGAAAGTGACACTTTCCCGCACTCATAAAGATTAAAATAAATTGTAATAATTTGTAAGTCCTGTAATGTGGTGTGAGTGTTATGTGGCACGATGTCTGTAGTAGCATTTAAAGTTTTGTATATAATATCTTAAAACAAAACATTTTTTAGAAAATTAATATATGTATATACTTTACTTACTTTTGAAGGATGAGCCTGTATCGACAGTGCCTTATTCACAGACAAAACTTTAAATAAAAAGGGTAGTTCATTGCCAAATTTTTGTACTACTTTGTTACCAAGATACTCTGGATTTTTAGCAATCAAAACAGAGAGTTCTTCATTGGTTTGTTTAACAACAGAAGGAGCATTGACATGAGTTCCTAAAAATTAAAGGAATGTAAAATACCATTCTGCTTAAAAAACTCAGTTAAAAACCCAGTTTTCTAATTGTACAATACAAGACTGTATGTATACTATAAAATAACCGGCTTCGCCCATTTTTTTTTCGGCTAAGTTAAGTTAGGTGAGGACGACATGCACGCGTTCGATCGATTTTTACAAATTTGTGAAATTTAATGGTTGTTTAAATTTTAAAGCAATGAACAAAAAATGTCTTCATATTTGTTTGCAACACATTTCGTAGAATTTAATTTGTCTAAAGGAAACGGAAAGTGATACTTGAACGCACGCATCGGCGTTTGCCCGAACGACGCGCCAGTGTAGTTCTGTCAAGCCGTAAGTGCGGTAAAGATACTTTCCGCACGAGTTAGGTACAACATTTTTCCTACGAGCGTGCGGAAAAATCAAAAGATACTATTTTATTTTGTTAAATTTTTGTATAACCCTATTTAAAATTAAAAAATTGTCAAAACTACGAAATTTATGTGTTTTATTTAACGAAACTTGTACAAGCTCCGAGGTGGCTTTATCGGCGACAATTGAAATTTCTTTAGGAATCTCTTCCACCTCTTCGAACATTTTCAATGCTGTTCGCTTAATAAATTAAAGCATCATTTACTCTCTTGTAAAAACACGCCGTGCGGTAATTTTATATTACATAACAAGAGAAGAAAGTGACAAATTTCACACGAGCCGAGTGAAACAACACGCGAGATTAGGAAAGTTACTTTCTATCGAGTTGTTTACGCTATTTTTCCTACGAACACTGTTGAACTATACTAGTATACTAAAAATTGGTTTTTAATTTTGCACAAATTAAATGAAACTGCTTTTCCGCACATGTGTGGAAAAGTACTTTGCAACACATGTGCGGAAAAGTATAGTGACAGTTAATGTCATGATACACTTTTCCATACATATGCATAAAAGTAATTCTCCACACATGTGCGGAAAAATTTCTCTACACAGGTTTGAACTTTAACGTTTTCTGAGGATGCAAATCGTGTGAAATTCATCATTTTCATATGTGGTCGTAAAAATTACACGCACGCAGTGCGGTAAAGTGGTACTTTCCGCACGCAAATAAATGTGTAAAAAGCTATTTTCCGCTCGCTCGTAGGAAAAAATTAATTACAAATTTAAACTATTAATCGTGACATTCTAAACTTCTCCAAACCAAATCGGGGTGACTAGTCCTCTTTTTCCTAATACAAGTGAAAATCAGCATGCCGCATTATACCACAAAATACTCCCCCTTTACCGCCTGCCAGCACATAACGGTTTTGAAAAATACCTTAAAAAGTGATAACAGTGTTTTTATTAAAAGTTGATATCTACCTACTTCCGTTTAAAAGTTATCAGGGGGGTTACGTCAGCGCTGTATACAGTGAGACCTCTCCTTGCGGACATCTCTATTAAGCGGACACTCCCTTTAAGCGGACAAATTTTTTGGAACCAAGCTTTTCACTATTTCTTTACATGTAAAATTCACTCCTATAACCGGACGCGGACAATTTTTGTTGGTTAAAGAATTCTGAAACCTCCCCTAACCGGACGCGAACCTCTGACAACCGGACGGAGTGCTGCACGACATGGGTATAAACATTAGGTATTATGTTGGCAACAACGCAGTCTGCAGCCGAGGAATTATCTATTTCCGTTTTAATGCGGAGACTAAATACTTCTGTCGTATTAACAACATATTTTATTCGGCGAGGGCGGGACTGGTGTTTTATTTTTATTAATCAATTGGGTCGTAATAGATCTCTTTGAAATAGTGTCTAGTAAAAAACTTCTTAGTTTACGTGAAAAAATGGAAGTTGTTAACGTTTCGGAGAAGGAAAAATTTATTATCGGAAAAACTCAAGCAGCGGAAATTGTTAATAAATATATATTACAATTTCGCAGTTCCCTCGCATAAGCGGACGCCTCCAATAAGCGGACAAAATCGACGGAACCGTGAGTGTCCGCTTATGGGAGGTTTCACTGTATATTGATATTACCCATCCACAACTCAGCATAAGGCAAGCTCTGGTCCAGGTTGAAACTTTCATCTGAGTTTTTCTGCAATTTGGCCACCATACTATCTAAACCTAATTTTCCCCATTCATAGTTTTGTACCTTGAAGAAAAGAAGAAATACCTCGGTAAAGTAAAACTTTATTGAAATTTAATATAAAAGTGCGTATAAACCAAACTGCTCCGCGAATGCGCCGCGTGTGCGCCGCTCGCCGAATTCGTTTCAACGAACTTTCTACGATCCACGGAAAAACAGCAAACACGCATTGAAATGAAACTCGACAACAAAACTGCCGATGCTGTCCCAAAGAATCTGCGAACACACAAAGAGGAGCCGAATAAAGCTGGCTTTCGGCAAACGGCTTGCAAGCGGCGGGCGCGCAACTTGAAAACACGAAAACAGGACGAATCCGTGTTTGCGCGCGGAGTGTGAGCAACGCGCGAGCGGCGCGTTCGCGGAGCAGTTTCGTGTATATGTACTCTTATACGGGGGCTCTAGCAGCATTGTGGCCAATGAACATTTGTTAGATTGCACGGTAGAGTACTCCAAAACGCCCGGTTTCCACTACAAAAGTCAAACAAACGCTTTGTCATCATGTGCAGTAGGTATAGACTCTTCATTTAAAATTTATCTGCCCTAGTTAGCCCTCCAACAACCTACTTCTTGGTCTGATGAGGCCGAAACTACCTTTATAAAAATTAAAGAATTATCAGTTTCTGCACCTATCACGTCCCAGTCTGTTTTTAATCAGCCTTTTACAGTGCAATGTGATGCCAGTGCTGGCGGCCTTGGTGGTGTACTCACTCAAGTTTTGGACGACGAAGACAAGGTCATTGCCTATGCATCTCGTGGTTTGTCAAAGGCTGAGCAAAACTATAGTGTCACAGAACGTGAAGTAAATTTATTGTTATAACGGATCACTACTATCTACTTTGGCTTAATTCACTAAAAAATCCTTGCAAGATGGATACGTTTACGTCAATTTTCCTTTGATTTGGTCCACAGAAATGGCTATGGAGCGAGATTTTAAAAAAAACGGTTCTCCTATGAGAAGAATCAGATTGGTGAGGAAAGATCCACCCCGAATAAGGCGTCAATGGGCCCAGGAATATGAAAAGTATCATCAGATAAAGAGAGATTTCTCAAATAGGACCACTTTTCTTCCAATTTCAATCGAAAAAACATATTTTTTGCCGATTTATTTTTAAATGCTACTCAAATATGGATCGAATGGAAAAAGACCAAAAATATTGGCTTTAGGACCATTTTTCTGGGATCGCAGGTGAAAGAGATAAACCGGAAATATAATTTCCACCTTGAATGCAGTCGAAAGTCGGATGAGAGCGAGCCAGGGAATTTTCAGCCGCTCTTGGTTTTCTCCATAATAACAGAGGAGAAGCACACGCGACTACGCTTAGACTGCGGCCAATAAAGCACCCAAAGGCTCACATACACAGAAGTATATTATAGTTAAACGAAAAAATTTAATATTGATTAGTTATAATTATAATTAACTACGGAATCGGCAAAATACATAAAAGTAAAAAATTCTATCATTTAGTCCGAGAAAAGATAATTTAATTAAATATTTTATTAAAACACAAAACAGTGTTTCTTACTGTTTCTATTGGAGCTATAGTCGCAGTCTTCCAGACATTAGGAAAATTTCTCAATTCTCAAACAGTCTTCAAAGTAAGATTGATAACCTCTAGGAACGTTGCACCAACGGTTTTGAAAATAATTTTCATTACATTAAGAGCTATTCCCTTATCATCAGACATGCACTTTGCAGAAAATTGATTATGCTTTTGAGCTGAAATATTTTTTTAATCGCCATTATAAAATTTAAGGTGGCGGACAGAATCAATCTTGACTTTTCAAAGAAGCTCGTTTATCTTGTACTTTGAATATTATTTTGTATTCGTATTTGCCACCCTCAACTAGTTACGAATCATTAAAATCGGTTTCCTGGTTCCCAAAACATTAATTTTTGTTTCACCCACTGTTTTGCAGATTATACCTATATTGTCATATCAATTCTGTATGTATTCATTTCCTCATAAATTCATTAATTCTCAACTAATTTAAAAGAAATAAAAGCAGTATGATGACAATCAATTGATCTTTAAGAACCATTATCAAAATTTCTTGCTATTTTCAAATCCAAAATGATGTACAGAATCAAACTTCACCTTTTAAATAGACTCGTTTATTTTTATGTTTAAAATTTTTTAAAATCTCTTTTAAATGCGTAGAAAAACTCTGTCTCTGCCACGCATAATTAGGTACGAATCTTTAAAATCGGTTTAGTGATTCTCTAAATAATAATTTTTGTTACAACCATTGTTTTAATTTTTGTCTGTCTGCATTCATTTCCCCATAAATTCACTGAACCGATTTCAATGAAAAAAAAAAAAAAAAGAATCATGGTGATACTCGATTGCTCTTTGAACAAATAAATCCAAGATCGTGGAAAAAGAGTCATATTTGTCCCTTCATGAAGGATCGCTTCGTCGGATTTTGCGAGGATTTGTTTTTGTATGATTATTATTTCGTTGCGGTGGACCTAGATCTTTTATAAAATTCAAAAAGGGGTCAAAAAATTCCTGGAAACATAAAAAAAAACGATCATGATTTAGAGATGGAGCAAAACTTAAATAATAATTAATAGTTCTAAATTTATGAGGAAATTAATGCACAGTGAAATTGTAAGGCAATATCATAATCCGTAAAACAATGGTTGAAACAAGATTGAAACGGACTTTAATGATTCGTACCTCGTGACGTGCGATAAAGAGGAAGACGGAAAAGTTGGTCAAAATTTTTTTAAATTTTAAAACTTTCTGGAATATAAGAATAAATGAGCCTTTTTTAAAAGTAAAGTTTTTTATACTTGCCATCGTGAACATTACAATGACGGTAAATTTTTAACTATTTTGTTCTTAATTCTCACTACAAGATACAAACATTTTTAAAATTAGCAATATTATCTAATAATATTTGAACAAGTTTCCCAACTTGTTTTTATTTTTGTAAATAATTATATTCTCTAATTTTCACTTAAAATTAGAGAAGCTATCTCTCTTAGTTTTTAAATATTTTTGGGTTACATTTTCTACGCTTACAAGCGTTTTTAGAATATTATTTTGATTTACTTTACGCTATATCTTTCCATATTTTAAATTTAAACTTCGCGCGCTTCTTCCAGCAATGAAGGATTTGATATAAGCGGCTAAATTCGGCCTAGCAGACGAAAACGCCGATTGTCTGCGCGAACACACAACCACGCGCCACGTGCAAGGAAAGTCACCGCACCGCTATCATTTTATATTAAAATTGTGGAAACTATTAATTTTACGCTTTAGTTTATTAGATATTAGTGTTTGGAACATTTTGAACTATAGAACAATGGAGAGTCTGGTACTTCGCGTATAATCGGGCTGGCCAGCCAAGTAGCTACAAAAGACATCTAATGGTAAGTCGTTTCTTGATAATTTTTCATTGCTGCGCTATTTTTAGTATTTAAGTTTTTAGGCTCTTTTTTCCCTGTTGGAGCCCTGTGGAAAGATACAGTCCCTCTTAACTCCCCCACGTTTTTCTCGAGCTATCTCGAGTGGTCCTTCGGTATATTTTATTTTCTACAGAAGGCCTAACCTCACCATTTGGTCCAGGTTCGAGCCTGATAACAGGACCCCGGGAAAAATTAAAGTCTAAATCGCATTTTGTTAAAAATAAAATTTTTAATAAATACGCATGACCTTGATCTTTTTGCTGTGCTAGCAGTAAAAATAACAAGTAAAAAAGTACCGAACGCGCATTGTTTTCGCGCATTTCCTACCTCTTTTTGGCTTGGCGTCGCCTGCACGTAGGAAAAGTTTCCAACACAACGATATTAGAGAGGTAAATGAGACTTGTTTACATTTTTTATCGCCTATTTTCTTTTCTTTTTAAACGCTTTTAATTTTTAAATATTAAAAATTTCGGAAACTAATCGTTCACCTGTTTTAACGGAGTTTTTTAAAAACTACAATGAGTACGCAACTTAAGAAGTTAGAAGCACTCCGTAATGTGCAACATAATCGCATTAATACTCTTCATAACTTAGCTAATGCTTGCCTAACGGATGATACAAAAAAACCGTGTTTACAGGTTCGACTTATCGACCTTGATGAAATGAAAGAATCATTTTTTATTTATCAAAATCAAATAATAGAGGCTTATTCGGCAAGTCCGGAGAGACTGGAAGAAGAAAATGAACGCCTTACTGAGTGTGACGACAGCTTCTATGATATTAAAAGAATTCAAAAACAACTATTTGAGGTGAAAATTGAAGCTCCTCAACCTCAAAACTTAACGCAAATTTCAAATTCTTCTGATCCAGACCGCTTTATGGCGTCTTTAATGCCAAGACTGCGCATTGTCGAATTTCATGGCGACATCACTAAGTTTCCAACCTTTCTAGATATGTACAATAGTTCTGTACACAATAATCCTAGTATTCCTACAAACGCTAAATTTAATTTGTTACTGTCCTACCTAAAAGGACCGCCTTTAAACGTAGTTAAACATTTACAAATAACCGACGCTAATTATATTATCGCTTACAATACGCTTCTAAAACGCTATCATAACCCCCGCTTATCGGCTCAAACTTATTGGCGCTCCGTGTATAATTTTCCCGCTCTCAAAGACGACAATCCAGAAACGCTGCGCACGCTGCTTGATGTTTTTTCAGAAAACATTGAGGCTTTAAAACCTCTAAATTACGACACTGATCAATGGTGTTTTCCGCTCGCCAACATTTTACTAGATAAATTGCCTGAGGTACTACTTTCGCGCTTTGAACTAGCTAATTCTAGGTCTAATGAAATGCCCAAATATCAAGAAATTTATAATTTCCTTGAAAGTCAATGTAATTCGCTTTATTCGCTACACTCTAAAAATAGATTTAAAAATAATAAACAGTTTTATAAAAATAACGCCTCGCCTTATTATACAAAAACGCTACTTGGTACGGAAAATACTCATTCTAAAGATAGATGCGCTTTTTGTGATTCTAACACACATTCAATATATTTATGTCACGCATTTAAAGGTAAATCTGCCTACGAACGCTATGCTTACGCTAAAAATAAAAAACTATGTTTAAATTGTTTAAGCTCAATACATTCAACAAATTCTTGTCAAAGTCTACGCTCATGTCGCTATTGCCCTGGTAATCAAAGACATCACTCATTAATTCATTTTGAGCGAAATTCTAATTACTTTAATTCTCAAAATCAAAATAGATCACATTTTGATGCTAACGTGAATTTCTCACAAAATCTCTCTAATATTTCTCCCAACGCGTCTCCAAGTAGCGCACCACGTGGTTACTTGGCCAGCCAGCAAAGTTTTAGATCCCCGGCTACTGGTTGTCCGCTTCAAAATTACTCTACTCAAAATAATTTCCCTCAAAGTGCCTCTCCTCAAAATAATAAAAATTTTACTTCGACGTCTTCTAATTCACAAGTACCAATCGCAACTCCTTCGGGTTCTAACCCCACGCATTGTGGTTTTATTTCTGCGCAATCGCAAGTTTTATTGTCAACTATCCTAGTAAAAATTCAAGATGTCCGCGGTAACTTTCAAACAGTTAGAGCCGTATTGGACAGCGGTTCGCAAAACACTTTTTGTTCTCAAAAATTAGCGCAACAATTGGGCCTTCCAAGACAACCCTTATGTTCAAATATACAGGGGGTTGGAGGCAACTCTCTTACTTCTGATCTAGGATCGATTTTTATTAAAATTTGTAATTTTCAAAAACCAGATATTTTTGTGTCTACGCAAGCGATTATTTTGCAAAAAGTTTGTACTGATTTACCGTCAGTAAAAATAAATACAGAAAATTGGCATTTTATAAAAAATTTACCCTTAGCAGATCCCACTTTTTACAACCCTTCGCCTGTAAATTTACTAATTGGTATGGATCTCTTTCCACTAATTATACAGGGTGAAAAAATCGCTAGCGGTGATCCAAATCATCCCTTTGCTATAGGAACTATTTTCGGCTATATTTTGATGGGACACATAAATCAACCCTTAATTTCTACCCCGCCAATTAATGCTCTTTTTTGTCAAAATGAAAATGACTCGCTTTCGCAATTAATTTCAAAATTTTGGGAAACCGACTGCGTCCCCCAAAAAACTCATTTGAAACCAGAGGATGAAATTTGTGAAAATTATTTTAAACAGAGCGTGTCGCGTAATCAAGACGGCCGGTATACTGTCTCCCTTCCCTTTCGCACATTTGAAAATCCACCGCAGTTTCCCGCAATAAAACAAGTCGCGCTAAATCGTTTCTTATCTTTAGAAAAAAAACTGCTTCGCGACCAAAACTTGTATTTGGAATTGGGTCATATGGACTATGACTCAGAAAAAGAAGACGATTCAGACAGCTATTTTATTCCACATTTCGCTGTTGTTAAAAATGAAGCTATCACTACTAAGACAAGGGTAGTTTTTAATGCGAGTATTACTGACCCCTTTATGCATATTTCGCTTAATCAAGTATTATTATCGGGTCCAAAACTACAAAAAGATATTATTCAAATATTATTACATTTTCGCCTTAACCCTGTGACGCTCACCTGCGATATTCAAAAAATGTATCGTGGTATAAATATCAACCCTGATCATCAAAAATACCAAAAAATATTTTGGCGGTTTAACCCTAATGAAAAAGTTTCCGTTTTTAAACTATGAACTGTCACTTACGGAGTGAACTGTTCACCATATCTCGCTTTACGCACCCTTCAGCACTTAGCTGAGTCCGAATATGATAACTACCCTCACGCTGCTAAAGTTATACTTAACGATACCTATATTGATGACGTCACTACTTCATGTAAAACGGTTCAAGAGGCGTTAAATTTGCAGCATGAGCTTACGGAGTTATTAGGAAACGCTGGCTTGAAATTACACAAATGGTCTAGCAATCGCTCAGAAGTGATCTCTCATTTAGATCCCTCCTTAGTCAACCCCGCAGTTTTATCTCTCGATTCGGATGACGTCACTAAGGTCTTAGGCCTGTGCTGGAATCCTTCCTATGACGAGTTTCGATTTAACATATTACCTAATCAGCAAAGCTGTACTAAAAGAACGCTTCTCTCTTTTTTAGCACGCTGCTATGACCCCCATGGGTATCTTACCCCAGTAACATTCACTTTAAAATATTTGATTCAACAAATTTGGTTACTTGGTATTTCCTGGGACGCCACGCCTACTTTAGAAATAGTTCGTCAGTGGACACTCTATCAATCTGAATTTCAAGTTTTAGAAAAATTTAGTTTACCCCGCCACATTGACATCACCAACGCCGAATCCATCGATCTCTGTGGTTTTTGTGATGCGAGTGAACGAGGGTACGCATGCGTAATATACTTACGTGTCTTACGAAACGCTAAATATCACATATATTTTGTTCTTGCGAAAAGTCGCATCGCTCCACTTAAAAAATTTGTTAGTATTCCGAGAATAGAACTTCTAGCCGCTACTCTTTTATCTGAGGTCTTAAAATACACGTATGATATATTCATAAAAAGGTTCACAATAAATAATATTTACGCTTTTTCGGACGCAATGGTTGTTTTACACTGGATAAAATCCCATCCAAGTAAATGGAAAACTTTTGTCGCAAATCGTGTTAGTCTTATCCAAGATAATATTAATCCAGAATGTTGGTTATATACCCCCACCTTTCTCAATAGTGCCGATGTAGCCAGCCGCGGCTGCTCGCCGAGTGAGCTTTTAAATCATCCCCTATGGTGGGCCGCTCCTAGTTTTTTACAAGAATCTTTCGATAAATGGCCAACAAAAATCCCGCAAGTCAAAATAAATGACAGTTTAGAGACTGAGGAACGAAAAAATGTTGCTCTGATTTCTTGTGACCGAATAACGGAAAATTTTTTAGATTCGCTTTTAAATAATAAATCCGATTTTTACGCTATTCAACTACTTTTAGCCCGCAGTTTGCGATTCATAAATAATTGTAGACTATCCGCAGACGTCAGAAAAAAGACAAATATAGATTATATCGATCTCTTTAACGCTTTAAAATGTTTGGCTAAGCACGAACAACAAAAATACTTTTCTGAAATAATTCTTAACCTTCAAAACCAGAAAAAATGCATAAAACCCATACAAAAATTGAATCCCTTTTTAGACCAGGATGGTCTTATAAGAGTTGGAGGACGCATTCAACAAGCCATGACTATTTCTTACGGACAAAAACATCCTCTTCTTTTACCCAAGGAAAGTAGACTTTCTTATATTTTTATTGAATATATGCACAAAAAATATTTGCATGTTGGAGTGCAAACAGTCCAATATATTGTTACAAATTTAAGTTATTTAAATTTTATAATTGGAATTTATTTAGGTTTAGTGTAGTATTAGGTCGATTTATCTTAAGGTTGTATTCTTAGTCTAGGTTTTAGTTGCGTTGTCTGTGGCTTGCGGTCGCGGTAGTGCGGGAACTTTCCGGACGTCGAAGGCTGCCGGAAAGTTCGAGAGAGATGGACGATCCTATATATAGGGCCGGGGTCGCGCACCAGGAGTCAGTCACAGATACCGTACTGTAGTGGTCGTGAGATATATATCAGCGAGTTGTTAGTCAGTTTAAGTGCGTGTTTTTGTACATAATTTGTCGAAATAAATTGACGTATCGTTTTCAACAATTGCGAGTTTTAATTTGTCGTTGTGAACCCGTAACAATTGGTGTCAGAAGTGGGATTAAAAGAAATAAATAGTGCAAAGACTATTCTTACATATTACCACCGGATAGGACAATTGGACAGAAAAACAGTAAGTGATTTTTCCAGAATATTCGAAGAAGTTCGATATTGTTTTATTCAAAAACTAAAAGAGATATTTAAGAACCGACTTCGACATTAAATTTACAGTCCAAAAATTGATAATTAGAGAGATTTTCTAGAATATTCTATAACATTCTACGACGTTCTATTCAAAAACTAGAAGAGATATACAAATACCGACTTCGACATTAGATTAGGAATTTTAAAAGTAAGAATCAGAAAGAATTTCTAGAACATTCCATCACTTTCTACGACGCTCTATTCGAAAACCAGAAGAAATATCCAAAAAGAGACTTCGACATTAGCTTAGTAATTTCAAAAGTAAGAACTAAAAAGAATTTCTAGGAGATTCCATAACATTCTACGACGTTCTATTAAAAAACTAGAAGAGATATACAAATACCGATTTCGACATTAGTTTAGTTATATTAAAAGTAAGAATTAGAAAGAATTTCTAGAAGATTCCATAACATTCTACGACGTTCTATTCAAAAACTAGAAGAGATACACAAATACCGACTTCGACAGTAGCTTAGTTATTTTAAAAGTAAGAATTAGAAATTATTTCTGGAATATTCCATAACATTCTACGACGGTCTATTCGAGAACCAAAAGAGATAATCAAAAAGTGACTTCTACATTTGCCTAGTAGCAGAAAGAGTAGCATTTACCAGTATATTCCAGAACATTCCATTAGGTTCTATTTAAGAATTCGAAGAGATATTGAAAAACCGACTTCGACATTCGCTTTATAGCCCTAAAATAGACGTTTTAAGTGATTTATCAGGAAGTTGATGCTTACTAGACAAGGATCGGCAAAGATGGAAGATCTAACTAAAATGATGCAGGCGCTAGCAGCTCAAATGGCTCAAAACCAGGGCGATATGAAACACACCATGAACGATATGAAACAGACATTTGAGCAAAGATTAGATGGCATTCAAGAAAACTTCGATCAAATAAAGAGCAACTCCGAACAGCTGAGAGAAGAGTTCAAGAGTGCAACCGAAGATCTTAAGGAAGAAATAACTCAAAGAATGCATAGTGTGGAACAAAAGGTACAAAATAAATTGCAGAATGTAGAAGAAAAGGTACAAAATGTTGAGGAAAAGGTACAAAATGTTGAAGAAAAAGTGGAGACCAAACTACAGAATGTTAGGGAAGAAGTTTTTCAAACCATAGAAGAAAAATTCCAGGACATGTCAAAACAGTTTCTACAGCTTCAGAAAGAACACAACAAAATAAAAGCTCAAGGATGTGTTGTAAATTCCAACCAAAACATTAAGCCTCCAAATTTTGATGGTACGTCTTCCTGGTCTACTTACAAACAACAGTTTGAAGCTGCCGCTGCTGCAAATGGTTGGGATGATGAAGAAAAAGCTAGAGCTTTGTTAGTAGCTCTACGAGAACCTGCTCTGGGACTTTTACGGTCCATTCCAGTTGAACAAATTATAATGCTTTAGTGGCAGCGTTAGAAAGAAGGTATGGAGACGAACACTTGCGAAATTTACATTGGTCAGAATTAAATATTCGTCAACAACGACCAGGAGAATCATTGCAAGAGTATGAAGCAGATATCAGGAGGCTGATGTATTTAGCTTACCCAGAAATGCCAGAAAATTACAGAGATCCCTTCACGGTAGATCGCTTTATTAACGGATTACGAGACACGGACTTAGCAAAGCTACTTCGTCGAGAACGCTTCCATAACAGCAGTGAAGTGTTGATTCGAGCCCTTGAAATTGAATCATCAAACAATATGTCCAGGCCAAAAGTAAGAGCTGTTTCAATTCAGGAGGGAGAAGAAATGAGCAATGGACATGAGGTCAACTCAAAAACGCTAAACCAAATGTTTCAATCACTGATAGAGAAGATTGACTCTTTGAAAGAAAGCAGACGATCCCCTCCAAATGTAAAGTGTTTCAGATGCGGACGTACAGGGCATATTCAACGCGATTGTCGCGTCCAAATAAGGTCTCGCTCGCCATCTAGCGGGACAGAGTACCGAAGAAGAGATCAGGAAAACTAAAACTAGTCAACGCAGAGGGGCGGGTGTTGGCTAATGGGAATAGAGCCCCCAAAATTTACTCTATTAAGAGCCTAAAACATACTGCTGACAGTCTTAACATCGACGGACTCATTAATGGGAGAAAAGTTAACATAACAGTAGACACTGGTGCTGCCATATCATTGCTTAAGTTCAAAATTGCAACGAGATATAAAATTCGACCAATAGAAAAGAAAATAACACTTAAGACTGTGACTGGAGAATCCGCCGACGTGTTGGGGCAGACAGATATAGACCTACAGCTGGGAAGATTGAAGATTCGCCACACTGTATTGGTTGCCGAAATAGAAGACGAATTTATTTTGGGAATGGACTTGATAAGTAAACATGGATTTGCGTTTGATAATAAACTTAATACCCTAAGATTTGGGAATGAAGAGTTCATTTTGTCAAATAGTCACTTCAATAAAGAACCAATAAAGGTCGTGGCAGTATGCACGACAAGACTAGTCGGTAACAGTGAGACCATAATTTTTGGGAGGCTGGAAAGTAAAACATCAAGCTGCGTCGGACTCATAAGCCAACAAAACACACCCAACACCTACCTCGTTGCAAAATCACTAGTTAAAACCGATAAAGACATCCCGATTAGAGTCGCCAATATTTTCCCAAATAGTGTCAAAATTAATAAGGGGGAGGTGGTAGCATTATTTGAACCAGTACAGAAAGTAACAAGATGTGAAGAGCCAACTTCCGAGGATACAAGTAAGTTACCAATGGAGGTACTTCAGCAATTTGAGTCAACTTGGCAACATCTCACTCCAGAAGAATATAGTAAAGCGAGAGAGTTTATAGAAGAACAAAGTAATATCTTCGAAACTAGGAGTAGTTCGGGACGCACAAACCTTATTCAACATGCTATCAACACTGGCGATGCCCAACCGATAAGACAACCCCCAAGAAGACTACCAATGGCCAAGCAAGAAGAAGTTCACAATCTCATTAATAAAATGCTCAGCGACGGTGTTATTGAAGAGTCATCAAGTCCTTGGTCATCTCCTGTGGTGTTGGTCACTAAAAAGGATGGAAGTACTAGATTTTGTGTCGACTACAGGAAACTTAACGATGTGACCAAGAAAGATAGTTACCCACTGCCAAGAATAGACGACACATTAACAACGTTGGCAGGATCATATTGGTTTTCTACTCTTGACCTGAAAAGTGGGTATTGGCAAGTAGGAATCTTTGAAAGAGATAAAGAGAAGACTGCATTCTCTGCTGGAAGTGGACTTTATCAGTTTAATGTGATGCCATTTGGCCTGTGCAATGCTCCAGCTACATTTGAAAGACTAATGGAAGTCGTTCTACGAGGCCTTACTTGGAAAACCTGCCTAGTCTATTTGGATGATGTCATAGTAATGGGGAAATCATTTCAAGAACATCTAGATAATTTACGAGAAGTATTCTCAAGAATCAGGAACGCAAATCTTAAATTAAACTCAAAGAAATGTTTTCTGTTCCAAGAAAAAGTTGAGTTCCTGGGTCACGTCGTTTCCCGAGAAGGCATCCATACCGACGAAAAGAAGCTACAAGCAATAAAAGAATGGCCTCAACCTCGTGACAAACATGAATTGAGAAGCTTTTTGGGTCTGTGTACATACTACAGACGATTTGTAGAAGGATTCGCCAAAATAGCGTCTCCGTTACATAGACTTACAGAAGATAAAGCTTCTTACAAATGGAATACCGAATGTGACCAAGCATTTAGAAGACTAAAAGCAGCATTATGTTCTAGTCCGATTCTTGCATATCCCATTCCAAAAGGAAAATTCATATTAGATACTGATGCGAGCAACGATGGCATAGGAGCAGTACTCTCCCAAGTACAAGATGGAGAAGAACGGGTCATCGAATTTTTCAGCAAGAAGCTATCCAAACCAGAGAGAAATTATTGTGTTACTAGAAAGGAGCTCCTAGCCATAGTTAAATCCGTAGATCACTTTCACAAATATCTCTACGGACAAGAGTTTCTGATTAGAACGGATCATGCTGCGTTACAGTGGCTCATGAAAATGAAACAACCTGAGGGGCAAGTCGCGAGATGGATAGAAAAGCTACAACAATACCATTATCAAATTAAGCACCGAGCAGGAAGGGTGCATAATAATGCAGATGCATTGTCCAGAAGACCTTGCCCCGAGGATTGTAAACATTGCAGGAAAATTGACCAGAAAGAAGGAATTACCTACGTGCGCCAGATAAAGTTAGAACCAGATGAAGAATGGATGTCGGCTTCGATTAGAACCACACAACTTAACGACAAAGATGTAGGACCTATCTTGCGATTGAAAGAAGAGAACAAGCCACGACCATCATGGCAAGATATCGCAAACCAAGGGGTGATATTCAAATCACTGTGGGCACAATGGGATTCACTGATAGTAGAAGAAAACATCCTTAAACGTGCCTGGGAAAGTGCCGATGGCCTTACTGTGATTAATCAAGTAGTGGTTCCTAGGAGCATGGTAGACAATATAATGGCCGAATGCCATGGTGGAAAATCAGGCGCGCACCTAGGCATAAATAAAACCATGGACAAAATTCGAAACCGATTTTATTGGGTCAATTACTTTCAAGATGTGAAAAACTGGTGCCGCCGATGTTCGACTTGTGCAGCCAGCCAAGGTCCCAAAACAAGGTCCAGAGGTCAAATGAAACAATATAACGTAGGTCTGCCATTCGAACGCATTGCTATTGATGTGGCCGGACCATTTCCAGAAACTAAAAAGGGCAACAAATACATCCTTGTTGTCATGGATTATTTTAGCAAATGGCCAGAAGTTTTTGCTTTGCCTAACCAAGAGGCCGCTACAGTTGCAGAAGTTCTGGTAAATGATGTTTTCAGCCGATTTGGCATTCCTTTGGAACTACATTCAGATCAAGGAAGAAACTTTGAATCAAAGCTCTTCCAGAATCTCTGTGACCTTTTAGGAATACATAAAACACGGACTACTGCTTTGCATCCGCAGTCAGATGGCATGGTTGAAAGATTTAATAAAACAATAGAGGAACATCTTTGCAAAGTTGTTGATGAACACCAAACAGATTGGGACCAATATATCCCATTGTTTTTGATGGCCTATAGAACTGCCATTCACAATACGACAGGAGCTACTCCATCTAGTATCCTGTTTGGTAGAGAACTGCGTTTACCATGTGATATCATGTTTGGTTCACCTGAAGAAGCACACTTAGAGGTTAATGACTATGTCGAACGTTTAAGGCAAAAGCTGCACGATATCCATGAAGTGGTTAGAGAGCGAATAGAAATAGCCAGTGACCGCATGAAAGCGAGATATGACCTGAAAGCAAACTCTTCAGGGTTCAAAGAGAATGATCAAGTCTGGCTATACAATCCTCAACGCAAGAAAGGAAGATCACCTAAGTTGACACCACCATGGGAAGGGCCTTATAAAGTTGTTAAGAGAATTAATGATGTAGTCTACCGAATCCAGAGAAGCCCGAAGTCCAAGATGAAAGTTGTTCATCTAGACAGACTAAAACCTTACCTGGGAAATGTTGATCGAGACGATCAAACCTGAAGAGGAGGATAGTGTTACAAATTTAAGTTATTTAAATTTTATAATTGGAATTTATTTAGGTTTAGTGTAGTATTAGGTCGATTTATCTTAAGGTTGTATTCTTAGTCTAGGTTTTAGTTGCGTTGTCTGTGGCTTGCGGTCGCGGTAGTGCGGGAACTTTCCGGACGTCGAAGGCTGCCGGAAAGTTCGAGAGAGATGGACGATCCTATATATAGGGCCGGGGTCGCGCACCAGGAGTCAGTCACAGATACCGTACTGTAGTGGTCGTGAGATATATATCAGCGAGTTGTTAGTCAGTTTAAGTGCGTGTTTTTGTACATAATTTGTCGAAATAAATTGACGTATCGTTTTCAACAATTGCGAGTTTTAATTTGTCGTTGTGAACCCGTAACAATATCATTAGTCAAATTTTTTGGATTTTATCTGCCAAACGCTTAATTAAAACGGTTTTATCCAAATGTGTTCGTTGCTTTCGCGTCAAACCGCATTCTTATGAGCAAATCATGGGACAAATTCCATCCTACCGCTTGATTCCACAAAAGCCTTTTACTTTTAGTGGAGTAGATTTTAGTGGTGCTATACCTATCACTCTCAGTAAACACAGAGGTGTAAAAACACAAAAAGCATATATCTGCCTTTTTATTTGTCTAAATACTAAAGCTTTACATCTCGAGTTAGTGTCAGATCTAACTTCGGACGCTTTTTTAGCTGCGCTACGTCGCTTTGTTGCCCGAAGAGGTTACATAAAAACTCCTTTTTCAGATAATGGCACAAATTTCGCTAAATCAAGCAAAGAATTACTTGATCTTGCAAGAAATGCTTGCACGCAACAAGGTATCGCCTGGAATTTTATCCCTCCATCAGCTCCCCACTTCGGCGGTCTTTGGGAGTCAGGGATAAAATCAGTAAAAACTCACTTAATTCGTACCATTGGCTCGCAAATTCTAAGTTATGAGGAGTTGTACACGGTTCTTTGTCAAATTGAGGCGATTTTAAATTCTCGCCCCTTGACCCCGCAATCTACCGACTGTAACGATCTACAGGTTTTAACACCGGGACATTTTTTAACACATGGACCTTTAGTTTCTGTTCCTGATGAAGATTTTTCAAGTAAACCTGAGAATCGGTTATCGCGATGGAACTTGGTCCAACGAATACAAGCCGATTTTTGGCGTCGTTGGAGCCAAGAATTTTTACATACCCTTCAAGTACGAAATAAATGGTTGGAACCATGCGCAGAGCCAAAAATAGGTACCCTCGTTCTTATCAAAGACGAGTTATCACCGCCCCTTCAATGGCGGGTAGGTCGCATTATTGAAATTTTTAAAGGGCCTGATGGGCACGCTAGGGTGGCAAATGTTCGTACCGCGTCCGGTATCTTTAAACGACCTTTAGTCAAGCTTTGCCCCCTTCCAATTGATTCAGATTCACCTACCGAAAAATGATGCTCATTTTGGTGGGCCGAATGAACAAGTTTCCCAACTTGTTTTTATTTTTGTAAATAATTATATTCTCTAATTTTCACTTAAAATTAGAGAAGCTATCTCTCTTAGTTTTTAAATATTTTTGGGTTACATTTTCTACGCTTACAAGCGTTTTTAGAATATTATTTTGATTTACTTTACGCTATATCTTTCCATATTTTAAATTTAAACTTCGCGCGCTTCTTCCAGCAATGAAGGATTTGAGATAAGCGGCTAAATTCGGCCTAGCAGACGAAAACGCCGATTGTCTGCGCGAACACACAACCACGCGCCACGTGCAAGGAAAGTCACCGCACCGCTATCATTTTATATTAAAATTGTGGAAACTATTAATTTTACGCTTTAGTTTATTAGATATTAGTGTTTGGAACATTTTGAACTATAGAACAATGGAGAGTCTGGTACTTCGCGTATAATCGGGCTGGCCAGCCAAGTAGCTACAAAAGACATCTAATGGTAAGTCGTTTCTTGATAATTTTTCATTGCTGCGCTATTTTTAGTATTTAAGTTTTTAGGCTCTTTTTTCCCTGTTGGAGCCCTGTGGAAAGATACAGTCCCTCTTAACTCCCCCACGTTTTTCTCGAGCTATCTCGAGTGGTCCTTCGGTATATTTTATTTTCTACAGAAGGCCTAACCTCACCAATATTGCTCATCTTAAAAATGTTTGTAATATTATACAGTGAAGTCCGGATATAACGAACCCCAAAAATGAACTAAATACGGGTCGTTATATCCGAGGTTCGTTATAAACAGTAATAAATAAATTTTGTTTAATTTTTTGTGTTTCTTTTTTTAATAGTATCCAAGATTAAGAAAACTAAAAATATTACAAAAAATACTATAAATGTTTATATTTTTAGAAAAAGGCAGAATACATACGAATAAAGACGTTTATTATTATTGTTATATAGCTTTCAAGGTTACAAAATGATGCCCATATTTTATCAGAAACTTGGCGTGATTCCAAAAAATTACGAATTTCCGAAATTTTGTTTTCCATTTCACGAATGGTTGGAACATAAACCTTAGTGACTTCAACAGAATTATCTTGAACAGGATCATCATTATCTTCGTCATTATCACTTGAAACCATGTTTGAGGTTACGGAGAGATTATAATTTGCTCATCAGTCAACTTTTCTCTTGCTACAATGTCTTTATCAATAGTCACATAATCGTTAAAATCGAAGTCACACAGTTTTCTCTTAGCTTGTTCTTCTACTAAATCAAGCATATCATTATCGAATTCATACTCGTGATCATATTCTGGGTCTTGTGCATGTCTTTGCAACCATTTGTGTCGTCGTCTAGTGAGAAAACGCCCATTGTCTGCTTATATAAAGTTCGTTTTAAAAGAAAAATACATATTCTAGATTATTAAAATTAGGTTCGCTATATCCGGAAGTTCGCTATAAGCGGGATCGTTATAACCAGTAAGACAATACATGAGTATTTATGGATGACTTTTCGTATAAAGAAAAAAAGTTCGTATTAACCAGAAGTTCGCTATAACCGGGTTCGTTATAAGCGGACTTCACTGTATAATAATATTGCTAATAATTAGTATTACGCAATAAAAAATTAATAATGTAATTTAAATGATGCGGCACTCTTTAATGGGTGGTGGAAATGATCAAAAGGATTTTTTTCTTATATATTTTGCATCAACCTCTTTTTTTTTTAGATAAAGGGAAGATTAACAATTTTTATTTTTTGTTATAACTTCCTTACCAAATCGAAATTTTCTGAAATTATGGATTGCAATAATGGTAATAATTAAATGGTAAAAGTATTTCAAAATAAATAAAAATACTCAAAATTATTACCATAAATCTATTTTATTTTTTAACAAATTTTAAAATTTTTTAATAAATGTAGTGCTAATATAATAGTAATATTAGCTGTTTTGATTAAGGGGCCTATTTCAATTTTTTTGTCTTAATTTAAGAGCTCATTAAAAAAAAATTCTTAAAAAAATTGACAAATTTATACCTATCGCAAAGATTATTTGGACATACTTTAGCAAACATCACCTACCTATATTTTCTTGGAAAAAAGCAATAGCAAGCAATATAGAGTTTTATTTTGTATTCATTAAAGTTTGTAACGTTTTTAAAACTGTTTTATATTTATTTTATACACACAAGAGATACACTACGGTACCCTCGTTTAAGGGTTCGTAAGGCCAAGGCCCAAATGTATGTATCAATTTCCTGTTTACTAGGTATCCAATCTGAAGGCCTGTATATTCAAATGGAAACACAATATAGTCTAAAAAGATGCCTTGTTACTTTATAGTTTAGATATTTGGTATCTGTTATAAGAAAATCTATCCTAGAATAATGTGTTGTAACTCGCGCGTTGTAACTCGCCTGTTTTCCTCTAGCAACTGGTGCAAACCAAAATGTTAAATAACTCCAATAATTTCTTTTGAATAAGTACTATTGATGTTAAGATTTATATTTAAATCCTCCACAATTACTGTAGAAAAATACTCGGAAAATTTTAGAATTGTTGGTACAAAAATTCTAAGAAACTTGCATCAGACGAGCTATGCGAGTGGTACAATGTACGTATTAACCGGAGGAGACTAGGAAATAAACAAAAAAATCGGCCGTCTAGATAAACAATTTGTTTTAAAAAACGTACTTCTGCAGTAAAGAAGTCCTCGACTATTTTTGTTTGGTCCATAGAAAACTCCATTTTCTTTCTCTTTAAGAATCATCAAAATTATCCCATCTTTCCTATACTTTTATTTCTTTTTTATTCCAATGTAAGGAAAAAAGACAAAACTGTTCTTTTTACAAACCCTTATTATAATAATGGTAACCACCAAATATGGATATAACAAGCAGTGATCACTTTAAAAGGTGCTTCGAGCATTTTATTTTGCTGCTCCTTCGTTTTCCTTTATTAAACCAGTGCAAGAGAAAATAACAAAACTATTCTCGATTACAGTCCCTCACTAAAACAAAGGAATTAGAAACATGCCGCAATGGTGTAGGCCCGCGTAAAGTATTATTTTGTTACTCTTTTGTTAAACCGATGAGAGAGAAAAAGACAAATCTATTCTTGATTAGAAGGTCTCAATAAAGCGAACAAAAAAAAATCTCGAAGTCATTTACGTGCGCTAATAATTTGTAAAGGGTCACATGCGACGTTGTTGACCTGTCTGTTTACGGTTCGGAATTGTTTTCGTGTTTTTTTTTAAATTATATCTTCGATCTGGACTAAAAATTAATCTAAAAGCCTTTAAAATGGTGCGGGAGTGTATTTTGTGCTAAAATCTCGACCATCTTAATCCAGAAGTTTCGTTTCATAAGGAAGTTAAATAACTTGTTTGACCTTCAAAACAAAACAAAGACCAGTGCCGTAGAAATCAATATAAAATCAGAAAAAAATATTAGGCCATTATATAAATAATCATTTATTTGTTATAAGTGTTTAAACATAAGTTTGGTTAAAAAATGTACAGGGTGTCCCAAGTTTTGGGGTTCTGATACTTTTAACTGAACTACGAGCCTTGATTTTCAACAGATAAGGTAAAAAAGGTATCTTATTAATATGGCAAGTAATTTTTTTACCTATACCTTTTTTATTTAACTGTTTTTTTTGTCTACACAGTTTTTTTTTAGATTTGAATCGAGGCAGTTTTTTAACTTGGGTTAGTCCTTTTTACCTACTCTGAATTTTTAAGGTTGTCTAACCTAAAATAAAATACACCAACGTAAAAGCATCTTAACCAAACATCTAAAAAGTGTAAAGGCGAGGTCTCTACACGCAGATTTGTTTTTAACCCTATAAAATGTCAGCAAAATTTTTTACTCAAAAAATTTAAAAACAATAAACTATAGTTACCTACTTATTAATTTGTTCTTTGTTAAATAAAATCCATTTCTAAGGATGATTATTATAACCCAAAAATTGATTGCAATTTATTTAAAAACAAAAAGTAAATTTCGGCCATGGTATCTCAATAACCCTATTTTTTACATCATTTATAAAATATTTTTTGGTTACGTATTTTTAACTATAAGCGAGAAGATATAAATATATGTTTTTTTTAATGAAAAAAGTTATTTTACAAAATAGTATTAGCATTAAGTTATGTGTCAAAAAATAAAAGTGGCAAATAAAATTAATTTTTTAAACTAAAATGACATTTTGTTCAAATTGCATTGTTTTCATTACATTTTCATAATATTATATTCAAATGATTTTTTTTTCAAAAATATTCTTTTTAAATTACATTTTGTTCAAATGGCATTTTGGTTGAAAACAGTTTGCTTTAAAACATTTTGTTCAAACATCCACCTAATAAAAAACTTTTGGTTTGTTTGTTGAAAAATTAGTTTTTAGAATGACATTTTGTCGAATGGGGTTTTTCTCAAAAACATTTTTTAAAAATAAAAAATAAATTTTCGAAAAACATTTTGTTTGAATGTCAATCTGATTGAAAACATTTCGTTAAAAAATATATTTTCTACATTTTGTTCAAATGGCAGAAAGCACTGAGTTTAAATGATATAATGTTAAAAATTTATAGTTTTAAAAATATTTTGTTCCAATGACGATCTGATGGCACATTTTATATAAAAACATCTTTGTTATATTATATTTTTTTGAAAAACATTTTGTTCAAAATTTTAAAATAAGAATCTGATCAAAGACATGTTCAACTGTTTTTTTTTAACATTTTGTTCAAATGACAATCTGACCGAAACCATTTTGTTCAAAAACATCTTTTTCAAGTGACATTTTGTTCGAGTTGCATTTTTTTCGAAAACATTTTGTTCTCTTGTTCAAAAATTACTTAAATTTATATGACATTTTGTCAAATTGTTTTGTTCAAAAACATCTGTTGAATTTTGTTTGAAAGCAGTGTAATTGATTGGCATTTTCTTCGTAAAAATTGTGATCGATATTATGTTCTAATGATTACTTTTTTGAAAATATTTTTTAATGACAATCTGGTCACATTTTGTTAACTGTTCCATAAAAAAATTCTTGAAATGGATACGTTTACTATCAATTGATTAGAGTTCAGTGTGGTTAGTTTAACAGGTTAGGATCAATTGATAAAGGTAACACTGATTGCGACCTTTAAAAAAAGAGACACAAAGGAGCTAGATTTTCGAAGAGTTTTCTGTTTGAAGAAAATGTTTTCGAACCAAACCTTATTCAAACAAAATGTCATTCAAAAAAGATATTTTTGAACAAATTGTTTAAAAAAAATGTCAATTGAACAAAACATCATTCGAAAAAGATGTTTTCGAAAAAACTATAATAAAGCAATTGCTACAGAACAGTTTCTTTTCTAATGCAACTGCTGATGAAAACCAAGATGGTAGGACGACGGAATAAGTGTCGCATTAATTTTTCTCAAAATAACTCGCTCGAGTTATTTTTTGGGTACATATTTTTTGTAGGTTTTCGTAGACACACCTTTAATCTTACTAAAAGGGATAAAACCACCGTCGTCGGAGGCAGTATATAAAAATATGTTTGCAAGAAATTTTAAATTCAGGGAAAATTGAAAAATATAGAGTAGCATAACCAAAAAAACTATTTTAGTTCAGGCCATGGTTACTATCCTAATTAAAACAAATGGGTAAAACTAACCCCATGTATGGGGTGCACCTTAATAAATCCACAAAGTGACACAAATCGAGGGCTTTTTCAAAAAAAGTCCATCCAAATAGAGCTCTGTTAATTTTTTACAATATTACTACCAATTTTTCATAAAAACAGGAACTAAAAATATATTTACTTTTTCATATACAAAAGAAAAGTGGCACTACACATATCTAGCTTTAAAATTGTAATAATGGGGGTGATTTAATTGTCGCTAGGAAAAAGAGAAACCTTTAATATCGTTTTCGGCTGCCGGAGACGACTTCACAATTCTCGGTGAGTGCCCCGGTTCGAAAATCAAGTGGGCTCTCAAGTTTTTATTAGAGCCTGACTCCTATTTTTAATGTTCGACTTCTGTATTTGAGAACCTAACAACAACAATGCTATTAATGTAAATTTTTATTGTCAATACGTATCTAAACTAAATTAAATTGCTTGTTTTAATAAGTTAGGTATTTACTTTTAATAAATAAGTATTTTGCCGCCGTCACTGGTAAATCGATCGAGCCATTCAATGTATAAAGAATAAACATACGTCTGCTGTATGTCGCACAGCGTTGCCATCGTCTTTCCAAAAAATATTTCTCTTCTTTTCCAACTTATTGAAGCATCTAGGGGTCAAATCGAATTGTTTTGATGAATGAATTTTTGCCGCGGTTCCTGGTCTCCTCCGGTTAATACGTTAATGGTCATATCAGATATTATGGTTTATTAAGTAAGTTAATTTTTGTACCTAAAAGTCAGGTATTCATGTAGAGAGTTGCTTTTCATTTTTAACAATGGTTATAATAAATTCAAAATATTGGGATATTCAAATCAATCATAAAATCACCGTTTGGATAATAACCTAACCAATCTTAACAATAAAAACAAACAAGGTTATTAATAACAGAAAAAGCACCATTCAAAATACAAATATTAAGCAAATCAAATTTAAAAAAAAGGATTAAACGCTGAAAATTTCCTCAAACCCTGGCTCCTCACGAATGGCGCCCATCACCGAGACGGCATTACCACTCTGAATCGCAATACTTATTCTATGAGTAATGAAGCTACGAGACTGGTCAGAGGATATTTTCGATGCTATATGTAGGACCCTTAGCCTCATCTCCCCAGGGACGATAAGTCTCCACGGCAAAGGGAACAAAAATATATCGATTCAGGAGTTCACCATATTTTTTTCGCTTTTTATCATCTGCAAGAATAGAAGCTGCACCTGATAATTTTACAGTTTTTTCCAAGTATGACTTAGCCAAAGTATGAGAACATGTAGCATCCCATAATAGCTCGTTACCATGTCTCCAAGGAATTAAAGTCATGCCATCTGCACGCTTTCCATTATTTCGGCACACCCCGATTGGCTCCAGTAATGCAGGGTAATCCGCCGAAATCAAAGTACGCTTTAAAATGTCATTTATCTGCCTATGTCTAGAAGCACGCCCTGCTCTTTTTTTGCAGCTAAGCCCATGAGAGCCGTGAATATCTGCTGTTTCGCCGCAAACGCAGGTGTGCTCACCAGACACAGGCAGACCTAACCTTAAAGCAGTTGCTATACGGAAAGTGTTGTTGTCCAACAGATGAACCAACGGTGCGGATGGAAGGGCGTTAAGCCATGCGTTACTTTCTGGGGCCTGGAGTGCAAGAAGCCGTGCTTTGTCTTCGTTAGTTTGGGATGAAAATACAAGAAAATTTTGACGTACTTTACAGATTTTGTTATCGTAGTACTTTTGGGAATTCTGAAGTTCTTCACTTAGTGAATTCTCAAGGTTACAAAAAGAGCGCCATTTTTAAAAACAGTTGTTAAAGTCCAAATCAACTGTGACGGAGACCCCAAAAAAGCGGATATTGACAGAAAAACAGTATCTCGAATTCCGAGACCTCCCATTTTAATAGGCAGAATTGAAAGATATTTGGGAATTCGATATTTCTTGAAGTAGACTTTGAGTAACATTATCCAATTTAGATAGAGAATCTTGAAGTTTCCAACAAGGTGAGAATCTGAGTCAGTATGACATGCGAGGTATTCCATAAAGCTACATTTCTAATCGTGTTTGCGGGCCGACACGAACGCCAGCACGGAAGTCGTCACGGACTAGGCCATTTCTAATCGTGTTGCGTGCCAGCGTGCGTGCTGTAGTTAGCGCATGCGTAATTGATCTGTTTATAATTATAGGTTTTGTTGTTGTAAACAAAATAAATATTTTTCAAAATTTTTACGATATTTTCTTATTTAAAATGGAAAACTCACAATTGACGAATAAAAAAAGTGACGAATTCTTTCTACAATGTGTCTGCAATTATAAACCTTTGTATGATAAAAGTGACAAGGGATATAAGTCGCTATTGCAGAAAGTGCACCTTTAATATATGTTCCTCTTTCTTTTACTCGTACTAGTATACGAGACAGATGTAGCCAAAAAGATCTCGATCGAGATTATTCCCGATACCGATCATTTAGGTGCTGGAACTGCGCATGTCTGGTACGCCGCACGGACGCTAGCACGGGCCACAGAGTTTGCAGCTTGCAAGCACGAAGGACCGTGCGGACATGGTGGTCGTCATTAGAAATGGTTACCTTGATTCCCATATGCTTAGCACGCGTGTCGGATTGCAACTCTGCCATCGAACACGATTAGAAATGCACCTTAAGAATATTTTAATAAAAAATATGCTATATGAGAATCTAGCAAATTTAGTTTGTTTCCTAAATTGTTTAAGAAAGAAGACGCTAGCCCTACCAAGTCCACTTTCAATCCCTGACTTCGCACGCGCAGATCTACCAATATTATTTACCTCATGTATTAGAATAGATGAATACAGGGTGATTTTCACTTGAATGATTCTAACCACATGAAAATAGAAAGTTTCAAAAACCTAACCTAACAAAACCTAATCAAATCTAACCGAACCGAACCAAAGGAAACTAAACCAATAATTTTTTTCAAAAAAAAAAAGCTTTTCTGACTTCCTGCCCGGGATCCTAGAGGATGTGAATCCGAACCGAACCAAACCGAACCTAACTAAACTGAACCAAACCTAACCTAACCAAACTAAACTACAACACGTACTGCTAATTAGGTTTAGTTGGGTAGGGTTAGGTTTGGATAGGTTCGGTTCGGTACGGTCCGGTCCGGTTTGGATTCACATCCTCTAGGATCCCGGGTAGAAAGTCAGGAAAGTTTTTTTTTGAAAAAAAATATTGGTTTAGTTTGCTTTGGTTCGGCTCGGTTAGATCTGATTAGGTTTCGTTAGGTTAGGTTTTTGAAACTGTCTATTTTCATGTGGTTAGAATCATTCAAGTGAAAATCACCCTGTACATCCATTCTAATACATGAGGTAAATAATATTGGCTGATCTACGCATGCGAAGTCAGGGATTGGAAGTGGACTTGGTAGGGCTAGCGTCTTGTGAATAACTGCAACCGAGTAGGTTAAAATTAGTTATTGGAACTTCTAAAAGGTTTGGAGCAAAGTTTAAAATTTTTGAACTTATAACTAGTGAATTATTTTCTGATATGACAGATAATTCACATTTTTCAAAATTTAAATGCAGTCCAAGATCTTTACTATAAGTAACTATTTTTTTAAAATTATTTAAAATTATATCTGGATCACCTGCTATAGTTCCATTGTCTAAGTACCAGAGGTACATTTCTGAATTCAATATGGAAATGAGAGGTTGGATGGCCAAACAAAAAAGAGGTGGTCCAAGAGGGTTACCTTGTTGTACACCTCTTTGAGAGATAATGTTGTTGTTACCATAAGAAAGAAGTGATATTTGGCTATAGGATTGAGAAATAAAATTATAAAATTCTGGTATATGATCTGACTCTGTCTAGAATTATATTTTGATTTACTATATTAAATGCATTTTGGTAATCGATTTACAAGATGGCCTTATCAGAAGTATGAGGAAATTGTATGTATCGCCTCATTGCATGGGCCGCTGTCTCTGCTCCGCATTTTGTACCGAAACCAAGGTGACATGGCCTGAAATAGTTTCCCAATTTTTCGTATATCTTAGAGCAAACTATTTTTGCGTCAAGACGTCTAAAACAAAGACCCACTGCAATTGGACGAATTCCTCCTTTTTTTTATTAAATGCACAAAGGTTAGCGCCATAAAAAAACAGAGGTAATGTTTTTTAGAACCAGACCATAAAAAATATGAATAATAAAAGACCTTAGCGAAGAAAGAATTTTAGAAATGAACCGAGCCTAATAGATCTTTGAGATGACAAGGCCTCAGCGAACCCACGCCACCGGAGGACCCAAAGGTTAAAGGAAAAAATAGCATTTTTGATTTCGCTATCTGAAATTTCAAAACTTAAATTTAAATTATCGGGAACAAGATTTGAAAACGTTTCATTTACTTCGGGAACTGGGTGTTTTTCTTGCAATTTAAATAATGTATCTTCATTTTTTGGGGCTATTGTGTCGTCGGAAGAAAGAATTCTGGTTGCGTTTTTGATATCGCCTTCTGCGATTTTGGAATGAACTTTTTTTACTAATATAGATTTGTTGTCTGTTTGGATTTTTCTGCTTTTAAACTTTTGTTTATTTTGACTGTATGTCTCAAATAATTCTTTTGTTGAGAAAGTCTTGTCTTTTTATCCATGAATTTAGTTGTTTTTTAATAAGGGTCTTTAAACTTGATTTTCGGTTAGATTTTGAATTTAATGGCATGGCAAGAACCGCATAAGGAAACAAAAATAAGTTAATCCATGATCGTACATCATGTTTTGTAACACATTGATTTAAAATGAAAGAAAGTTCATCCGATATTGGTAATCTGCTCCTTTTGGGATGATTGTGATTATAGAAGTTGATGCTTTTAATTTTGATAAATAATTAGTTAGATATTCTGCATCAAAATTTGTAAAATCTATTGATTGGACTAATAAAGATTCGTCTTGCTGTGTTCGTTCAGATATAGAATCATTAGAGGTCTTATTTAAATCGATTAAAGTTTAACTCATGAAATCTGATAATGAGTAATTCTGGTTATTTTTGTGTGTTTTTGAAATATGTATCTTTAGATAATTATTTTTAAAACTTTTATTGCAAAAATTACAAGAAACATTTTGATTTTCTTCATTGATTTTTAATTTGTTCAAAATATTTAAATGGGTTGCATAATCTTCTGTGGAAACTTTAAAATCGTTTTTGACTTCAGATTCAATAAGTAGATCATAATGATTAGGAGGGTTCCCAGAAAAAAGTAAATAAATTGAATTTAGGTGTTGCGATTTGCAAATAGTGATTCGTCTTTCTTCAAAAATAAAATTGTTTTTGGTTAAATTTTGTGATTGTAGGGTATAAATTATGAAATTGATTTTGTAATTTCGGACATAGCGAGACATTCCGTTGCATTTCCAAATGTTCCATTTTTGGACATTTCAGTCTCGTATTCATCTTTAGAGGAAAAACTAAATGGTAAATCCAGAAAATGAAGAATTGAATCCCAATTTGGTAGGATATTTTTTTCTTATTGTTGTATTATCATCAGACCACTATGTGTATACCAAATTTTATCCAAATCGGATAACGGAAAGTGAGTCAAAAACACATTTTTCTATAGAAGGGGTGCATATAGGGGTGGGAGGATATTTTTTTCTTAATGTTGTATTGTCATGTTTCCTCCAAATCGGATAATGGGAAGTGTGTCAAAAACGCTTCACGAGATTTGATAGTTAGATAGTTAGTTAGAACATGTGAAACTAAATAAAAGCTTGTAAAAAACAAGTGAGTTACTTGTAGAGCAGGTCAGTAACCTGTAAGTATTCTAACTGATGCACAGGTAACTGACGATTTTGTCACGTTTTGTCAGATATTATTAATACTACTAAAATTGAGTCTAATAAACAAGAAAACTCAAAAAGTGTATCCTATTGTAATTATGTTTCACCATTTTTTAAATTGTTTTTTTGTTGTTCTACCTTTTAAAAACTTACCAGGTTACTGATCAAACTGAAGGTTACACACGCGAGTATGGATCATTTAAAGGACACACCCACTGTCTTAGACATGTGAGATCGAATTAAACCGTTCGCGCGTTTTCCGAATCACAGAGCTCTTTTTCACTTAGCAACTGAAGGTCAAGAATGATCCAATGATGCCAAATAGATAAAAAATCTGAAGGCACAGGTATCTGATGCAATTTTTGGTGACAAAGTTGAAATTTGAATATTTAAAAACAAGTAACTTTAAAACAATTCTGGTTTTGACTATTTATATAACTAAAGGTTGTTTTTTAATGTTTACTAAGAAATTACTCCAATAAATAATTATAAGAACATAATTTAATTAAAATGTAGTAAAATTCTAATGGTGACACTCCAGGTTACTGACGATTGTTACATAAAACCTCTGTTATCTAGGGGAAATATTTTTTATAATCTTCAAAAAATAAACTTGCTTGTTAGTTATTTAATAAAACTATAAAAATAAAACTAGTTTTATATTAAAAAAAATGTTTTAACATGTTTTTGTGTAGGACACATCAAAATCCGTCACTTTCCAGATATTTACCCATATGAATTTATTTCTAGCTCATGCAAAAATATTTTGTGTTATGTGAGTCTCAGATAGACATATTACTGCTGGATTAGAACAGTGAATTACATACAAGATGTTGTTAAAATGTTGTAACAAACTCCAACAGTTAGCCTAAAACAAATAAATTATTAATACCCATTGAGGCCAATCCTGGATTTAGTATCTCATTTTGAATCAAAAATGGAACAGTGAGCTTAAATGAACTAACAGACTTTTTATTGCTTAATCTTAACTTTCACAACTTTCACATTCAATGCTGTTGCCAGTTGTATCTAAGTGTTTTACTTACTAGTGCCTGGTGTAAATCCTGATACAAAGAAACATTTGTTTCTACTCACTACTCTGTTACTGTTGTTCCTGCTTTCACCATAAATTGACCTTGATCTTCTAGCACTTTCTTCATTTCTCTGATATCCATTGTTTTGCTCATATTATTCTCTATCATTTGGCCATGTGTTCTCTTCTCTTCTGTATTTCTTCTCACTGGTTGCAGCAGATGTATGTTTAAATTTCTCCCATCTTACCTTTTATAATAATTTAAGTGTGTTCCAGGCTCATTTTCTGCTCTAAAATGCATTTCCTGCCTATATTCACTTTGTGGGTTGGAGGAAGTAGCAATTTGCAATCATTTATTTAAATTTTGGTTTTCTTGCAGTTTATCCATTTGACACTTAAGGTTGATGTAGTTTCCTTCAAGTTTTCGCAATCTGGTTTGAGTTTGAATTAATTTGTGAATCTTAACATTTGTGCTCAGTTAACTTTAACCCCATACTATTTTCCTTTTTTTCAGCAAAATTTAGTTTTTGTATAAGTATCTAATTGATTGATTCAATTTGTTTAGTTCTTTAAAAAAAATACAAAATTACTAAATAAAATTTTTTTGGGAAACCTCATTGGAATCTGAGAAAAAATAAGTTGGATATAATTAGTTTTTAAATAGTACAAAATAACTGCATTACAATTTTTGGAACAGACTATTGTGAGCAACAACCGAGCCCACCTTTGGCTTAGACTCACATAAAATGTGCCAGATCAGAAACACAGATCATATGTTTGGTAACCTGCATTTAGTTAGATTACAAGGACATGATAATTTTTACCCAATGTGCTAGAATATTTTCCAAACCCCACACCACCATAGGGGTAGGTCAGTAGGCACAAAATCAAGGGAAAAAATTCTTACCTTACAAGATAGTTCCACCATCATTTAAATAAACGAATCGAAAAGTCCGAAAATGCTAACACAATTTTAACACAAAATACGAAATATTCGTAAAAGAAAATAAGAAGGGTCATAAAAAATCAAAATATTTTGAAAATAAAGAAAATAAAGTGAGGTTATGTACGTGTCACGCAAGGTCACGCGTATCACAATAGGGAACTTGCCCATTTTTTTTTTATTTTACTAAAATGTGTGTTTCTGTATGAAAACGCATTATACCAAATATCAGCCCTTAAATCGCAATACTTATTTTACAATAAATAATTAAAGTTGGAATCGCTGACTGGTATATTCAAACACAGCAAAATGCGCGGCAGCCGCTGTGACGTCACTCCTTTGAAAAATCCCGGGCCCCTTATGAGTATAACGGCCATTCGGTTAATAACTTTTTTATTTATGAATATTTTTTATTTCTGTAAAAACACAGGAAACGCCCATTTCTAGAGGAGATAGAAAAAAACTAACCTACATGTTACGAGCTCGATTTTTGTTAAAACATTAATGCCGAAAACCGCACATCGATATCTTAAACTACTTTCAAGATATATATTTTCAATTTGGTGCATTTTCGACCCACCCCCGTAACTTTTTTATTTATGAATATTTTTTATTACTGTAAATAGATTCCTAGGGCACTTTTTTAAGAGCAATTCAACTGTCAAATTAAAGTTTATTTGTCACTTAGTTTTTGAGATATTACATAAAGTATATATTTTACTTATGGATTGATCCTTATTTTATAGATTTATTTAATGTAACTTTACAACAATTCAACAAGTTTGTGAAAAAACTTGCTCAATAATTATTACTACATAATGTTAGTTATAGTTCATACTATTGTGATTTCTTTTTTTGTAAATGGCATGACCGTTGAAAAAAAAATAAAAAAACAAGAAATAAAATAAAAAATAAAAAATGTTCAGGGAACTTATTGTGATGCTTTCTTGCTAAAATCCTGCAATATAAACTAAACTAAACTAAAACTAAAACTTTTTCTAAATTTTCTTTTAGTTAGTCTTTAATACATTTATAGCAAGCACGGAACAGGTATAAACACTACTTACAAGAGGACAAAACCCAAAATGTACAAAATTTCCTGGCAAAAGACGAAATTACGCTATAAACAGCGGTTGACTGCTGATTCCTAGGAAAACTGTGACGTAGCTCTGACGTCACGGCCGTCGTTATACCGAGTTACCAGACAACCGGTTTATTTAGGGACCGTGCTGTCGGGTGTCCATGGAGCGTATTATCCGCGCGGATTTATCTTATCTTGGCCTTTGATTGGTTGAATTAAAAATTTGAGCCAATCAAAGCCTCACAAAAAAAAAATCCGCGCGGATAATACGCTCCATGGACAGCCGGCTCTTTACCCTGTTTCCACCAATGCAGGCCCACCCCGATTTAAAAAACGCATCATGTGATGGGCCATGGATTTGCACCGGTTTTAAATGCAGCGTCACCTGATGCGTTTTTTGAATCGGGGTGGGCATGCATTGGTGGAAACAGGGTATTACGCTGTTTCCACCCACGGTGGATAGAATAGACCGGTGTTCAGATCTTATAAATTTTCTTTTAGTTAGTCTTTAATACATTTATAGCAAGCACGGAACAGGTATAAACACTACTTACAAGAGGACAAGACCCAAAATGTACAAAATTTCCTGGCAAAAGACGAAATTACGCTATAAACAGCGGTTGACTGCTGATTCCTAGGAAAACTGTGACGTAGCTCTGACGTCACGGCCGTCGTTATACCGAGATACCAGACAACCGGTTTATTTAGGGACCGTGCTGTCGGGTGTCCATGGAGCGTATTATCCGCGCGGATTTATCTTATCTTGGGCTTTGATTGGTTGAATTAAAAATTTGAGCCAATCAAAGCCTCACAAAAAAAAATCCGCGCGGATAATACGCTCCATGGACAGCCGGCTTTATACCCTGTTTCCACCAATGCATGCCCACCCCGATTCAAAAAACGCATCATGTGATGGGCCATGGATTTGCACCGGTTTTAAATGCAGCGTCACTCGTCGTTTTTTGAATCGGGGTGGGCATGCATTGGTGGAAACAGGGTATTACGCTGTTTCCACCCACGGTGGATAGAATAGACCGGTGTTCAGATCTTATAAATATATGTCGAATTTTTACGTCACTGGTGGTCTAGGTGATTTTTTTAAACAAAAGTTAGATATGAAATGAACAACTAATATTTTTTGAATTTTTTGAAAACTAAGGCAATTTTCCCACTATTTTTTAGTATACTCTTATAAAATAATATTTTTCAGACATACCAGTCGTTATTTTTTTTAGCCCGCTTCATCTCTCTTTACACAAAAATTAAAATTCGAAGAAAATAATGTGTACGTTTCAGCTTCAAAAATCATCTGCTGACCTATATCTTTGTTTACTACCCAATAGTCCTCGGTTCACCTTTGATACTAAACGATCACATTCAGTTTGACTTGTAGTTTAAGGTTTGTATAATAAAAAATAAAGCGGGCTAAAAAAAAATCACGACTATACGTCTAGAAAATTACATTTTACTAGAAAACAGTAGGAAAATTGCCTTAGTTTTCAAAAAATTCAAAAAATATTAGTTGTTCCGTTGTTCTTATCAGATCTAAGTTTTGTTTACAAAAATCAGCTGGACAACCAGTGACGTGATAATTCGACATATATATATATATAAGATCCGAACACCGGTCTATTCTATCCACCGTGTTTCCACCAATGCATGCCCACCTCGAATAAAAAAACGTATCAGGTGACGCTGCATTTAAAACCGTTGCAAATCCATGTGCTATCCTTACACCCAATTTCCACCATTGCATGCCCACCCCGATTCAAAAAACGCATCAGGTGACCCTGCATTTAAAACCGGTGCAAATCCATGGGCCATCACGTGATGCGTTTTTTTTATCGGGGTGGGCATTGCGTGATAAACAGTTTCCGAGTGCACTCTTTCGACGTTCTGGTAATATTTTCATAAGTACCTGGCAACACTGCACATGATCACACGGTAGTTAACCAAACGTCACTCTTTCTGTTTCTGTGTAAGTGTCATTGACCGCGTTCAAACATGGCTGAAGCCGACATTGATTTGTACGGGGACGATTTGGAGCATGATTTTGGCCAAGTAAGTAAAAATTTAGAGATAATTTTCGCAGTAGATCAAAGAACAGACGGAGAGCTTCATTTTGGTACATAATACGTAAATGTGCGTGCAAAGGTAACAGATAATGAATGTGTTTTGAACCGGTTCTTACACGGGGCGTGCTTTCACAACACGGTAAAAATGTCGGCTTTTTAAACTCTATTTGTTTACCCATAACGCCTTAAAGGCCACTTGACATGGAGCAATACACTTGCAGTTGCATGCAAGATTAGGGTCCCTTAATGAGATATATTTGTTTGTTTGTTTTCTGGGTAAAAAGTGATGTCATCTCTGTCATGTTTTGTAACTTATGAAAAGTGCAGCACTCATCATCAGTAAAGGCCACTTGACAAGTGGCCTTTACTAATGATGAGTAATGTAGTCAGTCTGCTCCAAAAGTATTGTAGTTGAAGGGGGCCGACTACTGGTTTTGAAAAAAATATTCAGTCGGCTGCCTGGCCAACTAGTCGATTTTTAGAATTATGTGCTACCAGTAGTCGGCCATCAGAAAAAAAAACTAGGTTGTGATTATTTTTTTACGATTTTTAGCATTAAGTGACTACAAAAATACCTCTCAAATAATATGCAATCTAAAATTTAGTAAGCAGACTTTACAGTTCACTAAAAAATACTAACACCACCTACATGTAGGAAAAATCTTAAAATTTTGTTCCTGAAACTGTTGATCCATCAAACAATGCTTAAATGAACACAATGTGCACAGCAATTTCAAACTGTCATTTTAAAATGACAGTATTTTCTGTTTACATAAAAATTCTTGGTATGAAAAGAAAAATGGAATAAAAATGCATAGGATTAGCACTGAATTTTCTAATTACATTATTTTTCTTATTATTTCATAAAAATGACAAAGATGACCGAGTACCGGTTGGGGGCTGACTACTGGAGAATTTACCCTATTGTAAAGTAGGGGAGAGTGGTCTATAGTGTGACACAGTCCATTGTGTGATAAAATGCTTGACAGCACTGTAAAAATCAGCTGTTAGAATTTGGGCATCATAACATGTGTTGCTTTTTAGTTTAATTATTAAACAGTTTTTTTTCAGAATTTTTTTAAACATTTAAAAACTAATTGGGACTTATTAAAAAAAAGGTAATGAAGTTTTTATTTTCAAGATTTTTTCAAAACCTGTAACTTTTTTGGTTGAGATATTTTTACAAAAATTAAAAAAAAAGAGGTATATTCTGGGAATTAACTGTCACATTATTTGTTTCCTAGTTTAAGGAAGTGACAAAAATGTAATAATTTGGTCCATAGTGGGAAATTTTGCTATGGTCCAATGGGAGAAAATGGTCCATACTGAGACACACATAAATAGTGCTTGCTTAACATATGGGTGTACACTGAGATCAACAAGGGTGAGGCTGCAGCGGCGGTGTTCTGTGATCTATCGTAGGCCTTTGACTGTGTGGATCATGGAATACTGCTGTGCAAGCTTGAGAGGTATAGATTCAGGGGGAATGTTCTCAGGTGATTTGATTCATATTTGGGTTCTCGTCATCAGTCGGTTGTCAGGTCTGGTTCAAAGTCATCTTCTCTTAAGGTTGATTGTGGCGTACCACAGGGTTCACTTTTGGGTCCTCTTTTATTTTTAGTTTATATTAATGATCTTGTTAGATTAGAAATTTCAGGAGAATTCACACTATTTGCGGATGACACATCAGTCCTGTGGCATCACAAAGACCTCAATATCTCAAAAGAACATATTTCTAATGATCTTGTCAAAATTAAAGAATGGTGTTATAACTAATATTATTGGGTTTAAGTGCAATATGCAAAGCATCAATCAAGATTCAAGAATATCTTTATTTGCAAAAAGTGTACAATTAAATTATACAATAAAATTGCCACTTGAATAAATAGTGTCATAAAACTAGAATTTAAAAAAACATTAGTCTCATTTTACATTTCATTACAAAAAAAAACCAACACTAGTCCTAACCTTTCCCAATCCTGGAAATATAAACAAAATTACTTAACAGATTTTAAAATTTACAACACTCACAATAAAATAAAATAAAATTTACAACAGCACAGGCACACACACAATTTAAAACATTTTTTTTTTTTAAGTCTTATTTAATCTAACCTGACTTAAAGGAACTATAAGAGCAAAAACTGAGATTCTCTAACTTATTTACTTTATTTAGTACAAAACAGCCAATTGTCACTTTAATATAAAAATTCATTAATTGTATATGGTTCCTTGCTGCATAGGTACTGGAAAGTTAGTTTTTTAATTGTTTGTTGTTTATTTCTGTTTTTATATTATTTGGTAAATTGTTTAAAAACTTTTAAAGATGCATACAATGGACTGCTTTCTGTCAGTGATAATCTATGTTTGGGATAGTTGAGGTTACTCAATCTCGTATTATGTTCATGTTGAGGCAGATAACTATTAAATTTCGAAAAGTTTTTGTGCATAAACACCAAGCACTCGAAAATGTATATTGCTGGCAGAGTAAGAATGTTAACTTTTCAGAATTGGCCTTTGCAGGATTCCCTGAACTTAAATCCTAAGATCTGTCTCAGGACGCACTTTTGCACAAGAAACGGCCCGTCCTGACACCTGGCTCTTCCCCAGAACATTATACCATATTTCAATACTGAGTAGAAATAAATTTATATAAAATTGGCAATTCTGAGCTAAATCGACAAACGCAAGTTAAGGATTTGGGAATTCACTTTCAGCCCAACATGAAATTTAACAAACATTTTGCTTATATTGTTAATAAAGCTATTAAATCACTTGGATTTGTAATTGGGAATAGTAAAGGTTTCAAAATAAGTACAATTATTAACTTATATAATTCTCTAGTGAGACCACACCTAGAGTATGCCTCACAAATTTGGCTGCCTTTAGAGTTTGTACATATTGATGAAATTGAAAAAGTGCAAAAGAAGTTTTTGCGATACCTCTATGTTGTTAGAAACAATGTCTATCCTTTTAAAGTCTCATACAACAGTATGCTCTCAAGCTTTAATATGAAATCTCTGGTAGAAAGAAGGAAAAACCAAGCTGTGATATTTCTGTATTATATATTAAATAACATAAAATATAAGAATAGCTATTTAATTAACTATATTCACATAAATGTGCCAAAGATTAATTTAAGGCTACATCAAGCCAACCAAAAACTTTTTAGCGCTAACTATAGTAGTTTATCATCATTCAGTCGCCTAATGATTGTGACCAATCAGGTATTAAATGAGACACAGATTGATATTTTCAACATATCTTTAAAAAAACTAAAAGCTAATTTAGATAGTAGGTAATTTGTAATTATTTTTTTTCCTATTTGTAGGTAGTCTTAAGACTTTACATGTAATTACCGTCTTGTATTGTAAAGTATACAATAAATAAATAAAATAAATAAAAAATAAATAATACACTGAAAGTAAAGATTTCTGATCCAAATACCGACTAAGTACTCTGAAGGAGTAGGAGATACTGGTGAGTTGGCCTGTGAGCTTCTCAATATGCACATCCCATTTTAAATGTTGATCTATGTGGACACCTAAGACTTTTACACTGTGTTCAAATTTGACATTTTCTGATTTCTGAAGATGTTAAAAGAGGTTGGTTGGGTGCCTGTAGACTGAATGGTGTGGAAATTCAAAAAAACAGTTTTTTCAGTGTTTAAAAGCAATCTGTTGCTATCGAACCAGTCCCGAGCCCTACCCAGACAACAGTTCCCCAGTCTTTTGAGCTCAAGTAGAGTGTCCGCAAAAATTCTCAAGTTTGTGTCATCAGCATAGTTCCCTGTTTCAGAGTTATCCGAATTTGTGACATAGGGCAGATCATTCACATACAGAATAAATAAATAAATAGTTCTTTATTTCCAACGGTTAAAAAAAAACCACTTACAGGAAAAAAAATCATGACAATAATATGTCAGAGAATGCTATATCAGTGCCTGGCCCACTAAAGCCCAAATCAAATCATCAAGACTTGAGCGGACGAGGCACAGACAAAGCCAAGTTAAAATTGAAAAATGCAAATCATAAAAATACTAATCATACAAATACAAATAGTACAAATATAAAATTTTGAAAAACAGTTATAAATTTTATGCTCTAGTTCCTAGCTCTATAAATTTCAATTGACTAAAAGTTATCGCAGATTTGCTCTTTACTGCCATAAATTTATAAATCAACCAGTACTTATGTTTAAGAAATTCAATATCTATATTAAAATTAAAACTGGTACCTATATATTAAATTATGAAATCTTAATGAAGAATGAATAAAATAGGGCCAATGACACTCCCCTGAGGAATCCCCATGGTGGTCACCCTTGCACTGGACACACATCCCAATCTTGGTAACAATCCCATGCTAAATAATTCAGTTAGCAAATTCTTAGGTGTTTTCATTCAAATTCAAATTATTTATTTGTCTTAAATGATTTACATAAGTAAATGTATAGACATTGTCAAAAGAAAACAGGTTATCATTGAACTTAAACAAATGTAGTGTCATGAGATATTTCAGAATTCATAAACCAATAATATTTGACTACATCTTAAATTCTACTACTTTAAACAGTGTGGATCAAATTAAGGACTTAGGTGTTATTTTTGATCAAAAAATTGAATTTAATTTGCACATTGAAAATATTTGCAACAAAAGTCTACGAGTGTTAGGGTTTATATCGCATACTTTAGAGGAATTCAATAACATATATTGCTTTAAATTGTTGTACTGTTCTCTGGTGCGATCATTGATTGAGTATGCTAGTCAAATTTGGAATCCACACTATTTTAAATATATAGATAGGTTAGAAAAAATTCAGCATAGGTTTTTAAGGTTAATAAACTACAAGCTAAAAATACCAAAAGATCATATTGACTACATATCTCTACAGAGTTTATTGAGTATTCAATCTTTGGAAAAGCGGAGGTTTATGATGGATACCAGGTTACTGTTTAAAATTATAAATAATAATATTGATTGTCCTAACTTATTAGAAATGATCTCTTTTCAAGTTCCACAAAGACAGACTAGAAATTATTCTTTATTGTTTGTGCAATTTCATAGAACTGCACATGGGATAAACTCTCCTCTTACTAGAATGGCAAATTCTTTAAATAAAATCGATGTAGATTTATTTAATGTAACTTTACAACAATTCAACAAGTTTGTGAAAAAATTTGCTCAATAATTATTACTACATAATACTGTTAGTTATAGTTCATACTATTGTAATTTAAATTTTTGTAAATGGCATGACCGTTGAAAATAAAAAATAAAAATAAAAATAAAGGTTAACTAAATAAAGTAGCTAATACTAGTAAATTAATGACATAACTACAAATGTGTATCTATAGCACATAACATAAATATAATTATAAAACGTCAAATATAGTTAATTTATATAGCCACTAAACTTCAAATTTAAAGTTGAATGTAACACATTAATTATTATTATCATTATTATTATTTTAGTATTTTTTAAATTAAATGACAAAATTTGGTTATTGGCCTCTAAGATTCAAAAACTCTCTGACAGAATAAAACGATTTGTCTGTAAGATATTTTTTTAGTTCCAGTTTAAATTTTTTTAGGCTAGGTTGGCTTTTTATAGCCTTAGGGATATTGTTGTAAACTGTAGCACAAAAACAGTATGGACTTCTTGTATAAAGTGTAAGGTTATGTTGTGGTATTAATATGTTGGATTGGGATCTTGTGTTACGTTCATGCTGCGTATTTGCTAATGGAAACTTGCTCAAATTTTTCCTTACAAATAGAGCTGACTCAAAGAGTAAAATAGAAGGTGCTGTTAAAATTCTATGCTCTTTAAAAATTGGCTTGCATGTTTCTAAAGGGTTTGCCTTAAAAATGACTCTAATAATTTTTTTCTGCAGGATCAGAACTCTATCAAAATTTGCACATTGACCCCAAAAAAGTACCAGATATTTTAGGTGACTGTAGGCTAGTGAGTAGTACACATTTAAAAGTTGTTTGGTAGTAAGCAAGTTTTTAAGATTTAAAATTGCAAAAAAAGAAGAGTTAACTTTTCATCTAGATAAAGTCCCAGAAATTTACCATTTTCTAGTTTTTCAATTTTGTTGCCTCCTAGATATAAATTTAATGGTTGAATTTGACGCCTTTTGTGAAAAACTATGAAATATGTCTTAGTTGGATTTACGAGCAATCTGTTTCTCTCACACCATTCATAAAACAAAGCTAGGATATAGTTGCTAAGGTATTCTATTTCTTCTATTTTTTCTGCTGATTTTGACATTTTTACAGTGATTAAGTATATATTTAATCATGTCATTGATAAATAAAATAAAAATTAAAGGCGATAAGACACTTCCCTGTGGGACACCAAATTTCAGTTTTGCCTCATGAGAGACATGATTTCCAAACCTAACCACTATTCTCCTATCAGTAAGCGTACTTTTAAATCAGTCATTTATAGTTCCTCCCATTGCATCAATTTTTTTTAGAAGGTAATTTACAGATACACAGTCAAATGCTCGAGTCATGTCCAAAAATATCGCAAGAGTGTATTTGTTTGAGTCAAGTGACTCGTAAATAAATTGCAACAAGTCATAGGCCGCTGTAGTTGTAGAAAAAGTACATTGATGACCAGTTGAGATTTGAGGAACATATACTTAAGCTCAGTAAAAAACTTTCTTCTGGTTGCTTCGCGGTGAGGTTTGTTGGGGCAGAATTGGGTAATGTTATAGCATGGTCAGTTTATTTTTCTTTATTTGAGTCGCATTTGAGATATGGGATTCCTTTTTGGGGGTTTGCTCATCAGCATCTTTTAAAAATTATTTTTATTTTACAGAAAAAGGCAGTGCGCTTTTTATGTAATGTTCACCAGAGGGAATCTTGTAGACCTCATTTTGTTGAAAAAAAGATACTAACTCTTACATCTTTGTTTATATTAGAGACATCTAGCCTCGTGTTTAAAAATATGTCTGTTATTTGTAATACTGAACAATGTTTAACTAGACAAAATGGCAACATTGTGTTGCCAATTCCCAAAAGCGCACTGGTCCAGAAATCTCTTATTTATGAGGGCAGAAAGATTCTCAATCATTTGCCTAGCAACATTAAGCTTGTTACATCACTTAGACAGTTCAAAATCTGCTTCTTGATAGATTGTACTACTCTATGTCTGAGTTTTATAACGACAATTTCAGATAGGTTTTATTATTTTTTTTTTATTGTTTTAACTTTAATATTGTGTTTAATATTTTTTTGATAGTATTGTGATTTTTTAAGCTTTAACTATTATTTTATTTATTTTAACAGCATACCAAAGTACCTATCTGTCATTATTTTCTAAATAGCATTTATTTTTTATGTATTTTTATTTTTGATTATACAAAATTTAATTTTAACCATTTTTTATGTTTTATTTTTGTTAGGTACTCTGTTCTTCTTCTTTTATTTTTAATTGCTGTTTATTTATTTTTTTAAATTACTTATATGCTAAGATATACTTTTTTTTTGTCTTATAATTTTTATTTATTGTGATTTTTTTTTGTAGTTTTATAAAGATAGAATTACTTATACAAACAGTGCAATATGTGATTCCATTACAAAGACTAAAACTAATCTAAGTGCTCTATTAGCTAAGTTAAGTATTTTTTGAACATTATGTATTTTTAGGACTAGATATAGCAGGCTTTGTCAACAGAGAATCTGATTTTCTTGATAATAAAGTACTTTTTGAATGGAAAAATTGAATTTGAATTAACACACAAACTTATGTACAAAGATTTATTAACTGCACACTGGGGTCTCAGAAAACCATTGTGAAATAAAAAGTAAACAATAAATATAGGTAATTTTTTTTTAAAAGTTCATCTATCAGAAACAAATATCTTTCAAAATTACACAGGAAAAATCTAATGGGGTCTCGGAAACCCGAGTGTGTAGTATGTAACAAAAAAAAATGGATTGTCTCATTCTTAGGCAAAGTTATGGGTAAAAGTTATTTATACCCCACAGTAGATGACACAATTGCACTTGAATACATTGTAAAAAAATTAAAAAAACCTTTAGCAATAGGAGCTACTGAACGATCTGCCTGTCAACTCAACTCAACTTTATTGCCATAAATCATATAAAAATACAAACAGCAACGTCAAACTTAGAATAGGTATTTAAGTAAAAAAACTTAATAAATAAAGTTAACATATTAATAAACAGCAAACATACAGGCACACATACATAAATACATTCATCAGCACACTTTTAAGATTTTATAAGTTTCTTTGGTTTAATTCTCTTGAAAATTAAAACTATAGTAGCACTTTGTGAAACCAACAGAAACAACTACTCCGAGGGAAAATACCCCTACCGGCATTGAATTATACTGCTGGCTTGATGCTTTCGTTGGGAACTTGTTAAAACTGTTTGGTTTTCACTATCTCCAACGTCGATCAAAGGAATACGAGTGATCCCCGTCTGGAACACGTCCTGATATTCAGGAACAAGTGATCCATGCCAATCCACGACCGGACCGGTTTCGACCTTTTGGGTCATCCTCAGGTGAATGTAGGCGATAGCTCCGTGTAGAGCATAAGTTTTGTGAAACCAACAGAAACAACTACTCCAAGGGAAAATACCCCTACCGGCATTGAATTATACTGCTGGCTTAATACTCTGCCAATCTACTACACCTAAGCTCACACTAGGTACTATAGTTATAGTGTACGTGTGAGCTAATATAACTAAAAACTGAAATATATTTTATTCAAATCCAGACTCAATTACCTTTCGTTTGATACCACACAAGCCATGTTTTGACATAAACTCTAATTTTTAAAATCTACCCCCACCCTTTTTTTTAAACTAAAATTTATTTTGTTTAACTCCAGACTCATTTACCTTTCGTTTGATATCACACACGCCATATTTTCACATAAACTCTCATTTTTAAAATCTACCCCCACCCTTTTATTTGGCTTGCGTTCGGTTGATTTCGTTCATTTTTAAATGGGACCACCACGGCCCAAGACCCAGCCTAGGTACCAAATTTCATTCGGACAAGCGGTTTTTGAGTTATGCGGGTTGGTCGTTACAGACAGACAGACGGCGAGACAAAAAAGTTTCAAAATCATCTGAAACGCAAAAATATATAAAAAATTTTCAAATCGGAGCAACTTTTTTTTTCTCGAAAAAATTAGGATCACCATAGCTCACACTACTATAGTATAGTAGTAGTGTGAGCTAAAATGTTTCATTAAAACTTTCTAGTATAAAACTTCATGTCTCAGTATAGACCTATATGTGTCCCACTATGGACCACCCATGGTCTATACTGGGCAGAGTCCAAAAAAATGTTTTACCTTCGACTTATTCCAGAATGGAATTAAACCCTATAAAGGCATCCCTAAAGCAATTAACTGAACCACGAATTATTCAAAAATAATAAATACTAAACAGTCTAGAACAAAAAAATTAAAACTGTCCTACTATAGAGCACTCTTCCCTAAAACTGACAGGAATTTAAATAATTAAAAGCTCTCAATATTGTCAAAAATATATTGTAAAATATGATAGAAACTGTATTGTTAGTGATAAATTTTTAGCTCACACTACTATACCATAGTGTGAGCTATGTTGGTCCTAATTTTTTCGAGAAAAAAAAAGTTGCTCCGATTTTAAAATGTTTTATATATCTTTGCGTTTCAGATGATTTTGAAACTTTTTTGTTGCGCCGTCTGTCTGTCTGTAACGACCAACCCGCATAACTCAAAAACCGCTTGTCCGATTTAAATGAAATTTGGTACCTAGGCTGGGTCTTGGGCCGTTATGGTCCCATTTAAAAATGAACAAAATCCACCGAACGCAAGCCAAATAAAAGGGTGGGGGTAGATTTCAAAAATTAGAGTTTATGTGAAAATACGGCGTGTGTGATATCAAACAAAAGGTAATTAAGTCTGGAGGTAAACAAAATGAATTTTAGTTTATTTTTGAAAAAAGGGTGAGGGTAGATGTCAAAAATTAGAGTTTAAGTAAAAATATGGCGTGTGTGATATGAAACGAAAGGTAATTGAGTCTGGAGTTAAACAAAATATATTTTAGTTTTTAAAAAAGGGTAGGGGTAGATTTTAAAAATTAGAGTTTAAGTCAAAACATGGCTTGTGTGGTATCAAACGAAAGGTAATTGAGTCCGGAGTTGAATAAAATATATTTCAGTTTTTAGTTATATTAGCTCACACGTACACTATAACTATAGTACCTGGTGTGAGCTTGGTAGGTGCCCATAGATTGGCAGAGTATTTTTAGTTATTTTCTAAAACTAGATATAGGGTATAGAAGTCAATGTTTTGTTTGATTTCCTTTTTAAATTCTAAACCTGTTAAATAAACACATTAATGGAAATTTAACTAACGAATAATCTAACAAGTTAACTTAACAACAAGAATTAATTTTTTTTTTTTTGCCTAGGTGCTAGACATAAGTTTAAACTCTGTTAATAAGAGTTTGTATATTCCTGAACAATAAAGCATGTTTGATCTGAACTTTAAACCGCAGATATGGGTACGGGTAGGCCTCGTCAGATGTCTATCAGGGGAAATCGACCCCTGCCCTCCGTAGATTCCAGGTACTCTCCGACCCGGAGAGTTAGCACCTGTATAGGGTCTCTTTCCCAGGGTTACGGGAGAAGACCACATCGATATGAAAGGCGGAGAGAATGGACCTCGGTACGGTGATCATAGCGTAGGTCAACCCTTTCTTTTAGGGATAGTATAAAAGACTACAGCTGTTGCCTTACAGTATGGCGTTGGCTCGTCAAAGGCTAGAGGAGTAAAACCTTGATTAAAAATCCTGGCCGCTCCAAGTAGGGGGTTGAGGCATTAGACTGGTTCTCTAATACTTGTAAAACAAAGCAGTTACCAAAAAGCCTAAACAAAGCCTCGGAGCAATGGATGGAAACTCTCGAAGACCAAAAAAGCAATGACAAAGGACTATGAATATAGCTACATGGAACGTACAGGGACTGAATCAAAAGTTGGACATTATTGCAACTGAAGTGCAGAATTGTAAGATCGATATTATTGCACTCACTAAGACAAAAAAGAAAGGAACAGGTACGAATAGTGTCGGTAAGTTTTTCCATATATTCACTGGAGTCCCAAAAGAAAGAAGAGCAGCCAGAGGGGTATCCTTGTTGATAAAGAAAAATCTAAAGAATAAAATTACAGACTACGAATGCATTAGTGAAAACATACTTCGAGTGAACATAAAGATGCTTGGACATAATATAAGCATAGTAGCAGTCTACGCACCATCAGATGACGAAAGAGTAGCTACAAAACAAATGTTCTTTGATCAACTTGATGAGACTATCACAAAAATCGGTAATACCAGAGAAATAATTATGCTTGGCGATTTTAATAGCCGAACTGGTAATCAAACCCAGAGCAAAGTGATAGGACCATTTGGAGAGGAAGTAACAAATGATAATGGCTTAAGACTGATGCAATTGTGTGAAACCCACAACCTAAAAATAAATAATGGTTTTTTTTAAACATAAGGATATTCATCGATATACCTGGATTCAGCCAACAAGAAATCTTAAATCAATTATTGATTATGCTATAGGTGGACAACACTCGCAATTAAAGTGGTATGATGTGCGAGCACTTTGTGGTGTTACCTGTGGATCTGACCACCATCTGGTAAAAGCAAAAATATTATTCCCTTTAAGAAAAACAAATAACGACGAAAGTACTAGAGAAAATGAAAACCTAGAATGCATCGAAGACAATCAAAAATACAACTTTAGAAGTCTAGAAATCGAAAGTACTCAAAGATTGTATCAGAACCGATTAGATGAAAAATTAATAAACACAAATCACTCATTTGAAGAGATATATACAAACATAATAAAAAGCTTAAAGGAAGCAAGCAACGAAGCTGTTGGGTACCAAGATAATAGAAATAACAGGAAGATGTGGTGGACGGACAAAATACAGGAAATGGTCAAAGAGAAAAAACACACATACTTGAAATGGCTCAGTACTAAGGAGCAAAAAGACCTAGAAATCTTCAGGGAAACCAGAAGATAGCTAAGAAATTTGATACGCACAGAAAAAAATTAAATGTTCGAGCGCAAGTGCCACGACATAAACACACACGTAGGAGGTAGGCAGAGTTCTGAAGTATGGAAATTCATTTCTACAGTAAAAAACCCAACAAAAGAAAAAGTAAACATCCAGATAATCAAACCAGAACAATGGACAGAACACTACAAGGGACTGCTGCAGGAGACGAGACCCGAATATCTGGCAGCTTCTCCGAGAAGAGACATAGAAGTACATGGAGAGGAAGTAATCATCGAAAAAGAAATGATAAAGAATAATATTAAAAAACTTAAATCCGGAAAAGCTAGCGGACCTGGGGGAATATATGCTGTTATGGTCAAATATGGATCAGAGAAACTACTCGAAAATCTCACATATATTATTAATCAATGCATAAACGGACATCCAGTCATATCCTCAATACATAAAAAAGGAAACAAGCTGGATTGCAACAATTAAGTAAGATTGTACGGTAGGATTCTTAGAGATCTAATAGAGAATGATTTTCATGAACAAGAAGAAGAAGAGCAAGAGAAGTGGGTTTCGCGCAGGCAGATCTTGTAGTGATAATGTTTTTAGTCTTAAACAAGTAATTGAGAAAAGGAGCGCCAGGAATATAGAGACTCATGTTACCTTTGTGGACCTACAAAAACTTATGATACCGTTTCAGTAGAAAAATTATGGACAGTTTTAGAACAAACTAATATCAATCATACATACATAAAAGCGATAAAAGAACTATTCAAAGGGTCAAAATCTAAAATTAAAATTGGATATCGACTTTCAAAAGAATTCCTGGTAACAAAAGGCTTAAGACAGGGATGTTGTATCTCTCCAACTCTTTTTAAAATATATATCGCAGTAGCTCTAAAAAACTGGAAACGTAAAGTGCACGGCATGGGAATACAACTTAACGACCGATTTACCATATACACACTACAGTTTGCTGACGACCAAGTAATTGTGGCTAATGATAAAGAAGACATGGAGTATATGATGAGAAAGTTAACAGAAGAATACCAAAAGTGGGGACTAACAGTGAACGTGGACAAGACACAGTACTTATGTATTGGAAACGAATCCAGTGAGTTAGTACTAGAAAATGGACAAACAATATCTCCATGCAATGAGTATGTATACTTGGGTGTCACATTTGATAAGACAGGAACAGACTGTAAAGAATTGGAAAAAAGAATAGTAAAAGCAAAAAACGTTATTGGATGTCAGTATTTTATGGAGCAGAGAGATAAAAAAGAATGTAAAATTTAACATATATGAAACAATGGTCAAAAGCACGCTGTTGTATGGAATAGAGACTTGTCGCGTAACAGAAAAATACAAAACAAAAATGGAAAGTGTCGAAATGGATGCAATAAGAAGATCAATGAGAATATCTAGAATAGATCACATAAGAAATGAGATCATAAAAGAAAGAATGGGAATCGAGGGAAGCATAACGGATGACATCACTAAAAGGCAACTGATATGGTACGGCCATGTACAACGGATGAACGACGAAAGATTACCAAAGCAGGTCCTAGAATGGCAACCAATAGGGCGCCGAAAAAGAGGTGTCCTAAACTAGAATGGCAACAATCAATGCAAAGATCAATGAGTCAAAAGAATCTGACAGAGGATGATTGTCAGGATCGAAGGAGGTGGAGAATAGGCGTCAGACAACGTAGAAAAACGTTCTAAACCGACATAGTAGTAGTATATTCCTGAACAATAAAGCATGTTTGATCTGAACTTTAAACCGCATCTTTAAAATAAGAACGAGCTGCCATTGCTAAATCGAAGAAACCCAAATCCCCATGCTCACACCCCACGGTCCGTAAATAAACCGGTTGTCTGGTAACTCCCAGCCAATATGAACTCGGCAGCCTATGACGCGGCAATATGCCTGCTCCACGATCAATAAAGAGAGACCTATACGTTATATTATGAGAGAAATAAAGATAGATGCCGCAAAAATACCAAAATGTATTAAAAAATTAAATACTTTAAAAATTTAAAATAAAAATTCCAACAGTTTTATAAATATCAGAGTCTGGACACGATTATAAATACTTTTCCTAAGTTAATTCGACTCTCTTGTTCATATTAATTTAACTTTTTTCGCCTCACACTGCAATATTGATTTTTTATGAATAGGAGGTAATTAAAATGAGTTTTTTTTTGAGAAATATTATCAAAAAAATTAAAAGAAAGGAAATTGAAATGACTTTTAAGTCAATGTCAGTAATGGAACATTCATAAATTACATAACGCAAAGATTCTGGATTTTTGATCCACCCTTGTTAGCGCATTTCATGAAAAATTATAATAAAAATACATTGACTGTAACGCTAATATTCCTTCCCTCCTACTTGAGCATTATACAGGGTGTTCCAAGTTGAGTGTCCACCATTGCTAACTTTTTTATTATTAAAGATAGAAAAAAGTTTAAATTGGCAAACTAGTAGAATTTTTGAAAATTATAAACTATTTTTAATAATAACAAAGTTAGCAATGGTGGACTTTTAACTTGAAACACCCAGTATATAATTTAAGAATGGTCCTCATCAGTTTTGTTTTTAAATCATATTGCAAGTAACAAAAAACTATACCTATCTAATTATAGAATAGTTACAACATAATTTTCTTTAACTTTTTTACTGTTTTTCGACTCTCATCAGTCCCTGTATCATCAAGCTTTCGTTTTTATTGTGGATTCATTTTGCTTTTTGGTATTTATAAATTTGGTTTTTATCATCACTCTTTGTTTTACAAATAAATTTACGAATTTATATGGAATAGAAATATTTGTTTTAAATTTAAAATTGGCACCATGCAATTTTATGAACCATTTGTCCATTTTGTTAACATTTTCTTTCCATGATGGTAAAGGCTCAGTTAAGCCTCCAAAAGAAAGGCTTTACACCCAAGATGGCATGGCATATCAATGCATGTTAAGGGAACTCATTGTGATGCTTTCGTGCTAAAATCCTGCAATGGAAACTAAATCATCTTTTTATTAAATCTCTTTTAGTTAGTCTTTAAAACATTTATAGGAAGCACGGAACAGGTATAAACACGACTAACAAGACGACAAGACCCAAAATGTACAAAATTTCCTGGCAAAAGAAAAAATTACCCTATAAACAGCGTTTTACTGCTATTTCCTAGGAAAACTGTGACGTAGCTCTGACGTCACGGCCGTCATGACACCGAGTTACCAGACAACCGGTTTATTTAATGACAGTGCTCACACCCCGCGTGCAAACACGGATTCGTCCTGTTTTCGTGTTTTCAAGTTGCGCGCGCGCCGTTTGCCAAAAACCGGCTTTCTTCAGCTCCTCTTTGTGTGTTCGCAGATCTTTTGGGATGGCATCGGCAGTTTGTTGTCGAGTTTTCATTTCAATGTGTGATTGCTGTTTTTCCATGGATTGTAGAAAGTTCGTTGAAACGAATTCGGCGAACGGAGCACGATCGGTGCACATACGGCGCGCGAGCGGCCCATTTGCGGAGCAGTTTGGTGTATACGCACTTTAAGACTCTGCTTTACATTAAAGAATAAAGTCTAACCAAGTTTTTGTTATGGTTCCGTGGATATAACAATTACAGTCAGTAAAACTACAATCAATGAAAAAATCAAAAAAGTAATTTAATATAAAAAATATGTACTGTGAAATTTTTTTGAAATCTGGCCGAATCCTATTTTTTTTTGTCATTATTAGCACAAATTATAAAGTACATACACAAGTACCTAAGCTATTTTCTTTTTACCAAAAAAAAAGTTAAAATCAATAATTTGATTTAAAGTTAAAAAAAGTAAAAAAATTGGAAAACACCTATTTAACAAATCAGTTACACCTTTTGACTATAAGGTGAAAATACAGTGAAATTCACAAATAAGTAATATAAAAACATATTTATCTTAAAATGGTAAAAAATGCATATCAGAAAAAAATTCTTCTACTGAAGTAAAAAGCTTTTTCAGTCAAAAAATCTAATTTTTACCTTCCTAGCCCGCGTAGCAATGGCTAGAGAAGGTATTATTTACAAACATAATAAAAAGCTTAAACGACAAAAATTAATTAATTAATTAATTTTTGAGATAACGCCAAAAATGTGTTGTGTGTCTGTGTGTATATTAATTCTGTCCGTCCATAGCTCCTAAAATAGTGTTGGACACTCTTATGAGCTGATTAGATTTTCGTCAAAATCCATTAATACTAATGACAGTTTTTGGAAAATTAAAAACTTTAAAAAATGCCAACTTTTTAACGGAACATCGTATCAATACACTGTTTTTGGAATATAGTAGACCATATTTTGCTCAATAGTTCGTGTTGTAACCAAAAACCGTACGAGCTTTGGTTTCTGAGATATTTACAGAAAACTGTTTTCAAGCCTAATATATTATCATGGCTTCACTTGAAGTGTGATAATAGGCTATCTAGGAACGTGTCAGATCCGTCATGGATCCATTTATTTTTATACAGCTCTATTTTTTTAGTATTGAGAGATGTCAATTTTCTTACCATGGTACATAAATAAATTTCTTATAAGACTGGTTTTTAGTATTGTCAACTGTAATAAGAAAGGACATGTTATACTATTTTGACAGAGGGGTGATTAACTGCCCATAGTAGGTATACAAAAATTGTCTACAGGACACTATACAGGACGCGACATTACACTACAGGACCAAAAATGTATTTAAAAGTCCTGTAGGATGGTGTACAAAATTAGAAATTTGGTTCAGCTGAACCACCCCTTGATTTTGACTGTAGTATATATTTCTGTACTTTTTAAACATTAACCTGTAACTGGTCCCATTGTAGGTACATAACCAGCGACATGGAGTCTCACAGACTCCTCTTATCTGTATCATTTTTTAATCCGTAGAAGTTTGTTACATTATTGATATCAATGGATTTTTTTAATGTATTAGCTCACACTACTACTATACTATAGTAGTGTGAGCTATGGTGATCCTAATTTTTTCGAGAAAAAAAAAGTTGCTCCGATTTCAAAATTTTTTATATATCTTTGCGTTTCAGATGATTTTGAAACTTTTTTGTCTTGCTGTCTGTCTGTATGTATGTCTGTCTGTCTGTCTGTCTGTCTGTCTGTCTGTCTGTCTGTATGTATGTCTGTAACGACCAACCCGCATAACTCAAAAACCGCTTGTCCGATTTAAATGAAATTCGGTACCTAGGCTGAGTCTTGGGCCGTGGTGGTCCCATTAAAAAATGAACGAGATTCACCGAACGCAAGTCACATAAAAGGGTGGGGGTAGATTTCAAAAATGAGAGTTTATGTGAAAATATGGCGTGTGTGATATCAAACGAAAGGTAGTTAAGTCTGGAGTTAAACAAAATGAATTTTAAGTTATTTAAAAAAAAGGTGGGGTTAGATGTCAAAAATTAGAGTTTAAGTGAAAATATGGCGTGTATGATATCAAACAAAAGGTAAATGAGTCTGGAGTTAAACAAAATACATTTTAGTTTTTAAAAAAAGGGTGGGGGTAGATTTTAAAAATTAGAGTTTAAGGCAAAACATGGCTTGTGTGGTATCAAACGAAAGGTAATTGAGTCTGGAGTTGAATAAAATATATTTCAGTTTTTAGTTATATTAGCTCACACGTACAGTATAACTACAGTACTTAGTGTGAGCTTAGGTGCCAATAGATTGGCAGAGTATTTTATAAGATGTTTTATCAATTATTTAGTGATATTTTATATAGATCATATTTTATTTTTACACGGCTGTAAATATATTAAAGAGACCTTCAAAACAAGGTATCAGTCGACCCACTTTCCCTAGTCAAAATATAAGAGTAAAGTTTATGCATGCAAAAAAGTGTCCACCTCACAAACAAAATAGACATATTCGAACGTATTGACAAATTCACACGAAAAATTTCCTAATTACCTTTTACTTGAAACACAATTATAATGAGGAATTTAGTGGCATAAGGGCAAGGGATAAATCAGAAAAATAAGATAATAAAAAGATTTTACCTCAGACTGGATTTGAACTAGCGACTTTTCGCTTAACAGTCAAACGCTTTTCCATCTGAGCTACCGAAGCACTAGGCGTTAAAAACACCCTGCAGGCCAGGGACCCAATTCTTGAAATAAATCCGTATACGGATTCGGCGAAACGTATACGGATATTCACCATTCGAATTCTTGAAAGCTCGTATACGAGTTTTTCGTTCGGAAATAGAGTCGAGTGGTAAAGTCCACTGGAATCTCAATTTCCGTATACGTGTGTGTGATCTAACCTAACATTTTTGTTTACTTTAATATATTTTATGGTGTTTGCTAAATTTTTCTTTATTTAAAAAAAATTGGGAGGTCTTCTGGAAAAAGACGCGACTTGGCAAGCATCATGGCTATAAAAGGGCTTGAGGACGCAAAGAGGTGGAAGGGGGATTTAGCCTCTTGTGACATTCAGTTTTTTTTTAATTTCTTTTTTTCTTGGAAATGCCTTACGACTGGGGGGGATTGAAAAATCCTGAATTTTTGCGTTAATAATTTATGAATTTTTTGGTGATTTTACTGTTTTTTTAACAGTTCTAAAAAAGAAAAATAATTAAAAACTGTGTAACACATTTTCAAGAAAAAATATATAAAAGGAGCGTTTTCGGGAGAGGCGGGGGGATTAAAAAGTTTCAATAAAAATTTGAGTATTGCGCAATTTTTTTGTCTTGTTTGTGTCTCTTTTAACACACTTTATCAACTATTTTGTGGGGAATTGATACCTCTTGATTCCCCCGTGGGTACAACGCCTTATCTTATTTTGCTTAATTTTTGGATAATATAAGGGCCCAAGTACTTCAAGTAGGAAATCCCCTGCATGTAAATAATAAACCTAATCTTATACTTTAACCAGTTTCACTATTTTTTCTGACTTTTTCTATGTTGGCCAAAAATAAATATAAAAACATTATTTTTTTTAAATTTGAAGGAAGTTCACGAGGTATATCAAATCAAATCAAATCAAATCTTTATTTTTCCTCAAAATGATTGTAAAATACAATATGGAAATCGTCACTAATAGCTAATTATTTAATAAAAAAAAAGAAAGTTCCTTGCGGTTATGTCAATACTTAATTCTAATAACATACAGTCGAACCTCTCTAACTCGAACCTCTATAACTCGAACCTTTTAAGCGGTCCCTGCACTTTTTACATGTATTTTAACCCATGTAACTCGAGTTTCTATAACTCGAACTCTCCATAACTCGAACTGTTTTGGTTGTCCCTTCAGGTTCGAGTTATAGAGGTTCGACTGTATTTATCAATGTAAACAACAACAAAAAATATGCATAGATATAAAACCTATACATACATATACACACACACACGCACAAACAATATTATAAAATAAACGATTTTTCACATCAGGCCACAAAAAAGTAAATAAATAAATACGACCACAAATACTTTTACTACAAAAATTATTCATAATATAATGAATAAAAACAAACGTTATATATATGGATAAAATGTTACAATGCATAGTTTAGAAAACATTTTATATCATAGGGGCATATATCTAGCAGAATCTTTGAATTGTGTTACATTATTAATAACCTTGGTATTATTTGGTAATTTATTGTAACACTTGATCGCCATATAACTTGGTGACTTCTCATAGAGAGTACTAACATGCTGGTCTACCCTAATCATATTCCCATTTCGGGTGTTAAAACGATTACTATTAACTCTGGAAATATTTTCAAAGTGTTGTTTATTATTTCTAAGAAATAATATAGATCTATAAATGAAAATAGCTGGCAGAGTCAATATTCTATTTTTAACGAAAAAAGGCCTACACGAGTCTCTCGGTCTTATGTTAAAAATTAATCTAATTAGCCTTTTTTGTAGAATTAGTACCCGCTCAATATAATTTGCATTGCCCCAAAAGACAACATTATAAGATAGGACAGAATAGGCAAGCGCATAGTAGACATTCATAAGCCCACTGTTATCAAGGGTATCTTTAAGTTGTAAGATAGCATAATAGGCTGAGTTCAGTCTCTTACATACATGATCAATATGACTCTGCCAATTTAGGCCACTATCGATTTTGATACCAAGAATTTTCGTTTCCTTAACAACGTCCAACTTGCTTCCACCGATTTGTACATCTCCAATCTCGTATGCAATTCTGTTATTATGGGATGAAAATGTCATCACAACAGTTTTTCTTACATTAACAATAAGCTTGTTTTTAGTGCACCATGAACTAAATCTAGAACATACTTGATTCAGTTGAAGCGTTAGTTCTTCAGATGAATCAGCAGCCACACCCACACTAACATCGTCTGCGAAATTTGGACAGCACTCTACCTTCAATGTTTCTTTTAGATCGTTAATAAAAATGAGAAAGATTAAAGGCCCAAGAACTGATCCTTGAGGAACTCCTTGATTCACCTCAACAAAGTCAGACCTAGCCTCTTCATACTTAACACACATCTTCCGGTATCTAAGATAAGATTCTATCAAATCCAGAAATCTACCTCTAAAACCCAGAGCACTTAGTTTTTTTAAAATAAAATCAATGTTTATCACATCAAACGCTTTAGACATATCAAAAAATACCGCTGCCACTTTTTTCTTTTTATCCAAGTTATGATAGAGAAACTGAAGAAAATCAAAACATGCAGTTTCCGTGCTTTAATTTTTTTAAAAACCGTGTTGCGTTTTACTTAATAACTTAAATTTGACCAGATATTCATACATTTGTTCATGAATTGATTTTTCAAATATTTTTGTAATTACATTAAGTAGAGATATTGGCCTATAATTATTTATCTCTTGAGAACTGCCGCTTTTAAAGATTGGTATAACACATGCATTTTTTAAATGAGTGGGAAACTTTCCCTGATTAAAAGCTTGGTTTATTAGAAAACTTAATAGTTCAGCGATAACATTGGCAATAGCTTTAAGTATTTTACTTGAAATACAATCAAGTCCAACTGAATTAGTATTTTTTAGTTCCTTTATTAAGCGTAAAACTATCTGTTCGGTGACGGGAAGGAATACGAAAGAGCTACATACATTTCGAGAGACTGTACAATCATTAGAGTCTGATGCCGTTAAGGGATAATTCTTTTCAATTAATTCTCTGGGGATGTTTTTATAGTATCCTAAGAATGTATCGCATATTTCTTTTGGATCCGTTATTGTGCTAGTGTCATTCTTAAGTGAGATGATGCTCTTGTTATTGGGCTTTTTCCTGTTCACTACGCGCCATACCTCTTTGCTTTTATTATTTGAGTTTCTTTATTACTCTCCATCGCGACGTCAAAATTAGCCTCAAAACCGAGGCAACCCTGACCGAAGCTGCAAATTGACAGTTGGTCTCTCCTCAGTAAACACCATATTTCATATTTCTTTTTCAGTTACTCACATCATCATTTCATCTCCTTCCATTTTATGGTTATGCTCGGGCTGAATGAAGCCTAATGAGGCAGAAACGCGTCCCCGTAGCTACCTTTACCTCTGAGGTCTTGCCCGTGAAACTTTTTTTTTATTTTTATTATTTTTCTTTATTTACATTTCAAAGTACATAAAAAGACTTACTGTCAAGTGCATTAAAAAACGCTATGCAATATGACTACAGTGTGAGAACCAGCCAGTTGGAATAAACTTGCTAGTCGGTTAAATTTAAGTTTTTTGAAAAAATCCAGACACATGTTAACTGGGATTTTTAACCGGCAATATTTTTACAGAATATTTTTTGGACAGACCCCCAGAAAGGGGTCCACTTGCATAAACATTATTTTTTGAGATGGAATGACCCCACTTAAGGCACCTTGTTAGAAAGGGTATCAAATATTTTTTAAAAATTAACAAAAAGAAAATTATTTCTATTTTTTTGTAATTTTTAGAGAATGTAAGTGTCATTTAAAGTAAAACCTATAATTTTATTAAAATATAGGTGGTGGACCCCTGACAAGAGGTCCAGTAATACCAACATTTTTTTTGCAACTGGTAGACTCAACTTATAGCACTTTGTTCAAGAACTAATAAAAAATGTTTTTTTTTATTTGACAGATTTCCAAAAAAAAGTGAACCATAATTTTTCTTTTTCAATAGGCTTTCCAACAAGGTGCCACAAGTTTTATCTTGTTGGACCCCTTTCTGGGGTTCTGTCCAAAAAAATTCATCAAAAATATTGCTCATTAAAAATCTCAGTAGGCATATTTTTGGTTAATTCTAAAAAAATTTAATTTAATCTGCTAGAAAATGTATTCCAACTTGCTCGTTCTCACTGTATAAGCTTTTATGTAAGAAGTTGTATAATCTTTTTTACAATAAAAGCTACAATAAACTTATTTTTATTTTACTTATAATTTATTTAAAAAAGTTCTTTAAAAGTTAATAGATCACCAATTGCATCTGAGTATTTCTAGTAGGATCATCATTGCAACAGGACAGCTTGGCAAAAACTGCTTCACACCTCAAAAATGATCTTCATGTCTTCTCTGAGAAACCTGTAACAAAAAGTTTTTTCATTGAGTGTACCACAGCAGACCTCACTGGATCCGTATTACTGGCAGGATTTTTATATATGTCCTTGTTTATAACTTTTGAAAAACAAAGATATCTACAAAAATAATGTACATATTCAAATCAAATCATACTGATCATATGAGGGCTGCTTTAGTCTACAACAGTTTTTAATTTTTTTGGAGTTAATTGACAGGTAAAAACATTCAAATCTAAACAAAAAAATGGGGTTTTTGAACAAAGGTTACTGATTTTGTCAATTTTTACTTGAAATGTTTATTATGCTTATCGGCCTAAAAGGCAAAACTGTTCTACTCAAAAAGAAACTGAGAAAAAAAACACTGGGAGCAAAAAATTAAATTGTTTCTATACTACAGGCAAAATGCAAACTCCAAATGTTTCAGTAAAAACCCCTATGTTACTTAACGCTTGTACAATTTTTGTCAAAGCATGATGTATGAAAGTTTGTCAAACACAGGCCACTCATTACAAAAAAAGCGTCAAGTTCAAGACCCCTTTAGAATACTTATGAAGTTTATTTGTTTTCTTTTAAGCAGTCTCAAAATTCAACTGCGAATTTTACCCCCAACTTTCCACACTTCAAAGAGGTTAGATGCCCCTAGGCCCCAAATTTCCATTACTATAAATTGGTACTTACCGTTACCAATGATTACACAATCATTGCTGTTACCAAAATAAAACACAGCTTCTTGTTCTATTAAAAAAAACATATCGTGAAAATAAATCACTCTTTAAAAAAAAATTACAAAAACAAAAGATGTAATGTCAATCTACTGTCAACCTTACTTCATCGCGGCAAGTTTAGGCGCACATACCGGCGTTAGTTTGGCCAAAATTATATGAAAGCAGCGTTGCCAAGTAGTGTAGTCGAAAAAAAAAGTCGTACACGGAAATTGCGTTGGAGTGGAATTCAAGAATAGCAATTTTTCCAAGCACTCGAGACTACCATTCGAATTTTACTCGTATACGACAAAAAATCCGAGTGGTTCAAGAATTGGGTCCCTGGTAGTATCCATTTCCGGACAGTTCCGGTTCACCTCAACTCACTTCCGGCTTACTTCAGGTGCAGTTTCAGTAACTTCCGGTTAGTTTTCGGTCAGTTCCGGTTCTCTTAAAGTTACTTCCGATAAAGTTTTATTCACTTCCGTTCGTTTTTGTAAATTTTGGTCACTTCCGATTGCCTTCCCGTCACTTCCAATTCAGTGTCACTTACTTCTGGTTCAATTTTACGCAAATGTCCGGTTACGTACAGTCACTTCTAGTCAGTGTCTAGCTCACTTTAAGCAGGTTGAGGTTAGGTTAGGTTTATGATTTCAGTCACTTCCGGCCACTTTTAGCCATTTCCGGACACGTTACTTTCAGCCACTTCCTGTAAATTTTTCTTTACTTTCGGCCGCTTTTGTAATTTTTGGTCGCTCAGGTCAGTTCCGGTCATTTTAGGTCACTTTTGGTTTACTTTTAGTTACTTCCGGTAAATTTTTATTTACTTCCGGCTGCTTTTGTAATTTTTGGTCTCTTTCAATTGTCTTTCCGTCACTTCGGTTTAGTTTCACTTACTTCCGGTCCCTTATGGACACTTACAGTGACTTTTGCAGAAGCTTAAAAAAAACAAATTTTAAAAAACTGATAGATCGGCAACGAAGCGTTTGCGGAACTATGTGCACGGGAATTTTTAGTCTTAAAATAAGCCCAATAATCACTCCTCATTTGTAGGTAAAAAACAGGTAGCTCTGGAAAGGCTTTGGGGCTTTTAAATAACAGCCAGATGGTATTTTAAGCTTGTGTTATAATACAACCTATCATCTCATTAACTTTCAGAACTAAGAAAATAAGGGCACTCATTTCATATCGTTTTTCACTTGTCAAAAATACTTGCCATCCTTAGAGATTAGCCAGGATATTTTTTTTTAGTTAACTTAGGTATACCCTTTACTAGTACTAGTTATATTACTAAGAAAATAAGTTCGTCGTATTCATATCTTATTTTGCATTTTGCGTCCAAACCCATCGGAACCCCCCCCCCCCCCCCCCCTATTGATATAACAAAATTTGATTAGAATTGATTAATGAACAATTATATCGATGTTTGCTGACTAAGAAAATAAGTTCCCAAAATTTCCCCTACTATAAAACAGTTGTCATCACCACTCGCCTAACCATTTGTTATCATGCAATTACATTTTTCATTTTTGTTACAGGATGAATTTCCCAATGACAATGCTGACCTTTATGATGATGTGATTGCATCAGGTGGAGGAGCTCCAAACAACATTGAAAATGATGGATCTCTTGGTGAGAAAACTAATGGCAATGTTACCACAGTTAACCATCAAATCAGCAGACGACATCAGCTCTATGTGGGCAATTTGACATGGTGGACTACAGATCAAGACATGATGAATGCCTGCAAAGCCATTGGAGTCAAAGATTTTCAAGAAGTTAAGTTTTTTGAACACAGAGCCAATGGTCAATCCAAAGGGTTCTGTGTGGTTAACCTCGGCTCTGAATCTAGCATGAGGCAATGTTTACAACTGTTGCCTAAAAAGGAATTGAATGGTCAGAACCCAGTTGTTACTCTAACAACAAAGCAAGCTTTAAATAACTTTGAGAGTCAGTCAAAAACCAGACCGGCACCCACTCAAAACCAAAACAGTAGACCACAGCATCCAAGTCAACAAATGGGTCCTCAGCAAGGACCTCAAATGCAAAACTTTGGACCCCGCATGCCTATGGGTCCTCAAGGCCCAATGGGACCCAGAGGTCCTATGGGACCGCCAATGCAGGGCAACTTTCAGCAAGGACCCAGAATGCAAGGACCACCTGGCTTTAATGGTCCTCCTAATATGAACCAAGGTCCTCCAAGATTCCAGAATCAGGGCCCACCACCCAATTGGAATGGACCACCAAGACCAAACGGACCTGGGCCTAATATGGGTCCAAATATGGGCCCTAATATGGGCCCAAATATGGGGCCCAATATGGGCCAAAATATGGGTCCAAACATGGGACCACCCATGCGACCCAATATGGGTCCACCACCTGGATCTCAAGGTCAACCCAGAGGACCACCAATGGTAAGAATTATTAAGCATCACATTTATTATTTTTTTCAAAAAAAATATTTTTTTAAGGTTGAATATTATAATTGTTATTTGTCCCAAAAACTTACAATAAACTATTTCGTATCTTTAATAATAACAAAGTTGGCAATAGTGGGCACTTATTTGGAATAGCCTGTATATTCGGCGATTTTTCTCATAAAATTTAGTTAGTCACATTTAAAAAGAACCTTTACAAAAAAGTATTTTGTGTGTAACATCATTTGAAAGAGGGGTAAAAAATTATCTAACTCTTAAAAAGTTCATAACTATTAAACAAAGGAGGATAGTCAAAATATAGATTCTTAACGTTGACAATATTTTTCAAAAATAACTAATTTTTCACGATTCGTGCTAATACTTATGATGATCATTTCTGCTAAATTTAATAAATTTTATCGACTTTTTACCTTCCTAGCCCGCGTAAAAATTGCTAAAGAAGGTATTATGTTCGACGAAAAAAAAATTTTTGTGTGTATTTTGACCTGTGTGTGTGTGTCTGTCCGTAACATGATAACTCTTAAACTTTTTTTTTAAAGATAAGATATCTATTAATGCTAATGATAGTTTTCTGACAATTAATTTTTTTTTAATGCTAACTTTTTAACTGAGTATCACAACAATATGCAATATTAATTGAAAAAAACCTGACAGCTCTAAAAAAATAGGTGCTGGCTGAATTTTTATGTAATACGCTGGGAACTCATTTTTCTATTTTATTTTTTCTCTCCCTGTAGGTAACTTGTTTTAAAATGTTAATACTTAATAACATTAAACTTGATAACCACTTGTACAAAACACCATGCATTCAAATTTAGTTTTTGTTTTTAAAAAGTTAAACAACTGTAAGTAAAAGTGAGAACAATATACGAGAAAAAAGCGATATTAAAAAAAATGCGACTTCTGGGTAGAAACAGCGTTAAAATGTGTGCAAGTGCGCAATTTTCATTCAATCAATCAATCAATTAAAATAAGCTTTATTGTCCAAATTTAAAAAAAATCATTGACAAAGCAAAAACAAAATATCACTTACATGTCTATATACCTGATAATATACAACTATAATATTTTGACTCACTGTAGTGATAAAAATCTGTAAAAATAATGAATTTGAGTCATAATGACATAAGTTTAAAAATTAATACATATATAAAATAAAAAATCTAGGAGATTCTACTAACTAGGTACTTGTAACTATTAATTATCCATCACATGTTAAGGTAAAATGGGGTATTACCGGCTCATGCAAAATCGTGGGGTAATGCCGGCTCAAAAAGGTACATCAATTTGGCGCGAAAAATATTTATAACCGTAGCCAGTCTATTATTGGACTATTATTTGCCAATCAAATTAACGCATAAAAGTGGGGATGTCGGCAAGCGTCAGTGTAGGCGGCAATCTGGAAGTTTCCACTAAGGGAAAAAGTGCGTTTTCAGGCTAATTTGCTCTTTTTTTGGTAAGGGATTTGACTTCATCCCTTAAGGTATTCTGAGCAATAACTTTTAGAATTGTTTTTTTATATTTTTTTTAATTTAGGTTGATTCATAATATGTCTGTTTACGATAAATTTCACAATTTGTATTTTTTTTTTTAGAAAAAGTGCTGAAAATCGCAAATATAAAATAGGCCGGTAATAGACCAATATTTGGAAGTCCGATCTAATTGCGGCTTATTAGCCGGAAATGCAAAAACTCGCAATTATTTTAAATCACATTTATTTTATTTTTAAGAAAGAAAAAAAAAACTTTGTTTTGGAACTTCTATCCAATATACCTTAAAAAATTGTTAAACTATTTCCGGCCCACAAAATTTTTGACAGAAATATTAAAATACACCCTTTTTATTACCTAATTAAAAAGAGTTATTACAAAAAAAGGGTCAAAGCAGTCTTCTTAATGGAACCAGTTTTTTAATAACTCCTAGATTTAAGACCCTTTTAAAATACTTTTGATTTTTTTTTATTTATTAAAGGTCTATTAAATGTATTTTTACCATTTAATAATATATGTTTTGTAGACAATTGGTAAAAAAGGCAAAATTAAAATAGGCCGGTAATAGATTAATATTTTGGACCTCGATCTAACTACGGCTTATTGAGCCGGAAAATTACTGTTATTGTTTAATTTATATTTTTTTATTATCTCTTTAAAAGACAAAAATTTTTTTATGACAAAGCCTCCGTAAGTATAAAAATCTTTTTCCGGCCCACAAATTCTTTGACAGATATGGAGAAAATCTTATCTTTTATTACCCAATTAGAATGATATTTTACAAAAAAAAACCAGTTTTTTATGGATAGCAGTTATATTTTGTATTTAAATGTTAAAAAAGGCAAAAAATAAAATAGGCCGGTTTTAGATTAATATTTTGGACCTCGAACTAATTACGGCTTATAGATTTGGAATTAAAAAATTTGTTATGATTGTTTAATATTTAAATACTTATATTTTTTAATTTCCTAACAAAAAAAAAACTCTTATTTGTCAATTTTTCTGAAGAACACTTCAAAAAATATAAAACTTTTTCCGATGTAAGCCTTTTTAATGGAATTAAAAATACTCTGCCAATATATGGGCCCCTAAGCTCACACTAGGTACTAAAGTTATAGTGTACGTGTAAGCTAATATAACTAAAAACTGAAATATATTTTATTCAACTGCAGACTAAATTACCTTTTGTTTGATACCACACAAGCCATGTTTTGACTTAATCTCAAATTTTTGATTTGATCTACCCCCACCCTTAAAAAAAAACTAAAATGTGTTTTGTTAACCTCCGGGCTCAATTACCTTTCGTTTCATATCACACACGCCATATTTATCACTTTACCCTTAATTTTTGAAAGATACCCCCACCCTTTTTTTTAAATAAATTAAAATATATTTTGTTTAACTCCAGACTCAATTACCTTTCGTTTGATATCACACACGCCATATTTTCACATAAACCCTAATTTTTGAAATTTACCCCCACCATTTTCTTTGGTTTGTGTTCGGTGGATTTTGTTCATTTTTAAATGGGACCATCTCGACCCAAGACCCAACCTAGGTACCAAATTTCATTAAAATCGGCCAAGCGGTTTTTGAGTTATGCGCGTTGGTCGTTACAGACAGACAGACAGACAGACGGCGCAACAAAAAAGTTTCAAAATCATCTGAAACGCAAAGATATATAAAAAATTTTGAAATCGGAGCAACTTTTTTTTTCTCGAAAAAATTAGGATCACCATAGCTCACACTACTATAGTATAGTATATGTGTGAGCTAAAATCTGCCTCTTATAATATTCTGTTTTAAACAGGGTTAAAAAAATGCTACTTATTTAATTATAACTTTTTTTTTAGCCCGATTTTTACTTTTTATCCCAATTTTTACTTTTTATTCCGACTTTATTACTTTTTATCCCGGTTTGTAACTTTATCTTAATTTTTACTTTTCTAAAAATAAAAAAGTTGTACATTTTATGTACTAACTAATTTTTTATTAAATTTTTAGAAAAGATAGTGTTTGTTTAAAAGTAAATGTGACAAAGGGCTTTAGATAAAATAAATGAAACATAAGGGTAGTTTTTTTAAGGGTCGGTAATGATAAACATAGGCATAATGTTTTAACAGATACTAATTTCCAATTTTCAGATTCTTAGATCATGTTTTTTACAGGGATAAATTATTTTAGCAGATTTGTTAGAAACTAAAGCTTTTTATGCATATATCTTTGGGGATAATCATGATATGACGAGTATCCGTTAAAAGTTTAGGTACCTATGTTTAAAATTTTCAACCCTTAACAAAGTACCCTTCTATTTTGTCTAAGCCTGTTTGTCAGATTTAAGTTTAATCAAACATTATTTTTTCTAAATATTTTATGAAAATTAGCAACTTAGCTGGAATTTTAAATGCAATAAAAGTGTACGCATTTGCGCAGATTGTGCCGTTTCAACCCAGAAGTAAAAATTTTTTATATCAGCTTTTTTTTTCTACACTATTAAAATGGTAAAAAATTTAATTTACCATCCAGTTTAAACTTTCAAATATCCAAAAATATCAAGATTAATCATACTGCTAATAATAAAATTGCTATGGGTTCACAACAACAGTTAAAATGAGTAAATGTAAAAGACAATATGTCAATTTATTTCGACAACTCAGTGTAGAAAAAAGCACTTAAACACACTAAAAACTCAGAACTCAAATCGGCTTATTAACTTTGTGTTTATATTTCGCGATTATTGTAGCTCGTTATCTCTGACTGACTCTCGTTGCGTAACAGTATATCGAATTTTATAATGCTAACAACCATTTTTTAGATATAGTTTTTATAATTTAAACATATTTTCATCTTTAAAAGTGATTTATATTAAAGCAATCAGGTTTATCTCCTCGTATAATGAAAATCTATCCAGTATACATAAATACCAATTGTTTGATCTTGGCCTTTTTTGAGTTAGTAAAATGTTTTTTTTTAGTTCCAGGGACCTCCAGGACCACAACAAGGCCCGCCTAGGGGTCCTATGCCCCCCAACCAGGGACCTCCACCTGGGATGCGACCTCCTGATTGGAATAGGCCTCCGATGCAACAATTCCCACCTCAAGGGCCTCCTCCAATGCATGGTCCAATGGGAGGACCGCCAAGACCTGGGGGCCCACCTATGGGAGGTCCACCTGGTGTACCACCCCAGGGCCCTCCTCAAGGGCCTGCACCACATGTTAATCCAGCTTTCTTCCCACAAGCTAGTGGGCCACCGCCTATGAATATGCAAGGTCCTCCACAAGGTCCTCCTGTTGGTATGCCTCAAGGACCTCCAATGGGTGTGCCCAATCAAGGACCACCTCCCCATGGGCCGCCACACAACTATGGACCCCCGCAAAATATGCCGCCCGGACCTGTAGGTCCAGGAGGTCCCTATGGAGGCCCACCACCAGAGCACAGGAGCTCCGAACATCCACAAGTCAGCGAACAAGAGTTTGAGGACATCATGTCAAGGAACAGGACTGTATCTTCAAGTGCTATTGCTAGGGCAGTGTCCGATGCAGCTGCAGGAGAGTTTGCCAGTGCTATTGAGACTCTGGTCACTGCTATTTCATTGATCAAACAATCCAAGGTATTTAGAAGTTAATTTAACAATGATATATCATACTTGGGTTGGGTATTTGACTGGTTAAACTCATTTTTGGTCAATTGATGTCTAAAAATAAAAATAAAAAAGATTAATAAAATAAAATAAATACATTTTAAATATCCATAAAAACATTTAAAAATAACTTATTTTGAGTGAATCAAGGTTTTTTGACGATTCCAATAGCCTTCCATACCATGGTATACTAATACTATGTCGATTTAGAATGTTTTTCTACGTTGTCCGACGCCTATTCTCCACCTCCTTCGATCCTGACAGTCATCTTGCGTCAGGTTTTTTTGACTCATTGATTTTTGGATTGACTGTTGCCATTCCAGTTTAGGACGCCCTCTTTTTCTGCGCCCTATTGGTTGCCATTCTAGGACCTGCTTTGGTAATCTTTCGTCGCTCATCCGTTGTACATGGCCGTACCATATCAGTTGCCTTTTAGTGATGTCATCCGTTATGCTTCCCTCGATCCCCATTCTTTTATGATCTCATTTCTTATATAATCTGTTCTAGTTATTCTCATTGATCTTCTTATTGCATCCATTTCGACACTTTCCATTTTCGCTTTGTATTTTTCTGTTACGCGACAAGTCTCTATTCCATACAACAGCGTGCTTTTCACCATTGTTTCATATATGTTAAATTTTACATTCTTTTTTATCTCTCTGCTCCATAAAATACTGTTAAGACAACCAATAACCTTTTTTGGTTTTACTATTCTTTTTTCCAGTTCTTTACAGTCTGTTCCCATCTTATCAAATGTGACACCCAAGTATACATACTCATTGCATGGAGATATTGTTTGTCCATTTTCTAGTTCTAATTCACTTGATTCGTTTCCAATACATAAGTACTGTGTCTTGTCCACGTTCACTGTTAACCCCCACTTTTGGTATTCTTCCGTTAACTTTGTCATCATATACTCCATGTCTTCTTTATTATTAGCTACAATTACTTGGTCGTCAGCAAACTGTAGTGTGTATATGGTAAATCGGTCGTTAAGTTGTATTCCCATGCCGTGTACTTTGCGTTTCCAGTTTTTTAGAGCTACTGCAATATATATTTTAAAAAGAGATACAACATCCCTGTCTTAAGCCTTTCATTACCAGGAATTCTTTTGAAAGTCGATTTCCAATTTTAATTTTAGATTTTGACCCTTTGTATAGTTCTTTTATCGCTTTTATGTATGTATGATTGATATTAGTCTGCTCTAACACTGTCGGTATCATATGCTTTTTGTAGGTCCACAAAGGTAACATGAGTCTCTATATTTCTGGCTCTCCTTTTCTCAATTACTTCTTTAAGATAAAAAACATTATCACTACAAGATCTGCCTGCACGAAACCTACTTTGCTCTTCTTCTTCTTGTTCATGAAAATCATTCTCTACAAAGTCTATAAAACTGCAATTTACTCTAAATCAAAATTTCCACTAATAACGAAGTTATAGACCCCCTTCAAAAATGCAGACTTTTCAAAAAGCCCCCGTAGCTCAAAGACGAGACGATATTTCAAAATGCGGTTTTCACTATAAGTCTTCTCTTGAAATTTGAGCCTCGCAATGCGTGGTCAGTTTTTCTCTGTCTCCCCTAGAAGTACCTTAAACCCCCTAAAAGTGCCCAATTTGGGACACCCTGTACATAATATCATTCTAATTAAGTATGTTCCCTCAGTCCCAATAAATTATACTGTTCTATTTAAATATTTTGTGTTCGTTGAGTGTATGTCTGCCTGTCAACTGGATTTGTTTATATTTTTTGTTAACTAGTTAGCTTCTTTTTTAGTAGTTCAAGTTCAAGTTCCTTTATTCACCAAAAATTACAATATGCAATATGGGTTTCGTCAAAAACTTAAAGTAGTAATAACTTAAATTATAGTAAAAATTACAACACATACATAAAAAAAAAGATACAAAGAAATTGTATAAAACATTTGACAATAGAAATTAAGTAATTAAGACTTTTAAGAAGAATTAAGTAGGTTTTATTAATTTACGTTTTTTCTTGCTTTGTGATTGAGTTATACCTGTTAAGCGAGGCGGCAGGGTAGTGCCGTGGTATGGTCGTCGGCTTCACATGCAGAAGGTACCAGGCTCGCGTCTCGAACGATGCAAAAACAAAAAAAAAAAATCTGTCGCCCTGTCGCCGAGTTCCTTTTCAGCGTTCAACAGCCGTCATCGAATAAGCATGCGATGCGATGCACGCAAAAAATATAAGTCGACATTGAACATCGAGAATATACGCAGGTGTAGTCCAGGAGCCGACACGCAGCCAGCCGAGGAACCAGGGATAATAACCCAGGAGCCTGCTATAAGTGCTATATATAGTCGGAACCAGGACGGCGCCGGCATAAATCTCCTACAGTAGTCAACTCACGACGACCACGACTGTTGCGCTGAAAAGGAAAGAAGTCTATCGTCTATAACCAAGTTCTGCTGGGACGATAGCCATGTTAGATAGATGCAAGTCTAACATGTAGCAGGACCACCTTTCGGAAGGGGTGTAAAAGCGTGGGTCCACTGTGTATACTTGCTACGCAGTATAAAGATCCCTGCCCTCGACAAAGAGGAGTCAGGCAAAATTAAGTCCTCTTAGAGAAAGAAAACTTGCATCCTAAGGGGCACGTGCATCTGTTTGATATATGATGTACGGACAAATCGAGGTTTGCGAAAAGGGCGCGCCGTGTGCCTAGTCGTTAGACCAAAAATGGTCTCCCCACCACTACTACTAACTAACTAGTATACCTGTTAAGCAGTGTAGTAATAAATAAATAAATTTGGCCCACCCTTCATAATAAAATTTTGGATTGACAAACCTCTTTTTGCAGGTTGCCTCTGATGACAGATGCAAAATTCTCATCAGTTCCCTGCAAGACACCCTGCGTGGTGTAGAAGACAAGAGCTACAGCTCTTCCAGACGCGAGCGGTCTCGTTCTAGAGACAGGGCTCACAGGAGAAGCCGCAGAGAGCGCTCTTCATCCAGATACCGTGAAAGAAGCAGAGACAGAGACCGTGAAAGGGACAGGGATCGCGAACGTGAGAGAGATAGGTAATTTTATATTTTTACCTTCCTAACCCGCGTAGCAGTGGCTAGAGAAGGTATTATCACGGATCACCTAACAAACAGATAAATAAGCCGGCTGGCGGTCTTTGATCTCGGAGAATTCAAAGATGGCTGAGCATTGGGAATCAAACTCAGAGCCGGACTAAAAAAAATTTATCATGAAATATGAATGTTTCAGATTGTTGATGCGAAAAAATATTTTTACTGCCAGAAACAATAAAAACATGAAAATAGTTTTGTACTGCTAAAAATGGGAGCTAAAATGAATTTTAGAGTCTCGGCCGCGTAAAAAAATTATGTTGTTCTCTGTAGGGGACTATGAAAATAATGTGTTTTATTGAATGAGAGATAGGGGAAGCACAAAAAAAGGTCGTCTTCTTCGTCCAGAATACGTTAGCATGTTGTCGTTTCCAGCATACAGCCAAACACAACAAGAAAAAAACTGATTGCTTTTTTGGTGTATTGGGATAACATTTATTAAGTTTCAACTGGAACTGGAATCAGATTATTTATTAGTTTTTTCGAAAAATTGAAAGTTTAAGGAGATCCAGGGTGACCAAATAATCTTTACAATTAGCACAAAATTGCTTCACGGTAAATTAATATTTTAAAATTTAGTAAAATCTAATATTTAAAAAAAATTGTTGTTTTATATGTATTCTTAAAAGTGTAAATAGTAGCATAATAAAAAATGATAACAAAACAAATTTGTGTCAAAAACTCTTGACCAAATATTATACAATAGTTTATTAGACAGGGTGTAATTTAAATGATGCATGAAACTTTAAGGGGTTGTGGAAATGGTAAAAACAAAGATTTTTTTCGCATTACATTTTGTTAGACGTCTTTCTTTTTACAGGGTGTTAAACTTAGTATGTTTTTTCGATTTTTTGTTTGTTTCTTAAAAATTATGACAGACCATCAAAATTTTGTGGAATTATGCATTACCAAAACGGTAAAAATTAAGTTTTTTTAAATAATTTGCTTGCCAAAATGTTAAATTTTGATAGGAGGGATCTTTTTTAAATCGAAGCAACCTACAATTTTAGATATTTGTTTTTTTATTTTAAAAATATTCACAGCGTTTTGAGATATAATGTATTAACATAAATAATGATTTTATCAGAGCATCGACGCGTTAAATATTTTTAAAATCAGTAAGGAACAAGGGATCTTATATAAATCTTATATGATGTCCTAAAAGCTTACGTCAAAATTAGACATTTTCTAAAGAATGTTGGAGCTTTAACCTAAAAATTTTTGAGGTGCATAAAAACATCAAATTTTTGTTATTATTTAAATTGTAATACCTACTAATGAACTATTTTGATAGTATTTTTAAAAAACCGAAAAAAAGTCCCTTCGATTTCAAGGGGTGTTTAACACTTTAGCAGTACAATTTATATTAGTTGCAGTTTTAAGCTATTGAAAACACACATCATGAAATAAACCAAAAATTTTAAAAATGTGTTGGTGTTTTTGAATACCTAATAAACAAAAATGAAAAATTAACTTAACGTTTGCCAAACCTACCATTTTTTTAAGCGTTAACATTTTCGTTGGTGCACTCTTGTTTTAATATTTTAAATTGAGAGATGGGACAACTCGCCGCAGCCGATTTGCCGCGGACCGATTGGCCGCGGGAAATATTTGCCGCCCACCGATACACCGCGGGGACAATTCGCCGCTAGATTTTTTAGCTTGACAGTTTTATTTAGCTTGACTTCATATAATATATTTGTTTGTTCGATTTTCGCTTTTTAAAAACTTTTCCAACAGAATTTTCTTAAATTTTAAACTTTGCAGTGATTAAGGTCACTCAATACAGCTTTTTACTCAAATTAAAAAAAAAATACCAAATAGCAGATCCAAAATGGTGGATTTTCAAATTTATTAAACGATATACATCAAATTCGGAACTTTAAGATGTTTCAGGTCGGTTCCCATTTTAATTTTTTTTAGATTAAAAATTGAAAATAATTTAATATTTAATAAAGTTTCTAGTTTGATGCATATCGGTTCATAAATAGCAAAAACCGCCATTCTACATTCGCCATTTTATTTATTTTTTCCAATTAAAAAAATTCTGGATTGTATAGTTACCACCAAATACCTAGTTGGAAAGTTTGAAAACATTATTTTTATAAAAAAATATTATATGAAGTCAAGGTAAATAAAACAATGGTAATATCATGAAACAAAAATCTCGCGACGAATTGTCCCCCCGGCAATTCGATTATCGACGAATTGTCCCCGCGGAAAAACGGCCCGCGGCCGATCAGCCGTGGTGAATCGGCTGCGACGAATTGTCCCCTACCCTTTTAATTTGTGAACCTGTGCTTAATTTAAGGATCAAAATACCAATCTACAAATTTCCCTTTTTTACAACTGAGCTTACGCCACTGTGTTATACAAAACACCAAAAACTTTCTAAACAAAGCATAGTTTATATGTTGTTTTTTAGGATATAATGAAGGCGCATTTTCAAATTTGAGATAAATATAACAAATCCTGCAAAAGCATAAAAAAATAAAAAAAACAAAATCAAAGGGGTTGCAGACCTGTATATCCTTAAGAACTCTTTGTACTTAAATCATTTACAGATTCATCTCATAAGACATTTAATTATTGAACACCCTGTATAGGATATAGCAAAAGTTTTTAAAAAATCGAAAGATAAAATAATGTATAAGCTTACCTTATAGGATCCTGCGAAAATCGAAAATAACTTCGATTAAACGTATACCGTTGCGTGAATTTACAGTCTCTTACGGCACAAACCGTTCCCATTGTTTAAAATCAATCAGCACATATATCAAACACAAAAATCACATCTACACACCACTAACGCTCAACACGTACTAAAAGTTTAAAAAATATTAAAATACAGAATGCGCCCCTGGAGTGGTTGACCCCAACATGGCAGGCTGCGTGAAAGATGCGCGTAGCACCCCCCACCACCTGAGTTCCCTATCTGTTTGTTAGGTGATCCGTGGTATTATTTTCGACGACAATTTTTTTCCCAGATAATGTTGAAGATGTGTTATTTGGGTTTATTTTGACCTATCTTAGCAATATCGTCGTGATATCTGTCTGTGTGTACATAACACGATAGCTCCTAAACCGCTGAACCGATCTTTATAAAATTTACAGGTGTTCGACACTGTAATGATTTGATTAAATTTTGCTCAAAATCCATTAATGCTAATGGCAGTTTTTTGAAAATTAAAAAATGTATGTAACTGTTTTCATCGCTGTTATATCATGGAGTTCACTAAAAGTGTGTTAATAGGCTAGATAGGAAGGTATCAGATCCGTCATGGATCCATTTATTTAGATAGTTAAGATCAGTTACTTACAAATTAACTTAGTTTACCTTACCCTAAGCCAACTTAGACTAACTTAAGCGAACTTTTTGTGCAAGACGTGATGTTCTTTTCACTTAAGAATATTCCTAAAGGCATAAAATATGGTCTTTATATAAAATACAAGTAAAAAAAAAAAAAAAACACACACGGTCATCTTTAAGCAGAAGAAGGTCGGTCCATTTAGATCTCAGCTGCAGAATATAAAGGTACTCCCTATGCTATATGTGCCAGAAGTCCTGGAAGAGACGCTGTACTAATTGCCAACGCGAGAAGTAGTTTAGTGTTGGGCGATTCCATGATTACTGACGGGACAAATCGCACATATTTACAGGCACTTATATCATTTTTTCTATAGTAGAAGCAATCATTAATCAATAATTTTTGGTTTACAGGTAAACATCAATGTAGGCAATTTTTATGCAAAGAAAAATTTATCTTACCTTATGATAGTTTAAAAGATATAATTTTTTATAGTGTGATTACTGACGGGACAGAAATTCGGGCAGAGATTTTTTGCAAAAGTTTGATTCTATAGTTCTCTGAAATTAAACATCTGACAAAATGTTTCTAAATTATAGTCAATAACTGTACTCTAAACAAGTTTATAAAACATAATAGTAATTATATTTAATTACTTGTTTAGCTTATAAAAACTGTAATAATGATTACTGATGGGAGATTACTGACGGGAAAATTATTGTCAACTTTTCAAAAAAATGTATTTTAAATATTTAACAACACATAACTAACTAAATACAAAAAACATATTAACTTTATCGAAAACAATTGAATAAAATTGATTTCTGTGATTGCCACATCTTTCTAATTTCAATAGACTTGTCCTCAATGTACAGTCGAACCTCTATAACTCGAACCTGAAGGGACAACCAAAATAGTTCGAGTTATGGAGAGTTCGAGTTATAGAAACTCGAGTTACATGGGTTAAAATACATGTAAAAAGCGCAAGGACCGCTTAAAAGGTTCGAGTTATAGAGAGGTTCGAGTTATAGAGGTTCGAGTTAGAGAGGTTCGACTGTATTTAAAATGATGTGACCTCCTTATTTCTGGAATGGTTTTTCCAGTTTCCCACATTTTATTCAAGAAAGGTTTTACATAGTTTATTTCATCTGCTTCTCCCATAAGAATGATTCTATCACAAAGTAATTACTTTGGATAAAAGTAATTACTTTGTGATTCTATTATCCACCTCCTTCGATCCTGACAATCATCTTCTGTCAGATTTTTGTTGACTCATTGATCTTTGGATTGACTGTTGCCATTCTAGTTTAGGACGCCCTCTTTTTCTGCGCACTATTGGTTGCCATAATTTTTACCCTGTCTTTTAAGCAAGGAGACACTCTACTGATATCTTCTCTGAGATAGAAGTTTTTGATAACTTTTATCGTCTCCAAAGACATTTTATTCCAAATAGTATATATTGGATGCAAAAAATCATCATCAGATTTTGCAATTTTTAAATTAGGATCTATTGATGTTAAAAGCTTGGAAATAACAGCCATTTTGTTCTCTGTCTGCTGCGGTAAAGAGTTGTTAACTCTTTTCACAGCTTTACCTAAAGATTGAGCAAATTTAAACGGAATTTGATCCAGTGCGGCTATTTCTTCGCTTTTTTTTACGATAATTTCTTTTTCGCTCTCTTTCCTTTTCCTTAAGTTCATCTTTCAGTTTTTTGTTTAGCAAAACCTTTTGTTCTTTCTTAAGTCTCTACTTTTTACTATTCTCTGCACCTTTTCTTAAGTAGCTTTGCTTCGTCGTTTCATTCAAATTTTTTTTGCGGTAGTTCCTAACATTCTCTCTAACTTTTTCTCTACGACAAGTGTTTACTTTTTCCATCCTAAAAGCGGACAAGGAAATTTTAGTAAACTATGTATAAAATAACGCCAAAGGGTTTAGAATTATTACACAGGAATAATTAACAAGAAACTAAGTTATATGGTTATTTCTATAATTTTGATTACTGACGGGACAAAATTGAAAAAGATTTTTAAAAAACTGGCAAATAAAAGAGTAATAGATTAGTTTATAGTTAACAATTATGTAGGAGTATGCAGTCAGGAGTGCACGCGTTATTAGAAGATTTTGAATTTTTTGATTACTGATGGGACATAAAATCCTAAATACTAAAAAATAAAATAAATTTGTGCTAACTTACCTGACAGAAAAACCACGATACACGATATGTCACCAAAAGCGACGCCATCAATAATAAATCAATTTAGACAGCGCTAGTAATTTGTTTAAATCACAGTCAACTTGTTAAAACTAGGAAATTCTTATACAAATATACACAGAGGAAAAGTAAAGGTTTTACTGATTATTTTCTTTACAAAAATAGTACTGTCAAATAGCTTTTTTAGTTTATATGGTAAAAATGGTCCTTAATTAAAAATATGTGCATAGTTTTTATTCAAAATTTGTAAGTTAATTTTTATAAGAAAATTTTCAATGTGCATGGAATCGCCCTGTTTAGAATAGTCACAATCAGGAGGGGCAACAAGGGGCTCAAGGAGAATAAAATTGCCGGGGGTAAGAGACTCAGACTCAGAGATAGTCATTACTCACTTGACAGCGGTACCAGAGGTCTGGAGTTAAGTACTGACTTGATTTGTACAAAGACAGTGTACAATTCCTCAAATGTGAGAATTTGAGTGTCAATAACAAGAATAAGATGTGTGTTTTATTGGCCTTGATGGCTGCATCAAAGATTTTTGTAGTTTCTTTATTTTTGTGTCAAAAATCCTTTATTATTATTAATATTCTAAAGTAAAAGTGACACAAATTAAGTTGAGTTCCAATTTTGTGCTTAGTCCTCCTATCGTGCTTTTTGGGTGGGTATGTTTAAGTAAAAAAAGAAAAAATTTTGATATTTCTAAAAAAAATTTAGAACAAATCAAATAAAAAATGAAAATGTGTATGTTTAAGTGTGATTTTTTTATTAGTTTGCTTTTTCTTAGAACGTGACCTATTATGCTCTTTTTATTTTTGTTTGAAACTCGTAGACAATGATTGTGTGGAAATAAAATTTCGGACTTCCATTGTCTTTATTTATTTTAAAATAACGACGTTTCGGTTAGTAAGTATCTAACCGTTATCAAGTGTAAACTGATAACGGTTAGAGATACTTACTAACCGAAACGTCGTGTTTTAAAATAAATAAAGACAATGGAAGTCCGAAATTTTATTTTATTTTTATTTGTTACAGTAGCAGATACTATCAAGAAAGATACCCTGAACGCGAGAGAGAAAGAGAAAGATCAAGGAGCAGAGAACGAGTGGAGAGGGACAGAGAAAGGGACTATAGAGATAGAGATGCTGATGAGTAAGTTTTTTTTGTAGTTTTCTTTTGTTTCTAAAGATTTTTGTTTGGGATTTGTTTTGTGAATCGTGCAATTGTTTAAATTTGTATTTGATTAGCTGAGCATTCTGTTGTCGCAGTTAAAAGGGAGCTCTTCATATGGCATATAATAAGGGTTTTGAAATAACAGTTTTATGTTACAGTTAAATCCTTGGTAAAAAAAAAATAAACCTATATATATTTATCGGTTTTACTACGTTCTACGTCTTTCGATGCCCAATCTCCACTCGTTTTTGTTTGCCCATAATTCATCATCTAGCTCTTATTCTTATTTCACTGTCTATTCCTTCTCTCCAGCTTCTCCTCGGCCTTCCTCGTTTTCTTCGGCCAGTTGGTTTCCATTGTAATATTTGTTTAGGTAGTCTTCCATCCTCCATTCTTTGTACATGTCCGTAACACACCAGTTGTTTTGTTCTTATATCATCCACTAAAGTACGTTCACCCACTGTCATAATTTCTCTTATTCTTTGATTGTTAACTCTTTCTCTTTTTGATTTCCCTGCTGCTCTTCTCCAATAGTCCATCTCCGCAGCGGAAAGCATTTTTTCTGTTCTATCTTTGATTGGCCATACTTCTGAGCCGTATGTAATAAAACTTTTTACAATGGTGTTATACATAAGCTTTTTGTTATGTTTTGATATGCTTTGGTCCCAAATTATTCCATTTAATAAAGTTATTGCTTTTCTTCCTTGTACGTTTTTATCTTTTATAGACAATAGACTTTATTGCTTTTAAAGTAATACAAAGAAAGTACACTTATAGCAATGAGTTTAGGCATTGCAATTTACAAAAATTCTAAAAAAAAACAAACTAAAAAGTTATTCTATACCTAAAAAAAATAAAATATTGTAGATGGTTACAAGAAAAAGTTGTTAATTACTAAATATAAATATCACACTAAAAAAGAAATGTTTTTTGGCATTTATCGAGAAAAATAATAATAATAATAAGAAAATAATTTTTTTTGAAACCCTACTAAAATTCCATCTGCTGGATAAAAAACAAATCAGCAAAAAGTTTTAAATAAATGCAGTTTATCAGTATTTCGTTTAAGAAAAAACAAATAGATTTTTTATAAAGGTATCCTGTAGCAAATAATTTACTTACAAAAAAAAACCGTTTCGATTATTTATTTATAATCAACACTTTGTGCTGACTTCTTGGAACGAATATATGCATTAAGTATTAAATCTTACAGTAGCAAAATATCAAAAACTAAACAATCAATATTATTCATTTTAAAAAAAACTTCTTAGATAAAGTATGTTTAAAAAGTAATGCACTACGGGCATTGGCGTAGCTAGCCTTGCTTTTCAGGGGGGGCCGTGGCCCCGGTCTATCTTGAACAAAAAGCAAACATAGGTTTTAAAGAGTCGTGCAAAGTGTGCAATGAATAAAAAAAAATACGTGCATTAAATGTTCTAATATTTTAATATAACAAATTTAATAATACATTTACCAACTTATTTATATGTATAGACAGAAAGTATGTAATTCAGCAATTCTACAAAGAAAGTTTTCTACGTTGCTGACTGAAAGCGTCTACCACACTGTCTAAGTCGACCTCAACATCTTTTTCTATGAATAACAATGACAAACCTGAGTGTCTCTCTTGAGTCATAGTTGTTCTAAGCCAATTAAAAACTCTCCTCATGGCAGAGAAAGACCTCTCGCAAGTTGCACTTGAAATTGGAAGAATACTCGCAACTTTAAAAAGTTGGTAGAGGTTTGGATAGGTGTTTTCTGCTATATGTTGTTTGATAGAATCATGACCAACGGTTTGATTTAACCGAAAAATACAATTCTTTAAAACGGTCATTTCTGCTCTTAGAGCAGAAGTATTAATATTAAAAATTTCCCGGTATTGCTCGACGAATTTATTCCATTTAACGACGTGTGAAAACTTAATATGAAAATGGTTATGAAATTGTCACCAAAATCGGAAAATTTCCATAAGACACTAAACGCTAACCTCAAAAAAACTAAAAAGATATTTATTTTAGAAAAACAGTTTAAAAAGGTCTTTTATAACCTTACGACATCTACAACCCGATTTCGGAAACAGAGGGGCAAAGGTCGCTGTCTTTATTAAATGCGAAATTTAACTTACACTTCTATAATATTTTACAAGATGTCGCCAATATGTATGAAATATTCAATATGCATAATTATGTTTAAATTTAAAAAATATTTTCGGGAAATTGCATAAGTGCAGAAAAGTTACCGATAATTTAAAGAGAAAAAGCCTAATTCCGCAAGACAAGGGCTTTTTCCTGAAATGTAAACATTATCTGAATGATTTTAAATTTTAATGCACCTATTTTATTTGAATATTTCCCGAATAATAATAGAAAAGTATGTATTTTCAGCGTCATGTTCTTTTACTAGTAGTCGGTAGGGGAGGCCTAAAATATCTTAGGGGGGGCCTGAGGGACTTCAGGGGGGCCAGGCCCCCCCTGCCCCCCCCCCTAGCTACGCCAATGACTACGGGTTTTATGTTGCTTTGCGATACATTATCGAGAAAAATCGAGAAAAACAATAAAGTTTTCGTCACTAGAAACAATTTCATTATCAGTAGTTAAACCCTGACGAAGAGGGGCACACTCAAAAAATACATGTTGAAAATTTTGCGTAACACCTAAGTTGCAGATACTGCAAATTTCCTTCAAATCTATTGAGTAACTGGCTCCATTGAAGGTTAAAAAAAAAAGCTTATAGCTTTGTCTAGTGTTCCGTCAGCTGTAATTTTTAGACCTAAGTATTTATACTCATCACAGGACTGAATTCGCTGCCCAGTATTTAAGATTAGATCCTGTTTCGTTCCACCAATACACATATACTCTGTCTTATTGATATTAACCTCTAGTCTCCACTTATTGTACTCTTCTATTAGTTTTCGTGTCATAATCCTGAGCCACCACTATCTGATCATCGGCGAAACATAAAGTATACAAGGTGGTTTCATCCAATGGAATTCCCATGTTTTGGCATTTTCTCTTCCAGACTTTAAGGACTTGTTCCAAATATATCTTGAAGAGCGTAGGCGAGATACAGCTACCTTGTTTAAGACCTTTATTTACTTGAAAGCCTTTGGTTAGTTTTGCTAAAAAAAAAACCTCAACTCTCAAAAAACTCTTCTTAAAAGTGCAAAAAATATTTTTTCAAATTTTGCAAAACTCTGCCCACCGAAGTGTTATTTCAAAACCCTTATAATTAGATTTTTGCCTACAATATTTAATATTTTTATTTCGATATAACTGCACCGCCTCCACAGACTTAACGGCTTCAGGAAATTTTAATTATTTTATAGTTCCCCTTTATAGTAAATACTTTTCCTATAAAAGAGTTATTTCAAAACCCTTACGCGCTCATTACATGTCATGCGCAGAGCTTCCTCTTTAGTGTTCTCTGATGTCTGACTAAAAAGAAATTTTGTGTCACTAAATCATTTAGTGTTAGGGAATGAAACTACTACTAGTAGAGTAAATTTGTAAAAAAAAAATCTGCAAAAAGGGTACAGCGTGTCCCATTTTCGATGGGATTAAATGGGAAACTCGGTTATTATTAGAGATATCAATTTTCTGATTGCACCTTACCGTGCTCTTTTTTGGAGCCCTTAAAAATGGTGTAATCAGATTTTTGCTATACCCCGTGGTTTCGCTAATACAGGGAGTTTTTGAAAAAATTGCATTTTAATTAATTCCTTGTATCTCGCTTATTTTGCAAGATATTTTTATTCTGTAAAAACCTTTTTATGACAACTTTTTTAGAGCAAAATAATGACGTTGTTCATTTTTTAAAATATTGTTTAGTTTTTGAGATATGGTATTTTTCATAAAAAAATTAAATACGGACCTGGATTTTTTTATTACTACTTTGATTAGTTCCATGCGATTATTACCTTAAAATGATAAAACTTTAATATTTTTTTGATTTAAAGTTAAAAAAAACTATGTAATATTTGAAAAAAAAATTATAGTCCGAACCTGGAAATTTCCAACGTAATTATAAATTAAAAATTGCAAGACACACTAGTTGAACGATTTTTAGTTTATCTGTTTTGAAATGATAATTAAAAGATTTATAAATAAAGTAAAAAACGTTAAAAAGTTACAAAAATAATATCATACTAATTATTTGATAACCGAACAGCAGGTCGTGAAATTTTCAAAACAAAAGCGTGGAATTGACATTGTCATTTTACTTGTCATTTTTGTGAATGGCTTACAATTATTTTAAACTGGCTAGAAATCGACCATATCCAGATTTTGAAAAATGTGATATGTTTGACTGCTTCATTCAAGCAACAAAATCCCAATATTTAAATGGCAGAAATATTTTTATGCAAAATGCGTTAAGAAAAATTACTCAAAAATGCCAACAATGTCTTACACATAATGGTAATCAGAAAAATTAGTTATTTTTTATAATTTGTTTTTTTCGTAGACTTTGTTTCAAATAAATCTGTAAATTAACGTAAAACGATTTTAATATGCTAAGTATCAAAACAGTTAAACTAAAAATTGTTTAACTAGCAATTTTTAGTTTATATTTATGTTGGAAATATCCAGGTTCGGACTAATTTTTTTTTTAAATATTAAATATTTTTTTTTACCTTAAAACAAAAATTTTATAAATTTTTATTATTTTATGATAATACTAGCATGAAACCAATTAAAATAGTAATAAAAAAAATCCAGGTCCGTATTTAATTTTTTTATGATAAATACCATATCTCAAAAACTAAACAATATTTTAAAAAATTGACAACGTCGTTATTTTCTTCTAAAAAAGTTGCCATAAAAATGTTTTTACAGAATAAAAGTATCTCGCAAAATAAGCGGGATACAAGGGATTATTAAAAATACAATTTTTTCAAAAACTCCCTGTATTAGCCAAACTACGGGGTATAGCAAAAATCTGATTACGCCATTTTTAAGGGCTCAAAAAAAGAGCACGGTAAGGTGCAATCAGAAAATCAATATCTTTAATAATAACCGAGTTTCCCATTTAATCCCATCGAAAATGGGACACGCTGTACATTTTTTTATATTTGACATAGTACTACCTATGACCCATAGCTAAATTTTCTTTCGAGGATCCCCGATTCTCCTGCTTCAGAATCCAAGATGGCAGCTGCCTACGTTAAGAAAAATAATGAATTCCCTGTTTTAATAGAAATTAGATTAATTGTGATGGATTCACTTTTTGACACCCATCACAAAACAAAATTGCGAATATATTTCAAAAAATTTGTATTTTTTTTTTCGATATTTCCTTTAATTTATGTGCGATTTTTTTTTCAACTTATATTAAAGCTAATGACCACTTCTTTAAACTTACTAAAAAAAATTTACATACAGACTACTAAATTTGATTATTACAAAAAATAAATTGGATGTTTTCAAGAGAGACCCAACTTTTGTAAGTATTTATAAAAAGTTACAATTTGACATTTAACGTTCAAGATGGCGGCCGAAGTTTAGTTAAAAAAGTTATGTTTTTATTCTTGCTTGACAAAACTAGTGTTGCCGTGTAGTACATCAACTTGTACTAAATAAAAGTTGCTAATTTCAAAAATTCTATAATAAATGGCATATGTCTAATATAATCCAAGATGTTCAAAATATAAAAAGAGTATTTTTTTGGTTTGGTAAATTTTTTTACCAAAAATGTAACTTTATATTACTCTACGCTACTTTTAAATTATAATGTACAAAAAATACAATTCATTTACTTTTTAAATTGTCAAAAAAGTTGACATGTGTTACGTACCGGATGATTGGCCATATTTTACTCAATAGCTATCTCCGTTAATATTGATCTGACAGTAGCGTTTAAATTAGCAAAGTTGAATGATTTTGATTATCAGAATCTGATGTCAAAAATCACACCCATGACACATCTCAGATTTTTTACATATGGTTTATTTTTTTAAATAAAACACCCTGTATTTAATTGTTTTTATAGATAGGGCTCCTTTTTCTTATTTTAAAAATATAAAATGTGTTGACATTAAGTCCAGCCCTCGGTCCAGCCGTTGTTGAAATATTTCAACTTTGGCAGCGGCCATCTTGAATTCTGAAGCTGGAAAATCGGGGATCCTCGAATAAAAATGTGTTTTTGGATGTTAGGCAGCTTTTTCTTGAAATACCCTACAAGTTTACTATACTGATTGTTTTTTTAAAAATGCCCAAAAAATATTTTTATTTTTCAAATGGTAGTAGATTGATATGTATATAAATGATACCCAAAAGAATGACTGATAAATTAACAAAATCTTTTGGATTGCTTTCCATGTTAAGTAACACCATATTACAAGCACATTTTTTGAACAATTAACTTGATTATGGAGAATTAAATTATAAATAATAATGATATTTTTTGTGTGTAAGGGACACTCACAAATAGGTGCGTTTAAACTTGAGCATGCACGGACTGATCCACTCCCAGTTTTTAAGTGTAAAGTAGTATGCGTGTATATTTACTTATTACTATTACTTGCTTTTCTTTGGTGTGAACAGGGGCGTGGCCTTTTTTAGTCTTGTGTTGCTTTATTGTGTGAATAAAATAAAAAAGCAAACTACTGAATGCAAATAAATTGGTTCACTTTTATTTATTTGTAAAGGGTCTCCCATTCTTCTCTGTATTGGTTTTTGTGAGTTTATTATTTGTGATGGGTAAAAGTGTTTAACATTATTTGTAAGAAAACCATCAGTGTATCTATTCTTCAAACTAGGGAATAAAAGAAATATCCCTCGAGTATGCACACCTAATTGGTCGACGCAGTTATTAGACACTTAAAGTGGATACCCACTTCGAATCGCGTTGTCGTTGACGTGACGAGGTGAATCCCGTAATTTGATTGGTCAGGCAAGTACGATACTGTGCTGGCTGACATTCGTACGGGTGACAACCGAACCGATACCTAACCCATGCAGCGAAGCGCAGCGTCGTAGTGAGATGTCAAAAGGGAACCACATGACCAATAAGATTAGAGCATTTTTCAATTACATCAACGACTACGCATTGTAAAGTGCTCTCTCTATTGACACAGGTGGAATGATTTTCGATCAAAGACGTACTATTGGTCGTTAGTAATAGAAATGAAAACATACAACTTCCATTAAAAATGATGTCATTAGTGTCAAAAGGTAGTGAAATCCCTTGGCAAATTTTATATGTGGTTTTTATTTATTTTTAAAGTTAATTTGATTTTTTTGTAAGTTAAAACGCACTGAGAAATGTTTCTTGTGCTATTGCACGTTAGCGTAAACCAAATCTTTGCACTAATTTGACCTGCAAGTAGTATTAAAACAATACACTTAAACCATTCGGTATCAAGTTCATAGACTTTAGTACTAGACCTTGGTCCAAGTGCTAAGTTTTAAGATTTACCTTTTATGCCAAACAAAATATTTTTCTAAAATATTACAATGGTGTTTTCTAAGCGTTGTCATTAACTGTGGTTAAACATATTTAACAACAAAACTACAAGTCTATACTACTATTCGTTTAAATGAACAGATTAAACAAGCGGATCTCGTTTAATCTTTCTTACTGCTTCATGGATTTTGGCTAAAGGGGTTGGAGGACGCTACAGTCACGAGAAATTTGGCGTCTTTCGTAAACATTACTGCCATAGCGAATGGATTTTAAACAAATAACTTAGAGCATAAATACAGGCGATGCTTGAAGTCAGGACCCCATTTAATGTTCCTTTTTCGGGTAGACAGAATTTCGGTCACTGCGCATGCGTCAGTTTTAGTGGTTTTGGAACATACTCCGTTACGTCACTACATTATTTGACAATTAGCTTGTCTAACGAACTGTCACGATCAGCTGTTTTTCGATCCAAGATGGTTGCCATAGGACAAACAAAGCGTTTTCCCATAAGCCGCAATGTTAACAAAAACGTAATTTTTAAAAAAAGTGAAACGATTTCATTTACAACAAAGATGCTGTTTTAAGTATTGACCCTTTGTACACAAGGGAAAAATGCGTTTTTCTTCAAAAAAATCAATTAAAGCCAGTAAATCTCAAATAAAAGGGACCATGTTTTGTTCAAAAAGTCGGGTTATGTTTTTATTTACTTTTGTTTCTTTAAACTTTTTTTCCAGTTCTTTACTCAGTTTGAATCATTATTATTAGTTTCTGTGCTGTTATGAATTGTGGCAGCTGGGGAAATCTTGATAACGTTAGTTTTGATCGAATGCCAAGTATTTTGACCTTAAAAAATCATCTTGATTTAAATGAACTAGGTATCAGCTCAAAGGGAAAAGAAAGTGGATAAGTGCTTTATTACCTGACTTAACAGAGGATAAATTGAAGTATTCGAAAGTTTTTTGTCAGGTTTGTTTTGGATAAATATGTAACTGCCATTTTGGCAACATTTTCTATTGGGATCTTTTTTTGTGCTTGAGTGGACCTTTTGCAGAAGTGTGGTTCGTCCCGCCTTCCTTTTTGTAAATATGTTCTTTTTACTATAATTTACCAAATTGGTTCGAATTAGGCTATTTGGTGATTCACTAGAGCATTTTCTATTTTTTGTTTATTTAGTATTAATTAACTAATTAAGTACTTAAAATTACTGGGTTATTTGCATTTGAAACTCCCGCGGTTTTAAAGGCAAATATTACAATTTGCTATAATCAATTTACTTTACATAAAATGCATTTTGAATTACTAAGGTTCCTAGTTCCTTTAATATGGACCTTCGTAATCTCATTCCCTCCTACTTATTCCCTTTTCTCCTACGCCTATGGATTAACGACGCCACTGGGCGCCATGTGGGAGAATGAACGCAGCAGCGATACCTGCTGCCGCAACACAGAGAACCGTTTCGCCTTCGAACGATAATACACGCGTGTTAGCGACTCTCCTACCACATTCATGTGGGGTGCAAAAAAATACGGTTGAACAGCACGTCCTCCCATGAGTTCCACTTCCTGTATAAAAATGGTAAGTGAAAATGCATTATTTTTACCTTACATACATTTGTTTATTGCTACACTAACCTAGAAGGTAAACTAGACCATTTCAGAATCCCTTGTACCAGCTTAGCCTATGACCTTATTCCCTTAAAATTACAGTCCACATCTGACACCGTTAAATTCCAGACAACTCTCCTATCTGGACCACCAGGGAGCCCCATTTTTGGTCCTTCGAGCCGGATTTCTGGAATCGTTTTTTTGCCTTTTTAGGTTAGTTTTTTTTACTGGTTTCAAATGCAAGAAAAACCCTTGTTTTTCCTAAATGCCTTTTTTACTGGTTTTAAATGCAAGAAAAACCCTTGTTTTTCTTACATGCCTACTTTAGAAAACCCCTAGGTTTCTAAAATACATTTTGCGATTTTTTTTTGTGTAAAAACAAATGCAAGAAAAACCCTTGTTTTTCTTACATGCCTACTTTAGAAAACCCCTAGGTTTCTAAAATACATTTTGCGATTTTTTTTGTGTAAAAATTAAATATTTTTACCAATAAATTTAACCTTTTCATGCGAAAAACCAAACACAGATAAAATCTGTAAACTACTATGCTTTTTTTTGTTTCGAATAAATCAAGTTTTTTCGTTTCTTTTTTGTAAAAAAAAAAAAACCGTATGGTATTTGGGTGTTTTTTTTGTTTGTCACTGGAAATAGTTTAAAATAGTGTCTGCAAAGTGCTATTATTTTAGCCGTTGTGCCTTCACATTTGTGGATTGCTATAATTATATCCAATTTGCTCGAAAAAAAATCTCCAAATTGCCATATTCATTTTTGCTTATTGCAAATTGCTATGACTATATCCGATTGCGGATGCTTTACTATATTCGTTTTTGCGTAAAAATTGCTATGAATATATCTATTTCTAATTTACTATTATAATATCTGTCTGCAAATGGCTATGATTGTATCCATTTTTTGCGTGCATAATAAATTTTGAAGGAAATTTAATTCTTAACTTGAGAATTTGTTTTCGTGTAAAGGCAGATAAATAGTTTTACCAAATTAAATGCTTTTGATTTGTAGGTATTTATTTTTAAATTTAATACATAGGTACCTACTTATTTGAATTCGCGAGGCGAAGATAAAAAAACTTATACACAAGTTTTTTGTTATCATTAGTTTGCATCGGGTATTTTCTTTACTTTTGTGCGCTTATAGTTTGATTATTGTAATTAAACGTAGGACATTAATATTTATACAGGGTGTCCAAATTTTGATTTTTTTTTCAGTTTACCTAATTTTTGTCAATTATTTTTTGGATTTTTTTTTAAATCATGTCTAGTTCGGATAAAATTTTAAAGGCTAAAGCCTTGCGCTATAGTGCGATTTCACAGCTAAATTTGATCATTGAATCCGCGACCCTCGCAAAAAATGACCCTGCCTATCACAGCGGCTTTAAAGTCAAATTTCGCACATTGTCAAAAATCAAAAAAGATTTTGAAAAGCACCATAATACTTTGTTGACGTTGGTAGCCTCTGATGAGGATCGCTTAGTAGTAGAAAACAAAGTGTTTATGGACTTTTGCAAACGCTGTGACGAGATTTCCACTATATTTTACGAACTTTTCGAACTACCCTTTGAAGATGGAGGGCTTTTGAGCAGTACGATAAATCCCATGGGCAGTCCCTGTGCCTCCACAGACCAGCATGGTTTACTGCCTAGGATAAAAATACCTCTTTTTCAAGGGGAATTTAAGGAGTTTCCAACCTTTTTGCAAGCCTTTAATGCTACCGTGCACAATAATAGGTCGCTGGGAAACTTTGAAAAATTCAATTTGCTTTTTTCTAATTTAAAGGGCCCTGCCCTGGATGTCATTTCTGACATTCCTATCCTTGCTGAAAATTATTTAAATGCCTACCACACCTTGGTGGATAGGTATACAAATAAACGATTACAAGCTTACCTTCACTGGAAGGCAATTGAAGGCTTCTCTCCTCTTACTAAAGAGAATGCTACGAATTTGAGGAATTTGCTTGATTGTTTTTCGAAAAACTTAAGTGCTTTAAAAGTCATGGGTTTTAAAACGGAGTTTTGGGATTATATTATGGCACAAATGCTCTTGGATAGGTTGGACCTAACCACGCGCAAGGCATTTGAGCAAAATTATTGCTCCAATGAGATCCCCTCTTATGATAAAATTCGTGCTTTTGTTTCTAGCCATTGCATTGCGTTGGAACAAATACAACAAACTCAAGATTACTTAAAAAATAAAGATTTGTCAATTTCAAGTCAGAAAAATCAAGCAAAGTTTCAAAATCGATCTGCTTTGTTTGCTAATACTCAGAGAGCCTCCAAAAATGCCTCCCAGTCTCCAAATGGCCAAAGTGGCTTAAATAATACTCCAAACCCTCAAAATTTTTGTTTTCTCTGTAAAAGTGGCGATCATATAATATACAGATGTCCTAATTTTTTGGCGAAAACTCCCCAGCAACGTTTTGAGATTGTTAAACAACATAAAGCGTGTGTCAACTGTTTGGCCTCAAAGCATAATTTACCCCAGCAATGCAAATCAGAAAAAAGATGTTTACATTGTGGCCAATTTCATCACAGTCTCTTACATTTTTTTCCTATTAATTCTACACCTAGTTCTGCGAGTAGCCCCTCTACTTCTGCAGTGCAACCCCCGAGGAGCCCCGTGGCTACCGAATTTAATAGAACCACTAACACCATTGTTACTGGTATGTCTTTAAATGATCGCGAAGTACTTCTCTGTACCGCTTTAATACAAATACAGGATGTTTTTCAAAATTGGCACACAGTGCGCGCCATCTGTGACTCTGGTGCTCAATCTTCATTTATATCTAAGTCATGTGCTGATAGTTTGGGCCTTCCTAAATTTAATATCGCCATGACTCTACAAAGCTTAGATCGAATGACAACTTCGGCAAAATCTGGAATTAATTGCAATATATCCTCTTTGCGTGATAATAATTTTGTTTTTAATTTTGATGCGATAATACTCGATAAAATTTGTAGTGATTTACCTCATTCCTCATTTTCGATTAAAAGTTTTCCTTTTCTCGCCAACTTAGCACTAGCTGACCCAGGCTTTAATAAAAGCGATAAAATTGATTTATTGTTGGGCGGCGATGTGTACCCTTACATTTTGCTAGATGGTCGTTTGTCTACGGGACCCAACAACCCCGTCTGCATTAATACTATTTTTGGTTGGGGAATAATGGGCAATCTTTCACTTTCACCTTCAACTACAAATCAAATTAAAACATTTTTTACTACGTCAATGAACGATTCTTTTGTCAATTTAGATAAAAATCTACAACGATTTTGGCAAATAGATGACATACCTAATGTCAAGGCCATTGACCCCGAAGATGAGTTTTGCGAAAATTATTTTTTGAAAACTACCTCAAAAAATGAGGAGGGGAGATATATTGTATCTTTACCATTTAAAGTTACTGCTCCAGATTTTGGCGACACTCGATCCATTGCCGTACGTCGTTTTTTCTCCCTTGAGAAGAAATTGCTACAAAACCCTGATTTTTATGCTGCCTACAGCTCTGTTTTACAAGATTATTTAGATAATAATCATATGCAACCGGTTTCTGCACCTTTGCCGACCGAAATTTCAAATCATTTTTATATTGCACACCATGCGGTGTTTAAAAAAGATTCTACTAGCACCCCCCTGAGGGTGGTTTTTGATGCGAGCATGCACGCCCCTGGCAAAATCTCGCTCAACAACGCTGTTTATACTGGGCCCCCTTTACAAAGGGACTTACAAAAAATTTTATTACTTTATCGTTTGCATAAATTTTGCTTTTGTTGCGACATCCGTCAAATGTACAGGATGATTTTAGTTGACCCTAGTCAAACTAATTTTCAAAGAATAGTTTGGAGGTTTGATCCTAACCAGCCTATTCAAGACTTCGAAATAAATAGAGTTTTATTCGGGGTCTCTTGTAGCCCCTTTTTGGCTATCAGAACTTTGCTGCAACTTGCTAGAGAGCATGAGGACCTTCCTCTTGCCTCAAAAATCATTGAGGAGGCAGTTTTTGTCGATGATGTGATTTCGGGAAGTGATGACTTTTTTAAGGCCACTGTGATGAAAAATCAATTAATCGAGCTACTTAGCCGAGGTGGATTCGAATTGCGTAAATGGGCGAGCAATTGTCCCGAGTTACTATCCGATCTTCCTGAGTCACACATTTCGATGAAGGCTCTTTCTCTCGATTTAGATGCTGAAAATTCAACTTTGAAAATTCTCGGTTTAAATTGGAACCCTCATACTGATGAATTTTTTTATACTTTCGACTGTTCTCTCCAAACATGCACTAAAAGAACAATTTTAAGTAATTTGGCCCGCATTTACGACCCTCTGTCTTTTTTGGCGCCAATAGTTTTAATTTTAAAATTAATTGTTCAATACTGCTGGGCAGAAGACTTAAACTGGGACGACCCTGTCAGTCCGGAAATTGTTTTTAAATGGGAAAAATTTAAAAATGAATTAAAGTTTTTGCATTCTGTTAAAATTCCTCGTCAAATAATTTTGCCTAATGCTAGTCAAATCCAGCTAGTAGGATTTTGCGATAGTTCAGAACGGGCCTATTGTGCTGTCGCTTATATTCGAATTTTTTATTCTGATGGAAACATTAAAGTTTTTTTTGTTTGTAGTAAATCTAGAGTCGCACCGTTGCGTCGTAAACTAACTTTACCAAGACTAGAGCTTTTAGGAGCTGTTTTGTTGGCTAAATTAATGGATTTTTTACTAGAAACGTTCTCGGAAAAAATTAAATTTGATAAAATTCTTGCTTTTACTGATAGCACAGTGACCTTATCTTGGATTCAGGGATCTCCTCACAAATTTAAAACATTTGTTTCGAATAGAACTGCCTATATACAAGGAAGAATTAGCCCTGAGTTTTGGCATTATGTTCCTACTGAACAAAATCCTGCTGACTGCGGTACTAGGGAAATGTATCCCTCTGATTTACAAAGATTTTATTTTTGGTTAGAAGGGCCTTCTTTTCTAAACCAACCTACAAATACTTGGGATTTTATGACAGTTACTTACGATGGGAATGCAGTTTTGGAAGAACAGCGAAAAAATATTTTTAACGTTTTTACTTGCGAACAAACAGTTGAATATTATGTAAACAACTTGTTTGAAAAATACAGTTCTCTTTTTAAAATTAAGAGAATAGTTGCTTACTTTTTGCGAGGGTTACAAAAGTTTAAAAATCCCTCATACAATTTTGCTACTGATTACCTTACAAATCAGGATTACTACAAAAGCTTACTTTTTATTTCGAAATGCGTACAATCTTTTTCTTTCCAAAAAGAAATTGAATTACTAAAAGATAAGAAACAGCTTCCAAAAGCTTTTCAAAAATTATGTCCATTTTTGCATAATGAAAGCTACGATTTGCTTCGTGTTGGAGGCCGTTTATGCCATTCAAATTTATCATACGATAAAAAATTTCCAATTCTTTTGCCTTCTAGTGCAAAATTCACTGAATTACTGATTTTAGATTTGCATCGCAGCAATCTTCATTGTGGTATACAGACCACAACTTTTTTACTAATGCAAAACTTCTGGGTATTGTCTGCTAAAAAGGTAGTGAGAAAAGTTTTAAGTTCTTGCCATACTTGCTGGAAAACTAAACCTAACTCTCTTCAACCCCCTATGGGTAACCTACCGAAATTTAGAGTTTCCGAAGCAAAGGTGTTCGAAAATGTAGGTATAGATTTTTGTGGTCCGTTCACGATTACTCTTGGTCGGACCAGAGGTGCAAAAACCATGAAAGCATATGTCTGTTTATTTATCTGTTGCGCTGTTAAAGCCGTGCATTTAGAGTTAGTCTCTGATATGACATCAGAAGCCTTTCTGGCTGCTCTGCGCCGCTTCATAGCTAGAAGAGGACTATGCTCAAAGATCTCTTCAGACTGCGGGACCAACTTCGTGGCCTCTGAAAAATACTTGCGACAAATTTTTTCTGATTGCGTGAAGGGGGAAGGTATAGTTTGGTCTTTTAACCCACCTGCTGCTCCCCACATGGGAGGCATTTGGGAATCAAACATTAAATCTTTAAAGACTCATCTTCACAGGGTAGTTGGAAATCAAATACTCACCTATGAGGAATTAAATACGGTTTTAACCCAAGTTGAAGCCATAATGAACTCACGTCCTTTATGTGCCTTAAGCACCGATCCTACTGATCTGGCGGTCTTGACTCCTAATAATTTTTTAAATTTGAGGCCTCCAGGTACAATACCCGATCCAAACTACTGCGATATTGCGTTAAACAGGCTGTCCAGGTGGCAACTGTTGCAAAGAATGCACCGCGATTTTTGGATTCGCTGGCATCGCGAATATTTGCACACTTTGCAACAGCGAGCCAAATGGCACCAACCTCTTGCTTCCATTGATATTGGTACTATGGTACTGATCAAAGATGAAAATTCCACTCCATTGGATTGGCCCCTAGGCCGCATTGAAGACCTTATTAAAGGTTCTGATAATATTCCACGGGTTGCTATTGTAAAGACTACTAAAGGTACCTACAAACGGCCTTTGGTAAAACTATGCGCCCTGCCTACAAATTAAACTCTCTGAAATGCCCCTGGGCATTCTCAGGGGGGTGGGAAATGGTTCGTCCCGCCTTCCTTTTTGTAAATATGTTCTTTTTACTATAATTTACCAAATTGGTTCGAATTAGGCTATTTGGTGATTCACTAGAGCATTTTCTATTTTTTGTTTATTTAGTATTAATTAACTAATTAAGTACTTAAAATTACTGGGTTATTTGCATTTGAAACTCCCGCGGTTTTAAAGGCAAATATTACAATTTGCTATAATCAATTTACTTTACATAAAATGCATTTTGAATTACTAAGGTTCCTAGTTCCTTTAATATGGACCTTCGTAATCTCATTCCCTCCTACTTATTCCCTTTTCTCCTACGCCTATGGATTAACGACGCCACTGGGCGCCATGTGGGAGAATGAACGCAGCAGCGATACCTGCTGCCGCAACACAGAGAACCGTTTCGCCTTCGAACGATAATACACGCGTGTTAGCGACTCTCCTACCACATTCATGTGGGGTGCAAAAAAATACGGTTGAACAGCACGTCCTCCCATGAGTTCCACTTCCTGTATAAAAATGGTAAGTGAAAATGCATTATTTTTACCTTACATACATTTGTTTATTGCTACACTAACCTAGAAGGTAAACTAGACCATTTCAGAATCCCTTGTACCAGCTTAGCCTATGACCTTATTCCCTTAAAATTACAGTCCACATCTGACACCGTTAAATTCCAGACAACTCTCCTATCTGGACCACCAGGGAGCCCCAAAGTGTGACATAGAATTGTGTTAAACTGTAAGAAATATTTCACTATGATTTTTCGCTATTCTAGGCAAGCAACTTTCAAAACTAGAATACAGCAATGATCATGACTGGGTCTCTCCTGAATGGATTATTGTTTCAAAAGGGTTCAAAAATTTTAAAAATTATGGTTGAAAAAAGGGTCTAGAGAAGAAAGAAAAGGAAAACATTATGAGGTTAAAGTGTGGGTAATGAGCTGAACCAAATTTGTACACCATCCTACAGAACTCTTAAATAAACTCTTGGTAGTGTAGCGTCCTGTATAGTGTCCAGTGAAGGCCTCTATCATCAAAGTTTCTTTTTCTTTAATAAATATTTATTTTACAGACCTCAAAACAGTTTAGAATAAACTGGTGAATTTGACAATCTCCCTAACTCAAACCTCTTTTTATCTTAAACTATTTTGGTGCAAATTTTCCTTTATTTCCATGCTTTTTGACATCAGAAACTTGTACACCGTAAAATTTGTATAGCATCTGACTGGACCTACTACAAGTCCTGTTGTGAAATTTCTACTGTACCTACTGTTCTGAGCTTATTACCAAAAAAAAAAATTTATGGCATCAAAAAATAGATGAAAAAAAAGTCATTTTTGTTGACTTTGATGCTAATTGACTTATATTTTTTTAAATAAACATATTTTGTAAAGTACTTATTAGAAGTTTGCTTGACCAACCTCGGTTGGAACTCATATTTGCGTATTGATCTGTTGGACTGACCTACCTATAAGTTGTGCCTCTTTTTCATGTCACTACTGGAGGGTTAACACAATTAAACTTTGTCTAAACCTAAAAATCATAGTGAAATATTTTTCACAGTTTAACGCTATAGAAGGCCTATTACTTAGCAAAAGGTTTAGTCAAGTAGAACAAAAGATCCTAATAGAAAACCTGAATCTGATGAGAAAAGTTTAGTCTATTTCAATTTCGTCTCTGTTAAGTGACCCTTGAAGTGAGCTCTTTGAATAGAACTACTTATCCACTTTCCCCTACCTTGGGCTGATAGTTCATTGATTCATTGGTCAAAAAACTTCAAATTCAATAAAAACTAACATTATCATTACTTCCTCCGCTGCCACAATGCACAACAGCAAAAAAACTTGACATAATAATCAGTGGTGGGTGCACCCAGAAATATGTCTTGGGGGTCTCGTGATGTCGTACTTTATGCTATTTTTCCTGTTTATTCATGAAATATATGGAAAATATCTAAAAAAATATGTGGTTTGGGGGGGGGGGTGCGGGCCCCTAGCCCTTGGTGCGCCCATGTAATAATTCAAAATAAGTAAAAAACTAGAAAAAAAGTTAAAAAAAAACCAAAATAAACAAAAACATAACCTACTTTTTTGAAGAAAACATGGTCCCTTTTATTTCAGATTTTCTCGCTTTAGTTTAATATTTTTAAGAAAAACGCATTTTTCCCATATGCACAAAGGATCCGTTCTTAAAACTGATTAATTTTTGAGACTAAAGCTCTTGTCGTTTTTGTAAAATTTACGTTTTTGTTAACATTACGGCTTATGGGAAATCGGTTTGTTTGTCCTATGGAAGACATCTTGGATTTGATCATATGTTTTGTTAGACAGCCCTATTGTCAAAAACTTAAGGTTATGTCTATTATTTTTTTTCTTCTAAGAACAAGTTGATCGGGTAAAAATTTCGGATAAAAGTAGTTTTTCTAAAATTAATTGTGCAAATTTATTGTGGACACCATTAAGAGTGTATAATGGCATCTATAAACCACTCATAACTTTATTAACAAGTTATAAAAAAAATACAAATACATGCCTCTGGAATGGCACTTCCTTACATTTTTCCACGAACCGCACATGTTTTACGTGAATTATTTCCCATTTTTCACATAAATAAAAACATAACTTTACACGACAAACATAAAACACCGCAAAATGTAAATAAACAACAAAGATGGCATCCACCCACACATTAGCTGTGTGTCTAGGTAAAAAAACACACGCATGCGCACTTGAAAATTTAATTTGCATCTGCGAATTAAAATTTGTCATTTTTTCAAAGTAAGCTATGATTGCTTCACTTTTCGAGTTTTTAAACCAGTATTTATGCCCTAACGTAAATATTTTGGCACTCTGATTAACTAGCACTTTGCTTTTTTATGAATAATTAGCTTACAAAAGCCAAACGCACAGTAAGAGCAGGCTAATAAACCTTGTAGGTATGTACACATTACGAACGAATTATTGTGCTAGTGTTCGCTTGCCGTATGCGTCTATAACTTTAATTTTAAAGTATACATTTCTAGTTTGATCTAACGAACGTTGTGCGCGTATGCTCAGTTCGTATGTGCTTTTGTTTAAACGCACCTTAACAGTTTCAAGTTGTTTTTATGGAAAAAAATCTAAAATGATCTAATATTGTAAAATAGCGATTTGATTGGATTTCTGCATTTATTTAGATAACGCACGTCATAGCTTACACAATGTTTTTTTTTCTCTTCCACCCATTACAGAAAAAGTGCTCAAACTCAAAATCCTTCCAGGGGTCACGTGTCCTCACGACCCGGCCGCTCCAAGTCGTCGGTGGAACCTCCGGAAGGGGGCGCTAGCGACGCGCCCTCTTCGAAATCGTCCCGTTACTATGACGACCGTTACAGAGAGCGGGAAAGTCGCCGCGAGGAAGGCAGGAGTCGGGACAGCGAGCGAGATAGGGATAGGGACAGGCGAGATGAATCGCATAGGTCTAGGCACTAAGTAGCAGGGTTTTAAGGGATTCAAACAGATTTTTTGGTAAAATCAGGTCATGGAAAACTAACTGATTAATTTTAAACTTTTAGGAGTTTCATACAAATTTATCAGCTCTACATGAATCTAATCAATCGCGAAGTAGTAGTGTGTAGAGAGCCTAGTATGACATATTTTATTTTGTAAGACACGCACAAACTTGTGAAATAAACAAAGATAGAAATATCGTTCATACTGTTCCAATATTGATTGGAGAAAGACACATTTTTGGTAGATTTGCTTTGTTGTGTAAAAGTGTAAACAGTTTATTCAAATTGAAAGAAGAAATAATAAGTAATATAGGGTGTAAAGGTGTTGGCTCCCAGAATAAGAAATAAAGTTCATATAACATGGGGGTTAAGACTTCCCTTTTTTCAAGAATTAGCATTTTCAAAGTTTGAGGTGTTGCACCGCTAAGTAGTTATGATTGGAACTATTCCTGTTTTTAAGGCAGTTAAAATAATGGCGTCACTAATCACACTCGACCCAATTTTCAAACTGCTACTCGCCAAAAATACTCTCTTTTTCTCCGTCTCACGAAAATCAGTATCATGGAGGTTCAAGTACAGAGGAATATAGAAATTACTTACATAAGAAGAAAAGAGAGAGCGAAAGAATGGCGCAGTTAATCGGCGCAGGTAAAGCATGCGCCGAAGATCGGACCGGGTTTAGCAGAAAATCTCAGTCCCATTGTGGATGCGGCATTTTTTCGTTTCCTTAATGTAGTAACAAGCTTTGCACGTTTCTTTTAGAATGAAATATGCTACATAGGGTCTCTAGTTGACTACTTTCGAATAAGCAAAATATAATTTTCAAAAACTAATAATTTAAACTTTTGTTAAACTGTTGACACAAATGCTAACTTTTTTTGCATAAATTTTAAAAATATCTAGTTAGTATCCGAAGTTTTGTCATACACTAGCAAATAGACTATATGATTAATATTGAAAACTGACTTGATTTAACCAGAGTATTATACAGGGTATATATTAAAAAATACTATATATTAAGGGATTGTGTAGACTGTTCTTTAATGAAAAGATTATGGCTACTTAGAATAGCTACTGTGTAGGAGATGATAGTACACACAATTAACTTCGCAAAGGTGTCGCATTGACCAAGCGTATTCTGAGGAGTCCCATAAGGACGAAACAGTTAACCTGTAACTCTTATTAGGTGTCCATTAGATCTTGGACACCCGTGAGGTTAAGCTTTCGAGCTACCCATGGACAAATATGAGAGAAACAAAAACTTTATTTTACCCGATTAGCCACGAAAACTTGTTTAATTTTTAAATTCACTAAAATTCACGTTTTATAATATAATTTCTTAAAAATAAATATTTTTTAATTCATCTTGTTGCTATATCTCATTTCAAATATATGTAGTATTTTCTTATCAGTACCCTGTATTATGTTTTTCTTCTTAGCGAGTGGATAGATTTATATATAGATGTTTAGTGTATTTCTTTCTCCATAAAAATATTGTATATTGTCTAAAATAGGGCTTTAATTTTGCAAAAATTTCTGGTACATTTGAAATGTATGTAGTAGTCATCTGCTTTTTTTTAGAATTTAAAGTAGGTTATATAAAAAACAAACTTCACTTTATCGTATCTAATTCTCATTTTATTTTAGAGTTCTTATTGCTATTTAGTGCACCAATTTACGACATAATGTGTTTAATGTTTAAAGGGTTAATAATAGCATTTCTGTAAGAAGACAACGGAGCGTCAAACATTGTTTATCACCAGTTGGTCCACTATTGTCGAACTAAACATGCTAGAAGTAAACAAAAATTCGGGAACATCGTTTTATCTAGATGCTTATATACTTCTTCAAATCTCTATGTGTAGACGAATCCACACCGACACCGCCTCAAAAGCAAAGATCGTGCAACAGTAACTGTCGCCCAAATGTTGATTCGTCAACAGTAGCGCACTTGAGTTCGTCGACGTGCCAGTCAGTTCGTTAATAGCAGGCCAACCAAGTTCGTCAACAGTGGTGCAATTATGTTGATCAGCAATGTTTTTTTCAGTTTGTTCTCGGCTTTAGATAATAAGTACGTATAATTAGGCTAGAAAAAAAGTTGAAAATGGGATTGAAAGCAGACCACCAAAGGATCCGAAGGCAGCGGTTAAGGGAAGAAAGAAGAGCGAAAAAAGAAGAATGTTTTTGAAAGAGTTATAAAGAAAAAGAAATGCTAAAATGTGTGTTTTATTGTTGAACCTCTTTTAGTTTTTGATACCTGTTATTTTTATTCCTACGTTTTTTATTCCTCCATGTTAAGTTCAAACTTTATTTTTAGGAAAACGTTTTTTAAAAAATTGGGGTTTTTTGCATTGTTGGGGTACAGGATGTCCCAAATCTGATGTTTTTAAGGGGTTTGGGGTATTTCTAGAGGATATGAAAAACGTACCCCCACTTCCTAACCTCGATTTTTAAGAGACGATTAAAGGTGAAAACCGCATCTTATATAGCAAGCCGTTTTTTAGCTACGGGGCTTATTAAAGTCTTTATTTTAAGAGAGGTAAATTGTTTTTGACAGTTTTTGATTTTATCAATAAAATCTATAAAATAAATTTAAACCAAAATAAAATTTAAAAAGTTATAGCCCCTCCCCAGATGCAGACTTTTCAAAATCCCCCCGTAGTCTAAAAATCGCTTGTTATACAGGGTGTCAGGAATATTACTTAAAAATCTGGAAAGTCAGGAATATTTCCCCAACGAGAGTATTTCAGAATATCCCCTTCCCATCCTTGCCCAGCAAATAAAATACCTAAATTGTCAAAAATGGATGGTTGACATATTTGGAATCTTGAATTTGTTCTTATATATTTTTTTCTAAATTTGGAATATCTGACCATTATTTCGTTGTATCGGGGACTTTTAAATTGCCGCCCTCGAAAATAGAAAATATTCCTATTTGAAATTCGGAAAAGTACTTTGAACCAAAACAAAAAAATTGTAAACTTTACATCTGTCTGTATGTGTATTTTTTTTGATTTCTTTAAATGTTTAATTTTGACAAAAACAAAATACAACGGCAATTTAAAAAATCCCTGACTGTTTCAAAAATAAAATAGCATATATTAAACCAGTGGCATATATAGAAAAAAGTTTCGGGGGGGGGGAGAGACCTCATGAGACCGTATTTTATGTTTGTATTCATGAAAAATATCAAAAAAAATCTTAGCTTCGGGGTGGGGAGGCCTTATATACGCCACTGTATTAAACAAAAAATTTATGTTTAACAATCTCAATCACCGTGATTTTTCCCTAAATTTAGTAGGCATTGATCCCAGTGGCAGGTTTTTTGCAAAGATTGTAAGGAAACATTCAGTCGAAGTACATGGGAAACCAAGGAAGAAGATCCTTTTTTGTGTTTTGTTATAATAATGGTCAGGAATATTTCAATAAGTTGGCAAGGGAAAGGGTGGAATTTATTTTTAAGAGCTATATCAAAATGAGGTTTTTACCTTTAACGTTCTCTTGAAAAGCGAGACCCGCAATTGGGGGTCAGTTCTTTCCTATCTCGTCGATAAATACCTGAAGCCCCCGTACACATCGAATTTGGAATACCCTGTACGCTTGGATTCATAAATAATATCTTAGAAATTTCGATAATAATAACAATTGGCACCAACGCGGATTTATTGCCCATTTTGACTTAAAGAATTGAAAGGAAGGGGTATTGGACATATTAATTGCTGTTTATCCCTTTTGTTGCTTACGCGTCGTCGGCCTTTCTAAAGTTGTTATGTTTTACCTGTTTACCATGGTGCCACTTTATTTTGAAGAACCTATCGGCTCACAGACTGGTAATATTTTAACAAAATTAGTTTGGTTCGGTTCGGTAGTTATAAAAATCACTAGAAAAACAGATGGGATATATTATGAGATACATAAAACGCCACATAAAATTCATACAGCAGAAGTTAGTTTTTGAAAATTTGCTGTTTGTAGGGCTTATTGTAACTAACTGATTTTTGCAAAAAAGGTAAATTTTTTTCACAAATAAATAAACTAATAAGGAGGCTTCTATAGTTATCTGAGTGTCTAACGCTTCTATAAGGCTACTTATTATTGTTAAGTACTAATAAAAAAATTGGGAAAATAATACAAAAAAAAAATCATTTCTATTTTTTTATATATGTTAAATATATAAAAAAAATACGATATTTAATAACGTGTGATTGCACCATTGCATTGGCCTGAACAATACTTGCTAAGTTTCTAGGCATTGAATTTGCTAAATTTTGAAACAAATTTGGGTTTGCCTGAATGAAGTCTTCATAATATGCTTGTATAATAAGTTCCATAAGGTTGTTCGAGTTTCTCGGAGTAATATTAATTTTTGTTAATTTTCTTGAAATAAGTCCCGACACGCTTTCGATTGGATTGGCATCGGGAGTTTTGGCTGGCCATGGCTAACCTACGACATTAGGGAGTTATTGCAATAAAGCCAGGCAGTAATTGTGTCGGGCACTATTCTCACAGTTTTGCATTGAAAACTGACAGTTGATCTTTCAAAATTGACATACCAAAGTCGAATTTATAAATCCAGTATATTTTTACTGCGACACGACATCTTAATCTGGAATGTCTCATTCGCCTTCGACTCGTAACTGAACCAGGAAAATTGGAGGCAATTCTTGCTTCACAGGCATTGGAAAATTCTATTAGTTGCTGATTTTCTTGGAGCGTACTGATTTTGGTCAAGCCAGTACCTTGCTTTCGCCGAACATTTCTGTTTTCTTCATATTTTCTTTTGATTCGCACAATCGTCGACGTGTTTCGTCCATAGTGAGAGGCTACTCGACGCACCGACCAACCGGCTTCTAATTTGAGCTTTATCAAATTCGGAAATATGTGGAGGCATTTTGGAAAACTTGGACAAACAACAAGAACCGATAATGTCGTGTACAAGGGTACTGAGATGTAAAGCCTACATTTGACCACGTTAAATCGACGTATGCATTTTATGTGGCGCCTTGTGTGCATAAGAGAAAGATATACCGATATCAGTTTATCTTGCAAAATTCGTTTTATCACTTAAAAAAGTAGTAATATATCGAAGATGGCGAGTAAATTGTCCTACTAGATGAGAAAGGTTCTAACCCATAAAACGTTACTTTTGAGTAATATGGATATAAATATTTTGTGTAGCGTAAGAGTCCATAAATAAATTTTCTGGGATTAGATTCATTAAATTTGAACATTTTTAAACAAGTCTACAGGAGCAACTAAAAAAACGAATATTTTGTGGGTTAGAACCATTCACATCTAGGGCGACGAAATATGAACCACAAAAGACAAGGAAGTTTTGGCCAAGATGGCAAAAATGCAAAGAAATTGAGTGGCGACATTATTTATGAATCCTAGTGTAGATTCAGACTTTTATTGCGCAGTATTTAATAGTACAGGTTGATCCAAATTGGCCCACCCGGGACTGTAATTTCACTTGAAGAAGAAGACGATAACCCAAAATGTAAACTTTTGGCAAACCCCCGTAGCTCGGTTTTGAAATTTAAGCATGGCCAATGGTGGTCAGTTTTTCTCTATCTTCCTTGAAAGTATCTAAGACCCTGCAAAAGCGCTGAATTTGGATGACCCTGTACATTTTAATTCCAACAATTTTAAATCTGAATAAGGGCCGAATATTTTTGGGATTTTTTAGCGTAACGGTTTCCTATTATATAATTTTAACAAATATAGAAAGAATCCTTTAGCTTAAGCAACACAAAAAATTCTAATCGATAAGATTAACCAGGGCTATCAAAATGGACGGGCCACGACCCTCCACTTTGTTGACGTCACATCCGGGGCTGATTTTTTTTTTGATGGTCACGTTACGACACAGCTGATTGTCTTTAAAATTTTGAAGTTGGAATGACGGTTCATGGATATTTGATTTTTTGTTAAATAAAGCCGTTTTTGAGATTGTTTTTACTTTATTCTGGCAGAACAATTTTTTTAAAATGTATAGTAAGCCCTAATTTTTCATAGCCGCTTCATTAGCTAACACAAAAATTAAGTTTAAAGCAGAAGCGAATGTGACACATATGACAAAGTCAAATACATGTCAAATATAACAGTTGGCATGTGGTACATGGCGGGTAATTTGAATTCAAAATAAGGAATGCTAAATCTTGAAGATTTTAACCTTTTAATCATGTTGCTTCCTTACAAACCTTTGGTGGAATATCGGGATGGTGTCAGAATATTTCACTGAAATTTTGCGGAAATCTGTAGTGCCATTTTGAAAATATCATAAAAAAAAAACGTATGACCTCCCATAAGATCCAATGTAAAATTCAGCCCCGGGAGAACAGCTGATTTTTTCAGGGTCGTGGCCTCTATTTTTGTGTTGGCCTTGGATTAACATCAAGAGTTTTCTGATACGAACCAGATTTAGATAGAACAACTTTGTTGTATTAAACATAAATCAATATGAACCTTTTGCATGTCCCATTTTTCACACTATCCTTTATTTAAGGCATGCGCAGTTACCTTGTTTGAACTTTATCCCTTACTAAAGGATAATGTTTGACCTTATTTGTAGCCGAATAACGCGGACTTGAGTTCCTTTATTTAGAAACAGTGTTGCCGCGCATATAACGTTATTATAAAATGTAATCTAAGTTTAAAATAGTTTTGATACCAGACAATTATTTCAAGAGCTACCAATGCGGGGAAATCGGCGGATTTAATTTGATACCAATTATTAAAACTTTTTTTTTATACTGATAACGTGTGTTTTTTGACAACAGTGTTTACCAACTAACCAAAAGTCATCAATGTTCTGTGAAGTGTCTAAAAAAACATACAGTGTACACAGACCTAATCCTATATTTTCTTGCGGTTTTTCACTGGTACTGGTTTTTCAGTTTTTCCTAGTTTGTTTTCGGAACTTTTTAATTATTTTTGCCTACAGAACACAAAACAGTCTTTTGACAGATAAAATCGTGCCTGCACAAGGTAAAAATTGGATTTCTAAATACATATCACGTAATATCTGTCGTTGAACGTCGCATTAATAAAGGATAAACTTAGCTAATGGAGTGCGTGTAAAAGGTCCCTTATAACAGCCATTTTATAGGAAAAGCATAAAATGGAGGTTACTATTAATAACAATAACATTTGTTCCTAAAAGAAATGATCTTGGGTCTGGGTTTAATGTTTCTTATTTAGTAATAGATTTGCCTCTAACTTGAAACCTCGTGGTGCCTAAGGTTTTCTCAATACAATTTTAGACTCAAAATTTAAAAAAAATTACTTTATACTTGACTGACCGAAATTTAAAAAAATTAAAATGGCAGCTGAAAAATGGCGAACTTTCTTATTTATGAACCTTCACTGCATATACGCAAATCGTTTTATAAATAAGACAGTCCTCCATATTGAGAAAGTGCACCATTTTGATTCTAGTCTAAAATTGTATTAAGTGACCTTAAACACCGCAAAGTTTCAAGTTCGCAAAATATCGGGTAATAAATAAGAAAGTCCGCCATTTTGGTTGGTGGTGATTTGTTTAAATTTGAGCAAAAAACTGCATTTAGTGACTTTAAGCACCGCCAAATATGTTCAGCATTTTGGTTTCGCCATTTTATTTTGTATTTTTTAATTACAAAAAACTGGTGAATAGTATTGTCACCACTATAAACCCCCTAAGTGCTAAGAAAATTTTATAAACAAAGAAATTTAATGTATATGCAGGGCTATCAAAACGGACGGGCCACGATCCTCCACTTTGTTGACGTCACATCCGGGGCTGATTTTTTTTTGATGGTCACGTTACAACACAGCTGATTGTCTTTAAAATATTGAAGTTGGAATGACGGTTCATGAATATTTGATTTTTTTTTAATAAAGCCGTTTTTGAGATTGTTTTTACTTTATTTTGGCAGAACAATTTTTTTGAAATGTATAGTAATCCTTAATTTTTCAGAGCCGCTTCATTGACTCACACAAAAATTAAGTTTAAAGCAGAAGCGAATGTGACAATCACAGATGACAAAGTCAAATACATGTCAAATATAACAGTTGGCATATGGTACATGGCGGGTAATTTGAATTCAAAATAAGGAATGCTAAATCTTGAAGATTTTAACCTTTTAATCATGTTGCTTCCTTACAAAACTTTGGTGGAATATCGGGATGGTGTCTGAAAATATTTCACTAAAATTTTGCGGAAATCTGTAGTGCCATTTTGAAAATATCATAAAAAAACGTCTGACCTCCCATAAGACCCAATGTAAAATTCAGCCCCGGGAGAACAGCTGATTTTTTCAGGGTCGTGGCCTCTATTTTTCTGTTGGCCTTGGTATATGTAGCGCCCGCCGCGAATCTGACCGCGGTAATTCGGACGGCGGCGAATCAGCCTCGACGAATTGTCCCATCCCCAGGGTTAACAGGTATTACAGGCTAGATTAGGTAAGTAACAAGTATATACGATAAAGTAAAGTAAAGTAGAGTTTATTTATCGAAAAAATCCTTTACAATGGTTAATTATGGCTCATAATTATATGACATTTAAATTGTTAATAACGTTTATTCTTAATATATGCTAGTACTAAACTTATCAAAACCTAAAGTAAGTAAAATAAAGGCAATACATTGATAAATAACACACAAAAAAACCACCAAAGAAAGTTTCTTGTCGGTGGGGTTTTGCTATTATAATCTAATATCCAGTATAAAATAAAATAATATTCCAAGTATCAGGCTGTGTAAAATACAGCCTTGAGAAATAGTACACACTATTTATTTAAAAATAATCAAATTTAAGTAAATTCTTTAGAAAAAAATTATAAATATATTATGTATGAAATTCAATATACTATACAATGTGAAAGAGAAAATAAAACCAGGAATGTAAAAATTCTAGTTTTAGGTCTTTCATTTGGGTTATGTGTCTGATTTGGGGTGTATGTCTATTTTGGGGTATATTGTGACAAATTTGGGGTAAAGTCTAAATCGGGATATTAATTTTTGTCAAATTGAGTATTTTTTCTCTATTAAAGCAGAAATACTGTTTCTTCCTTGAGTTTGCTTGTTTTACGTATAGTGGAATTTTACTATGGATATATGGACTAACGTAAAGAAAGAAACGTTGTGCTAAGGATGTTCTAGCTTGTGGGAGGGAACCAGTTAAGCTTTTTTGCCGGGTGTTATAAGTATGTTGTATTGGAATCAACGTATCTTTTTTTTTATATTGCCGTATTGCTATGCTTTGTACATAAAGCTGATTTAGCTCTTCAAACAGGAGACTAGTTGGATAAAGTTTATTTTTGCCATAAATGATTTTAAGTAGCCATTTGTGTGTATTCTCAAGTACTTTAACCAGTGGCGCACCCAGGAATATGTCTTGGGGGGGGGGCCGAAGCCTCATGATATCGAATTTTAAGCTATTTTTTGTGTTTTTTTCTGAAATATGTCGAAAATATGTCAAAAAATCTAAGGCTTGGGGGGGCCCGGGCCCCCCCTGGGTGCGCCCATGCTTTAACATAAATATTTAATACTCCTCCCCATACTAAAATGCCGTAAGTTAAGTGAGGTTGAATAAGTGCTAGATATAAAGTTTTGAGATACGTTGTTTTAAAGTACTTTTTTAATTCTTTAAATCTGTATATTAAACTTCTTAATTTATTATTAATAAAATTTATATGTTCATTCCATTTAAGATGTGGATCAAGAATAACACCCAGATATTTTATTTTTAATTTTGATTTAATTTTAATACTCGCGGTGGTGTTGATCTTAATATTTAGTTCTATATAATCAGGAAGAGAGTCAGAATAGCAGCTTAAGGGGATAAAATTAGTTTTTTCGAAGTTAACTGTCAAGAGGATAAAAGTCTAAAACATAATTTTTTTCAGTTATAAAATGGCAAAAAGTTTAATTAGGTGGGGCCCAACTAGTGAACGGTTAGCCCGGAGTTCTTAGGTCGACACTGCGACAAGTGTTTGTTATAAATGTAATGTTGTATTGTCCGTCGCAGTCGGTGTTTTGAATTGTTGGTGTTTTTTACTGTGTGTAGGATTTTATTTTTAGAAGAAAATAAACAAGAAGAGCTATTTTTCTGACAATATTTTGAAAATTCAACCCCGTGTGGTTTTTACAAGAAAATTCGCGCGAAACGGCCGTGTTGCCGTCTACGGGGCTGTTTAAATTCTGAGTGTTTACGGAATAACCGCCAACATGGGGCGCCGGCTGACGAGTCCTCTTCATTTTTTCTTACTCTAAGATCGTACCGCAACTTTTTCACTTGTGCATTTTTTTTATATCTCCGAGAAGTTTGGTGCTACGGGAAATAACCCACTTTGCTTTCGGCTGTTATTAAAAGATAATAGGGAAGAGTGGGGCTAAGTCACTTGTTGTAATGTCAGATGTAATTTTTTTTTAGTACGGAATAAAACAAGCACGTGTTTTAAAGCAGCGACTAATGGATTTCTCGCGTAGCACACTTTTTACTATTTGTTTTATAGATGGAGCTGCTAGGTTCGATAGAAATCGAGGGATCATTGTGGACCCGCGGGGATCACTTTGCACTACTCTGCAAACTACATCGCCAGCTCTTACCAAGATTATTTCTGCTGATAAAAGTCAAATTTTGGCTGGAAAATTATGGTTTATCTCTTATTTTAAATCTGTATATGTATGCAAAAGTTAACCAACTTCTCGAGATGGTTTACTTTTGCATGCTTTGGCTAAACCATTGATGCGTTTCATTCATCTCTCTCACTTACACATCTAAAACAAGAGAATTATTATTTTGCGAAAAGATTATGTTAGATTAAGGTTAGCTTGTCCTTGGTTTTGTTTCATTCGGCTGAATGAGAGTGTTTTGTTTTTTTTTTTTTTTTTTTTTTTACGGGTATGCGCACTCGCAAGGAGATCCCTATCACGCTCGAGAAGCGGCAAGTGCGCGGAAATGTTGGTGTGTGTTGGTTTTGAAACGGTTCAGGTTGTAACCTGCAGGGAAAACTGTCGCAGGGAGTTTATTCCACAGCGATGCTGTTCTCCAGAGATATGAATTCTGATATAATGAGGTTCTTGGTGCCTCTATTTTGACAATAAATTGATGGTTACCAGCGGCGTAGCGTGGGGGGGGTTCGTCGCCCCCCCCCCCGCCCCGAGGGTAGTGGCGCCCCAGAGGTGGGAGAGGCGCCCCTGTGTCGTATCGGCCGCCCCCTCATGCATGATGACCTTTTTTTTAGTTGCAAGATTTCGTCAGACGCGCCCTTGTGACTTATCGGCTGCCCCCTGACATAGGATGACCTTTTTTTTTTTTTTTTTTTTTTTGGAGACGGCGTGGTTCAAATTTCTACGGCGCGGTTCTTTTTTTGGTCGCAAGATTTGTGCCGTAAGATTTTTCATCAGTTTTCAGAGGCGCCCTTTTTAGCTGTCGCCCCCCCCGCCCTTTCGGGCACGCTACGCCGCTGATGGTTACCGTCTGTTTGACGTGTTCGCCTAGTAGGTGCTACTCCCGGGGGGATCATACGTGCCAACTCTTCAGAGCATTTTCCGTGATAATACCTGTAGAAGAGAGATAGATCGCCCACAGTTCTTCGATGTTCGAGACTATCCAAGCTACGGGTAAGTGCGGGGTCATTGATCAGCTTGATAGCTCGTTTTTGCACGGTGTTTAAAAGCATTAAGGTATGTTTGGGTGCCGCACTCCATATATGTGAGCAGTACTCCATAGTTGGTCGAATCTGGGCTTTGTAGAGTGTCAGCAGTTGGCTTGGTGTATACAGATGTCTTGTACGAAATAGCACCCCAAGCTTTTGGGACGCCCTTTTAGCTATATCTGCCACGTGACTGTGCCAAGACATGTTGGTCTCTGCAGTGACTCCTAAGATGTTCAACTGGCTCTGCAATGCGACAGCACTTCCAGATAGCATGATGTTTGGCTCACCGGTGCTGGTCTTTTTTGAAAACAGGGCTGCTTGGGTTTTCTGCGCGTTGAACTGTACAAGGTTTTTGTTGCCCCAGTCCTCTATTATCTCCAAGTCGTTATTTATCTGTGATATTTCAGTTAGTCTAAGGTAATGGAATTCACGTGCGGAGAGACATGTGGGTGGTATGACTGAGGAGACTACATTGCCATCATCTGCAAAGCAAAAAAGTGGATTTACTGTTTTATCTATGAAGTCATTTATGTAAATCAGAAAAAGTGTTGGCGAAAGGATTGCTCCCTGTGGCACACCAGCATTTATTTGGTAAGAGTTGGAGTTCCGGCCATCCAGTGCAACATAAATGGATCTATCCTTAAGGTAACTTTCAAACCAAGTGCAAAGTCTCGGCGACAATCCCGTTGCTTTGAGCTTGTTGAGCAGATTTTCATGCCAGACTTTATCGAATGCTTTAGATATATCTAAGGCAATTGTTCTTGTTTCACCTCGCAACTCAATCGCTTTTTGCCATAAGTGAGTGACGTATGTAAGTAAATCGCCAGTTGACCTATATTTTCGAAATCCGTATTGCTTGTCGTTGATAATTTTGTACTTTTCCAAGTACTTGGTTAGGTGATTGTTCACAACTCTTTCCATTACTTTTGATATCACCGGAAGTAAAGCAATTGGTCTATAGTTTAACGGATCTGTCTTTTTTCCTTTCTTTGGAATGGGTTGTACTGCGGCAGACTTCCATGATGATGGATATACTCCTTGCCTATAAGATAAATTGAATAATTTTGCGAAAGTTGGGGTGAGTTCGCTAGCACAATTTTTGAGTACTATCGCGGGAATGCCATCTGGACCCATTGCTTTGTTTGTATCCAACTTTTTAAGGGATTTTCGTATTTCTCTGTGACAAAAGGGTACCTCTGGCATACTGTGGGAAACCCTTTCAATGAACGGTGGAGTTTTTCCAATTGGCACTGTTAGGTTTGAGTTGGAGGAAAAGATTTTGGCCAGCATATTGGCTTTTTCCTCTGATGTTGTGGCTAAGTGAGTATTTTTATCTGTAAGTGGTGGTATGGATGACTTGGTGAAGTTTGATCCAACGGCTTTTGCAAGAGACCAAAAGGACCTAGAACTACTTGGACAATTCAGCAACCTGTTTTTTATTCTTTGATTGTATGTTTCTTTGGCGTTGTCAATAGTAATTTTGCAACTATTTCGGGCTTCTATAAATTCTGTGCGGTTTGTTGTCGTTTCCAAAGGTTATATGCTCTGTGTTTTTTTTGTACAGCCGTTTGACACTGGCTGTTGAACCAAGGTTTTGCATTAGCTCTGCGTTTTATTGTATGTGGGATATATGCATCCATTCCAGATAAGATTACTTTTGTTATTTCGTTACAGCAAATAGTGGGATCAGCTGTTTTAAAGCAAACCTCTTGCCATGGAAAATCCAGGTAAAACTGTTTAAGGTAATTCCATTTTGCCGATTTATAGTGCCACATTTTACGAGGAAGTGATTGTTGGCTTGGCGGTATGAACATTTCGCACTTTGTTCTTATAAGTTTATGATCGGATGAACCAAGTGGGGGATCTACTAGAATTGTGTACAAGTCAGGATTTGTAGTTAGGAACAAGTCTAAAAGCGCTGCAAATTCACCCCTTTCTGAGATACGGGTAGGTTCATCGACAAGCTGCGTTAGACCACAACTTATGGCAAAAGCTTCTGCTTCCTTGCCTTCATTATCTGTTTTGTTGTGGTGTTTTAGCCAGGGTATATTGTGGACGTTGAAATCGCCTAAAAAAAACAATTTCCGCATGTGGATAGTTAGACTGTATACTATCACAGTTTTCGGATAATGTCGCAAAAAAGTTTTGATACTCGGTGTTACTTGGCGGTCGGTAGAGGCAGCAAATGAACTTGGTCGATGACTTTGAGGTGAATTTCAGCCATATGATATCCAGGTTCGCTGGTTCTAGCTTCTCCACTCGATGACATGAAAGGTCATTTTTAATGTACACACAGATCCCAAAATTATGTCGAAATCGGTGGTGTAGGTCATAGCCGGGATAAAGATAGTTCACAATAGGTGTTGCAGAACTGATTTTAGTTTCAGTGAGAACAAGGATGTCAGGTCTTTGTTCTTCAAGATGTTGGTGAACTGAATTCATGTTGGTACTTAATCCTCTTATATTGCTAAAATCAATTCTGAGTTGAGTTTTTGGTCTTCTATTAATATCTTTGCATGAAGGACCCCCAGGATCTCCCGACGCCCGGAGATCCGAGTGGTCGGGTATTTTACCTCCGGAATATTTTGATCCTGGAGGCGCCATCATGCTATCTGTTACTCATTGTTGGAACCGGACTGCCAGCGCAGTAGCGGAACGTGGTGATACCACTTAGCGCTACTCATTTCTGACATGGTGGTATCTCACCGGTCGACGCCCAATGAGTAAAAAGCGTCTACCACCTACTAACACGGAAACTTGTATACGCATCTAGTGGGTACATCTTTTATAAGTTGGAACCAACCAACAAGCCTTCCTCTTAATAATATCGTTGTTTGATGAATCAAACAACGATAATATGAAACTACATCTGTAATAGTGTGGGAGGCAGTGAATATTTTTGGAATTTATTTTCTTAGTCAGCAAACATCAAAAGAATTGTTATATGAGGAAAGTATTTTCTTAATAATAAAAATAGTTTACTATAGTCTAAATTATACGCATTTGTAATGACGTCACCAGATGAGAAAAAAAGTGTGGCGTAGATATTTTTGCCAATCAATGTTTTTTGATAGACAGTGACGGATACTTCACATAACCAATTACCTACCTATTTAAATCATAGACACTACTTTTTTTTTAAAGTTTATTGTCACCGCTGTTTATAATATACTGAACAAAGATAAACAAAAATGACGTCATTACAAATGGGTATAATTTGAACTATAGTTTGTTTTTTTTATTATGGCGGTTCGTCACTGACATTTTCTCATTTAACATATGTAAATATGTCACGACGTAACCGTCATAATAAAAAACAAATTATAGTACAGGGTATACTTAAGTTAACTAAAGAAAATAATCTGGCTAAGGATGGCCATTATGTATGGCAAGTGAACAAGGATATGATATGAGTGCCCTTATTTTCTTAGTTCTGAAAGTATAAGAAAAGCTTAAAATACGATCTGGCTGTTATTTGAAAGCTCCATAGCCTCGCTAGACTTATCTGAATCCCATCAATTTGACACATTCGTTACACACGTTAATGTTATATAGACTAAAATGCACATAGGTCCGCAAACGCTGCGTTACCGATTTACAGATTTATTTTTTGGTTTTTCGTTAATAGCTCTCGCAATTTTTAAGATATTTAGCTCAAATCTAAATTAAGCTACAGAGTATACGTCATTAGACATGGCAAATAATAATTCTTAGAATCTACAAGAAATAATTTTTTCACCGGGAATGCTCCCGGTTCATCGGGAAGACCTCCGCTTTTAAAGAATTTAGCCGGATAATTTTAGGGCAGCCACCAACCGAAGTAGTATTGTTTAAAATATTTTAAGACCTATTTTTCTGAATCTCATGACTTTATGCTTTTTTAAAAAATATGACTTTTTGTGACCCTTTTAAAAAGATTTTATTAGTTTTTATAACATTTTTCCAGAAAATTTTTTTATCATTTACTTTATTTTATCTGATTTCTAATCTACCAAACAAAAAAAGGTATTTCCGCTATGTTGTCGAAGTAATCTGCTTTTGTTTAGAATTGTTGATATCAGCATTAAACTGGGCGACATAGATTTTTGAGGCTAGAAGTTTTATGACCTAGTGAAATTTTATGACTATAGAATTTTACGATTAACTTTAAATTTTAATAGGTAATTTTTATGACATTTTATGACCACATTCAAATTTTATGACTTCGGTCGCCGCCCTGTTATTTTGTTGGACAAAAATGGCTTATTGTTTATTTTATAACTTTATTATATATTATAAACAAGATGTTTACTTGTTTGTTTTTGTATTAAAACATATTTGTTTAAATTAGGATTATTAAAGTGTTATTCTTAAGAAAGCCGTATAGGATCATAGTGTTTAAGTCAGGTAGGTACTCTCTAGGTACTATCTTTACACAAAACTTATAAAATCTTGTCTGTTTAGTAAATGAAGCTATTATTTGGTAAAACCTAGATAATACATTCGCGCACCATTTTACTTAGTTAAATTACTCAAATTTTACTCATCTGTGTTTTGCGCTTGATTTTTAAGCAAAACCGCATATCGATGAGGCTAATAAATTTTAATTATTTATTAATTATTAGACGTGGAGTAGAGTCCCTGTATAATGACATATTTGGATCCAAATATGTCAACATACAGGGACTCTAACGTGGAGCAAACAGAACGAACAGGTATGTACCGACATTCTAAAGTACTTCAAAAAATTTTTGTATTTATAAGCAGAGTTGGGCAGATTAGGGACTGTCCTTAAATTACGTAACGCTCTAGGGGGGAGGGGGGGGGGTTTGGCCTTGCGTTACAATCAATGTTTTTTCTTGAAAATGCGTTACGAGGGGGGGTGGGGGGTCAAACATCCTGAATTTTGGCGTTACGTAATTTAAGGACGTTCCCTTACTTGAAAAAAGTAGTGGAGTATAACTACTAACTACTTCTTTAAAAAAGTAGTTAAATTACTTACTACTAGTAGTTATTAGTTAAAAATTTAACTACTTTTTTTATTCTATTTTTATTCTGTATAAAATATTCGCAAAAATTACTTAAGTATATGTTTTAACTGATTTTTAGTTATCAAATTCCGCAAAAGTAGTTAAGACTACTAGTAGTTAAGTATTTTTAAAAGTAATCAAACTCCACAAAAGTAGTTGACTTACTAAAAGAAGTTAAATCACTAAAAGTAGTTAAAACCAAGTAGTTAACTACTTTTTGCGATTATTTTATGCAGAATAAAAATACTCGAGTCTAACTACTATGAGAAAAAATGTAATCAGAGTACAACTACTTTTACGGAAAAACTCTGTTTATGATTAATTTTTTATCATTGAAATATCCTTGTAACTCGGTTATTATTATTGGGAATATAGTACAATGAATAGAGGAGTTTTACCCTACAAAAGGTCCGGTAGTTCTGAATTTTGGATATATTATTAAGGTCGAAAGGGTAGTTAAAAATCTGAGTTTTCGTCACCCCCCACTCCTGTGCTTCCTCCGCCATCTTGAAAAAAACCATAAAAAATTGGCACTTGTAGTTTTTTGCTTGTAAATTCGTTCCAGTACACTAAATCGCAAAAAGAGTTATATGAAATTTTTTAGAGGATATAATTATCTACAATTGGGTGGTACTATGGTTGTTCTGCGAGCAGTAGTAACAGAGCTAGGTAATTTCTAAAAATGAGTAACATCACGTGCTTGGGCAAATTTTCAGATTTTTTCTACTTTAGACGACATAAGCTCCGAAATCCTTTGTTCTAGGGTAAAAGTTCTAAGAACATATCTTGTAGAGAATTTTATCAGCTACAAAATCCACTATTTAAATGTATTTTTAAATATTGTAATGGAGTGGGAGTAACTTTTAACTTAAAGTAAGTTAGAAAATAATATTTTTTTTTTATTTTTATTTTTTTGTGTAAATATGAAATATTTTTTACCATGTTACCCAACGTTTAAAAGGAAATTTTATTATCTACAATGAAGTAAAAAACAATTTTTTTGATAAAGCGTATGATTTTTAGAAAATCAAATAAAACCTGTGCAAAACATAATTTAAAAAAAAATAATTAAATGGCTCCCATTTACGGACGTCGCTGGCGGGTTCGTTGTAAGTCAAACCCCATCGAGTTATACACCGTTGAAAAGAGAATTTTACTGTCAATAAAGTGCGTCATAGCATTTTTTTAAATTAGGCTTAGTTTTTGAAAAAATTAGATAAAACTTGTAACAAAAATATTTTAATTTGTGATTTTTTAAAATTGGTTAAATTTACGGGCGCCTCTGAATTTCTAACCATGAAATCAATCCGACTTTCTTGTACAGCATTTTAAAGGAAATTTTATTTGCCACAATAATGTATAACACATTTTGTTCTATAAACCTTGGTTAAAAAAAAAATCGAATAAATCATGAAAAAAACATGGATATTTTGTGACTTTTTTAAATTACTTCAATTAACAAACGCCGCTGAAGAGTTTATAAATAGTTGACCCCCATCAAGTTATACCTCTTTTAAAAGGAAATTTCATTGTCTACAATAAAGTATACAACACATTTTTCTCTTAGAAGCGTATTTTTTGAGAAAATTTGAGAAAACTTAAATATGTTAGATTTTGGGGGTCTGGGGGGGTTTTTGAAGTGGTGGTTAGTTTAAGGAGGTGTTTGACCCCTAAGCTCTCTTACCTTTTTGTACGTCACTAAATTTACAGAAAAAAATAAAAATAAATAAAAAACGTGCCGTTTAAAACACTAAATTTAAAAAAATTATTATTTTCTAACTTACTTACTTTAAGTTAAAAGTTAAACCCCATACCATTATCTTTGAGACAACTGTTTTTCGTTGGCCTATGTTATTTATTATGGTAAACAGTTGCTAACTGTCAAAAAGTTATCTCAAAAATTATGATATGTCCTTTACTCCCACTCCATTACAATATTTAAAAATACATTTAAGGAATGGATTTTGTAGCTGATAAAATTTTCTACAAGATATGTTCTTAGAACTTTTACCCTAGAACAAAGTATTTCGGAGCTTATGCCGTCTACAACAGAAAAAATCTGAAAATTTGCCCAAGCACGTGATTTTAGTCATTTTTGGAAATTACCTAGCTCCGTTACTACTGCTCCCAGAACAACCATAGTACCACGCAATTGTAGATAATTATATCCTCTAAAAAATTTCATATAACTCTTTTTGCGATTTAGTGTACTGGAACGAAATTAAAGGCAAAAAACTAAAAAAAGTGCCAATTTTTGATGGTTTTTTCAAGACGGCGGAGGGAGCACAGGGGTGGGGGTGACGAAAACTCAGATTTTTAACTACCCTCCTGAGCTTAACAACATATCCAAAATTCAGAACTACCGGACCTTTTGTAGGGTAACCCCCCTATTTTGGCCTCTATTCATTGAACTAATAGAAAGTTCCAATAAAAACAGGTCGATTTGAATAATATGTTCATTTCAAGCTAGTGATGTCTTGATTTTTTGTAAATTGCTTTTTGATAGCTGCTATTGGACCGAAGCAGCTTTCAACTCCTATTGAATATAGAAAAGCAGCTTTTTCGAGGAAGAGCTAAAAGAGTATTTTGAAAGCAGCTATAGCTTTTTTAAAACAGCAGTTTTGTTTTTTTCAGTTTTTACAGAGTGTGTCACACAGATGATTTTTCTTAAATAGAACACACAAATATATTCTTATATTTTTCAATTCCGTAAAAAAAAGCTTGGGAGGGAACTTTAAATAATTTTTGTGGTTAATTCAAAAATTTAAAAATATTTTTAAAAAAGCTACCACACCCCGTTTATATAAAAAAACCTGCAACGCGTGTGGCCATAATTTACCAAGTCGACCAGTTTTTACAATATAAAAAAATCACTTTTTCAATGTTCTTCTAAAATTCATAAAATAACCAAACCTAATGAGTTTAAACATATATATGTGGGTCGCAATTTAGTACTGTAGTAGAAAAGGCAATTTTTTGCCACTAACTGAAACGATACCTACCTAAAACTTGGACATTTTTCATAAAACTGCGAAATTGACACATCGCATCGATTTTTTTAGAGAAATAGTATGTTCTTTTTTGTCGAAATCGGTCATATACATGCTGTCCCATTAAGAATGGCAGCCGGATTTTTCTTAGAAAATGATTACTGACTGATTTTGTTATAAAAGATTTTTTCCTTAAGTCGTAGCGATAGTAGTTTTTGCGATAAATCCGGCTGACATATCCTTTATGGGTTTGGAAACTGTCGATTATTTCTTAAATCTATACAAAAAAGTTTAATACAAAAGTTGTAGGGTTTTTAAATGTCCACTATAAGCATAAAATCATGTTATTTGCCTCGGAAACGATTGAATTTAGGTACATTCTTTTAACGAACTTTGCTTAGACTTAAAGGAATAACTGAAATGTCAAATAATAGACAGGAAGTTACATCTAAAAAAATATATTTTGCTGTTGCATGACTTTATGCCCAACCAACCCTGCAAAAATAAATTTCCTACTGCTTGGATATTTTAAAAATCTACTTTTGTATTTAACTTTTTTCGATATCTTGTATAGGTAAAGAAATAAATTACAGTTTCCATACTTAAGAGCGACCCTGTATACTTCTGGCCTATTAAGAAGCCATTCCACAAACTTGTAAAATATCAAATTTTTTTTGTTTGTAACCGAATTACTTGAGTCTAGGAACACCCAGCGAACATTAAATGACCATTATTTAATTAATTGTAGGCCGAACATTACTTAAAAGTATTTCTCAACTTTTTTTTTTTTTGTAAATTTATTGTTAATTTTTTCTGTGATTGCTCACTGTGATATCTTAATTCAAATATTTTTTATTTAAAATACATTTTTGAAATTATCAATCTCTTGTTATTTCAACCAGAACAAACTTTTATGTTAAAAAATCTTTATTTAAAATTAAATCGAAGGAATAATTGAACTGTCAAATAATAGACAGGGAGTTCCATCTAAAAAAAAATATTTTGCTGTGGCACGACTTTATGCCCAACCAACCCTGCAAAAATAAATTTCCTACTGCTTGGATATTTTAAAAATCTACTTTTGTATTAAACTTTTTTCGATATCTTGTATAGGTAAAGAAATAAATTACAGTTTCCATACTTAAGAGCTATCCTGTATACTTCTGGCCTATTAAGAAGCCATTCCATAAACTTGTAAAATATCTTATTTTTTTGTTTGTAACCGAATTACTTGAGTCTAGGAACACCCAGCGAACATTAAATGACAATTATTTAATTAATTGTAGGCCGAACATTACTTAAAAGTATTTCTTAACCTTTTTTTTTGTAAATTTATTGTTAATTTTTTCTGTGATTGCTCACTGTGATATCTTAATTCAAATATTTTTTATTTAAAATACATTTTTGAAATTATCAATCTCTTGTTATTTCAACCAGAACAAACTTTTATGTTAAAAAATCTTTATTTAAAATTAAATCGAAGGAATAATTGAACTGTCATATAATAGACAGGGAGTTCCATCTAAAAAAAAATATTTTGCTGTGGCACGACTTTATGCCCAACCAACCCTGCAAAAATAAATTTCCTACTGCTTGGATATTTTAAAAATCTACTTTTGTATTAAACTTTTTTCGATATCTTGTATAGGTAATGAAATAAATTACAGTTTCCATACTTAAGAGCTATCCTGTATACTTCTGGCCTATTAAGAAGCCATTCCATAAACTTGTAAAATATCTTATTTTTTTGTTTGTAACCGAATTACTTGAGTCTAGGAACACCCAGCGAACATTAAATGACCATTATTTAATTAATTGTAGGCCGAACATTACTTTAAAGTTGTTCGGATTTCATCCTCAATTTATTAGCTAAATAAGTTAGAATTTTTTTGTTTATTTTATTTCGTTTTATTATTTAAATTATAACTATAAAATTACGCCTAATAATATAAGAAACCTTTATTTCCCGCGCCGCGACTTTTATTTAAATTTCTCGTGTATCCAATGAAAGGACTAGAGCGAGCACAGGAAGAGCCCTCTGGTGGCGAAAAAATGCAACGTAAAAACGGCGCAAGAAAGTGCGCATGAAACTAGGACTGAGAAAAGAATGTCAAGCTAACCGCGCGCGGAGTGAAAATAAAACTTCAACATTCCAAGAAAACTCCGTCTAAAAAGTGCCAAAACGTTCTCTAAACCCAACCCGCAGTTTGTTCGACTCAGCATATGGACATTACAAGACTGGTAAGTGTGAGCTCTGTCCTCGCTATTTTTTTTCTATAATTAAAACGTTACGCAAATCTAAAATTGATACTTATCAGTTGGTAGTGGACCTATATGCTAGTTCATATTGGTCCTTCGCAGCCATAGATGCTCAAAATTTCTTTTAAAAAAAATAAAGGTTTCTGCTAATTAAAAGCATTTTCTTTTACCCTAATAAAAATTATAGTACTATCTTTGTCCCACACATTGCTATAAATTTTTATTTAATTTTTATATTTTCGCCCAAATAAATTCAAGGCCGCGCTCGACGCCGGACAAAAAACATTTTTTGTGGGGAATTCCGAGTTGCAATTTTTTGTGGTATATTCCTATTTCTTAAGGTGTTTGCCAAGGAATTTGTAAACAAACAATCTAAGCTGGGGATTCCGTTTTTGTTTTGATATTTATAAACACTTTTTTATAGGGTGTTTCCCGAACGCTTTTATATACGTTTGTATTGGGTGTTTTAAAAATTAAAAGTCGCTTTTCTAGTTACCTATTTAAGCCGTTAAAATGGCTAACGTAGGAAAAATCAAACAGCATAAAGTCTTACGGACAATGGCCTGTAACCAAATGATTGAACTAAAAGCTCTTGCTGATCGTATTGGTGAAAATGAGCACACAAAAAGGCAGTTTAAGTCCATGTGCATTCATTACGATCAAATTGAATCAGATTTTCGCAAAAATCATCAAAGCCTTTTAACTTTACTCGCGCTTTCAGAGGCTGATGAAGTCTTAACCGAGGAAGAATCAGTACGCACACAGTTTCAATTTAATGCTTCTTATGTACGCGCTATTTTCGAAAATTTGGATGAAAGCCAAACGGGGTCAGAACCTCAAGGGGCGTCTTCTGCATCTCAGAGAAAATCATGCAATGCCAGACTCCCTAAGATTGAGATTCCGACCTTTTCAGGTGATCCAAAAACTTTTAGATATTTTCGAGACGTTTTTAAATCTCTTGTACACGAAAATTCTGATCTCGAAAATATTGAAAAATTTAACCACCTGCTTTCAGCCCTCTCAGGGCCACCTAAAGACCTGGTTCAGTGTACTCCTTTGGAAGCTGACCTATACTCAAACGCTTACCAATCATTAATGGATCGCTATGACGTCCCCAGACTTATAGCATTCGCGCATCTTAAAGCCATTGAAAACGCTCCTTACGTAACCAATTGTAAAGACGCAAAGTCACTTCGCACTCTAATTGATACTTTTTCTGAAAATCTATCTGCGCTAAAAAGCATGAAGTTTCCTGTAAATGAGTGGGACTTCCTTCTATTTTATATGTTATCTAAGCACTTAGATGATGATACTATAACTCGTTTTGAATTCGAAGAAAATAAAAACAGCAAAATTATCCCCAAATTTGATTCTCTAAAGATATTTGTTCTTAATCAATGCAACGCCCTAGACGCCATAGAGTTTTCTACATCAGTCAATTCGAAATCAAATTATTATTCTAACCCGCAATATAGAAAATCCAAACCGCCTGCGCAAGCAGTTCATAATTTCAGTCCAAAACCGCGATCAAATTCTTTCTTTACCGCACCAAGTGCCTCTCGCTCGACTCAAAATAACAATTTTGTTCAGAATCCATGCCCTTGCTGTGGTCATTCTGATCACACAATCTATAGATGCCAAGAATTTCATAATAAGTCTCCTCACGGCTTAAGGGTTGGTGTACCAACTGTTTGAGTCAAGGTCATCGCTATAAGGGGTGCAACTCTACCCATTTATGTCGTTTCTGCAACGATAAACACCACAGTCTTTTACATCATGACCGCACTAATCAAAATATTGATCACTCTTCGCACTCGCAATCTAGTCCGCCGCAAGCCACACCGCCAAACCAAACCACTCAGCAACCCCCATTTTGTGGAGTAAGTTCTATTCCTACCAACAACACCCTCTTATCAACCGCTATAGCTGAAATTTCTGACAAATATGGTAATTATCATAAAGTAAGGCTTCGTTTAGACAGTGGCTCTCAGCTAACATACATTTCTGAAAATTGTGTTAATAGACTCGGATTAAAAAGGTTCGATTGTTCTATGTCTATTTATGGCTTAGGACAAATGAGTCAACACACATCAAAAGGAGGTGTTTCATGCACTCTTAAACCTGTGGCAAAAGATAACCCTACTTTTTCGATAGACGCCATTGTAATGGCTGATCTTTGCCCAATGTTACCGATCGCTTCTTTTCAAAAAACTTCTTGGCCGCATATTTCTCAGCTCAAGTTATCAGATTTAAATTGGCATAAAACATCACCTATTGACCTACTCATAGGTGCGAATCTTTACCCCTATATTCTCCAACAGGGTCGTTTGTCAGGCCAACCTCACGAACCTGTAGCTTTAGAAACTTCATTTGGCTGGGTTCTCTCGGGAAACATTGTGCCGTCCATAAAAAATGTTAGCTTTTCATATTTTACGCACTCTCAAAGTGACCCCTTGTCACTAGAAAGAACTATGCAAAAGTTCTGGGAGCTAGAAGAGTTGCCAAGTATCTCTTGTCTCTCTCCCGATGAAAAATTGTCTGAAGAAATATTCTCTAAAACGCATATTCGCACCGAATCTGGCCGTTACCAGGTTTCCTTACCATTTAAGAATAAGTCAGAACCGCAATTTCAAAGAGATGAATCCCGAATTCCCGCACTTCGTCGATATTTCATGCTAGAAAAAAGATTATTATCAAATCCAGATATCTACAAAAAATATATTGACTTAATTCAAGAATATATAGACTTGGATTATATCGAGGAAGTACCTAGTAATTCAAACCCCTCTACTTCTTACATAATTCCCCATCATTGCGTAACAAAGGGGGACTCTATACGCATAGTTTATGATGCTTCAATGAAAACTACTATTCAACATACATCCCTAAATGATACCTTATTAGTAGGTCAAAAACTCCAACATGACCTCGTAAAAATCTTATTAAATTTCCGTCTCTATCCTGTGGTTTTTACATGTGATATCAAAGGCATGTTTAATCAAATTCTAATCACACCACCTCATAGGGACTTTCAGCGCATATTATGGCGTTTTTCGCCAAACGAGCCACTAAAGGAATACCGCTGGAAAAGAATGATCTTCGGTCTGTCTAGTTCGCCATTTATTGCTAATAGAGTGATTGTTCAATTGGCTGAGGATGAAAAATCTAACTACCCCCGAGCATATGAAGTTCTAAAATCCTCAATTTATATTGACGACTGTGTCACAGGCTGTTTTTCACTTTCTGAAGCTAAGCTGGTCCGTGACGACCTTATAAATTGTCTAAAAACAGGTGGGTTTGACTTAAGAAAATTTAGCAGCAATAAATTATCTTTTTTGTCTGATCTTCCCGAGTCGCATATTCAATCAGGTTCTCTTAATTTTGACGATGATTCTGCTACAATAAAAATTCTGGGCCTTCGATGGCAACCATCTAGTGATGTTTTTCACTATTCTATTCAAACCTCAGATAATAATTTGACTTGCACAAAAAGGGCAATATTAAGCCTTGTCGCACGCATTTTTGATCCAATAGGATTTCTCGCTCCTGTTACTTTATTCGCAAAACTGATTATCCAAACTCTCTGGATGGAGGGTTTAGACTGGGACTCTATCCCCTCTGCTGAAACAGTAGAACGCTGGACAAAATTCAAAGAACAATTACCCGCTTTATCACAAATTGAAATTCCCCGCCAAATGACGCTTATCAGCACAAAAACTCAGTGCGATCTAATAGGTTTTTGTGACGCTTCACAGCGTGCAATTTCTTGCGTTACATATCTCCGATTTTTTGATAAAATTACAGGCATGTTTCAGACATTTTTTGTAATGGGCAAAAGCAAAGTAGCTCCTATTAAAAAACAGTTATCTATACCCAGGTTACAGCTCGAAGCCGCATTGATGGTGACCCAACTTATTTCTTATGTCACTGAACTTTTTAAAGACAAGCTTCAAATTGAAAATATATATGTTTTTTCTGATTCAACCATTACCTTATATTGGATAAAAAGTCCTCCCTATAAATTTAAAACATTTGTTGCAAATCGAGTCTCCCGAATTCAAGAAATTCTCCCTCCTTCCATTTTTTATCATGTAGTATCAGAATCGAATCCCGCCGACTGTGCTTCGAGATCCCTTCTTCCGAATGAAATTTTAAACTGCAGTTTGTGGTTTAAGGGACCCCAATGGTTAAAAGGGTCTAAAGACGACTGGCCAAAATCTATAGATATTAAATTAGATAAGGAGCTAATCTCCTGTGAAGAAAAAAAGATCTTTTTTCTTTGTTCATGCTCATAAAATTTATTCAACACAAATCGTTTTCTGAAGATATTGCAAATCTTACCGCTAAAAAGCTGCCTGTTAAAAATCTTCGAAAACTAGGTGCTTTTCTGGATGAAAATGGTATCCTTCGCGTCGGCGGGCGCCTAGTCAATTCAAAATTACATTATGACCAAAAACATCCCGCTATTTTGCCGCGAGATCATCGCCTAACTACTCTTGTTATTGAATATTACCACAAGGTCTATCTGCATCCAGGAAAACACACCCTCCATTTTCTTCTTTTACAGCGTTTCTGGATTTTGTCTGCGCGACGCGCAATAAACTCAGTAGTTTTAAACTGCAGAAATTGTTGGATTCTTAACCCCAGGCCCTATGAGCCTGGTCCCATGGGTAACTTACCTACTCTTCGCGTATCTCAAATCAAACCTTTCAGTGTCGTGGATATAGACTACGCAGGCTTTTTTACGACAGCTCTATCAAAAACCCGCAATCCCAAGACTTCAAAGTCTTATGTCTGCATTTTTAAATGTTTTGCAACCACTGCAACTCACCTAGAAATAGTCTCGGATCTTACTTGTGAAGCTTTCTTGGCAGCACTACGAAGATTCACTTCGCGTCGTGGTAAAATTTGCAAAATATTCTCCGATAATGCAACTTGCTTTACGGCTGCGGAAAAACAGCTGCGAGATATGTTCAAAACCTCAGTCGAATCCCAACATATCGAATGGCATTTCCAGCCACCTTCTGCACCCCATTTTTCAGGCTTGGCAGAAGCAGGGGTAAAATCTTTTAAGACCCATCTCCATAGGATTATCGGCGAACAAATTTTAACATTTGAGGAGCTTTATACTGTCATTGTGCAGATTGAGGCTCTTCTGAACAGTAGACCGCTTTGTCAAGTCTCTACAGACCCTCACGACTTTTCAGTGCTTACGCCTGGGCACTTCTTGACCCTCGAACCTCTTTCTGCTTTACCCGATCATGATTTAACGCATCTTAAATTAAACCGCTTAGATAGGTGGCAGATGTTGCAGCGAATGCACCAGGACTTTTGGTCAAGGTGGAAAAACGAGTACCTGAACACATTACAACAAAAGGGCAAGTGGTTAGAACCTTCCTCTCCTTTACCCGAAGTTGGAACTCTAGTGCTAATTAAAGCAGATAATATTCGACCTTCTAACTGGCCATTAGGCCGAATTTCCGCGTTAGATCCTGGCAAGGATAACATTTGTCGTGTAGCGACTGTGGTAACTAGTCTAGGGACTTTTAAGAGACCCCTAGTAAAATTATGCCCGCTACCCTTTGCAGAATCTGAATGAAAGAAATTTTCTTTGGGGGTGGAGCATGTTCGGATTTCATCCTCAATTTATTAGCTAAATAAGTTAGAATTTTTTTGTTTATTTTATTTCGTTTTATTATTTAAATTATAACTATAAAATTACGCCTAATAATATAAGAAACCTTTATTTCCCGCGCCGCGACTTTTATTTAAATTTCTCGTGTATCCAATGAAAGGACTAGAGCGAGCACAGGAAGAGCCCTCTGGTGGCGAAAAAATGCAACGTAAAAACGGCGCAAGAAAGTGCGCATGAAACTAGGACTGAGAAAAGAATGTCAAGCTAACCGCGCGCGGAGTGAAAATAAAACTTCAACATTCCAAGAAAACTCCGTCTAAAAAGTGCCAAAACGTTCTCTAAACCCAACCCGCAGTTTGTTCGACTCAGCATATGGACATTACAAGACTGGTAAGTGTGAGCTCTGTCCTCGCTATTTTTTTTCTATAATTAAAACGTTACGCAAATCTAAAATTGATACTTATCAGTTGGTAGTGGACCTATATGCTAGTTCAAAAGTATTTCTCAACCTTTTTTTTTGTAAATTTATTGTTAATTTTTTTCTGTGATTGCTCACTGTGATATCTTCATTCAAATATTTTTTATTTAAAATACATTTTTGAAATTATCAATCTGTTGTTATTTCAACCAGAACAAACTTTTATGTTAAAAAATCTTTATTTAAAATTAAATCGAAGGAATAATTGAAATGTCAAATAATAGACAGGGGAGTTCCATATAAAAAAATATTTTGCTGTGCCACGACTTTATACCCATGCAACCAACCCTACAAATATAAATTTCCTACTACTTGGATATTTTAAAAATCTACTTTTGTATTTAACTTTTTTTAATATCTTAATATAGGTTAAGAATAAAATTACAGTTTCCAAATTTATGAGCGACCCTGTAATACTTCTGGCCTATTAAGAAGCCATTCTATAAACTTGTAAAATATCATATTTTTTCTTTGTAGCCGAAATTATTTAAGTCTTAGAACACCCAGCGATTGTTTAATTAATTCTAGGCCGAACATTACTTACCTTTTTTTTAGTAAATTTGTTAATTTTTTTCTGTGATTGCTCACTGTGATATCTTCTTTAAAATAATTTATTATTTAAAATAAATTTTTAAATTATCAAGCTTTTGTTATTTCAACCAGAACACATTTTTATGTTAAAAAATCTTTATTTAAAATTAAATCGAACCCATCTACAGTCGAACCTCTATAACTCGAACTCAAAGGGACAACCAAAACAGTTCGAGTTATGGAGAGTTCGAGTTATAGAAATTCGAATTAAACTGGTTAAAATACATATAAAAAGAGCAGGAACTACTTAAAAGGTTCGAGTTATAGAGAGGTTCGAGTTAGAGAGGTTCGACTGTATCTATAATTATCAAATAATAATTTTATCTTAGTTTGAAAGTTTAGGAAAAATTTAAAAGTTACTTTGTCTACATATCTTCATTATCTGACCCAGAGTCAGCTTCCATTGCTTGTTTGGCCGCTTTTTCAGCTTCCGCAAAGACACTTTCTGGTACTCTTTCGTGATGCCCGTTGCTATCTTTGCACACCCAAGAAAGTTCTAATTCAAAGTTCTTGTCTTTCAGTTCATCATGAACAATGTAAATACTGAAAAGAAAAATTCGAGGGGTGAACAGCTAACCCAAAATGTGTACACCGATTGTGAAAATCCACAATCTTTTGCTAAGATTGTGAGGGATTGTGAAAGATTGTGGCAAGATTGTGGCAAGATTGTGACGGATTGTGAGGGATTGTGAAGGATTGTGAGAGAATGTGACAGATGGTGGAGGACTGTGCAGCGGCGTAGCGCACCTGAAGGGGCGGGGTGGGCACCGTCCCATCAAAAATTCTTGCGACAAAAAAAAAAAAAAATGTCATCATGTCTCTAGTTTCATTTACTGTTCCCGGACCTGCTGCTTAATAACCAAGGGGTGACCAGCTGATCCCACAATGTGTGCGCCGATTGCGAAAATCCACCATCTTTTGCTAAGATTGTGAGGGAACCCCAAAATGTGTACGCCGATTGCGAAAATCCACAATCTTTTCCACATTCTTTTGCTAAGATTGTGAGGGAATGTGTAAAGATTGTGAAGGATTGTGGTAAGATTGTGAAGGATTGTGAGAGATTGTGAAGGATTGTGAGAGATTGTGACAGATTGTGGGTGATTGGGAGGGATTGTGTAAAGATTGTGAACAGATTGTGAGAGCTGTTCACTCCTCGGAAAAATTCAAAAATCTTTATCTAAATTTAAAATTGTTAAAAGTAGAATTTGGGGTAATTTGGAGGAGTGGGGGTTATTTATGTGGTAAAAACACACACATGGCGGCTATTTTTAAGTGAAAAAATTAGATAAAAAAATATCTGAACCAAACATAGGTGTGTGGAATTGAAATTCTGCACTATTTTATTTCTAGGGGGTAACCCAACGGACGGGGGTGATTTTATCTGTTAACATAGGCAGGCAGTACACCGATTCTACGGTTTTTGGGTCTGCTGAATCCAAATCTGCAGTTTAAAAAATTATGGATAATTTAAAGCGCTGGGGGAGATTTATGGTATTAGAGAAAACTGTTTATGCAAAGACATAACTAACAAACTTTATTAAAGTTTTTTTTACAGACGTTGAGAGCTCTGCTCAACCCCATTATAAAAGTAGCCAATGACTTTTGTTAAAAGAAGATTTTGGGGCATCTGGAGGAGTGCATATGCTTCTTTTTAGACTTTTTGCCCACGGTCGCCATCTTGAAAATTTTAAAATGGTGAATGATACCCAAAACTTATTGGCTACCCTTATAATGGAGTTTAGAAGAGGTGTAAAAATCCGTAAAAAAACTTTAATAAAGATTGTTTAAGTCTGCGCACACTGTTTACGCCATAATTACCCTCCACTCCTCCAGATTACCCTAAAATCTTCTTTTAATAACATATTTGGATTCAGCGAACCCAAAAACCCTATAATTATGTATCGCATGTGTTTGCTTTTCTCAAGGGGAAATTCGCGGGTGGGAATCACTGTACATTTTTCTGGGAATCACAAAAAATTCGCTGGGAATCACTTAAAAATAACTGGACAACACCTGAAAATATCTGGGAATCACTAGGAATCATTGAAAAAAAGTGGAAATCACTGTACATTTTTTCTGGTGGCGAATTTCCCCTCGGTTTTCTTTTGTTTTTTTCACGGTCACCATCTTGAATATTTATTTTGAATTTCATGAATTTTGATGCCCAAAAATTGGGTTGAGCAGACCTGTCAAAATTTGTACAAATCTTTGATAAAGTTTGTCCGTTAAGTCTCCACATAAACAGTCTTACTGTTTACCCCCATAAATAACCCCCCACTTCACCAGATTACCCTTGAATCTTTTTTTAACAACAGATTTGGATTTAGCTGACCCAAGAACCCTATATTTCTGAATTTTTGCCCACAGCCGCCATTCTGAAGATTTCAAAATAATAATAACAATAAATTGTCTTTATTGATAAATAAATGTTACATAGGCGAGGTTTAGCAAACTGCTACCTCATACCTAACTTTCCAGAAAAAAACTAAAACAATATTTTCCCATTATTCATTTTGTCTTTATCCTTTAATTTTAAGTATTCTATTAACAATTACCTGGTGGCTGATGCGCAAAAGTCATTAGTAAATTTTATATTCGGGTTGAGTGAAGCTGGCAAAATCTGCAAAAAAACTTGATTAAAGTTTGTTTGTTAAGTCTCCACATACACAGTTTTATCCTAATATCATATATTTCCCCCCCGCTTCTTTAAATTAGCCCCAAACTTTTTTTTAACTGCAGATTTATATTTAGCGCACCCAAAAACCCTAGAATCGGTGTATCGCTTGCCTATGTTAACAAATCAATTTTTTTCATAAAATCATCCCTCCCTCCGTTGGGGTACCCCCAGAAAAATAAATGGATCCATGACGGATCTGATACCTTCCTAGCTAGCCTAATAGCACACTTGATATGATGCTATGATAATCAGCCTTAAAAACAGTTTTTTGCAAATATCTCGGAAACTACAAGTCCGACGAAGTTTTTGGTTCACAAATTATTGAGCAAAATGTCGCCTACCATATTCCGAAAACCGCATATTGATGCGATGCTCCGTTAAAAAGTTAGCATTTTTAAAAAAAATTTAATTGTCAAAAAATTTTCATGTCTGTTTATGGATTTTAACCAAAATCGAATCAGCTCGTAAAAGTATCAAACACTATTTTACCTGAAAATGTTATGAAAATCGGTTTAGCGGTTTAGGAGCTATCGTGTTATGGAGAGAAAAAAATACACACACACACACACACAGACAGACATGAAGATATTGCTAGGATGGGTCAAAATACCCCCAAATAACACATTTTGGGCATTATCTAAAAAAAAAATTTTTGTCAAAAACAATACCTTCACTAGCCATTTCTGCGCGGGCTAGGAAGGTAAAAATAGTACCGAATTTCAATACCAGCGGCCAAATGCCGACTAAAATAATGTGCCACACACCTATGTTTGTTTCAGATATTTTTTTTCTTCAATTTTTCATGTAAAAATGGCAGCTACCTTGGATTTTTCAAAATGCCCAAGGGTACCAGAGTGGCATCACTCGGATTCTTAATAAAGAGTACCTCGGCTAACAAAATCGGAAAAAAAATTCTTATACCATTCATTTCCACCTTATTTGAAGGCAAATATCTTAAAAACTAATCAATAGATAAAAATACCAAAAAATATATATTTTTTTTGTGTTTTTTTGCTTTATTTAGGAGAATGTGTCATAATGATTAAAATAATTCAGTTATTTTTTCTCTAAAATGTCTGTTTTGTCTATTTTATTAAGAAAATTAACCTTTCCCACTATTTTTCCATGTATTTTTTTCTCATAACTTCTCCATCCTGAAATTTGGTAAGGATCTTGCTGAAACATAACAGAAAAAAATGTATTTTTTTTCAAGTCTAAAAAAACTTTTTTGAGAAATTTACAAAAATGTAATTTTTTTTTTAGTACAGGACTAAGAATTCTTATCCTATAGGACAGTGTACAAATTTGGTTCAGCTGATTATCTCTTGAAAAAAACACTGTTTTTTAATTTAGCCCCGAGGGGTGATCAGCTGAACCAAATTTGTACACCATCCTGCAGGACTTTAATAAATTTTTGGTCCTGTATAGTCCTGTACAAGTTCTGTATTGTCCTGACTGTGGGGTCCTTTATAGTCCTGTGGTTAAAAATGAGCCCATTAAAAAATTTGTGACAAAAAAAAAGGTCATCACATCTTAACTCTCGTTTTTCTTAGAGAGCCGATTTGCCTTTGCCAGCCTTTATACTTAATCATGCTTAGGGCACCCCTTAGGCACTAGTACCCTTGGGGTCCTGTATAGTCCTGTGGGGTCCTGTAGAAAAATTTGTACACCTACTGTGGGCAGCTGATCACCCCTTGTTTAGCCCAGTGTGGTGGCAGGGGGGCAAATGCCTCCCCCCTTTTGTCCAGAGAACTCCAACCTATAAGAGGCACATTCTGGTGTATTACACACCTGAGCAAAAAAAGATTATCAAATACATGTTCAAAAAATCTAAATTGCCCCTCCCCCTTTTTTTTAAGTCTGCGACTGCCCATGAGATAGTACCAGGTGCACAACCCTGATGAAAGCTAATGCTATACAAACATTGTCATGGGTAATGATTCAATTCTTTAATACTAAGTGTGTGTAAACCTGTGTATACTTCAAATAAATAAGCAGAAATGCCATTATCATTTTATATGACAGTTGAGTAGGTACAAAAGGTACTTACATTTTTGCTGCTTCTTTGGCTAATTCTTTGCAGGTCATTGTGCCCAACTTTAGTTTTTCAATTTCAGTTTTGGCTGATTGTTTTGCTTTTCCAGCTGCACTACCATGGTATCCCTAAAATAAATAAAAAGATACACACATCTGTTCAGGTATTTTTACAAAAAGAAAATTTTTCTCAATTAAAATGTACAATTGGACATGTCAACAGAAATTTCCAAATTAAACCTTTCAACTAAAAACTATTTTTGTAGAAAATTATTATATTGCAAGAGTACTAGACTTTACCCAGCATAAAAGTCAATATTAAGTGTCCTTTAAGATAATAATAATGCCTCAAAAAGGGACTTATAAATAAAAACTAGTTGACAACTACTTACATAACTGACACCAGAAGGATCAATGCTGTACATTTCTGGCTCTCCACTTTCATAAGTGGCTAGAATAACACTGCACCCATAAGGCCTGATAGCACTGTAGAGTGTATAAGCATGCATATACATACTGATTCTATCATTTAAATACTTTATTGGAATACTGACACCATACTGTTGCCTATATTCTGCAGCTTCTTTACGAGCTAATTGAACTATTTGTCTGGCATCAGCAATTAAACCAGAAAATACCATACCAATGTGTCTATCTATGTTGAAAATTCTCTGGTTGGTGGTGGGCTCATGAAGTTTTGATAGGATTAATTTTTCTGCAGCTAGTACTATGCCATCACTGCCTTTTAGGCCAATCACTGTGCCACTGTTTTCTACTGCTTTCATGGCATATTCCACCTGAAATACTCTGCCATCAGGCGAGAATTGAGAAGCCGACAAGTCATACTGAAAGAAAATTTGAGTTGATATTTAATTAAAAAAAGGCCAATTTAATATTCATGTAATTTCAATTTTTAATAGTTTGGAAAATTGGAACTATCCCTCTATTACAGGAAAAAAGAATATATAAACTTACTCCAGTTCCAATCGAACTCATTTTCCTTGCTTTATATAAAAAAACTTAATAAAACTTTAATTTACTTTAAAAGTTAAAATTTGTTTGTCAGAAAAATGACAACGCTTTTATTTAAGTGAGGTTAGTCACCCACCAATCAACTTTGGTTGGTTGACACCACTGTTAAAAGGTGGGCGAGTTCGTAAAGTAATCTTATGAACTGAATGCTACATTTCTAATCGTGTTTGAGAGCCCAAGGCCAACACAAAAATAGAGGCCACGACCCTGAAAAAATCAGCTGTTCTCCCGGGGCTGAATTTTACATTGGGTCTTATGGGAGGTCAGACGTTTTTTTATGATATTTTCAAAATGTCACTACAGATTTCAGCAAAATTTCAGTGAAATATTCTCAGACACCATCCCGATATTCCACCAAAGGTTTGTAAGGAAGCAACATGATTAAAAGGTTAAAATCTTCAAGATTTAGCATACCTTATTTTGAATTCAAATTACCCGCCATGTACCACATGCCAACTGTTATATTTGACTTTGTCGTATGTGATTGTCACATTCGCTTCTGCTTTAAACTTAATCTATGTGTGAGCTAATGAAGCAGCTATGAAAAATTAGGGCTGACTATACATTTAAAAAAAATTGTTCTGCCAGAATAAAGTAAAAACAATCTCAAAAACGGCTTTATTTAAAAAAAAATCAAATATCCATGAACCGTCATTCCAACTTCAATATTTTAAAGACAATCAGCTGTGTCGTAACGTGACCATCAAAAAAAAATCAGCCCCGGATGTGACGTCAACAAAGTGGAGGATCGTGGCCCGTCCGTTTTGATAGCCCTGGTGAGCCAAGATGACCGCCAGTACGGGAGTCTTCATGGACAAGGCCATTTCAAATCGTGTTGCGTGCCAGCGGGCGTGCTTTGGTTAGCGCATGCGTATTTGATGTGATTCTAATTATAGGTATGTTGTTGCGTAAACAAAATAAATATTTTTCAAAATTTTTAAGATATTTTTCTTATTCAAAATTGAAAACTCACAATCGACAAATAAAAAAAGTGTGAAATCTTCCTACAATGTGTCATAAACCTTTGTATAAAAAAAGTGACAAAGGATATAAGTCGATATTGCAGAAAGTGCACCATTAATATAATGTTCATCTTTCTTTTACGCGTACTACAGATTTTGCCAAAAAGATCTCGATCGAGATTATTCCCGATACCGATCATTTAGGTGATGGAACTGTTCATGTCTGGTACGCCAGCACGGGCCGCAGAGTTTGTAGCTTGCAAGCACGAAGGACCGTGCGGACACGGTGGTCGTCATTAGAAATGGTGCAGGGTTTTTTAAATCGGGGTTATAACTACCTTAAAGAAATTAAAACCCTCAATTTCATGCTCATTCTTTGAAACTTGACCCTTTTCAATCGAGTCGAATGTCTTGAAAAAAGTTTCTGTATAACCGGGTACTGAAAGACTGGAACAGCTTACCCGAATAAATCGTTACCGCCCTAAGTGTAAATTGTTTCAAAAACAAATAAGACAAGTTATGGCTTCACCTGGCAACTGAAAACTAGTTTGGGACTAGATAGAGTGCACTGTGCAGTCAATCCGACAAAGTTGTTGCTGCTATTTCTCGCCTAAAATAGATAACAAGCTCTATTTTTATCAATCGTGTCATGTGATTTATAAACTGATATACTTGCAAATTTTTTTATGATCATCTTGATTTATTGTATAGGGTGATTTTTATAATGGAAAAATCATTGTTAAACACGGTTATTATTAGGACTGGAAAGTTTAAATAAAAACTGGTCGATTTGGTAAATTATGACCAGTTCAACCGCTGCAGCAGTTTTTTTCGCTATCTTACTAGTTGTAGGGTGCGTCAATAAGGTCAGTTTTTTTTATTGAACAATCCCTATATTTTTACATTTTTGAATTGAAAAATCACCCTTAATATATGTTCTAAAAATTCAGGGATAAAAAGTTAAAAAGCGGAATGAAGAGTGACATATTGGGAATAATAAGTAATTATCAGGATGAGAAGAGACAGATATATAAAAATTTAAAAGAACGTAAAAACCCAAGAGATCAGCTGCCATGGCATAGTACTCTAGACAATTTTTGTACACCTACTTTGGGTAAGCTAAATATATGCCTCTATCTAAAAAACCCGGAAAATAATAAACAGATGATGCTTTTAAAGTGGGTTTAACTAAAGTCCGATATTTAGTAGATGTAAATTGCTTTCTTTTATTAATATTATTACTTAAAAAAAAATATTTTATAAAAATATTTTCTCATCAAAATATAAACAAAAAAGGTGGGTCAAGTTTTGAGGGGTTCAATTGTCGTTTGTTGAACTTTTTGTAACCAAAAAAATCACTACATAGGCAACCAAAAATATTCTGTGCTAAAAGATTCATGTGTGCGAACAGAAAGAATAAAACTCCTGCCCTGCAGCTTTTGAAGATTCAATTTAAAGGACACTCATTCACTGATAAAAAAACCCCTTGATTTAACAAACTCTGCATGGACATGCATTGGTAGACACAAAGAACTTGACGAGCACATCGAGGAAATTATAAACTTGCCTTTTTGTCACAGCACTGAAAATGAACTGTCAGGTTTATCACTTTTATTTACATCAAGTTGTCAAAATCACATGATTTTTTTCAGGTTAAAAAGATTTAATTTTTTTTGTTCTGCCGATTTAAAAAACAATTTTATAAAAACGTTAAAATGGAAGACGAACAGTATACAGTGTTTACGACCATCTTTTACTATTGTATATTTATATTGGCAGCTCCAGTAATGTCGTTTTTTGTTATAAAATTAATATTTTTTGAAGGTATGTAAATTTAAAGACCTATTTATTAGTATGGGGCCGGTGTACTATCCTGACACGATTTTTTGGGAAAAATAAAAATTACCTAAAAATAATTTATATAATTTAAAAAAAAAATTGTAGATTATCCAGTATTTTTTGAAAAAATAAATAAATAAAACTTTAAAAAACATGTAAAAAGCAGCATTTTAACCTCTTTTTTCATTCAATTACAAATGTTCTTTTTTTTTAACCCCATCAGCACAATATTTGCCAATGTCTCTGGTATTGAGGGGGCTGTGCTCTGGCTTATATTTTGCAATGTTGCCATGTATCTGCAAAAATAAAGCCACCATGCTGGTACACTTGTAGGAGTTATTTTTAGATGCCTTTGCCCACTACAGATATATTTAATATGTACATGGGGTCAGGGCTTTCACTATGTTTTATGGGTCTCCAATTGCTATTGATTGTGCCTGTTCTGAATTTTACTTTTTTTTATATTTTTTAAATTTATTTTTATTCCTTATTGGCCGCCATATTGAATATAGCCTCCAATGATTTATGTTGAAAAACTTCAGATTCATATTCAGCACCTGGAAAAATATTAAAAAATATCTCCCAGTAGATTTTTGAAAGCTGTTAGCTTGTTAAATCATCTAACCCCTCAAGGGTACTGCATATCAAATTTGAGCCACATATCTCAAACATATTTAAACTCTTAAAAGTAACTCTTCTACTACCTAAGTAAGTACTGATTTTAAAAAAATAGCTAATAATGCAGAGGCCTTAGTGGTATATCTTTGAGCCAAAGTGTTAAGCCTAAATCATTTATTGTTGTAATCTGCTGAGTTTTTTATGTGCTGGGTGGAAAAAAAATATGCCACTTTAGTCAAACTCAATATGTAGGTATGTGGGCACAATAGATCCACATGTGGTCTTAGTGCATGGAGGTCCAGTAGGGCCTTCCACCACTTTTGAATACATACAAAATACTGATTAAAAAAACACATACATTTTTTTCAAAAAATAATTATAAATTATGGGGCCTTGCACACTAAGACCAATATTTACTAAGAACTATAAATTTAGCACTTGAGACACATTCTTGACAAAAAAAGTCCAAATTTTGATAAAAGCAGTTCATATGTGGGTGAATATTTCTAAATTGAGTAATTTTTTAACCAAATTCGGCACAGGATTCTAGGGTGCGCCACTGCAACATTATGTAATTTAGATTCGAAGTTAGAAAAAACGATCAGATCAGTGAAACTAAAAACAGCTTGATAGACTCCTTATTTTAAGCATCAGGTCAATCTTCCCCGCTGTGTTTATGTTTTTCAATATTTTAATTAATATTTACCTACTTGGAAGTGTTAGCTGCTTTCAAAGCATATAATTTAAAAAAATATTCAAATTTTCCAAAACCACAGGTATTTACATTTTATTAACAGGTATGAACATGTTATTGCCTAGGTATTTACAAGTATTGACACATATTAACTAAATATTGACAAGTATTGCATAGTATTGACCACTTTTGACCTAGTATTGACCCCTATTGACACAGTATTGACATGTATTAACCAGTGATTTGTACACCGAATAACAAGGTGAGAAACCCCTTGGTAAATTTAAAGCTCATATGATATTAATCTAGTTTTCACACTTATTATATAACATACTATTATGTGGTCATTTACTAGTTTTTTACTGGTCATTCACTGGTGGCAACTGGTCATTTACTGGGTTTTTGCGTAATTTACCATAAAAATGGTTAAATATTGAAAAATTTTTTAGATAATAGTATTTTATTTACAAGAAAATTATAAAAGAATAAATACATTTTCCAAACACCATTTTAATTTTCTTTCAAAATCAAAACTTTTTTTGACATAAGTACATTTTAAAATACCGTTTTCTTAAGTGGTCATTCATTGGTCGGTTCCCCTAACTAAAATGGGTTGTTTCTTAGTAAGTGCATTCAGTATTAAATGGTAGAATAGTTTGTTTGTTTCGTTTTTACTTATTGGCTCTGACACCAAGATAATCTAACTCAAAATCACTTGGTGCCAGTGACAATCACCACTTATTCACTCTCACATTCACACTACATGGAGACCCAACCAGCCGGCCTGCCAAGCACCCCCAATGGTAGGCAATTTTTCTTTGCTCAAGGAGGAATTAATTTTGCCTGATACTCTTTGTCGAGCACAGGGGTCTTTATCATGTTAGCACCATCTATGCTTAACATGAGACGATCCGCTTTATGTAACTTCTGAACCACGATCTTGTATTTATCATCCACTTTGCCTACTAAACCGCGCCCAAGACAGGCGTTACTTGTACCTCCGGTAAATCTGTATTCACAAACGGATAGTGGTTTGAATTTGTACTGGTAGGCATGAGAATCGAACCCATCGCCTTCGACTCCGCATGTCAAGCGGACGCGTGCTCATTGAACCATCAGGCCTAGAATGGAACATTCGTTTATAAAAATAGAATAAGTATAACATTGGTAACAGAAGTAAAGGAAGCAATAATTGAAGCGATTTTTGTTTTTCGTTCGCCTGTGTCTACTTGATATGCTGCGGGGTGAAGTGAAGCGTCCATTGATTGTCATGACAACATCGCGTGCTTTGGCAGGGCAAATAATCAGGTGTTGTCCCCCCTGGTTTTTTTATTTAAGGATAAGTGCCTAGTGTGCTTGTGCACTCTCAAAACAACGTTATGAACAGAATGAAGTAAACTGGCATCTTTTTTATTTTAGTTCAATCAGTTTTGTTCTTGTATTGTTCTAGGTATTTTGGGTATTGATACTTTAAGCAGCAATGTATGGTCAGCAGTAGTGGCAGTTATTGTACTTCATGTAGCACTTGCCATGTACATAAGAAAGGCATACTTTACAGCTGATCAGGCTCCTCCTGTAAAACCTGTTAAGGTAAGTTTTTTTTAGTTATTAGACACTTATTGGAATTAAACCTGACTTTATTTTAGTCCCTATAGTGTCAGTCGAAACTAAAATACAGTGAGAACAAGTCGGTTGAAATAAATTTGTTAGTGGGTTAAATATAAGGGCGGGTCTACACTATGCGTATTCCTCAGATGCGTATTTTCGACAACGTATTTTGTTCAAGAGAGTTGTTAGGTACACATTGTGCAGATTTCGGCTGCGTATTTTCGGCAAGTCCGTATTGAACATTTTCACAAATTTTGCTTGGGCGCCTGCAAAAACACATCATCTATCCGCACACTGTGGACGCTCGCCCCTAAGTTTTAAGTTTCTTTATTGGTGTTATTGTGCTAAAGCACTTACACAAGTCCAAAAAAAATGTTTACAAAATGTTTTCAAAAAAATGCTTTACCTAATAAAAATATAAAAAAAATAATCTGGTTAAATAATAAGTATAAAACAATTCACACAATTCAACAACAAATTACATAAATTTTACAACAGATTTATAGTCTTAAACAAATAAAAAGTTTAAAAGAAAAAACATTTAAAAACAAAACACTAAAATAAAAATATAAATTCCAGGTATAGAGTAGGTCACCCCCAAATTATACATATTAGGCGAATATTTGAGACAAATCTGCACTTAAATATTGTTCAAATAAATAAAATACATCTTGGAACAAGAAAGTTTAACCAGTCTTTTTCAATGCTTTTGTCTCCATGTTTCTCACCCCTTCCGGTTGTACATTATAAAATTTTATACATAAATAGTTTGTGCCTACCCAGTTCTTTGTTTCCAATTTAAAACAATGTGTTGTAATCTTGCCGAAAATACGCATCTGCCGAATACGCATAGTTTAGACCCGCCCTAAGTTTTTTGGAAAAATGCAAAAACACATCAACTGAGATTTTTAACAGCCCCTTGGAAAGGGGTCCCCTAACAAACAACTAACCCACTTGGGGCACCTTGTTCGAAAGCTTATCGAGAAAGAAAAATAATGGTCTATTTTTTGTGCCAAATATTTAAAGTGTAATTTTAAGTTAAACTTGCAACTTTATTCAAAAACTGGGGTTTAACCCCCCCCCCCCCAGAGGAGGTCGAGTAACATACAACTTCTTTTGCAACTGGTAGACCCTAATTGTGGCACCTTGTTCGAAAGCTTATTAAAAAAGAAAAATGATGACTGTTGAGATTTGTTTCCTAGAAATTTATTTAAAAAATCATATCAAATTAAATGTTCAAATTGTTGATCATTATCTTCCTGTCAATATTCCAGTCGATCTTCAAATTCTTGTAAAACATTTGTTAATATCTGTGACTGAATTTGTTATTTTCAACTCTAATTCGGTTTTTAAAATCGTCAATATTTTCCGGTTTATTAAAATACACTAGTAGTGGTCAGCGAACAGCTTAATTTTAAAAATATGAATTGGCAAAATAAATAATAATTTTCTCCAGTTAGAGGGTGAACCGTAAAGAAAATCCCATTATTTTTGAAAACAACAGTCACTATTGAATAATATAAAATTAAAGTAACTCACGTTATTGTATTCAACCCATCACAACGCTATACATAGACTTTGACTATAACCACTGACTAACACTGTGTAACATCCTACTTGTAGACTGTGAGTTTACATTAGAAAAAAAGAATACATACTAGGATTCTAGCGTTTTTATCAACTCTGCTGGATGATGAAATATCCGCCAAACCAAGGTTCTAAAGCCTCGAGACAAATTAGGCACCAACGCAGCCTAATTTTAATTAGAACTTGCGCGTTGCGAAAAAAAGAGCAGACAGACCGCGAGATTAATCCCACTAGGCCAAACTTTGATACTTTGTATGACCTTATATGGCGTTAAAAACAGAAAAACATCACGAGGCAGGAAACCTCGATGTTGTTCCCCACTTTAAGATTTAGCACAAAAGCGTGAACTGGATAGAAGAAGCATCTCAATTGTAGTATTAATCTCAGTTGTAATCTTAATCTTAGTCGTGCTCTTAGTCGTGGTTTTGATTCCAAACTAAAAAGTGATAATAAGTAAATAGTAAATAAATAATAAAAGTGACTAAATGGGCAAATAGTTACGGTAATGCCACTAAAATATAAACTAAGTAGTGTTAAATATTAATGGAGGCATTCTGGCTGTAATCGGTTATTGTTTAAATTCGTGGACGTGAAATTTGACTTTGAATCGTTTTGTTTTACCATACAACCTTTTGTTATAAGAGCGTTTTGCTAATATGTCAACTGATAGACTATGGACAAAAAGAGTTGAATGAAAAATATGATTTTAATGCTATAAATTTAATTTTTCTGAGACTTGAATAAAAATTATGACATGGTATACTATATATAATACTTTGGAACATGTACTATATTTGATTTTATCAATATATAATTACTTGCTTTAAAGAAAGTGTTTAATTTACATAAATAAAACGGTTGTATCAAAGCTATGTACACTAAAACGCTTACGCTAAAAATATGGAGATTTTGTAACTGCAACCAGGGAACTTTCGCTCGATTTTCACGAAACCCTGGGGCGGCTTCACAATATTATAATTTTTACTTAAAATGACGCTTATATTATCTAAAAATCGCAAAAAATTGAAGTTATTTTTTTGTTTTAATTTTTTTGAAAATATTTGACAGATGTCAAAACAATTATAGGATCATTTTTCTTTTTCGATAACCTTTTTAACAAGGTGCCTTAAGTGGGGTCATCCCATCTAAAAAAAAGTTGTATTCCAGTATTAGTTTTTCGACGGAAAAATTTAAAATAAGTAAACACATAGATAAAACGGTGTTACAAGATAAAAATAAATAAAAACATTAACCAAACATCAAATGGATAAAAAATAAATAAATATAGCACGTTAAAAAGCTCAGTTGCCGCGTTTTTGGATTTTTCAAAAAACCTAAATTTAAGCCAATGGCGAGATTATTCCAACCTGCTCGTTCTCACTATATAATTAATACGAAAATTACCTTAAGATATTGAATTAAGAGAGAGTGGTCTATACTGGGAAATTGTCTATTGCGGGACAAAACGCTTGACAATGCTGTAATAATAAGCTGTAAGAATTCGAGCATAATTACATGTACTGCTGTTTAGGTTGACGTTGTAAAGTAGTTTTTTTCTTAATTTTTTAGAAAATCTTGGAAAGTAATTATGATTTATGATAAAAAATCTAACCAAATTTTTCATTTTTAAGATTTTGTTAAACCCTATAGTAGTGTGAGCTATGGTGCTAACTTGGATGGTTGAGATATTTTAACAAAATTGTTTATGTTGATTTGAGGTTATGGTTTAGGGGAATTAATTCTAGAAATAAATTGTCACATTATGTGTTGCCTAAGGAAGTGACAAAAATGTAATAATTTTGAACCTGGTTCTTCGTGGGATATTTAGATATTGTCCATGGTAAGACAATGAGAAAAACCGGTTCATTCATACATATATAATAATGCTCGTTTAACATATAAACTTGTGTATACAGGGGCGGAGCTAGTAACTTTATTTGGGGAGGGCTCAGATTAAATATTGCACAAAACTATTTTGCATAGTGACCAGGTGCTGTATTCTATGTGTCAAAACTAAATATACTTTGAGATTTGGGGGGGAAATTTCCCCTGTTTCCCCTCCCGTCGATCCGCGCCTGGCGGATAAATACTTAATTTAAACAGTTGTGGAAGGTGTGTAGTTAAGTAGCTACTATTTTTTACTTTTTTGGAAGCCAAAGTAGGCTAGAGCAAAACTAAACATTTCTTTAAAATTTTAATTTAAACAGTATAAAACTTTATGTCCCAGTATAGACCTATATTTGTCCCACTTTGGACCACCCATGGTCACCACTGAGATAAGTGGTCCATACTAAGTAAAAGTTCAAGTAACTGCTACACTCTTAACTTATTCCAGAATAGAATAAAATCATCTAAAGGCATCTCTAAAGTAATTATTTAAACCACCATAAAGTTAAAAATAGTTTATAATAAACAGTTTTAAACAAAAAAATTAAAACTGTGCCACTATAGACCACTATCCCTGTTGTTTTGAGAATTAGGTATTTTTAGTAGTTGGGTACTCAAAAGTAGATATTAAAATATGACGTTGGAGAGAGTGAAAACCAAACCGTTTTATGATATATTACTTTTGAATTAATAATATTTAATATTCTACCATTATTTTACTTCCGGAATTTAAAAATCTATTGAATTATATTTACTAGGTTTTTGGTAGTTAAAGTATTTGGAGGCTATTTTTTATAACGTTATTTAAGTGACATAAGGACAGCTAATTAGAATGATTTTTTCTTAAACTTCTTATAACTAAAGTAATTTAATGATGATAATGTATTTTGTGGCTAATTCTTGGGCTAATTTAATTAGATTACTAAAAAGTTTTGTCTGAATAATTACAATGGTTATCTTTTAAGTTTTGCATATACAGCTGGAGTAAAACAGTAGATAACTTTTAAAGACTTTATTGTGTCTCGAAGTATTCTACAGGAAAATTAATGCACTTTTCCCTCGTTTGTTGGTACTGTCAAAATTGCATTCTTGAAGGCGTCGACTGAAATCTTTGACTACGTCCATTCTTGATTTTCGCAAAAGTATAGAAATCGTTGGGACTGTATGGAGGATGGTCCAAAATTCGACGTATTGTTGGGTTAAAAATTCAATGGTTTTCTGTTCCTTGTGCGAACTTGCATTGTCTTGGTGGAGGACGATTCGTCATTCGAGGTTCGTTTCTCGAAGATCAGCGATGGCTTTCGGCAAACAAATGGTGATGTACCAATGAGCAGTAACATTCCTTTGATCATCCAGAGGAATGGTTGCTACATGACCTGCTTTTAAGGCAAATGTCGCGACCATCTTTTTTGATACCCTTTGAGAACGGAGGACTTTTGTTGGCTTTTCTTCATCTTGGAAAACCCAAAGAGACGACTGACGTTTATTTTCGGGTTCCTATGAGTAAATCCACGATTCATCACCACTGACAATACTGCAAACGTTTTTCGAGTTTCTTGCCTCAAAGCGGTCTAGAGTTTTCTGACACCATTTGACCCTGAGCCTTCTTTCTGTACTTCGGTTAACAGAAGCGGTATCCAGCGAGAAACTCATTTTCTTACCCCTAATTCTTTATGCAAATTTTTTTGAGTTGAGGTCTTTGAAATCCTTAATGAAGCCTCAATCTCGCGATATGTCACATGTCGATCTCTATGTGTCGTCCTCTATGTTCCTATATGCAAAATATAAAAGAAAGCCCTCCTATTATCAAGATTTACCATTTAAACAATTTTCTATAATATTATAAATTACTTTTTGGTCTTTTATTCTAATAATAATTCACCTTGTCCTTACAATGTTTTTTAATTTCTTTTATAGGTGGACTAAAGCAACATGATTTAGGTAAATATTTTGTAAGTAAGTGTACTTTTTAATATTGATGTACAAAATATATGTAAGATCTACACTTAAACAAACCTACCCAGATAATAATTTTAATTTTATGATTACTTTAACAAAAAGGTAATTTTTGTGATTAGTAACAATGTAGTTTTTGTTTTTTCAAATTTTCAAATTTAGGATTTTTTTTATTTGTAACTTTTTTGTCGATTTTAACTTTATATATTAAGATTCCATTTTAAAAAAAATATTTAAATAATTAGCATAATTAGTATTTTTTTCAGTAATATTCTAATAAAATTCTTTTTTTACAACAATTTTATTTTTTTATATATTTTTAATAAACTTTATCTTGCAATTCTGACATCAAGAATCACTAAACTTGTTTATAGTCCTTGCCATAGGCACTTTCGTTTTTGCCATTTCTAACCTCTTTATTTATCATATGCATACTGACAGCAACAAAAAAAACATCTGAAAAATGGCATGTCTTTGAGTTGTTTTTTTCTGTGCGTTTTTTTGTCAACCTACAGGACCTACAGTCAGCATCTTTTTATCGAGAGACAATGGCATTTTTACCTTTAATTTTATACCGACATAACATGTTTAATTTTTAATATATTTCTGGTTAAGAAATATGTTTATTTCATGTCAAAGTAACAAAAGTGTAACTGCTTATGGCAAGGACTATACAAATGATAAGATATCAGATATTTATACAAGGTGAAGAAAAATTTATAAAGGCTATGAAAAAAATTGTGGATAAGTTTTTTCGCGAGCAGCAAAACAAAAAGATTTAAGCACACGTATACTATAACTATAGTAGTGTGAGCTATGGTGCTTCAAAAATAAGACAAAAAAGTTGCTCCGATTTCTTCTTCTCTTCTATTACAATCTTAAAATAGTTTTAACACTTTAGTGCTCTTTTTGTAATGTAAGTCTTTCTATGTATTGTTTTAAATTTTACTTATCATAAACAAGTCGTATATAGTATAGTATGTAGTAGTGACCTATTTCTAACGAACAGAGTGTCTCAATTTTTGCCACAAATACAGTGGTGGAGAGGCACCTCCGGTTCGTGAAATGGGAGAGGAAAGGGAACGGCGCGAAACTATGATTTGTGCCGCAGCAGAAGCTTTGCCTCCCTCTTCCAGTAAGGCAATTGCCAATGCTATGAGCGATGATATTTCACCCTTAATAGTCCGAAACATTTTGAAACGACATGGGTACCGGAGTTTAACCCCATAGCGGTAATTTTTAAATGACAAATGCACAAGTGCACACCAAAGGTACTCGGTTATTATCAAAGATATTGATTTTCTGATTGCACCTTACCGTGCTCCTTCTTTCAGCCCTTAAAAATGGTGTAATCAGATTATATCGCTTATTCTGCAAAATATTTTTATTCTGTAAAAACCTATTTATGACTTTTTTTTAGAATAAAATAATAACGTTTTCAATTTTTTAAAATATTGTTTAGTTTTTGAGATATGGTATTTATCATAACAAAATGAAATGCGGACCTGGATTTTTTTATTACTATTTTGATTGGTTTCATTTATTTATTCATTCATTCAACTTTAATATTTTTTTGATTTAAAGTTAAAAAAAATATTAAATATTAAAAAAAAAATAGTTTGAACCAACGGAAATATAAATTAAAAATTGTAAAACACACTAGTTGAGCGATATTTGGTTTATCTGTGTTGAAACGTTAATTAAAAGATGTATAAATAAAGTAAAAAATGTTACCAAGTTGCAAAAATAATATCATAGTAATTCTTTGATGGTAGCACAGCAACTCATGAAATTTACTTCTACATAGAAAAATAAAAGCTTGGAATTGACATTGGCATTTTACTTGTCATTTATGTAAATGGCTCACTCAAAATTATTCTAAAATGGCTAGGAATCGACCATATCCAGATTTTGAAAGTTGCTTTATTCAAGCAACAAAATCCCAATATTTAAACGGCAGAAATATTTTTATGCAAAATGCGTTAAGAAAAATTACTCAAAAATACCAACAATGTCTTACACATAATGGCAATCAGTTTGAACATTTATATCATTAAAAAAAAATTAGTGATTATTCGTTATTTTTTTTTGTATTTGTCGTAGACTTTGTTTCAAATAAATCTTTAAATTAACGTAAAACTATTTTAATTTGCTAAATATTAAAACAGTTAAACTAAAAATCGTTCAACTAGCAATGTTTAATTAATATTTATGTTGGAAATTTCCAGGTTTGGACAAAAAAAAATTTAATTAAATTTTTTTGAACCTTAAAACAAAAAAATATTAAATTTTTTATATTTTGTGATAACAATAATAACATGAAACCAATCAAAATAGTAATAAAAATCCAGGTCCGTATTTAATTTTTTTTATGATAAATACCATCTTAAAAACTAAACAATATTTTAAAAAATTGAAAACGTTATTATTTTATTCTAACAAAAGTTGTCATAAAAAGGTTTTTACAGAATCAAAATATCTTGCAAAATAAGCGAGATATAAAGGATTATTAAAAATGCAATTTTTTCAAAAACTACCTGTATTAGCGAAACGGGGTATAGCAAAAATCATTTTTAAGGGCTGAAAAAAAAATCACGGTAAGCTGCAATCAGAAAATCAATATCTTTAATAATAACCGAGTTTCCCATTTAATCCCATCGAAAATGGGATACGCTGTACCTCTAGAGGTGAAAGTAGTTACAAAAAAACAAAGTTTGGTACACCCTATAATAAGTACACGTTTTAATAAAATAAAGTAAAATTATCTTGGAAATAATTTAATTGCTCACTGTATTGTACTTAAAAATCCTTTCCAGGGAAGACTAAATCCAAGCGTTCATTAAATAACAGTTTATTTTATTAGAAATACAATTATGCCTTTTAGTTTAAAAGGCAAAGTTGTTCTTATTACTGGAGGAGCAAGTGGAATTGGTTTATGTGTTGCAAAAAAGCTTTTGGAAGAAAGTGCTAAGGTAAGTAAATTAAAAAGAAAGTTCCTTTACTAGGATGACATTTTATATCGTAATATGCAATTAGCAGTGGCGTAGCCACGCACAGTGGTTCAAAACCGCCTAAAACTGCCGCATTCATTATACGCTGTTTATGAGGCAAAATTACGTTTCATTTTAGCACAATTGTTACCAAACTTATTTAATTTGAAGCGAAAATTATACTAAACTGATTGGCTATAGACCGTTTTGTTTCATTTTTTAGTTAAATTATTTTCAGTCCGCGGATATAGCGTCAAAATTTGACCTCCGTGGGATTTTTGATGAAGATTTTACAACACCTGTTTTAATATCTATCAGGTTTCGTTTATTATATAAGTCCATATTTTTCTTATTTTAGATCTGAACCTAAAAATCTATCAAAGTTTTTATAATAATTTTAGGGCATCACTATAGCAGATATAAATGAAAATTTGGGAAAAATTGTTGAGAAGGAACTGTGTTTAAAATATGGAGAAAATAAAGCGCTTTTTATAAAGACTGATGTAACTGATTATAATAGTTTTGAAAGTAAGTAAATTCAGAAATTAACTTAACCTATTTATATGATCAAAAACCCCAATTTTAACCACTTTTTGCTGTTTTTTTTTAAACACCTAAACAGTGCACGGAAAAAATGTCGCACTAATTTTAAGTATGTTATCCTTGAAAAAAAATTGTTAAAACAAAAATAATTTTATTGATTCAAGAGTATTATTGAATCAAGAAAAGTCTTTCATTGATTGAAAAAACACTCTATTTATCCAATTTAAACATTTTATAGTGTTAATTAGAGATATAATGGTCTCAAATCAATAACAACCATTCTTGAAATAATAAAAAGTAAAATTCTCGAAAGATGTTTTATTCTGTAGACCGCTGGTGCTGCAAGAATGAAAGAGACAGAGCCAGGAGGAATGGCGTGTTTTTTTTGTGTCCGCGTTCGGTCTTCGTCCCTTACACACGAATATTCGTGAGTCCCTTGCATACGTTTGCGTTCCTTGGTTAAAATTAATTCTGCCCACTATAGAGAAAGATTGAATCCTCAAATTAACAAATTTGTGGAAAATTGACTTTAACTAGCAAAGGTTGAGTTTTTCCAGGAAGCAGTAAATGTTTTATTGAATATTGATAACAAATAATGTAAATTTAACTATTTCACCAGGCCGTACAAGATGTTTTTAAAAACTTAGATTGGTTAGAAATAGGCATTAAAATAAGCGAACCACCTAAGATATGCTGATGATATCGCCTTAATAACAGATAAGAAAGAAGAACTGTTAAAAATGCTGGAAGATCTGGAACAGAAACTAAAAATATTGGCTTGCGTATGAACTACACTAAAACTAAAGTCATAACAAATACAGATGAAGATATCAAGATCAGAATAAACAAAGAAATGGGGATAAATTATTACACTAAAAAAATTAATATAACGGGGAGAACTTAGTGGCAAGGCAGAAATAAGTAACATAAGATAACATAAAGATTTTACCTAAGGCTGGATATCTCCTTGTTCTTATGTCATTAAATTTTCCCCGTTATATAATTTATACTTAGGGCGCTAACACCTTTAGTGATGCGCTATATGTCGTGCACCACTGGTAGATGGTGAAATTGGGTTTCTCTCCCATCCCCATATAATACCTACCGTGTTCTTGTAGCTACCGGAAGCTTGAGAGCACACACCCATAGATAAAGGATTTGCGGCGCGGTTCAGTGAGTTTTTATAGGATTTGCGGCGCGGTTCAGTGAGTTTTTATTAGATAGGCAACTCCTGCTGTTTGACAGGTCGTTAGCTCTGTGGCGCTCACTGCAGAGCTTAGTGACGAACTAAAAGTTAAGGCGGGAAATTTGAATCGCCTTTTATAATAAATTTTCTTTAATTTTTAAAGTTTTTTTTTAAATTTTTAATCAGTCAATATTTTATAAGACATACACTGTCTTTATAAGATATAAACAGATTGAAAATGATATATAAAGTGCAATAAATAAAACATTTTTTAAATGAGTTTATTATTATAAAAAAGCTATAAATTAACGACTAACTATTGTTGAAATAATATATAGTCTAATTGATTGGTAAAATAAAATATAATGAAAAACCAAACACTATCTAGCATTTTTAAATTTGCTTTTAACATTTCTGGTGAGTGATGAGTGAATAAATAATGAAACAGTTGTTCGTGTAGAGAATCCTTCTTAAATGTCTACTTTTTAACAGCTTGACGAAAATCTGACATGATTTAAAAGTACCTCCTCGCCTTGGTTGTAAGTTGTGTAGGGTATGTTTTAAAGTAGTATATACATAGTTTATCAGTGGTCGCACATATCATCCAAAAGCTGAAAACAATAAAAAAAATCAACTTATAACCACATTAATCATAGGTACTAGATTATGGAAAGATAAAGATTTAAAATTAAGGAATACATTTATTCAAAGTACATTACGTTGCTGGGTAATCCCTCGTTTACCCATCAATTAAGCACAAATTTAGTGTTAATTTTGTATGTGTCTCTCTTTTACTTAATATCAAAAGAAAGGGATAGACATAAAATTAACACTAAACTTGTGCTTAACTCATGGGCAAATAAGGAACCTATCAGGCATTGGAAACCTGTATTCAAAGTTCCGTAAAGTAAGCGATAAGAAGTTAAAAAGACACTACCAATACAAATTTTATCAAATGCCAATCTAACCTCAAATGAGAAAATAAGAAAACTTACCTTAAAATGTCTCGGAAAACGATGCATTTTATACTCGTCTGAACTTTAGACACTTCACCCAGAAAAGCAACTAGAAATTCTTATTCTTTTATATTTAAAATTGCAAAAGTTACAAATTTAACAAAATTTAATTTTAATGCGTCACAGCAGCAAAGATTACCTACATAAGCCAAAAAGATTTAAAATGAACCCGAAATAAAATGCGGTGGAAGAGGTTTTTCTACCTGAAAAAAAGGGGGACGAAAAATCCAACCCACAGATAATTCTCAAAAAAAATAGAATAAGGAACAAAGGCGCGACTGCAGCGCCTCTTTTGAGCTTAGTGAGTACTTTAACCCAACGACCTGTCAAATTGCATTGAGTGTCCTAGGCATGCACACACCTATACTAACAAAGAATAAGATGACAAAACGGTTTTCAAATAGACGGATTTTGAGTCAGTGCCTCGGTAGCTCAGTTGGAAGAGCGTCGGCTTGGTTAGCGGAAGGTCGCTATTTTAAATCCAGCCTGAGGTAAAATCTTTTTATTATCTTATTTTTCTTATTTAGTTCTTGCCCTTATATCACTAAAACTATCGCTAAAACTAACCTTTGTAAAAAAAGAAAACCCAACAGCTGAAATCAAGAGATGAGTAAGACTGCCCTGGGCAGCATTCGGTAAATTAGGCTACATATTAAAAAATAAAATATATTTTCAGTATTTAAAAACGAAAGTGTGTTGTTTCCTTCCTGTACTTTTCTATCGATCCTAGACCTGGACACTTAAAAAATCAACATGCCATACAAATAGGCACACTTTTGTGCATATTTCGGCAGCAACAAAAAACGTTTATTTTTGTTTATCTTACATCAAATTACCACATAAAATTGTATCAAAAATTCTGCTAAATAAACGTCTAATTTATTTGATTAATTTTATGGATAAGCTAAGAAAAGCCCAAAGATCAATGGAAAGACAATTGTTATATGTAAAGCCAACAGATAGAAAAAGGAATGAATAAGAAATAAAACAAAAGTAAGGGATGTCAAAGGAGAAGTAGCAAAATTATAATGGGAATTTGGTCATATCATTAGACAGAAAGACGCTAAATGGAACAAACGTATCGCAAACTGGAGACCTTGGGAAAATAAAAGACGTAGGGGAAGACCCCAAATGAAATGGGTGGACGATTTGAAGAAACATGCAGGAACTAGATGGATGAACAGCACGAAAGACAGAAAAGAGGGGAATATATTGGGGGAGGCTAAATAGATAGAGAGATGGAAAGTAAATTACTTCTTTTTTAGGTTGAAATTGTGCGCAAAATATAAAATAATTTAAGATTAACTCGCAATAGAAAAAACGTATTTTGATTTTTTTGCTAGTTGCTGCAAAACTTTTTTCTCATTTATCCTAAATTGCACAGTAAGATACTGTTTTCAAAATCCCCATGTAGTTGCTTTTATCTGGGACATCCTGTGTATTGATTTTAGATGCTTTTATTCAAACAGTTGACAAATTCAAAAACATGGATATCCTTATTAACAATGCCGGAATTTGTAATGACTCCATATGGGAGAAAGAAATAGCTGTAAACGTTGTAAGTCTCTGTCATATTTGCACCTAGCAAACTAAAGAAAATTACAGTAACATGTCCTAAAAAAATTAAGCAAACGTTACGTAATTTTTAAAGGCGGGTTAGAGATGCGTTAAAATGGGGTGGGGATAGTCAAAATTTGGGAATTTTTGCGTTTCGTAATTTAAGGACAGGCCCCTATGCTCATGCGTTTGGTAGCTCAAGTAATAGGGCGTTGGCGTACAAAGCTAGAGGTTCCGGGTTCAAGTCTTCTGAGAACAAGAAACTCTTTTTAATTTTTTTTGTAGACGGTATATGGATCTCATCTTACGATATTGGTAAGAGAAATGAAAAAATAATGCCTGCGATACCGTATGCTTTCATAAAAGTCGCAACATCTACAAATACAAAAGAACCTACCAGAGTAGAAACAAAAGGCAGGTGAAACGAAAAACAATACCCATGACCGTGACATAATTTTGTCCCTCAGGTCGAGTCAATGCATTTTGCATTTTTATTTTTTCATTTCTCTTACCAATATCGTAAGATAAGATTCATATATCGTCTCTATAGCTTGACAAAAGTGTCACATTGACCATGCAGTGTTCTGAAGAGTCCCTTAAGGACGAAAGAATTAACGGTCAACACTTAATAGGTGTCCATTACATCTTGGACCTCCGTGGGTGTACAGCTTTCGAGCTGCCCACGGAAAAATACAAGAGAAATAAAATCTTCCTATGCCCGCTTAGCCACGAAAAATTGTTGTTTCTTTATTATAAACCCGTGAAAAATTGTACGTTTGTAATTTTTTGTTCTTTAATTTTACCCCTATCCAGACATCACAGGACGTCCATTTTTGGTCCAGAACGTCCATTGGACGACTTTTGCTGTATGGGTAGTTTGGGACTGAAGATCGTTAAGGAACTTCCTGTATCTCCGTAAAAAAATCTTTTAGAATGGCACCATAAACGGAGTCCTTCTAGCTTTAGAGCACTATATACCTCGTCATATGTCTGCTTCCGAGGGACTTATCTGCAACGTTTCGTCAATCAGGGGCGTGTCACCGTCAGGAGACAGGCCTATTTATAGTGGCACAAAGTTTGCCGTACATGGAATGACCTTGGCTTGGGGCTCGCAGGACCATTACAAAAGGTAAATGGCTGAGCTCTTCTTGCACCCGAGGCAAACTATAACGCTTCTTCTTGTTTATTGAAAGAGGTTCAGTCCAAAATTATAAGGGTCTTTTTCAATAACTTTTTAATTTGGGCGTACTCATCGATCACCTATAAAAAATAAAATAAAAATATACCTGTTAATATTTTAGCAAAAATTTTGTGTAGTTTGAAACCTGGCCCACTATAATAAAAACAAAAATGTGCCAAAATTTTATGTCTTACATTAAAAAATACTCTGCCAATATATGGGCCCCTAAGCTCACACTAGGTACTATAGTTATAGTGTACGAGTGAGCTAATATAACTTAAAACTGAAATTTATTTTATTCAACTCCATACTAAATTACCTTTTGTTTGATACCACACAAGCCATGTTTTGACTTAAACTCAAATTTTTGAAATCTACCCCCACCTTAGAATAATAAATGTTATTACTCTGAGACCCCCACCCTAAAAAAAACAAAAACGTAAATATATATTGTTTAACTCCGGACTCAACCTTTCGTTTGATATCACACACGCCATATTTCCACTTAAACTCTAATTTTTGAAATATACCCCCACCCTTTTTTTTTTAAATAAATTAAAATGTATGTATTTTGTTTAACTCCAGACTCAATTACAATTCGTTTGATATCACACACGCCATATTTTCCCATAAACTCTAATTTTTGAAAAACACACACACACACAGACAGACATCACGACGATATTGCTAGGATAGGTCAAAATACACCCAAATAACACATTTTCGGCGTTATCTCGAAAAAAAATTTTTCGTCGAAAACTATACCTTCTCTAGCCATTGCTGTGCGGCCTAGAAAGGTGAAAAATAGGGGGAAAGAAGGGAACCTAAATTATACTTTTTTAAATTGGCTTTAAGATATTATGTTTTCCATACAGCAAAAAAATATCGGTGTACTTGTTGGTACTAGATAACTTAAGAATTTTAATATTTTTTTAATCAAAAATACTATTTCATAAAATCTTGTATTAACTCTACAAATCACTGGTTTGTTAACAATAATTAGGCGCTGACTCGTGAGGTAGCTTTAAATTTGCGCCCCGACATAACTTGCACTTTTGAAACATACTCATATGCATCTCTTTTTAAAGCACAGCTAATTTCTTATTGCTGTCCAACCCATAGCGCTGCACAGTGGGCTCCCGCACCTAATTTTTGACCAAAATTAGAAGAACAGGTTTTATTATTACAAAGTCGCTGATTATAATTATGAACTCAAACTTTAAAAAAATTACATGGCAGATCCAAAAGGCTACAGTTTTCAATTTATGAACCGATAAGTATCAAAATTGGAACTTCGGGGTGCATAAAGCTGATAATTTAGATTTCTAACTCAAACCTAAAAAAAAATATCATGGCGGATTCGAAATGGAGAACTTTTACATTTATGAACCGATATGTATTAAACCTGGAACTTTGCGGTGTTTAACGTCGCTTATTTTTTAATCAAGCAAAAATACTAGCATGGTAGATTCAAAATCTTTATCCTATAGACTATCCTATTTACCTATAAACCGATTTGTGTCAAACTTGGTACTTGGCATTGTTTAAGGTTAAATTGAGTTCACCGTGTAATGCGCAACAAAGCTGCGTTGGAAATGAGGAGTTTGTATAATAACATCATCTAAAAACCAAACTAAAAATATAACTGTACCAAAAACTAGAAAATAATACAAACGTAACCCTGGCTTTGTAGTGCATAAGAACCTGCAAGTTTAACGACTGCATAATCAAATAAGAATTATTTTTCTAGAAAAATGTGTTTAAGTCCAACAAAATAAATATTGTTAAAGTTTTTATATTAGTTTGTTAAAAGTCAGGTTTGGTAAACTGCTGATGATTCATAATAGAAAAGTTTTTTAACTATTTTTTTCATAAACAATCCACTTGTTAAAGTTAACTTCATCTGTAATTTTTGGTTTTTGAGATATTGCAGTTGGTCTTTTTTATGGAGTGACCTTCTTTTTATTTGATTTTTAAAATTAGTACCTAAAAAATTCTCTTTAAAATGACGTTTCAGTTTGACACATGACATTTTTTTTTTTTGAATATTCCCTACATTATTTGTATTTTTTACTAATAAATATTTTTTCTATTTTTATTTGTTTAAGTTTGCCTAATGTGCTTTTAAAATAATAGACAAGCACTTTTGTTAGGACTGACATGCTTTTTTGTATATTATTAATATAAAACTCGTTTTTCTCGAACAAATCCCTTTTGAGTAAATTAATAATATCTTTAACTTGTGGCAGTAGATTTTAAAGTAAAATTTTTAAAAGATATGTACTCTTTAAGAAAATAACAGTTTCAAGAAAACGGTTGATGACTGAAGCAAATTTTTTTGTCCAATATTTATAAGAAATCTATATTTTTATAGAATTTCAGAAATTCCAAGCAAAAACCATTGTCTTACCTGTCTACACATCAAAATTGGAATCAAAATGTACAGGTTCAAAATCTACTTACCTCTCTCTACAAGATTTATTTTTTGCGAATTTTATACAACATAAAATATTGTCGCAAAATGGCTTTAAATCTGGATCAAATCGCTATACAAATATGGTACTTTAGCGCGTTCCGTTAAAAGGAAAAATGCATATACGTAATATTCCAATACTCCCTGTTACCTATTTACACAATGGTTGGCGTTTGATGCCAACATTCAGAAATAAAGGTACGAAAAATGCACAGCTACCAATTTTACGTAGATAGAGTTTTTGTCAACTGTACGCCGGTGATTTGACGTAACGAATACAAGAATAAAATAATATTCATGCGTAAAAGTATAACCAATCAGGACATTTTATCTTAAGGACCGCAAAGGGGATAGACTTATACCCATTGATATTGCTATTTCAATTGTATGTACTATATGGAAATAATATGCATATGTCTTTAAAAGCAACCAATCAGGTATTTTTTGCTTAAAGATCCCAAGGCCCTCATGTTTGCATCATGAATGGGCAGTTAGCGTGGGTATTGGAATATTATGTATATGGAAAAATGACACTTCTAAATAATAACTGAAAATTGCGTCAATTATAGTTTTTTCAAGGCCTACTGGACGATCTACTCTTTTTTAGTAAAGGTTCATTCATAAGTTCAAGTATATTTTTTATTTAACCCCTTTTCCGAAAAATCAGCTCCGTCAGCCCATTGTGTGCTGATGGAAGAAAGTCGGTTGACTTAGCTTCTATCACCAAAAAACCAACTACTACTGCCTTTCCCTAGCTTCTACACTACTACCGCCTTTCCCTAGCTTCTACCACTCAAAAATCAACTATTACCACCTTCACCTAGATTCTGCCGCTAAAAAATCAACTACTACCACCTTCCCCTAGATTCTACCACAAAAAAAATCAATTATTACCACGTCCCATTAGGTTCTACCAACAAAAAACCAACTACTGCCATATTTCCCTAGCCTCTAACACCCAAAAATCAACTACTACCAGATTCCTCAAGCAAAAAAAAACCAACTACTACTACCTTCCCTTAGATTCTACCACCAAAATATCAACTATTACCACCTCCCTCTAAATTCTCCCATCAAAAACTCAAGTACTACCAGATTCCCCTAGTTTCTACCAGCAAAAAATCAACTACTAACACCTTCCCCTAGCTGCTACCACCCAAAAACCAACTACTACCACCTTTCCATAGCTTCTGCCATGAAAAAAACCAACTACTACCACCTTTCCCTAGCCTCTACCACTAAGAAATCAACTACTACCACCTCCCCCTAGATTCTACCACAAAAAACCAACTACTATTACCTTCCCCGAGCTTCTACCACCAAAAAACCAACTACCACCACCTTCCCCTAGCCTCTGCTACTAAAAAATTAACTACTACCACCTCACCCTAGATTCAACCAAATTCCCCTAGTTAGTAGTTGGTTTTTTGGTGACAGAAGCTAGGGGAAGGTGGTACTAGTTGTTTTTTTGCTAGTACAAGCTAAGGAGAGGTGGTAGTAGTTGGTTTTTTGCTAGTAGAAGCTAAGGAGAGGTGGTAGTAGTTGGTTTTTTATTGGGAGAAGCTAGGAAATTCTGGTAGTAGTTGATTTTTTGGTGATAGAATCTAGGGGGAGGTTTTTTAGTGGTAGAACCTAGGGGAATGTGGTAGTAGTTGATTTTTTAGTGGCAGAATCTAAGGGTAGGTGGTAGTAGTTAATTTTTGAGTGGTAGAAGCTAGGGGAAGGTGGTAGTAGTTGGTTTTTTGCTGGTAGAAGCTAGGGCAATGCGGTAGTAGTTGCTTTTTTGGCAACAGAAGCTAGGCGTAGATGGTAGTAGTTGGTTTTTTGGTGGTAGATGCTGGTGAAAGGTGGTTTTTGGGATAAAACTAGGTTTTAGCTGACTGATAGGTCACTGTTGCTGTTTAGAAGTGGTACCAGCTTAGATTAGTAAGTTAGTATTTGTTTTTTCTACAAACAAGGCGGCCTTACGCCGAAAAATACAAAAATTCGTTGGTTAGTAAATTCTTCGTCAGTTAAATAGAAAGTCCCGTTCCGCCAGTGTGTTATACGGCCGGCACTGTTCGAAAAGTAGAGTCACTGCAACACGTTTATAGTAGGGTCCCCTAAGGCGATCATTATAAGCGACATCTATTGGTAAAAATCGCAAATAAGACGATATTAAGCATTAAAAAAATTAATAACTCAAAAAATCTGCTGCTAAAAAATCTAAAATTTTGCATTTTTACTTCTTTCTACTTAGTAAAGAATTTGACCAAAAATTATGAAAATCAAAAGTGACCAGGTCCAAACCATTGGTTGATTTGATATGGACTTTTACCCTACTATACTATAGTATGAGCTATGGTGCTAATTTTTCTCCGTATTGAAAAATTTTTGGTGATTCTAATTTAAAATTGCTCCGGGTTCAAATTTTTAGCTCACACATATACTATAGTAGTGTAGGCTATGGTAATTCTAATTTTTTCAAGAAAAAAAAAGTTGCTCCGATTTCAAAATTTTTTATATATCTTTGCGTTTCAGATGATTTTGAAACTTTTTTGTTGCGCCGTCTGTCTGTCTGTATGTCTGTCTGCATGTCTGTAACGACCAACGCGCATAACTCAAAAACCGCCTGCCCGATTTTAATGAAATTTGGTACCTAGGCTGGGTTTTATGTCGAGATGGTCCCATTTAAAAATGAACAAAATCCACCGAACAAAAGCCACATAAAAGGGTGGGGGAAGTCTTCAAAAATTAGAGTTTATGTAAAAATATGGCGTGTGTGATATCAAACGAAGGGTAATTGAGTCTGGAGTTAAACAAAATACATTTTATGTGAAACCACCAGAAACAACTACTCCGAGGGAAAATACCCCTACCGGCATTGAATTATACTGATGGTTTGAGGCTTTCGTTGGGAACTTGTTAAAACTGTTTGGTTTTCACTTTCTCCAACGTCGATCACGAGGATACGAGTGATCCCCGTCTGGAACACGTCCTGATAGTCAGGAACATTTGTTCGGTTCGGTCCGAACATTTAGTAGTATTTTTATTACATGCTCTTTGGTTACGAGATCTTTTATCACACACTCTTTTGTTACACGCTCTTTTGTTACAGCGCTTATTTCTAAAGCGCTTCGCTGATGTGTCATTACGGAGCCCGAGAATCCATGCCAGGAAGCATAGTTAGTTGGTTTTTTCCCAAAACTTAATATAATAACCATAATAAAAAATCTATACTTTTATGAGTGATCACTTTTTTGTTTATTTTATTTTAGCTCACACATATACTATACTATAGTAGTGTGAGCTATGGTGATCCTAATTTTTTCGAGAAAAAAAAAGTTGCTCCGATTTCAAAAATTTTTATATATCTTTGCGTTTCAGAAGATTTTGAAACTTTTTTGTCGCGCTGTCTGTCTGTCTGTCTGTATGTCTGTCTGTCTGTCTGTCTGTCTGTCTGTCTGTATGTCTGTCTGTAACGACCAACGCGCATAACTCAAAAACCGCTTGCCCGATTTCAATGAAATTTGGTACCTAGGTTGGGTCCTGGGTCGAGATGGTCCCATTTAAAAATGAACAAAATCCACCCAACACAAACCAAATAAAAGGGTGGGGGTAGATTTCAAAAATTAGAGTTTATGTAAATATATGGCGTGTGTGATATCAAACGAAAGGTAATTGAGTCTGGAGTTAAACAAAATAGATTTTAGTTAAAAAAAAGGGTGGGGGTAAATTTCAAAAATTAGAGTTTACGTAAAAGATAGCGTGTGTGATATCAAACGAAAGGTAATTGAGTCCGGAGTTAAACAAAATACATTTTAGTTTTTGTTTTTTTTAGGGGTGGGGGTAGATTTAAAAAATTTGAGTTTAAGTCAAAACATGGCTTGTGGGGTATCACACGAAATGTAATTTAGTCTGGAGTTGAATAAAATATATTTCAGTTTTTAGTTATATTAGCTCACACGTGCACTATAACTATAGTAGCTAGTGTGAGCTTAGGGACCCATATATTGGCAGAGTATTTTTATTTATACTGGGACTTTCCATCCAATCAGGATCAATCACCCAGTTTCGCAAAGTTCGAGCAAGGCTTAACCATTTTTAAACAAACACAAACAACCAAGTACCTATAGCCAGGAATAGCTGGTGTGGGAAACAAACATTGCTACCACTACACCATTGGTACATTAGGAGTGATTACTTTAGCCTGACCCTCGTATTACCCTATATAGTATATAGAGTTCTATTTTTGCGTTTGCATAACAATACACAATTTTATATATTTTTTAAACACTCAGGACTCACGTGAAAGTAATTGGCGTTTGCCCCGGGGGCACGGCGACCCCGTTAACAGCGAACGCCGAAGGCAGCACTTTAAGTCAGCCCTATGAAGACTTAAGGAAGCGTTATGGTCAAGAGTATGTTGGACGAAATCTGAGACAACAGTAAGTAGCCTATTCTTCCCTGGATCATAGTTTTTTATTATAAATTAAAGTCAGTGTCCTAATTTTCTCTTTTTGATATTTTAGTACGGGGCCATCCCACTAAACACAACAACATTTTAATAACGTCAAAATAATGTTTAATTTAAAAACATAACGTTAGGTTGGATGTTAGTTCTAACATCATATTCATAGTGAAAAAGAATCTTGATAACCCGTTTTCTGACGTTAAAAAAATAATCTTATGTTTTTATAACATTAGAAATAATTCTTTTTCCAACATCGAACGTTTTTTTAAAGAGGTTTTCGAACTTAAAAAAATATAGATTTTTAACAGTGAAAGAGAAATGTTTTTCTAACATTGAAAAATAAATGTTTTTTTAACGATGAAAAAATATATTTTTTTCAAGTATCCCTAAAGATAAGGTAACTTAAATAACGTAAATAAAATTCTTCTTTTTTGGAAACGCAGAGGAGCATTGAGGTTTTCGTAAACTCGACACTCGTAAAGGAAATTCGGAATCGTAGCTTCTGAAAATAAAACTTAAAATTCTATGCAAACAATAATTTTGTAGTAAGTGCCCCGCTACGAGGCCAAACGAATGTCTCGTTCGCATTTATGCTCAAGTGAATACAAGGCAAACAATATTCAACTGAATGCTCATTTGAAATTCGCACTCTGATCGGATGGTTTCCCGTGCCGCGGGTTCATGCGTGCTGCTGTCAGCCACGCCTTTAAAGCACGTGCATAACTTACTTTTGTTTACTTTCTTACCTTATTTTGTGGTGCTTCATTTAAATCACTGCATACATATTTGTTGTTCTTTAGCTATACCATCTTTCCCACACAACTGGAGTAATATTCCGATCCAAATATGTATTCACTCTCAATATTAATAATTGTGCTTTTAATTTGCCATGTTTGTTTCTAGAAAAGGCAAATATTTTAACCAAAATTACACAAACCGTATCTGCTACCGACTTGTATCAACTCGCAGCGAAATGCAACTAAAAATGGCCATGGCCCGTTCTGGTAGTGGGACTATGGCAGCGCCCTCTATAGTATTATTTTTTTAATGTTTAAAAAACAAAACATTTATTAGCTTCATATATCTTAAATTCAACGTTAGAAATGAGATCTAGGAAAATCATTATAAAAATAACCATAAATTTCTTAACGTTATTAAGAAATATATTTTTGGTAATACTTTTACATGAAATTTTCGTTAGGATTTTCTACATGTTTTTTTAATGTCAAAAGTTGACTTAGGTTTAACACAAATTTGTGCTAGAAAAAAAAACATTTTTTTTTTCAACATTTATTTAACGTTTTTTGTGCTTAGTGGTATGGTGTCTTTTGTGGGCTTTTTATGAAGATTTTATGAGACCTGTTTTGTCTGATTACTAATGATCTCACAAACATGGCCTAACCGAATTTAAAAACGTCGTTCGATAATCCCAAAGCCATATTTTTAGAAGAATAAGTAAAAAAATATTAATTGGAAGGTGTTTGAGTAAGAAAATTGCAAACTTTTCACAAATACTGTAAACCAGTTCTTTGCCCAGTATACCGAGGTATAAAATATTTAAATGCGTTAAGTAATTTTTTAAATGTAGTATTTAAACGAATGTTTTTGATTTAAACCAAAGAAATTCAAGGAACCTGAATGTTTTTGATTTAAACATATGCTCTTTTCAATCTAAACGTCTTGACTTTTTAGAAACAAAAAAATCTCTATACATACTGTGTGTTCCCGGATGTAATTGACGAGAGGAAAATACTCTGCCAATATATGGGCCCCTAAGCTCACACTAGGTACTATAGTTATAGTGTACGTGTGAGCTAATATAACTAAAAACTGAAATATATTTTATTTAACTCCAGACTAAATTACCTTTTGTTTGATACCACACAAGCCATGTTTTGACTTAAACTCAAATTTTTGAAATCTACCCCCACCCTTAAAAAAAGCAAAAAACTAAAATGTATTTTGTTAAACTCCGGACTCAATTACCTTTCGTTTGATATCACACACGCCATATTTTCACTTAAACTCTAATTTTTAAAATATACCCTCACCCTTTTTTTTTAAATAAATTAAAATGTATTTTGTTTAACTGCAGACTCAATTACCTTTCGTTTGATATCACACACGCCATATTTTCACATAAACTCTAATTTTTGAAATCTACCCCCACCCTTTTATTTGGTTTCTGTTCGGTGGATTTTGTTAATTTTTAAATGGGACCATCTCGACCCAAGACCCAGCAAATTTAATTAAAATCGGCCAAGCGGTTTTTGAGTTATGCGAGTTGGTCGTCACAGACATACAGACAGACAGACAGACAGACGGCGCAACAAAAAAGTTTCAAAAACATCTGAAACGCAAAGATATATAAAAAATTTTGAAATCGGAGCAACTTTTTTTTTCTCGAAGAAATTAGGATCATCATAGCTCACACTACTATAGTATAGTATAGGTGTGAGCTAAAATCCTTTATATTTGATTTTACGAAAAAACTCACTCCTTATAAAAAATTATGCTTGTTGAAAAATTAAGATTATCGTAATAAAATCTTTGATTAGATGTACAGGGTGTTATCAAATTAAGAAACATGTAATTAATATGAGGAGAAAAATCTTTATTTTTAATTTCACTCTTTATATAATGTGACATTGATAGATTTCTTCTGTTGATGGTCATATTGATTTTCATAAGTAATAGGTTTTACATTCTAAAAAATGTTCCTAAATTCGGTAACACCCTGTACTTGTAATTAAAGATATTAATATCGTTATCTCAGTTTTTTGGCAAGCAGAATTTTTTATAAAGAGTGATGTTTTTCGTAAAATTAAAAATAAAGATTTTTCTCCACTTATTAACTACATGTTTCTTAATTTGATAACACCCTGTACATCAAATTTTTTGACAAGAAGATTTTTTTTATAGAGTGATGATTTTCCTAAAGCTTTACAAACATAAAACTTTAGTCCTGGTCGTCTTCTTAAATTTCAAAATGGCGGACAATCTTGCTTAGATCCAAAAAATCACTTTTATAAGGGCTAAAACAGTTTTTGTTTTATTAAAATCGGCTAAGAAATAAGAAAGTAATGATCAAGATGAGACAATTTTTTATTTTTTAGTTTAGCAAATCGTCACCTTAATGCAGAACTATTGTCAGTTCAGTCACAAAATTAAGTTTTTACAGGAGAACATTTTTTTAAACAAGTGATATTAAAGAAGAAAAAATAAGGAAGAAGTTTTTCTGTCTTCGGCCGGGATTCGAACCTGGAACCTCTTGCTGGGTACGCAAACGTTCTAAGCATTGAACTACCGAAGACCACACATAAATTTTCGGAAAACATCCATTTACGCAGGTGCGTGGTGTCTCAATACAAGATCGAGAAATTCTCAGAGAATTAACACGACCAAGGCATCCAACTGATCTCTATAAATTCTTCTTTCCCACTGTCAAAGGTATGATAACTCAAATTAGACGTAAAGAATCAGCGTCTGAAAGCATGAGATCACCTTTTCGTGTGTTAAAATTTCTGATCGCAATGGGCGATTGCCAATATAATTCTCAAATACCAACTGGCAAATAATGCAAGGACCTAAAACTGTAAACAACAAGTGAAATTAAAGAAAGAAAAATAAGAAAAAGTTTTTCAGTGAGTCCAGGTATCACCGCTTAAATTGTTCGGGCAGATGGTGGGGGCATTTCATCACTTAGACATGCAATAGTTCTCCATTCAATCAAACGCGCTTGGAGCTATAGATTTCCGCAAATAAACGAAAAATGGAAAAACCGGACATAGAATAGTTCTGCATTAAGGCGACGAAATAGGATATACGGTTACGGTTCGCAGACTAAAAGCAGTTTAATAATTTTTTAGGTAAAATAAGCAAAAACGAGTGTGAATTGGACCCAGTTATGCAATAAGGAACCAACCGCCAATTTACAAAAAATCAAGATTTTACCACTTTGTGAACCGAAAATTACTGCTTCATCATTCTGCAATAAAGACCCAAAGTTTTATCATATCAGCGCCATCTGCGGGACAATATACCTTTTTTCGCGATTTTCTCAAAACAGTAAGAGAGTCAGTTGGTTCCTTATTGCATAACGGGGTCCAATTATCCCCTGACTTTGAACTTCTCAGCCATCCTGAATTTTAATATGGCGGTAGTGAGTTTTAATGTTCTTAAAAGTATGGTTTTCTTACAGTATAACGATTTTTTTAAAAGTACATTTTATTATAAGGTAGGAAAGTTATTACCAAATACCTACATTTAGTCCAAAATTTATTAAACCACTTGGTAATTCGATCTCAGCCAGAATAAGTGACCTGATTTTGCTTACCTATATTTTATTTTCTTAGACCAGCCGACTGCGCAAAACACATAATTGATGTAATAAAAACGGCACAGAATGGAACCATCTGGATTATAGAAGCAAACCAAAAAGTCCAGTACGAAATGACCAAATATAATTTGAAAACAGAATCATAACCATCATCCAAGCATGCACGGATTACCAATCTTGGTAACCTCTGAATCCTGTGATTAAAGTCTAGAGATCCTGTATGTATGACATAAGAATATGTCATTCACACAGGGTTCCTAAATTTAAGACAGGCAACCCAATAAGTTTTTTCACGGCTACATCAATAATAATGTGTACTTATTTTGGAAAATAGAGACTTCTTGGAAATTCCAAAATACGGCTAGCAGTAATAGAGCAACAACTTTATTTAAATAGTGCTAGACCGTAACGCGGCTGGGATAAATGACTTATTGGAACATGCTTTTTATACGACCGTTTCTTATTTTTAACCCCACTTTTAAATATTTAATCATTAGGTTGGTGGATAAGGTTGTTTTTTTTATGTTATGACGATTTTTTTTTAACATGGCCAAAACATAAAAAAACGTGTCCCCTCTCGATTAAAAAAAAATTAAGCGATTTAGTAACCCAAACTAGTATTTAAAATAATCTACCCAACTAATTTTACTTAAAAAATACAATTGCAGAAAAATGGAATTATCTCAATGATTTTCTTCAAAAAAGACCCTTTTTGTCCGCATCCGCACCTGTCCCCCGTGAAAAACGTCAAATTCAAAATGGTGTAATTGTTCGATTTTAGTATAATTTTAAGAAGAAAAATACATCATATTATTGGTTTGTCTTTGAAATACTCATATTAACGATATAGTAAGATACCATGTAATAATATTATTGGTATAAAATTTACAGGTTTGTCCCCTAAGAAAAATGTCCGGTCCTCACCTAAGAATTTTGCCACTTTCGACAGCTTCAGTTTGGCATCAGTGTAATTTTTGTCATTTCCGCTGAGATATTTGTGTTGTGCTCCTTACAAAGAAATCTTTTTCAATTTCCACAAGTGCACCATGGAAATTGAAAAAGATTCGGCCTTACCTTTTTTGGATGTTCTTGTCAAACGATCAGACAGAAACATTCAAACCACTATATATAGGAAACCTACACACACGGGACAGTACCTAAATTTTAAGTCTAATTATTCTGTTGCTACAAAACAAGGAGTTATAAGAAGTTTGTATTTAAGAGCCATAAATATTTGTAGTAATAATGAAGAATTAACCACAGAAATTAACAACATTAAAAAGGACTTACAACAGAATGGCTATTCCGAGAAATTAATAAACTCAACGATATTTAAAATTAAAAACAAACTAAATGTACCAAATTCTCTAAATAATAATCCGTTAGGTGTTATTAACATTCAATATGTTCAAGAAATTTCAGAAAACATAAGACGAATAGCTAAACACTATAATATAAAAACAGTATTTTCTTCGGGAAATACGATAAGAAGTTTTGTAACTAAAACAAAACCAGACAATCCATCAAATAATAAGGAATGTATTTACCAAATCCCGTGTGAGTGTGGTAAATCATATGTAGGTGAAACGAAACGCCCTCTTCAGGTTAGAGTAAATGAACATCTAAAAAGTACCCAATTAGGGGATATTGAAAAATCCGGTTTAGCAGATCATGAATGGTCAAATGATCACAGGATTCAGTGGTCAGAAGCTAAAGTTTTACATAAGGAGTCGCATTGGCGAAAACGAACGTTTATTGAAGCTGCGTTTATAATGCAGAATAAAGAAGTTTTCAGTCAACCAAGCACGGACATACCAAACATATGGAAACCACTCCTTAAGGAAAACAGGCGTCTTAGGATTAAAAAAGGAGGCGGGCCGTCACACCTGACTGCACACCAAGTAGTATAAGTAGTAGCCTAAGGATTAGATTGTTTAGTTTAAACTTGATAACGGTTACAGATACTTACTAACCGAAACGTCGTGTTTTAAAATAAATAAAGACAATGGAAGTCCGAAATTTTATTTCTATATAATTTTTTTGTTTTTAGCTATTTGATTTGCTTTGAGCTTTTTCTTTTTTTAACCAGATTATTTTCATCCAACAAATGTTGGTTTTAAATATTTTTGTAATTAATAATTTAACAAAATATGATTTATGTCTCTTATTTCACTTTTTGGTACAAAAAATGTCATTTTTTTTCAAGGTGCGGACGGGACAAAATTATCTACCTAATCTAACAAAAAAGCGTTTTTCGATTTTGTTTTAGAGAAAGTTGTTGAAATTTCTATTGAATGCTAATCTTGACACCTTCCTTAATTAAAACGAACACAAAAAATATTAAATATTTATAGTTGCAAACAAAAAGTTTTAAAAATGGTTTTGGCCATGTTAAAAAAAAATCGTCTTATGCTTTGTTTATTGTTCTGTTCGTCATATTTTTAAAAGAACAGGGGTAGCTGCTCTTTAAGACCGAATGGCCGCGCGCCCCTCCTCAAAAATACAAAAAAGTAAAGAAATCCTAATTAAAAAATATGTTTTTATATTCTATAATTTTCCCTTTCGCCTCGATGCATACCTTCACTAAAGTTCAGTTACGACACTGGCTCTGACCGTCTGCCTACACGATTAAGTACGAATCGATAAATCAGTAGCCGCTCGGCTTTCGCGGGCCGCAAGTTATCTTGCGGCCCGCTGGGGGGGTGCATACAGCTGTTTTAATGCAAAGAAGGGCGCAATATGCGATCAGTCCATGATACAACAAGACAGTCCATGATACAAGACAAGTCTTGTTATACCATGCGACCAGTCCACAGAATATCGCGGTTTGGTCCGCTTGTCAATATGTTATGAGCCAGTCTGATTAATATAACATGATAATATGGTAGTTTTATACCTTATTCATATTGTTTTGCTTTTTTAGTCGTGCACAGAGTCGTGTTATAAGTTACCGCGCAATTTTATTATCGATCTTCATAATGAATTGCGTCAGTAATATTATTAAAATCAATTTTTCCACTCTTGTTTTGGAAGATGAAATCAAATGAAAGAACCTTACCGGATAGAGACATATATAAGAAAAATAAATGGATTTGCGGGTGTGATTTAAGCAACCTGTTGTACTGTTTCACGTGTGTGTTGTTTTATAATGCGGCATCAAGAATTGACCCTAATCGGGCACGAACGTGTGTGAAAGATTTGCACCATCTTCCTGATAAAACAAGAAAACATGAATCTTCCAGAGAACATATGAATTGTTGCACTGGATTTGCATTGTTAGGTAAAACGAATATTACAAACTCAGTTAAGTGCTGCTTAAAAAATTATCCTCACCCATAAGCCATTTGCGTCCACCCAGCTTTACATAGAAGATTTGTGGTGTGCTATTAAGAGACAGAGGCTAAACTTTAACAACCCAGCCTCAGAAGAGTTACCCTCTTCTGTGACCCAGCCTTCGTTTTAAACATGGGGTTCGTCTTAAGACCCGGCTGGTGCCGTGATAGCAAGCGCAACTTAAATACATAATAGCAGATCAGTGCAGCAGATGCTTGAAAAGTCCTCCTTGTTCGGCTAGACAATATCCGAGCCTATTATAAAAACCCATTCTGACGTTACGGAACATGTTAGGGGTAATAGTTTAAAATGCTTCCGTTATTTATTGCCTAAGTTCTTGCAAACTATTAACCCTCTCATGCCCGTATACTTTACTTTTAATCAAGGGCGGCTCGTCCATAGGAGCGCTGGTGCGCGCGCACCCCCAGCAAAAATAAGAAAAAAAATAAATACAAACTATTATTAAATAATTACTGTTGTTTTTTATTTATTTTTTAATGATCCCGATCCCGCTAGTGGCATCTACCGGCCATTAACGGAAGTAATTAATATCTTTTCGAGTTGACGCTTGCTGCCGCATACGGTGGCCTTCGATCGCCTTGCTTGAATCTAGAGATATGAGAGGGCGGGCCTGAATCTGGAGGTGCGTGTGGATTCGACGTTCCTCTTTAATCCAATTTTTGTCACGCAATTGGATCGGAAATGCTCGGAATATCAGCCGAGAAAAGGGCGGGCTCGTGCGCTAAATCAATACACACTTGCCTCGTTTTTTTATAGTTCTCAGCTGATTACTGTTTATATTATCGTTAGTATGCGTGTATTGGGCGTAATTAAAATTTATTTACGCAGTTTTTGAGTGAATTTTATGCTGTTTTCGGCTTCTTGTTTGTAATTTTTGGGTTAATTATTATCTACAAGTGTCGAATATGTCTGAGGCAGTTATAAGTTCGGGTTCGGGTAATCCTGGAAGTAATCCAAGACTTAATTCTGTACAAAACATTATAGCAAGCTTTTCCTCCTTTAATTTAAATCAAAAAATTGAAATTAAAAGATTAGGAAGGCCGACTCCAGAACAAGAATTATCGCAAACTTGCTCCAAAAGAAAAGAAGGTAGGAATTTTAAAAGATATTTACCAAAAAAACAACTGGATTTGTGGATGTGATGTTACAAACTCATTATTATTATTATTTAAGGACTAGGAAACTAAACAAAAAGCAGGACTGACAAAAAGGTGCGTAATATCAATTTAACATTAATTTTCAGCCGATGACCGGATAACATTGAATCAACGTATACGAACATTACAATATGAAATGGTATTTGAATCAAAAGCTAAGATAAAACGGTTTTGTACATTGAATTAATGTTATCCATCGTTGACTAAAAACTTATGTATGTATACTGTAGGTAATTTTTTTTGTGTAGGCATATTTTTATTTATTGAAGACCTGCTTTTTTTTACTTTGACAATCTTATTAGCTAGTGGGCACCATAAGTTCTTTTATTTGGCTACAAATAAATATGCAAATTTTTTTAATTTTATTTATTTTAAATTTATTTCGACTCACTTATTATAGCGCACACCCATTCTTATACTTCACGAGCGGCCACTGCTTTTAATATAGCCCCACAGTAAGAAGTCGTTAGGAGCCAGATCTGGTGATCTCACTGGCCACAAAATAGTTCCCCGTGTGCTTATTAATCTATTAGGAAATACATTATCAAGATATTCCCTAACAAGGTTAACATTGTGCACAGGGCAACCATCTTGCTGAAACAACTTTTCATCAAATCTCGCCTCTAAAAACTGCCTAGCCGTTGGCACAATTTGTTGCTGCAGAAGTTCCAAGTAACTAGGGCCAATGAAATTATCGTTAATGAAAAATACTCCCCCCAAACATTAAGTTTTTTGGATATTGTGTTTTAACGTCAAAGTGCAAATGTAAGTTTTCCTTTGACCAATATCGTACATGTGTTGGGTTATGACGATTCAATAATGGAAAAGTACACTTATCACAAAAAAAATAGATTTCAAAAAGTTTTCGTCACGATTAGTCCTTTCCATCATTGTTTCGCAAAATTCCATACGACGATAATGGTCTTCGGGAACAGATTCATGCGTTTTTGACACCTTATAGAAATGATAACCATTCGTTTTTAAAACCCTTTTTGACAGTGGTTGTTAACGAATCAACTGCTTCGGCAATTTGATAGCCAATGTTGCCTAAAAAAGTTCTTGGATACGCCTTAATGATGTGCCTTGATAATACGATTTAACAACCTGAACTTTTTCGCCAATTTCATAAACATCCATTTTTAGTTAAAAATATATTATTTTGATTCAAAACTCACCTATCTGTTTCTCGGACAAGGCACAAACCAAAAATAAATGCATCTGGGATGGCGGCGCTGCACGGCCGCGCTGCTTTTACGTTTAAGGTGGGGGTCGGGCGGAAGAAAATTGGGAGATAAATTTTATATGTACCTAGTAGAATGAGCCTGTCTGTATACAATATTGGTAATAGCTTCACTATCCATAGGATAGCCCTCTTAGAAAGAAACAAAATAATTTTTCAAGGTTAAGATAAGTGTGAAAGCACAAGTGCTCCCCTGAACCCCCGTTCGATTCATCCTCTGCCGCATCGAGTCAAGAGTGTCTAGAGGTTGTCCTTGCTTTCATAATCCTAGAGATTTTTGTTGTAGAATGTTATCCATTACAATACAATTTCACCTCTTATGTTTTCCCTCTTCTTTCGAGTCTTAGTACGGAGGTCGGGATTGCCTAAGGTCGGTGTAAACCCTTATGTACCTATTTTTATTTAAACACCTGCTAATATAGAGCGTCAATGAAATAAACATGTTCTTTTTTTCCGACAAATCCAAAAGAAGGAATTAATTTTAGTAAAAAAATAAAAAACAAAATGTCATCGGGACACGATGAAGTCCCTTCCAAAGTATTAAAAAAATGTATTTCATCATTAGCTTCCCCACTTTCACATATTTGTAACTTAATTTTTGAGACTGGAGTGTTTCCGGATGCCTTGAAAATAGCTCATGTTATACCCATATTCAAAAAAGATGATCCGGAAAACTTTTGTAATTATAGGCCTATTAGTTTTTTATCATCATTTTCCAAACTTCTTGAACTTTTGATATATGACCGAATTTCAAATTTTTTAACAAACACTCTCTTCTAAGGAAATTCCAACATGGTTTCCTTCCACAAAAGTCAACAGAAACGGCTATAACGGAATTTATTAGTAACATCCTGAAAACTTTGGAATCAAAACTCATGCCTGTGGGTTACTAATAGATCTCTCAAAAGCTTTTGATACCATCAATCACAATATTCTTCTTCAAAAACTTGAATCCTATGGTATCAGAGGAGTTGCGTTGGGGCGTCTTCAATCATACTTAGAACACAGAACTCAGAACATAATTATCGATAGAAACGGGAACAAAACGAAATCCAGTTCAGCAAAAATAAAGACCGGAACCCCCAGGGAAGCATTATGGGTCCTCTTCTCTTTATTATATATATTAATGACTTTGAAGATATTGTCACTGGTTTTAAAACTATAGTTGGCTATGCAGATGACTAAAATACTGTCATTCCCATCGATAAAAGACAAAACATTGAAGAAGTATGCTGTGTTGATGATTTGAGGTTGGTAGAGCTGCGGGACTGTAAGCGCTGCTGGTCGTTTTATAAAATCTGGGTGCAAAAATCCTTAAAAGGACGATGTAAAAATACTAATTTTTCCGAGCCACACAAAGACAATATAGAGGATTGGCACTCACCTTTTCAGTTGTTTCCGTTGTCCAGAGGAGCTCCTCTCGCTGGCCCAGTCGTTGCAGTCGATCCACACTAGAATCACTTGTTTGTGTAATGGTTTAGTTTGATTTTCTAAGAATGTTATTGGATTTTTTGGTTAATAGAATTTATCACCATGCTGCGTGGTGATCTCGATAGAATACGACAGACGAATCCTTTTTTGGTTACGCCTTTTTGCGCAGATTCATTTTTCGTAGATGGCGCTGGCGTTTTGCTTGTGCCAATCAAATTGAAATTGTGTGGGTTTTCCGAATACGGGAATTTGGCGCAAAATTTGAATTTAAAATTAAAGTTGCACGAACATTTTCCGCCCACTTAAAACGAAGTTTTACATTGAGATTAACTGAATAAACAAATGGCTATATAAAAAAAATATAAGTTAATTCAAAACCTTAAAAGGTAGGTTATTAAAATCCGTTTTAGGTTTATAGATCAAAAAGAAAAAAAAAATGAAAAAAAAATATATATATATATATATATATTCTAGATAACGACACACGAAACAAAAGAAGTTGCTTGGGAGTTTAGTGCGCATCTAAAGGTAGTGGGCACAACTTGACCACGGGACGAGTGAAAAGTCCATGTTGTGTTTTAACAGTAGCAACTCGAATGTGATTATCCCGACCAGGATGTACAGATACTATTCTACCCAGCAACCAGTGTAATGGCGGCCTAGTTTCATCCTTAATTAATACAAGCGTATCTAGCTTGATTTCAACCGAAGGGTCCGACCACTTAGAACGCTGTTGTAAAGTATTTAAGTACTCGAGTTTCCAACGCTTCCAGAAATCGGCATGAATTCGTTGGATAAGTTGCCAACGCTTAAGGGTATTAACTTTAAGGGTAGAAAGGTCAGGATCAGGACACGAATTAAGGGGTTCCATTGTGAGGAAATGACCCGGAGTCAAAGACGTAAGATCGTTTGGGTCAGAGCTTTGCTCACAAAGGGGTCGAGAATTGAGTAATGCCTCTATTTGGGCGAGGAGAGTATAGAGCTCTTCGAAGGTTAGGATCTGGTCACCGATGACCCGATACAAATGTATTTTTATAGATTTGACTCCTGCTTCTGCTAGACCATTTAGGTGGGGGGCTCCCGGACTATTAAGACACCATTTGATTTTTAAGCTCTCAGCAGCTAATTTCGAAAGATTATGGAGCTCCTTAATAGCCCCAACAAAGTTTGAGCCTCTATCACTTGTGATTTGGACACAAGTGCCACGTCTAGCGACAAAGCGTCGTAAAGCAGCGATGCACGCCTCTGTGGTTAAATCCGAAACAAGCTCGATATGGATTGCCTTGACAGAAGTATCGACAAAGACTGCGATATATGATTTACCAACTTGTGCTCCACGACGTCTCTGACCTACAAAGGTTTTGATTGGGCCTGCATAGTCTAAGCAAACGTGTGAAAAACATTTTAATTGTGACGTTCTAAAAGAAGGTAAATCCGACATGTACGGAGTGTAAGGTTTTGGTTTTAAGCGAAAGCAGGGAATACATTTCAATAAAACCCTCTGAATAGCTCGACGTGATGACATAATCCAAAACTTTTGACGAATTAAGTATTGGACTGTGTTTATTCCGGGATGTAAATTTTCGTTATGAGTTTGAATAATGATCAATTGGGTTAATCTATGAGATTTCGGCAATAATAAGGGATGTTTTGCCTCAAAGGAGAGTTGAGAATGCCGTAAGCGTCCGCCCACTCTAAGGAAACCCAATTCGTCCAAAAAGGGCGCGAGTTTGCGAAACGGCTTAGGTAATAGCTGAGTATTTTGAATTTTTTGAATGATATCCGAAAAACACTCTTCTTGGACCCTTTTAACTAAAACAAGTAGAGCCTTGTGTAGTTCAAAAGTGGAAAAAACGCCGGATAAAGGGTCAACTGAGGTTTTTCGATTGTGAATAAGTCTTAGAAAATGACAAATGATTTTTTGAATGGTATTTAAATTGGATATTTTATCGATTAATCTATCAAAAAAGTTTTGATTTTGAATTTCTGCCGTCAGCACCACTGAATTTTCCGGTTTTTCTTCTTTGAGAACCTCGTCTGGAACTCCCAAAGAACGTTAATTTATAAACCTTTGAATTTGCCACTCCGTAGTGGGCAAGGTAATCCATGGAGGGCTGTGAAACCAAAGAGGGTGATTTATTAAGTTATTGGGCGACAACCCTCTGCTAGCGCAGTCGGCAGGGTTCTCGAGGGAAGTAATGTGATACCATGGGACTTCGGGGATTGTTTCTTGAATACGACTTACGCGGTTTGCCACAAAGGTCTTCCACTTGTGAGGTGAAGATGTGACCCAATGAAGCGTGACCTGTGAGTCCGAGAACGCAAGAATTTCATCGATTACGAGTAATGATGAATAGGTGCGAATAACTAGTTCGAGTAAATCAGCTAATAGAGTAGCTCCAAGTAGTTCCAAACGTGGGATTGAAATAGTGTGTAAGGGAGCAACCCTTGACTTGCCCATGACTAGAGCAGTTTTGATAATTTTATTTGGTAATTCGACGCGAACGTATACGCAAGAAGCGTATCCTAGCTCGGATGCATCGCAGAAACCTAGCAATTGACATCGTTGAATATTATTCGAAAAAATATGTCTAGGTATACAAAGATTCGAAAGAGTGGTTAATTGACTATTGAATTGATTCCAAAGAGTTTTGATTGGATCGGGGGGTATTTCATCCCAATCAGTTTTGCATAACCAAAGTTTTTGCATAATCACTTTGGCTAAAAATGAAACAGGCGATAAAAAACCTATAGGATCCCAAATTTTAGCGATAGCCGATAAAATATTCCTTTTGGTGCAAGGTTTTTCACAAGGGGTACAAGAATAGGTAAAAGTATCTGTAGAAGGGGGCCACTGAAGGCCCAACACCTTAATCGATGTTGAAGAATCGTCTTCAAAGGTAACAGGCATCTGACAATCAGCGGGCGACAGATGTGAAAGAAGTTTCGGATTATTTGATGCCCATTTTCTTAATTCAAATTTTCCCAATTTAAGCAACGCTATGAGATCCTTTTGAAGCGATAAAGCACCTTCTAGAGAGTTAGCTCCACAGCAAATATCGTCCATGAAAATGTTATTCAAAAGGACCTGGGATGCTTCAGGATAATTCTTAGCCTCCAGGATGGCTAGTTCTCTAAGAGTTCTAATAGCTAAATAGGGACTTGAACTAACACCAAACGTCACTGTATTAAGCATGTATTCCTGCAGGGGTTCATTGGGATCAAATCGCCAAAGTAGCCTTTGGTAGTCCCGATGAATTGGATTAATTTGAATTTGTAAAAAGTGCTGTTTTATATCAGTCAAAAATACGATAGAATAAAATCTGAATTTTAATAGAATTTCGGAAATATCGGCTTGTAATTTTGGTCCTATTAAAAGAGTTTCGTTCATGCTTAGGCCTTTCGAACCCTTAATCGAGGGGTTAAAAACCACCCGGAGTTTAGTCGTTGATTTGTCAAGACGAAGGACTCCGTGATGTGGTAAATAAGAACATAACTGAGGTCTAGGTTCGGATCTTGGAATTAAAGACATGTGCCCGTTTTTGAGATATTCTCTCATAAAATCCGAGTACATACTATAGAAATTTGAATTTTTTATTAAGCGAGATTCAAGAGACAAAAATTGACGATAGGCCACTGAATATGTGTCTCCTAGGTCAGGTGGGTCAATGTGACGAAAAGGCAAATTTACAGTAAATCGGCCCGAAATATCTCTAGTGGTAGTTTTTTGGAAAATCTCTTCACATCTTTTTTCTTCGGGTGAGAGAAACGTTTTTGACTTAATTGATTCTAGTTCCCAAAATCTGCGAATATTAAAGTCGAGAGACTGCTCACAGGAAGTAAAGTAAGAATTGACTTGAGGTGAAATATTTATGTTTTGAGTTTGGCCCATCAAGACCCACCCAAAAACTGTCTCAAAAGCGGAGGGTAGGCCGTGAGGTCCTGGAATTCTACCTGATTGGACGATTTCTGTGTAAAGTTGTGCACCTAAGAGTAAGTCAATTGGACCAGGGTTGTAAAATTGATTATCTGCAAGCTTTAGATTTGAAATATGACTCCAATTGGATGAATCTACCTGTACTGAGGGCATATTCGAACAGAGTTTCGGTAAAACGAAGACTTGAATAGAAAAGGTAGGCTCTTGTTGGCCTAGGGCTCGAATAGTGCAAGTAGAAATGCCGTTAGTGGCCGATGAAGATTGATTTAGTCCCAGAACAGGGATCGAAATTTTGTTTCTTGGCAAGCCTAACCTGTTAAGACAAGCTTCGCTTATCAGGTTAGCTTGGCTACCGCTGTCCAGAAGTGCTCGGACAGGTTGGTAGTTACCCCGACTATCCAGTACCTCTAATTTTATAGTCGCTAGAAGCACTGTCGTCCGGGGCGTCAAGGTGGATAACGAAGAGTATTGATTTGTAGATGTATTTGGATTCGAATTGATTTGAATTGAATTTGAACTGGGTTGAACAAAACTAGGGTTCTGTTGGCTAAGACTTGAATTTGAATTCTGATACGATAAGTTTGTGCCTGTGCTAGGCACGGCCACTTGATTTGAATTAAAACTTTGATTTAAGTTCGAATTTTGATTTGAATTTTGGCTTGAATTAACAAAGGATTGACTTGAATTCTGACGGATTGAATCTGTCATTTGCGATAGATGAATAAGACTATGGTGTCTATGTCGACATACCCTGCAGTTGTAGGTACTACTGCAGTCAATTACTTGATGATTTGAACGTAAACAGTTGATACATAACGATTGTTGTTTTACATAAGTAAAACGATCTGAAGGAGATTTGGAGATAAAAACACCACACTGCGAGAGTGGATGAAAAGAATTATTGCATAATTTGCACTTATAGGATTGTTGGTTTTGTCGAAATTGAGTATTGGATTGTTTATTTGATACTTGTGAGTGCGTATGCGCTAAAAAATTTGATGGAGGGCTTGATTTGTACTGATTATTTGAATAAGAATTATATTTTTGGTTACTAGAATTCGAATAATTTGGTTTTTGCTGTTTGGAAGTCGAAGGTTGCATTTGCGTATTTTGGGGAGATAGCTGTACTGTTTCAAGAGCACGGCATTGGTTAATAAGAAACTGAATTAGATTTTGATATGTTGGAATCTCGGTAGTACTATATTTTAATTCGAAAGCGGTTCTTGTGGTTTGATCGATTTTTGATAATAAAATTGAAAATAAACAAAAACACCACGACGTTACTGGAAATTCAAGATTTTCGAGCGCCGCAATATTCTCGGAAAAGGTATCTACCAAGACTCTAAGATCCTTTGCTGACTGGTTTCCCTTTAAAGAATTTGCATAGTAGATTGAGTTCCAGTAGGTACTGGCTAAAAGTCTTTTATTTTGATAGCGATCTGTTAATACCTTCCAGGCGATTGCGTAATTACTTGCCGTTAATTTTATAGAGCTTAAAATATTAAGTGGTTCGCCCTCAAGGAAGGTTAGCAAATGTTGAAATTTCCTTATATCGGAATAATTAGAGTTTTCGTGAACCAAACAAGAATAAACATCGTAAAGGGTTGGCCACTTTTTTACGTTTCCATTAAAGCAAGGTACCTTTAAAGGGCCCAGATCATCGCTACGTGAATAGTGTGAAGTTGCGGGGGTAAAATTTGAATGAACTGAATCGGAACATAAATTCGAAAAAAGAACTTTAGCTTGGTGGTAGAATAGATCCGTATCTTTCCTAATTTTGTCCTGTACTTCGAATTCATCATCGTCGTCGTCTTTCAAGAGACCTATGATGTAATTATGAATGTTTTTAAATTGTTCATAGTGATCATCTAACGATTCGTAAAACGCCTTAAAAATTGGCAAGGAAGAACTATCTGATTTAGCTTTTGTTCCCAAGTTATACGTTTCCGTAATACGAGATATTGAAACTTTGCGTTGATTCTCAAGCTTTTTTAACGACATATTGTTATTTAAAAAAATAAAAAATATTAAAAAAGGAATAAAACTAACACTTGACTTGCATCAGTCCACTTTAATCAGTCCAAAAGAGTCCAACACGCATATATTTTATTATCGATTTCTCGAATAAACGCAAAAACTTATCAACAGCTGTTATCCTAGGTCGCGATTTTTCTCCCAAAATAAATGCACACAAAACAACTTGTACCTACTACCGCTTCTCTTATTATTTACAGGTAAATACTAATTCTACTAGATGTGTTTGTTTACCTGTTAAATAAGAATAAAGCATTTAACTCACAAGCACTTTTGTTGTTTTGAATAACTATAACATATTATTTAAACAAATAATTATTATTTAAACAAATTTCGATTTTTGAATCAAAACAAACGACGTACGAAGTGCCAATTTCGGCTGCAATGAAATGTGGGTGGAGCAACCGTTAAGCCACGCAAGGGGGGACGGAACCTCCGATTTAAACTGGACACGGCAACTAAGCGAACCAAAATGGCGAGGCGAAAAAATCTAATATTTTTAGCAAACAAATTTTAAAAAACTATCTGGGTCGTGGGACCAGAAAATGTTGATGATTTGAGGTTGGTAGAGCTGCGGGACTGTAAGCGCTGCTGGTCGTTTTATAAAATCTGGGTGCAAAAATCCTTAAAAGGACGATGTAAAAATACTAATTTTTCCGAGCCACACAAAGACAATATAGAGGATTGGCACTCACCTTTTCAGTTGTTTCCGTTGTCCAGAGGAGCTCCTCTCGCTGGCCCAGTCGTTGCAGTCGATCCACACTAGAATCACTTGTTTGTGTAATGGTTTAGTTTGATTTTCTAAGAATGTTATTGGATTTTTTGGTTAATAGAATTTATCACCATGCTGCGTGGTGATCTCGATAGAATACGACAGACGAATCCTTTTTTGGTTACGCCTTTTTGCGCAGATTCATTTTTCGTAGATGGCGCTGGCGTTTTGCTTGTGCCAATCAAATTGAAATTGTGTGGGTTTTCCGAATACGGGAATTTGGCGCAAAATTTGAATTTAAAATTAAAGTTGCACGAACAGCTGTGAGACACTAACTAAAGGACAAAAATATATGAAAGGCAATCAGCTTGTTCTAAATATATCAAAAACAAAAACTTTTATAGTATCGAATTACAACAAGACACCAAATAGTTTACGCTTCGAAAACAAAGAAATAGAGGCGGTAGATAGTGCGAAAATTTTGGGCATCACTGTTGATAAAAATTTGAACTATCATGAACACATTACAGAGGGAAACAAAAAACCTTGTAAAGCCAGTTATGCAATAAAAGTTTTATCTAGAACATCTTTTACAGCAATCTAAAATATGGAATTGTCCGCTGGGGTGGTAGTGGACACACTAACGATGTTTTTGTACTGCAAAAGAGAGTACTCAGGTGCATCATTGGTCTAAAGGTCATGGAAAGTTGCAGAGGTAATTTTAAAGCACATAACTTTTTGACAGTATTTGGGGTGTATATATATGAGTGTCTGATATTCTTTAACAAATATCAAAATAAGTTTAACAAACATGGGAAAGACACCAGACATAAAAACACGACAGCCATATACCCTCATAGTCCGGAGCCTAAGCCACTTTTGTCTGCATTTTTGCGTACCGTAATGAAACTTGGCACGATTATAGTACAACACTATAGTATTATTTTACGAAGTGGTGCTCATCTCGAACCCAGTGCGGAGCAAAGATACAGGGTGTTTTATTTTTAATTGCATCTTTCTCGTTAAAATTCTGTATAAAATTCAAATGTAAAGCTAGAGCAATGAAACTTTTATTTTAAGCGCTAAAAAAAAATATATATATTTATTTTTTTCCAAGAAATAATTTTTATTTTTTTTTTGATAAATTTATGTTGTAAGCGTTGGGTAGAAAAAAAAATCCAGGAGCTTCGTTATACAAGATAGGACATTAAAATTTTATGTGGTCATAAACAGATTGTTTGTCTTTAAAACAAAAATTGCTGGATGGGTGTGACGTATATAGGGTCGGAGTACAGGGGTTTTTAATTAATAATTCTAAATTAAAAAAATCTTAATAGATGAAAAAGTATGTGAATTTCTTAGACGTAACGATATTTAAAAAATATATATACCAAATAAAAGATACTTAGCTTGTATTAATATTTTATAAAACCAAAAAAAAACATAGGTTTGAACTGTTAAAAACACAGGGTGTTTTTAAAAATAATTAAAAATTTTATGACCATTTTAAGTAATTTTTTTTATGGCGACGTTACAAATTCCTATAGAAAACTCAAAGTCAGCACAATACAACAATGCTAGTACAGCTTTAATTTTTTTTAATAAAAAATTTTGTACAGTGTTAAAAAGTAACTACAGTTTAAAGTTTTTTCGTAATTTTTTAGGTTAGTGCTAAAAATTCAAATAGCTCTAGATATGTCAAATAAACATGTCATTGAAATTACTATATTGTTCTTTATAAACCATTTATCGCACTTTTGTAATAAGCGCTACATTATTGCCGTTTTCTGAACGTATATACTGGGCATCAAATACTTTGCTATCATTTTAGTGTTTTTTTTTACATTATTTATTGTAGCTACTGCGTTAATAGGAATTTTGCAACAAAACTAGGCTCAATTTGTCGGTTTATTACAGGCTGTAACAAAAAAATTTAGATTTGCGTAATTTTGTAATATGCTGAAAGACACAGGGTGATATTAAAAAAATCATGTAAAAAGTAGTAGTCTCAAACTTTTATTCATACCGGTTACGCAGTTTAAGATACCTTCTTACTTTTACTACTTATTATAACTAGAGGAACGTCTTTTTAATTTGGTGTACACTGTTTTACTTAGTTTTGTCACTGTACGAAAATACAGGGTGTTTCTTTTGTCAATATATAAAAAATTTTAAACACGTAAAATTTATAATTTTTTTTCTTTGGCACCATTTAAGTGCACTTAGGCATGAAAAAAATTTAATTCCACTAAAAACATAAAATTTTGGAAACAAAAGAAATGTCTAACTCGGATTGATTAAGCAGCGGGACTAAAGTAAAAGTTTACTGCCAGGGAGCAGCCTCACTCCCTGCAATGACCAAGAAGGCTTATGGTACGGTAAACTAAGTAGGTTTAGTGAGAACAACTATCAAATGTTGAATCTGCTTTATTAAGATAAATCCTCTCTTTTTATATTAACAAATTGTTATAGTTCGTGATAAATTATAAAATATAAAATTCCATATAATGTGTTGTTTTATAAACTAAATAATTTATTTATTTTTTTATTTATTTAAATAGGTAAACTTAAGAAGGTTAGTTTATGTTATTAAAACCTAATTTCTCAGTTTAAATAATAAATTTAACTAAAAATGAAGATTTATGAAAAATGGTAAAAAAGAAAATCTGTTTAATTTTATAATTAAACAAATACATGGTACCGTTACATAGTACCTTCAATCGATAGAAAATTTAATTTTAAACAAAAGTTGTCCTTGAACTTTTTCTCCTAAAGGTAAAAATGCAAAAATATTAACGAGTTTTTAAATAAAGACACACAGCCTATATCCTCTATGATTAGGAAAGTTGTTAATAATTTCGTTAATTTTGACTTTAAGAGAAAAAGTCATAAATTAACTTTTGTTTAAAGCCAAATGTTCTTTCTATTGGCTTAAATGTATACCTACTCGTCATTTGATTTTCTTTCGTTCATCACCATCGTAATCAGGAAATAATACCACAATTTTGTCTATTTAACCGACCCTGTATCTCTACGTTAACGAAGTAAGTAATAGTGCCGATTTAACTTTAAAGACCCTGTATATTAAAGTTTTAAAATTCCAGAAACTTCACTTTTAATTAATTTATCAAATGTCATTAAGTTAGGCTTGGTTAGATGTTTTTAATATTCTCTGGCGTAGATCTCAGAACAGGTACATTTAAAATGTCAATTTTTGACATATCATGTGAACAGTTTGACGTATTGACTTAATTTATATCTATTTTCGTTTATACGAAATTATTTAGAAATCGATACTCCACACGACCACTTTAGATGAAATAAGATTTTAACAATCTCTGTCCTCCTTCCTTTTGTTCCCCCCCTCAAAAAAACCGTTTTCTCAACTTTATTTTTTCTAAATTTTGTGGATTTACAAGCTATAAAGTAAAACAAACAAAAAACTGTACGCGAAATGAGTTTCGTATTTAATTTATACATTTTTTCTGCCCCACCTCAAGTACGCCCCTGTATCTGGACCCTGCACTGGGTTCTATCGGAGCACCACTTCTAAAATTACATCTCTAGGTGTCTACTACCTCTGCGCCAAATTTTATTACGGTACGCGAAAATGCAGACAAACCCCAAAATTTCCCTCTAAGGCCCCGAACTATCAACACAGACTAACAAAAATAGAAAAAGGGCCTCACTATGCTTCAGTAACATTTTTCAATAATCTGCCGAACAACATCAAATTCATAGAAAATGTAAAGACTTTTAGAAAGGAGTGTAACTATTTGTGCAGAATCGAACCATACTCTATAAATGATTTCCTAAATGCGAACTGAAATTTTAGTCACTGACTTTCTCTCACTGCATAATCGCAATAAAATAGATTTTAATATTTTTTATTTTTTTTTATGATTATTTTTAAGACAGTTTCCCAAATATTTTGATTTTAATTTTTATTATTTAGAGATGGTTCAAAACACAAATATAATAAATGTTGGAGTTTATAGACCAAATTAAGCATTGGTCAGGGTCTTCCAGGGGATGTCCATATGTTCAGCTGAAACTTTTGCGATCGGATTAGCGTTGGATTGGATTAGACATAATAATATATCCAAAGCAGTTATTTTTTCTTATTCTAAAAGTGCTTTAAAAGACACCAACAAAATAAGTATGGATGGCAAGCTATATTTATTTAGAAACTAAATCCAAATTAATAGACAATTTCTGCTACAATTGTAGATAAGACACGTCACAAAAAGAAAGTAGTTTGGTTAAACCAAAGAACAGTTAAAAAAAAAATACATAAATAAAGTAATTTTAAAAAGTTATAACTGGGTTAATTTTAAAATATACAACAATTCAATCTAAATTAAGTATAGAAAAAAAAGAAATAAAAATATAAAAAATCATCTTTACAAATACACATTAAAATACGCATATAAAAATATAAAAAATCATCTTCACAAATACACATTAAAATACTCATATGCAACCAAGAAAATATTCATTAGTATAATAATAGTTAAATTATTATCTACCGATCGCCCTGCAGTTTTTTGTTCAATTCATCTAACGTGTAAAATGTATCCATTAATAGCAAGTTTTTTACTTGTTTTTTAAACAGCGAAATTGTAGAAGCTTCTTTAATTTTTTTTTGGTAACATATTGAATAATTTGCAACCAAGATAATGACAAGTTTTTTTAACGAATTCGTGGTTGTGTTTATCGACACTAAAGAAGTTTTTGTTTCTAGTTGAATACGAATGATATGAGCTGTTTAAAATAAAATTAGTTTGATGTTGGTATATATACACTAAAATTTTATATATGTAAATGCTGGTTACAGTTAATATTTTATTATCTTTAAACGCATTTCGGCAAGTTGCATTGTAGGGTAAGTCGAAGATTAAGCGGACTAAACGTTTTTGCATAATTAGTACCCGTTCTAGATCCTGCGCACTTCCCCATATAGCTATACCATATGAGAGGGCAGAATATGCGTTAGCATAATAAACAGTCACAAGATTCGATTTGCTCAGGGAGTTTTTAAATGATTTAATCATAAAGTAGCATTTGTTTAATTTATTGCAAACATGGTCTATATGAAGGTTCCACTCAAAGTGGTTGTCAATAGTTATTCCCAGAAGTTTTGAGCTACTGCTAAAAGGAAGAGGGGTGTTTTTAAAAGTTATGTTAACGTCAAGTGGTTTACGCTGTTGCTTGGTTTTTAATTCCATTAAAACAGTTTTAGACAAATTAATAACAAGATTATTTTTGTTGCACCAGTTTGAAAATTCCTGAAGGGTTTGGTGTATTTTTTCCCGGAGACTATCCTCACTGCTCGCATAGACGACAATAGTTGTGTCATCCGCGAACATGAAGACCAGTCCACAAGTTATGTATTCAGGAAGATCATTAATAAATAACAAGAAAATCAGTGGGCCCAAGACACTGCCCTGTGGAGTACCCATGTTGAATTCTTGTGATTGAGAAAAAATATTTCCTAGTTTAATTTTAAACCCTCTTTTTGTAAGAAAAGATCTTAAACATTGATTAAGCGGATCTCTAATGCCTAACTTTTCTAGTTTTTGGTAAACAAATGCCGGGTCTAAAGTGTCGAAAGCCCTTGTTAAGTCAAAAAGCAATGCAACCACTTTTTCACCCTTATCAAGTTTATTATAAATACATTGTACAAAGTCAATACTGGCTGTTTCTGTTAAATGCAGAGCCCTAAATCCATGTTGACATGGCGTAAGAATTTTATATTTTTTCAAAAATGAATTTATTTTATTAGAAATAACCTTTTCAAAAATTTTGGAGAAACTGTTTATTAATTAGATTGGGCGATAGTTTTCGATAGAAAGAGGATCGCCTTTTTTAAAAATCGGAATAACGTTTGCTTGTTTTAATCTAGAGGGATAAATGCCCTCCCTTATTGACAAATTGATGAGAAAAGCTAGGCAAGAAACCATTTTGTTAGAACATTTTTTTATCAAGGTGATTGGAATTTCATCAGGTCCCACTGATCTCTTATTAGGCAAAGCCTTAAGTGCGGTCTCAACTTCACTTTGAGTTACTTCCGAACACTGAAGTGAGCTAAAAGATTTTCCTGTTGTAGTACAATTGTTTGATAGTACTCCGTTAAAATGAAAATTTAATTTATCTGATACTACTGTTGATAAATATTGACTGAAGGTATCCGCTATTTGCTTAGTATCTGTTAAAAGCACGTCGTTATTGTAAACTTTTCTTATTGACTGTTTAGATTTTCTTGCAGCTTTTCCACTAATGCCATTAATTATATTCCAAGTCATGTTCGTTTTATTTTTTGAGTTGTTAATTTTATTATTATAATGTTTTTCTTTTTCCTTTTTAATTTTAAAGTCAATTTCCTTTTTTCGATATTTATAAATTATTTTCATTTGTTCATTACCGGTGCGTTTTTGTAGCCAATGTAGATTTTTTAGATCTGACATATCTTGTATCAAAGATTCTGAAAGTTTAATTTTTTGATTGAAAAATATTTTGTTTTTACTTTTAGAAATAGTTTTTAATGGGCAGCTGACTTGGAAGCACCAGTCGACTGTTTGGAAAAAGACTTCAAAATTTTTGTCGATATTGTTATCAGTAAGGTCAATATTGGATCTGTCAAACCAGAAATTAAACTCATTTATTGTATTACTATTTATTACCTTAACGCACTGTTTGCTACTTCTTGCACTGCATCGTCTTTTAAATATAAGAATTGTTTTGAGAAATATTGTAGATTAACTGACAGTGATGATCAGAAAAACCAGCATCAAAGTTTTTAAAAATAAAATTATCAGGTTCTGACGTAATAATATAATCTATTCCTGAAATACTAGTAACATTATTTTTGTTGGTAAATATTCTAGTTGGCTCTTTTAATATTGATGTTAAATTAAGAGAATCTAATTAAGCATTCTAAAGACTTTGGTATCCTTGCTGTTGGGCAATCGGTGAATATTTAAATCAGCACAGAGTAATATATGCGGAAATTCCTGTAGAATTTTTGTCAATAATTCCGAAAATATTTCCAGAAACGCTTCATAGTCTGTTGACGTGCCAGGTCTGTACACAAATAAGACGCAATAGTTTTCATACTGGATTGCTGAACACTCCAGTAACATTTCAATTGAATATTTATTAAATTTATTTAAAACTTTACATTTTTGCGCTATTTCAGTTTGTGCAAAAATAACAGTGCCGCCATGTTGATGGTAACTTCTACTAAACTCACATAGTTTAAAATAATCATTAGGCGTGTAAAAATTTAGATTTTCATCACTTAGCCAGTGTTCTGATAAACACAAGAAAGTCGGATCATATTGTTTTGTACTAAGTTCTAAAAGGTTTATTTTATTTGACAAATCCTGTACGTTTAAGGGCCGGTTTATCAATGGAGGGATACCCCTCGAGTTAGAGATAGCCCGGGGCTAAAGTTGTCAAAACTGTTTATCCATCCAAGGTTAACTGCAAACTCGAGGGTTAACCCTAGGCTAACTTGACCCGCGCTCGGACGGCAGGGTAACGTATTTAGCTCTGTGTTAACCATAAAATTTTGAATTATTTTAAAGTGTTTTTTTTTTATTTTGGTTGATTTTTCTCAAAAGCATAACATATAAATTGTGTACTTAATTTTATAAGTGTTAAATACGATGTTCCGAAATTTTTACAACAGCAGTGGCGATACTTCATATGGTGTGAGGCTGAGATGATGGAATTCCCCACAGACATGGAGATTTTTACAATGGGAGCAGTCTACCAAGCAAGCCTCAAATATTTTTTCTATGAGCAAGATAATGTTTAATAGAAAAGCACTCCATGAATAACCCAATAAATATCCCACCCGCCAACAGAGCTATACCTACTATTTGTACCGAGCCACAATACAGACCCTCTGGTGTCATCAATATGTGTACCAGTATTATTATAATTCTAATTTATGTATATAGTTTTAAAACTTTTTATATTTATTTAAAAATGCAAAATAAAAAGTGAATGTACTTCAAACACTGAGTTTTTAAATGTTTATTTGGGGGCCCCTGAAAAATTACTAATTTCTTTTGTTATACAACAGTGTTTTAGGAATCAGAAATAATCAACAATTAACTTACAGAGTAAGATCAAAATAAAATACTGAAAGAGCACTTTTATAATTAAAAAAAATATATGATACAGAATAAATAATATATAAAATGAAGGTTTTGAAACAACTTCTGGTCAGCCAGGAAACCTCTTGCTCTGCACAGGGTGTTTGTAAATCAGTCATTCCGGGATAACAGTTTCATGTGCCAGAAACTAGTACCATTATTTCTTGTTGACGTACATTGTTAATATTTCTTCATTAGAATGCCCAAGTTTAGAGAAGTTTATTTGTTTTCTTGCAAAGACATGATCTGTAACAAACATAAAATAGGTGTAGTAGTTTAAAAATAAAGTTAAAAAATGCAGCATGATCCAATATGGACATTAATCCATTTGCTTTTAACTCATTTTATCTCTTAAATTATGTAATGTATAAATCTAGCTTTAATAGGTCGATAGGTACCTATAGATGCATTTTTATTTTAAGTACAAGTAGGTACAAGTACAACAGAAACAATTTACAAATTTGGAGCTACATGCTAATTTTTATGGAGCTAAACTATTTTCATCATACGTAGTAAATACTTACTGGCTAGAGTACAATAACTGAAGAAGGTGAATCAAAAATATATCCGTTTTGATAGCCCTGGATGAATAAATTTTTTTCAAATAATTTTTTTAAATGAAACACCCAAAACCAAAACATATGATTATAACCACAAAATGTCCAAAATACCATAGACTATCAAATAAGAAGGGAAAACTTAGATGGTCGATTGTTATCAGCATTGCCAACCTACGAGTTTCGGAGCTCTGGGTTAAAATGATGGATAAACACTTTTCTCTTTAGCTCGAGGGTTATCCCAAGGTTAGAGTTGGCCCTGGGCTAGCTAACACGACGAGATACCCCTCCATTGATAAACCGGCCCTAAATGTAGCACAGACCAGTTACAATTTTTGTGTGTGTTACTTACTGTGTTGTTACTGAGGTGGAGGCTTGATTCTGAAAATTTCTAGGAAGTACGTATCTCCTGACTCATGCACCCTCAGGCCATATGGAAGGGGTGTACACTTTGTCCACATAGGTTATCGGAAAAGATACTTTAAAACTTGACGAAACCTACGAATTCACCTTTTTGGTTAACTTTTCACACTGAAATTCGATTTCGGGAGAACTATTTTTTAGGAAACTTGCTAACATTTCAGCCGTTGTTTTGGGGTCACAACGATAAACATGAAGGTAGCCGAGTTTTGCAACAGTTTTTATAGAATTATTGCCCGCGCAGTTTCCGATCACCACTCTACGATTTTTAGTAGCGCGTGTGTTTTGTTTACCCATATGATTTTGTAGGCGAGCGGTACGGGGAACTATGTTATCAGTTCCTGCATTCTGATGATTTTTACGTTGGTGGTATTCACGTTGTTGGCGCTTATCGCCTGTCGGATTTTGGCTGTTTGGCGCCTGATTGATTGTTCCGCTGATGGGAGTCTCATTTTGCAGCATTTTCGAGTAACTCGGCTTTGACAAATCTACGCTTGGTGGAGCTATGGTTTTGTTCTCGGAATTACTTTGGGATCTTAGTAACTTAATTAATGTTTTTTGGTCTTTAAGATGGCTTTCCATATTACTTATGATCTTAAGCTGACATTCATGCTTAGCTTTAATTACATTAAGATCTGATCTAACCTGTATACAGGAGCGCTTTGAGCACCATTCGTCTATGTTTACATTTATACTGTCATGGAAGACCTCTCCCTCTTCAATCGTATTAACTTGAAATTTATCACAGGGGCACTTATTTAAGAGCCACTTTTGTATATTATATAACACTTCATTTGATTCTTGATTTGCTGGTAACTTTTTAAACATTAAAAGCTCCACTAATTCTTGCTTTTTTAACTTATTTAGTTCACTACCATAAACAGTCAACCTATCGGTCGCCATCTTTTTTCGCACATCTCTTATTAAAAGAGAAAGTAAAGAAATAGAATTATGTTGGAAAAAAATAGAGAGAGAAATAGAATTATGTTGGATCCCTAGTCATTCAAATATTAAATTTAATGATATGGTAGATAAAATTGCAAACTTCGGCAGAGGGGAACCTCCACGAAACATAAAACTTAGTTACAAAGAATTTTATCCGAAACTCAAAAATAATCTATGGAAGGCTTGGCGTATCAAGTGGAATAATATGGGAGCAGAAAAAGGTTTTTTATAGCTCACATTATGTCCATAAATTAAAACTTAACAGAGGTAAAATAACTACAATGTGCAGACTTAGAAGTAACCATTGCTCCTGAGGTGAAATAACTACAATGTGGAGACTTAGAAGTAACCATTGCTCCTCAGCCCATCTTGGAAAACTTAATGTTTTACCTACCAGAACTTGTGAATGTGGACATCATGGAAATATCAATCATTTTTTATTCAATTTTATTTGACACCAGAGGAATTCACAAATACTTTATAAATCACTCATTCAAGGTTAATTTTCATTACCTATTCATTTGGATTCTTTTTGATGCTTTAATCGCTTCTTCTGCTAAACTTATGCATATATTTTAGTAACATTTCTGACCCTCTTTACTGAGGCAGGAGGCACCCTACCAGGTCCAGTTAGTTAATCACCATTCACCGAAAAGCTGGCCGAATTGCCCTTAGCTGCAGTGGCTATAAAAGAGTAAAAGCAATCAGTCAATCAATTTTAAAATTGACAAAAAACAAAATAAGCGATTTAAAACTATACTTATTTGACAACTTTTTTACAGTAGTGCAATTTAAGTATTTTGGCTCCTAGTTTATATAAGAAAATATCAGAGACTCTTCGAACGTTAAGTTCAATTTTCTAAGCAGAGACTCGATAAAAAACTCTGACAAATATTTGACCTCTTAACTTGTTGCTTTACAGAGAAACCACTAAACATCTATGAAAAACCGAATTCCGCCCGTATTACACAAGGTTTAGTACTTGTTGGGTATATGTGGCTTGTAGTATCTCCGTAAGGGTGGAGTTCCATATTAAATGCTAGGTCCATTTTAGGGCCTTTTCCTCTATTGACAATCATATTTATCTTGTCCAATAAAACAAGTTCTTATTTCAACTTAAAGTTAAGTACTTATGTGACTTTATTTGTATAGTTTTGAAACCCTTTAAAATGCTTTCTGGAGCCTTTTGTTGAAATTTTTTGCGCCTCCTACACTAAAAAGCTTCTAAGCTAATGCATTCTACGAAACGAAAAGAGTAGCTGTAGCTGTGAAAAGTTTTCCGAAAAGTAAGTAAAAATCATAGCCATCGCCCGAATCCGTGTTTTTAAAATTCGTCACTTGTTTTTTCAAAACTTACCTTTTTACTTTTATAATATTTAGCCAGTAATTTGTGTGTTCTACAGGGTATCCTGGCCTTCTCTCCGTTGAACTTTTGTGAATTTATTATTGGCAGTATAACAAAAGTAGTAATTTATCATTTATTGTAGGCAAAAAAATTTATTTTGGTGATATAAATTTTTTTACAGGTAGAATTTTTTTTTATAACAAGTATAGGGTGTCCCAAATTCAATGTTTTTGGAGGGTTTTAAGTATTTCGAACAAGGGTACGCACCCCCTTGCAGCTTCAATCTGAAGTCTGGCAACATGTTAGAATACATTTAAGTGAAGTGTGAGGTCTTGTGGAAATCCGCCACGTTACAGTCCATTTCATAATTTTTGACATAACTTTTTGACAGTTACCAGCTGGTATTCACAAGAATAACGAAACAAAAAAGTTTTCCCAAAAATAATTAAATGAACTGTAGGTCTGCAGGTATGATGATTGTCAAAATTCACAGTGTAAAAAAGTAATACATTTTTACCTTCCTAGCCCGCGCAGCAATGGCTAGAGAAGTTATTGTTTCGATAAAAAAAAATATTTTGAGATAACGCCGAAAATATGTTGATCTATATTAGCAAAATTGTCATGACGTTAGTTTGTATGCGTGTGTGTGTCTGTCCGTAATACGATAGCTCCTAATTCGCTGAACCGAGTTTCATGAAATGTGTAGGTTCAATAGTGTACAATACTTTAAAGAGCTGATTAGATTTTGGTCAAAATCCATCAATGCTAATGACAGTTTCAAAATTGCAAATATGCTTGCTCTTAACTTTCGGAAAATAGTGGGCGTTACAGTCAAACAGCTATTATAAAAACGACTAATTAAGCTTTCTTTGCAGAACAAAAAACCTAAATAATCTGAAAAACATAATAAGGTCTTATAATAAGGCCCGGCCGATAATAAGGCCCAAGCGAATGTCAAAAACCAAAAATATCAATTATTAGCTAAAAATGTATCTATTTTTTTAGAATTTTCAAACTGCATGAAATTTTGAAAATTTTGGGTTTTGTTTTTTTTTTTAATTTGAAAAATACTACAAAATTTTTTTTAGATCTGTTCATTTATTTAATTTTGGAAAATTATTTTAGAATAATATATTTATTATAATTATTATATTAAAAATTGTATTTTCCTCTTCTTGTGGGTAAAGTTAAGGTGACCAACTAACCTAATCCTACTGATTACTGTACTCTCCTCTTTTTCTAGGCAAAGTTAAGGAGAACAACTACCAACCTGACCTATTACTACAAATTTCTCTTTTTGTAGACACAGTAACCCAATATATTAGGTACTCGTACTGTACAGGGTGTTCCATTTCTGGTGTTATTAATGGGAAACTTAGGTATTTTAAAAGGTAGAGATCTGGGGCCCTCAAATTTCGAGACCTAAAAAAAATTACAAAAGTTTTTTTCCAGCCCTTGTATTTTTGGAGCTACGAGGGAAAATTCAAAAATTTGGAATTCTCAAAATCGGTCATAGCTTTGTTATTAGTTCAGGTATTTCGATTTTGTTAAAACTTCTCTGCAGAAAATTGATCCTCTCAATAAAATGTCAAAATTTTTGGTCCGGCGCCGGCTAGCCGGATTCGAGATTTCAGAAAAAAATGAATAATTTAAATACTGAGCTAGATTTTTTTAAAAAGTTTTTGCTTTATATTTGATCCCCAATTAACCCCAAGCTATAATTTAAAAAAAAAATCCAGGTCCGTATTTTGTTTCTTCATTTTTCTCTGAAATCTTGAATAATTTTGTATAATTTGAAAAAAGAATAGACATCACCACCCTTTGCGAGTTCTTAGGTCTACGAAATAATTATGCAAAATTTGTTGCCTGTATCACAAAACGCTACTTTTCTTTGAAATAGAGCTTAAAGCAAAAAAAAAAGTGTGCGGTTCTTCTTTTTTGTAAGCTTTCGAATGAGATACCAGAGAACGGGTCCCTTGCAGTGGCGACTGCTACAGGGAGGGCAACGGGGCAGTGCCCTCCCAAAACTAGACAACAAACAGTATTTTTAATTGATTTATTTAAAAAAAAGTTAAATCTTCATTACGACATGATTGTCTAGTTCTTTTTATTATCTGTGTTTAACAACAAGTGATTAATTGGGTGAACTTGTTTAGCGTAAATAATAACAAGCCGGCAACGCCGCGTGGGGCAAAGTTTCAATTTCACCCGTTTTTCAGCTGGTTGTGAGTGGATGTTCTCGAGCGGGGGCGGGAGGAATATTTGTTTGAAGTTGAAGTCGGCCATCATCATCGTGCGGAAACGTGCGTTGCCCTTCTGCGCGTGGCCGGTTCTATCCTTAGTGAAAAGCCTTGCCGGTCGAGTGTCATTGTTTGTTTTTGTTATTGTTTGTTGTAAAATGGAAATAAATACCGTTGATTACATAATTACCTGTGCAAATCTAAATACGTTGGCATATGAACTTCGATTACAAATAAAATCTTTAGGGCAACATAGACCGGACCTAAAAATTAATCAAAATTTTAGTGCAAGTAATGTCGAGGGGTGTTCCAAAAAAACTTCTTGTAGAAAATTTAATAAAAAATTATACGATGCTGAAAACTGGTTGTGCGGTTGTGAAAAAAGAAATGCTTTTTTTGCTTTATTTGTCTTGTTATGAACAACCCACGAAGTGATCCTGCGTGGGTGGCAAAAAGGAATTAGTGAAAAGTTAAAAAGACACAAAGTAAGTGGTATTCATTTAAATAACCACAGAATTTTCTCTGCTAGGCAAGACCGATATTAGGTGCGAACTGAATAGTGCTTATAGGCAAAACATTACCGAATATAATGAAAATGTGGCAAAAAATAGACATATACTTATTAGGTTAACAGACTGTTTAAAATTCTGTGGGATTTTTGAGGTTGCTCTACGGGGGCCATGATGAATCTGAAACTGGTGCTAATCCGAGCACTTTGCTGCTTGTTTGTAAAATGCTAAAATAAAATTGTTTAAGTAGGTAAGTTTTTTATCTCCTTTTCCATGCAATATAAATCACTGGTCCCTTTGTACAAAATTGTACGTGAGCAAACTCTCGGGGGGTTCGGTTCGGTTCGATTTTGTTTAAAAGAAAACGAATATTGACCTGCTAAAGAGTTGCATCTAAAGTCGCCATCCTCACACACAATCACTTTTAATTTCGATTTTGTCGAATATTTTTACTAATTGAGATCTTGTCCCTCTCTTCAAGTAGAGTGAAGCGAAAAGCTTTTAGACGGACACTCTCGTTCTCTTAAAGAGGGAATAAGAAATCAAGCGTCCTGGAGCTTGTGTAAGCTTAAAAGCGCCTTTTAGAGGCCTAGAGGCGCTGCAGAGGGAGAGTGGCCTTAAAACGCGCGCGTTCTGATGCTGTTTTATTTATTTGGGATTTTATTTAAGAATTTTGAACAGAATACAACGATTGGATTTACTTTTTATTTTACAAATGGACAGGAGCATATATAGGAAGGGCTAGAGACCAATAGAGACCCTTTCTCTTTAACAAAGGACCCAGCACACTTATCATGGGTTTTTGGTTGGCATATTAATTCTGTCCTGATCATTTTTAAAATTGACCAAAAAAAAAACGTATGACTAGTTCCCAAGATTATTAGATTAGGGGGTTTAAATTTGTATATCATATATGTGTTAAATGTCAAAAGTCACAGAATTTTACAGGTAGAATTTTTTTTTGTTAGGATGAACGAACCGTTGACGAAACATTTAACAGCTTTTTTGCAATAAATACCTAATAAAATGGTTCGTTTATGCCACATAACAAATTCTGTGAGTCATTTTTTGAAGTGTAAGAAATGAAATTAAACAAAAACAAACATTGCTTGCTAATATTATTTTTAAGTAATAATTTTTGTCAAGTCAAAAAGTCAATTTTACCGGTTTAGAGACAACCGAGGCGTGGCTCGATCGCCGATTTTTGTACACCAAAAGGAAATACCTACGGTACAGTACCTACGGTATTTTCTGGTATTTCCCAGTATTTCCTCAAATTTCAATGGTATTTCCCAAGCACCTACCGGTATTTCCTAGTATATTTCCCAGTACTTCCCAAGTATTTCCTGGTATATTCCCTAACCTGTACACCAAAAGGAAATACCGTGCACTAGAAGTGTTGATTTTCGTTACTTTTGAATACTCGTTACTAATCGTTACTCGACTAATAAGTAATCATTTTATATATTCATTACTATCGTTACTTTCATTACTGTAACTGTATTCAATTCAATCAGACAATTAGTGCGAAGTTCTCGACTGTCGTTAATTCGAAGATCATTTATTTGTAGGTATATTTTTGTTGTTGATATTATGGAAATATTTGATTGAAATTTTTAAAATGCGGGCTAAAATTTAAAAAATAAAGGTAGGAATTACGTAGGAACTGTCCTGTGTACAATTTTGTTTTACAAATCTAATGTCTTACATACAAAGAAATACATACTTAAAATCTAAAAATAAATAAAAATAGAGAGAAATACTAAAATAATCAAAGGAATTAAAGTAACGAAAGTAATCATTTAATTATCGGATCGGTATTCGTTACTCCGTTATTTGTCGAGTAACGAGTACTTGAGTAACGATTAGTTACTTTTTCAACACCTCTACCGAGCACCCTAGACATATCTCGAGATACTTCTAAACCGGTTTCGGGTCATTAATTAATCATAATTGCCAGTGATATTAGTGTTATAAGTACGAATTTATTGGTACTAGTAGTAGTAATAGTTGGGCTGAGAAGTGGGTGCGGCAACTAGGCCAGAGATGGCCCTTTTTGCCGTGCTGCTGGAACTGTGCAGCTGTAAACTTTATGTCCTTTTTTTAAAGCTTTTATTTACATACTTAGATTAAATTTGCCGCCGTAATAGCCAAGTTTAACAAAACATTTCCAAACTACTAAGAACCTTCTATTTTTGAAATATGTATTAGAAAACTTGGCTATACTTTTATCTCAATTCTTTGTCCAAAATACGACTTTCAGGTCCTTGACTTTTTTACATTTATATAGTTGCCTCGCTTTAAAGAAGCCCTTACGCTCTACACTAAAGCTTCCGACAAGCGAATCAAAGGAACCGACTGTCAGCGGCTTAGCGTGCGGTTTTCTACCTTTAGTTGAGACCAATTATAATTAGACCTTAAAATGTTGGAGTTTTTAAATTTTTTCGTTTTGTTTTATTATAGTTTCTATCAGTCTGCCAAAGCTTAGCTCCCTAGCGTTTCTGAAAGTAGGCAATGTTACTTTTACATATTTTATCAAGTTAGGGCCTGGAAGTAAATAAAAATTTTGGGATTTTTGATTTTTTTGAAAGTAGAATTTTGATGATCTATACATGAATGAGTGGGAAATTTGACGTTTTTTAAAATTCCGTAACTATTTTACTTCTTTATGGAAGTGCATGAGACTTGTTTAACTCTATAGATAGGTTAAATATAGGCTAAAATGTTTCAAGAAATGTGCTGCAGCCGTGTGCGCGAACGTGCAGTGGCCCCCACATAGACGTGAAATATAATATATTGAACATCATCATCATGGGCGAAGTTAGGTCATCAGATCTGGGGGTGCTAAAGCCCCTCGTCTCGTTATATCTCATAGTGAAATATGTTTTGTATTGTAAGGTATTGGGTCAAGATAGAAATATTTTATAGTGTCAGATAAAAGTATCATACAAATGAACCCTGAAAGCAAAGTTAAAATAAAAGAAAGCATAATAGTCCAATTTTATTGAAGAAACAGCTTCTTATTTCCTGTTTTAATATATTCTTCCAGAACATTTGAATATTTGCAAGAGCTAAAAAACTGAATCGATCTTGACCCATGGACGACCTTTCAAATTATTTTTAGGGGCTAACTGAATTTTTTGGAGGGGGCTTATTCCCCAAGCCCCCCCCCCCCCTAACTTCGCCCATGATCAACATAAGTCGCTATATTCCTAACGTCTGTACAGGGAAGCCACTACTAATATAGGATGGTGGGTCAGGTTCCTGCAAATTAAGTTTCGATTTTTTTTTGTGGCGCTCGCTGTATTGTTCTAATTCCTTAACGTTTGTGTCCTATCTCTTAAATTTTCTGGAAATAATATTACGAATGGCGAAACGGGAAGATGGGATTCCCTCAGGACGCAAATGGACTGTCTCAAACACTCAAGAAATACAATATTAATCAGCTCTGAGAGGGCAACCGGGTGCATTACGGTAATGGACAGTGTTTTCGCTTTTTCTGTATTTGATACGTGTGTGTCGCAGTATATCGACCACCAAAGTACGTCTACTTCACATAATTTCTTCTTTCGAGGTTTTTTCCTTCTAATAGTTGTGAAGATCAAAACGAAAATAGCTTGTCCTGTGATAAATACGCAAATTTTTGAATGTAATATTTTTTGATTACGAAGGTTGTATATACAGCATATACAGCTGGAATAAAGCAGTAGATAACTTTTAAAGACTTTATTGTTTCTCGAAAATTAATACACTTTTGCATGCGTACAAACCAGTTGTCAAAGCTGTAATTCCGCTCGTTTGTTGGCATTGTCAAAATTGCATTCTTAAAAGGCGTCGACTGCTTCCTTTAACGACTGAAATCCTTGACCATTCTTTGATTTTCAGAAAAGTATAAAAATCGTTGGGTCGCATGACGGGACTGTTCGACGTTTTGTTAGGTTAAAAATTCAATGGTTTTCTGTGTTTTGTGCGAATTTGCATTGTCTTGGTGGAGGATGATTCGTCGTTTGTGGTTCGTTATTTAAAGCTCAGCGATGACTTTCAGACTAACAGTCCTTTGATCTTCCCAAGCAATTCTTGCTATATGACCTTCTTTTGAGACAAATGTTGCGACCATCATTTTGAAAACACTTCAAGAACGGATGACTTTTGTTGGCTTTTCTTCATCTTGGAACACCCAAATAGACGACTAACGTTTATCTTACTCATGTAAATTCACGATTCGTCACCACTGATACGTTTTTTAAGTTTCCAGTCTCAAAGTGTTCTATAGCTTCTTTCTGTTCTTCGGTTGACAGATGCAGTATCCAGCGGGAAAGTTCACTCTTACCCCTAATTCTTAATGCAAATTTTGTTGAATTGAGTTCTTTGAATTCTCCAATGAAGCCTCAATCTCGCGATGTGTCACATGTCGATCTTCCGTGATGAGCATGTGCCCAGCATTGATGTTTTCCTGGACGACAGCCTTTTTTGTTGCACCTGGCCTTGGATCGTCGCTAAGGCTGATCTGTCCACGCTTGAATTATTCATACCAACGAGAAACTCTCGACTAATGTGGTACTTCATTACCGAAAACAGATATCAACTGGGCAAGGCATTCTTGTTGAGATAATTTTCTTCGAAAGTTGTAAAAAATTATAGCCCGAAATTGTTCTCGGTTTAATTCTATTTTTCGACTGATTTGTTAACTCAAAAAACTCACTTTAGTTATAAAATTGTTGGCCACTTTCTCACTTCGGCTCATCTTAAGTTTTAACTTAAGTTTAAGTTAAAACTCAAGTCCTAAGTAGCTTGCTGATGTTAAGATAAGTTGTAACTTGGCTAAGCAATTCACAGAACACAAAATAGTTTAAATGCTCTCTTTTGGCCAACAAAAAAAAGTTTTGAAATTATTCCGTCACTTTCTTAATTTTTTTAATGGTTTGTTTTCATTTTAAAATAAAAAAAAAATAGTATTGAAAACCACCAATGTGTGTTTAATATATTAAATAAAACATATTACAAAGAAATTTTATACTTCTTTTAGTTAATATTATGAATAGGTAGTAGATACTCAAGTATTTGTAAAGTTTTTTACATAGGCAATATTATAGAAAACTACCTATGTGTGTTTAATATATTAATTTAAACATAATTATTACAAATAACTTTTTAAATATTTGAAAAACGGCATAAACTAAAGTTTTATACTTGTTCTAGATAATATTATTAATAGGTAGAATGATACTCAATAGTATTTGTAAAGTTTTTTACTTAGGCAATATTATTGAAAACTACGTATGTATGTTAAATATATTAAATAAAATATATTACAATTTACTTTAAATATTTATTAATGATTTTTAAAATTATCTTTCAAGAAAAAAAAAACATTTTATTCGTCGTCTAGACTGGAAAAATAATCTGCTGTCTTATCATTGAGCCTTGAAACGCGGCAGGAATATTTTCCTCCCAGGCGGGTATTTCAGGAACCTGATCCTCTTGCATAACCCTTTCAAATAAGGAATGCACACGATACAATCACTGCCAGAGTAGTTTCAAGTTTCAGCCTGCATCCATATGCCAAAATGGGGAATCTTCTTTTTATAATTCCATTAACTCTTTCAATAAGGGCCCTTGTTCTTATGCGTGCTTCATTATACCTCTCTTCTGCTCTATTTGCTGGATTGGGTATGAAGGTTAACAAGTATGACCTTCTAAAATACCCACTGTCACCTAAAAAAAACTCAATTTATAAGCAACGAAGCTCCTACAATGAATATGGAAAAATATTTTAATTTAAAAAACCCTCTCAACAAAGTTTTGTAACCTTCCTTCCTTTGTTGTTTCGTATGTGAGCAACAAGGATCGCGATTAAGGGACTAATCCAAGAAATGTGCTAAGATGCGTATACCCCTTTACAGAACTATAAATCCAGCTTATTTTTAGAATGTTTTATACAATGACAAACTAAAGAAGTCATCTCGAAGAGCAAGCGTAGACAGCAACGGCAGGTGTTTTTGTTTATTTTACGGTGATTTTTTTTTTAAATTTTAAATGAAAACAAACCAAGACCAACACAAAAATAGAGGCCACGACCCTGAAAAAATCAACTGTTCTCCCGGGGCTGAATTTTACATTGGGTCTTATGGGAGGTCAGAGGTTTTTTTATGATATTTTCAAAATGGCACTACAGATTTCCGCAAAATTTCACTTAAATATTCTCAGACACCGTCCCGATATTCCACCAAAGATTTGTAAGGAAGCAACATGATTAAAAGGTTAAAATCTTTAAGATTTAGCATTCCTTATTTTGAATTTAAATTACCCGCCATGTACCACATGCCAACTGTTATATTTGATATGTATTTGCCTTTGTCATATGTGATTGTCACATTCGCTTCTGCTTTAAACTTAATTTTTGTGTAAGCTAATGAAGCGGCTATGAAAAATTAGGGCTTACTATACATTTAAAAAAAAATGTTCTGCCAGAATAAAGTAATAACAATCTCAAAAACGGCTTTATTTAAAAAAAAGTCAAATATCCATGAACCGCCATTCCAACTTCAATATTTTAAAGACAATCAGCTGTGTCGTAACGTGACCATCAAAAAAAAATCAGCCCCGGATGTGACGTCAACAAAGTGGAGGATCGTGGCCCGTCCATTTTGATAGACCAGGGCTATCAAAACGGACGGGCCACGATCCTCCACTTTGTTGACGTCACATCCGGGGCTGATTTTTTTTTGATGGTCACGTTACGATACAGCTGATTGTCTTTAAAATATTGAAGTTAGAATGACGGTTCATGAATATTTAATTTTTTTTTAAATAACGCCGTTTTTGAGATTGTTTTTACTTTATTCTTGCAGAACAATTTTTTTTGAATGTATAGTAATCCTTAATTTTTCATAGCCGCTTCATTAGCTCACACAATAATTCAGTTTAAAGCAGAAGCAAATGTGACAATCACAGATGACAAAGTCAAATACATGTCAAATATAACAGTTGGCATGTGGTACATGGCGGGTAATTTGAATTCAAAATAAGAAATGCTAAATCTTGAAGATTTTAACCTTTTAATCATGTTGCTTCCTTACAAACCTTTGGTGGAATATCGGGATGGTGTCTGAGAATATTTCACTGAAATTTTGCGAAAATCTGTAGTGCCATTTTGAAAATATCATAAAAAAACGTCTGACCTCCCATAAGACAGCCCCGGGAGAACAGCTGATTTTTTTAGGGTCGTGGCCTCTATTTTTGTGTTGGCCTTGGATAGACCTGAACAAACCATTAAAAATGACAAAAGTGACGGAATACTCAATGTATTTTTTTTGTTGGCCAAAAGAGAGCATTTGAACTATTTTCTGTTCTGTGAATTGCTTAGCCAAGTTACAACTTATCTTAACATCAGCAAGCTACTTAGGACTTAAGTTTTAACTCAAACTTAAGATAAGCCGAAGTGAGAAAGTGGCCCAGTGGCCCTCTATGTATCGCACTGACGTTTTAAATTTAGGTTAGGTAAAGATTGAGGTTAACTTTTAGTAACGACATTTAGGGTCACTGCATCCTGGAAACCTGGCGTCTCCCAGGGGTAGCGACACGAGTGTCAAAACCGTACTCAAAATTCCATAGACGTTCGTGAAAAATACTCATTTTTATACAGTCTGAGAAAAAAAAATGTTTTAATAAAACTTAAAAAGAACTCGTTTTTATACAGCTTAAGAAATAAAAAATATGTTCCTTTAGTTTTTGGATTATGAATATTTTTTGTAGGTATATTTATTGTTAAAAATCATTTTCTTTTAAATTTTATTTGTGTTTTTTGTATAAAAATAATACGTAATAAATAAACAAACAGGACAGAAATACATTTGTATGTTAAATGTTTATTAATAATATTATAATATATCAAGGGATAAAATGAAGCTTTTATCACGAAGTTTATACGCTATTTTTGGCACTGTTTAGTTTATTTTTTAAGTTTTTTCCCATTTTTTGAGTGTTTTTAGGTTTTGTGGTTTTTTTAGTACCGTTTTATAGTTTTCGTAAGGTTCGGCTTTAATTACTAATTTTATAGTACATTTCATATATAATATTATTTTTCGAAAGCATAAACTTCGAAAATCATTTTCTTCAAACCGAAAATTGTTCGAAAACAATCTTTCCTCGAAAGGAAAATTATTCCAAAACGTTTTCTTCAAACAGAAATTTTTCGAAATCAGTTTCTTCAAACGGAAATTTGTTTGAAAACATTTTCTTTGAACGGAAATTTGTTCGAAAATATTTTTTTTAATAGAAATTTGTTCAAAAACATTTCTTTGAAAACAAATTTTTCCAAAAAAAAATTTTAGACCTGGCTTACCAAACTTAACACAACTCATATAGTTCGACTAATGGGGTCTTGTTCTAACAATTTTTCGAAACAAAAGCATCCCTGACTTCTTTCCCGGGATCCTAGAGGGTGTGAAACCAAACCGAACCAAACAAAACCTATTTTCGAAAAATGATTTCCCTAAATTAGCTTTCCGGTCCTCATTTTGGAAGGTTGAAATCGGTGTGACTCTAACCTTTCTCAATTGAGGACATCAGGGGGTATCTGGACCGGTTCGGATACGTTTGCGATCAATTGACAAAGTTTAGGAAAATACCAATTTCGACCTTCCCAAAGGAGGAAAGTAGACAAATTTTCAGACAGTTTACGATCCCGGGAAAGAAGTCAGGGTTTTTTTGAAAAATATGTTAGAAAGACCTTGCCTTAGTCAAATCCTATATGAATTGTGTTAGGTTTGGAAATCCAGGTCTAGAGCGTCTTTTTTCGAAAAGCTTACTTTAGAAGAAAATGTTTTCTATTCGAAGAAAATGTTTTTGAACAACTATTGCTTACGAACAAATTTCCCTTGGAAAACAAATTTCCATTCAAAAAAATAGTCTTCAAACTAATTTCCGTTTGAAAAAAATGTTATCGAACAAATTTCCGTTTGAAAAAAATGTTCTCGAACAAATATTCGAAGGAAGAAAATTTTTTCGAACAATTTTCCGTTTGAAGAAATGGTTTTCGAACAAATTTCCGTTCAAAAAAAATGTTTTCGAACAAATTTCCATTAGAAATTGTTTTCGTAAAAATTTCCGTTCGAAGAAAATGTTTTCGAACAAAGTTCTGCGACCCGTCGTGTTGCTACCCAAAAAAATACCTACCTTATTGGATGTTGATTTTTTAAAAACTTTTCTATGAGTGTGTGTGTGTGTGTGTGTACCTGTGTGTCTCTTGCTTTGTTTGGCAATCATTACAGCTACTTATGAGCTTTGTTTGGACCTTTTGTTTTTCAATCTTTTGTATTTTCGACCTTTTGTACTTTCGAACTTTTGTATTTTCGACTTTTTGTACTTTCGACCGTTTCTTCGCCGCCCGCTTTTTTTTGAACACTAATAAAAATAATAGTAGGTATATTATAAACCTAGCGCGTACAGTGTTTACTTTTAATCCCACGGCGGGAATTTTCATGCCCGACCGGAAGGAGGGCTATAATTTGCTAAGTGACTAAAAGGGACTTTAATGGCAAAGTTTATTTTTATGTACTAAAAATAATAATCATAAACCGAACCGAACCGAATCACTTACCGTACTTTAGTATTAGCATGTCAACCCCCCGTATATAATAAAACAGTGGGCAGTGATAGTTGTCATGGCATTACGTTAAACAAAAGTCAGTCAGATGCTAACAAACAATGTGGAAAAAATAATATTTATTTCATAACAAACTAAATAAGTTTAGTCGAGAAAAAGTTCGAATTACATTTCTCGAAGATGGAAAAAACAAGGGATCAAAGAATAAAGCATAATCTTACTTTGAGATGGCCATGGAAAAGGCCACCGAAGAAAGCAGCTTTCAGTACCGAAAATGATGCAATAAACAGAATTTCGAAAATTTCACCGAAAAGGTATTCCTGGTTTACATCCTGGAGAAGTCTAGAAAGTTAAATGCTTTGTTTATATGGGAGCAATATTCTATGCCGAAGGACACAATAACAATCGAAATGAACCAAGTCATCAGCAAAGTACAGTAAGCTACGGCAAGCTGGAAGCAACAAAATAAACGTTATCGTGTATATTCTTGATTCCTTTTTGTTTTTTGTATTATGATAAAATAAAATAATCCAAAAACCTATATTTTGCTTTTATGATTTTAAAGAAATTACTTTTAATCACTGGGGACAAAAAATACTACCTTAGCCCTTGGAAAAAGGGGTTAAACGTACATTATATACCCAGGGACTAAAGTGATACTTTTTATCCCGCGGCGAAATGTTTGTAGGCCGACCGCAGAGAAGGCTACAATTCGCTGAGGGATAAAAAGACACTTTAGTCAAGTGGTATATATATTATTTTTTGCAATTCTGGGCATAGTTTCATTCAAATTTTTAATTAAATTTTTCGAAAAGAAAGTCATCTCCACTGCACTATTGATTGGCCTATAAAACGTGACAACCAATAAAGTACCATTCATTCTCTGACGTTAAGTCAGTTGATATTTCTTAGATAGCCTTGGATAATACTTGGTTGTCAGGGTGTTGTCAAGGTACCATAAAATAACTGTTAAAATACAAACAACGCCGTGGAGATTTCTGCGATTTGCTAGTGCGTTCCCAAAAGTAAAAAAAATGGATATTGATATTGATACAGCTGCCGCAGAGGCAGTGAAGGCACTGCTGCCCGCTAAATCGGAGAAAATATATGAAAAACAATACAAACATTTCCTGGATTGGTGTCAAGCTAAGGTTGTTGCTGATGTTACACAGGAGAAGGTACTTCTTGCATATTTCTTCCATCATGCGAAAAATTTGAAGGCTTCAACGGTTTGGTCACATTATTCAATGATTAAATCAAAGCTGATCGTTGAAAAAAGTTTGGACATTGGAAAATATTCAAAATTGAAGGCATTTTTGAAAAGAAATGGGGATGGCTACCGCCCAAAGAAGTCTCGAATACTGGACATGGATCATATCCAGCAGTTCCTCCAGGAAGCACCAAATCAAGAATATTTGATGATCAAGGTAAAGTGAACTGTTTTTACATTATTTTGAACCATGTTAACGTCACTGATTCGAAATATCATTTGTTGCTATCAGGTTACGTAGTTTGTACAAAAAATTGTATTGCTACTTAGTAACTGAAAAATCTTTTTTTTCCAGGTGGCGTTGATAATGGGAGTTGCCGGTGCATGCAGGGGTGTTGAACTGTGCCAGCTACAGAATGAAGATGTTCAAGTCCAAGATTTTCATCTTGTTGTCACAGTTCGAAACACGAAAAATCAAACTGACCGATGCTTCATAGTGAAGAACTCCAAAGAAAGCAACGCTACAGACGTAGTGAAAATCTGTAAATCCTACATGGCTCTGAGACCAACAAATTTGACAATATCGAGATATTTTATTGGCTATAAAGACGGCAAATGTTTATCACAACCTGTTGGAAAGAATACTTTTCGGCTTTTCCCGCGAAAAATAGCTGCCTTCCTGAACCTGCCAGAGGCCGTTTCATACACACGACACTGCTTCAGGCGTACCTCTGCTTCCCTTTTAGCAGATTCTGGGGCGAATATTGACCAGCTCAATAGACACGGTGGTTGGAAAAGTGCTACCGTTGCTGAAGGGTATGTTGAGCAATCAATCGAAAACAAAAAAAATGTGGCGGATAAAATATTCAGTCAAAACTTGAGGACAGATGTCAAGAGTCATAAAAGCCAAGGCCAATCACGTACCGTAACAGTATGCAATTTTCCAGAACCTACAATCAACGAAGACAGAAGCACTGATCACACCGAACCAGCAATTTTCGGATCTCCACTGCAAAACATCAACCTCAACCAACAGCGAAGCGAAATCGATTCAGATCCACGATCATTGATTCATTTAGTTGGCTGTAGCGGCGCTATTTTGAATATCAATATAACAAACAATAATAATGTCAAATAACGTAGGAATGTATAGATTAGGCTAGGTAGTTTATTTTGATAGTGTATAGGCCTATTTTTAGATGCTCCCAAATACAAAAATACAAAATTTGAAAAAACCATGAATTCGGGTCCAGGGACTAAAATATTTTAGTCCCCGGGAGTAAAATATTTTAGTCCCCGGGATAAAAAGTACTATTTTAGTCCCTGAATTGCAAAAACTATATTTTTGGTTTTTTGCACTGTGTGGGTCCTAACACAGGGTCCTAATAAATATTGAAATCATAAAATCTTTAGTTTTTTTGGGTTTGTTTATTTGGACAGTCAAATGTATATACACCGGGTGTGACAGACAGTTCTTTACGTAACATTTGTAAACCATTTAATTTTTTTGAACATAAAAAAAGCTACGCTCCTGACAGTGTCAGATTTGCGTTTTTCGTAAATGAGGTTATGTTTGGTGTCGCTACCCCTGGAGACGCCAGGCTTCCAGGATGCAGTGACCCTAACGACATTCGATCAGCCTCGCCCTCTATGTTCCTACATGCAAAATATAAAAGACAGCCCTTAGTTTCATCAAGGCCATAAAAAAAACCTGACTATTTTTACATTGCGGCTTATGGGAAAATGGAGATTTCTTGTGATATTTTTAAAATGGCATAACATAACATTACAGAAGGAAAATGACTGTTTATTCAAAAAAATATTACGTGACATAACATAAAAGTTTGGTCCAATTACACTTTGATTTTTTTAAAGCAAATTTTGGAATTTTCAGCTAAATTGATTGAACAGGTGCAGGGCTTCCCTGCTCTGTACAACAAAAAAGACAAGAATTCTTATATCAAATACCTGACGTTTTGGTTACCTTTTATGCCTAATTAGTTTTTTCTAAACAAAAAGTAACAGATTAGACAAAAAAATACGAAGAAGATCTCAAAGTGCAAAAAAGAGCGTGTAAACCTCGTAATTAAAGTTTATTTTTATCCCTTGCCGAATTCTGGCTCTCGTTAGCGTCAAGCTAGAAACTGCGCCTTAGGATTAAAATTGCTACTTTTATCCCTTGGTATAGGTATAATATATAATTATGCAATTTAAAAGTGTACATTTAATCCTTTTCAGGGATTAAAAGATTCCGCATCATCAGACGATATTATTTTTAAAAAATTCTAGGAGCAAGCGTGAAGTAGCTACGTTTCAAATACTTTTGCATATGTAAAGTAGCACTTTCCCGTACAATATGCAGGAAAACACGTGCACAAAGTACTTTTCCCACACTAAAAGCTTTCGCGTGCGGGAAAACAACTTTGCGCACTGATAAGGAACACTTTTTTAATATGAAAAACAAAAAGCATTTTAATCGACCTTTTTTTCACTTAACCGATTTAGTTTGTTAGCGTCCTAACTAACTGATACCTGGGGTTAGTTTTCGACAAGAAACTAACCTGGAACGACCAGGTTTCGAACGCACTTCAAAAAGCAAGGGGAGCCCACAGTAGGCTATATATACTATGTATACTCCTTGTTAAAATTACAAATATGGAGGCAAGTTGTTCGCCCCATACTAACGTATGCAGCCCCATGCTGGAATAAAGTATGTTAAACACAAATGGGAAGGCTACAAAGCTTTCAAAACATAGTCGTAAGACAAATAGCGGGAGCCCCTTGGCTTGTGCGTAACGTACAAATCAAGAGGGAGCTCAACATTGAGGATTTCTCAGAAACGATCCAGAAGCAGAAGGATCGTTTCGTGAGACGGGTCGAGGGGCATCAAAACCCCGTGATACAGGATGCGTTCCTGTACCGGCCCGGAAACAGGCCAGGGACCTACAAAAGGCCCCTGGATGTCTAACAAAGTTGCGCCACAAGGGCGCCAAATTGAGGTTTTAAAGCTCAGGTAAATCAGCATGGAAAAGTACAGACTAGAAATGAAAGAGGTACATACCTATCATGCACAAGCATTATATCTTATTAGTAGTACCTAACTGATGTTTAATGCCAAAAATTTCATTTTATCCTTTATTTCAGATTGTAAAAATTTTGCATAATTTCCGAAAAATCTCCAAAACTCAAAAAGCAAATATAAATATTAAAAACTGATTAGACAGTTACTCAGCAAACTTTTTGGCCTATAATTGATACAATTGGCTAGTTATAAAGTAATGACTTGAAACGTTGTTGAAAATGGGGTACCGCGTGAGTTCAGAAAAGCCACAAAATAAGACATTTGGATCCTTTTGGTCTGGCCCAATTCCACCAAGCTTCTTTAGTATTGTCCGGCCAGAATAAAATGAGGCGCAAAAGAGATGACTTCAATTAGCGCAAATGATCTCTGTCCAGTGGCCTGCTATAATTTTTTTCCTCCTAAGCCTTTTTTTGCTGGAAAACTCTATACCTTATTTTTCTTAAAAAGAAACCCTTTTTCAAAACTTTCATACGTATTATATTATATAGGGACCTACCTATTTCATTACGTAGATGCGTGCGAATCTAGAAACCTAAAAAAATGCCAATGGACTTTCTAAAAATTGCAAAAATCCAAAACCATTTGTTATATCTTCACACAGTTTTATTAAAAAATTTAAAAAGTGTAAATGATATGCCACTGTTTCTTTTTGAATTTTAGAATGTGTATGAAACGTGCCTAGTCATCCTGTTTGAGCCCAGCGATAACAATAGAAGCCCAATAAAAGGGGTTGAATTGTGAACGGACCGGAGTCTAATTGAGCCAGCGGTAAAAATAGAAACCCAATAAAAGGGGTGAATTATGAACGGGCTGGAGTCGATTTGGTTTAACGTACCAGATTAGTACCGTTTTTTCTTGTAATAGTAAAATTTTGTTGGTAAATTTACTAAGTATAAAGACCACCCAGTAAGACAAAAGTGCTCACTAAACACAAAAACATTTTAATAATGTCAAAATCATGTATAAGTTAAAAACATAACGTTAGGTTGGATGTTAGTTCTAACGTCATATTCATAGTGAAAAAGAAGCTTAATAACCCGTTTTCTGATGTTAGAAAAATAATCTTATGTTTTTATAACGTTTTTTTAAAGTGTTTTTCGAACGTTAAAAAAATATTGATTTTTAACAGTGAAAAAGAAATGTTTTTCTAACATTGAAAAATAAATGTTTTTTTAACAATTAAAAAATATATTTTTTCAAATATCTCTAAAGATAAGGTAACATAAATAATGTAAATAAAATTCTTCTATTTTGGAAACGCAGGGCAGCAACAATCCGTTGAGGTTTTAGTGAACTCGACACTCAGTTAGGGCAATTCGGCTCGTAGCTTCTGAAAATAAAATTAAACACTTTATGTAAACAATAATTTTGTAGTAAGTGCCTCGCTACGAGGCCAAACAATTCATGCTCAAGTTAATACAAGGCAAACAATTTCAAGGCGCGTATTCACTTTAGCATGAATTCGGTCGAAGCATTCGTTTGATCCCGCTAAGAGGCTTGCGAAGTAGCAGTTTGCTAAACCTCGCCTATGTAACATTTATTTATCAATAAAGACGATTTATTATTATTATATAATTCTGCCTCAAATGAATACGCGGCTTAAGGTCCGGCGGCTAATCGTCCGCGGTGAATTGTCGCATTCCCTGTCTGATTAGCTATAGGTATGAGATATTTCATACAAAAATATTTTTTTTCTTTCGTTTACTTTTTCTTACCTGATTTTGTGGTGCTTCATTTAGATCACTGCACACACATTTGTTGTTCTTTAACTATACCATCTTTCCCACACAACTGGAGTAATATTCCGATTCAAATATGTATTCACTATCAATATTAATAATTGTGCTTTGTTTGTTTCTGCAAAATGCAAATATTTTAACCCAAATTACAAAAAGCGTCTTTGCTACCGACTCGTATCAACTCACAGCGAAACGCAACTAATGGCGATGTTCAGGTAGTGGGACTGCTATACTATAGAGGGCGCTGCCATCGCGCCCTCTATAGTATATATTTTGTTAATGTTTAAAAACAAAACATTTATTAGCTTCATATATCTTAAATTCAACGCCAGAAATGAGATCTAGGAAAAACATTATAAAAATAACCATATATTGATGGTGTTATTTTTAATGTTAGTGAAATTATGGGTTTTTTAATGCTGGTTTCTTAACGTTATTAAGAAATATATTTTTGGTAATGCTTTTACCTAAAATTTTCGTTAGGATTTTCTACATGTTTTTTTAATGTCAAAAGTTGACTTAAATTTAACACAAACATTTTTTTTTCAACAATTATTTAACGTTTTTTACGATTTTGTGCTTAGTGGGTGCTGTAAACAGAGGGACATAGATTGAGTTGAGCCATCTTTTTTGCGCCTCATTTTATTATTTCCGGACATTATACTTAAGCGTACATTTGTGCAAAATTTCAAATTAATATGCTATTTCCATGGACACTTATCGCCGATCGCGGAAACATCATTTAGGTAGATGCCACTTTCGCTATATTGTTATCTACATGACGTCACGAAAAGCGAGAAGTGACAATCGAGTATCGCCCCTGCAATGGCGTATATAGAAAAAAGTTTTGGGGGTGGGCCCGATACAGTTTTAAGGGGGGGGGGCGAGATCTCATGAGGCCGTATTTTAGGTGGGGGGTGAACCTCCCGTGCCCTTCCCCTTATATACGCCACTGCCCCCTGTATACATGGATGCACGCTGACGTACCGTGTCTTAGTGTATGGTGGTGTCCATTAGATTTTGGCCCCCGATGAGGATAAGTTTTCGAGCTACCCACGGAAGAATATGAGAGAAGCCAAAACTTCTTTTTATCCGATAAGCCACGAAAACTTGTAAAATTTACGTTTGTTAGTATTTATTTGGCTTAAAATTCCGCTGATTGGCGCTCACGTCTTGAAGGTGGGTAAAAACGCTAATCAGCGTTGATCTGATCTGAAATTTATCGATCGATATATTACGAGCTTATTACTCGCCTGCTCTTGTTGTAGTTTCTCTCGTATTTTGGTAGATAGCGCTTCTTGCGGAAGCATCCTTATTATAAACGCAGGATGAAAGACAAAACGGTCTAATTAACTTCGCAAGGGTGTCACATTTACCAAGGAGTCCTGTAAGGATGAAACAGTTATCTGTCAACACTTATTAGGTGTTCATTAGATCTTGGACCCCGTGAGGATAAGCTTCCGAGCTACCCATGGAAAAATTTGAGAGAAACAAAAACTAATTTTCATCCGATTATCCACGAAAACTTGTTTAATTTTTAAATTCACGGGTAGTAAAATTTACGTTTGTTAATGGTTTTAATGTTTTGCCATGAGATTAGTCAATACCGCCGCTTTTCAAATCTGTTAAAACATGGCAGATTTCCATTTCTTCCTATTTCTTCCAGTCTGCGCAGGTTTCACAAGTGCTTTTTCTATTTCTGTCGTAGCAGTATATTCCAGAAACTGGAGTTGTTACTAAAAACCTTTAAGGAAGGATTTGGAAACGTTCTTGGAACATCTCACAGGACTTACCAGAACGTCCATGTTACGTTGTAAGGACCAAAAAGAAACGGTTTTTTAAATTTATTTTTTAATTCCGTGTGAGAAGTAACCTAGGTGTAAAATGAACAAAGGTATTTTTCCTGCACCCAACTAACATTTATAGTAGCGGCTACATGTTCTAAAAGCTTTGCTACTTTCTTATAGTAGAAATGTGGTGATCCCAACCAAAATTTGTTACTTTTTAGTTCTAACTACTATTTAGTATCAGGAAATAGTAGATGTTTCGTAAAAACGACTCTCTAAACTACTTCTTAGGATTGTTTCTTGATAGTCGATTCTGATAGTCTTCTCTACCACAATAGGACGTTGCTAAAGTTTTACTTTCTTTTTAGTCGTTATTTCGTAGTCGCCCTGACTTTTATATCCTACTTAATTACCACTAGAAAGTTAAGCTTCATTGGAGTTCCAAACAAGTGTATCCGACAACTACATTATAACTTTAATTTTTACAACAAAAGTTTGTGTCATCATAGTAACATCTGATGTATCAATGTAGACAAAATAACTTTTTGGATCAACTTTAAAGCCGCAACTACTTTGACTTTTTTTTAATGTCGATCTTTTAAAGTAATCTCTCCTTCCTGTTTCTACTTTGAAAACGTAGACTTTTTGAAGTCGCATCTTGGTCGCACACATTCTTAACCCTACTTTTTGTGGCTCCTTTTATAATATGGGAATATTAGGAATAGTTTTGCAAATAATTTTTGAACAACCTTAAGCAGTCCATTGTTTCGAGCTCATTGCTTGACCATTTTGCAAAACAATCAAAATGCAAAATATTGATCCAAAGTATTGAGTACCGCACACGGATTTTAAGAATTCCCTGGTCCATGCTTAATCTCCATCCTTAATCTTTTACGCTACTTGTTGCTGTTCTATTCTTGTACTGTCTTTACGGTCGTTCGTGGTTTGTGCTGTGGCACCACCCTATCGCCATCGTAACCCCCTTGTGCGGACTAAACCGAATTCGTTTATCTATGCCTCTTGTGCTGACGTGTCGTGTCTCACTGTGATTCATTTTATGTGTTGAGCTTGGGTCATTTGTCTTTTTGGTTTTCTTCAAATTTGTGCTGTTGTTAAAGCTTGGTTTAAAGTGAATAACCTTAAATTTGTGCTGTGTTTTGTGCCAGGCTTTATTGCAATAGGTCCCTAATATCTAATTTATGCACGGCCCCTAAAATAACCTCTGGGATATGCTAGACTTCATCTAGGAACTTTTGCGCTGTTTGCGGCTAATAAAAAAACAAGTTAGATATATCGTGGTTACATGCGGATTTCTAAGCGATCTAACAAGTCTCAGAGATTGTTTTTTTACTTATAGGGCTTATAATAATAAAAATTACTGAATATTGACAATGCCAAAATATCTAAAAACAATAAAAACTACTACATACGAATTGTGAGGGCAATGTGTAAATAAAAAAAGTAACAATAAGTTGATTTCATTGATGTGACTACGTTCTTTTAGTTCCTTGACCAACACTTCCTAGAAATTCAAGAATAGGGATCATGCTCTCGACTGCAACATACATTTTTAAAAAACACTTTTTATTGGCACTTCATTTATTGTTCTAATGGAATTTAATTTATCTTGTTTTTGTTTTAAAACCTACCACAAATTCAAAACCTATAAGCAGTGGTGCTGTTGTTGACAGAAACGGCAAATGACAAGTGGCGACACCCCAATAACTTGAGGGTAGTAGTTATACTTATCGCGCGGTTTCTATCACTCTGTAGACGTTTTCTAGTGGCGAAAGCTAGTTAATAATACGTTTCTGCAACGAAGGAGTAGAAATTCGAGTGTGTTATCTAGAACTAAAAAGGAATGCCGACATAAAAGTCGTAAGTGACACGTTGCCGTAACTTAGGCTCACTTTCAAGTAACCCTTTCGACTATCAGGGAATATAGTTTGGGACGCCATGTTTTTATGTAAGAAAGAAAATTTAATATTTTTGTTGTCGTTTTATGAGCTCATAATAATGAGCTATACTATTTTATAAACAAATTAGTTGAAGCTTACCAAAAATGCTCTTCTTAAGCACCATTTGTTGGAGTTAACTGTCGATTATGAAAACATAACCTCCAAAATCACAACACAAAAATTCCATCAGCTACCAGAAAACGGCTCAATTTTACGGGCGCACCGGTTTTTTGCAATATATATAATGCATGTTATACAAAAAACTTTGCGTCGCACTCGAATTTTGATCCTCTGCTCGTAAATTCTCACACTTTTGGATAACATAGTACATATTATAACCATAACCAAACAAAAAAACTAAGCGAGTCTGTTTACTGTTGTGTCCACCATATTGTGTAACAATTCTACCAAAAAGAAACGATTATATTATTTGCAACTACATCGCAATTTTTATGCCGTTACGGAAAAAAAACAGCCTCTACGACGTAGTAGATACTTGGCTACGACGTAGTAGTGTAGTTGTTACTACAGTAACTTTAAACACTTGGCCAAGTAGTTATAACCAGAAATTGGTTTCCCACTTAAGGAATTATAACGTCGCTGTATGGCATACTGAGACGTAGCGGGATTACGTTGCGGTTACTTTTGAGAAATTCTTTCTAGTTGGGGTTTGGTCGTTACAACTTTAAATGTTTGTTGGGCACTCGCTCCTGAAACAGGTTTGCACATGGAATATGTCTAGGAAATAAGCAAAAAAGTTTTCGGATAATCGGGTAAAAATAAGGGTTTTTTGTTTTTCGTATTTTTCCGTGGGTAGCTCGATAGCCTAACCTCACGAAGGTAGTATTGAAAGTTAACTGTTTCGTCCTTATGGGACTCTTCACAACACAGCTTGGTCAATGCGACACCATTGCTAAGTTATATCTATGGTTTTGCCTCTCACCTTACGTTTCTAGTGAGAAACCAAATTGTTAATAAGGATTAATTTTGCTCTTTAATTTCCTAAATGGCATACAACTATTTTATTACTTGTCTAGATAGGTAATATAATTTATCCTACTCTACCTACCTATTATGTCAAAAAACACTCGCCTTAATCGTGTCTACCCCTTTTAAATTTTAAAACCTATCTACAAATTGCTTGCTTTTCTGGATATTAGAAGAAAACTCAATAAATTATTCAGGGTCTAAGGGCCATTTCGGGATATGTTGGTTTTAAGCTGTTAAGGCTGATGCACAACTTTGAGTCGTTTTTTACATATACGTTTTTTTCATGACTCTATATCAGAAGCGCACTACAAAATAGCGCGGGATAAAATAGCGCCGGCAAAATAGCGCAGTATAAATTAGCGCATTGACAAAGTCGCGCGGGACAAAATAGCGCAGGACACAATAAAATACTCTGCCAGTTTATGGTCACCTTTTTGTTGGTCCATGTCCAGTGGATGTTATTCATTTTTAAATGGAACAATCTAGAGCTAAAACCCAACCTAGAAGTAAGGAAGTGCATTCCATAGGCAAGTACTTGTATTTTTCTTTATAATTTGTTAATAAAGTTGAGAGTGGTATATAAATGCCACTAAACAGTCTTCATAGTGTTCACAATAAATCTGCACAATTAGTTTTAGAAAAACTACAATTTTATTCCGCAACTCGATAAATTTTTACCTGATCAACTAGTCTTTAGGAAAAAAAAACAATAGACATAACCTTAAATTTTTAAAAATTGTCAAATAATGTAGTGTAGAATGTTCCAAAAATTACCGAAATCCTGTCTACCCAAAAAAGAAACATTAAGAATTGAAAAAAAATATTTATACTCCTAGGCAAAAACATTCAACTAAAGGTAGACCCCGTATAGAAATCCTAAACTTCATCAGACACAAAAAGTATTATACTGGGGATTTCTTTCAAATTCGCAACAATGTTGCCAGTACTTTTATAACTTGTAATTTTGATGTAGGTACATAAGTAAAATGGTAACTAATAAAAATCAAAAAAATATTTTGTTTTTGAATTCGGCTTACGTTTTGGATTGCTATACATGTATCTGTAATAGAATATGTTTACCATCCTATGTGAGAAGAGGATTGTTTTCATTGATTTTTTTTTTGATATCTTATCATTAATAACGTTTTTCTATACAATTTAATTCTAGGTTGTAAGTATAACCTCTAGATATGTATGTATGCATGTCTGTCTGTGTACCTATATGCACATATGTATACAAATGTTTGAAAAAAAGTTTTTTTTAAGTTAGAATATGTTATCCAATAATCAATCGGTAAATTTTTGTTTACATAGGTACCTAAACTTAACAAAAATCATAAGACATTTGCTTTTAAGTCCCTGTTGTTATAGATCTATGTGGCGGTTTAAATCCTTATCTATTTTGAATTAAAAGGAAAGTATAAATTAGAAATAATCAGCTAAAGTTGGTTTTTTTCGAAGATTGTTGATTGTCGATTTTTATAGAACGTACAACGATTAGCACAAAATTGCAATTTTTGTGCAGTCAACCAACTTGAGCTTGTTTTTTGCAGGAACACAAAATAACTAGCGGCGATATCCTGTAATGCAAACCATTTTTTTAAACTGCACATGCGCACCTCTCTTTTTCTGATCACATAAAATTATCTTCCTCTTACTAACTTCACACATGCTCGACCACAGCTGAGAGGGAGATATTTTACGTGAGAAGAAAAAGTACGGTAGCGAATGCGCAGTTTAAAATATTGATTTGGTTTTCGGTTTTCTGAAAAAAACGGGACTCCATTTAAGTGTGAAAAACGTTCAACTGAAAGTAAGTTTAATTAAATTTCTTTGGTGTGAGGTTAGAGTTCATAAATAGATTGTTAGTTTTGTCTTCCTAGGTGGTATTTAAAAAGTTATTAAAACCAGATGACTAAACTGCACTTTTAACTATTAATTATTGTTCTCACTACAAATGTTTTGGGTATAAAAATAACTCTTGCTTTTAGTCCAAATTAATTTAAGTTAAATGTTTTGATCACGAAAGTTAAAAAAACCTTTTCTTTATATAATATATATATATATATATATATATATATATATATATATATATATATATAAAAATTAGTCTACAACCCTCTCCTGGGCAACTCTGGAAAACTCAAAAAGTGTTTTGATTTGATTTTACGCGAAAATGGAACGTCGCAGAGAAAACCTTTGTTGACAAAAAAAATTGTGTGTGCTTAAGACCACATGGCAGAAGTGTAAACTTTAACAAGGCGAAATTAATAATACTGGCCTTCATCTGCATCATCATATTGCTCGCTGAATGTTCCTCTTACAGTTAGTCGACTCGAGCCGACTTCACCCGAATGAGCGTTACATAGCCGAGTCTGACGGCTCAGTTCAATTCAGTACCCACAAAAACTACTAAACGCGCCTAAAGAAGTTTACACTTCAAAAATTCCTTTACAATTTTTCTTAAAGGTTATAGCTCTAGACTTACATGTATAGAAGATAGAGAGCACCAAAATTGACAAAAATCAGTTTTTTGCATTTTACACAAAAACGGTAAGTCGTAGAGAAGAATTTTATTTAAGAGAAATATTACCAATACGAGTCTTCACAATCAATGTCCATAGTCTATAGGTCTACAACGACATGTTTAGAAGGTAGATGGCAGCTAAGTTGTCAAAAATTGTGTTTTTTTTAGTCGTAGAAAGAAACTTTATAAACATAAAATGTTAAAGGACACAATTTTCTACATTCTTTCCTTTTGGGCCACAGGTTTACAACTACGTGTAGAACATATAGGGCGCCAAATTTGCAAAAATTATTATTTTATTTTATGTAAAAACTGTAGGTCCTAGAAAAACACATTATAGACAAGAAATCTCCAGGACGCCATTCTCTACAATTCACCTATGTGAGTCACAGCTCTATGACTTATGGTTTTTGCGTAAAACGAAAAAAAGTACATAATGGGCATTTTCGGCACCCTCTGTCTCCAACACATATGGTTGTAGAGCTGTAAATTGTCATTGTCGCATTGTAGAGAATTGTGTCTTGATCATTTTATGTCAATAAAGTTTTTTTTTATGACTTACCGTTTTTGCATAAATTGCAAAAAACATAATTTTTTCAAATTTTGTTCTAAACGTGTGGTTGTAGACCTATAGACTATGGAGACCGATTGTAGGGAATTCTATGGGTAATATTTCTCATACATTAAATTTTGCCCTACGACGCGTAAAATGCAAAAAACTGATTTTTGTTCGCTATTTTTCAGAAAAAAAATTAATAGCGGCAACCATGTAGACCAAACGTCACCCTTGCATCATTTATTGTTGCCTTTGAGAGGTTATCCGAATAAAGGTGCGTTTTCGTTGTTTTTTTTGCAATATTGATCACAAAATTAAGATTTTTTTTATTAAATAACTTTAAAAATGCCTAAGAAGTGTGACAAAAGTGAAGAGAAGTGGCTGGATTTATCATTTCACCGGTAAGTTTGAATCTCTTCCAGAAACCGTCATATTGTTTACGATTTGGTAAGACAGTGGTGTGGTTTATAACTTTTTTTACAAAATATTAGTGATTTATTTTACAAAGAAGTTTTAAGAAACATTATTTATTGTTGCAAATTCCCTTATTTTCCCACCTCTAGTGTTTGGGTTTTTTTGGAAAAGTTTTTGAATTTATTCTGGCAATAATATATAAAAAAATATATTTCTTATGTAAACAACCATTTTCACTCTGTAATGTTATGTTATGTCATGCTACTGTACAGTTATTAAACATTTTAAAAATATTCAAATTTATGAGTTTACTAGATTCCCCACTGATCCAAACAAGAGAGAGCTTTGGAGGGAGATTATTGGCCTTAATAAGGAGAAAATTCTGTCAAAATGGGCATTCTTTGTTCTGACCACGTTGATCCTCAGTATGTTCGTTTAGCACCTAGTAGGCACTATCTTGTACGAAATGCCTTGCCCAAGGTCAGGTGTTAAAGACTAGTTCAAATTAAGAAAACTACTTACTACTAGTGGTTGGTAGTTAAATATTCAACTATCTCTTTTTATTATAAAGTATACATAATATATTATCACTGGTTGTTTTTGATGTTCGATCATCATATAATGATGTAAAAAAGTAGTTAGAATTAACAAATATAACTATAAGAAGAAAAAAGGTAGTACCTACTTTTACACAGAAAAAAAAGAGTTTTAACTTCCTTTTCACTTACTTACTGCATAGTCCTTGGTGATTAATTAAAAGAGAGCCTTGAGTCAAATGGATTAAAATATTGTTCTTAATTCTTATATTTGCCAAATTTAATAATGTTTGTATATATAGGGTGTCCCATAACTTAGGGGCCATAGGCCAACAAGTGATAGAGGAGGTCATGTCTGATCAAAAACTTGTTGTTGGCAATTTTTTTAACTTTTGTGATAATAACTTTAAAAAAACGCAGTAAAAATATGAAATTGGGTAGTATTGTATTAGAACAAAAGCAGTAAATTGAAATTAATTTTAAAAAATTAATTTGAAAAAAGTTAGTCAGTCAATTTTTTTAGAAAATACTATTTTTTTGGTATGAACTTTTATGAATGCCATATTAAATGCAATGTTTTTTAAATATTTTTTGTTAATAAAAACAAGTCTCTAGCGAGACATAATAATAAAATATTATTGATATTTTTTAAAAGAGAAAGCAAAAATTAATTTAAAAAAAAAATATTATTTTTTATACATTTTCGAGGTTATTTTGACAGCCCGTACCTCCTCCACTTGTAATATTATCAAAAAAGGAGTACCACATTTTTTAATCACAATTAGCTGAGTATTCAGCTGGCTGTCACAGATTTTTTTTTTGTATAACCGGTTTTCACCCACTCCTCTTTAAAAATCCTATATCTTAAAAACAGATGAATGTTGACCCCATGTTATATAAACTTTTTTCTTGGAAATAACCTCCTCTATCACCTGCTGCACTACGGCGCCTAAGTTATGGGACACCCTGTATAATAATCACTTAATTATAAATAATATTTTTTCATTTTTATTTTATTTGGTAAATAAAAATTAAATAGATTTTTTTATGGAAATCAAAAGTATTTTGTTGATAAAACTGAATAAGTCATATTTTTTAACATTTGCTAATGTAAAAAACACAGACTCATACCAAATATTTTCTAAAAAAACTAATTGCTAGAGTTTAATAAACTAATGAATGGATTTTGGTAAAATAAACCAATGAGTGCTTTTTATTTCGAGGCAAGAGTTTTGCTGATAAAATATAACAAAAAATCTATATTATAAATATAGGCTGTCCCATTTTTATCATTTGGGTGGTTTCGGGAACTTCTAGAGAAGATTGAAGAAAAAACGACTACACCTTAGTGTGCTTTAATTTGAAGAGAATAATGATGGTAAACATAGAAACCGAAAACACCCAAAAGTGTCGAAAATGCACTAGGGGATCAAATAGACTCTTTAAATCCTGATGCAAAAATTTTGATAAATATCTCAAGGTCTGAGTATATAATTCGGAGTTTTTGACTTTTTTTAACAGAACAAATCTACTTACTGTAAAAAATTTACTAAGAGCAATGTATTACCAAGGTGAAAGAGTAAAAAGCTAAAAAAACACCTTTGACAATTTGAAATAAAAAGAAACACTTTTACCTGTGATTTAAATTTTAGGGATTAAAGTAACACTTTTCTATATCCAGAAAAAAATAATATAAAGTAGATTTCTTATCTTTAGGGAAAAATAATAAAAATCAAAACTACGGATATTACCAGCTGTAAATAAGTTATTGATTTCTAATATTATAAATCGATAAAAAAATTAATTCTGTAAAAATAGAATGGCTGTCAAAGCTGTACCGGTAATATTTTACACTTATTTAAATTTTATAATTTTGGGTGCAAAAATTTTATAGGAAAATGTCTATAATTTATTTTATTTTCAACAAAATCTGCACGCCCATGGTTTTTTCTTCGATTTCTCTTTTATACCTATTACAGTGTTGCCTGCGAGGATTCGGCAAAATTTTCTGAGATTTCATGCATGATGAATGAATTTGCGTATTAAATAATGGGGATGCGTCTTCTAGGGTTCCTTGAATTTCTTTGCTCCTAGGTATTTGGTTTTCACCAAAGCACTATTGAACAACTTTCGTTGTTCTCTTATTCGTTTCCCAAAGTTCCTGAATGTTGCTTTATATTTCAAAGAGAAACTAAATATTTCTGGAGGGAAAAACAGCACAATAACGAATATATATATATATATATATATATATATATATATATATACATTTATACTGGGTGGGCCAAAAAAAACCAGACAATTTTTTTTCAATATAATTTTTGAACTACCATCCATCCATACCATCGATTTTAATGGGACAAACTGCACTTGGCAGAGAATTAATCAGAGTTTTGACCTAATATATTTTTTTGTCCGTCTTCTCAAAATCCAAGATCGCGGACGAAATTAAATGGTACCCTTTAAAGATGCTCGTTTATTCTTGTGTTGCGAACAGGTTTTAATTATTTTTTTAAATTAGTAAAAAAGGTACTTTCTTACCACGCACAACAAGGTACGAAACATCAAAATCGGTTCAGTGGTTCTTAAAAAAATATTTTTGTTTCAAACATTGTTTTATACGATTGCCTTACCAATCATGTCTGCATTTATTTCCTTATAAATTCATTACCACTGAAACGATTTTAATGATATAAAAAACATCTTGTTTTTTTAGCCCACCCAGTATATATTACTTATAAACAGCTTCTCAGCTATATGTACTGGACCATTATCTTGATAAAAGTTGTGAGAAAATAATAATGTTTTATAGTTCAATCCACTTAAAAAGTTCTAAAAATCGCTGGCGGCGATTACATGCACGCGGCAATGCATGCGGCAAACCAACTTAAGAAAATTATCCCAGCCCAAGATTTAAGGGGCTGCGGTAAATAAACCGTGGACGGGAAACAATTAGGCGCCTTCTATTGACTAGAAATGACCACTTGCAAACCGAATCAAAACCGAATCGATAGATTTATAAAATATAATTTCCAAGTCAATCGTGAAGAACTAACGCGTTAAAGCATATTTTTAATAATATTCATACCTTATACCCTTATTTCTTGGGGTGTTGTCTAAACCGTAGGAAGAAACAAAAAATTTCACCGTCCATTTTTCCGTATTACCTAGATACAGGGTGTCCCAGATAAAAGCAACTACATGGGGTTTTCGGAAACGCTAAGAGATACGAGTTTGTTTAGATGAGAAAAAAGTTGCGCTATTCTAAGCTCAATCAGGTGCTGTATCTATATTAAAGATATCTACAGGGGTTACTAAAATATCGAGCAAAAACTAAAAATTGTTTTTTGAAAAATTGAAATATCGCCACCATCTTGCAAACAATCGAATGACGTTAACAAATTTTTTCTAGGCCTTCTAGTTTTTTTGAAACCATAGCCAACTTTTTTATTTCTTATGACCGCCATATTGAATTTATACGTCCAGTGGCGCACCCAGGAATAGGTCTTTTAAGCTATTTTTTGTGTTTTTCATGAAATATGTGGAAAATATCTAAAAAAATCTAAGGCTTGGGGGGGCCCGGGCCCCGAGCCCCCCCCCCTTCCTGGGTGCGCCCATGATACGTCAATTAATAGAGCATTAAAAGAGCTTTTCAACCATGTATAATAAGCATATCTTTGAATGACGGAAAATGTGAATTTATTTAAAAAACTGTTTTTCACTTGGTTGGCTGTGAAACAAAGGCCGTAGTTGCGTTTGTTGTCATACCTACGTAACTATCTGTCAAAATTTTGTCATTTCTTTGATTTATCTGTTGGAGTTTTAAAGTTTCTAAATTACTTAAGATTTTTTTTTGAGTCACAATATCAATCAAATTTAACATGGGAAGGTTTCCAAACTGGGAGAAAGTAGATATGTTTGAATGTTACACTTTGTGTAATAAGAATGCTGGAAAAGCTCGTACTTTCAGAGATATCCAGAAAGAGGACAACCAGGTTTGTCAATCTTCAGAATATTTAGAAATAATTTAATTGAATATGGTTTCTTTAAAATACAAAATCGTAATCGACAACCTAATGAAAATATTGAAGCTCAGGTGAAAAACTATTTTTTTAATAAATTCACATTTTCCGTCATCCAAAGATAGGCTTATTATAGACGGTTGAAAAGGTCCTTTTATGCTCTATTTATTGAGGTATAAATCCAATATGGCGGTCATAAGAAATAACAAAGTTGGCTATAGTTCCAAAAAAACTAGAAGAATATAAAACTACCAAATTTCATTAAATTTGTTTGCAAGATGACGGCGATATTTTAATTTTTCAAAAAACACAATTTTTAGTTTTTGCTCGATATTTTAAAAACCCCTGTAGATATTTTGAATTTTAATACGGCATCTGATTGGGCTTAGAATAGCGCAACTTTTTTCTTTTTTAAACAAACTCGTATCTCTTACCGTTTTCGAAATTCCTATGTAGTTGCTTTTATCTGGGACACCCTGTATAGTTAATTTTTAATACATATTTTTATGAAGTTCGGAACGCAACTCACTGTAAAAATGGGTATTCCCTTGCAACAAAGCACTTCAAATGCAATGGCGGCTTGTGACTTTCGAAATAGGTGACACAGGATTTCCCTACTCCCATTTTTTATAGAAACACATAAAACATAAAAATATAATAATATACGAATAATGTAAATGCCTATAAAGAAGTTACCTAAATTCAGTAAAATCAGCGAATGTAATAAGTAATGATGATGTAATTACAATTTTATTTAAATTTTACCGATTGTATTTGAGGCAATCCTTCTTTAAAATGTCGATTGTAACACTGTCTTTAAGTTCAAAAAATCTTTTTTCTCATCGTCGTTCCACCTCGTTCTTTCTAGTAAAACATACTGCATTCTACACAGGAAACATTATAACCGAATCAGAACCGAATGTAAACATGTACGCCGACACACAGATTACCAAGAAACCCAGGAGATCTAACCGAGCCGCTTACTGTGACCGGACATTATTTAAATAACAGACGCAGGGTTAAAACCTGAGTCTTCGCTCTGCAAAAGCATCCGACGTTGTCATGACAACCAACGAACGCCTTTACCTCGCGGCATATCAAGTAGACACAGGCGAACGAAAAACAAAAATCGCTTCAACATGCTTGCCTGTACGCTAGGCCCGCATTCTTAAGATATGTTTTCTTGGCTTGCGAATTGCAAAAAATAGACAGAGAGAACAGAATCCGCGGCGGTTTTTTATCGGTTTTGCTCACACGGCGCACACTGGTCGAATTTCTAGAAAAGCTGGCCATAATAAGGTTATAGGTTATAACACGTTTAAAATATCGTGTTTTAGATAAATATGTCTCTTTGTTGAATTTTTGAATCATTATACTTATATACAGGGTGTAACAATTATCCCTAACGATAAAAACGACATTTAAAAATTATTTGTAAGTTCTTAAACCGTTTTAAAACACGATACTTAAATCTTTCAATATTTGTATTAAATATTTAAATAATAAAAACTTTAAATGATACAGTGTGATCAAAATTAAATATAGCTACATTCTTCTAATTTATTTCTTATGTATTTATTTTTTTCTGAATACGAAAATAAATCAAATTTTGTTTGAAGTTAGGATTAATAAATATAGTTGTTATCTTTTACTAGTAATATGCCCCTTAAGAATGAAACCAAATTTATATCAGAAACTAATACCGCTATGACTATTACGGAACTTTTTTTGTAATTAAGTCGGGGTTTGGTTTATTCTTTTTTTTTTAAGAGAACGGTGTTACTAACATACAAAAAAATATATCTTATTCATACTCCTTAAAAAAAATCTTCATAATTTGGAACCCTCACGTGTACCTATATGCCACTTTCCCAGAGAAAGGTAAAAAATATTTATGGATTAATATTTAAATTTTTAAAGAGATTTAAACTGAAGGTTTGGTCTTTTTTGAAAATTAGCTGTTTTAGAAAAATACGAATTTGGACAAAATATTAAAAAACATTAGCATTTTTGAGGTTTTCTTAATAGGTTAAATAAATAACTTTGATCAAAAATACAGGATGACCCGATCTTAACAAGCCAAACTTCACCAGCGTATTGTACGTTGAAAAATATAAAAACAAGTCTATATAACATAGGTCAAAAAATGCTTCGTTAGGAAAATACAGTGTGTTAAAGTTTTCTTAAAACTTTAACGAAAAAAATTATTATCTAGAAAACTACTTAGACATTTTTTAACTGAAATTAGACTGTGATTTCAAAAATAATTTGAAAGCAAAAAAAAATCCATTGGCGCATCATTTTTTCTTCAAAAATCTAACAGTCACCGCCCGTGCGCACGCCCTTGGCAAACCAAAATTGTTGCTTTATGAAGAAAAGTATACAGCTAAATTAACCTTTATTCTGTACCAAATTTAGCTTTATTGTCCCAAGTAGTTTTCTAGATAATAATTTTTTTCGTTTTTTTTAAAGAAAACTTTAACACACTGTATTTTCGTAACGAAGCATTTTTCGACCTATGTTGTAAAGACTTTTTTTTTCATATTTTTTAACGTACAATACGCTGGTGAAGTTTGGCTTGTCAGGTCACTCTGTATAGAAAAAAAATAGGAGTCACTTTTTTTTGTAACTAGAAAACGTTTTTTTTATTAATAATAAGTAAATTATTAATTTACTTTTACTTAATCATTAAAATTAAATATCACAGTCATTTCAATCATTACAATTAAAAATCACATTATTCTGCTGGACTATTTTGGTAAAAAAATGAAAAAAAAAGTTTTTAATCAAATTAGAAAGTTTTTCAATTTCTTGTGTTAATTTATACAAATATAAAATAGGCATTTAAAAAAATATACAGTAAAAATAATGTGCGAACCCCTTAAACAGTTTTAAAAATCACCCAAATCTCCAAAATTTCAAAAATTAAATATACAAATTGGTGCAAATTCGTGCAAGTTTTTTTGTTGATATCTTTTTTCAGAATCGTACTGAATATTTTAGAGTATACCTGTAGTCAGGAATATGGTGAAATCATTAACAAAAATTTTATTATATTACGAATTTGTAGTTTTGATTTGACTAACAACAACCATTTACATTTTAATTCGCCAGCGCTAGGCAATGAGCAGAAAAATAAAAATATTTTAAATATTAGTTACTAATAACCCATCGCACCGACTTTTTTTTCGTTAGTTAGCCTTAAGGGTTCCTTATTACGTCATATTATGATTATATTAAGAAACGCTTTAAGCTAAGTAACGAAAAAAAAGTCAGTGAGATGGACCCTAAATACCTTAAGCATTGGTATTCATAACTACCTAAAAACGTCAGTAGATTTTTAAAACTGCCAGATGAATACAAATCTTATCAAAATATTTATTTGGTGAAATTAATAACACTAATAAGAAAGCATCATCTAAGTTTGACAGGACGCTGCGAACAAATTAAAATACTTTAATTGATTTTTTTAAGGCCAACTAGAGTACTGGAGTGTTATAAATAATTTTGTCATAAATTTGATTAAAAATTCCGCAAACGAAAATTTCTATTATGGCCAGCATTTCTGGAAATTCGACCAAGGAGCGGCGCCCGCGCGGCTCCGATTTAAAATTTTTTGTCCTGTCTTATATTCTTAAATTCTTAGATTATTATATTTAGTCTGGAAAGAAGAGGTGAAGCAGAAGTTACCTTTGTTCAAACGCACCAATCGGACCATGCACATTGAGACGAATACAACAAGTATTCCTGGGTAAGTTAGTGATGTGTGTAGTATTCGCTGAAGCTACGTGCTTGTTAGCGCCGAGTGTCTATTTTGGGTAGTTTTGTCATCATCGAGGTAGAGTCACTTTTGGGTTTTAACGTCAATTTGAGGTGAAAGTCACAGTAGGGTATTTAGTTCACTAATAAATTCACTAATAAAATACATAATAAATTAGTACAACAATAATAACTATTTAAAAAAGACAATGTATTTCATTTCTGTTTGTTTGTAGTAACCATTTTTGTAGTTCTATTTTAAATTTTTTGTGAAAGGTTTGTTCTTTAAGCTGCTGAGGTAGCAGATTGTAAATTTTTGGAGCAATGTAGTCAATAGATCTATGACCCACTTCTTTATGGCTTAGAGGAGCTACCAAAAATTATTTGTTGAATTGTATGTTTATGTTGTGGGTTGCAGGTTGAAGGGAGATTTTTCGCTTAATAACTAACATTAAAATATTAAAAAAATATAGCTGTCTAGTGTCAAATACCTTAACTTCCCTATATAACAAATCGCTAGAAAAAAGTCTATTTTTATTGAAAATTGTTTGTAGTATCGATTTTTGTATGACCTCAAGATTTTTTAGGTACCATTTTTGTACACTACCCATCCAGCGATAACATAATTTATTTGTGACTGTATCAAAGCGTAGTAGATATTTTTTAACTGTTCAGTTTTTAAATAAGTTTTAAAAAAGGAAAAGAGGCCCACCAAATATCTTGTTTTTGAAACTAAATGTTCTATTTGCTTGTCCCATCTTAAATGCTGGTCAATCAATATTCCAAGATATTTGATGTATTCTGATCTTGAGATAAGCACGTTTCCTCCAGTATTTAGAAAACTCAAATTTGGTTAAGTATTTTGATATGACGCAAAGGTTATGAACTTTGTTTTAGTTTGATTAAATGTACGTTTATTTTTTTGGAACCAATTAAAAAGATTACCTATATCGGATTCCGCCCTGTTTTTAAGCTCTTAACAAGAGTTTCCAGAATAAAAAATAGCTGTGTCATCAGCAAAACTAATCACACTCCCTTTCCAGTCAATTTTCAAAAAGTCATTTATGTATATGGTGAAGAGCAGCGGCCCCAGAACTGTCCCCTGCGGAACCCCAAACGTGACCGTTCTAAGGCCACCCGCTACTTCATCAATTTTACCATACTGTCGCCTATTTTCTAAGTAACTCTTAAATTTTCTCTATGATCAAGTTTCTGAATTAATATTTTATGACACACGGTGTCAAACGCTTTGGTAAAATCGACAAATACACATAGAGATGGATTTTTTTTATCAAGTGCATTGTAAATTTTAGAGGTCGTCGCATCAGGGCGATAATTGCATCTTCTGTAGACTTATCATTTCTAAATCCAAATTGTTTTTTTGAAAATATGTTTTGTTTACCTAAAAATGTCGTTATCCTTTGTTTTATGATTTTTTCAAAGATTTTGGAAAGATTTGAAATTTAGGAAATAGGTCTTTAATTACCTATTTCAGTTTTTTTTCCGTTCTTTAATAGAGGTTTTATTACTCTAATTTTAAAAATGTCAGGAAATTCTTCAATTCGAAAGCTTAGATTTATTAAATAACAAAGAATAGGGGATACTTCATGAGAAATTTCCCTAAGGGTTTCCGATCGGACTCCATCTAGTCTAGGAGAAAATTTTTTTAGCTTGATTTGCCGAATAATTTTTTGGACTTCCTTATTGGAAGTTTCCTTCAATAAAAACAACCTATTAGCTTTTTGTGTATAATTTTATAATGGTCTAATTTCCCTAGCCAATCTTTCTCCTATTTTACAAAAATAATCGTTGAAATGGTTAGCTATTTCTTGTTTCTGTGTTTGTCAGTATTACTTTTTCAATGTTTGTTTGCTGAAATATATCGACTAATTCTCTTTATGCCTTTTTACTTTACCGACAAGCTTCAAAAAATGTTTGGTGCATTTGGTTCGATTCGGCGCAACATAGTGACAATCCAAACTTTACACCTTAACGAATAGTCAACCTATCCATTTTTTTTAGCTTAAGTATTCAACACAAACACAATTTAGTCATGCACAAAATCTCAAAACCTTAATTTTGGAATCCTGTATCTCAGTTACTATAATAAATTTGAAGAACGTTGGGTCTAAAATAACTTTTTATCAAGCTAGTGTTAACAAGTCCTAGTTAAATCGACATTTGACTAGGTTAGTTTACCACACATAAGAAGAAAAATAAAGCAAGCGAATAATAACGTTATAGTTTTTTGAGTAAGTAGCTACTTATTGAAACAAAGCCAGGCTGTAATAGTGCCAGGCAGTATTCTGAAAGTTTCACATTGAAAACTGACAGTTGATCTTTTAAAATTGACACACCAAAGTCCAATTTAAAACTAACTCGTTTATTTTCCATTAATAAAGGAAGGCAGTATTTATTCCGGTTCATATAGTAACAAATGGCCATATATTAACAGATCACCGCTGATCTTACAATGTGAAGATGTCAAAATACTGCCCGGCAGTATTACGGACTGGCTTTATTGCATTAAGTCCCTATTATTGACGATTTCCATATTGTATTCTACAATCATTTTGAGGAAAAATTTAAATTCTTCCACCCGTGAGGTTAGCATGAAGATTGGCGAAATGACCTCGATTCGGGCACTTCTAGCTGCTTGTTTCTACTACCATTACAACCATCTGTAATACTTATAATTATTCTTACCAAGCACCTGGTGGAATATACGCTGAAATACTCAAATACGGATCAGATAAACTACTGGAAAATCTCACATATATTTATCAATCAATGCATAAACGCGCGGACATCCACTACCTGATGATTGGAAAATTGCATTTATATCCTCAATACATAAAGGAAATAAGCTGGTAGGATTCTTAGAGATCTAATAGAGAATGATTTTCGTTAACAAGAAGAAGAAGAGCAGAAAGGTTTCGTGCAGGCAGATCTTGTAGTGATAATGTTTTTTGTCATAAACAAGTAACTGAGAAAAGGAGTGCCAGAAATATGGAGACTCATGTTACCTTTGTGGACCTACAAAAAGCATATAATACCGCTTCAGTAGAAAAATTATGGACAGTGTTAGAGCGAACTAATATCAATCATACATACATAAAAGCGATAAAAGAACTATACAAAGGGTCAACATCTAAAATTAAAATTGGAAGTCGACTTTCAAAAGAATTTCTGGTACTTTGGACTAGATCAATTTATTGCATACTTGCTTATTGCAAATAAATTTATTATTATTATATTATTATTATTAAAGGCTTAACACCGGGATGTTGTATCTCTCCAACTTTTTTAAAACATATATCGCAGTAGCTCTAAAAAACTGGAAATGTAAAGTACACGGCATGGGAATATAGCGACCGATTTACCATATACACACTACAGTTTGGTGACGACCAAGTAATTGTAGCTAATCATAAAGAAGACATGGAGTACATGATGAGAAAGTTAATGGAAGAATACCAAAACTGGGCGTTAACAGTAAATGTGGACAAGACACTGTAGTTATGTATTGGAAACGAATCAAGTGAGTTAGAACTAGACAATGGACAAACAATATCTCCATGCAATGAGTATGTATACTTGAGTGCCACATTTAATAAGACAGGAAGCGACTCTGAGAACTGGAAAAAAGAATAGTAAAAGCAAAAAAGGTTATTGGATGTCTAAACAGTATTTTATGGAGCAGAGAACGTAAAATTTACCATATATGAAACAATGGTGAAAAGCACGCTGTTGTATGGAATAGAGACTTGTCGCGTAAAAATACAAAACAAAAATGGAAAGTGTCGAACTGGATGCAATAAGAAGATCAATGAGAATATTTAGAACAGATCACATAAGAAATGAGATCATAAAAGAAAGAAAGGGAATCGAGGGAAGCATAACGGATGACATCACTAAAAGACAACTGATATGGTATGGCCATGTACAACGGATGAACGACGAAAGATTACCAAAGCAGGTCCTAGAATGGCAACGAATGGGGCGCAGAAAAAGAGGGCGTACTAAACTAGAATGACAAGAGTCAATCCAAAGATCAATAAGTCAAAAAAACCTGACAGAAGATGATTGACAGGATCGAAGGAGGTGGAGCATAGGCGTCGGACAACGTAGAAAAACGTTCTAAACCGACATAGTAGTAGTACCAACCTCCTTCCCTTTATCGACACCTTTGGGTAAAATGTGGCGCCGACACAAGGGTGGCGAGTTTTCTTAGAATTAGGCACCACTGAGTTTTTAAAGTAATTGAGCCCGTAAACTACACTACATCTACTTAGAAATTGATCGTAAATCTACGACTTGTGAAATAAAAATTGCTCTACCGATTCTTAGCTATTAGAATTTTACTTAAAAAAATAGGGGCAATCAGAAAGTTTCCCAAGGCGTAAATCAATTTTTTTATGAATCTTTAACCGGGCTCAGACTATACAGGGTGAGTGCTAGGTAATAGTCCACAATTGCAGGATCAACACAAGAGCTCAAAATATAAACATTTATTTATATTTGCGTTTGTCCGAAAGTTGATAGTTTAGATGATACAGGGTGTTAAGGTTATTTTTTAAATTTCAAATTTTGTCCCTAGCAAATTGGTGTTTAGGTGTTTTGGAACAAAAATTGGTGTATCGGTTTTTTGTGTCGGGAAATACGAATGTGGTGTAATTTTTGATAGATTTTGTAGAGGGCGCCACTTGCGGTATCTCTCGTGTCTTTAATTTGGCATATATTTTTTGTGAGCTAATTTATTACAAATCTGATACCACATTGGCATCCTTGATGTCTTTTATAAAAAAGGTACCTACACTTGTTTAAACTCAACACCCAACCGTATTCGAAAAAAACCCAATTTTATAATCTTTTACGTGGTAAGCCCAATTTTTTCCGAAGGCATGATGAGTATTTTATACTACTCGAATATCAGTGCAAAGTAGGCTTTGGAAAAATAACAAAATGTCTAGTTTCCATTTCAAGTACCTGTCTATTTTAAAAGAAAAGTTTTTTATTGTGTCAGAAATATTTACTGATTTTTGTACATTTTAATAAAATACACCTCGACACAAAGCGTTTTCAAATAGAGAGATGCGAGATAGGGTGTGCATTTATGCCCAAGAAAACTTTTCCGGCCATGCTGCAGTTAAAAGGTATGCTCGAATGTACTCTAACAGAAGTCAACCTGATTGCTACTTCTGTTTAAAAAACTATATTGCTCTGCTGGCTTTTAGCAGATCATCAAGTTTTAGAAATAAGACAGGGATGATAAAAAAATAATCTACAGGATTTTGAGATTTAATTGCTCTATATCTACCGTGGCACTACCCATCTTGGTACTACTTAAAAAAAAATTAAATTTTTTTTTTGTTAAAGTATATTTTTAATACAGACGAGAAAGATACACATTAATCGTTAATAAAGTGATAAACTATTTAATTGCTTAACATTCACTGTGGTAGAACCGCTGTATGTATCCGTTTTTAAAAAACATATATTGCTTTTAGCAGATCAACAATTTTTTACACTAGGTTTTATAGTTATAGTGTACGTGTGACCTAATATTACTAAAAACTGAAATATATTTTATTTAATTCCAGACTCGATTACCTTTCGTTCGATACCACACAAGCCATGTTTTGACTTAAACTCTAATTTTTGAAATTTACCCCCACCCTTTTTTTAAACTAAAATTTATTTTGTTTAACTCCAGACTCAATTACCTTTCGTTGGATATCACATACGCCATATTTCCACTTAAACTGTAATTTTTGAAATTTTACCCCCACCCTTTTTTTTAAATAGACTAAAATGTATTTTGTTTAACTCCAGACTCAATTACCTTTCGTTTGATATCACACACGCCATATTTTTACATAAACTCTAATTTTTAAAATCTTCCCCCACCCTTTTATTTGGCTTGTGTTCGGTGGATTTTGTTCATTTTTAAATGGAACTATCACGACCCAAAACCCAGCCTAGGTACCAAACGTCATTAAAATCGGGCAAGCGGTTTTTGTGTTATGCGCGTTGGTCGTTACAGACAGACATACAGACAGACAGACAGACAGACAGACAGACAGACAGACAGACAGACAGACAGACAGACAGACAGACAGACAGACAGACAGACAGACAGACAGACGGCGCAACAAAAAAGTTTTAAAATCATCTGAAACGCAAAGATATATAAATTTTTTTAAAATCGGAGCAATTTTTTTTTTCTCGAAAAAATTAGGATCACCATAGCTCACACTACTATAGTATAGTAGTAGTGTGAGCTAAAATGTAATAAAAATATAATAAAAAAATACCTTCAGCAGCAGCCTTTTTGAAGGGGCATGCTTGATTCTATCCGCCATCTTAGATTTTATAACAGCGGATAAAAAAATTCTTGTGCCATAAAGCATAATTAATTTCCTGCAAAATGAAAGTTATAACTAAACATTTTAGCCGGTTTTTTGGCCTACCTGGTAAATATAAGTACGGGGTTTAATACCAGTTTTCTTCATTTTAATCAAGGAGTGTAACAAAAAGTAGGATTTCGGGAACCACCAAACCGATTTTATTGATAAGTAACTAGCTTAGGGTGGCGAAAAGAGCTTATTTACGAATTAAAAAAAAATCCAAAATATATCAGTAATACAATACAGCTGTTTGAAGGGGCAAGATTCAATCTGTCGGTCACCTTAGATTTTATATTGGCGCACACCAGAAAATTCTGCTCAAAAGCCTAATCAATTTTCTGCAAATTGCAGTTTGTTCCATTAAAATTGGTAGTATAGTTCGATTAATGGATTTTGACGAAAATCTAATCTAAGTTCGTAAGAGTGTCGAACACTATTTTACCTAAAAAATTTTATGAAAATCGGTACAGCGGTTTAGAAGCTATCGTGTTACGGACAGAAATAATTTACACATACACAGACAGACATCACAACGATATTGCTAGGATAGGTCAGAAAACATCCAAATAACACATTTTTGGCGTTATCTCAAAAAAAAATTTTTCGTCGAAAATAATACCTTTTCTAGCCATTGCTACGCGTGCTAGGAAGGTAAAAACATTTTGTCGGTCTGTCTGTACCGGGTTTATTACCGGTTTTTTTATCATTTGAGTTGTTATAAAAGCACACTCTATAATACTCCAAAAGACTATTTTGTAACTAGTTTTGGGTTAAATCGGGAGTGGCACTCAAGACGGTGGCGGGCGTTTTGAAGAGTGAGGATACGAAGTCAACAATCACCAGAAGATGCTCTGCGCCACGGTAATTAAGGCTAGAATAGCAACTAGGCCAGTCATTGGAGCGAAATAGAGTCCCTGTATGTTGACTCTAGAGCGAAAGAATCTTGCAAAAAGTGGTGAACTCGCCATTTTGACATATGTCGTTCGCAATGGAGTCCTGACAAAAAATTTGAGTTTTTGACTTTGGGAAGGGGGCGGCTCCCCTCGCCATCTTGAATATAGTGTGCACGAATTATGTATATTGATTTTGGTTTATTTTTCATATACTATTGAAATACGTAGGAAACGGCTCTAATGCGGACACTTCCGGGTTCGTATCTGAGCAAGGGCACTACCCAGGGAACTCAATAATATCTCATTTTATAGGCTATTAGTTGTTCTTTATTTTATGTTATTAAAGATTTTCTCAAAAATAAGCAGTTTCGAAGTCGAAGGACACTAAAATAAATATTGCTTAAAATCCAAAATGGCGGCGAAATGGTTCATAACTCGAAACCATTTTGCTGACACAAAAACATACAAATACGTTTATGTAGAAAATTTTATTGTCTTTAACTATTGTTTAAAACTTTTTTTCTAAAACGTACTAAGTAATTAAAAAATACTCTGCCAATATATGGGCCCCTAAGCTCACACTAGGTACTATAGTTATAGTGTACGTGTGCGCTAATATAACTAAAAACTGAAATATATTTTATTCAACTCCAGACTAAATTACCTTTTGTTTGATACCACACAAGCCATGTTTTGATTTAAACTCAAATTTTTGACCTACCCCCACCCTTAAAAAAACAAAAACTAAAATGTATTTTGTTAAACTCCGGACTCAATTACCTTTCGTTTGATATCACACACGCCATATTTTCACTTAAATTCTAATTTTTGAAATATACCCCCACCCTTTTTTTAACATAAATTAAAATGTATTTTGTTTAACTCCAGACTCAATTACCTTTCGTTTGATATCACACACGCCATATTTTCACATAAACTTTAATTTTTGAAATCTACCCCCACCCTTTTATTTGGTTTCTGTTCGGTGGATTTTGTTCATTTTTAAATGGGACCATCTCGACCCAAGACCCAGCCTAGGTACCAAATTTCAATAAAATCGGTCAAGCGGTTTTTGAGTTATGCGCGTTGGTCGTTACAGACAGACAGACAGACAGACAGACAGACAGACAGACAGACAGACAGACAGACAGACAGACAGACAGACAGACAGACAGACAGACAGACAGACAGACAGACAGACAGACAGACAGACAGACAGACAGACAGACAGACAGACAGACAGACAGACAGACAGACAGACAGACAGACAGACAGACAGACAGACAGACAGACAGACAGACAGACAGACAGACAGACAGACAGACAGACAGACAGACAGACAGACAGACAGACAGACAGACAGACAGACAGACAGACAGACAGACAGACAGACAGACAGACAGACAGACAGACAGACAGACAGACAGACAGACAGACAGACAGACAGACAGACAGACAGACAGACAGACAGACAGACAGACAGACAGACAGACAGACAGACAGACAGACAGACAGACAGACAGACAGACAGACAGACAGACAGACAGACAGACAGACAGACAGACAGACAGACAGACAGACAGACAGACAGACAGACAGACAGACAGACAGACAGACAGACAGACAGACAGACAGACAGACAGACAGACAGACAGACAGACAGACAGACAGACAGACAGACAGACAGACAGACAGACAGACAGACAGACAGACAGACAGACAGACAGACAGACAGACAGACAGACAGACAGACAGACAGACAGACAGACAGACAGACAGACAGACAGACAGACAGACAGACAGACAGACAGACAGACAGACAGACAGACAGACAGACAGACAGACAGACAGACAGACAGACAGACAGACAGACAGACAGACAGACAGACAGACAGACAGACAGACAGACAGACAGACAGACAGACAGACAGACAGACAGACAGACAGACAGACAGACAGACAGACAGACAGACAGACAGACAGACAGACAGACAGACAGACAGACAGACAGACAGACAGACAGACAGACAGACAGACAGACAGACAGACAGACAGACAGACAGACAGACAGACAGACAGACAGACAGACAGACAGACAGACAGACAGACAGACAGACAGACAGACAGACAGACAGACAGACAGACAGACAGACAGACAGACAGACAGACAGACAGACAGACAGACAGACAGACAGACAGACAGACAGACAGACAGACAGACAGACAGACAGACAGACAGACAGACAGACAGACAGACAGACAGACAGACAGACAGACAGACAGACAGACAGACAGACAGACAGACAGACAGACAGACAGACAGACAGACAGACAGACAGACAGACAGACAGACAGACAGACAGACAGACAGACAGACAGACAGACAGACAGACAGACAGACAGACAGACAGACAGACAGACAGACAGGCAGACGGCGCAACAAAAAAGTTTCAAAATTATCTGAAACGCAAAGATATATAAAAAAATTTGAAATCGGAGCAACTTTTTTTTTCTCGAAAAAATTAGGATCACCATAGCTCACACTACTATAGTATAGTAGTGTGAGCTAAAACATTTTTGGACACACTAAATCCAAGATGGCGGGGGGTGCGAGCCCCCTCAAGGTCGAAGACTCAAATTTGTTTTTAGGACTCCAATGTCAACAACATATGTCAAAATCGCGACTACACCACCTTTTGCAACCTGAAATTCTATAGTGACTGGACTATACTACATAAGTGGTCTGGCGCTCCACACATCTAGGACCTGGAATTACCTAGATATTAAATGCTATGGGACCGTTTTAATTCAGTAAGATTTAATGCCCAACCTGGCTAATTAGGACCAACAAAAATTAGAATTTCAGCAAAGCTGGCAAAAAATAAGCAATTTTATTTTATGGGTGTGATGTCAGGGTCGAACTCACATCAGGTAATCTATTTTCCTTTTCTTGAAAAACAAAGGAGGCACATATAGTTTTAATTTAACACCCAAGATATATAGTAGTTGCCCTTTGTTATACCGTACACCTGCTCTGAAGCAGGAGAACACTTATATTATATTATAAGCGGATTGTTGCTTAAAGTGAAAGATCGGGCTTAGTGCACTGTAAATTTTACGTTGCTATTAGACTAGGGAAGGTTCCCGTGCGATCTTTCTTACGATATTTAAAAATTTACCCACAGTTGACATCTGTTATCTTTAAGGAACTGATGATGAGTGCTGCGCTTAGGAACACTCATTATCAGTTATCATTATTAGTTTACTAAGTTATCTTACCAACTAAATATTCACATCGTTGTACAATAATATTCACCTTCAGTATTATTCATCAATTAGGAGCAAGCCACTGTTTATCTGGCGCACACTTTAGATTACCGACCAACCGATCGAGAGGCGAGTCAGTTTTAGACTGAATTTTAAAATCATTTTAATAAACCAAATAGATGTTAAAATTTATCAAAGCACCTGGAAACTAAATAGATCAAAGATTTCAAAAAAAAAAACAAAATAATAATTAATTTTAAATTAGTAAAGTAGGTTACAAATAAGCCGACAAATACTAAGTCGACACAGGAAATAAAATTATTTATGGCCTATTTCGCGAAAAAATTAAATATTAAAGATATTTCAATTCTTGATTTATTTTCCTTTGAGACTTGCGGCCGCCAATAAAGGTGACTGATTTACTGCTTTTTTGTCGGAATTAAAGAAATTAAAAATAACAAATTAGTTAACACAATTCTGGATAAATGGGTTAACCACATTAGTCACCTGTCACCAGATTAATATTTATTACCTATTATAAAAGCTTTTTGATTTAAACATAAAAAATATTTTAATAATAAGAATAAACACATCCGCCGATTTGTTTGATATAAGACAAATAGTAATAATTATTAGTGAATATATCAAACAAAAATTAAATGAAAATTATTTATTACCTTGTATTTTAAATTTTCCATCCATCATCATTCCAACATCTGCCCCTAAAAGTAATAGATATTGGGATGTAAAAGGACGAGTCGCGAATATTAGAATGAGTATCAAAAACACAGTGAAACTATTTACATAAAAAACACCTAGTTGGTGAAGTAATCTAGAAAAAGCTAAAAATCAGGATTTAACGTAACAAGATGCAGGTTGTAGAAATGCATAAGAACTTTTAATAGTAAACATATAAATCATAAAAGAAACAAGACATTTTTTGGAGCAAGAAAATTGGTACTGAAAGGTAAAATGGTGCCATAGATTTAAGAAGCAGTAACTCTTATAGTGGCTCCTGGGCATTATTTGGTGAGGTATTTTTATAGGAACTTGTAAAATCTAGATTCTAATACCAGTGTTTTTGTGTTTAAGGGAAATAATATGCCTATTAAACTTAAATCGAACAATTATGTGCTAGGCCCATATTAAAAACTATTTTGTGATTAGACACTAGGAAAAAACTGTATTTAAATGTTTGAAATTGTTAAACGATGTTATTATTGAAAATATTTTATTGCCATTGCTTTGTTTTTGCATATTTTGTACTCACGTTTTGGAATGAAATTATAGGTATTTGTAACAGAATATAAAGTGCTTTTATTATCAGTTCTCATCATAGCTATGCACACTAGAGCGCCTACTCTCAAATAAATTTTATATACCCGCAGATAGGAAAAATATGAATTTCTCGGCTCGACTTAAGCAGCGTAAATGCGGCCTTTGCAATGTGTATTCGATAAGGATGTGTATTCACGTTTCCACCTGTCACAAGAACTAACTCCAAAAAATGAAATGAGCCCAGTATTACGAAATATACAATCATCGACTAACTATCCTGAAGGTATTTGTGTTCACTTGAAGATGTCTTGCTGAATGGGGCGCATTCTGGGTTGCAATGACCACCACAACGGTAGTACCATTTTCAAAAGTCGCACGTGTTGCAGCCACCGCAATTTTTCTGGTATAATTATTCCATAATTATGTATATTTTTTTCGATATTGATTTATTCCACAGCATAGGTACTATTAAATTCTTTAAATGCGTTGTCTTCCCTGGTTATTTATTCAATAGTTTATTTCTTACTGTTGTTGCTCCAAAAAAAAGTTTTGTTTTAGAAGCAAATAAATAACAAAATAAACGAAAGTAGCTTTATGCTTACAGAATGGTACTAAATTATTTTTTACTCTTAATAATAGGTAAGTTTCTTTTTATTCGACTAGGGGTACTAAATTACTTTTTACTCTTAATAATCGGTAAGTTTCTTTTTATTTGACTAGGACCGCAGTGTTTTCATAATTTTATTGTTGTTTTATTTCTTTATTTTTAAAATAAATTATGTGAGATGCGGCTCTGGCACACGAGAGCACATTAAGGCTTAATAATAAAAGCTTTTCTGAGCGCATTTTCTTAACAGCAAAAGAGAATTGTCGGCCCTTTCCACGTATACATGTATTAAAGATAACGACCAATGTATCGGTTGCTAAATTATAAGCTGGATTTCCAATATATATTGTATAGATGCAAAATGGATGAAAGAATCTTTTAGGAATTAGATTAGGAAGATGGACGCGTATCTTACGAGTCTAATACCTAAAAGATTTTTCTATTTATTGTATTCTTAACTTTCGGCTCCGACTCCAAGCGCAAGTAACCCAAACTACAACTCTATCTTCCTTTTAAAGTAAAATATGTCAGACAATATGATGTCTTTGGTCAATCTGTAAACATCAATTTCGTTTTAGTTGTTTATTTCATGTTAAAGGAACTTCAAATTTTGTGTGTTTTTTGTATTAATTTATGCTAGCCAAAGTTGCAAAACATTTAGGAAAAAATCGCAAAAATTTTAAACTTTAAAAATAAGTAAGTATATAGAATTGGAACACGCTTCAAATTTTGGTTAATTGCAAAGCTTAATGTCAAATAACCATATCAGCTCATAAAAGTTCCCGGTAAACCTTTCTTAATAGGGACACTTGCCTCTCCTTTATCCTTATTAAAAATATCCATGAGTCCAAAAAATCTCTAGCGACTGAACCAAAAAAACCCATGTCATAGAATGGTTATTAGGTAAAAGTGTTCCACAATAAGACTGTTCCACAATCAGACAAAGCGCAAAAACGGACATTTACCGCCTTAAAGTTGATGTTTTTTGTATTGATATTAGGGTTACATGTACAGTTTTAGGTAAACTAAGTTTAAAGGATATTCTTTTTAATCTGTTAGTTTTTTGATAAAAATTAGGTATTTTTTGTTTAATATAATATTATATGCCCCAGTTTTCCCTTTAAAACTAAAAATATAAAAACATTCCCTTGATGAGTTTTTGTTCCATTTTATAGGCATTTTATAAGCGAGTATACTTTTGTAGGTTATGTATTAAACTTGCAGTTTAAATTCACTTGTATTATAGCATGTGTGTTTCAGCTTCAGACAGCATGTTGGTTCCACAATTGGATATGTAGATTGTATTTTAATTTTAGTTGTCATTGATGATAATGATAAACCAGTAAACAAATTGAATAAAACTAAACATTTTTACACTTTTTAAAGTATATTAAATACTATCATTGGTTGTCCTTTAATAAAAAAAAATATAATATTTGTTGAGAAGACGAGTGTGTTGTCCTGCGAGAGTAGTCTTATGGCAAAACTCTAAAAAATTCTGACGGAGAAAGTCTAGAATATAGACGAAACGTTCCAAAGAATACCAAGAGTTGTATTGCCTTATCCTATAATCCACGCAAAACATTTTCGTAAAAATCAATATGTGCTTTTACAAGGCATAAATAGGAATTAAAAAATTAGTATAAAAAAGAAATACTACAAAAAATGCATCTTAAAAAAGATAGCTTTTTTAAATAATAAAATAACATAACCTGACTGTAAAAAGATTAGACAAGACTAATACATTATTAGAATTTGGTAACAGACATACAGACTAAAACACACATGTACACCTTAAAGGTTAAAATAACTCTGCAGGTACTCCTCAAAGGAATAGAAGGCATTTTTTATTAGGAAAATTTTTAATTTAGATTTAAAAGTGATTTGTAGTAAAAAAATTTACCTCTGTTGGTAAGACATTCAAGAATTTGATAACAAAGTGATCAGTACCTCTTTTTGTTCTTTGCAGTCTCGGGTAGCTGGGAACCAGGTTGTCTCTATTCCTGGTGAAATAGAAATGTGCTGCAAAACTTTTTTGTTTCACATACATCAAGTAGGCAATAACTGTGCAAGGGAGTCATCAGTTTCAACTCTATGAAATGATCTCTACAGCAATCTCGATATTTAACCCAGCAATTTTTCTAACACAACGCCGCTGTAACTTAAAAATGTGTGCAGAATTAGGAGAATGACCCAAGTTTAAGATTGCATAGGACAAATGCGAATAAAAATATCCATCATATGTCAATAACAGTGTGGCTGTAGATACATTCTTTGATAAACTTCTTTGATCGGGAAAGTTGTTTGTGATAATTTAGAGCAAAGGTGATTGATATGCACTTTTCATGCATGCCATTTCATCGTCCACATAAACCCCAACACCTTTATTTACTTAAGACCTTAAAACTTAGCATTTTAGACCGGGTTTAAGTTCAAGTCTATAGACTTGATACCGAACGGTTTAAGTGTATTTTTTTAATTCTCACAGGTCAAGTAGCTGCAAAGATTTGGATCACCCTAATGAAAAACAATTAACAATTTATATAAATATTAAAAACTATTGCATTCACGGCAAAAAGAAGTTAAACCTTCAACCAAGTTCTAGACTTGTAGACCTAGGATTGTAGCACTTAGCACTGTAGACTCTTTAGTAAATACTGGTGCAAGAGTATTCACTGACGTGTCAGTTTCTAAAACTGATGAAGCATTTAGCAGGGTAATGTTGATTCTCTGAGTTTTGCTGAATTTTCTAATGATTGTTTTGAGTTTACTCTAGGATTGGATCTGATGGGTAGTGTTCAGCAAATAGTTTGAAGGACAGGTTGAAGAAATTGCTGAAATTGGGCAAGTAATTCATGTAGACAAGGAACAGTAAAGGACTTAGCAATAAGCGTTGGGGGACGCCGTGCAGGATCCTCTGCTTTTTTGATTGATAGTTGTTCTATAATTATTGTCACACAGGTTACCTACAGAATTTGAAAGGTCATTGAACCTGACTGACCAACTCTAATCAGATTAAAAGATCTACGTAACCGAGTTGCCTTAAACCCTTTTGTTTTATGGAAATGCGATGACGCAGCTACAGTCATTCAGTTAAGTTCACGTGCCTGGTCTGTAGGCAACCTGTGTAGAAGTATAAAGACTTTGGTCCTAAAAAATAGTAATTTTTAAAAGACATGGACAATAAAATTCACGATGACGGACACTTTAAACAATCAATTGGGGGCTTTTTTTTCCGAAGAAGACAGCATCAGCATATTTTCTACAAAAAATCTAATATTATTTGGTAACAAGCCTTTTTTTTCTATTTCATAAGCTTTATTGTCCAAAAATTTATCCTTCCATTGACAAAGCTCACTCAAAGTGTCTAAATAGATAAAATATTCTAGTTATATACCACGTAATAAACATTTATTTTCTTTAAATAAAACTGCCTGTAGGCATCCCAAAACAATTTACGTCTAAAAACAATTACACTTCTAAAAACCGAAAATATTCTACATAAAAACTAGACAAAAAATAATTATGACACAAAGTTTAAAATGTATCCTTTCTCAAATTGAACAAAAATGACTTTCTTATTATTCATAAAAAAAATAAACAAATAAAATATCTATCTTAAAACAACTTTTAGTCTAAAAATATGCACACTTTTTAAAAACGAAATGTTCCACACAAAATTCAGACAAAGACATTTTTGACGCAAAAGTTGAAATTTTTTGTTTTCCTTTTTAAATTGAACAAAAAATATATATGAAATAGGTACCTAATTTTCAAATATGTCTTCATAAAATTCAGATAGACTATAGAAGGCTTTATCGATGAGAAAACTTTTTACCGCGTTTCGGAATAGCTTATAATTTTGGATGTTTTTCAAGTCCACTGGTAAATGAATATATAGTTTGATGCTTCCATAGATTACCGAGTTTTTTGTTAGGCTGGATTTTGGTAATGGAAATGGAAGATTGTTTTGCCTAAGATTATAGTTCCGGGCATGTGTCACCCCAGAATTTTTTTAAAAAAATTAAGCATACCTATTCCAATATAAAGATGCAGGGGACAGTGAGTATTTGTTCCTGAATAAATTAAGGTCTACTACATGTTTTCTGCAAAGGTAGCGCACCGCCCTCTTCTGAAGCACAAACACTGACATCAGCGAATCCCGGGTAGAGTACATCCAAAAAGCAATACCATTCCTCAGGTACGACTCCATCAGAGAAAAGTACGCCAAGCTCCTGAACTAAAGATCGGATGATGTAACAACCAACGGCCAGTTTTTTGTTCAGATAAACATCATTTCAATAAATTTGTTTGAATCGAAATATGTCAAAAGCTGTCTTTTAATGATCTTTTCAATAATTTTTGAGATCGCAGTCAAAAGGGAAATAGGGCGATAATTTGCTGGCTCCTCTTTTGGCCCAGATTTATGCATTGGAATGACAACAGCCGTTTTAAAACATTGTGGAAATATTCCACTAAGGGACATATTTGACGGCATCAACAAACTCTTAATTTAATAGTTATATGGTGCTGGCCAAGACGAGCGAAGACTCTCAGCTGAAAGGCTATTATTTCATATTAATACGGGGATGCTTTTAATAGCTTCCAGGGCTGAGGGTTTGGAAGGGGGGACGACGCGGCGACTAGTCGCTCTCTTGCTTAGCTTTTGCCTTTAATGCGTTTTTACTGTTTATTTCGCCTTTGCCTTTGCGTTCAAAGATTGATCGCGCTTCCGAAAAGTTAATTTCTCGCCCATTTTGCCTCGCTATAAACGCAAAAAGGCTCTTCGTTACTATATATTGTGCTGCATGGAGTGAGCAGCAAACTTTTGAACAAATCAAGTCTCTGTTTAGCTCAAATGTCAACAAATGGCTAATTATCAATCCTGATCCTACTTTAAACGGCAACAGTTTCGAATGCTGACAGATCTCAAACTTTGACAATTTTAAAAACAAAAAAATACAGGCTGACAAGAAAATAATGGAAATGTCAGCCTTCGACAGTGCTGCATTTCAAAGAAAGATCAGGCTTGTTAATTTGAGGGGGTTGTGGGCTAATAAAAGGAAAGTACAGGTCAAGGTCTGTAGAGGATAGGTGAGCTGGTAACTTTCTGACCAACCATAGCCAGTTGTTGAAGCGGGAAATGACGTCACCCGGAGTGCCCATTTAAATAAAAAGCATTTAATATAGTAGGAATTCTTCAAGTTTCTTGTGTTCTTTTATTGATTTATATATAAATTAAAGTGTCTCTAATAACAAAATTCATAAAATACATCAACTAACTAAAATATATAACTTACCTTATACCAAATATCCCAAAGGCAAAATGTCTTGGAAAGCTTTTAGTCCGTTAGAATAACTACAAGTAGAAAGTATAAGTCAAGCAGAAGAAGTATAGTCCGAAAAAAACATAACAAGTGTAAAAAATAAACCATCCAAGATTAAAATACTTAAAAACACATGTAAACAAAGGGCTCTAATCAAATCGTGGCACTCCAAATGACGCGCTGTCACCTCTTAAGGGGCCTACAGACACGCGAGCATTTCTTGAGATTAGTATGCGAACTAATCTCTGCATACATGTACGTTTGGTGGAATTGCCTACACACACGAAGACAAAATTAAACGTTCTAAACATAAACATGATATTATCAATGCGTTTTGCCTAGACACCGAGAGATTTGCTCGCGTACATTGTGCGCGCGAACTAATCTTCGAGATATATTTTAGGCGGATATTGTCTACACACGAAGAGATTAGTATGCGCAAACTTGTACGCGCGTACTAATCTCTGGAAATGTTCGCGTGTCTGTAAGCCCTTTTACACCGCTTCGACAATGGAGTTACCAGGCAACCTATCCTCTACAGACCTTGAGTACAGGTCTCGTTTTAGTAAAATGAGCTGATTCCTCGAGGCCACTGGATTTAAATTTTTGATAATATTTTCAAAATGACACTATGAATTTTTCTGAAATTTTAGTCAAATATTCTCAAAAATCATACCAAAATTTAAAAAAAAAAAATAGGTGAGGGGTTTAACCTACAATTTTAGTATTTCATATTATATTCTTTCATTTTATATAAATAAACTTTAGTTTACTTAAAGTAGTAGAAAGTTTCCAGTATTTTGTTTTGGTTTGTGTTTGTTTTTGTTTTGATTTGGTATATCACCCTCGTATTATACAGGATGTCCTAGAAAAAAGCAACTACATGGGGATTTCGGAAACGGTAAGAGATACGAGTTTGTTTAAATAAGAAAAAAGTTGCGGTATTCTAAGCCTAATCAGGTGCTGTATCAATATTAAAAATATCCACAGGGGTTACTAAAAAATAAGGGCCCTAAAGATTTGCCGATAAATCAAATAAATGGAAAAGTTTTGAAAGGTAGTTACGTAGGTATGACAACAAACGCAACTACGGCCTTTGTTTCACAGCCAACCAAGTGAAAAAGAGTTTTTTAAATAAATTCAAATTTTCCGTCCTTTAAAGATAGGCGTATTATACGTGGTTGAAAAGCTCTTTTAATGCTCTATTTATTGACGTATAAATTCAATATGGCGGTCATAAGAAATAACAAATTTAGCTATCAAATAAACTAGAAGGCCTGGAAAAAATTTGTTAACGTCATTTTATTGGCAGTAGCTGCTTATACAAAACTACCAAATTTCAAAAAAATTGTTTGCAAGATGGCGGCGATATTTCAATTTTTCAAAAAACACAATTTTTAGTTTTTACTCGATATTTTAAATACCCCTGTAGATATTTTAAATTTGGATTCAACATCTGATTGGGCTTAGAATAGCGCAACTTCTTACCGTTTCCGAAATCCCCATGTAGTTGCTTTTATTTGGGACACCCTGTATATCCAGAGTGCATAGCAAATAGTCGCTAATTTTCGCAAAATCATACATGAGGAATATTCTGCCGATTATTTCCAATTTTACGTTCCTCCCGCGTAGCAATGGTTGTATATTATTTCTGTCCGTAACACGATAGCTCCTAAACCGCTGAACCAATTTTAGGTTAAATAGTGTTCGTCACTCTAACGAGCTGAGTAAATTGTGGTTAAAATCCATCCATCGCATCAACATGCGGTTTTCGGAATATAGTAAACTACATTTTGCATAATAATGCTTTGGTTTCTGAGATATTTACAAAAATCTATTTTAAAGGCTGATTTATCATGGCTTCATTTAAAGTGTGCTAATTGGCTAGGTAGGAAGGAACCAGATCCGTCATTGATCCATTTGTTTTTTTTAATTTTACAACTTTCGTTTCACTGAGATGGTTCTGTCGATCGCTGTAATTCGTTGCCTATTGGTGCAAATCTGCCAATTACATCGATTTTATTGGTCAATATTTTCTGAAGGAAATAGTCATTAGAATTTTTTTTAGTAGCATTTTGTTGTTTACAGGGATAATTATTAATAAACTGTGCAAATTTTTTAAGGGATGGAGGTAATTTACCCGTTCCCATCTGTCAAATCCGCCATTCTAGTGTTTAATGTCTTTTTTAAAAAGTTTCTTGTATTTAGAACTCATTTTACTTATTTTTATTATTTAAATCAATCTTACCACTAATGTCTTTTTTAGAATTGGAGCACGTAAACTCAGTTGATCCTGTTATTTATCTGTAAAACATAGATTGTAAAATTTTTTTGTAGCATATGGATTTCTAATCCAGATTTTTTCATGACTAGGAACCAAAAAATCTTTAACAATATTAGCAGTTATCTTAAGCACAGGTACACATAATTCATTATATCATAATGAGCTAAACCTCTCAAGGGTTCTTTAGTGAACTTCAAAAATTAAACTATTGTAGAAAATTAACAAAAAGATGCTCAGAAAGTGGACTATTTTTATTGTTCCTAAATTCTAAAACTAAGTGCCTATTTATATTTTCGCGTTTATGTTCAATCCATTTCAATAGGCAATAATATCCGACAATATGGTTTCTAAAGTAACTAATATAATTTTTAGTGCCAAAAATTATTTATAATTTTTAAGCTCGAAGAGTACCAAAAGTTTCTTTCGGACCGGTGGTCTGGGAAAGACCATTTGGGAATCACTGCTGTTACTGATAATATCTAAAAGAATCAAACTTAAAATTGCCATTAGAAACGTAGAAAACTAAGAAAACTGAATGTTTAAAAACCGATGCCTTGGAAATTTTCATTTTTATCGGTTTGTCAGATAGGTCACCATCAGTGCAGTTTTGATAAGCCATTTAAATTATAAACTCGCGTTTTAAATGAGATAAAAGCTTTTGATTTTGATGGATTTGGTTTTTAACTATTTACACACTAGGTAGTTACCTATAGCTATAGACCCACCACTTTTTTGCCGTTTAACCAAAATTGTATATCTTATATACATTTCTGAAATCTGAAATTTATAAAACCTCATGTATTTATTTTTACCAGAGGGGGGAACCTCGGAAATAAAAATATTAAATTATTGTTAGGCTGTTATTAGGGACTTACTGCAATAACGCTAGGCAGTAATAGTAAAAGGCATTTTAAGTTATATCAGCTCTTTTTTTTTAACATTTAACCTTATAAGAACTGGAATTAATACGTTCTTTCTTTACTAAAGGAAAGTAAACGATTTATTTTTAAATTTAACTTTGGTATATCAATTTTAAAAGATGAATTGTCCGTTTTGATTAAAAACTGTCTAAATACCGCTGAATACTGATTGGCACTATTACTGCCTGGCTTTATTGCTTGGAAAGAAATTGGCTTATTAAAAGCCCAACACTAAAGTCATATTTTTGTAGGTAACACAAAGAACAAATTGTCCGCTAATAGGGGGGCATTGAGGAATTTGGAAACTTATTTTCGTACTCAGCAAACATCAAAAGAATTGTTCTTTGATAAATTCTAAGCAAAATTTGTTATATGAATGGGGGGGGGGGGGGTTTCGATGGGTTTAGATGCAAAATGCCAAAAAAGATATAAATACGAGGAATTTATTTTCTTAGTAATAAAACTTGTTGTACTAGTAAACGGTATACTTAAGTTAAGTAAAAAAATATTCTGGCTAATCTCTCAGGATGGCCAATACTTCTGCTAGGTGAAGAAGTGTGTGAAATGAGTGTGTTATTTTCTTAGTTCTGAAAGTTCATGAGATAATCGTTTGTATGATAACAAACGCTCAAAATACAATCTGGCTGTTATTTAAAATCCAGAAGGCCTTGCCAAACCTATGTGATGCCAGTAAATTTGACACATTTCATTATGTTAATGTTTTAGACCCATGTACAAATGAGAAGTACTTAGTGATTATTGGGCTTATTGGTTCGGTTCGGTTCGGTTCGGTTCGGTTCAGTAGGTAAGAGTAAATGTTTCCATGCATATAAGTCAGCAAACGCTTTGTTGCCGATTTACAGACTTAAAATTATTCATATTTAGCTCAAACCTAAAACCTAAATTAAGCTACAGGGTGTACGCCATTGAGCATGCCAAATAATAATAAGAATGTAAAAGGACATTCAACGAGAAGGCTCTTATTTCACCTTCCCTTGAACCTGGCGTATCATTCATAGAGTATAAGATGCAGAATAAGTCCCCTATTTCATCCAGAAACTCCCCACATAGCACAAAAATCACTTCAACGTTAATTTCACGTGAACAAAAACAACAAAGTTTTTTTTACTTGAAAACAACCTCATACCATGTAATATTTATTTTGTTAAAACTTAAAGATTACTTAAAAACAAGGAGAAATCGAGCTATAAAATAGTACTCCACAACATGTTCTAAAACGCCACTAGATTAAGACTTCTCAAACCTACTGACTTTCTGCGTCTTTTTTGGTCACATTTTTTTAATAACATTTTTTTAACTTAAACGAGACACGAAAGGAAGTTATAAAAGTTCACTAGTTTAAGACTACAACACTTCAAGACAATTTTAAAGATGGCGCTCAAGGCAAGCTAAACAAGATTTATGAACAGTAAACACTTTCACAGAATATTAATGTGTCTTTATCAGGTTAATAACAGATGCGTCGTGATCGTGGATCAGGGATCAGTCCCTTAACAGGTTTTTGGAGTTTAAAGGCCACTGCCTGATAGATTTCGTCAAAGTGAAAAATCCCGACTATTGGTTCATTCATTCATGGTAGAAAAGCAATGCGTCGCGTTTTAAAATTCGTGTATCTAATGTGATTTTAACGTTGATAAAAATGACTTGAAACTAACGTAAAAACATTGTCGTTTTAATTTGATAAAGGCGTTATTAAAACGCAGTTTTTAGCAACGTTATTTTTTATAACGTTAATGAATGACCTATTAAGCTTGTTTTCATATATGAAATAAACGTTTTTTTCTAGCAGCTTTTAAAAACAACGTTTTTTTTTCTCACGCCTTTTTTACGTGTTAAACACGTGATTGTGCTATGTGGGTCTTTGGTCTTAATTAATTAAATATTTTTTAGATTGGATCTTAGAGCTTTTCTGCATGGCTTTCGTGGTTGTAAATAACAGCCAGAGTAATCTTTCATTATTATAGTATAATGTACCATATAAAAAAAGTTTAGAAGGAAAAAAAAATAATTTTCCAATTTTGAAGACCCTGGCGAGTGCATTTTCCAGCTTTTTAAATCAGCCAGAATTATTTTTAGATATAGTGTATGTATATGTAACATTAGTTTATATGTTCAGTTTCAAGACTAAGAAAATAAGGCCACAAATCAGTTCAATTTTTGGATCTAAACATTTTCAGTTAGAGCTATTTTCCACCACTTAAGTTGAGCCAGATTGCTTTTTGTATAATGTTCATGATCTCTTCTTCTTAGTGCAATAGATTTAGAACTAAGAAAGTAAGTGGACTCATATCATTTACTGATCTTTTGAGCCCATCGGAAAATCATAACAAGAATGAAAAATTATTGATCATTATCACTAACAGAACATACCTATTAACATACACCGACTACTAAAATAGGTTTCAAATATTTATTGACGGATTCTCCTACTATTAAGAAGTGATAACAAATAGCTACACTCATTCCACAATTTTATAGGCCACGTGATAAATAAATCAACACTATCCATCTCTTTTCAAGTTTTTTTTGTTAACTTTATGCCCAACCAAGGCCAATAAAAAATACAGGCCACGACCCCGAAAAAATCAGCTGTTCTCGGCGGGCTGACTTTACATTGGGTCTTATGGGAGGTCAAAGGTTTTTTTATAATATTTTCAAAATGGCACAACAGATTTCCACGAAATTTCAGTTAAATATTCACAGACACCGTCCCGACATTTCACCAAACTTTTGTAGGGATGCAAAATGACTAAAAGGATAAAATCTTTAACATTTAGCATTCCTTATTTTGAATTCAAATTACCCGCCATGTACCGCATGGCTGTTATATTTTACATGTATTTGACTTTGTCATCTGTGATTGTCACATTCGCTTCTGCTTTAAATTTAATTTTAGTGTGAACAAGCTAATAAAGCGGCTCTGAAGAATTAAGGATTACTTACATCATTTAAAAAAAAAATGTTCTGCAAGAATATGGTAAAAACAATCTCAAAACGGGCTTAATTTAAAAAAAAATCAAATATTCATGAACCGTCGTTCCAACTTCAATATTTTAAAGACAATAAGCCGTGTCGTGACGTGACCATCAAAAAAAGATCAGCCCCCTCCGATGTGACGTCAACAAATTGGAGGATCGTGGCCCGTCCATTTTGATAGCCCTGGCCCAATTATAAACATTTTTCTTGACTCTGGTACGCCCCTGCAAACGGTCAATTCTGCGTTAATGACATTTTACTGGAGGCTACCTGCCGGTCTGCTGGATGTCTTCCGGCGTGGCCAGCGCTCGACTTCTTGATTTTGGTGCGTCGGCGCCGGCTGTTTCTTCTTGAAGCCGCGTCGCGACGTCCACTTGCTAGCGCCGGCATCGCGCGCTATGCTAGAGTCTAAAAAAAACTAACACCAGTAAGTAACTTTGCCTGAAGGTGTTTTTTCACACATTTTGCAGATTTGTATGATGATATGATATCCCGTGAAATAGTTGTTGAAGTTTTTTATAAAGTACTCTAGATCGATTGGTGATTAAGTGACTAACTATCACACTATCACTAATCAATAACCTTTTTCAGTTTTTAAGATATAAAGCTGGATGCAACGACAAATAAATTGCTGTTGTATTGTTAGCAAATCATAACTCACACAATTTTTCTGTAAAGTGGATGTGGCAAAAGTTAAAAGAAAAAGTTTGTGAACAAACATGGAAAAAATAGCATTCTTGGATTTATGACGTTACACAGGTTCTTTCTCAAATCAAATTTGAGGTAAACACCCATCAACTTAAACTTGAGTCATCCATAACAAATCGATTTGGGTAGTCTAAAACTTTCTTCCTCAGTTTTTTTTTCTGGGGAAAAAGAAGTGACAATTTTTTACCATTTTTAAAAAAATGTATATATCTTTGTTCGTTTTTAAAATATTGCGCCATAATAATTGGTGTTCTCTTACAAAAAAAAATACATTTAACAGTTTTTTGTAAAACTAATTTAGCGAAAGTATAAATAAGCCCCAATAAATTTGAAACGCAATTATGAATAAAATATGTGAGTTTACAATTAAAAAATCCGGTTTATCAGATCATGTATGGACAAATGATCACAGGATTCACTGGTCAGAAGCTAAAGTTTTGCATAAGGAGTCGCATTGGCGAAAACGAAAGTTTATTGAGGCTGCGTTTATAATGCAGAATAAATAAGTTTTCAGTCAACCAAGCATGGACATACCAAACATATGGAAACCACTCCTTAAGGAAAACACGCGTCTTAGGATTAAAAAGGGGGCAGGCCGTCACACCTGACTCCACACCAAGTAGTATAAGTAGTAGCCTAGAGACTAGATTGTTTAGTTTGCACTTGAAAATGGTTAGAGATACTTACTAACCGAAACGTCGTGTTTAAAATAAATAAAGACAATTGAAGTCAAAATTTTATTTCTACTCAATCATTGTCTACCAGTTTCAAACAAAAACTTTAAGAAGTGGTAGAAAAGATCAAAACTAGACAAAAAATTCAAATAACTTTTGGTCAAAAGTTTTTTGTTTCGAAGTTATATCATTTGTCAAATTTAAAGAGTAAGGAAAAACAATGTTAAAATGTTCTATTGCATTTTTCCAAAAAACTATAAGTTAAGGTGATACAGGGTGGCCAATAGGTATAAATTACTAGAAGAATATTTCAAAGATTTTTGTCAACGAACAGCAGCGATAGTGTAGAACTGTAGAACCTATAGTGTACGACAAAGAAAAACCAAAGGTTACGCAGAGGTTGTTACTGCATTCAATTATCTGAAAAATTCAAAAATTCCTGTAAGATTATAACCCGCTGAGCTTATAAAAAATGGTGCCGTAACAATAGATTTCTTGATACAAGAAAAAATTCCTGAGGAGTGGATACAGCCAATATACAAAAAAAAAGTGAGAAGCTAAACTGCCAAAATTACTGCGGCATTACACTGCTAAACGTAGTTTATAGTAGTAGAGGAAAGTCGTCTAATTTTGGATAGTTGCCTAATTTTGGATACCGCATTATCTCAAAATCCGTTTACAATTTCCTTCAATTCAAACCACAAAACGAAGCGTCTCTAACATAAAATGATTCTCTGTGAAGCGCATAGTTCGATTGTTCACCACTAGGTGGTGCCATAAGGTTATGTGTTTAAATGTGAAAACGAGTTTTTTGTTGCTCTACGTGTAAACCGTTCTTAAAAGGTAAGTAGGTACTTAGCCTAGGAAAGTGTAATTTGGCAAGGATGTACCAGAATAGTTGTAGAACAAGACTATGTATTTGAAATAAGAATTTCTCTCACGGACTTTTTGATATTAGTCACATAACCTAGAATATAAAGGTTGCCTAATTTTGGATAGGAAGGTATACCTAAATTTTCTGTACTGGAAATTTTTCAGATGACCAGCGTGGAGAAACCTGGAGACATTGTTCACTTTGCTTCCGATAGGCAGACGAAGACTATGCTGGTAGTGAGAAAACAAAAGCTTATATGTCCGATTTTGGCTTTGAAAAATAGGTTCCAAATTTTGGATAGGGTATCCAATTTTGGGAACCCTATTTTTAAATTTGAAAAAGTGCTTTGTTTTACTTTGGTCGAATTTTTGTATTCTTTAGGGTTGAAATACATATTTTTGTGAGCTTACCCTGTTTTTATTGACGTAACAACATATTTTAGGAACAGAAGAATTAACAAAATATGTTTTCGTCACACAAAAAAAGTTAAAATAAAAAAACTATCCAAAATTAGGCGACCTTCCTCTATTGTCAGTAGCTTTATACAACAGACCCTTGAAGTATTCTGAGCTTGCAATATGAGAATGCCAAAGTGAATTCCGCCTCAAGGTAGATCTGCCTCATATTAAATATTTCTTTGAGGCAAGTTCTAGAAAAAGCCCATGAACACAACGTAGCGATAGTGTAGAACTGTAGAACCTATAGTGTACGACAAAGAAAAACCAAAGGTTACGCAGAGGTTGTTACTGCATTCAATTATCTGAAAAATTCAAAAACTCCTGTAAGATTATAACCCGCTGAGCTTATAAAAAATGGCGCCGTAACAATAGATTTCTTGATACAAGAAAAAATTCCTGAGGAGTGGATACAGCCAATATACAAAAAAAAAGTGAGAAGCTAAACTGCCAAAATTACCGCGGCATTACACTGCTAAAGGTAGTTTATAGTAGTAGAGGAAAGTCGCCTAATTTTGGATAGTTGCGTAATTTTGGATACCGCATTATCTCAAAATCCGTTTACAATTTCCTTCAATTCAAACCACAAAACGAAGCGTCTCTAACATAAAATGATTCTCTGTGAAGCACATAGTTCGATTGTTCACCACTAGGTGGTGCCATAAGGTTATGTGTTTAAATGGGAAAACGAGTTTTTTGTTGCTCTACGTGTAATCCGTTCTTAAAAGGTAAGTACTTAGCCTAGGAAAGTGTAATTTGGCAAGGATGTACCAGAATAGTTGTAGAACAAGACTATGTATTTGAAATAAGAATTTCTCTCACGGACTTTTTGATATTAGTCACATAACCTAGAATATAAAGGTTGCCTAATTTTGGATAGGAAGGTATACCTAAATTTTCTGTACTGGAAATTTTTCAGATGACCAGCGTGGAGAAACCTGGAGACATTGTTCACTTTGCTTCCGATAGGCAGACGAAGACTATGCTGGTAGTGAGAAAACAAAAGCTTATGTGTCCGATTTTTGCTTTGAAAAATAGGTTTCAAATTTTGGATAGGGTATCCAATTTTGGGAACCCTATTTTTAAATTTGAAAAAGTGCTTTGTTTTACTTTGGTCGAATTTTTGTATTCTTTAGGGTTGAAATACATATTTTTGTGAGCTTACCCTGTTTTTATTGACGTAACAACATATTTTAGGAACAGAAGAATTAACAAAATATGTTTTCGTCACACAAAAAAAGTTAAAATAAAAAACTATCCAAAATTAGGCGACCTTCCTCTATTGTCAGTAGCTTTATACAACAGACCCTTGAAGTATTCTGAGCTTGCAATATGAGAATGCCAAAGTGAATTCCGCCCGAGGGGTCATCGGCACCCTAAAATTTTGTACAGCGTCCAACGGGACTTGGGTCCTGACGTGTACTGTTGGGTACTGTTGGGTACTGTCGTGTACTGTCGAGTACTGTTGGGTACTGTCGTGTACTGTCGAGTACTATCGTGTACTGTCGAGTACTGTTGGGTATTGTCGTGTACTGTCGAGTACTGTCGTGTACTGTCGAGTACTGTTGGGTACTGTCGTGTACTGTCGTGTACTGTCGAGTACTGTTGGGTCCTGTTGCGAGGTACAAAGCGCGCCCTTCAAAAAACATGCGAGCAAAAAAAAAAAAAAGGTCATCATTGTTTGGGGGAGGCCGACAGGGAGCTCAAAAAACTTGCGACTAAAAAGCGCGCGCTCACAAAACTTGCGACCAAAAAAAAAAAAAAAAGCTCCTATCGTGTACTGTCGCGTACTGTTGGGCCTGTCGTGGTACTGTCGAGTACTGTTGGGTACTGTCGAGTACTGTTGAGTACTGTCGTGTACTGTCGAGTACTGTTGGGTCCTGTCGTGGTACTGTCGGGTCCTGTTGTGAAATTTGTACAGTACTGTTGAAAGCTGATGACCCCTCGATTCCGCCTCAAGGTAGATCTGCCTCATCTTAAATATTTCTTTGAGGCAAGTTCTAGAAAAAGCCCATGAACACAACGTAGCGATACCTGAAATGTTTGTTATTTTCGCTGATGACACTACAGTGTTATAGAGACATTAAGATAAACTTGTTTTTAATCAATTCATTGAAAATGATTAAAAGGGTAATAAAGATTGTTGTGACTCTAATAGGCTTGTATTTAATACAGCCAAGACTAATATTTTAAACTTTAAATGCGAGCTTCAAAGTGTGACACATATGGAACTTTAGATATTGAAAGAACGCAAAGATTCTATCAGAAACGATTAGATGAAAAATTAGTACACATACAGCATTCATTTCAAGAGATATATGCAAACATAGTAAAAAGCTTGAGGGAAGCAAGCAAAGAAGCTGTTGGATACCAAGGTAATAGAAATAACAATAAGATGTGCTGGACGAAGGGAATACAGGAAATGGTCAAGGAGAAAAAACGCACAAACTTGACCAGAAGAGCTAAGAAATTTGATACGCACGGAAAAAAATTAAATGTTCGAGCGCAAATGCCACGATATAAATACACACGTAGGAGTTAGGCAGAGTCCTGATGTATGGAAATTCATTTCTACGGTAAAAACCCAACAAAAAAAAGGAAACATTCAGATCATCAAACCAGAACAATGGGTAGAACACTACAAGAGACTGCTGTGGGAAACAAAACCGAATATCTGTCAGCCTCTCCGAGGAGAGACATAAAAGTACATGGAGAGGACGTAATTATCAAAAAATAATAATAAAAATAGTATTAAAACGCTTAAATCCGGAAAAGCTAGCGGACCTGGGGGAATATACGCTGAAATGCTCAGAGAAACTACTAGAAAATCTCAAATTTATTATCAATCAATGCACAAACGGACATCCAGTACCTGATGATTGGAAAATAGTATACATATCCTTAATACATAAAAAGGGAAACAAGCTGGATTGCAAAAACTATAGAGGAATTTTAGTAACTAGTACTCTAAGTAGATTGTACGGTAGGATTCTTAGAGAACTAATAGAGAATGATTTTCATGACCAAAAAGATGAAGAGTAAAGTGGGTTTCGTGCAGGCAGATCTTGTTGTGATAATGTTTTTTTTCTTAAACAAGTACAGTACAATCTCGATTATCCCAATCGCGATTTTTCGAAATCCGGTTTATGCGAAACAAACTTTAAGAACAAAAATCCCGATTAACCGAAAAAATTCGCGTTATACTAAACGCATCTGGGATTCACCTATACTGCTAGGTGGTTCCCTCGGGGTTTCACGGCAATACGACGGTGTAAAATGCCAATTGTTTTAGTTAGCCGACAGAGTGTTACAAATGTTTTTAAAAAAATCGGATTAACCGAAATTTCGATTATCCGAAATCACTTTGGTCCACATTATTTCGGATAATTGGTACTGTACTGTTATTGAGAAAAGGAGTGCCAGATATATAGAGACTCATGTTACCTTTGTGGACCTACAAAAAGCATATGATACCGTTCCATTAGAAAAATTATGGACAGTGTTAGAACAAACTAATATCAATCATACATATATAAAAGCGACAAAAGAACTGTATAAAGGGTCAAAAGAATTCCTGGTAACGAAAAGCTTAAGACAGAAATGTTGTATCTCTCCAATTCTTTTTAAAATATAAATCGCAGTAGCTCTAAAAAACTGGAAATGTAAAGTACACGGCATGGGAATACAACTTAACGACCGATTTACCATATACACACTACAGTTTGCTGACGACCAAGTAATTGTAGCTAATGATTAAGAAGGCTTAGAGTATATGATAAAAGAAAGTTAACGGAAGAATACCAAAAGTGGGAGTTAACAATGAACGTGAGTTAGAACTAGAGAATGGACAAACAATATCTTCATGCAATGAGTATGTATACTTGAGCGTCACATTTGAGAACACAAGAACAGACTGTAAAGAACTGGAAAAAGAATAGTAAAAGCATAAAAGGTTATTGGTTGTCTTAACAGTATTTCATGGAACAGAGAGATAAAAAAGAATGTAAAATTTAAAATATATGAATTAATGGTTAAAAGCACGCTGTTGTATGGAATAGAGACGTAACAGAAAAATACAAAGCAAAAATGGAAAATGTCGAAATGGATGCAATAAGAATTTCAATGAGAATATCTATCATATAAGAAATGAGATTATAAAAGAAAGAATGGAATCAAGGGAAGCATAACGGATGATGATCAACCGACATAGTAGTAGTAATTACGATTTAATTTTTTTTCTGTTTCCTGAGGTGGGGTGCGTTTCCTGCAACGAAACTATACCAAAAAACAATGGTGCGGTTTTTTTGGATCATTCTATATATCTTTTGAGTATGAGCAGAACTGGTTAGGAATAAGGTAGACTGTGGAGGTGCTTTTTACAGGAGTTGTTGTTTGTTGTGAGTTCGTCTGTGTGTTCATGAGGACGCTTTTCGCCCCATTCATATTGTCACAAGTCTCGAGCGTGCACGGCGTGAAGTTGCGCTTCAGGTGACGAGGAGTTCGCGCGCCAACTTTTAAAGTTAAAGTTGACTTTTTAGTTTTTGCGAAAATAGGTACTTGAAGTTTAATAACTGTTAAGTGGCTGTTTTTCTAATCTAATCTAAATTAGCGATTAAATTGCGGTTTTTAACAGAGGTAAATTTATAGATATTATTTAATAAACTGTAAGTTATAAACAGAGAAGAGAAGTGGACATATAACTGTGCGATTTGTAGTCTTAATGAAGGGTAAGTTGAAAATAAAAGTTTTTTCTCAGGTACTAGATTAAACGTGTTTAAAAAACATTCTGTCTTCAAAAGGATTTTCGAATTTGCTTAATTAAATATCTATCTGCGCTTGAAAGACTCTTCACATTTATTTAAAAATGCATGCGAATAAACGGTGTGTAGGTACATACATATATTTTATTTAATCACAATAACTTATTGAAGTTTGTTCGACAGATTATCGTATCCAACAGGAAGGTTTTGATACTTTTTTACAAAAATCCAACGTAAATATACATAAATAAGATTGCGGCTACAAATTAACATTTTGGAGCAAAACAAAAATGTAGGTACTTAATTGTATTGAGCATATACACAAAAATTAAATTGTTAATGGTAACACTTACCTATTTATTTATTTTTCAAAGTTCAAATTAATTTAAATATATAAAAAAAGTTTTAAAGAACTATTTTATGTACCTCAAATTCTATGCCATTGACATACACAAATCAAAAACTTTTTATTTTTGAATATGATAAGTTGTTTATTTAAAAGTACAGTCGAACCTCTATAACTTGAACCTGAAGGGACAACTAAAACAGTTCGAGTTACGGAGTGTTCGAGTTATAGAAACTCGAGTTACATAGGTTAAAATACATCTAAAAAGTGCAGGGGTTGCTTAAAAGGTTCGAGTTATAGAGGGGTTCGAGTTATAGAGGTTCGAGTTAGAGAGGTTCGACTGTATAACATACTAATGTAATGTATCATATTATTTTTCTTATTTGGCTATAGGGTTGCCAGGTCTTATTTCAAATAATGTAGGACTCTTGCGGATTAAAGTTCGCAAGAGCCACAAAAGGACAATTTCTGTTGTGTTAAACTAAAACTCACTTTTTAACAAAATAAAAGAAGGAAATATTCTGCTCGAAGCTAAAAATATAGATTTATCTAAAACAATTACATAATAGACATTTTTATTTATAGGTATTGCTAAAACAAAAAGCTCAGATTCTTTGAAGCAATCGTCGGTTTAGAGAGCAGACCATCCAACAGTACATGTTTCAGTAAACGACTTTTATTATTATTTTTGACAGATGCCCCATAACTTAGTTTTATTTGCAAAAAACCGGAACCAAAATGTCAGGACAGCTCCGCTCTTAGTTAATGATCAAATGAGCGAAGTAGAACAGAGCGAAGTAATAAGTGAGCGAATTAACAAAATAGCGAAGCAACAAAATGAGTGATAAGAGCGAGTGACAAGAGCAAATTAATAGAAGTGCGCGTGTTTCAAAATAGCGCCAGTATAAAGAGAATCTGACCCGATACCACCTAACCTAATCTTACCAAATTTTACCCGACCTGACCTGAGATACTCTAATGTAGCCTGGCCGCGCTTCCCTTGCACGTATCGTCAGGTCAGAATGTATCAGATCAGGTTAGGTAACATTAGTTCAGGTTAGGTTAGATTGTGTGCGGTAAAGTTTTCTTATTATTAATAGGTCGCACTTTTAATACGTTCTCTTTTGTTTTTTATTCACTTGTTAATTCGCTCATTTGTTACTTTGCTCTTTTGTTACTTTGCTCATGTGTTACTTTGCTCATTTGTTACTTCGTTTATTTGTTACTTTGCTCTTTTGATGTTTCGCCCTTTTAAACTTCGCTCAATTGTTCCCAAGCCCTGCTTTTAGCCGAAAAAAGATAAATGGTAAAATTTGACGTAAAATCTGCTAAATTAAAATGGAAAAACGCTCCGTTTATTTTATTTTTAAAATGTTTTAATATATAATATAATATATAGAGTGTTTGGAGAGGGACTTTGGTCTGGACATTTTGAAAATGCAGGACATTATCTATTAGGCTCAAATCCAGGACAATCCTGCGAAATCCAACACCCCTGGCAACTATATAGTTAATTATTGGTGGAATAACGCAACGCATGTCAACTTCTTTACGTAGCAGAGATTCAATTCTATAGTTTTAGTTTTTTGTTAAATCTATCTAACTATCTCTCTATTTAGCCTTCTTGAATCCATCTTTGGACATAGGCCTCCCCCAATATCTTTCACTCTTCTCTGTCTGTCGCCGTGTTCATCCATCTAATTCCCGCGTTTTTCTTCACATCGCCCGCCATCTTATTTTGGGTCTTCCCCTTCCTCTTTTATTTTCCCAAGGTAACTGGGGACCTTCATTCGGCAAATTTCCATTTCAATTTTGCTACTTCTCTGACATTCCTTACTTTTGTTTTATACCTTATCCATTCATTTCTTTGTTTTTCTGCTAGCTTTACATGTAACATTTGGCTCCCCTTCCCAAGATGTGAGTACTGGATACGCCACTGTGGTTCAAGGAACGGCAGCGATGAAAGTGCGAGCTTTGCACACCAAAGTTTGCCGAATTTAGTGGAATAGTTCGACTTTCCGGACTTCGGTCGACAAGAGAAACTTTAATCCACTTTGGATTTAATTTTACTTCTAAATTGATGTGGATATCTCGGACCCAACGAGACACGCAGTAAACGAATGTTTGAACTTTGAACAATTTTTAACAAACTTTTCTTGAGGGATAAATTTTAAAAATTACGATATTTCTTAATCTCAAATCAACAGGCAATATAAAAACAGTAGCGTACGTAGGGGCAGCGGCGTAGCGTGGGGGGGCGCGGGGGGTTCGTCGCCCCCCCCGCCCCGAGGGTAGTGGCGCCCCATAGGTGGCCGAAGCGCCCTCAGCTTTATTAAGTCGGGCCGGTAATGTGCCAAAGAAAACTAACGACATGAAGACCTTTTTTTTTTGGTCGCAAGATTCGTGAGAGGCGCCCTTGTGACTTATCGGCTGCGGCCCCCTCACACATGATGACCTTTTTTTTTTTTGGTCGCAAGATTTGTGAGAGGCGCCTTTTTGACCTTTTTGTTTTTTTTTGCCACAAGATTTTTCATCAGTTTTCAGAGGCGCCCTTTTTAGCTGCCGCCCCCCCGCCCTTTCGGGCACGCTACGCCGCTGCGTAGGGGGTTGTAAATGTAATGTAAATGTAAAGCTTAGTAGGATTAAGTTTCAAGAAAAAACGTTATTTTTTTTTAATTATGCACCTTTCATTTAAAACAACGGTATTCCAGTTTAGACAAACGGCGCACATTAGATCGAGCCTATGTTAATGTAGGGACAATTGTTTCTCTAGTGAAATATGAAAATTTTTGTGATACCTTTTTGATGCATATACTCTAGGGTTCCAGAAAAACCACAATATATATTTTTCATTATCCTAGAACTAGGCAAAAAAAAGTAAATTTAAAAATATCAAAAATTAATAAAAAAATATCAATATTTTAAATATTTTTTTAAATTATAAATACGAAATATATAATTTTTATATATTATATTTTTTTTTTCGATAAAGCAGTAAACTAAAAAGTTTTAAAAATATATATATTTTGTTTTGGAATGATCTGGTTAGGGTGGGGAATATACAGGGTGTCCCAGATAAAACAACTTCATGTGGATTTTAGAAACGGTAAGAGATACGAGTTTGTTTAAATAAGAAAAAAGTTGCGCTATTCTAAGTCCAATCAGGTGCTGTATCAATATTAAAGATATCTACAGGGGTTACTAAAACATCGAGCAAAAACTAAAAATTGAAATATCGCCGCCATCTTGCAAACAAATTTAATGAAATTTGATAGTTTTATATAAGCAACTACGGCCAATCGAATGACGTTAACAATTTTTTTCTAGGCCTTCTAGTTTTTTTGAAACCATAGCCAACTTTGTTATTTCTTATGACCGCCATATTGAATTTACACGTCAATAAATAGAGCATTAAAATAGCTTTTCAACCATTTTCACCAAATTCACATTTTTCGTCATCCCAAGATAGGGTTATTATACACGGTTAAAAAGCTCCTTTTATGCTCTATTTATTGAAGTATAAATCCAATATAGTGGTCATAAAAAATACCAAGTTGGTTATGGTTTCAAAAAACTAGAAGGCCTAGAAAAAAAAATGTTAACGTCAATCAATTGGCCGTAGTTGCTTATGCAAAACTACCAAAGTTCATTAAATAAGTATTTTTGCACCACTACACTTAATAAATTGATTAATTAATTGATTGCAAGCGCGTATTTGGACAAAAATAAGGGCAGAGGAAAACAGCGCATAGGAGAAAAGCGCACAGGAAATATCCGCGCGGGGAAAGAGCCCACACGTACAAAAGCGCACACATTAAAACAGAGCAGGGGAAATCTTACAATGAGAAATTTTGAGATTTTTGAAGTGTAAACTTCTTTAGGTGCGTTTAGCAGTTTTTGTGGGTAGTGAATCGAACTGAGCCGTCAGGCTCGGCTATGTAACGCTCATTCGGGTTAAATCGGCTCGAGTCGACTAACTGTGAGAAACATTCAGCGAGCGATATGATGATGCATATGAAGGCCAGTACACAGAAGAGTTCGGTTCGGTCCGCTTTGCAGAATATGTTATGGGCCAATATTATTAATTTCGCCTTGTTGAAGTTTACACTTCTGCCGTGTGGTCTTAAACACACAATAATTTATTTTTTTTTAATTTATAATTTTGAAATTTTCCAAAAACTCACACGGGTAAAAATAAAAAAGTGGTTTGTATCTACATTTGACCAGACCTACATATCTATAAGTTTTTTGCTGCGCTGAATTCGAATCTCAAAACTTTAGACTACATAGTTATTAAAACTTTTCATTCACGCTCACACAAAAAAATTGGCTTTATAAATTAGCTCTGCACAGTGGTCAAATACGCTTCGATTTTTTGTAAATTGATGGTATCCTTATCTAGCCTAATGTGTAAAATTGAACTGCGTCATTTTCAAGTAAATTGAAATTTAACTTACAAAATAAAATATAATGTTGACGATTTCTCTAAATAACCCCATTTTGGACTTCACTATACCGTTAGTTTTAAATCAAACTCTACTAAGTTACACTTTGTTAAAAATAAAGTTTTATCCTCTTAGTAAAATTTAATTATATATTTTCTTTAAACCAAAATTGAAAAAAACATAAAAAAAGGTATTTTTTGTGAATTTTAAAATTTGTTCCAGTTTACTGATGTCACTGGAATGTGACTTTTCTGGATTGCACTGAGTGTCTCATAGTTCAAATTTTAATTTCATGGTCTACAAAGAAGTTTACAACAATGTTTTCCGAAGCGCTTGCTTTTTAAGAAAATTGATTAAACTTACAAATGTTGGTGTATTTATTCTAAGTAAAATGGAGAAACTTAGTACCCAAGGTCTTTTACACAGGTTACCTACAGAATTGGAAAGGTCATTACACCTGACTGGTCAACTGTAATTAGATTAACAAATCTACGTCACCGGGTTGCCTTAAACCATTTGTTTTATGGAAACCCGATGACGCAGCTACGTTAAGTTCGTCCGTTAAGTTCACATGACTGGTCAAATTCTGTAGGTAACCTGTTTAGAAGTATAAAGACCTTGCTTAGCATGCAGGTAGGCAAAAGATATCTCATTTCATAGGCCTTTATTTGTGCTTTAAATTGTCTTTTTTTACAGATTTTCTCTGAAAATAAGTACTTTTTAATTAAAAGGCTAATAAAAAAACAGTCGATTCCAAGATGGCGGCGCCATTTTAACAATGTTCCTGAGTAGAAAGGTGTCAGGACGTTTACAATGTTTGATGGGACCCCTCAGTTTTTTGTTTTAAAAAACTATTTTATTGTACTTTTTTTTGCGGCTATTTTGAAAAAATATAAAAATAACTATATTCTGCAATTCCGATTTTGATCCTGATACCAATAAAGTTTTTAGAGTCGCAATTTGTTAAGGTTCAAAAGCTATTTTCAGTGGATTGACTACAAAAACTTTAAATCCAATTAAAAAACTTTTTCCAGGAAATAATTACCAACTAATAAATACAAATGTATTAGCATTTTAGAATTAAAAATCAGCAAATAACACAGTCCTACAAAAAAAATAATGACGTGAGACATCCGATTTCAAAAAAGTCCCTGGATGTCTGGAAATTTCTCCAGAACCAAAACCTATTCCTATAAAGATTTGAAAATTGATTCTCGGATGATAAGTGCTCAACCATGGTATAATAATTTAAATATTATTAAACAAAATAACATTAAAAATTAGCAAATTTAAACCCGGCGTTGATTGTCATATGCGCCGACCAACCGCAATAAGGCTGCGTCATCTATACCCAGGTTACATTTTTGTTTTGTTTTTTTTTCCTAAATTAAAACTATTTAAGTTTTAAAATATCTAATTTGTTTTGTGACCTTGTAACCGAATCAAATAAAATTGAGGTGCGTCAACCAACCCGGGGCGTGAACGTAACCCCGGTCTCCCCTATTGATCCGGTTTCGATCATGCATTTTAAAAAGTTGCATGCTTTTTTGTGTTTACACACAGCCGTCTCAAATTAACTTAAGCTAAGGGGGCTGTGGGTTTACATTATTCAACTAGTCAAAATTTGATGCGGGCATGCTTGGGATTTTTTTGGTGACATTTATCTTTTTGTGACAGACTTGTAAATATTATTAATTAAAACAAGGCCAAAAAAGATATAGACCACGAAAAAATCAGCTGTTGTTGTGGGCTGAATTTTACATTGGGTCTTATGAGCGAATAAAGGTTTATTTGTGATATTTTCAAAATGGCAGAGATTTTCGCGAGATTTAAGTGAAATATTCCTATATAATTAAAAGCTTAAAATTTTGAAGATTTAGCATTCTTTATTTTGAATTCAAATTGCCCGCCATGCACCGCCCGCCAACTGTTATATTTGACATGGATTTGACTTTGTCATCTGTGTTTGTCATGGCATTTGTTTATTTGTTTGTTTTGTAAAACCTATTAGATTTTTTAATGATTTTTTTTCCAATAAAGTTCATTTAAAATCCAAAAATACCAGTGTTAATCTGTTTAAAACAAAATTACACTAGAAAAAAAAAATTTTTGATGTTGTAAATTTTGTTTGAAAAATAAAATATAAATAAGTTTTAAAAGGCGCCGAATATAAACAAATAGGTGCAGGTGAGCCGATTACACTGAGAAGACATGGCCAAGTAGGATTCCTACTAAACATTTTTCACTAGTGGTAAGTGAAGTTTCTGTTTATCCTAAAAACAAAACTCACTTACCATAGGCCGATCTACCTATTTCTTATTGGCCCTAAGTTAATTTTCTATTTGTCATTAACCTTTATTAATTTAACTTTAATATATTTGTGGCAAAAGAAGTATCTATCTATGCTAAATAAGTAACTCTATAAACACAAGCGATCAAATTATTAACTAACTAACTATTAACCCTTAACAATCTTTCTATTTGCTGCTGAAGGATTTTCCTAATAAATTTTGTTTACTAGTAGTTTTTATATTTATTATTTATAATAAATTCCTTTTTCGTCCCATCGAGAACACCCCTCAGCAATAATACAATTGAATCTTTTTATTTGTATTAAATGAAAAAAGACAGAAAGGTGGCGAAGGACACTACATATTAACCGTTAATATGAATCTGTTAGTCGTTAATATGAATCTATTAACCTTTAATATGTATATATTAACCCTTAACGCGAATCTAGCAACATTTAATAACAATCTATTAATCCTTAATATTAAACTATCACTCTATATTTTTTTAATTTTCTTAAATTTTACTGTCCCACATGTCTGACTTTAAAACGTATTTTTAAAGCTGAAAAAAATTTTCTTTCCAACGATGTATATCACTTCCCCCTCAAGGCAGCGTTAGATCTAGCATAGACGCACCAAAAATGCTCAAATTTGGTATACACTTGAATTTTCATTTAAGGCAACCATGTTGGAACAGTATTAATACACACACACTACGTTCAATGCGAGCAGCAACACACTTGGTATGGATATACCGTATACTACCCCCAATAATACATCGAGGAGGATCCACCCGCCTACTCTTGGCGGGCGGGGGGTGGTCCCCCCTTAAATATTTTTAAATTTTTTTTTCTAACAAACCGAAAAATGTCAAAAAAACATTTAGGGTTGGGACCACCCCCCCACCAAGAGTAGGCAGGTGGATCCCCCTCGGGAGTATACTGTATATCCATACCAAGTGTGTTGCTTCTCCCATTGAACGTAGTCGTGTATTAATACTGTTCCAACATGGTTGTCTTAAATGAAGATTCAAGTTTAAATCAAATTTGACAATTTTTGGTGCGTCTATGCTAGATCTACCGCCGCCTTGAGGGGGAAGTGATATTCGTTTGTAAAGGAAATTTCTTCAGCTTTAAAAATAAGTTTTAAAACCAGACATATGGTACAGTAAAATTTAGGAAAATTAAAAAAAAACAAGTTTTTTACACACCTCTCATTTTTGCGTGCGCCACTGATGTAAGGGAAGCGTGTTATACATCGTTAGAGAGGACTCTTCGTCAGTCTTAATAATTGTTACTTAGTTGTTTTTTGCCAAGTTAAAAGTTTGCCAACCCCACTTTAAAGAAGGTTAACTAGAAAAAGTCAGTTTTAAGTTATTAGTAACCAAAAATAATTTTTTACTCACTCTCATTTTTATTTACTCAGTTACAAAAGGAATGTTCGAAATATTTGTTTGATTTGAGGATTTCTACAAACACAATTATTCTTATCTCAAGGCGGCTATTTAAAAAAAATATGTCTAGATTAATAAGTATTACAATGGGCTTTGAACCAAAATAATTATTTTAAAAAATAAATTGTGCTAAGGATAAAAAGTACCACAAAAAATAGATAAAAAAATATTTTAAAAATTTTCCCCTTTATTCGTACGCTAATGGAATACGCATCACTGCCGTCAGAGGGTACTAAGGTACATCGTTGAAAAGGAAATTGTATCTGCTTAAAAAATGATCACCAGAAGACTTTTGAAAAAGTTGACTGTTTAAGAGTTATTAGCAAAAAACTATCAAAAAGCACGTTTAAGGGGGGAACCACCCCCCGCCAGGGGTGGGGGTGGTGGTTCCCTTTCGTAAAATGTTCGGGAGAGTCTTATGTCTATCCATACTTAGTGTGTTGTTTCTATCATTAAACGCAGCCTATGGCTTGAATCTCGGATGTAGGGCCTGAACTATTAGGTGAAAAAAACCTGAAATCTGGAAAAAAGTGGATGCAAACTGGATTTTTGTATTGTTATTTCTTAAAGCATCTGGAACACAACCCCACATATTTTCCGCCAAAACCCCCTTGAGATAAAGGTCCTAAAAATCAGTTTTTACGGTTTTTCTCGAAAACTGATGACGTTTTTTTTTTAAAGTGAAGATAGGAAAAATATGCAAATTCATTCGTTATATACTATAAAATTAAGAAAAAAACGTAACATTTTAAAACAATATTTATATTTCTTATTTAATTTCATCACCCTGTAGGTAGGTAATTTGTTTTAAAATGTTAATACTTTATAATATTGGGCTCGCTCCTCACTTGTACAGTCGGGGACTTTTTAAATTGCTGCCCTGGAAAAAAAAAATTCCCATTTGAAATTCGAAAAAGTGGTTTGAACCAAAACAAAAAAATTGTGAACCTTACTTCTGTCTGTATACATACATATTTAAAAAAAATTTTTTTTTTATATCTTTAATTTATTAATTTTGACGGAAAAAAAATAAAACGGCAATTTAAAAAGTCCCCGACTGTACAAAACACCATATACTTAAATTTAGTTTTTCTTTCCTTAAAGTTGAACAACTTTAAGTAAAGATTATGCCAAAAGTCAATAATAGCCGGACCGCCAATATAATTTTAAACTTTAATATGAATATATCAACATTTAATATGAATTCATTAGCCGTTAATATGAAATTATTAACCCTTAACAGGAATCTATTAACCGTCAATATGAATCTATTGACAGTTAATAGGAATCTATTAACTGTAAATAGGAATCTATTAGACGTAAATAGGAATCTATTAACCATTAATATGAATCTATTAACCGGTAATATGACTCTATTAACAGCTAATATGAACATATTAACTGTTACTAGAAATCTGTTAACTGTTGATATTAACCTATTAACTGTTGATATGAGTAGGCTAAATGTTAATTGGAATATATTAATCAGTAATAGAAATGCATTTACAGTTAATATAAATCTATTAACTTTTAACGGGAATATATTAACCGTTAATATGAATCTATTAGACATTAATGTGAATATAGTAACAGTTAGTAGGTATCTATTAACCGTTAATGTGGATCTATTAACATGTAATATGAATATATTAGCAGTTAATATGAATATATTAACCTTTAGTATGAATCTGTTAGCCCGTAACGTGAATATATCAACATTTAATAGCAATCTATAACCTTTAATATGAATCTATTAAACATTAATACAAATATATTAATCTTTTATAGGAATCTATATACATTTAATAGAAATCGAAGAACTACTAGGTAGTTTATTTAGCGTTAATAAATAGTTAACTTGCTGTAAATAAAGGATCATTTACAGTAAGCAGAAAGATATTAGTGCTGAGGAAGAAAATGTCTTGTGGTAAATAGATAAATCGTTTAAGGTAAGTAGAAAATGTATTAATACTAAATTAAGTTTCTATTTACCATATATAGTTTTTATTAACTATAAATAGTTTTTCATTAACCTTTAATAGATCGATCCGTCTACCCTAAATAGAAAGATCTTTTGTCTCATATTTAAGTGAAGTATCTATTTAGGATAAGTGGATTCTTATAAATGGTAAGTGGGAATTTTTCTCAGTGTACTTTCCACGCACAAACGAACACATTCGCTTCTGCGTTAAATTTAATTTTTGTGTAAGCTAATAAAACAGCTCTGAAAAATTAAGAATTACTATATAAGTTGTTTAACAAGAATATAGTAAAAACAATATAAAAAAAAAATTAAATATTCATCAACCGTCATTCAAACTTTAATATTATAAATACAAACAGCTGTGGCGTGACGTGACCATCAAAAAGAAATTCAGCTTTCGCTGGGACGTCAACAAAGTTGTAGATCGTGGCCCGTTGATAGCACTGATTAAAACTATAAATACTATTCAATTTCTAGACAGTGTTTGTGTCTTTTTTTAAAACTTAAATATACAAAAATTCGTTTAAAATAAACGTTAAAATAATTATTAAAAAGTAGGGTGGCTGGGGGCCGTTTTTAAATTACGTACCGCTTAAGGGAAGAGAAGGGACCTTACGTTACACTTAATGTTTTTTAATGTGTTTTCTCTTGAAAATGTGAAAGAGGGGGTCAAAAGCCTTAAATTTTTGTGGACGTTATTTTTGTTGTTTATGTTCCCTTTCTGGAATTGAATTTTTTTATGTTGGCCAAAAATGCCATTTTCAGTTGTATGATGTGAACACCCTTGGACATTTGGAACTTCACCAAGGACACTCATAGTAGATCCTGCCTTACGATGAGCGTCCTTAATCTTTACGCATCAAATAAACGAACTGTGTAAAAAGTTGCATAAGTTGGAACCATGGTCTGAATAAACGTGAAGCCGTCTACTCTACCACCCAATTTGCAGGGACAATTTGGCGTCCCTACACGCTGAAGATATCGGGGTTCGCCTGATACATGCAGGGACGCTAATTTGCCCCTTTAAGTTGCCTAGGTACCTATTCTGGGTCTTCAACGATGTGATAGTTCTCATCACATGCTTCAGCCAATGGCAAGCTTTAAATTAGCTCCGAGCCGTCACGTGTTATGTGAAAAGACCTCAATTGCACAAGCTTTTCCTACGCCCCGACCGAAAATCTTTTAGTCGCTTCTCCTGCGCCCCAACCAAAAAACTTTCAGTCGGTAAGGGGCAGAAGAACAGATTTCACTTTAAACGCGTAAAATTCACTAACTCTGAAGAGCGGGCGACTATGCCATTGGTCGAGACGAGTCAATTTGCACAACACGCGACCACTCAGAGTTTGCTCTTGGTCAAGACCCAAAATAGCTACGCAGGTAGAAAAATGATTTTAGCGAAGAAATCAGATTATTGATTTTAAAAATTGTTTTTATTTTTGTTCATAAAAGATATTTATATATCGGGCGACTGTACAATTAACTTCACATGGAAGATTTTAATAAAATCGTGTTTAATTAATCAGGGATGTTGTGTAGATTATAAAAAAAGCAAATCTTAAACATGTTTATTTGTTTTTTCTTAACACCTTGAATAAACCCAGCTGTATGCTGTGGCCAAAACTAACTTTCGACTGATAAATTTGCTTGTTTTTCCATTGTATACATACTGATTCCAGAAACTCAAAAGTGTTTTCTGTCGGGCTACCATCGGGCTCTAGTGCCGCGTTTTCATTACTCAGTTTAAATTACACTGTTGGCTTCTACTGTACGGCTTTAATGAAAAACTCCCAGTTAATTAACTGACTAAAGGGGCTTAAAATCCTCCAGAAAATCGTTATAAAGAAACTTTCTAGACGGCATCAGTGTGACGCTTCGTTTGCGCTAGTTTCAAATGCAACATGTTAACATATATATTACGTATATGCATGTTAACCTTTGATTTGAAGTAGACTTGGGTACGCGAGTGACTTTTCATAGATCAAGATTCCAAAAAAAAACATTTTATATTACCTTTTGGCAAATGGTAAATTCTCTTTATTTCGACCCCGCTGAATCCGAATATCCCTGTTGCCACCTCAAAGAGTTGACAGGGACTGAGATATTCAAGATGACGGCCAACATGGCGACGAAATTTGAAATTGCCGCTGTAAAGCCCAAATTGATAAACGTGTACATTCAAATATATACAGTGTTCGTCAACGATCGTTTGGCCATTGAAAAATATGTGAATTGAAGTAAGATCGCTATTTAAATAAATAGCACTAAGAGACAATACAACAATACTTGGCATGGATAGACATAAGACTCGCCCGAACATTTTATGAGATGGAACCACCTCCCCCCCCCCTTAAACGTGCTATTTGATAGTTTTTTGCTAATAACTCGAAAACGTCAACTTTTTCAAAAATATTTTAGAAATAATTTTTCAAGCGGATACAATTTCCTTTTCAACGATGTACCTTAGTACCCTTTAACGGCAGTGGTGCACATTCCATTAGCGTACGAAAAAAAGGCAAAATTTTAAAAATATTTTTTTATGTATTTTTTGTAATATTTTTTATCCTTAACACAATTTTTTTTTTCAAAAAAATATTTTTAGTTGTAAGCCCATTGTATAAAGTTAAATATTTATTAAGCTAGACGTATCTTTTTTTAATAGCCGCCTTGAAATAAAAATCAATGTGTTTGTAGAAATCCTTAAATCAAACAAAAATTTTGAACATTCATTTTTGTAACTGAGTAAATAAAAATGAGTTAGTAAAATAATATTTTTGGTTCGTAATAACTTAAAACTTACTATTTCTAGTTACCCTTCTTTAAAGTGGTGGTGGGGAGCATCCCTCCTCTCACCTCCCTCAAAAGAGCTCTCTTACAGTATTTTATAAATTATCTGCGAACTTTTAACTTGGCTAAAATAACTAAGTAACAATTATTGAGGCAGATGAAATGTCTTCTCTAACGATGTGTAACACGCCCCCCTTACATCAGTGGCGCACCTTTTATAGGCATTTAAATAAATGAGAGGTGTGGAAAAAATTAATTTTTTTAAATTTTCTTAAATTTTACTGTCCCACATGTCTGGTTTTAAAACTTATTTTTAAAGCTGAAGAAATTTCCTTTCCAACGATGTATATCGCTCCCCACCAAGGCAGCGGTATAACTGCCATAGACGCACCAAAATGGTAAAATTTGGTATACACTTGAATCTTCATTTAAGACAACCATGTTAGAACAGTTTTAATACAGACACTGTGTTCAATGAGAGAAGCAACACACTTGGTATGAATATACAGTATACTCCCCCGAAAATATAATAACGGGGAGCCATCCGCCCACCCTTGGTGGGGGGGGATCTATCCTTACCCTAAATATTTTTTTGACATTTTTCGGTTTATTAGAAAAAATGTGAAAAAATATTTAAGGGGGGCCACCCCCCCCACCAAGAGTAGGCGGGCGGATCCCCTTCATTATATTATTGGGGGGAGTATATTGTATATTCATACCAATTGTGTTGCTTCTCCCATTGAACGTAGTGTGTGTATTAATACTGTTCCAAAAAGGTTGTTTTAAATGAAGATTCAAGTGTATATCAAATTTGACCATTTTTGGTGCGTCTATGCTAGATCTACCCCTGCCTTGAGGGAAGAGTGATATACATCGTTGGAAAAGAAATTTCTTAGGCTTTAAAAATAAGTTTTAAAACCAGATATGTGGGACAGTAAAATTTACGAAAATTAAAAAAAAAACATTTTTTTCCACACCTCTAATTTATTTAAATGCCTGTAAAAGGTGCGCCACTGATGTAAGGGTACGTGTTTTACATCTTTAGAGAGGACTTTTCATAAGCCTTATTAGTTGTTGTTATTTTCCAAGTTAAAAGTTTGTAAATAATTGGGAAAATACTGTAAGTGAGCGCTTTTGAGGGGGGTGAGAGGGGGGATCCCCACTTTGAAAAAGGTTAACTAGAAAAAGTCAGTTTTAAGTTATTACTAACCAAAAATAATTTTTTGCCCACTTTCATTTTTATTTACTCAGTTACAAAAATGAATGATCAAAATTTTTGTTTGATTTAAGGATTTCTACAAACACATTTATTTTTATTTCAAGTCGGCTATTTAAAAAAAAACATGCCCATCTTAATAAGTATTTAACTGTATACAATGGGTTTTTAAACAAAAATATTTTTTTGAAAAAAAGAATAGTGTTAAGGATAAAAAATACCACAAAAATAGATTAAAAAAATAATTTAAAAATTTTCCCCTTATTTCGTACGCTAATGCAATGTGCATCACTGCCGTCAAAGGGTACTAAGGTACATGGTTGGAAAGAAATTTATATCTGCTTAAAAAATGATCTCCAGAAGATTTTTGAAAAAGTTGATTGTTTTCGAGTTATTAGCAAAAAACACGTTTAAGGCAAAGAACCACCCCCCTGCCAGGAAGTGTAGTTTTTGAGAAAATTTTATAAAACCTATAATAAACATGTTTTTTTGAAATATACGGACGCCACTGAAGAGCTACTTAATTTTTCTAACCTTATCGTTCTCTACAAAAAACTGTTCCTTGCAATATTCGATAAAAAGGTTAATTTTCGAGAAATTTGGCAAAACAGCCATTCCACGGTACATGTCAACTTTTTCGAAATTTTGGAAACAATAAATATCTTTATAATAATTAGTTTTTTTTAAAGTATACCATAAGGTTGAAGTGACCAAAAAATATAAAAATTTTATCTTCGTTTTAAATATTTATGCCAGCTTAAACGTTACTCTCCATATTATACAAGAAAAGCTATTATTTTCTTCCATCTCGGATAGGCCGTGGCGCCTAAACGGATGAAAATTGCTATAAACAACATATTTAGCTTTTCATTGAGAAGTGTCAAAAGTTGTTTTTTTAATAATTTACTAAAATTACGTAAGTAATTTTAGCTATTTTAGTTCCAAACAGGTTATATTTCAATATTGTCCCATCCGTAAACAAATTTTGAAGATTTTTATTTTCATCTGTAATACTAAAATTTGAAAATTTACGGTTTGACAATAATTTAGGATAAAGGTATCCTATTCAAAGGGCCGTAGCTCCCTGAGGACGCTTTTTTCCTTATCTTTATGCATGGGCTACGCCCCCACAGGATGCCGCTTACTTTTGAATCACCCTGTATACGTAGATTACTGTAATTTAATTAACGTAATTTAACGTTTTATAAAAAAAACTGCACCGATCGAACGACAATCACTAAATTTAGACTTAAATTTAAATCCTCGAATTCAAGTAAAATACCAATTTAATCTCTGAAAAAAAGCATAAAATAATTTTTTAATTATTATAGTTTTCTATTTTCTTGAAAAAAATATTGTATTCTCATTACTTTTAATGGGTCCAGAAGGTTCATTAATTGAGGTCGGGATATCAATCAGAGAGAACTCGAAAACATGAAGAGTGATTAACCGTTTGAGGGCTCGTAATTGGGAACAGATAAAGGATATCCAGTTTGGATGATTGCTGGATTTGCTACAAATTAGTCTGGATGAGAGAAACAACGTAACCTAAAATGGGACTTAAAGGATTTAAGGCCCGTGAGCCCAATAAAGCCTACAAGTATTATCAGCAAAACTGTAGCGGTTCAAAGGACGACCAAAACCGGAAAACTTGGAACCTGCCCCACCGACTACGAAGCAGTCGCAAACATTGCTTTAATTCGTTCCGTTTGGCTGATTTCGCAACAAGAGTAACAAATACAGCATTTAACAACAAGAGTAACAAGTACAGCATATAAACCTTACAAGGCATAAGGGCTTAAAGGCAATTCATAATTTGCAAGTTATTCTTAATATTATAGTGACCTCAATAGAAATAAATGCAATTCAGCAATAAAAGTTTATCGAATCGAAGAATCGAAGTAGGTTATCCGGGGCTTTTTGTCACTTTGACTCGCAAGACCAAAGTATGGCGAGGCGAAGCGTTGCCCCGCCGCGCCGTACTAAAGTTTCGGGCTTTTTTTATAACAAGTATGAAATCGGGTGCTCTCGTACACGCAATCGCTATACAGGCGGGTGACACTTTTTGGGCATTAACCGTACTTTTGGTGACAGCTGGCAACAAATCGTGTAGATTTGGGTGTTTGTCCCTTAGAGCTAACCTTTGTAGTCCGAGTTACTTGATTTATTATAAAATACAGCTTTTAGTTCCATACAGGTATCATTTTATCTGCATCCCTTAACTTTAAGCAATCGACGGTTCGAATTGAAATAACTTCGTAAGATCCATTTGACCGGCGCTGTATCAAATTAATTGTTGAATAACGAATAAGACTTGGCGTTGTAAAGTAGTGACAAGTAATTAACGACCTGCCATAATTAAAAATTGGTAAAAAACATTCTCTCTCTCTCTACAATTTTATTTTAATTTATTGATTTATTTATGTTTCTTTGATATTATAAAAAACCATAAAAAAGTTAAGCAACCTGTATGGTATAAAAATTATCATCCGATAAATTTATTTTCCCAGCCGCAGCGTGAAACTTGTGTAATTTTTAAAAAACGTTTTGGTCTTATTACTGCTAGTTTTGGACTTTCTTATCTAATGATTCGGCGCAGGTTAGGGTTTGTTGAGTTTAGGTTTGGTTTAGTGCAGTGGCGGTTCCTCCATAAGTGCACATGTGCACGTGTACTCCCAAATTTTACTTAAAAAAATACAGAATACTCCGGTTATAACGTACCCTCAAGGGATCAGAAAATGTGTACTTTATAAGCGGACGTACGTTATAAAAAAAAAACACAATTAAAAAGTTATGGTAGAACGTAAATTTTTTATTTGGAATAAAATGGTTGTTTTTGATACCTCTTTTAATACTTTTAATAATCTTTATCTTTTCTTTTACAGTTATACAATTGTGCCGGCAATTCTCCATTTTAACAACAAACACACAGAGTCGTACTAGTAGTAGAGCCGCGCGGCGTAGGGCATAAAAAAGGGGTTCGCCTGCACCAAGGTGATGATGGTTGCCAAGCTATATTTTTTGAGACTTGGATGTCTCCTGACTACGAAAATATATCTTGGCCTCCCCTTCTCTCGGTCATGCCCCCTCTACCTCCTTTCAACCCCTTAAAATTGATTCTTCAATATCTCAGTAACCAGAAGTGATAGAACAAAAAATTTTTCATTGTTGTTTGTGTAGTAATCTCTAGATTATATAACGTAATAACACTCTTTTGCATATCTCAAAAACTAAACAAGATATTAAATAAAATATGTATTTTCAATAAACAAATTTTTTATTTTTCTTCATATTTTTTTAACCAAACCAAATACGAAAAAAATGTTTTTACAAATATGTTTCCACCGTTTTCGCTCTTTTTAAAAAGGTATATATCTATAAGGTTTTGTGAACCCCACTCGCAATAGCACTGTTTGATTGAAGCCATTACGCCAAAACTGAGCATGTTTCCGATATGATAGTGATTAAGATATATGGCAAAATGGAGCCTAGTCTACATTTGAGGTATTCTGTTGCAATTTCGGGTGCCTTCTAATAATAAAAATCTATCTCGGCCACCTACCCCTTTAGTCATTCCCTCCCTTACCAACCCCTTACATATTTGAATTGAAATCTACCATATCTCGGCAACGGCAAGAGATAGAACTAATTGTTTTCACTGTTGTATGTCTATTGACAAGTATATTGTGTAGTGTGTTTGCATTATTTGCATATCTCAAAAACTAAACAAGATATAAATTAAAACAACTAGTTTTTCAATTTATTAATTTTTTTAAAATTTTATTTTTGCCCATATTTTGTAAACTAAAGTAGATATGAAAAAAACTTTAAATAAATGGTTTTCTGCTGTTCTTCTTTCCAACAAGATATGTAGGTATAAGTTTTGCCAACGCAACTACTACAGGCCGTTTGATTGGTGCTAAAACGCAAAAGGTTGTACGTATATGAGTAGGTAAGTAAAATTCAACTTTGACAGGGTCATTTCCGTGACCATAAAATATCTTGTAGGACATAAATATAGCAGCCTAAAAATACTTAAACTATTACCCTTTCACGTTCTCTTCCTCCCCTACAGACCCACCCCACAATTATCCATGATCAAAAAAAATTATAAGCTAGGTAGGTTTTACTTAATATTTAATAGACACATTATTTTTACCGGTGTTTATAGTCCAAGCAAGGGCTCTACTTGAGGAATCCGGTTGCTGCCGCTCTGACCCTTAAGCATTATAAGATATTCAAGATGGCGGTCGATTAGGGATTTTACATTTTTAAATGAAAATCAAGATGGGGGCAATCAATAGTTATTGGGGTCCCATTAAACATAGTAAAAACCCCGACCCCCTTCCCTTTAGGGTCAAAATGACTTAAAAGATATGTAATGTGAGTAAAATTCTTACAAAATAGTCAAAAATTAAAAGGGAAGGGGGTCGGTACTTTTACCATGTTTAATGGGACCCCAATACCTATTGATTGCGCTCTTTTATATGCTTAAGGGTGCCAGACCGGGAACAACCCATATACATAATTTTCCAATACTCCCGATTACCCATTTACACAATAAGCGGATTTTTACACATAAAGAGAAAACTGTATCAGTCTGTCCTTTACAAATCCCGCACATTGGTCTGCGATAAAGACAAACTTATGTGTGTAATGTGTGCTTCACGAAATGAAAGTTGTCATGGGTTTCAACTTGACAAGTTCTACACCCCGATTGGTATCTGTATTAGAATTAAGTTTTAATTAAGTTTGATACTGTATCAAAACTAAGGTCACTATATCACGAAGTAGAAGGAACTTCGTGATATAGTGACCTTAATCAAAACAAGTAATATATATCTACAGTTACATTTAGATTAGGAGTATTATGTATATGCCACAACAGGATTCCTCAGTAAAGCCCTTGCTTGGACTTTAAACACTTGTAATAAAATTTGTCTACTAAACATTAAGTCAAACCATTCTTGTTAGGTACCTAGCTTATTAATTTTTTTTATCATTGATAATAGTAGGGGTATTGGAGAGGAGGGGGACAACGTCAAGGGCTAATAGTTTAAATTTTAAGGCTGCTATATTTATTACTCACCCTGTCGAAGATGGATTTTACTTATCTGCTCATATACGTATATCCTTTTGCATATTGGCACCAATCAAACCGCGGTGTTTAAAGTTTTTTTTTATACTTACTTTTGTTTATAAAATATTGGAAAAAATATATTTTTTGAAAATTGAAAATGCAGTTTTTGATATATCTTGTTTGGTTTTTCAGATATTTAGACAATGTAAATATATTGCAAAATCTACTGGTCTAACGACATACAACAGTGGAATTTTTTTTGTTCTATCATCTTCCGTTGCCGAGATATGGAAGAGTTAATTTCAAATATTTAAAGAGCGGTGAGGGGGAATGACTAGAGGGGGTGGCCAAGATAGATTTTTATTATTAGGAGGCACCCTGATTTACGCAAAAATATCGCAAATGTAGGTTAAGCCCGATTTTGCTAATTATCATCAGAAACATGCCCAGTTTTGGCGTAATGGCCTAAATCAAAGAGTGCTACTGCGCGTGGGGTTAACAAAACCCCACGGATATATACCTTTCTGAAAAGAGCGAAAATGGGGGAAAAATACATATTAAGATATTTTTTTCCTATCTGATCTAGTTTAGAAAATTTGGACAAAATAAAAAAAAAATGAAAATATATACTTTTGTTTATATCTTGTTTAGTTTCCGACATATGCAATAGAACGTGGGTACATCAGATAATCTGGAGATAACTGGACAAACAACGGTGAAATTTTTTTTGTTGTATCTCTGCTGGTTGCTGAGATATTGAAGAATTAATTTTAAGGGGATGAAAGGTTGGTGAAGGGGGTATGACCGAGAGGGGGGAGGCCAAGATATATTTTCATAGGAGTCACCCAAGTTTCAAAAAATATACCTTGGCAACCATCATCATTTAAGTGCAGTCGAAATGCCCTACGCCGCTCTACTATAGGCCATTTTTCCATATATAAAGTCGAAGCTGACAGCGTGCCGTGCCGCCTGCAACTCGAACCGCAGAATCGATTATTGAAAAATCCCCGAATTTTTCGGGGAGTCACCGGTAATATTCCGGTTTTAACGTGCACTCGTACATTACAACCGTACGTTACAACCGGAATATTATAACGGAATTAGTCAAAATATGGTACGTTATAACCAAAGTAGAAGGTATAAAAGGTAGGTAATATCCGGTGAAAACACAAGAGTATTTTGCCCGGACCAATGAAATATATACGTAATAACCGAAAGTACGTTATAACCCAGGTGCGTTATAACCGGAGTACACTGTATTTAGATTTGACCATTTTTTAATTAATAATATCATCATAAAGTATCAATAAACACCAAAAGGAATTCATCAAAGACTTAAATATTAACTAGAAATTTACCCGGTATGGTTGGGCAGAATTTCCGAAGTTGTGGTGATTTTGATATAAATTGGTACGATTAATAAACTTATGAAGACATTTACAAAAATCATATTTTTTTTGCGGCGACGTAACATATGCGGCGTCGCGACGCTTTCAAATGTGACGTGACATTGATCCAGATTTTCTGAAATAACTTAATAACTACATTAGGTAGGACAGTTCTAATTTCACTTTTTGACAGACAATGAGTGTGCCTTTCTAACACGGTATTACACTTATCAAAATTTACATTTTTGTATTTTTCCTTAATTTTGGTTTATCTGAAGCGGTTAAGTGGTTTTAGGGGTGATTTTGGGTTTGGTTGCAAACTAAGGTTCCTTTTGAGTCTGCCTATAAGAATATATTATCCCTTAGATTTTTCACTCGCAGGAACTGATGCAACAATTTTTTGAATTTGGTCAAGTCAGTTTTTTTATAGAGTCCATGGATTTTAAAAAATATATTGCAGTTTAAAAAAAAATAGTCAGGAAGTTTGGGAATTTAATCCAAACACAAGAAATGATACTTTAAAAATCCTTGAATTTTGAGTCAATTTTGGCACCTCTTCATTCATGTCCATGGGATTCTTATATTTCCCAGGTGATTTTGTTCCTCCAAAAGAATTTACTTTCCCAAGGAACAAGCTTTCAAAATTTGTGTAAATCTCCAAAAACCATATTGAAGTTTTCATGCCATTTGCCCCCAAAAATAGCTATTTTTAGAGAATCTATGAAATCCCATAAAAACAAGTCATTACTGTTATTAACTTGCTGTAGATCTATGACTTGAACTTAACTATAGAAATTTTTGTACTTCTGTTATATAAAGCATTAATTTTTTTTTAATTAGTGGGGGTGCTGACCATATACTAACATCCAGTTTATTAAAATAACGGGTGAAACAAAAAAAAACTAAAAAAAAATTTTTTTTTTCGTTATAACTCTTGAACTATACTCTTGAACTATGCTACCGATTTTATTGAAATAAGCTGATGGTTGCAGGAAATGAATCAGGATTTAAAGAAAAAATAATTTATTCGCAATCTTGAAATTACAAGATGGAGCACAAAATCATGCTAAACCCTTTAAATTTGCTTGTTGAAGTGTAAACTTCTTTAGGCTCGTTTAGCAGTTTTTGTGGGTAGCGAATTGAACTGAGCCGTCAGGCTCGGCTATGTAACGCTCATTCGGGTGAAGTCGGCTCAAAGTGACTAACTGCGAGAGGAACATTCAGCGAGCGATATGATGATGCGGATGAAGGCCAGTAGTATTAATTTCGACTTGTTGAAGTTTACACTTCTGAGATGTGGTCCTAAGCTAACACACTTTTTTTTTATTTTTATGTTCCAGATCTTTTTTTAGTCTTTTCTTTTAATTTATAAAAAAATCCTATTTCTGCCACGCACGGACGAAGTACGCATTACGAAAATCAGTTGGATTGTTCCAAAAAAATTAATTTTTGTTTTAACCTTTATTGTACAGATTTCAATTCTGTCTCCATTCATTTTCTAATAAATTAATTATTACTAAACCGATTTTCCTCAAATAAAAAGTATCATCGCAAAAATTAATTGCGCTTTAAAGGTCCCTATCGAAATTTATCACCTTTTTAAAATTCAAGATGGCGGTCAAACTTAACCTTTCAATTAGGCTTAGCAGTTTTGGAAGTATTAATTTTTATTTTACCCATTGATAGGGCAAAGATGTTTCACAAAGTATACGATTGCCTAATTTTGTCTGCATTTTCTCACAAATTCATTAAAACTAAGCCGATTTCAATTAAATGAAAAGTGTCATAGTGAGAATCGATTGCTCTTTGAGTATCACCATAGCAACTTTCGTCAATTTTTAAATCAAAGATGGCCGACTAAATAATATTTGTCTCTTTATGAAGGATCGCTATTTTTAGTTGCGAGTAATTTTCACCCCCTATGGATATTAACCATGATGCTTTTTTGTTCATTAGAAGCAGTTCATTAATAAGGAATTCATAAGCAAAGAAATGCAAGCAGAATTAAAAAAGCAAACAAGAAATCCATCCCAAAATTTTAGGCTCATAGATTGTTTGGTAATTTCCGAAGAAAGTGTATTTTTACCATATGGTAATATTTTTTTTTTACTTCCTGTAAAACTTTTTTACTTCCTGTTATAAAAAAATGCAACTTACCAAGAAACCTAAATAAGTTTTGTTGCGAAATTTTATTAAAAGATTCTGATTTTCTTCTTTACGAACGCACCAAAAAGATAATGACACATTGTGTTGTATTGTTTTTGACAAATTTATTCCAAGCCATCAGATTTCTAATTACTTTGAGCCATATAACTATGAGATACTTGAAATAATACTCTAGAGGTGGTATTGCATAGAGTAGGATTTCCTTAAGGGCGATGAGTACATCAGTAGTAACTCAGGTGACCAACAAATTGGGAGGAAACATGATGACGCCTCCGCGATGCTTAATTTCAAATTCACTATTACAGGTATTATGGGAAGTATGCCAACATTTTACAAATAAAGCCTTAAAATTACTACCTATGTAAAGCATTCCTAAAATTGTCTTATTATAATATTTTTACCCTAGAACTAATATAGTACAATAAATATACGTACACGCTGATCTAGAGCTAAATAGAAAACATTTGTAGGTACTTGCAAACCCCAAAAGCCGCAGAAAACAGCCAGTAATTTATTTGGTATTTGTATTTTTTGTAACTTTAGACCCCTTTAGTACGTCTATGGGTAGGGCCCGTAGTAGGAACGGGCAAACCGGGCTTCTGCTCAGGGGCGCCCAATCATAAGGGCGCCAAATCAGAGCTCTAAAGGTGCTAAATTGTACATCTAGAGTAGCCGGATTAGATGTATTTAGAAGTATGAGTATAGGCGCGCCAATTTAATGTTTCGCCCAGGGCGCCTAAATATCTATGACGGGTCCTGTTATGTGCTTCAGTTATTTAAATGTATTCTAGGTTCTAAGGTTATATATAAATTCAAAGCATTTTGAGACATAAAACATATTAATATTTTGATAGCAAATAATTAGTTTTTGTAGTCGGCACCCCTACTAAATATAAAAATTTTGGTTCCGTTTTCGTGAATAAAGGTTCTCTTTAAATTTGGTATAGCTATATGATTTTAAAAATTATAAAATTGTCATTAGTAAAACGATATTTAAGGTAAATGGTGTATTTTTGGGAATTTCGACAATTTTTTAAGTGCTATTTTTAAATATGTTTGGCATAAAAACTCCGGCACGATTTTTGTAAAATTATACAGTTTTTGAAAGCTTGTTTCTTAGTATAACTAATTCCTTTGGAGGATCAAAATCACCCAGAAAATATAGAAATCCGAGGCACACAAATGAAGAGATGTCAAATTGACTGAACTCCAATGTTTTTTTTACATAGCATTACTTAAGTTTGAATTTTTTTATTAGACACCCGGTCTATTTTACATTTACCGCAATATTTTTTTTAAATAATTCTGTTAAGTTATAATAATATTTAGAGAAGAAATAAGAATAAAAAAATTAGTAGTAGTACTTAAATAAAATTATTTAATCTTAAGAGCATTTTTTTAAATTTTTTTACAAAACGCGATATTGCTAATTTTGGTATTTTCTTGCGCGGTTCTGTGTAAAGATAATATATAAATTTTAGCACATTGTGATAGGCTAACTCAAAAAATACAATAATTATTATACGAGATCAAAATCACCACTAAACTGTGTTCAAGGGAAGCAAATAATCCAAAAATTTTAAAAATTAAATATTTAAATTTTGGTAAAAATTTCATTTCTAAAATTTTTTATAAAAAAACTCAAAATATTTGTTGAGATTGTTATAGAGCGGTAGATAGATACATCTACTGGCTGCATAAAACTGAAAACAAACTTGTCCTACAAATTACCGTTTTTAAGATATTTGACAAAAAATAGGTTACTATCAATCTTCACCTTTAGGGCGTCGCGACGCTACCTATAATGCGACGCCGAGCAAATCACTGTTTTTTCCTAACTTCGTAGGGAGTCCTTAAACCGCATGCCAAGTTATATCAAAATCACCCAAAAATTGAATATTTACAATTTGACTGCCCGACCAGTATGTATATGTTTGTATTCGTGTTCAAACGAGGATGCGTAGGCCAGCTGCCGCCGTTATTGCGCCTAACTGGACCCAAATTCTATGCACCGTGGATGTTATGTCGCATTCTGGGCCTTACTTCGGTTCGTGCTCTTGTAAATCAATTGCAGCGATCGATTCCGCCCTCACCGCCGTGATACCACTCGCGTCAACGGTTACCGTTGGCTGGTAATGCTAGCTTATGTGCACCTTAAATTACTGTACTAAGAGTTGCCGGTCGGGCCGTATTGTTTTGATTTTGACGATTTCGTAGTTACTCATTGGCCCTAACCAAGCGCCGCCAATGGTTTAGTGTAGGTGTATCGTTGAACGTTTATGCCGAGTCTGCTCTCGTCGAATATTACCGGACCCTAATGATTAGTCTATTATTTTTATATAAACATAAGATTCGATCCCCCAAAAACGGTTGCTTGTTAGCGCTAATGAAACGACATGCGGTATAGCTGGGCCCACAGCTAGAACATCGAACAGCTTCTAGCTTCAGATAAAATAACGTCTAGTCCACTGCAGACGCTAACGAGCGTTTGGCCCTCCCGGTTACACTAATGAGGGAAGCTTGCTCATACTATAGTTATCGGTTCTTGTATTAGGCCAATTTTAGACGTTTTAAAAGCTTACACACACAAAATGTACAAGGGGAAAGCGAGAGACTTGAACCACTTATCATAAGATCGTAAATAAATACTTGGGCAATTCTATTTTTTTTTAAATAGTTATACTATCTGAATTGTGCATTTTTTGACATTTTATAGGGAAAATAAATAAATGTATTTTTATATATCTCTTGTTATGGGTGATTTTGGTTCTCCCCACAGCGCAATGGGCCATCTTGCAGCAAAAAATGTTATTCGCGGCACGCTTTTTAGGATTTTGTTAACCGCAATGTGATAAGAAATGTCTAAACCATAAAAATCTTCAACCGTTTTTATTTGAATTTATTTTGTATCTGTATTTTTGCGAGGCAATTTGTTTTTTACCTCTATTCAGTTGCATTTTTCAGCGATTTTTATTTAGTATAAAACCCAGGAGTTTTTTAAGCAAAAGTTCAAAAATAAGTGTTCTAACTATTATGGAGGAGCGAAATATACATAAGATTTTATATTCATAAAAAGAAAATATAAAAATCTTAAACAATTATTGCTACCTAATTTTTTAAAGTGCGCTGCTAAATTAAGATCTTGAAAAAAGTACTCAAAAGTACTTTTTTAATTTTTTTATATAATACCGTCTAAGCATTTACCTTTCCAAAAATCTGAATTAGATGCACCGTAGATTAGAGGTGTTACTACTAAGTAATCATTTTATATATTCAATACTATCGTTACTTTGATTACTTTAACTATATATTGCATTCAATCATACAATTAGTGCAAAATTCTCGGACTCTCGTTAATTCGAAGATCATTTACTTGTTGGTATATTTTTGTTGTTGATATTATGGAAATATTCAATTGCCTTCATAGAGTATAGGAAATATTCAATTGCCTTTATAGAGTTCACTTGAAGTGTGCTAATGGCTAGCTAGGAAGGTATCAGGTCCAATTATCATAAGAGTATCAGATCGACCAAGTAGTCATTTGAGGAGGTGTTCATTAGATCTTGGACCCACGTGAAGCTAAGCTTTCGATCTACCCACAGAAAGATATGAGAGCAACAAAAAGCCCTTATTTACCAGCTTAGCCACGAGAACTTTTTAGCTTAGTAATTTACAAATTAACCAAATCGGCTGCTACAAACTTAAATAGTGCTCTTCGTATAACTAATAATATGAAAAGCCCATTTTTAAAAAGAGCTATTCCCAAATGTGATTCCTTTCTGCGTTGTGCTGCAGGCGGCTGTTCCTGCTCCAAGTTTTATCTAAATAAGATCGCTTTCAGAACGAAAAGAATCCATATTTTCGATTTAATTTACGCTAATTTACATCCTCAAATTGAAAATTTTCAGAGAAGGGAAAAATGTCTCTTAGAATAACAACTCTGATTAGAACAGCAATTTCTCTCTCTTTCTTCTGTCTGATTCTGCTTGTCTTTTTATTAAAATTAAATCAGTCAAATCTGAGGTTCTTAACATCCCGTTTTCAAAAAAAATACTGAAAAATGATCCCTTCTGATATCACGGGTAAGTTTGGTTGTTCTGTAATGAAATAGCTTGTACCAAAATAGTGCCTATCAAAACAGCGCTTTTCAAAATGTCGCATTTTAATGCAGCGCGTGGAAATTTAGGCGGGTATTAAAATAAGACGGGAATAACCTTTGCTGGCTAGATAGCATATACAGGGTGTCCCAAATAAAAGCAACTACATGGAGATTTCAGAAACGGTAAGAGATACGAGTTTGTTTAAATAAGAAAAAAGTTGCGCCATTCTAAGCCGAATCAAAATTAAAAATATCTACAGCGGTTTTTAATCGAGCAAAAACTAAAAATTGTGTTTTTTGAAAAATTGAAATATTACCACCATCTTGCAAACAAATTTAATGAAATTTGGTAGTTTTGTATAAGCAGCTACGGCCAATTGAATGACGTTACCAATTTTTTTCTAGGCCTAGTTTTTTTGAAACCATAGCCAACTTTGTTATTTTTTATGACCGCCATATTGGATTTATACTTCAATAAAAGGAGCATAAAAGGAGCATTTCAACCGTGTATAATAAGGCTATCTTTGGATGACGGAAAATGTGAATTTATTAAAAAAATAGTTTTTCATTTAGTTGGCTGTGAAACAAATGCCGTAATTGTGTTTGTTGTCATACCTACGTAACTACCTTTGAAAACTTTTCCATTTATTTGATTTATATGCAAATCTTTAAGGCCCTTATTTTTTAATTTTTCTTTTACTAAGAAATAATATTATTTCTATATTTTATTTATGAAACAAAAGTTTGCATTTAATATTTAGTTTAAAATAAAACTAAAAACCTATTACAAAGCATTGAATTAAATAAGCAAATGTTCGAAAATTCCACCGTTGTTATTCATGCAAATCCTGCATCGATGAATTAGAGACATGCACGTATCTTTAACCATTTGTTCAGGAATTTCTTCTATGACTTAAACAACGGGTGCCTCAAGTTCTTCTAGTAGAATAAACTTTATCCTTTAAGTATCCCCAAAGATAAAAATCAAGAGGCGTCCGGTGAACTTGCAGGACAGGCAACTGGACCTCGATTTCCAATCCAGTTATTTTCATGTTGCTGATTCAAACAGTCGGTTATGATTCTTGCATTTAGTGGAGGTGCTTCAACGTGCTGGAACTACATGTTTTTTTCATCTTGAATAGGCAAATTTTCTAAAATTTGGTCAACGTAATTTTGTAGAATTTCTAGATATCGAGGTGCCGTCAAATTATTATGAAGAATGTTAAATAGTATGTGTCCGTTTATGACTCCTAGCCATACATTCAAACCCTACCTAACTTGATGGTACACCTCACGATTTAAGAACGGATTTTCATCGGCCCAGTACACGTAGTATTCTTATTACACAAAATATAACATTTATACATATCTACTTTCTCCCAATTTGGAAACCTTTCCATGTTAAATTTGATTGATAATTTGACTCAAAAAAAATCTTAAGTAATTTAGAAACTTTAAAACTCCAACAGATAAATCAAATAAATGACAAAGTTTTGACAGATAATTACATAGGTATGACAACAAACGCAACTACAGCCAACCAAGTGAAAAACAGTTTTTTAAATAAATTCACATTTTCCGTCATTAAAAGATAGGCTTATTATAAATGGTTGAAAAGCGCTTTTAATACTCTATTTATTGATGTATAAATTTAATATGGAGGTCATAAGCAATAACAATGTGGGCTATGATTTAAAAAAACTAGAAGGCCTAGAAAAAATTTGTTAAACTCATTCGATTGGCCGTAATTGTTTGCAAGATGGCGGCGATATTTCAATTTTTCAAAAAACACAATTTTTAGTTTTTGCTCGATATTTTAGTAACCCCTGTAGATTAGAATAGCGCAACTTTTTTCTCATTTAAACAAACTCGTATCTCTTACCGTTTTCGAAATCCCAATGTAGTTGCTATTATTTGGGATACCCTGTATATATAACGCGCTAATTTAAGCGCGTGTTAAAATTATCTCGTATCCAGTGGCGGCGCGTGGTATAAAACTTTGAGGGTGCACACTAAAAAAGAAATTGCGGCAGGCGAAAAAATTTTTTTAGTGTTACGCCCAACTTTTTTTTATCCACGAGTATCATATAATTTAAAGGAAATAATTAAAAAATTTGATATTTAGTTAGATATTAGTTATCTGTTATTATTGTTTTTATAAATAATTAACGGTTTGTATTAAAAATGAAGGCGTCTGTCCTTTTTTAAAATAAATTCTTCAATAACCAATTTCTTAAAGTTTGGAATTTCTTTTTTTCTCAATAGATAACATTGCGAGTTTTAATTCTTTTTAGGGTAGAGAATAAAAGAAACAATGTTCTGATTCGGCAGTTGTCATAGGCATCGTAACCACTATTCATCATTAGCCATTAGCACGCTAATTCTATCAGAATTATAAGCTTTCGCCATTCTTCTAACAATGAAATTGACGAAATCAAAACAATACGACCCGACCGACAATGCCAAGTTACTAAGGGGCGCATAAACTACCTTTAAGAGCTAACGGTAACTGGCCGGCGCGGCGGTGCGTGCGGCATTAATCATCGCTTCAATTGATTCATAAGAGCACTAACCGAAATAATGCCCAGATTCTGTCTATTGTAAGTTCTATGGGAACATTTTGTTCACTCTTTCTATAATTTTTAATTAGAATGCTACATAACATCTACCGTGCACAGAATTTGGGTCCAGTTAAGCGTGGCGGCAGCCGGCCTACGCATCCACCGCATGCCCGTTTTAACACGAATACAAACACATACAAACCGTGTATTAATTTCTAATTATTATTTAAGTAAATTGCTTTTGGGGTTTATTGATACTTTATGATGAAATTAGTAATTTTCTTAATAAAAATTTGGGAGTTCGCGTGCACATGTGCATTTATGGAGGAACCGAATATGAATACGTTCTTTTTGAAACGAGCTGTTTTAAAGACGCGCTACTTTGAACACGCTTTTTTTTTATTGAACGCGCACGGTTTATTTTGAAACGTACTGTTATGATACGCGATATTTTGAATACGCGCTTAAATTAGCGCGTTATTTTAAAATACGCCATTCTGACTCGTGCGGTGTCGTTAAAGAGTTGACTTTACAAAAACTTTGCAAAAAGGAAGTAAATCGATTTTTTGTTTAGGAGGTTCACCATTGTATAGAAATTACAGCGGACATTACCTACACGTTGTTTCTGCAGTTCTTTATATACCGTTGTAAGTACAATTCTAGGTGTCTCTCCTACTTCTAAAGGCGTCTATCAAGAAAATTATTAAAACTGGGTTTGTTCCACTTGATCGGTGCATCTAATTGAAAAAGTTGGGTATTGATACTTGCGCGTTAAATATTTTTTGATAAATTTCTCTGATTAATATTGCCCAAAATTTTGTTTTATAGGAGTAAGAAAACGGTATGACAAAAAATTAAAATTTTTCGATTTTTGTGTGGAAAATTCATTATATAAATTTTGAATTGCTAGCTTCTTCTGCAAGACCGTATATTACTATTTCATAAGGTTTAAACAGGGGTTTAGTTAAGTAAGTTGCACGAATTAATTTTAATTAGATTTATAGAGGGAAGGGGGGCAAAATGGGGTACGACGGTAAAACGGGGTATTGCAGTTTTAGGTAAATTGCGCAAAAATAAAACCTCTTAATATCAGATGTTTTAACCTCATGACTCGTTCAACTCTCTGCAATATGATTTCTGCCGGTTGGCTGAGCTTAAGTTGAATTTAACTGGTGGTGTTTTCTTGGGGACAAAACGGGCTACCTTTTTATACTTAGTAACCTATACCCCATGTTGCCCCATTTGTGTTTTATTGCAAATTCAAAAAATTGGCGCAAAATTCGACAGCGATGACTAGGTCGCTGTTATTCTTATAAATTGTGTAAATACTAAATTTGATTATTACAACTTTTTATTTTTTACTATTGTGATTTTGGTTAGCATTTTAATAAATAAAATTTGCCTTACACAAATATTAATTCTAAATTACACATCCGCCCGCCCGTTTTGCTACATATAGGTACCTATTTTACCCCGCATGCGGTGCAAAATGAGGTACATTCAACTTTTTACAAAAATAAAAATAAACGTATATGGAATTCTAAATCGCTTAAACTGAAAATTAAAACATAAAGTCAACATATCTACCCAACTTAATTTTAAATGGCAATAGCAATGGTGATCATTTAACAGCAGAAATAGGCCTATAAAATCAAGTACTCCATATTGCCTTTCTGTCCCCTAAATGTGATGAATAATTTTTAGTTCATTATGACACATTGTTTAAAATATAATTTAATTTCCTACAATAAAGTTTTTATATTTTGGTCTATTTTGCATATAATGTGCAAATCTCGGAAAATACTAAGAGGCAATGGCAAACCCAGCTTCCCTCTGCACAAGAAGGGCCCGACACCCCCTAGCCTAAGCATTTTTTAGATGTTTTCCACATTTTTCCACAAAAACCTGGGCAACTGAATGCATCAGGAGTCTAACCAGCCCAAAGACACATTTCTGCGTGCTTCACTGCTAATAGGAAATGTGTGTACTGTTAAGGCTTTGAGGTTCCTTTCTCAGCAAGGACACCTGCATAGGCTACTTAATAATATTTCATTTTACAATTTAAGTAACTAATTAGTCTTTGTTTAATATTATACATTTTCTAAAAAATAACTTTATTAAAAAATTTTAAAATTTATGCTAAAAAGCCCACCATTTTGTAAACCATAATAAACGACCTTTATCATAATGACTTTTTGTTTAATTCCAAACTCATAATCAGCAACCGAACACATCCCAAAGTTCTTAATTTAATACATATCGGTTCATAACATCGAGGTAGAATAAAGGGGAGCTGCTCAAACCATTTGTATAATTCAACAGAAAGTGGCACCAATACATGTTCATAAAGAAAAACATCCACCATTTCGGATAAGCCATTTTCATATTTTCTAAAGGTTAATTTAAAAAACATAACTGACGACGTTAAACCCCGCAAACTTCAAAAATAATAAATGGAAAAGTCTGCCATTCGAAATCCGACATTTTGATTTGTCCAAAGTTTAAATCAAAAATGATAATCAGCGACATTAAACATCACAGTTAAATGTACTACGTATCCGTTAATAAATAGAAAAGGCCGCCATTTTGAATCCCCTATTTCTTTCTTAATTGTTTAATTGTAAAATATTGCTACAACTGCCTAAGTCATAACGTCAATAAGAAATGCTTCAGCCAAACAAAATGCAACGAGGTCAAAGTCGAAGTTTGTTTTGTTTATAATAAACATTGCGCGCGACAAATCTGTGTTAAAAATCTATAAACAATGTTTATTATAGATAATATATCATGTTTAAAAGCAAAAAAAGTGTACCATCACCTGTGAAGCTTGTTTTAAAAATTAGCGAAAAGCCCAAACAAAATCAAGAAAAAATGGATAATGCCGATTTATTTCAGGATAGCCATGCTAGAACACAAAATGAAGAAGTTTTATATAGCGAATGGAAAACATCCCAAAACGAAAAAAAATCACTTAGTGTACAAGTGGATTATCTCCGAAGTCAACTGGAAAGTATGCAAAGAAAATTTGCAGATTTAGAGACAAAAGTCACTAAAAAAGAAGAGTCTGACATGGACTACATTACTGATGAGGACGATCTGGCAAGAGAAACTGAGTGGATCAGAGAAAAAGGAAAAGGTTGGAAAAAAAGTCGAATGGATACTTCACTCTCACCACCACAACAAAGCTCGGGCACTGGAGAGCCCTCCAATAAAACACAAAATGAAGAACCCCCTACTATGGTTAAAAAAGCTCCATTACCTCCACCGATTATGGTAAATGGCGTAAATAATTTTAATGATATTTATGAAAAAGTAAATATCATACAAGGAGTTAAAATAAAAGTTTTAAATAACGAAAATATTAAAATAAATGTACAAGACGCAGACAGCTATCGGCTGGTTACTAAAATGCTTAATGAAATAAAGCATCAATGGCACTCATACGAAAACAAACAAATAAGGCCATTTAGAGTAATAGCGAAAAGGCTACACTTCTCATGTGACCCACAAAAAATTGTAGCTGATCTACAAAAACAAGGTTTTAAGGCACTGGAGGCCAGCAACAAACTTAAATGGAGAACAGGACAACCTCTTAACATGTTTATGCTCACATTTAGCCACGATGAAGATATCAACAAAATTTTTGAAATTTCCAGTATCCTTGGGATTGAAGTGGAAATAAAAGCACTAAAAACCTCAAAATTAGTCCCTCAATACAAAAGATGTCAATCTTATGGACACACGCAAAAATATTGCGCTAAAGAACCACGTTGCGTAAAATGCACGGGGAAACATCTTACTGTAGAATGCCCCAAACCAAAAGAATCTGAGCCAAAATGCATCCACTGTGGGGGCAAGCATCCTGCTAACTACAGAGGATGCCTTGTTGCTAAAGAAATACAAAAATTGAAAAATAAACCTAAGAAACCGAATCTCATACCAAACGTGTGTACAAATAGACAAAACCAACAGACAAGAAACACAGTCACACAAAACTCTGTGACAAGGACATACAGCCAAGTAGCAGCAACAGCTACTATACCTGATATTAATATCAGTAGTCATAATACTATGGAACAAACACTACAATTAATTTTGGAGAAATTGAACAAACTTGATGAGCGATTAACTAAACTAGAAAGTAGCAATAACGGAGCTACCAATATGCCTCAAAATGGTCAGTAATCTTAAAATCCTAGCTTGGAATGCCAATAGTCTCTTGCAACATCAGCAAGACTTGCAAGTTCTTCTAGACATAGAAAAAATTGACGTCTGTCTTGTGTCAGAAATGCATTTCACTAACCAGTCTCACATTAAATTTAAAGGTTATAAAGTGTATCAAACAACTCACCCTAGCAATACTGCACATGGGGGAAGTGCTGTAATAATTAAAGAAAATATATCACACTATGAGGAAATGGGATATAAAACCATAGAGATTCAAGCTACATTAGTAAGTGTAAAAACCAAACCATATACATTAGTCATAAGTGCTGTCTATATACCACCAAGGCACTTACTAAAGAAAAATCAATATCTTAATTTTCTCAGAAAATTAGGAAACCGTTTTATAATTGGAGGTGACTTTAATGCAAAAAATACCTACTGGGGATCTAGACTGACGAATTCTAAAGTAAAAGAACTTTTACAAGCTATTAGTGAATATCAATGTGAGCCGATATCAACTGGTAAGCCCACATATTATCCAACAGATCCAGGAAAAATTCCAGATCTAATTGATTTTTTTATAGTAAAAAATATATCTTTAAGTTTTGTAGATATAGAAGAAAGTTTCGATTTACACTCAGATCATTCACCTATTATTCTAACTCTTAGTAAAAACATAATAAAGAAAGAAGCAAATATCTCACTAGTTAATAAACTGATAGACTGGATTAGTTTTAAACAAAGTCTGTCAGAAAAAATAAACCTATCAGTACCATTGCAAACGCCAGAACAAATCGATAAAAAAGTTGAATATTTTGTTACAAATATTCAACAAGCAGCTTGGGAAAACAGTCCAAAACCAAAGAGAATTTTTAAGGGAAAAAACTATCCAAAGGAAATTAGAGACCTTATATTGGAAAAAAGGAAACTAAGAAGAAAGTGGCAGCAAAGCCGTGATCCTCGGGACAAAACAAATCTCAACAACATGAGGCAGCGCATTAGGCGAGAAATTCTAGTAATAAAAAATAAATCTATTAACCATTTTCTTAATGAACTTACAGATGATAAAAATACCGACTATTCCCTTTGGAAAGCAACCAAAGATTTTAAAAGACCAATTATCCAAATTCCACCCATACGAAAATCTAACAACCAGTGGGCAAGGAGCAACGAAGAAAAAACAGATATTTTTGCAAGTCATTTAGAAAAAACATTTCAGCCCCACGAAGCACCAGATGAACACTTTCATTTAAATGAACCCCATCAAATCGAAGACCATATTAAGCTTACATCACCAAACGAAATATTAACAGAAATCAAAAATAATAATTCGAAAAAAGCCCCAGGGTATGATCTTATTAACGGGGTAGTCATAAAACAACTCCCCACAAAAGCTATCGTAAAACTATGCAACCTAATTAATGCGTCTTCTAGGCTTAGGTATGTACCTAAACTGTGGAAAGTTGCAGAAGTTATCATGATTCCAAAACCGGGAAAACCACTCCATGACGTGTTACAGGCCAATATCTTTGCTGCCAATTATATCCAAGCTGTATGAAAAATTATTGCTTAAAAGAATAAAACCCATCATAGAAAGACAAGAAATTATTCCGTCTCATCAATTTGGTTTTCGAGACAAGCATTCCATGATAGATCAAGTACATAGAATTACTAATACAATAGAAAAAGCACAAGAAGAGGGAAAAGTTTGTTCTGCAGTTTTTCTAGATGTAGCACAAGCATTTGACTAAGTGTGGCATGAAGGCCTTAATTTTAAACTAAAACGGTTTCTGCCAAAACAATATTCGGATATTTTGAAATCATACATTTTTGATAGACATTTTAGAGTAAAACAGGAAGACTCATACTCAAATTTAGGAAAAATTCAAGCAGGCGTGCCCCAGGGTAGCGTACTAGGCCCATATCTATACTTATTATTCACTTGTGATATCCCAAAGCCAGAAAATTGCCACTTCGCAACATTTGCCGATGATACTGGTTTATTAACGGTAGAAAAATCTATTGAAAAATGCATAGAAAAACTTCAGGATGCAGTCACCCAAGTTCACAGTTGGACCACAAAGTGGCGAATAAAATTAAATGAAACCAAATCTATTCATGTTGATTTTACAAACAAAAATATCAATCACATACAAATTACAATTATTAACATTCCCGTACCATATTCAAATCAGGCAAAATATCTAGGTATGACACTTGATGCCAAATTGCGCTGGAAAGCACATGTTAAGAAAAAAAAAGAAGAACTTGAGATAAGGTATAGAAAAATGAACTGGCTAATTGGAAGGAAGTCCAATTTAACAATTCATAATAAGTTACTGCTTTATAGACAAATACTGAAACCAGTATGGACATATGGTATTCAACTATGGGGTTGTGCTAAAGAGAGTAACATTCTAGTTTTACAGAGATTTCAAAATAAAGTATTAAGAAACATTGTGAATGCACCTTGGTACGTTCGAAATAGTGACTTTCATCGAGATCTAAAAATCGAAACTGTAGCAGAGACTATAAAAAAGTCCGCAAAAAGCCATGAAGATAGACTCCATCGGCATGTGAATGTGAAAGCAATTCAGCTTCTAGACAATACTATGCTAGTTCGAAGACTAAAAAGAGTGAAGCCGTTTGAGCTAGTAAACTAAGTGAATCACACAAAAACAAAATAATGCTATAAACATAACACAATTGTGAGTTACAGTCTAAACAAAGCGGGGAGAACTGTTGAGTGAACCCTAAGTTTAAATCTGACTTTTCTAGTAAATTATGTTAAAACAAAATTGCTAATTAGTCTTACTGACTAGATTGTAATACAATAAACATAGTGTGTTTGACAAATAAAAAAAACTCTTTCACAAAAAGAGCAAACGAACAAGCTCCACCAAAAGAATATGCAACCATTTCCGCCGTAACAGCAGAAACAAAAGTTAAAATCAAATATCGTGAACAAGGCATTTATGTAGAACATCTGGGATCCGCCAGAATCGATAGAGGAGTATTTAGAATAGAAATAACACATCCAAAAATTAGAAGCAGAACAGATATCAAAAATATATCCAACGTTGTCGACCAATTTAAAGGCCTTTGTAATAAATCGAAGGAACTTACGAATGAAGTCAAATGTACATCCTTAATCCATCACTTAGAAGAACTGAAAGCCCATACCAAATGGATGTTTACGACACTCAACGATATTGATCCTAGAATCAAAAGAGAAATTTTTGGCAATTTTTTAACTGCAGTCTTTGGCGTAAACGATGAAGTGTATCAAGAAATTGATGAATTACATAAAAATCAAGAAGAACTAATTAGAGCATCTAATCATCAAACCAAATTCATGGTTTCAACAATTACAAAGTTTAATGAAACAGAAACCAGGATTACAACCAAACTACAACATTTCCAGAAACGACTAAACCAAGGAATCAAAGCAGTAAATAAAATGCAAAGCTGGTACAAACAAGTAGATACAAATGCATTAAATATTCACCTATTAAGTGCATATCAAGTAGCAACTAACTTTATTACTGAAACTAACGAATACTACGAAAAATTGCTAAATATATATTTTAATAGAGGATCAGTTTACGATATAATTTCATCAGTTTATATCCACGCTGTTATTAAAGAATCAAATCAGAAATTTCCCAACAACCTGAAGATCATTTCATTATCAAGTCTGCCTACCAGAATAACAGCTAACGATACTAATCTAATTATATATGGATATTTTCCCATAACAGAGATTACCGATTTCATATTAATAAAAGCAACACCGATTCCACTAAAAGTAAAAAATGGATCCTACTGGACTCTCGATATTACGGATGAGTATACAGCTATAGATTACAATACACAGACATACTTTCAGCTTGATAAAAGTGAGCTAAAACAGTGTATAAAATTTAAAAATCTTCAGTAAGAAATATTCAAACCAACACATCATGCATAATCGATGAGATATATGAACGCCCAAAAACCACTATCCAAAAACATAAAATGAAAGACGTTCAATGGAAACAACTGTGCACGCCAAATACCTGGATGTTTATTGCAGCCTCGGCATCAAAAGTAGCCGTGATATGCAACGGTGCGCGGGAAGATGTTGCACTACATACAACAGGGATAATTCGAATATCACAAGAGTGTATAATCGAGACGAAGCAAAACATCTTAACACCTATAAGAACTAGTACAATTACGGTCTTAGGTAGCTACTCCAAGACAGTCCCAATAGTACTTAACAGCACGTTCGACATAGAAGCCCGAGAAAACATACCCACAGAGTCTGTTTTTCGCCTGACAGAAGGCTTTGCAAAGTTAATTAAGGACGAAGAGAACTTAAAAGAAAATCTTCACAACATAATATGGTGAAAGATCCAGTACCATTCTTCAACCATTAGCAGCATCACCACCCTGGTTATCGTCAGCATTATTATAGCTGGTTGGAAAATGACTCGAACAATTTCAACATACCGTCAAAAAAGACGAAACCAAAGAACAACACAAGAAGACGAATTTGAACTGAGGTCTCTCCGATCACCCATTCTGGCGAGACCGGAAAATGTTTAATTCTAAAATTAAACTGATTTCTTTTTTAATATTTTAAGTAAATCCAAATTTAAATTATTATAATCATTAGTTTTAGTTATTATTTAAACACAGGTGATCTTGAGAAATTAGGCTTTAATAACATAAACTAACCTTCTCAAGTTTACCTATTTAAATTATATAAATTATTTAGTTTATAAAACAACACATTATATGGAATTTTATATTTTATAATTTATCACGAACCATAACAATTTTTTAGTATGAAAAGAGAGGATTTATCTCAATAAAGCAGATTCAACATTTGATAGTTGTTCTCACTATAACTACTTAAATTTACTGTACCATAAGCCTTCTTGGTCATTGCAGGGAGTGAGGCTGCTCCCTGGTAGTAAACTTTTTACTTTAATCCCGCTGCTTAACCAAGCCGAGTTAGGCAAGTGTAATTGTCAAGCACAGCTTGCACATTAATTGAATTCAAAAATCACAATTAGCATCCTCTAAGACCCAAAATTTATTAAATATTAAATATTATAAAATAATTATTAATATAAAACTTTTCCAATTTGGATTCGCCATTTAAAATTTTTTGTGTTAAAACTCTATACACCTGTCAAATATGAAATATATATATATATATATATATATATATATATATATATATATATATATATATATATATGTAGCTCATCGGAAAGTAGTGGAAAAAGTTCTGTCGCAAAATAAAAAAATTGCAAACAAAAACAATGGCGGCGGTCTGCGCCGATTTGCCTCGGCGGCTATTCGGGTCAGCGGCGAGTTGAGCTGGCGGCGAATTGTCCAAGTGCCTGACCAGAAGGTTTAATCTTGTGTTAAAACTAAATATATCTTGGGATTTGGGGAGGGGGGAATTTCGCCTTTGAAAGAACAAAATATTATCGAGAATATACTTTTTTAGATTTATTATCAAAAAAAATTCTTTGTATGTCAGGAGAATAGATCACATCACACACCTTCCTTTACTTTCCATATGATAATTTTTGGGTTTTTGTGCAGCAACTGTACAAGTAAAGATTGCTGTGCGATTTGGGTTGAATCGGCAATCAGCTCACGTTTTCCATCAAAACCGACATTTAGATTGTACCTTCGCACCCCGAGTATTCGTTTCCTTTTTTCTCGTTACCCTTTTGGCGGCTAGAGAAAATTGATTCGGGCGTCTGCTGACTGGTATTAGAGAGCTTTAGGAATAACAAGATACTGTAGGGTCAGGGGTGGATGAGCCATATGGAAAAATTAAGAAATTCCCGGTTGGCCGGTGCCTTATGGGCCGGAACCGGTCACGTGGCAGAAAAATAAGCATCAATACTTTAAAACAACTTATAACTCACTAATTCCGTATAATCGTGATGGTGTTGATATTTCTATAAAAGACTGTCCAGTGATGTGATAAAAAAAACAAGAATGTATAAACTATAAATTAAACGACAGTCGAATCTCTATAACTCGAGCTTAAAGGGACAACTAAAACAGGTCGAGTTAAAGAGTTTAAAATACATATAAAACGGACGGTTCGAGTTAGAGAGGTTCGACTGTATATTTATTATTACCGGCTGCGGCTGACGAAAATATTAGCCAAAATAAAATTAAAAACTAAGTATCGTAAGCAATATCTATAGACAAACAGTCCTTCTCAGCAGTGGCGGTGTAACGTGTCATTTTTACGTTTAAGACAACGTTACATATTTGTTTATTTAGGTAAATAATCAAGGCTCTTTGATTCGTCTTTCTGTACACAAGTAAGGGTATTTTATAGAGCTAGGTTTGGATGTTATATAGGGTCTAGGAAGTTACCTTAAAAGGAGGCATTCCATCGAATTACTGTGGACACTACGCACATCGCATTATCTGGACATCGTAATTGGAATTTAAGATCACAGGCTTCGGAAAAAATCACATAAAAGTTTTGATTGTTTTGTTTTTATCTGTGGAATTTTGTGATTCACTTGACGTTCATAAAGTTAAACAGCTGTTATGCTGGGGAATGGCGGCGTTGCCGCATCACAAATGGTTTCAGTAACAGGAAGGAAACATTTAGATGAACATTTCATTCCCTTACGTTTATTCTCGAGGATATTGGGACAATCCGAACCCCATATTCTTCACGGATTAGCTAGTTTTGATAGCACGAAAACATATTTAGGTTCACGGTTTGACCAGTAACAACCGAGGCTCCGCCACTTTGATATCTGTATTAATTTGATAGGGAAAGGATAAAATAAATACGAGTTATGCACTGTTGTAAATGGGAGATAAACGAGGGATAAAAACCAAGACTAAAAGAATAAACGAAATCGTGTGAGTTAACATCTGAACACTCTTGTGCCTTTAAGCAATAGTTCAGTGTGTATTTTTGGGTTCAGGTTCAGAAACAACTTTATTACTGTAGAAATGTTTTACAAAAATGGCGTTAAACCATATGAATATTAGAGAAAACATTTATAAAGAGCGAAGGAAACTTTTGACGAAGACTGTAACTGGAGTGCAACTAAATTCTGCACTTAGTATAGCTTTATTCATATGGGAATTGGTTGAGTGTTCGAATATTCCTGGGTTTGCTGCATGCCCTGATCTCCAGTAATTGATTTTACAGTTGATGGTTTCAATGCTGAGCTTCTTATAGTCCGTCTGGTTATTTTCCTCTTACTTGATATGTTGGCGGGGGTCCGGTAGGCAAATGTTCGGTCAAATGTATGGAGGGTGTCTCGACGTCCTTGTTATAAAAATTTCAACCGTGGAAATAGATCCGACAACACCTCAAGGTTTGTTTTACGTACTTCCTATCCCCTTGGTCGGTGCTGCCCCCTATATACCTGTATAGAACTATGCGGTATCTCCTCATTGGTTAGCGGGTTTTTTCTTCCAGTCTGGCCACTGAATGTAGAGATTTATTTTTGGCGGAAAAGTTTTTTATAAATAGGTTTGCATCCTTTATTTGAATTTCACCGGGAAGATTAGGTTGGTACTATTGCGTTTTACCGTCCCCACTCCCCACCAAATTTACAAAACGGTTTCCGGCCAATTCATTATTCTGGTATTCTCGACGAAGTGCTTGGTCTCTTTTTGCTAACAACTTTTGGCTGGGTCGGCAACAGGCTCTGGGATCGCCATTGTTTTTGGTTTGGCACTGCAGCGAATTGTAGGAGATATCCCAGAGACTGTGAGGAGTGAGCCGTCGTGTTTTCGGCGTAATCGGAAGTGACGCTCACACCCTGTTGAGGGGATTTTAGGTCGGCCTACGCCATTTGTACGGGGAAGAAAGAGCATTGGTAAGTTCGATTTTATTTTTTTTAATTTTTTTTTATTAGTTGAGTACTCTTCAAGATAATATTTGCCTCCCAAATTGTAATTATTTTTCGTGGGAAATGTACTTTTTTGACAAAGGACGTGGGGAATTGTTGGCGTTTTTATATTTTTCTTTTAACCACGTGTTGGATAAAAACTATATATTGTTTTTCTCCTTTGTCTACAGCCCTGTCAATTCCAGCGACGGGACAGTTGGGCTGGACGCTGGTGGGAAGCCGGACGGGCCAGTTATAACCCTGAGAAAGGTACGTTAGGATTATTTTAGTTCATCTGTTTAAATCTACTTTGTTTTATTGAGTCGACATGGGGTCCTCGAGTTAAGTTACTGTGTAGGGGAACTTCGTGCAAAATTGACGAATTCCAGGAAACTGAAACATTTCATTTTCCACAGGGTTTTTACGCTCGGGCAAGAATCCCACAACCCTTTTAAGACCAAAGTGCTGGCCTAACATCATGTGCTAAGCGAGCACGAGGGAAGGCGTGAGCAGAGCAGGAGACCCGAGAGCAGTGGTGATACAACTGGACAACAGGATTCCAGGTTTACAAAATAAAACATACACAGAATAATCAAGGACCAAGGTAGGAGCAAGCCGTAACTATAATTTTTTCCCTCATATATAAATTTTTAATATAATTTAGACGTAATCTTTTCATATATTTCATATATAAGTTTTCACAGTATAATTTCAACATTTCTTGTAAACGCAAGATAAGGTATGACGTCATAACCCTGGTTTTGCGGCATATTTACTACATTGACTTGTTTTCCTTCATTTCATTTATTTAAGATAATTTTACTGTCAAATTTAAAGTGCCTTGCTATTTTGGCCCTATTTAAAGTGCCTTGCTATTTTGGCCCTTGTTTTCATCCATTTCATTTATTTTTTTTTTATGTTTCCGGTAATTTTATCTGATTTTACCCTTAAAATAAACAAGATGAACTAATTTTTCTTGTGTTATTTGTACAACCCAATGAACCAACTTTGCGGAGACAAAAGAGAGATGAGATTATATTATTTTTTTAGTGGTTTCGTTACACATTTTTACCTCATGGGTGGATCTCGGACTGGGTTGCTGTCTGTCTCATTCTACCCAATGTAGAATGATGACAGCAGATATTTGGTCTGAATCTCCCCTATGACAGAATGATTTTGGAGGTGTATTTTTTTTAACAATCATTTATATAATTGAGTCCTGCGCTACTGACTCAGATGTAGGTACAGTATGACCTGTTAAAGGTGTCCATCTACCTGTAAAGTATTTCTAGTTTTGTCATCTTAATTCAATCTTTTAGAATTTTATTCTGTTTATTTTTTTTTTTTGGTTATTCTTAATTACATAAATATTCTGGAAGCCTCGGAAGTAAGTAGAATTTCATTGTTTGGCTGCAACGTTTGGGTTGAACTGTATTTTATTTAAGATCTTCTTTGTAAAACATTGATATTAAATAATGTGGCGCACTTAAAATTTCCTTATTTCTGAACCCCCCCCTTCTCCACTGTATAAAAGTTACCGGGCATATCAATGTTTTACCTAGCTGGAAAATACAGTTCTGCTTCCAGATATTTGTTTAATTATTCAGTGGGTTTCAGTGTCACAAAATGGCGGCAACGTCTTTAAGCTGCCACAAATGTCATACAATTTTTTTTTAAGGCCACAAATTGGCGCCCACATTTTTTTTTAATTTTTTTAAGGCCACAAATTGGCGCCCTACGTGGTTTTTGGCTAGTTTTTTAACATCTGATGTAATTTTTTTTGGTTTTTTTTTGAATTTGGAAAAAAAAGACAAATGTTTTTTAATTTTTTTTTTGAGAAAATTTTTTTGTGGTACAGCCAAAGCCAGGTTAGAGGCTTTCAGTGGCTGTGGGTGGTTTTGACACTCAATCATTTTTTTTTCATAAAAAACAAGATCATTGGTTTTTGGAAATAACATTTTTTTAAATATTTTTTTTAGTAATAAGTTTTTTTGTAGGAAAAACATGTTTAAATTGTTTTTAAGAAAAATAAATACAACAATGTAAATTTACTTCAATTTTTTTATTTGTTGATTTATAGGTGGATGGATTTCCAGACATGGTCTTTTTAGGTTTTAAATATATGACATGGGTAGTGTTTTTTTCTAACAATTTTTTTCTTGCAGGTTGCCTACTTCTAATATGTTATTATTTCCTGCTTGTGATAAGATAGAAATTGTTTCACCGATTATTTTTTAGTGCAATCAATTTATTTAGGTCAAGTTATTTTTTTATTTGGTGATTTTAATTTTTTGTGGGATATCACTACTTGGTATTTGGAATATTTTTACAGGGTTTCACACAAATTTTTCTTGGCTGAGTTGTTTTAAAGTGAATATAGCTTAACAGCTAGTAGATTTGTTTAGTTGAAAGTATTAATTAGTAATGAAAGAAAAGGAAAATGAGTTTATTTTGCTTTGTCATTTTCTTTTCTTGTTTTTTGGTGGTAACTGTTGGATGACAATTAAGATCTTACGTCACTCAGTTACATCGGGTCAGAGGAGGGTACACTACTAGTGTCGGCTCGGGAGGTTAGGAAACACAAGGCTAAAATCCTAGAGTGACACCTTGGCTGAAGATCGACGCCAGAGGTCCAGTTAACATTTTTTTTTGGGGCAGTTTTTTTTAGGTCTTTGGGTTTAGTTGTCTAGTTGTGTTTCGTGACTGGTCAAATTTTTTTTTTGGTAGAAAATACAGCGTTGGGCTTTGGAGTGCATTTTTTTAAAAATGACCTACGGGTATTTCTATCAATTAAAGTTTTCTGGTACACATTTATTTTTTTTTTCTGTATTTTTTCTGCGTTCAGGTCATAGCTTGGTCATGGCCATTGGAGAGCAAACATTTATGTTTGAGCCTTGAGAAGTTTTGCCTGCTCCAGATTGAATACAGAGAAAATGAATTTGAAGCCCAACTAGATATAATACCACAAAAGAAATGTTTAACTGAGACAGATATAGAGATAAGTTTTTTGATTTTTTTTAGTTCATTTGTAGAGTTCATTTGTAAAGTTCAGTAATTTTTTTTAAGTAATGTCATTTTGAGTCAGTGAATTTAAGAGAGACTTTCAACTAAATATAAATGCTAGGCGGGGGTAATTGGTAAAAATATTTCCAAATTTTACTTTTTTTTAAATAATTGAATTTTTCGTAAAAAATTATTTCCTTTCTGTTAACATAACTTCTCGAATTCTTGTTTTGGTCAAAACGGTTTGTATAGGGGTCGTAGTTTTAAAGGGTGACCAGACAGGTTATATTTTTTTTTAGGGGACCAAACGGGAACTTCTTGAGTACAAAAAGGTGAATTTTTTTGTCTTAGTTGATCAGGCAGGAATAAATAAATCTTTTTACTCCCGAATCATAATTTTAAATATCAAGATTTATTGGTTAAGTGTTTGGGTCTTATAGAAAAAAAAACGTTTTGTTTTGAGGATACTGGTATGATATGGAATTATTTTAATTTCATGCCAAAGGTTGGTTGACGGCAGATATGCTAGTCTTCAGTTTTTTTGTTAGTTTGCAGTTCAGGACAGTGGCGTGTACTTAAAGGGGCCTTACATCTGCGCCCATTGTAAAGCAACTTCCAACCTACTTGCTTAGCTTTTCACTTAATCTTCGTTTTGTTGCTTCTGAAATTAAAGCGTTATGTTGGATAACGATGGATGGTGTTAGACTGAGAAAGTACCTAGGTATTTAGGGATGAAAACTTGGAAGTTGTGGACAATTGGGAAATAATTTTTTTTATTTCATTTTTTTTTAATTTTAAAATAGTTTCATACTGGTGACCTCAATTAATGAAGCAAATTTTTAAATTACAATACACTGTTGTGGAATAAATGGGAAAGTGTTCAGGTTGAACAATAAATTTAAGATGATTGATTTTTAAAAAAACGATTTTAATCTAAGAATAAATTTAAAAACAATAGGTTTTCTTTGATGAGACTAAACAATGATGAGGGCATATACTTTTTTTTTGTTATGCATAATATGATAGTAGTACCTTTTGTATTGCAATAATTAGGGGTTTTCCTCCCGCGAGCTGGGTGGAAATGGAAGAAATGTTTGGTTCGGAGTGTAGAAATCGAGGAACGAGGACTTCCTGCTAATCTTTTTAGGATTTCGCAACTTCGGTTTTCGCTAAATTAAAATACATCCAAATTTGGCCTACAGGCTGAATCTCACATCTTCCAGGACTTTGCAGATTTGCGGAGAAAGACAATTTTTGTGACCTGTTTAGTTATGATAGGAATTAAAATAGTAACATGCACATGAGGGGACTAGATATATTTAGGTTGGAAAGTATTAAGAACACTGATCTGAACAATTTTCCATAATAGTGTCCTATTTTCACAGGGTGCTTCAAAATATCTTCACCCTTTCTTTGAAATAAGATATTGTTTCGCCTGTGGGGGTTTAACCGTTTGAAAAATATATAGGGTACAGATGGGATTGGAATGGAAATCACAAGTTTTGGGTTTTATTGACATTATACTTAGGGAATAGGGGAAATGTCTAATAAAAAGTTTTTTGGTTTTAGGCCGAGTTTTGTTGAGATAACAAAAGTTTAATTGGGGCCGGGAGTTTTATTATGCTCTTTTAAAATTAATGTAATAGTTTTTGGTTCTTGATTTTGTTCTCTGGTTTTTACGCAGGATTATTCCCAACTGTTTCATTTCAAAATATCATTTGTAAGTGATGGGGTCTCATTAGCCCTTGGACATTTGGTAGTTTTGCTTTGACTGATAGTTGCGGAAAGGGCCCAACTTAATTTTATATCTCGTGAACACCGGGAATAAAGATCTGAGAATGCATTAAGCAGTAAATTTTTTTTTTGAGTAGATGTTGTGTGTAAAGACACTTGAGTAGGCAGATTTAGTTTTACAACGTTCTTATAGGTGATCCTTGAAATTGTTTCCATATTTGTTTTTTTGAAAGGGCACACGGGATAATTCTTTACGGGGTTGAGTGCAAAGTTTAAAACTTAGGTTCACATTAATATAGGGGTACAGTAAATGAGTACTCACGTTGGTTGTTTCCTTTAGTAATAATTTTAAACAAATATACTAACATCGTTTGTTTTTGTAACATAAACATTTTTTTAAAACTTTTCCTAAACTGATTGGTTTTTTTTTTCAATCACGATTTTTATACCTTATGATTCTTAAGTAAATTTAATTTTCAACATTTTTTTTTATAGTAAATTAATTTTTCTAGCTCATTCACTTTTCACATTCACACAGTTTTGGGAGAGGAAAGGGAATTGACAACTGTTTTTTTAAAGGAAAGGAACAAAAACTGTTGCATGACAACTCGAATAAGATTTTTCTGGTGTTGATTTTATAAAAAGAAAATTTTTAAGGTTCACTAATAGGAGCTGCAACCCCACTTAAACATTTTTAATTTTTTTTTGAAAATATTTTTTTTTAATATTTTTTTTTTATATTTTTTTTTAAAAAGGGAGACTTGATTTTCTTGTTGGACATTTTTTCCTTGGTGCATAGTAGTACCTTGTCCCTACAATGGTTCTACCAGTTTATTTAAATATTTTTTTTCTGAATTAAAATAGAATTTTATTTCGAACCCTCACGTTTTAACAACCTATCATCATTTGTTTTAAATTTTTTTTCTTCTCCCTACTCCAAACCACCTATCAGAGTGGAGTAATATTTTGGAAATTTTAGTGAGCCAATTCATTTTTCTTATTATTGGACTACTGTGGTCGACACCAAAAAAAAAAAAAAAATTATTTTTATTTTTTTTTGACACTTTTCGGTACGATCCTAGGGTCTTTTTGACCATGACCATGGGTGATGCATCAATTTAGTTAAAATTTTGGGAATTTCATTTTAACGATTATTAGAGAGTTGCAGTCCTACCAAGACGTTATTTGTGTAATTTTTTTTTACCATCGGTAATTTTTTTTAAAAATTTTCTTTTAATTTTTTTTAATTACACACAACATCCTTACTAGTCTAATTCAACGCAATTTCAGCGAGCGGATTTTTTTTAAATTGAGCATAATTTAAGATTTCTATAACATGAACATCTGTTCCGATGTTTATTGCGTTCACTTATATATTAAGGGATGATGTGACCTTAAGCAATGCATGTTTCGTGTAAACTCAGAGTAGGTAAGCAGGTTAAAGTGGGTTTTGATTCTTTCTTTTTAGAAAAATCATTGTATACGGCGATTTGGGTTTTTTTGAGGAGTTTATCAGTGGAGCCGTTCTGCAATAGCAGGAGTATACCCTAGCGTTAACTGTGTACAACAGCTTTGGGATTTTTTTGTTATAGGTAGTCTGTTGTACGTTCCATTTAGGGATAAATTTACCTACTCGGTTGCTGAGGTAAACAAACATCACTTAACTTTAATTTTAATCCAGTTCAGCTAGGATAAGCGCAATTATTTTTTTTTTTGGTTTTACTCACGCAGGAGTGAAACATAAGACCTAAACACTGCCAAAACTCTTGTCTCTCTTTTATTTTTTTAAACTTTTTTTTATGGCTACTTGTTAATTCTAACTTAGGATTTAAGTAGTTATTTCTCTCTGCAGGGTTGGACGTCATAGTTGGTTGTACAAATACTTAACATAAATTATGATTACATTTTTAAATGCAAATAAATTTTATTTTCTTACTGCTCCGGTGTTTTTCGGTTTTGTTCGCGTCTGCCCGTATTTAAGTTTTATATTTTCTACAGTTGTGAGAAAATTTATAGTGATTTTCACTAGTGAATTGAATGTGAACTTTGTGTTTGTTATTGCGTGGTTCAGTTTTTATAATTGGGAGGTATAATTAACAGTTTTAATTAAAGTTTAAAGTTTTAATATATATAAAAGGCACTATGGCTATTTCTTTGAGTCGGTTGTCCGACGTAAGGTACTTAGTCAAGGACGAATTAATCTATGAGTTAACATGGAGAGGCATAGCTGTTGGATCGGTGGAAGAGATGAAACAACAGCTTATGTTGATCAAACAAAGAGAAAAGACTGATGCAAGTATGAGATACCCTCCGTATCCCTTTAAATTTGGCCAAGATGCTTTTAGCTGCATGAAGAAGCTTGATAGTCTGGTACCGCTGGTAGAGAAGTTCTCTGGTACGAGTAAAGGGGGAGAGTTTAGAAAAATCGCTGTGAGGTTGGAACACGTGTTGGCCAGGATAAATAACATGAATCCGTCTAACTTTGAAGAAAGTCAAACCAAAGGCATACTGGTTGCGGAAACCTTGAGTTTGATTGGGAGGTTGCAGAGCCAAGCAACAGATTTACTAAGAGTTGGCGTTACCTCAGATGATGATGAAGCATCTGAAACCCAATCAACGAGTCGAAGCTCAGATCACTCGACAAATGTTGGCAACATTCCCAGCCAGTCTCAACTACCGCAACCACAGCACTCGAGCACACAACAGCCCACGAACCAACCGTCGGTCATTGCTCCAGTGCAAATGCAAGTGCTAACGAACCCAACTCAGGCACCAATACAGGCACCAGTCCCTATGCCGATTGAGAATTACGGTACATCAGCTTTTCATTATCAACAACCGTCTACCGTTCCTTTGAGTCTAGCTGCCCTCCAAAGTAGCATAGCACCAATTGCTCAGTCACGACCATTTTCATGTTCGTCGCCAGTACCAATGTCAAGTGATCCTGGTACCTCATATCATGTTGCACCTGTACCACCGCATAAGTGGAACTTAAAGTTTACAGGTGAGAGGGGTACAATCTCCGTCACCGCATTTTTTGAGAGAGTGGACGAGTTAAGTCAGGCGAGAGGAGTCAGCAAAAAGGTTTTACTGAATTCGGGCATTGATCTTTTTGAAAAGTCAGCTTATACTTTTTACAAAGATGTTCGAAGAGAAGTCCATACGTGGGAACAGCTGGAACAGAGGTTCATGGCAGAATATCTTCCTTCTTCATATGGCGAGAAGCTATTGAAGGAGATTCAAAAACGTAAACAAGGCCCTGGAGAGTCTATAGGGACCTATATTGCTGTCATGAACACATATTTCCAAAGACTTGGCTGTCCTGTTTCCGAAGAGGCGAAATTAGCTATCGTCTTCAGAAATATCGCGGACATCTATAAAAATGGGTTAATTGCTACTGAGGTCAATAGCCTATCACATTTAAAGGATCTGTGTCGTAGAATAGACCAGAGATATGGTTTAGAGGAGGAAAATTTTACACCTAGGAAAAACCAATCTATTGAACCTGACTTGGCCTACGTTGACGTAGAGAGCGACAGTGACGATCTTTCAACAGGGGTTGATGCAATTCAAATATCAGGTGCTGGGACATCGAACCAACAGAATTTAAATCATCCTGCTAATAGATTCGACAGAAATAGGCAGCAGCCAGCAAGCAGTTTCGCTGCTAGAGCTGATAGAGATAGACAACAACCAGCTAGTGGTCAGTCTAGTGTAAATGACAGAGATGAACAACCACCACAAGGTGTTAGACCTGGTAGGGCGAATAGGGACGTGGTATGTTATAGATGCAACCAAACAGGGCACATGGCAATCGGGTGCGCATTACCTAGAGGCAAACAGTGCTATTCGTGTGGTCAGGTAGGGGTAACAGTAAGAGAATGTCGAAATTGTAATCGTCAGGGAAACGGACCCAGGCGCTCGTAGGTGGTCGACCTTCGAGTCAGCCTGAACAAGCATCGACCGATAGGCTAACGTACGTTTTAGATTATGTGATAAGTCATGCTCGTAAAGATGAGAGACCTTATTTAGAAGTGGATGTGCTCGGAAATAAGTTATTAGGTTTGTTGGATTCCGGGGCTTCACGTACCTTTTTAGGGAATCATGGTTGGTCAATCATCGAGAGGTTTGGTTTTTCACTTGATACGACAAAGAAGACGAGTTGTATTGTGGCAAATGGTCAAAGCACGAGTAGTATTGGGACAGTGCAGCTTCCTATGCGAGTTCAGGATAAATTTAGGTTAATAGAGGTCGTCGTCGTTCCTGAATTGCCGCACACTTTGATTTTGGGATTAGATTTTTGGATTTCGATGGGGATAGTACCGAACTTAAGTACTAATGAGTGGCACTTTGCCGATAATAAAGATGTGATTTGTTCTTTAGAAACACCAGACCAACAAACTACTCTTTCGCCTTATGAATCAGAACGACTAGAGGAATTGGTCGATAAATATAAGACTATTATGGGTGACTCACTAGGATGTACAGATAGGGTAGAGCATAAGATTACAACAGACGCAGCACCGATAAGACAACGTTCATATAAGGTCTCACCGGTCATTCAAAAACTTATTGATGACGAAATCGACGAAATGCTGAAAATGGATGTGATAGAACGTAGTAGTAGTTCATGGGCTTCACCAGTGGTAATGGTACAAAAGAAAAACACAAAGAAATATCGTTTCTGTGTAGACTACCGCAAATTGAACTCAGTGACGGCGCGTGATAGTTATCCTTTACCACTCGTATCCGAGACTCTTGACAAATTGAAAGATGCTAAGTACTTGTCAACTTTAGATATTAAGAGTGCTTATTGGCAAGTACCAATGGAAGAATCATCGAAGCCACTAACAGCATTCATCTGTCGACGAGGTCTCTTCCAATTTAAGCGGTTACCATTTGGTCTTCATAATGCACCTGCAACTTGGCAGAGACTCATAGATAGCATCATAGGAAACGATTTAGACCCTTACGTGTACGTATATCTCGATGACCTCGTAATTGTCACACAGAGCTTTTCTGAACATCTTAGAATTCTTGAGGAAGTCCTACGAAGATTGCAGAATGCAAAGATAACGGTAAGTTGGGAAAAATGCCAACTGTGTAGGCCAGAAATGACTTATTTAGGTTTCGTAGTGGACCGTCGAGGCATCCGAGTTGACCCTAATAAAATTAGAGCCATGTTAGAGCTCAAGAGGCCAAGAACTGTCAGAGAAGTTCGTAGAGTTGTAGGTACAATATCCTGGTATAGACGTTTCATAGAGAATTTTTCAGCGATAATAGCTCCAATTACAGCTCTAACTAAGAAAAATCAAAAGTTCGATTGGACTCCAGACTGCGAAAAAGCATTTATTAAGATTAAGGAACTTTTAGTGACTGCACCGATTCTTACATGTCCAGATTATACCAAAGAATTTGTCATTCAAACAGACGCATCAGGCTATGGAATAGGAGCATGTTTAACGCAACCTTATCCTGAAGGAGACAAAGTCATTTGCTATTTGAGTCGATCTTTGACTAAGCAAGAACGTGTTTACACGACCACCGAGCGAGAATGTTTGGCATTGGTTTGGGCGATAGAGAAGCTCCGGCCTTATATTGAGGGGATCTCATTTAAGGTCATAACAGATCATTTTAGCTTAAAATGGCTTCATAGCTTAAAAGAGCCCAGTGGAAGGCTTGCTCGTTGGTCTGTAAAACTGCAGCAATATGATTTTGAAGTAATCCATCGGAAAGGGAAAGATTTAGTTGTCCCGGACATGTTGTCTCGTGCAGTACCTATGATTGATACAATTTCGCAGCCCAGAGACGTTTCAACAGCAATTAAAGATCGATGGTACCAAAAGATGGTAAAGAGGGTCGTAGAATCACCATTAAAATTTATGAATTGGAGATACACTGATGATAAGTTGTATAAATATGTCAAACAAGAATACCCTCAACTTTCACCATCTAATGAATATTGGAAAGAGGTAATCCCCAAAGATCATAGGCGTAGAATCATTGGAGAAGCTCACGATCCTCCTACCGCAGGGCATATGGGTGTGTATAAAACCTTCCACAGACTGGCAGAAAAATATTATTGGCCAAAAATGCGCCAGGATGTGGCAACTTTTGTAAAGAAATGTTTTGTCTGTGCGGCTTATAAAGGTGATACACAAGGTGTATCTGATCAGATGATATCTCACCCAAAACCAACTCGTCCTTGGGAAATTATCTCAACAGATTTATGTGGACCTCTACCTCGTTCGACAAAGGGTAATTGCTGGATTCTCGTCGTTACGGACTATTTGAGTAAGTTTTCCTTAGTTTTTCCAATGCGAACAGCCCCTACTCAAGCAGTTGTCAAGCATCTTGAGGAGCAAGTATTTATGGTCTTCGGAGTACCCCGTTTGATACTTTGTGATAATGGCCCTCAGTACAAAAGTAACGAATTTAAGCGTTTTGCTGAAAGTTATCAGGTTAAAATTCAGTATAATCCGTACTATCACCCCAGAGCGAATCCAACAGAGAGGACGAATCGCACGTTAAAGACCATGTTATGTTGTTATGTGAAAGACAACCACAGGAAGTGGGACGAACAAATACATAAACTTGCCTGCGCGATTCGTACTGCAACCCATGAGACAACCAGGATGTCTCCTTTCTTTGTTAATTTTGGTAGGAATATGTGTTTATCAGGTAAAGATTACTCCAACCCAGTTTTGTTATCTGAAGAGAATGGTGCACAAACTGCAGCTGAAAGTAAGAACGAAGGTTTCCGGAAGCTCTATGCTGATGTTAAGAGAAGGTTAGAGGTGGCAGGAGAGAAAAACGTAGTTCAGTATAATTTGCGTACAAGGGTACCCAACTTTGTTGTGGGTCAGCGTGTTTGGAAGAAAAATTATGTTTTGTCAGATGCTGCGAAGTTTTTCTCGAAGAAGTTAGCACCGAAATTCGTTGGTCCTTATGTGATTAGGAATAAAATTTCTCCATGGATATTTGAGCTTCAGGAACCATCGGGTAAAGTACTGCCAGGGAGTTGGCATGCCAAAGACCTTAAGTCGGCAGCGGACCTCTCCGATTAACCTTTTTAGGTTAATCGTCTTGAAGTTGGGGGGGGATTATGTAACGTGTCATTTTTACGTTTAAGACAACGTTACATATTTGTTTATTTAGGTAAATAATCAAGGCTCTTTGATTCGTCTTTCTGTACACAAGTAAGGGTATTTTATAGAGCTAGGTTTGGATGTTATATAGGGTCTAGGAAGTTACCTTAAAAGGAGGCATTCCATCGAATTACTGTGGACACTACGCACATCGCATTATCTGGACATCGTAATTGGAATTTAAGATCACAGGCTTCGGAAAAAATCACATAAAAGTTTTGATTGTTTTGTTTTTATCTGTGGAATTTTGTGATTCACTTGACGTTCATAAAGTTAAACAGCTGTTATGCTGGGGAATGGCGGCGTTGCCGCATCACAAATGGTTTCAGTAACAGGAAGGAAACATTTAGATGAACATTTCATTCCCTTACGTTTATTCTCGAGGATATTGGGACAATCCGAACCCCATATTCTTCACGGATTAGCTAGTTTTGATAGCACGAAAACATATTTAGGTTCACGGTTTGACCAGTAACAACCGAGGCTCCGCCACTTTGATATCTGTATTAATTTGATAGGGAAAGGATAAAATAAATACGAGTTATGCACTGTTGTAAATGGGAGATAAACGAGGGATAAAAACCAAGACTAAAAGAATAAACGAAATCGTGTGAGTTAACATCTGAACACTCTTGTGCCTTTAAGCAATAGTTCAGTGTGTATTTTTGGGTTCAGGTTCAGAAACAACTTTATTACTGTAGAAATGTTTTACAAAAATGGCGTTAAACCATATGAATATTAGAGAAAACATTTATAAAGAGCGAAGGAAACTTTTGACGAAGACTGTAACTGGAGTGCAACTAAATTCTGCACTTAGTATAGCTTTATTCATATGGGAATTGGTTGAGTGTTCGAATATTCCTGGGTTTGCTGCATGCCCTGATCTCCAGTAATTGATTTTACAGTTGATGGTTTCAATGCTGAGCTTCTTATAGTCCGTCTGGTTATTTTCCTCTTACTTGATATGTTGGCGGGGGTCCGGTAGGCAAATGTTCGGTCAAATGTATGGAGGGTGTCTCGACGTCCTTGTTATAAAAATTTCAACCGTGGAAATAGATCCGACAACACCTCAAGGTTTGTTTTACGTACTTCCTATCCCCTTGGTCGGTGCTGCCCCCTATATACCTGTATAGAACTATGCGGTATCTCCTCATTGGTTAGCGGGTTTTTTCTTCCAGTCTGGCCACTGAATGTAGAGATTTATTTTTGGCGGAAAAGTTTTTTATAAATAGGTTTGCATCCTTTATTTGAATTTCACCGGGAAGATTAGGTTGGTACTATTGCGTTTTACCGTCCCCACTCCCCACCAAATTTACAAAACGGTTTCCGGCCAATTCATTATTCTGGTATTCTCGACGAAGTGCTTGGTCTCTTTTTGCTAACAACTTTTGGCTGGGTCGGCAACAGGCTCTGGGATCGCCATTGTTTTTGGTTTGGCACTGCAGCGAATTGTAGGAGATATCCCAGAGACTGTGAGGAGTGAGCCGTCGTGTTTTCGGCGTAATCGGAAGTGACGCTCACACCCTGTTGAGGGGATTTTAGGTCGGCCTACGCCATTTGTACGGGGAAGAAAGAGCATTGGTAAGTTCGATTTTATTTTTTTTAATTTTTTTTTATTAGTTGAGTACTCTTCAAGATAATATTTGCCTCCCAAATTGTAATTATTTTTCGTGGGAAATGTACTTTTTTGACAAAGGACGTGGGGAATTGTTGGCGTTTTTATATTTTTCTTTTAACCACGTGTTGGATAAAAACTATATATTGTTTTTCTCCTTTGTCTACAGCCCTGTCAATTCCAGCGACGGGACAGTTGGGCTGGACGCTGGTGGGAAGCCGGACGGGCCAGTTATAACCCTGAGAAAGGTACGTTAGGATTATTTTAGTTCATCTGTTTAAATCTACTTTGTTTTATTGAGTCGACATGGGGTCCTCGAGTTAAGTTACTGTGTAGGGGAACTTCGTGCAAAATTGACGAATTCCAGGAAACTGAAACATTTCATTTTCCACAGGGTTTTTACGCTCGGGCAAGAATCCCACAACCCTTTTAAGACCAAAGTGCTGGCCTAACATCATGTGCTAAGCGAGCACGAGGGAAGGCGTGAGCAGAGCAGGAGACCCGAGAGCAGTGGTGATACAACTGGACAACAGGATTCCAGGTTTACAAAATAAAACATACACAGAATAATCAAGGACCAAGGTAGGAGCAAGCCGTAACTATAATTTTTTCCCTCATATATAAATTTTTAATATAATTTAGACGTAATCTTTTCATATATTTCATATATAAGTTTTCACAGTATAATTTCAACATTTCTTGTAAACGCAAGATAAGGTATGACGTCATAACCCTGGTTTTGCGGCATATTTACTACATTGACTTGTTTTCCTTCATTTCATTTATTTAAGATAATTTTACTGTCAAATTTAAAGTGCCTTGCTATTTTGGCCCTATTTAAAGTGCCTTGCTATTTTGGCCCTTGTTTTCATCCATTTCATTTATTTTTTTTTTATGTTTCCGGTAATTTTATCTGATTTTACCATATACGTAATATTCCAATACACCCGGTTAGCTATTTACTCTATAAGTGGATTTTGAGTATCACATTAAAGGATGACAATACGAAAATTGCATAAGTCTGTCCTTTACACGTATACGAAAACGGCCACGCCCGAACGAATCAGCGCCGTCACTAGACTATGGGTATTCCCTTGAAGAATAGTTTTTTAATTATGTTTTAAAAATTCCATAAAGAATATAAAAAAGTTTATAGAATTAAATTTGTTGTAAATATTAGATTCAAAATTTTATATTACGCTACAGATACACTATTGTCTTTAAAATGGTGCTGTGTTAGTTTACAATAGAAGAGCTAAAACTCAAACAATTAATTTTACGATTTTCTATATAATCTAATGAGTGTAAAAAATTCTACCTTTCGCACCAAACTTATCCTTAAACAGTTCCCAAAGTACTTAGGAATTTTTTGTATGCGAGCAGAAAATAATAAAATACGTAGGCATTTCTAAATGGCCGAACAAGGTAGGTAGATAGGTATATTATTTTTCTACAGGCGTGAAAAATAAAGTACTGCCTCTAGTAAATATCTCTCTCAAAAATTAATAAATAATATTGTTTTGTATCATCATGCATTTTGCGTGCGAAAAATTGCACTTTTCCGCACTAATTCGGAAAGAAACCTTCCCGTAGCAACAAAGTTATAGTCATAAAAATCACTAAAAACCCCAACTTGACAAAATTTAATACAAAGAAATCTCCCCTTTGGTACACTAAGGGCGTAAGTCACATTCATTACACACGTAGCCTTCGCACTTATTGTACCAAACAATAAGAACGTCAGTTGCGCGTGTAATGAAAGGAAGCTTACGCCTTTAGTGCACCAAAGGAGAGAAATACAATTTAAGGTTTTTTCCAAATATATTACGTATTTGTTTTTTCCTTAAGCCGTTGACGACATGTTGCACCTAAGAAGTTCGGTCAAGCAGTCGTGTGTGGAAAAATAATTTACCTACTCGCGTGCGGTAAAGTAATTACTTTACCGCACGCCGTTCGGTAAAGGTACTTTACTGAACCCGCACCATTTGGAGACCTTAGCAACGCGGCAATAAGGCAACTTCAATATTTGTTTAAATTTCATCAATTTCGTCTAGTTTGACATGTTTATTTATCAATTCATGGGCGCACCCAGATGGGGGGCCCCCCAAGCCTTAGATTTTTTTACATATTTTCGACATATTTCAAAAAAAAACACAAAAAATAGCTTAAAATTCGACATTATGAGGCTTCGGGATAGTTTTTGTAAATTGGATGCTCCTTATGGTATTTAAGGGTTAGAAAGACACTTTCCGCCTGTGTTAGGTACAATATTTTACCTATGAGTACCTTTTTTTGTAAATTTAATGTAATTTATAAATAAACATGTCAAATTAGACGAAATTGAAATGTAAACAAATATTGAAGTTTTCTTATTACCGCGTTGCTAAGGTTTCCAAATGGTGCGGGTCCGGTAAAGTACCTTTATCGAACGGCGGTAAGTAGAGACACTTTCCGCCTGTGTTAGGTACAATATTTTACCTATGAGTACTTTTTTTTTCAAAAAATTTAATGTAATTTATAAATAAACATGTCAAATTAGACGAAATTGAAATGTAAATAAATATTGAAGTTGTCTTATTACCGCGTTGCTCCAAGGTCTCCAAGTGGTGCGGGTCCGGTACACCCAATATGCAAAATCATCTTTTCGCAAAATGATTTAAACACATATTATATAGTTTCTCTTTATTTTATTAAAAATTATAGCAGACTATTTAATTATTCTGTCAGTTACTCCCTAAAAACTAACTTCTTGCGCGCAGAAAGGTGAAGTTTTCCACATCCTAGTAGAAAATAGTAAATTTAACAAGTACAAAAATATTACTTTGCCGCATGTAATTGTAGATGGCCGAACAACGCGCTTAGATGGCCGGGCCAGCAATTAAGTGAAACAAAATTTTACAAGTATTTATTTATATTAAATTTTGACAACGTATATTGTTTTGTCTGACACGTTTTTTTTTTCGCACTAGTGCGGAATAGGTTTCTTTCCTCAAAACACTATTTTTATAGTTTTCCTCGGGCGTGACGAGAGCTAAAACGGCTCTGGAGGCGAAGTGAAAGCGCAAGGCACAGTGGTCTATGCCAGAAATGCGTTACCTACTATTAGCATATAAGTAATTTACGTATATGACTATTAGAGTTTTAAAGCGCGTTAAAGGCTTCTAGAACCGATTTTCGTGTGCACTTCATTGCTAAAATGTAAGATACAATTTAAATCATTTCTTACACCCTAAGAATGCAAAATCGATTGGTCGTCCAAAAATCGTCGAGTGCAGGAGGTGGTGGGGGTAATTTTTCCAAAAATTTAGAATTTTTTTTTTTGCATTTTTTAAATATATAAACTGTGCTCATGATTCCACCAAAAGCATATAGTAATATTTCTATCAGAAAGAGTTCCCTATTAAACAAGTGCTCGCCCTGAAAACGCGTATTTACAATAATTTATAACTTGTTATAACTCGAGAACCCTTTGCTTAATCAAAAAAACACCTTCTATAAACTTTGTGTATCAAAGATCAGGGATCACAACGGTTTTAGAAAAATGTCAATCGGACGCATAGTTTTAGCTCACACATATACTATACTATAGTAGTGTGAGCTATGGTGATCCTAATTTTTTCGAGAAAAAAAAAGTTGCTCCGATTTCAAAAATTTTGATATATCTTTGCGTTTCAGACGATTTTGAAACTTTTTTGTTGCGCCGTCTGTCTGTCTGTATGTCTGTCTGTAACGACCAACGCGCATAACTCAAAAACCGCTTAGCCGATTTTAATGAAATTTGGTACCTAGGCTGGGTCTTGGGTCGGGATGGTCCCACTTAAAAATGAACAAAATCCACCGAACACAAACCAAATAAAAGGGTGGGGGTAGATTTCAAAAATTAGAGTTTATATGAAAATATGGCTTGTGTGATATCAAACGAAAGGTAATTGAGTCTGGAGTTAAACAAAATACATTTTAATTTATTTTAAAAAAAGGGTGGGGGTATATTTCAAAAATTAGAGTTTAAGTGAAAATATGGAGTGTGTGATATCAAACGAAAGGTAATTGAGTCCGGAGTTTAACAAAATACATTTTAGTTTTTGCTTTTTTTAAGGGTGGGGGTAGATTTTTAAAATTTGAGTTTAAGTCAAAACATGGCTTGTGTGGTATCAAACAAAAGGTAATTTAGTCTGGAGTTGAATAAAATATATTTCAGTTTTTAGTTATATTAGCTCACACGTAAACTATAACTATAGTACCTAGTGTGAGCTTAGGGGCCCATATATTGGCAGAGTATTTTTTTAAGTAGCAAAGAGTGATGCCATGACGCGACGAACGCGGCGGACAGGCGACTCTATTAGTCGAGACACACGTAAGATCGCTTTTCGTTGATTATCTCGCTTGTGCCATTGTTTCCCTTAATAAACAATGCTTTTGCGTTGCGATGTCCGTGTAGAGTCATGGTAAATTTTTTGACTTGTTATAGCAAGAACGTTGAATTAGTTGTTGTTTTTGTGTAATCTAATACAGTGTTTTCAATGTGTGTATGTAGTCAAAACAGAGTGTATTTAAAATAAACAATATATACAAACAGTGGCGGATCCAGGGGGGGCCAGAGCCCCCCCCCCCACCCAAACATATAATTTATTTTTTAGTTTAGCAGCATCATTTATTTAAAATTTGTCAAAAATTCTACTTATTTTTTTTTTTAATTTCGCCTGCGGCGCTATTATTCTTATTTAGCTACTAAATTTCACATCTCAATTTCTATCAAAAACCACTAAAAAAAATGTTTTTGATGTTTGCTGCCACTTTGACCCCTGCCCCCGGGAAATTCTGGATCCGCCACTGTATACAGAGTGTAAATAAGATTTAAGTGCAGAACAAATAAGAAAGCCAAAATTATATTTATTAGTATGATATAAGAAGTGAAACCAAAATAGGTTTGGGACAGTCACGTGATATATATTTATTTTTTAATATAATTTTTTGTGACAAGTTTATTTATTACTCTGTCTTTGTCACTTTCCAATCACCCCGTTTTTAACTTAAGGCCAGCGCAAACACATTATTTGCCCCGATAAGCCTAGGCAGTCCATGTGAAAGATAGATTTGTGCACACTCGATATTTCTTTTCTATATAAACTTTGCATAACACATTGAAAGTTATCGTTACTTGTTTAGAAACTTTAAAAAATAGTTGTGGTATACCATGTATCCTGTATTTGGATTATTGGGTAAATATTGGCGCTATTCCGAGCCCAGTCTATTTAAAAAATAAAAATATCTATAAAGACTTTTAAAAAATCAAGCAATAAATAAATTATTTTTATTAAAAGCAGTTTTTAGTTTTTGCTTAATATTTAGAAAAACCCTTGTGGTTATTTTAAATTTTAATACAGCACCTGATTGGGCTCAGAATATAGTCAGTTTTTTCCATTTAACCAGAATTATAATATGTCTTATCATTTCCAAAATTCTCATAAGACCCCAAGTAGTTACTTTTATCTGGGACACCCTGTATAGTAAGTACTTTTTGAATATTATCTATATGTAAAAATTATACTACCCGCAACTTAATGAATTATATACGAAGTAACTGGAACGACCACGGCTAAATGAGACACTGAGACAAAAATTTAACAGTTTTTTTAGAGTGACAACATACAATAAATGCTAAGCATTGCAATCTTTCTCTCTCTAGTTCTAATCACCTGTGGTATTCTGTGAACTTAATACTTCAAGGAGATTGTCATTTGTGAATTGTCATTAAAGTGTTTGTCAATGTTGTCAGTAGCACCTCCTGCGCAGCGTGCTCTCTCTACAAAAAATATCAATATTTTTGCCTCACTTTGCATATAGAGATTATTGCCGTTAATAGGTCTTACGAGAATCTCTCAGTTTAGTGCCCTCTTTAGCCTATTAACCTTTCCATCATTTTTGACGTTGGTCAAAGCTGTCACATTATTTATTGATCCAGGAGATGATGTAAAGCCTTCCAAAAGGCGCCACAAATGAAATTGCCTTATTTGAAAAAAAACTTACTTGCGATTAAACTCTTAAAAAAAAATCTCTATATCGTTATTTAAAGTTGTAGTTGTACATTTACATAGATAGGGTTTTTGGCCACTGTGCGCCGATAAATCAATGTGACGACACGGGTCAAATGTGTGGGGACGATATACACCAATAAAATAATATGCATGAGTAAATTAAAGCATGTGTTTAAAAATAACCAATCAGGACATTTTATACTAAATTCTACAAGAAGGACACTCTTATGTACATTTGATATTGCCATTTCTTAATGTTTTCATCAAGAACTGGAAATTACCGTGGGTATTGGAATATTACGTATATGGATTTTACCCTTAAAATAAACAAGATGAACTAATTTTTCTTGTGTTATTTGTACAACCCAATGAACCAACTTTGCGGAGACAAAAGAGAGATGAGATTATATTATTTTTTTAGTGGTTTCGTTACACATTTTTACCTCATGGGTGGATCTCGGACTGGGTTGCTGTCTGTCTCATTCTACCCAATGTAGAATGATGACAGCAGATATTTGGTCTGAATCTCCCCTATGACAGAATGATTTTGGAGGTGTATTTTTTTTAACAATCATTTATATAATTGAGTCCTGCGCTACTGACTCAGATGTAGGTACAGTATGACCTGTTAAAGGTGTCCATCTACCTGTAAAGTATTTCTAGTTTTGTCATCTTAATTCAATCTTTTAGAATTTTATTCTGTTTATTTTTTTTTTTTGGTTATTCTTAATTACATAAATATTCTGGAAGCCTCGGAAGTAAGTAGAATTTCATTGTTTGGCTGCAACGTTTGGGTTGAACTGTATTTTATTTAAGATCTTCTTTGTAAAACATTGATATTAAATAATGTGGCGCACTTAAAATTTCCTTATTTCTGAACCCCCCCCTTCTCCACTGTATAAAAGTTACCGGGCATATCAATGTTTTACCTAGCTGGAAAATACAGTTCTGCTTCCAGATATTTGTTTAATTATTCAGTGGGTTTCAGTGTCACAAAATGGCGGCAACGTCTTTAAGCTGCCACAAATGTCATACAATTTTTTTTTAAGGCCACAAATTGGCGCCCACATTTTTTTTTAATTTTTTTAAGGCCACAGCGGACTATGGGGGGCTTAGGGACTTTAATTTCCGGGCGTTAGAATTACAGAGGCTACGGGCTAAGAGACAGATACCCATTATAGAAATAATCTGGAAACTCAAAAAAAATATGGTTTGCAGCAGAAAACGAAGAATTCTTTCATAGGCAGATCCATTAAAAACAGCAAGGAATACATATTTAGGTTTTTGGTGGGCTTTCCTGAAAATCCTGGATTCGCCACTCATCTTAGGTACAATACCAAGGCTGATAATGTATACAGGGTGTTACAAGTGAAGTGTCCACCATTGTTAGATTTGTTATTATTAAAGTAAAAAAAAAAAGTTTAAATTGCCAAACTAGTAGAATTTTTGACGCACTTTAAAATGCTTAAATCAAAAAAAAATCGAATATCGCGTTTTCGAGTTTTTTCAAAGAAACATTTAAAAAAATTAATGAAACGAATTTTTTCCTAAAGTCAAAAATAACGAAGATATTCCAAATTTAAAATTACGCTTAGACTTCTTTCTATCATCTTCGTTATTTTTAACCAAGTATATAGAAAAAAAATCAAAAGACAGCTTTTGTGTAGAATTGAAAGACCCATCAGAAAAAAATAGAAAATACAGGGTTCATTTAATTTTTTTAAAATATTTTTTAAATAAACTCAAAAACTCCGAAAAACGATTCTTTATTTTTTTTTATTTAATGATCTTAAAGAGCATTAAAAACTCTACTAGTTTTATCTTTAATAAAAAGAAGTGTTAAATGGTGGACACTTCATTTAATTTATTAGGAATTTAAGTCATTTTAATAAAAAATGCTTTTTGATTAGCGTTGATGCAATTTTGCCTTAGTGTGAAATATTTATTTTTTCCCGGGCCGGTTTACAGTTTTTCATCCACCCCTGTGTAAGATCCGTGAAGTTAACACACACAATATAGTAGGACACCCAGGAATTTGTCTTGGGGTGGGCCCGAGACCTTAAGATACCATATTTCATGCTCTTTTTTGTTTTTATTCATAAAATATGTGGAAAATATTTAAAACAATTTTAGGCTTGGGGGGGCTCGGTTCCCAATAAAAACTGCTATCCTATGCACCAAACTAATGTCGAGAGATTCTTTTGGGGAAAATTCATATTTTTTGACACACCTCCTATACTTACGACAAAAAAATTGATATCTCATATGATTATTTCATGATTTTTGAGACGACTTTTTTGTCGTAGGCCTTTATTACTGTAATAATATCCAGCTAATAACTATCAAAAAATATCTCAAAAATTATGAAATCAACTGAATTTTAGATTCTGGAATATGTAGAACTTTTTATAAAAAATATTTTTTTATCCTAAAATTAATAATAAAAACTTTTTGCATATACATATGTAATTAATTAAATGTTGTAAGCATGTGTAATTATATAAAATAAAATGGTAAAGCAAATGTTAGAGCCAAAATAAAAAATTCTTAGAATTTTTGTTAATTTTTTAATGTCAAACTAGTTGTTGCCTATCTATTTAGGCGAGTTGTTAAAATTTTACCTATTATTTTTATTAAATTGTGAATTTTCATAATAAACTAGTTCAATTTACAGCCCCTTGCGTCAGCCCGGTCATTAGAACAAAACTAGAAAAATTCTACAAACCTAATTCTCTATAAACTATGGAGACATGAGCGTACGCAGCATAAAATTTAGAGGGGGCGGCAAATGCAAAAAGTTAAAAATAAGATAGGTTTTTATTAAATAATACGAAAATACATACACATCATTTTTTGAAATCTTAAACTATTTCGGTGAAACGAAACGTCTGGGATCTTCGTCAAATCTGCTTAAAACTTCTTCTTCTACTTGTTCGTTTTTCTAAAACGCATTTCCGTTGTACTCTCAGCATGCGCACACCGCTTAATCTATTCCCTGTCATTATGGATCTTAACCAAGTTTTAACTCTGCGTAGAGTACTAAACGATTGTTGTTGTACATGGCGATGCTAGCAAAATATGTAGAGTAGTATTTGTTGACGCGACAAAACAAATCTCAACAACATGACGCAGCGCATAAGCACAGAATATATAGGTTATAGTATACTTTGTGGCATAAGGCAAGAAATTCTAGTAATAAAAAATGAATTTATTAACCATTTTCTTAATGAACTTACAGATGATAAAAATACCGACTATTCCCTTTGGAAAGCAACCAAAGATTTTAAAAGACCAATTATCCAAATTCCACCCATACGAAAATCTAACAAGGAGTAACGAAGAAAAAGCAGATATTTTTGCAAGTCATTTAGAAAAAACATTTCAGCCCCACGAAGCACCAGATGAAAACTTTCATTTAAATAAACCCCATCAAATCAAAGACCATATTAAGCTTACATCACCAAAAGAAATATTAACACAGATCAAAAATATTAATTCGAAAAAAGCCCCAGGGTATGATCTTATTAACGGGGTAGTCATAAAACAACTCCCCAGAAAAGCTATCGTAAAACTATGCAACTTAATTAATGCGTCCTTTAGGCTTAGGTATGTACCTAAACTGTGGAAAGTTGCAGAAGTTATCATGATTCCAAAACCGGGAAAACTACTCCATGACGTGTCATCTAACAGGCCAATATCTTTGCTGCCAATTATATCCAAGCTCTATGAAAAATTATTGCTTAAAAGAATAAAACCTATCATAGAAAGACAAGAAATTATTCCATCTCATCAATTTGGTTTTCGAGACAAGCATTCCACGATAGATCAAGAACACAGAATTACTAACATAATAGAAAAGGGACTAGAAGAGGGAAAAGTTTGTTCTGCAGTTTTTCTAGATGTAGCACAAGCATTTGACAAAGTGTATTTTAAATTAAAAAGGTTTCTGCCAAAACAATATTCGAATATTTTGGAATCATACATATCTGATAGACATTTTAGAGTAAAACAGGAAGACTCATACTCAAATTTAAAAGAAATTCAAGCAGGCGTGCCCCGGGGTAGCGTACTAGGCCCTTATCTATACTTATTATTCACTTGCGATATCCCAAAGCTAGAAAATTGGCACTTAGCAACATTTGCCGATGATAATGGTTTATTGACGGTAGAAAAATCTATTGAAAAATGCATAGAAAAACTTCAGGATGCAGTAACCGAAGTTCACAGTTCGACCACAAAGTGGCGAATAAAATTAAATGAAACCAAATCAATTCATGTTGATTTTACAAACAAAAATATAAATCACATACAAATAACAATTAACAACATTCCCCTACCATAGTCAAATCAGGCAAAATATCTCGGTATGACACTTGATGGAAAGCACATGTTAAAAAAAAAGAGAAGAACTTGAGATAAGGTATAGAAAAATGAACTGGCTAATTGGAAGGAAGTCCAATTTAACAACTCATAATAAGTTACTGCTTTATAGACAAATACTGAAACCAGTATGGACATATGGTATTCAACTATGGGGTTGTGCTAAAGAGAGTAACATTCTAGTTTTACAGAGATTTCAAAATAAAGTATTAAGAAACATTGTGAATGCACCTTGGTACGTTCGAAATAGTGACCTTCATCGAGATCTAAAAATCGAAACTGTAGCAGAGACTATAAAAAAGTACGCAAAAAGCCATGAAGATAGACTCCATCGGCATGTGAATGTGGAAGCAATTCAGCTTCTAGATAATACTATGCTAGTTCGAAGACTAAAGAGAGTGAAGCCATTTGAGCTAGTAAACTAAGTGAATTACATAAAACAAAATAATGCTATAAACACAACACAATTGTGAGTTACAGACCGAACAAAGCGGGAAGAACTGTTAAGTGAACTTTAAATCTGACTTTTCTAGTAAATTAAGTTAAAACAAAATTGCTAATTAGTCTTACTGACTAGATTGTAATACAATAAACACAGTTTGGAAATAAAATTTCGGACGTCCATTGTCTTTATGTATTTTAAAACACGACGTTTCGGTTAGTAAGTATCTCTAACCGTTATCAAGTGTAAACTGTTTACACTTGATAACGGTTAGAGATACTTACTAACCGAAACGTCGTGTTTTAAAATAAATAAAGACAATGGAAAATTTTATTTCTACACAATCATTGTCTACGAGTTTCAAACAAAGAAACACAGTTTGTTTGAAAAAAAAAGTATTTCTTGATGGAAAATAAGTCCACTTGCTCTACAACTTCTGTTAATTCCAAACTATTTAACTCCTCTTTTTTCTAATATAATTCAGCCTTATCGTCAAGCCCGTTTAAATGATAAACTTTTGAAAATCATTTAAGGCGCATCTTAAATTCACTGAAGTCCAGCATAACAAACAGATGTAGTGCCAATAGGTTGAAATCTAGTGGGTATTCATCGGAAAATGATCCCTTCAAAGACATTTTCAGAGAATCCAAATAAGGTATGATTAATAAAGATCTTTTCCAGTGCTCTGGTGGTTTATTTGCCGAAGCGTTCATACGATTTTGCTGTCCGTTATTTATCTTTGGCACCTGTAACTATATTCCAAGGTGTTCGGCAGGTGGGCTGGCTTTAGCTATGATACGAGTAGTGTTCAACACTTCTTCTACAGATTCGCTATGATGTCTAATTAGATCTTATATTATTTTAATTTAATTTCTACATTGCAATAAATCTAAAAGATTGTATGATATACATAGATATAGGTATACAACTTATGGAAAGTATAAAAACAAAAATTTAAAAAAACACAGCAGTTGGGTGTTTTTTTAATTTATTATTTTTTTATTTCCACCTTTTAGGTTTAATTCTTAATCAGCCATTCATTTAACTAAATCAAGGTACCTAATTATTACCCAAACACACCATGCACTATGCATTTGTGTCAAACATTGAAATATGCCCAAAGGGTAGATAGGTGAGTTTCTACAAACATTGAAATAATCTCAAAGTGTATGCAGAAAGAATTTTTGAAATCGCTCTATATTTATGAAAGTTGTAGCTACAACTATTAACAATAACGACAAGCAATACGGACTTCGAAAATATAGGTCAACTGGCGATTTACTTACATACGTCACTCACTTATGGCAAAAAGCGATTGAGTTGCGAGGTGAAACAAGAACAATTGCCTTAGATATATCTAAAGCATTCGATAAAGTCTGGAATGAAAATCTGCTCAACAAGCTTAAAGCAACGGGATTGTCGCCGAGACTTTGCACTTGGTTTGAAAGTTACCTTAAGGATAGATCCATTTATGTTGCACTGGATGGCCGGAACTCCAACTCTTACCAAATAAATGCTGGTGTGCCACAGGGAGTAATCCTTTCGCCAACACTTTTTCTGATTTACATAAATGACCTCATAGATAAAACAGTAAATCCACTTTATTGCTTTGCAGATGATGGCAATGTAGTCTCCTCAGTCATACCACCCACATGTCTCTCCGCACGTGAATTCCATTACCTTAGACTAACTGAAATATCACAGATAAATAACGACTTGGAGATAATAGAGGACTGGGGCAACAAAAACCTTGTACAGTTCAACGCGCAGAAAACCCAAGCAGCCCTGTTTTCAAAAAAGACCAGCACCGGTGAGCCAAACATCATGCTATCTGGAAGTGCTGTCGCATTGCAGAGCCAGTTGAACATCTTAGGAGTCACTGCAGAGACCAACATGTCCTGGCACAGTCACGTGGCAGATATAGCTAAAAGGGCGTCCCAAAAGCTTGGGGTGCTATTTCGTACAAGACATCTGTATACACCAAGCCAACTGCTGACACTCTACAAAGCCCAGATTCGACCAACTATGGAGTACTGCTCACATATATGGAGTGCGGCACCCAAACATACTTTAATGCTTTTGAACACCGTGCAAAAACGAGCTATCAAGCTGATCAATGAACCCGCACTTACCCGTAGCTTGGATAGTCTCGAACATCGAAGAACTGTGGGCGATCTATCTCTCTTCTACAGGTTTTATCACGGAAAATGCTCTGAAGAGTTGGCACGTATGATCCCCCCGGGAGTAGCACCTACTAGGCGAACACGTCAAACAGACGGTAACCATCAATTTATTGTCAAAATAGAGGCACCAAGAACCTCATTATATCAGAATTCATATCTCTGGAGAACAGCATCGCTGTGGAATAAACTCCCTGCGACAGTTTTCCCTGCAGGTTATAACCTGAACCATTTCAAAACCAACACACACCAACATTTCCGCGCACTTGCCGCTTCTCGAGCGTGATAGGGATCACCTTGCGAGTGCGCATACCCGTAAAAAAAAAATAAAAAAATAAGGACGGTGGGGAGGAGAGAGGGAGAGGGAGGGGGAAACTAGTAATATGGTGTTGGAAAAAATGTCTTAAAGCGTGTGCAGAAATAATTTTTGAAATCGCCCTATAGTTGATAAAATTATGCAGATATGGTTTTTAAGAGGGTGGGGGGGAACGACAGGATAGAAGGAGGGTGGGAGCAGGGAGAACAAAGTAATTACAGCAAATAAGAGGACATTTGCAATGGTTTATTAAAAGCATTTTATTAAAATCGCCTGAAATTTAGATAATTTGTATGCCTTAAAATCGACATCATGTGACAACATGACCGTCATATTGACTTCTGTTTAAAAAAAATATAGCCCATAGCACCTTCGGGATCAGTAGCAATTCAACGACACCTTTTTCGTTAAAATCGGTTCAGCCGTTTAGCCTCTAGCGTGACACAAACATACATATTTACATATATACAGGGTGTCCCAAATTGGGCACTTTTAGGGGGTTTAAGGTACTTCTAGGGGAGGCAGAGAAAAACTGACCACGCATTGCGAGGCTCAAATTTCAAGGGAAGACTTATAGTGAAAACCGCATTTTGAAATATCGTCTCGTCTTTGAGCTGCGGGGGTTTATTGAAAAGTCTGCATTTTTGAAGGGGGTCTATAACTTCGTTATTAGTGGAAATTTTGATTTAGAGTAAATTGCAGTTTTATAGACTTTGTCACGAGGAATTCACCCGCATAAAGTTGCATTTTTTCTTATGGAATGGCCTATATTTTAATTAATTTTCGAATTTGTCATTGAATTCTTTTCAAAATGATGTATCATATGTCGTAGTTTCATTGAGCGGTTTAGGAGATATTCAGCTTTTTCACTTATTTCTAGTGCGCTATGATTTCCTGCTGAGGCAGGTCAAGGCACTCCAGTATTTTTATTATTTTACACAGTCAAAAATATAGTAAGCCTGGTTTGCAAAAATTATAATTCAGCTGACGGCCCTCAAAGCCTAGTTATAAAAAGTAACAAAAATGATACATATTTCAAAATAAAATTAAAACGCTTTGTGCAAAATAATTTCATATCAAAGCGTAATGTCAAATTGTTTAAACAATTGAAAACAATGACAAAACGCCAAGACGCAAGGCCAACTTGATTTGCATAGTATAAGACAACAAAACTATAGGAGCATTGAAGTAGCATTTGACCGCAAGGCTTTCACGTTAATGGCGCATGACGTCATTCATTCACACTAGACAAAAATGAAAAACTTTAATTATCTCCGAAACCGCTTGATCAAACTATGACATATGATACATCATTTTGAAAAGAATTCAATGACGAATTCAAAAATTAATTAAAATATAGGCCATTCCATAAGAAAAATGCAACTTTATGTCACATATCAATATTTCCAATAATAACGAAGTTATAGACCCCCCTCCAAAATACAGACTTTTCAAAAAGCCCCCGTAGCTCAAAGACGAGACGATATTTCAAAATGCGGTTTTCACTATAAGTCTTCTCTTGAAATTTGAGCCTCGCAATGCGTGGTCAGTTTTTCTCTGTCTCCCCTAGAAGTACCTTAAACCCTGTAAAAGTGCCCAATTTGGGACACCCTGTACATAGATACATAACCCAATCGAAAAACATTACCCTTCCTTTCGCCGTGCTGCGGTTGGGTAGGTATTATTATGTAGGTAATTAAGGTAGGAATAAGTTTAAAATGCTAACTTGATTGATTGATTGTTTTGTTTGGAATAAGGAAATTATTTTCAACATTTGCTTTGTACGCTCATGTTTGGAGGTAAGCCAAGCATAAGTTTACCGTACAATGTGTAGCGTTACGGCTTCGCAATCTCTCACATACTATACGGATAAATTGTTAGAATCCACACTTATATGAGACGATTGGCTGACTTCTCTTTGGTTTTACGTGCATAACATTTTCAAAAAGTTGCATTACTTATATCAACCTAGTATAACATAAAATTCTTTGTCAATCGATGAGCGAGGAAATTCCCGAGCCAGAAGCTGCTTCACCTTCTTCATCGGCATCAGTCGGGATTTCAGCAGGGGGGGGGGGGAGCTAAGGAGGCCGCAAATATCAGAATGTTTTTTGACGACACAGGGAAAATTTATGAAAATAAAGTTACTTTTTTCATTAAATAAATTAACAGATGTTGCACAGGTAAATTTTCTTATATAAATGCCGGTCCCCTGTTGGGTCGCTGGTCCGCCATTGCATTTCATCGACTTATATTTTACTACTAATGGGTAGCAAACAAAACAAATATATGTACCAATGCGATTCTTAGGACTTTTTTAAAGCGACCTATTTAAAAGTTATGTAATACAATTTTACGGATTTATCACAACTTTTTAGCTAAAGCTTAGCCGATGTTCACGCTCAAGCGTTTTCCTTTTATTTAAGTTTTTTCCTATTTTCAATTCCCTCCCGCGCTTTTACTTCTTACCTGCAACTGTATAAATATAGTGTTGGAAACATTGAACACAATGCGCAGGATCAGGAGACGTCCAATATGTCCGCTTTCTGAAAAGGACTTAATTTTCCGTTCTTCCTTACCTTTAACAAAAGTGACAACATTTTCCGGTGTTTTAAACTAGAGCTAATGGCTAACTAGTCCTACCTACACTCAACTTGGTGATAGTAATGCTGTGAGCAGGGCCCTGAAGACAAGAAGCAAGAAAATCGACTTGGTGAGTGCCCTAGAAATAAGCAGTTGTAGAGTTCCTTAAACGAACCTATGACATAGCTTTCACCCTTTCTTTCCGATCAATGTTACGCAGTTAATTCCTATTTCATACAGTCCACTCTTCCCACCCGGTGGTTGCACATACAGTCGACTCTTCCTACCTGCTGCGTGAAGAGCCGATATTTTAAAATAGCAAATAATCATTGGTTTTTCCGAAAAAAAATGGTTAAGTAGTTTCAAATCTCCCGTTGCACGTTTTGTCTATAATCCTATTTCTATAGTGAGAAAACCCTTGTAAGAAGCGCTCTCTACCTCGTGAGGTTAAGCTTTTGAGCTACCCACGGAAAAATATGAGAGAAACAAAAACTTCTTTTTACCCGATTAGCCACGAAAACTTGTTTGATTTTTAAATTCACGGTTACTAAAATTTACGTTTGTTAGTATTATTTGCCTTAATAATTCCGCTGATTAACGCTCGGTTCAGCGGCTAATCAGTGTTTCTCTGACTGAAAGACAGAAGTGCTGTCGTAGGTCACGGATGGTTTCTTTTTCTTTGCAATCGATCTTTTCATTCATCAATATATTTAGCAGTTTATACTTGCCTGCCCTTGTTCTAGTTTCTCCTATATCTCGGTAGATGGCGCTTCTTGCGAGAGTTTTCTTACTATAGACGTAGGATGAGAGACAAAACAGTCTGATTAACTTCGCAAGGGTGTTACATTGACCAAGCAGTGTTCCGAGGAGTTCAATAAGGAAGGAAGGAAGGAAGAAACAGTTAACTGTCAACACTTATTATGTCCATTAGATCTTGGACCCCCGTGAGGCTAAGCTTTCGAGCTACCCACGGAAAAATATGAGAGAAACAAAAACTTATTTTTACCCGATTAGCCACGAAAACTAGTTTGATTTTTAAATTTACTGGTACTAAAATTTACGTTTGTCATTTTTATAAGGGTTGTTACCAATAGCACTACTTTGATCTCACAACACACTTATTATTATTACCTTTATCCATAAATGAATAAAAAACAATGATGTTTTTGACGGCATTGTATCTATTGTTTTTGCGTTTTAAAATAATTTAATGCTTTTTAATGAAATCTTTTAATATAGCAGAGCAGTGTTAATTGACGCTGAAAATTTTAATTTTTAAAAACACAACCCATTAGTTTTTTAATGACCATCCGGCACTTTGCAAACTCCATTAGCGCTTTTTTATGTTTAATATAAAAATAAATAAAAATAAATGGAGAAACATTTTAGTATTTAAATGTAGCCACTCTTCTCTCATCTGGAATTACGAAGGTTAGGCGGCAATGACATATCTCCTCTAGCATTGAAATAACATTTATCTACATGCTAAATACCCAAGGTTTGGAGAGGATAGGTTGCCTGGTAACTCTATGGTCAAAGAAGCGAGAGAGGTAACAGCGCGTCATTTGAAGTGTCACAGTTTGATTAGAGCGCTTTGTTTACATGTGTTTTTAAGTATTTTTAATCCTCGAAGGTTTATTTTCTACATTTGTGGTGTTTGTTCGGACTATATTTATTTAGAAACTGTAAATACATATTCTAGTTATACTTTCCACATTTAGTTAGTTTAATGGAGTAAAAACTTCCCAAGACATTGTGGGTTTTGGATATTTGGTATAAGGTATTTGAGTTAATTGATGTATTTTAATAATATTGTTATTAGAGACACTTTAAGAAAAATGACAATACCTATTTATATTTAAATCAATAAAGGAGCACAAGGAACTTAAAAATACTACTCCACTCCACTTCGGGTAACGTCGTTTCCCGCGTTTCAACAACTGGTTCTAATTGGTCAGAAAGTTACCAGGTAACCTATCCTCTACAGACCTTTCTAAATACCATGCCATATAGGAAAAAGCTATATTGGCTGCAGAAAAGCCTGCTTGGAAAAAGAAAAACTAATTTAGCAGGTGTTTATATAAGAATAGAAGTATAAAGTTTACCCCGATCTGGCGGGGAGGAAATTGTACACCAGATTTGGCGGGAGAACCAACAAGCTCACGTTACGGCATCGACATGTATTTTCTTTTGATTCCGCGTCTTTGGAATGGTGATAAAATATAGGTTAAAAGAAATGAAGGACCACCCTATTATTTGGTCAGTAGGGAGAACAAAACACTAATTAATAAATGGATTAATTCTTACAAAAAAATGGATCGTATGGCGTCAAAATTGACCCTGACTTGTCTTGTTTGAATAATATATATTATAATCTATAATCTTTGGTTGGAACGGCAATAGTTCCGTTAATCGTCGCCTCATGGCGGGGGTGGCGCGCAGGTGTCATCAAAACATTGACAGCCATTTTGCGCGCGCAATTTAAATTTTTAAATTGAACCAAAATAAAAATGTTGATCTTGTTTTTCTCATGTTTTACCAAAAATTATAGAAAGAAAAATAATCGAAAAATATTGAAAAAATAATACAATTCCAATCACTCCGTAGTCGACAACTCAATGAAATTTACTTGACTCGGCAGGCGGAGCAAAAATGGGGAGGGGATGAAGAAAGCAATTTTCTTCTATCTATATCTTAACACCTGATCCTTAAAAACAGCAACTGTTTGACTAAGGGGTCTCTTTCTAACATATTTAAAAAAAAAAACTTCCCTGACTTTTTTCGCGGGATCCTAGCGGGTGTGAAACAAAACTGAACCGAACCGAACTTAACCGAATCGAAGTATCGGTTTAATTCGGTTTGGTTTCACAACCTCTAGGATGCCGGTTCGGTTCGGTTCACTTCCGTTCCGTTTCGTTCGGTTCGGTTCGGTTTTGTTTTACACCCGCTAGGATCCCGCGAAAGAAGTCAGGGAAGTTTTTTCTTTTGAAAAAATATGTATAAAAGGAACCCTATTTCGTTACTAGCGCTATTTTAACACAGCGCTATTTTAAACTGGCGCCATTTTAAACCAGCGCTATTTTATTACGCGCTATTCTGATACTAGCGCGATTTTGTTATGCGCTATTTTAAAACAGCGCTCAAACAATACCGCTATTTTGAACGACGCTATTTTGAACAGCGCTATTTCGAACCAGAGCCGTATATACTACATGATTCGATAAACAAGGGGAAAAGCGTATTTCAACAATTTTTGGACGTAGGTAATGGAGAAGGGTTTCATAAACCCATTATAAAGGTTGGCTTAAAGAAGAGTAAAAAGGCCAAGGTGGGAAACAAAGAAGTAATCCGCCAAAGCAACCGAAATCTATTTACCAAAATTTGCAGAATATTAGGAACTTATAGAAGAAGTGTTCAAGAGTTTTTAGCACCATTTCTTTGGACATTACTTGAAAAAATCACCTCTGCCAGTGTGCCGGAAAAAGTTTTGACCTGCATAATGGAGGCAATAGCTATGCTTTACTCTAAAAGGAGTACAAAAAACGTTTGCTGCAGATTTCGGAGTTGTGGCAGAGTTGACCTAGGATTTGATGATTACCGAGAGGTTTCGTTCAAATCGTATCAGGAAAAACAGAGACTGCTATAGGTAAATTCATTAAAATTATAGGTGGTCAAACAGTGGTTTGTTGGAGAAAGCTATTAAGGAGCAATGACAGCAAAAATAAAATGATAACATTTTTAAAGAAATGTCCATTGAAGCGTTCAGCAAGTTAGGTAAAGATCGAGTGCTATCTAGTAATGTTAATGACGCTATGGAGGAATTCGCATATTAGCTGTATGGCTGCAAATTCATGGTGAAATCTGTCGACGAGCTGCGCTACTAGATGTTTACACGGAAGAAAGGGCAAATCTAGAGGTTCCAAATGCCTCCTTTTTAAAGACACCTTGACCAAACATATTAAACGTGCAAACTTCTAATCCGGAATTTGTCTCCAAAGCCTGGAAACCAAACCAACAATTACAGACCCCTTTGCCCATGGGTGGGAAAAGCATATTTCTGGTAATTTTTAAGTGAAGTGGATGGTAGGCTTGCCCGCACCAGAATTCATACTTTCATTCTTACGGTGCCACTAAAGTAGGGATTCCGGTGACGATAAATATATTTAAGCCTAACAATAATATTAATAAAGCTTTTTAACTTTTGTAGTTTGTTTATTATATTGGTTGTAAACATGGTGCTCTAAATCTTGATATCTCGAGTTTCAGTATCCCGATCTGATTTTTTTCAAAATTTTTAGGATAAGAAACTGCAACTTTTTTTAAACATATAATTCTTGACAGTTTACTAAACAGCAAAATGTAAATTTTAAAAAATCCAAGTTTTATTATATATATATATATATATATATATATATATATATATATATATATATTATAAAAATAAAAACAAAAATATAGTTTGTTAATTAGCCTACACTTACTAAGAAATTTAAGATAGGTTCAACCGATCTCGAGATAATTGAATTTAAAAATCAACGATCTGGCCGCCATTTCGAACGGCCGCCATATTTGAAAGCTACCTCCTCATGATAGACCCCAACTTTTTTGCTCCACATGAGCCCGAAAACACGTGGTATAAGTTTCATACAGTCCTCTCCGATTTATAATGACTAACGGGTCTGGTACAAGGACTATTAGATAAAAGCCGCCGCCACCCAGTCTATAATCCTCCTTGTAATAAATTTAATGGCTTCCTTATAATCACTGGGCAATGTCGAGATTTAGGAAGGGTCTAGGTAACTCTCGAAAAAAGTCAAGTGTATGAAAGAATTCTTAAACTAATCTGAAATCCATCAGATTGTTGTCATCGATACCATCAGTCGATGGAACATATGATTATGACAGCCATCAGGGATGAGGCCAACAAAAACCAGAAGAATCTGATGCGTTTAATCTAATTTTTTAATTTTATGTACATTTTATGAGCAACATTCATTCCAAAGTGGTATTTAAAGTCACTCAAACCATAGTTCTACCGTTTACTCGATATAATCCAGGATTTTTGCAAAAGGGTTGCGTGCACTTACAAGAAGTTCTTCGGCCAACTCTGATGAACTGCACGAATCACCATCATCATCCTTCAATAGATTTATTGCCAATTTCGCCGCAAAGCTGTTCATGTTTATAGGCAACATTTCTCAAAAATATTTATGAAATTTTAAATACTTGAAATTTGAGGCTATAATACAAATTTATCCATGATCCATCCATCAACATGCATCGACTCTTCGGGCCGATTGCTATTGTTGCCGACAATCGATTACATCGGAAACGTAGAAGAACTTGTTTGATGGCATGTGGATCCCATCAGAACTTTTCAAGAACCCGTTTGATTGCATCGATTAGCTCATCGATGGGATTAAGAACTCTCCCATTCCGCAAAAATTGACATGTGACCTGTGACTTTATTACTTTGTGTTGTGGATATTATCTTGGGTCATAATAGTTCGTAGTTATTTCGTTCTTAGATATCTGTCAACATTAGTTAGTTTCGAAAAATTAACGAGTCGTGCTTAATTAATGTGGTTTTAAATTCCTTTTTAAATGCTGTGCATTTAAAATACATTTCCAAATACAGAGAACGAGTTGAGAGAGGAAACTGCGCCGAACGGCTTAGAGCTTTATAATTTTTAAATTGCGAAAAATGAAACAAAATAATTACAAAAAAATACATTACTCGTTATAAACTGATGTGGAAATTTGTAAAATGGCAAAGGTTGAATGTCTAGGATTTATGTTCTAACGATATTTAAATAAAAACGCTATTTCTTGTTATAAAAGAAATAGCATATGAGGCGGGGCGGGGCGGTAATATTGTCACGAATAAGGAGTTGGTTTTAGGTATTAGCAGGTCGTTAATTACCTGCCACTACCTTACAACCCCAAGTCTTATTATTATTATTCTTATTAATGCGCCGGTCGAATCGATCTAACACAGTTATGTCGCTTCGAGTCGTTGAAGATCTTTGTTTAAAATTAAGGGATGCAGTAAAAATAATACCTGTATGGGGCTAAAAGCATATACGTAATATTCGACGTATATCGTCGTTGATCTTACAAACTGACGTAACTTATTTATTAATTTTACAACAGTAATAACGTGTGTGTGAGAGCGAAAACTTGAATGTTTTGAGATAAGACAAAGGGATAACATTGTACTGCTTTAAAACCTATAGCATTTAAGTTACGACACTTTGTGAGATGAAAAAACGACACAAATAGGGTTGTATTATGGTCTTATCTCAAAACTGCATTTTTTTGGGATACGTCTGTTTGTAAGATCAACGACGATATGACTAAAACTGTATTATATGTATAATTAAATCAAGTAACTCGGGCTAAAAAGGTTGGTGCGTTTATCTTTAGTACGATGAGGCAACACCTCACCTTACTTTGGTCTCGCGAGTCTATGTCAAAAAGCTCTACTTCAATTCTAGTTATAAACTTTTATTGCTGAATTGCAATTATTTATATTTACATTAATTGCTCTAGAGGTTATCCCAATAATTAATATCATGCTACCTATTAATATATAGAATAACCTGGAACCATTGAACTGCTGTTAAAGTTTATATTTTGGTGCTGGGTGTACCTTCGTGAAACTATGAAGAGAAAAAAATGTGTAGAAATCTTACCAGATTTTATGAAAAATTTTAGGTAAAAAAAAACAACATCGTGCCCAAACTCAAGGATTCATTTGAATAAACTTACGGCCAGCAACAAAATTTCACCTTTTCATCTATGGTCACTGCATCGTGATCCAGTGACCCTAATTTAATGAGCAGATGCCGCCACATGACAGTTACCGAGTTACTTTTTTAACTAAAAGCTGTTGCGATAGAAATATGGTACACACAGCGTGACAACTTATTTTCTGGATTTGGCCACATTTAAAAATCTTTTCGATCATTATAAATTGTATGTATATTTAATGACAGAGGTAGAAACATAAATAAAGGAATCCATAACGGATCTGATCTAGCTAGCATTAGCACACTTCGAGTGAACTCTATTATATATCAGTTTTGAAAACAGTTTTTTGTAAATCTCTCAGAAACGAAAGTTTTTGTTTACATCAGAAAATTATTTTGAAAAATGTAGTTTACTATATTCCAAAAACCGCATATTGATGCAATGCTCCGTTAAAAGTTTAGCATTTTTAAAATTTTTTAATTGTCAAAAAACTGTCATTAGCATTAATGAATTTTGACCAAAATATAATCAGCGCGTTAGAGTGGCGAACGCTATTTTATCTGATAATTTCATAAAAACCGGTTCAGCGGTTTAGCAGCTATCGTGTGGACAGACATAGACACACACACAGACATTACGACGATATTGCTACGATAGGTCAAAATACACCCATTTTCGGTGTTATCTCAAAAAAAAATTTTCGTCGAAAATAATACCTTCTCTAGCCATTGCTGCGCGTGCTAGGAAGGTAAAAATGTGTAGAAATCTTACCAGTTCTTATTAAAAATCTCAAAAGTCAAAAAAACAACGTCGTGCCCCAATTCAAGGATTCGCTTGAGTAAACTTAGGCCCGGCAACAAAATTACACCTATTTCATGTAAGGTCACTACTTCGTGGAAGAAGCAGTTTTCGTGATCCAGTGACCCTGTCTTGACGCCAGGCTTCCAGGATGCAGTGACCCTAACTGATACTGCCATCTGACAGTTTCTTTTTTATCTAAAAGCTGTTGTAATGAAGATACGGTACACACAGCGTAACAACTATATCCTGAATTTATCCCAAGCGTCAGGGGATTTCTATTTGCAAAAGGTCGAACAAAAATAAAATTTGGTGGGATGGTAGACATAGGTCCCCTGATAGTACATCTAAATTTGCGACCTCGGTGGTTGCCGCTCGAGGGGCCGGGGGGGGGGGGGTGTGAAAATTATGCAGCGCGGCGCTTGGAGGAAAATAGCACCGTTGGAGTAGGTGCTATAAGAAAAAAGTTCAAATAACATATGTAGATAACAAAATTGCGCACAACTTTGGATGAATACATTTTTTCCCTACGACCAATAGTTTTTGCTTTACAACGCACCAAAGTTGGGGGTGGTTTAGGAAGATTTTTAAAGGACCTGGATTTGAGGTATATAGAAAATTTTATTGCTGATTCTTATAACCCAAGAACTCATCTTTAAAGATCCGGTTGATGCCACTCCGGCACCCTTGAGCATTTTGAGATATTCAAGATGGCGGCCGATTAGGGAATAAATTTTTTTTTAAAATTTGTTTAAAAAAATATAAATCCAACGCTGGGCGTATTCAATAGCTGTTAAGGTCCTACTAAATATAATAAAAGCCCCGACCCCTTTCCCCTCAGGAACATGGTCAAAATGGCGCCGCCATCTTGGATTTTTGACTATTTTTCTTTTAATAGCCTTTTACTCAGAAAGTACTTACTCTTGAGAAAATCTGTAGAAAGAAAATATAAAGCTCATTGAAAGACCTATCGCACGATGTATCTGCAAGCTACCTAGGTACTGTCGTTGCAAGGATACGTATGTAATATGCTGAATTTTTGCACATTTTATTCAAAAGAAATACAGCAAAATTTTTAAATTTGACCAAAAGAAACCAAGCTTTTTGTGAAAAAAAGGAAAATATACTTTTTTGTAGACAATAAAATTTTAATTTTAACAATGTATCACTTAGTAGGAATAACTTTATTTCTAGCGGCCCAGTGGCATCCATATATGTGGGTGATTTACAGAAATCGTCGAAAATTGACTGAGTTTTTAGGTTTTTATATCATTTGTTTCAAAACAAAGCCCTTTGGGAAAAAAGATCTACACGCCTTAGACGACAAAATTTTCTTTACGATGATGTATAACAAAATTTGCTAAAAATTATGGCTAACATTTAAATAATGCCCCTTAAAAAAAAATATATATTTATGTTTTGCAATTTTTGCAAAAACTATGCTTTCTAGGAAATTACTTTTAGAATACTTTATTAAAAAAACTAAATTTCCGTCTGGTAGTACGATCACATTTATTACAAAGCGCACAGTGACGTCCTTATATGGGGGTTATACATAGAATTCAACAAAAATCTATTTTAATGGAAAGTTTTTCTGAATTTTTAAAAACACAAAGCTTCTTGAGAAAAAAACAATTGATGCTATGTTATAGGCAATAAAATTTTCTTTTAAACGATGTGCAACAACCTTGTCCCGTCATTACATTTAACATTTCAGTGGCTTTTTTAAAGAAAAGGTGCCTTTTAAAAATTACGAAAATATATTTTTTATTAAAGGTTTTTTCAAATTTTCTGAAAACCCAAGATCTTTATGAAAAACTTGAATGATAGTTTTTAAAAGAATAAAATTGCCTTTCCAACGATGTATAACTTTCTAAAATTTAGCTTACTCCTAACGCTACAGTACCGTCCATAAATAGGGGTGATTTACAGAAATCGTTAAAAATTTGTTTTATTCATAAGCTCTTAATCAATTTTCTTTAAAATAAAGTACTTTGTGCAAAAACGGTTTATGATAGGTAATAGGCAATAACATTTTCTTTTTAACAATGTACATCTTAATTGAGTAAAGTTAATTTGTTAAATAAAAACTTATAATAAAGCTTAGGTTTTTGAAGATTTCTGTAAATAACCTCCATTTAACGAAGTCACTGTATCGTTTGCTGTAAGTTCAACCCAACTATATTATACATCGTTTGAAAGAAAATTACTATATTATACATCGTTTGAAAGAAAATTTTATTCCATTGACAATATGTTAAATAATTTTTTCTCCTAAAATGCATCGTTTTTACGAAAATTGCAAAAAATATTTAATAAAAAATATTTTTTTAAAAGATTCCCATTTTGCGGACACCACTGGAGCTTGACCCACAATACATATCGCGCTGAATATTATATGGCTTAATTGAAAATTTTATTTTCTACAAAAGAGTAGACTACACTTTTTTTCAAATAGGTTTTTTTTAAATTGGTTGGACTTAAAAATTTATTTTAAATTAGACCTGCTAGAAATTAGCATATTGTGGATGCTTAAGGGTGCGTATCTTTGCAAGGGCAGTACTTAAGTAGCTCGAAGATATCTCGTTTGATAGGTCTTTTATTGGGATTTAAAATTCCTTTTCATATACTTTCAAAAAAAAATCGGTACTTTTTGAGTAAAAGGCTAATTAAGGAAAAAATAGTCAACAATCCAAAATGGCGCCGCCATTTTGACACTGTTCCTTATTGGAGGGGATCGGGAATTTAACTATGTATAATGGGAATCCAGTAGCTATCGTTTGCGCCTAGTCTTGATTTTGTGATGTTGATGTTTTTGAAAACTTTTTATTTTTTAATTTTTTCCATATCCAAGTATGCAACGGCGCACTTCAAAAAATCATATCTTTTATAATATAAGGTAAAATTTAACGAATAAAGCATTAGTTTACTTAGAAAACCTTACTCTTATATAAGAAAAATATAACAAAATTGTTTGATAGCCATATTTGTTTTAATCCGCGATTAAACTCTGATTTTGTTAAAATTTGCAAACTACCCTCCAAATTTGGCGCGTTGTAAAGCAAAAACTATTTTATAGCATCTACTCCAACGGTACTATTTTTTTCCAAGCACCGCGATGCAGAGTTTTTATCCCCCCCTCCCGTCGAGCGACAACCCCACGAGGTCGTAAACTTAGATGTACTATCAGGGAACCTATGTCTACTATCCCACCAAATTTTATTTTTGTCCGTCCTTTTGCAAATAGTCCATATTTTATACCTAACGCTTGGCCTAATATTGGTACATTTAAAAATATTTTTGATCATTATAAAAGCAGAATATACGGTAAAATAATAAGAAATAAAGTGGAGAGCGAATATAAAGACATGGAGGCAGAAGAACAAGCTGGTTTCAGGGCGGGTAGATCGACTTCAGATCATCTCTTTTGTATAACCTGCTGCATCTGCTTTACGTCGGTTTGCAGAAGGCATATGATAGTATACCACTAAATCTACTTTGGAAAGCGTTGGAAAACACAAACATAAGCGTACAACTGATAAAGGCCATCAAAGAGTTATACCGCAATAGTAAGGCAAAAGTTAAAATAAAAGCAAAACTGACCAAAGGCTTTCAAGTAAATAAAGGTCTTAAACAAGGTTGCTGTATCTCGCCTACGCTCTTCAAGATATACTTGGAACAAGTCCTTAAAGCATGGAAGAGAAAATGCCAAAACATGGGAATTCCGTTGGACGAAACCACCTTGTATACTTTATGTTTCGCCGATGATCAGATAGTAGTGGCTCAGGATTATGACGACCTTGAATATATGACACGAAAACTAGTAGAAGAGTACAATAAGTGGGGACTAGAGGTTAATCTCAATAAGACAGAGTATATGTGTATCGGTGGAATGAAACAGGATCTAATCTTAAATACCGGGCAGCGAATTCCGTCCTGTGATGAGTATAAATACTTAAGTCTAAAAATTACAGCTGACGGAACACTAGACAAAGCTATAAAAGATCGAAACGTACAAGGAAGAAAAGCAATAACTTTATTAAATGGAATAATTTGGGACCAAAGTATATCAAAACATAACAAAAAGCTTATATATAACACCATTGTAAAAAGTATTATTACATACGGCTCAGAAGTATGGCCACTCAAGGATAGAACAGAAAAAATGCTTTCCGCTACGGAGATGGACTATTGGAGAAGAGAGCAGGGAAATCCAAAAGAGAAAGAGTTACAAATCAAAGAATAAGAGAAATTATGACAGTGGGCGAACGTACTTTAGTGGATGATATAAGAACAAAGCAACTGGTGTGGTACGGACATGTACAAAGAATGAATGATGAAAGACTACCTAAACAAATACTACAATGGAAACCAACTGGCCGAAGTAAACGAGGACGGCCAAGGAGAAGCTGGAGCCAAGGAGAAGCTGGAGAGAAGGAATAGGCAGTGAAATAAGAATAAGAGGCCTAGATGATGAATTATGGGCAAACAGAAACGAGTGGAGATTGGGTATCGGAAGACGTAGAACGTTGTGAAACCGATGAGAAATCCATCAAAAAAGAAGAATAATTTTTGTTAATACGATGCCTTAACTCCATTTAATTGTTTAAATAAAATAAGGTTTTAATTTTATGCCAGACGGCTTAATTATTATTCTGTCAATTATTATAACTTTAATTCGAATATTGTAATACCTCCATATTCATATTTTTAAAGTTTGATTGAAAACAATAAAGTTGAAGCCATACGAGGGTTTACTCAATTTCGTTTGGAGCGAATTTTAGAATTTGTTTTTGAAACGGATGCCACTCAATCTATTAGAGTGCCTTTACTTTTAACCTTAAGGAGCCAAACTCCATTTAGGAAATTTTTTAAGTAAAATGCAACAAGGCAAAATACTTTAAATAGCAGTGAAAACTACATATTGGCACTACATATTCATCAGTGGTAGGGTCACTGCATCCTGGAAGCCTGGTGTCTCTACGTTTTCGTTATGCAGTGACCCTAATCAGTAAGCTTTACTCGAGGTCTTGTTACACAGGTTGCAGACAGAATTTCAGCAGTCATGTAAACTTCACAGGACGACTGTAGCTGCGTCAACGGGTTTCCATATAACAAATGGTTTTAGGCAACTCTGTGATGAATAATTTTCAATCTGATTACAGTTGGGCAGCCAGGTTTAATGACCTTTCATATTCTGTAGGTAACCTCTGTCAAAGTAAAAAGAACTTGCACCATGCTTGCACCTTACTATAGGGATGGCACGGATGACAGTCATAATTATAAATTGTGTTATTATTATAAATGTCGAAGGCTGACATTTTCATTATTTTCTTGTCAGCCTATATTTTTTTGATTTCAAAATAGTCAAAATTTTATATCTGTCAGCCTTTAAAACTGTTGCCATTCAAAGTAGGATCAGGCTTGATAATTAAAGGGGGCTGTGGATAGAGTAAATAACAAAGCCTTTTTTACCTTCCTAGACGCTAGGCTAGAGAATGTAATATTTTTGACGAAAATTTTCTTTTTCAGATAACGCCAAAAGTGTGTTATTTGGATGTATTTTGACCTATTCCAGCAATATCGTCGTGATGTCTGTCTGTGTGTGTGTGTCTGTATTATTTTTGTTCGTAATACAATAGCTGCTAAACCACCGAACCGATTTTTATAAAATTTTCAGGTAAAATAGTGTTCGACACTCTTACGAGCTGATTAGATTTTGGTCAAAATCCATTATTGCTAATGACAGTTTTTTGACAATAAAAAAATGCTAACTTTTTAACGGAGCATGGTATCAAAACACTGTTTTCGGAATGGAGTAGACTATATTTTGCTCAATAATTTGTGTTATAACCAAAAACTTCGTAAAAACTTTAGTGTCCGAGATATTTACAAAAAACTGTTTTCAAGGCTAATATATTATCATGGCTTCACTTGAAGTGTGATAATAGGCTAGCTAGGAAGGTGTCAGATCCGTCATTGATCCATTTATTTCGTTTAAAGGGGGTGACGTTACTTCTTATTATAAATAAAAATAGAAAACAATAAATAGTTTCTTTACTGTGAGAATAATACCGATAATTTCTTCAATTCCTAAGAACATCTCTTCAATTCCAAATACATCCAAAACAAAGATATGGAAGACTGTCCGTTATCTTTGATCCACAATATTAAAACGAACTAATCCAAAGATGCTGCCAGGATAAGGGCGAAGTAAAGTTTTCAGCAATTTTTGTAAATTAAAAATAATATATAAGTTATTGTTATTTTTGTGTTTTATTTTAGCTTTTACCACATGAGTACAGTGCCTCTTTCGCACTTGTTAGGTAAATTGCTCAGCGGCGTAGCGTGGGGGGGGGGCGCGGGGGGTTCGTCGCCCCCCCCGCCCCGAGGGTAGTGGCGCCCCATAGGTGGCCGAAGCGCCCTCAGCTTTATTAAGTCGGGCCGGTAACGGCCAATTGAGTGGGTGCCAAAGGAAACTAACGACATGAAGACCTTTTTTTTTTTTTGTTCAAGAGTCGTGAGAGGCGCCCTTGTGACTTATCGGCCGCCCCCTCACACATGATGACCTTTTTTTTTTTTTTGGTCGCAAGATTTGTGAGAGGCGTCCTTTTGACCTTTTTATTTTTTTTTTTGTCACAAGATTTTTCATCAGTTTTCAGAGGCGCCCTATGTAGCTGTTGCTTGAACCGAACCGAACCGAACCCCCCCCCCCCCCCCCCGCCCTTTCGGGCACGCTACGCCGCTGTTGCTACCACTATACTATGTGCGAGAAAAGCGGAGTCGGTCTTCTCGGACTATATTATGAATATAGAACAGTTGGAAATTGGACCCCGTGAGGTAAAGCTTTTGAGCTACACTCAGAGAAATATGAGAAAACAAAAACTTCTTTGTACCCGCTTAGCCACTAAAACTTATTTGATTTTTAAATTCACGGTTAAAAAAATTTACGTTTGTTAGTATTATTTTGCTTAAAAATTCCGCTGATTAACGCTCACGTGTGAAGGTGGTTAAAAACGTTAATCAGCGTTGATTTGGGCTGAAAGGCAAAAGTGCTGTCGTAGGTAACCGATGGTTTCTTTTTCTTTGCAATCGATCTTTTCATCGATCGATATATATGTTACAGACCGTTTATGAAAAATAGGCCATATATAAAAGGACTAGTCAGTCCGTATATAAAAGGACTGAGGATATTAGTCCATATGTGTAAAAAGCTTATCTTTTACTGAACTGTCTAGTCCGTTTGTAGAAGGTCTAGTCTATTTATGTACGGCCCAGCTGCACCTACGCCGTATGTATATTTCTAAGATATTTAAACATATTTTTTTTATTTATTTATTATACAAATGATTTATAACTAAAAATACGTACGTAAAGAATACAAATCAGGACATTTCCTTTTTTTTTATTTGTTTGTACAACTTAAGCTATTATGGCATTTAGAATTACATAATACATTACCTTTTCGACAAGCACATTTCTTTGATTGACATTTACCCTTACAATTACATTTTTTAAAACCTTGCCCAGGTCCTGTCGATTGAGCAGTAGCCATCGAAACTTCTTCAATTTTCAAAACGTTAGCAGGGCACGTACTAAATTCTGAACTTCTTTTGTTCCCAAGCGGTAAAACCCATCTTCTGGGGCTTCCAGTACTATAACTAAAACTGAACTAGCATCTTCAGATTTTTAGAAATATCTCTTAAACGAAAGCTCTTACGAAGTCTTACGAATTGTTAGGAAAAATGTTCTACAATATTCCGGAAACCGCATATTGATGCGATGTTCCGTTAATAAGTTACCATTTTTTAAATTATTTAACTGTCAACAAACTGTCATTAACATTAATGGATTTCAACCAAACTTCTTTCAGATCTTTACAATGTCGAGCACTATTTTTCCTGAAAGTCGCATAAAAATCGGATTTAGCGGTTCCGGAGCTACCGTGGGCCGGACTGAAACACACACACGGACAGACGTTACGTCACGTACAGCAACCTTCGCACTAGATCAGAACTAGATTAAGTAAATCAGAATGTTAGTTTTTTTAAATAAAGGTTTTTTTGTAGGGGGTGCTTGGGAACTGCTCTAATAAGTAAGACTTGGGTAAGGTTATGTTACTAATTATTGTAATTACATTAATAAAATACCTTTCTTTTTGAGATTCCATTCCCAAAATCTGTATGATACGTCAATAAAAACACTCAACGTCGTTGACATATCACTAATCGGGTTATTTTCAGATAAAACACTTTGTAAACAACAGCAAAATAGCGATAAACTGTCCACGTGCTTGGAAACACTGCCATCGAACATACGGCCTAAATCACATACTCCGTATATAAACGGTCTAGTCTGTATATGAAATTTAGACGGTATGTATACGACCTAGGCCATATACATACGGTCTGATTTTATATATGGTCTGTAACATATACATATAGCAGTTTATACTCGTCTGTTCTTGCTCTAGTTTCTCTCGTATCTCGGTAGGTGGCTTCTCTTGCGAGGGTTCTCACTATAGACGTAGGATGAGAGACAAAACGATTAACTGATTAACTTGGCAAGCGTGTCACATTGACCAAGCAGTGTTCTGAGGAGTCCCATAAGGACGAAACAGTTAACTGTCAGCACTTATTAGGTGTCCATGTGTCCATTAGATCTTGGACCCCCGTGAGGTTAAGCTTTTGAGCTACCCACGGAAAAATATGAGAGAAACAAAAACTTATTTTTACCCGAATAGCCACGAAAACTTTTTTGATTTTTAAATTCACGTGTACTAAAATTTACGTTTGTAAATAATGAATGTTTAACTTTAAATTTATTAAAAATTAATTATCAAACTTTTGCAAATTTGTATAAATTAGCATAAAAAGAGTGAGAAAAATTGTTACCTTCATTTCCAAGTTTTTTTGTAATAAATGTCCAGATATTTGCAAAGTTACTTATTTTAGAACAATTAAAGATTTCTTTATATTAAGGACGATAATTCGAATAAATTTTAGAAATCATAAAGCACAATATGAGAGTACTTAAAATTTAAAAGAATTTTTGCTTTTAGCAGAAAAAGTGCAATTAAACTGTTTAAAACAAAAAATTGATGAGAATCATTTTTCATAATATTTGTACATTATACAGGGAATTTTTTTTAAAGGTAGCAGACGGTTTTTTGAGTATTTTTCGCAAACCCTCGAACATTTTTTGACTTTTTAAAATTTGAATGAACCCGCATCCCCTTCAAGGGGTAAACTTTACCCTTCTATTTTAAATAAAAAAAGCACGGATCCACCATTGGTGATCCGTGAAGAAAGTGAGTACAATAATTATTTGTTTTTTAGGTCTCTTGAATGTATTGACAAAATATTGAAAATCTATCGATTCGCGTTTTAGACTCGACCTATATTCCCTATTCAAAACATATGGCTAAAGTTTACCTACCCCTCGGAGATGATGTCTGCTACAAAAATTTCAAGATGAAGTCAAGATCTAAAAGGTTCCTTTATGCAGTATAAAATTAGCCATATAAAACCTTATGAAATACTGATGAAATGAATTTTACACAAAGTGTCGAGGACGGCAGATGACGTCACAATTAAAGAAAGTTTCCAGAATATGTTTATCGGTGTTTTTTGCTTATCCGCTTTTTGGTTGATTGGGGCAATCCCAAGGTCTGTAGAGGATAGGTTGCCTGGTCACTCTATGGTCTAAGCGGCGTGAAAGGTGACAGCTCGTGATTTGGAGTGCCACGATTTGATTAAAACGCTTTGTTTGTTGTGTTTTTAAGTATTTTTAATCTTCGATGGTTTATTAGCTCACACATATACTATACTATAGTAGTGTAAGCTATGGTGATCCTAATTTTTTTAAGAAAAAAAAATGTTGCTCCGATTTCAAAATTTTTTATATATCTTTGCGTTTCAGAAGATTTTGAAACTTTTTTGTCGCGCTGTCTGTATGTCTGTCTGTAACGACCAACGCGCATGACTCAAAAACCGCTTGCCCGATTTTAATGAAATTTGGTACCTAGGCTGGGTCCTGGGTCGAGATGGTCCCATTTAAATATGAACAAAATCCACTGAACACAAACCAAATAAAAGGGTGGGGGTAGATGTCAAAAATTAGAGTTTATGTAAATATATGGCGTGTGTGATATCAAACGAAAGGTAATTGAGTCTGGAGTTAAAAAAATAGATTTTAGTTTAAAAAAAGGGTGGGGGTAAATTACAAAAATTAGAATTTACGTGAAAATATGGTGTGTGTGATATCAAACGAAAGGTAATTGAGTCCGGAGTTAAACAAAATACATTTTAGTTTTTGTTTTTTTTTTAGGGGTGGGGGTAGATTTCAAAAATTTGAGTTTAAGTCAAAACATGACTTGTGGGGTATCACACGAAATGTAATTAAGTCTGGAGTTGAATAAAATATATTTCAGTTTTTAGTTATATTAGCTCACACGTACACTATAACTATAGTAGCTAGTGTGAGCTTAGGGGCCCATATATTGGCGGAGTATTTTTTACATTTGTGGTGTTTTTTCGGACTACATTTATTTAAAAACTGTATATACTTGTTCTGGCTTATTCATACTTTCTACTTCTAGTTATTTTAACGGATTTAAGAAGCTAAAAGACATTGCGCCTTTGGAATGTTTGGTTTAAGGTAAGTTTTGTATTTGAGTTAGTTGATTTATGTATACAGTATTTTATGAATATTGTTTTAAGAGACACTTTAAGAAAAATAACAAAATAATAGTTAAGTTACCAGGTAACCTATCCTCTACATACCTTGGGGCAGTCCTGTCTTTTACTTGGGGGACTGTCAAAATATTTGTACCAATAGCAGAACCTATAGAGTGACTTTTTCTTCTTCTTCAAGTGACATCAACTGATGTCATTCTTAAATTACGTAACACTCAAGGGAAAGGGGGGTTTTGGTCTTGCGTTACACTTATTGTTTTTTTATGTTTTTTTTAAATGCTTTACAAAAGGGTCAGTTTAATTAAAAATCCTCGCTACCTTCTTATTCCCGTATTCTTAATGTCATCTTCGACATTGTCATTCAACCTTTTTCCTGGCCTTCCTCTTACTCTAGTTGGGGGAGATACGGGAGGAATTCATCTTTCTGTTCATATCTTAACAGGTAATTTAGTGTTTTTAGGCGGGCTTTCCTATTATCACATAAGCTTTTTCCTGTTATGGGTTAATCATATGAAACAAGATAAGTCAAGTAAAGTGCCGCTACTAACTATACCCTCATCAGCATGCAAATGAATCATCATTAATTTCCTGGGTCACGGTGGCCAAGCAAGCAATCTAAAAGATGATATTTTTACCTTCCTAGCCCGCGTAGCAATGGCTAGAGAAGGTATTATTTTCGTCGAAGATTTTTTTTTCAGATAACGCCGAAAATGTGTTTTTTGGGTGTATTTTGACCTATCTTAGCAATATCGTCGTGATGTCTGTCTGTGTGTGTATATGTGTGTGAGTGTATGTGTATATTCATATGTATATTATTTCTGTCCGTAAAACGATAGCTCCTAAACCGCTGAATCGATTTTCATAAAATTTTCAGGTAAAATATTGTTCGACTTTTCAACGAGCTGATTAGATTTTGGTCAAGATCCTTAATTTAAATAAATGGATCCATGACGGATCTGATACCTTCCTAGCTAGCCTATTATCACACTTCAAGTGAAGCCATGATAATATATTAGCCTTGAAAACAGTTTTTTGTAAATATCTCAGAAACTAAAGCTCCTACGAAGTTTTTGGGAATAACACTAATTATGAAGCAAAATATTGTCTACTATATTCCGAAAACAGTGTATTGATACGATGCTTTTTAATTGGCAAAAAACTGTCAATAGCATTTGATTGGATTTTGACCAAAATCTAATCAGTTCGTAAGAGTGTCGGACACTAGTGTACCTGAAAATTTTATAAAAATCGATTTAGCGGTTTAGGAGCGATCGTGTTACGGACAGAAATAATATACACAGACACACAGACACGACGATATTGCTAGGTCAAAATACATCCAAGTAACACATTTTTGGCGTTATTTCAAAAAAAATGTTTTCGTCGAAAATAATACCTTCTCTAGCCATTGCTAGGAAGGTAAAAATGCTAACTATTTAACGAAGCATCGCATCGCATTAATTTGCGGTTTTCGGAAGTAGACTACGCTAAGCCCAATAATTTGCGTTATAACCAAAAATTTCGTAGGAGCTTTAGTTTCTGAGAATTTTACAAAAATCTATTTTCAATATATATATCATGGCTTCACTTGAACTGTCCTAATAGGCTAGCTAGGAAGGTATTAGACCCTTTATGGATCCATTTATTTATTCCTGTAAAGGTGTGTTCATTACTAGCTTATAAAATTTTATTTTATCTGAGTGGAACTCTAGTTGATATTAAAATGAAATAAACCGAATAAAATAATGAATTGTCATTGAATATACAATCCATCGAACAATTTAGTTGGTTTTCGTTTTGTTATTTTATTTACAATTTTTTAATTTAAAATGGATTCATCGCCAGGCCTCAGATTCTATATTGATATTTTTCAAATGTATATTTTGTGTACACATAGATACCATATTTTCATGCCGTTACATTAGACGTTGGCAAAGACGCGTTTACACGATGTGGCCCTTAGACAGGGCTTGAACTCATATACGTAAAATATTACGTATATGGTTGAACTACGTTTTTTTTTTTCGTAGAACCCCTGGTAAATTTTTTCATCGATAACGATTTTCTTCCGATTTCCTTTCTCTATTCTTTCTTCAAATTCCTAAAACTTACTCAGGATCATCTGTCTACTTTCCTTGGTCAAACTCTTTTTCGTTTTCTTTGTCCATCGCCATCTTACGTCGACTATAAGTCAGGTTCACACCTGACAGTAGATAACTTTTAAAAACTTTATCCTTTCTCAAGGTATTCTCTACGAAAAAAGATGCACTTTTGCATGCGCTCAAACCAGTTGTCAAAGCTGTAATTCCACTCGTTTGTTGATATTGTTAAAATTGCACTTGAGGGCGTCAACTGCTTCCTCTGGTGACTGAAATCTTTAACCACACAGTCGATTTTTGATTTTCGGAAAAGTATAGAAATCGTTGGGACTTAGGTCGAGACTGTACGGAAGATGGTTCAACAATTCGACGTTTTATGAGTTAAAAATTCAAGGGTTTTTTGTGCGTCGTTCGGGGTTCGTTTTTCAAAGCCCAGCAATGATTTTCGGCAAAAAATGGTGATGATCTTCCAGAGGAATTGTTGCTACATGACCTGCTTTTGAGACAAATGTCGCGACCACCTTTTTGGATACACTTAGAGAACGGATGACTTTTGTTGGCTTTTCTTCGCAACGTTTATTTTCGGGCTCATATGAGTAAATTCACAATTCATCACCACTGAAAATGCTGTATACATTTTTCGAGCTTCATGCCTCAAAGCCGTCTAGAGTTTTCTGACACCAATTGACCCTAGCTTCTTTCTGTTCTTCGGTTAACAGATGCGGTATCCAGCTGAAAACTAATTTTCTTAACCCTAAGTCTTCATGCAAAATTTTTTGAATTGTAAACATGTCGATCTTCCGTAATGAGCCGTTTTTGGTGCACCTGGCCTTCGATCGTCGCTAAGGTTAATCCGCCCACGCCTGATTTCTCCATCTCCATACCAACGAGAAACCGTCGACTAATGTGGTGCTTCATTACCAAAAACAGAAATCAACTTGGTAAGGCCTTCTTGTTAAGAAAATTACCTTTAAAAGTTGTAAAAAACTAACTGTAGCTATAAAACTACATGTATCGCACTGAGGTTTTGAATTTAGGTTAGGTAAAGATTGAGGTTAAGTTTTAGTAAAGACATTCGATCAGTGTCGCCCTCTATGTTCATATATGCAAAATATAAAAGACCGCCCTCGTATTAACATTTAATGAAAAAAAAATATAAACCAGAATTTAAACTACAAATTAAAAAAAAATCATCTAGCCCACGCTCTAACGGTATGGTTACCAAAGATGCCGCGTTCCTCCTTTGTTTAACTTTTTGTGACAGTGTGACTAATCTTAATTTGATGTATTAGAAATCAGTGTCTTAGCTTCCTCACTCAAAAGTCAAAGGTTTCCGCACTAAGTCGAACAAAATGGTAGCGACCAGTGACGTGCATACAATGTAGGCGGAAAGGCGTTGCCCACCCTAGATAAAATTTGAAACACTTTTTTCATATGAGTATATTTTAAATAACTTAACTCTTAAGCATTTTTTTTAATTGTATGTACTACATTATCGCGCATTTTTTATTTAATATTCTGCTTATAGGTGTTTCATAGGACTTTTTTTAAGGTGGCGTGTTTTATTTCTATTATTGCTAATGGAATAAAAAAGGATGCGAATATTTGAGTGTCCCATGTCTGAGTGTGCTTTGCTTGGTTAAAATTGTCCTTCACATTATATTTCGAATATTTTCTCACCAGGTAGTAGTGTTTTTAACGTGTCAATTAAGGACACTCATCGTAAAGGCAAGCCTTTACGATGAGTGACCTTAGTGTCAATGCTCAGTAGAAAACACTACTACCTGGTGACAAAAATAATCGAAATAAGAAAGGACAAATTTTGATTGTCTTTCCTGAACAGGTAAGTCAACCAATCTAAAAATTAATAAATGTTTTATCGAATATTGATATCAAATAAGGTAAATTGCTTCTTTTTTATCTTGAATTTGGGCGCAAAATATAAAATAATTTTTTTTTGGTTTTTTTAGTTACTGTTTTTTCATATTTCGGCAGAATTATCTTGATTTGGCGGATTCAAACTGGCGCATTTTATTTAATTTGGAACGTTGGATCCGCCATTTTAATTTTTGTGAAGTTTAATTCAAAAATCATAGTGACCTCAAACACCTTAAAAACCGAAATTAATACATATCGGTTCTTAAATAGAAAAGTCTGAAATTTTGGATGCGTCGTTTTAATTTTTTTTTTCAAAAATAAAATCAGCAACCTTAACACACCCCAAAGTTTAAATTTAATAAATTATAAATAAAAAAGTCCTTCATTAAACACCCCAATCTTACAAATTTAGAACATAGCGGTTCACAAATGGGAAAGTCCGCCATTTTGTATCCGCTATTTCTCTTTTAAGTTTAATTAAAAAATTAGGACAGGGACATTCCAAAGTTCCCAAATTAAAATCCCGCCATTTTGATTATTTTAAAGTGTAAGTCAAAAATTGTCTTCCGTCGCTTTAAATACAATGTTTTAAATTTAGAACAAATCGGTTTATAAATAAAAACGTACGCCATTTTGGATCCGAAATTTTATCATTGTCACCTGTCAAATATAAAATCTGTAGTTCATCGGAAAAAAAGCAGCAGTTGCAATATTTTAAACAAAAGGATAAATAAACAAACATACAAATATACAAAGTTAAGCTAAATATAACCGTTTGTTAAACAAAACTGCAAAACTACGGCGCGGCGGCGCCGGCGGTAGGATGGCCTGGTGGCTAATTAAGTCGGCAGCCTGTTACCCCAGCGCGGTGGTAAATCGCGTCGGCGACGGCGGCGAGGTGGCGCGGCGAAAAATTAGCGGCGAGTCAGTGGCGGCAAAATGTTCTAGACCCTTACTAGGAGGTGTATTCTGAGTGTCAAAACTTTACAATATATATTATTTTGGATTTTGGTAATCCCCCCCTCGTTGATCCGCGCCTGGGTCTGTACGATGATCAAGTAGTATCACTATCTAAAGTTTTTCCTCTATCTCAACGATGAAACAAAAAAAATACATAAAAGAGTCGTGTTCAGTGTAAGCCAACCTTAATATTTACTCCGTAACAACTTCAAATATTATTGGGGAGCAATATCATAAAATTTTGTAGCTCGCCGGATTTATGTTTACCGAAAAAAACGAAAGCTAAATATTATTAAAGCCTCAATCGAGGCGCAATATAGAGCCCTACTTGCACTCTCAATATATATTTGAAGCCCTCCATAGCCCTCAACATTTTCCACAAGTATCTTTATTGTCTTTTAGCTAGACTATTTATACCTACCTACTTTTGAGGTTGAAGGGTAATTTAAAACGCAACTCGTCATGAATACATTTCAAGCTACCGCTAGCGCCCCATATACACACATTCATTAACGCATCATCTCTAACAACTAGTGGAAATTGTTCGTCTGGAGTGTTACGTCACGATACATCTCATAGTGATTAAATAATCTGGGGGCACGGCAGTACCCGCCAAGTTCGCGCGGAAACTACTTTTCTTGATACATTTCAGCCCATATTTGACCTATCTAAAACTCTACTTCGGAATGAGCCACGAAACTCGAACTTTGCACTATCGTAGATCTTGATAGAGTTAACAATTCCTTCAAGTTTCATGGACTTCCATAAAGTAGTAAAGCAGTTACGAAATTTAAAACAACGTCGAAATTGCTACTCACTCATGTATAGATCATCAAAATTCTACTGTACAGCATGTCCCATTTTCGATGGGATTAAATAGAAAACTCAGTTGTTATTAGAGATATCGATTTTCTGATTGCACCTTACCGCGCTCTTTTTTTGAGCCCTTAAAAATGGTGTAATCAGATTTTAGCTATACCCCGTGGATTCGCTAATAAAGGGAGTTTTTGAAAAAATTGCAGTTTTAATAATCTCCTATATCTCGCTTATTTTGCATGATATTTTTATTCTGTAAAAACCTTTTTATGGCAACTTTTTCAAAAGAAAATAACGACGTTGTCAGTTTTTTTTTTAAATATTGTTTAGTTTTTGAGATATGATATTTATCATAAAAAAATGAAATACGGACCTGGTTTTTTTACCACTATTTTGATTGGTTTCATGCTATTACTATCTTTAAATGATAAAACTTTAATATTTTTTTGATTTAAACTTTTAAAAAAAATTAATATTTAAAAAAAAAATTTAGTCCGAACCTGAAAATTTCCAACTTAAATATAAATTAAAAATTGCGAGACACACTAGTTGAATTATTTTAAGTTTATCTGTTTTAAAACTTTAATTAAAAGATTTATAAATAAAGTAAAAAACGTTAAAAAGTTAAAACAATAATATCATACTAATTATTTGATGAACTCATGAAATTTACTTCAACATGGAAAAGCAAAAGCGTGGGATTGATATTGTCATTTTACTTATCATTTTTGTGAATGGCTTACTCAAAATTAATCTAAATTGGCTTGAAATCGACCATATCCAGATTTTAAAAAATGTGATATGTTTGACTGCTTTATTCAAGCAACAAAGTCCCAATATTTAACGGCAGAAATGTTTTTATGCAAAATGCATTAAAAAAAATTACTCAAAAATACCAACCACATAATGGAAATCAGTTTGAACATTTATATCATTAAAGAAAAATTAGTTATTATATTTTGTATTTCGTTATTTTTTTTTGTCGTAGACTTTGTTTTAAATAAATCTTTAAATTAACGTAAAACCATTTTAATTTGCTAAGTATCAAAAGAATTAAGCTAAAACTCGTTCCACTAGCAATTTTTAATTTATATTTATGTTGGAAATTTCCAGGTTCGGACCATTTTTTTCATATTATTTTTTTTAACATTAAAACAAAAAAAATATAAAATTTTTATTATTTTCTGATAATAATAGCATGAAATCAATTAGTAATAAAAAAATCCAGATCCGTATTTAAATACCATATCTCAAAAAATAAACAATATTTTAAAAAACTGATAACGTCATTATTTTGTTCTAAAAAAATTTCCATAAAAAGGTTTTTACAGAATAAAAATATTATGCAAAATAGGCGATATATAAGAGATTATTCAAAATGATTTTTTTTTAAACTCCCTGTATTAGCAAAACTACGCGGTATAGCCAAAATCTGATTACACCATTTTTTAGGTCTAAAAAAAGAGCACGGTAAGGTGCAATCAGAATGTCGATATCTTTTATAATAACTGAGTTTCCCAGTTAATCCCATCGAACATGGGACACGCTGTACTTTCAGACATGCTAAAATGCTGAAATTTGGGACACTAATTGAGAAATTGACCAAACCCTTGGCAAAAAAAATCCCAAAATTCTAATTCACTCCCCTCCACCATACATGTAAAGTTATGTAAAAGTAACATTGCCCAAAATTTTAATTTGCTTCCCTCACCTATAAATGTAAGGTTATATAAAGGTAACATTGCCCACTTCCAGAAACGCTAGAGAGCTATAAAAGAATATTAAAAACTCCAAATTTTAATTTACTTCCCTCCCCTATCCTTCCAGAAATGGCAGAGGAAGGAAGACTGATAGGAACTATGATAAAACTATAGGAAAAAAAACTTAAAATACCAAAATTTTAATTAACTTTCCTCCCCAATAAATGTAAAGTTATGTAAAATTAACATTGCCTACTTCCAGAAACACTAGAGTGCTGAACTTGACTTGAACCCATAGGAAAATATAAAGAATCTCAAACTCAAGGTATTGCAAAAGTTTTGACCAATATTCCGCATATTTTAATACTTTAAAACTTTAATATTATACAAATCCTTTAAAAAAGGAGTGAAATCATAACAAAAACATTTCGTGTAAAAAAAGCGAAGTTCGCGAAAGTGGTATTCCGTAAAAAGAATTGAGATAAAAGTTCTTAAATACAAATTTCAAAATGAAAGGTTCTTACTGGTTTGGAAATGTTTTTCTAAACTTGCTATTACAGCTGCAAATTACTCTTAGGCACAATACCACTTTCGCGAACTTGGCTTTTTTTACATGAAATGTGAAATGTGTAATGATAAACCTTCTCAGAACTAAAGGATTTATTCCACTAAAAACATAACATAATTAATGATTAAATACATTGGATGACAATAGGGACTTATTGGAATAAACCCTGACTTTATTTTAGTCGACTTTATTTTGACACATTTACACAGAAAATTAACAGCTGACCTTTTATGCAAATCTGTCACCATAGGGTCGATGTTTAAATAAGGTCAGGTTTTATTCCAATAAGTGTCTAATATCTAAATTATAAACAACATGGTGGTTTATATTGTTTTAAACAAAATTTTATTAAAATCAATTTTTAAATGTTTACTATTGTTTTTATTCAATATAAACTATATGTACTATCAGGGCTATTAAAACGGACGGGCCACGATCCTCCACTTTGTTGACGTCACATCCGGAGCTGATTTTTTTTTGATTGTCATGTTACGATACAGTTGATTGTCTTTAAAATATTAAAGTTGGAATTACGGTTCATGAATATTTGATTTTTTTTTAAATAAAGCCAGTTTTGACATTGTTTTTACTATATTCTTTCAGAACTATTTTTTTTTAATTTATAGTAATCCTTAATTTTTCAGAGCCGCTTCATTAGCTCACACTAAAATTAAACTTGTGACAAACACATATGACAAAGTCAAATACATGTCAAATATAACAGTTGGCATGTAGTACATGGCGGGTAATTTGAATTCAAAATCAGGAATGCTAATTCTTGAAGATTTTAACCTTTTAATCATGTTGCTTCCTTACAAAACTTTGGTAGAATATCGGGATGGTGTCTGAGAATATCTCACTGAAATTTCGCGGAAATCTGTAGTGCCATTTTGAAAATATCATAAAAAAACTTCTGACCTCCCATAAGAACCAATGTAAAATTCAGCCCCCGGAGAACAGCTGATTTTTTCAGGGTCGTGGCCTCTATTTTTGTGTTGGCCTTGGTACTATAAATCATATTATATTATAATACCTAATTTTTAAGCATCCGATTATTCAAATAATTTAGCACGTGATCATCATTTTTAAATTGTCAATATAGTTGATATTAGCTACGTTCGGTATTTGCATCTCAGATGTAACGGATTTTTGGTCACGTGATTACAGACTAGTCTGAGCAAATTGGAATTAACGAACGATCCAGATCAAATCAATCAAATCAATCAAATTTTTATAAATGGTTATAACCTATATAACCAAAAATACTATGTACATATTGCAACTCACGCCCAGCTACAATTTTGACAAAAATTTCCTGGAAATTTATATAATTTGTTGTCTTCAACATAAAATAATTCGATTTCAATCTTTTTACATAAAAAAATTATTTTTGTAAACAAAATAAATACACAACATACGTGACAATCTCAGATTAATCTGTTTCGTTGATCAAAATGTACCGAGCAACCAGATTTACGTCCGACTAGTCTGAGCAGAATTACTGAACGATTCAGATCTACCTCCCCTAGATCTAGATGGATTTCGATCAAAAAGATTAATCCGACGTAAATACCGAACGCAGCTATTGAATATAAAAAGTAGCACAGCCCCCTCAAAACTGGCGAAGGCTGACATTTCGATTATTTTCTTGTCAGCCTCTATTTTTTGTTTTCAAAACAGATAAAATTTTAGACCTGTCAGCCTTCGAAATGGCTATTCAAAGTAGAATCAGGCTTAACCCGGCATTGGTACACCTGGGTATGACATACCCGGGATTGAGAAAAACCAACAGAACTTATGAATTCGCTGCGCTTCAACCTTGCCCCTCCACCTACTCTCAAACAACACTTGTTCTAATCGCGGACCACTAAAAAAAGCGGGTTTAGTATCAATCTGTCTCTGGTGCCAGGAGGTAAACTTGCTTCGGGCATGTGATACCCAGGTGTACCAGCCGCGTAACATTTTTTGTAGTAAATTCCCAAAATAATAATCCGTTGGGTGTTATTAACATTCCATATGTTCAAGGGATTTCAGAAAACATAAGACGAATAGCTAAACACTATAATATAAAAACAGTATTTTCATCGGAAAATACAATAAGGAGTTTTGTCACTAACAAAACCAGAAAATCACTCAAATATTAAGGAATGCATTTACCAAATCACGTGTGAGTGTGGTAAATCATATGTAGGTGAAACGAAACTCCCTCTTCAGGTTAGAGTAAATGAACATCTAAAATGTACCCAATTAGGGGTATTGAAAAATCCTGTTTAGCGGTATTAGTATTGCATAAGGAGCGCATTGGCGAAAACGAAAATTTATTGAAGCTGCGTTTATTTTTTCCACAAACACGGACATACAAAACATATGGAAACCAAGCGTTTTCGGATTAAAAAAGGGGGCCGTCACACCTGACTGCACACCAAGTATTATAAGTGGTAGCCTATAGACTAGATTGTTTAGTTTACACTTGAAAACGGCTAGAGACATTGGCGTAGCTAGCCTTGCTTTTCAGGGGGGGCCGTGGCCCCGGTCTATCTTGAACAAAAAGCAAACATAGGTTTTAAAGAGTCGTGCAAAGTGTGCAATGAATAAAAAAAATACGCGCATTAAATGTTCTAATATTTTAATATAACAAATTTAATAATACATTTACCAACTTATTTATATGTATACACAGGAAGTATGTAATTCAGCAATTCTACAAAGAAAGTTTTCTACGTCGCTGACTGAAAGCGTCTACCACACTGTCTAAGTCGACCTCAACATCTTTTTCTATGAATAACAATGACAAACCTGAGTATCTCTCTTGAGTCATAGTTGTTCTAAGCCAATTAAAAACTCTCCTCATGGCAGAGAAAGACCTCTCGCAAGTTGCACTTGAAATTGGAAGAATACTCGCAACTTTAAAAAGTTGGTAGAGGTTTGGATAGGTGTTTTGTGCTATATGTTGTTTAATAGAATCATGACCAACAGTTTGATTTAACCGAAAAATACAATTCTTTAAAACGGTCATTTCTGCTCTTAGAGCAGAAGTATTAATATTAAAAATTTCCCGGTATTGCTCGTCGAATTTATTTCATTTAACGAAGTGGGAAAGCTTAATATGAAAATGGTTATGAAATTGTCACCAAAATCGGAAAATTTCCATAAGACACTAAACGCTAACCTCAAAAAAACTAAAAAGATTATTATATTTATTTTAGAAAAACAGTTTAAAAAGGTCTTTTATAACCTTACGACATCTACAACCCGATTTTGGAAACAGAGGGGCAAAGGTCGCTGTCTTTATTAAATGCGAAATTCAACTTACACTTCTATAATATTTTACAAGATGTCGCCAATATGTATGAAATATTCAATATGCATAATTATGTTTAAATTTAAAAAATATTTTCGGGAAATTGCATAAGTAAGTGCAGAAAAGTTACCGATAATTTAAAGAGAAAAAGCCTAATTCCGCAAGACAAGGGCTTTTTCCTGAAATGTAAACATTATCTGAATGATTTTAAATTTTAATGCACCTATTTTATTTGAATATTTCCCGAATAATAATAGAAAAGTATGTATTTTCAGCGTCATGTTCTTTTACTAGTAGTCGGTAGGGGAGGCCTAAAATATCTTAGGGGGGGCCTGAGGGACTTCAGGGGGGGCCAGGCCCCCCCTGGCCCCCTTCTAGCTACGCCAATGGCTAGAGATACTTACTAACCGAAACGTCATATTTAAAATTAATAAAGAAAATGGAAGTCCGAAATTTTGTTTCTATTCTAAAAGTATTTTTTAGTTTTAAGTAAGAATATCTTTGTTTTTTTTTATATAAAAGTACGCTCCTGAATTTTCCTAGTTTGAAAATATTTGGTCGAATATTTTTTTACTTTTCCTATTTTCTTATGTATTATCTTCGAAATAAAATAAAAATTTAGGTTCTAAATTACTTCTAGCATTTTTTACGCTATTTTAAAGAAAATATATTTTTAATTTTTAGAAAAATGCCCTTCTTACCTAAAAATGCATTTTAGTATCTAACGCTACATGACTAATGTTATATTTATTTTTTTTTACTTCAAAACGTTTCAAAAAATTAAAAAACAACCATCATATTAAAATTTTATGTCTACTGTTAACTTTAAATGCGAAATAAGTAAGTGGGTATGCCATACCCAGGTGTACCATCCATGTTAGGAAAAATAGGTGTACCAACGCCGGGTTAATATAAAGGGGGCTGTGAAAGTAGTAAGCAAAATTGATTTTTAGAAAATATAGTTTAAAACCAATTGAGTGGGTAAAATACACGAGTAGATTATTTAATAACTGTGACATTAATCGTGACGTCACACTCCAAAGGAAAGTACGAACCAAATCCCTTTCCGTTTAATCGTGATTCGATGAAATTCACACACAGCCACTCACGCACATGAATTTCCACTAGTATTTAGAGATGACACGTTAATGGACGGGTGTGAACTAGCCATATACACAGATGTTTCATTTTAAGCATCCTGAAAAATGTCACGTCGCGTCGTTTGAAAGGGAAAATATGGCGTATCGTCCTGTACAAATTTTAAATATTAAAGTTTTTTCACGCAGAATCACACCCGACTTTTTTATCAGGTTTCGCACTTTAATTTCACCCCTGGCTTGTAGAATTCGCGCGTTGTGCAACACAAGTCGCTAAGGGGGTCAGTTAATCTCTATCTCCCTGGAGGTACATTAAAAGGTGCCCAATTTTGATCACTCTGTACAGAATAGATCGCAACTCTAATTGACCTCTGGTTAACCTTGAAATTAGCCGAATGCTACAACCAAACGTGACACTTTGGAAAGATTTGGGCAAGTTAATTTTTTATATAAGTATATCAGTTATAACGGCAACGAATCAAAAAGCTTTCCTAGTCCTCATAAAAAAACAAATCAAAAACTGTAGCAATCATTCCCGCAGTGGCGTATATAAGGGGGGCCTAGGCCCCCCCCCCCGAAGCTAAGATTTTTTTTGATATTTTCCTATTTTCCACATATTTTATGAATACAAAGACAAAATAGCATAAAATACGGCCTACGGGGTCTCGCCCCCCCCCCCAAACTGTCTCAGGCCCACCCCAAGACATTTTTCTATATACGCCACTGCATTTCCTCATCTATTTAAAAACTAATAAAATTACGTACAAATCCGAGGGGTGAACAGCTAACCCAAAATGTGTACACCGATTGTGAAAATCCACAATTTTTTGCTAAGATTGTGTAAAGATTGTGAGGGATTGTGGGATGAAGGATTGTGAAAGATTGTCAGTGATTGGGATGGATTGTGTAAAGATTGTGAGGGATTGTGAGGGATTGTGAAGGATTGTGGTAAGATTGTGAGGGATTGTGAGGGATTGTGAAGGATTGTGGTAAGATTGTGACAGATTGTGAGTGATTGGAAGGGATTGTGTAAAGATTGTGAAAGATTGTGAAAGATTGTGAGAAATGTGTACACCGATTGTGAGAGCTGTTCACTCCTCGTATAAATCACTAGTACTACCACAAAGCAGACGTAAATAAACCGAACGCAACCGACATTAGGGACTTGTTGGAATAAAACCTGACTTTTTAGACATTTACACAGAAAACTAACAGCTCTCAAAATTGACATACCAAAGCCAAATTTAATAATAAAGATGCTAACTTTCATTTAATAAATATCGACACTAATAAATCCGGTTTTTAAATACACAAAGGCCGAATTTTGAAAGCTATAGCAGCTGCTTTTTATATGTAAATCTGTCACCATAGGGTCGATTTTAAAATAATGTCAGGTTTTATTCCAATAAGTGTCTAATACCACACTATTTTTAGTGGTCAAGTTAATCGCAACTATGAAACAGCTCGGGACTAGGATAATTTTCGTTTGAAAGTAATGATGTTTTTAATGACGGCACACGTCAAAGTTGGCAATTCCCAAATCAGAATGGCTAGTTCCAGATGATCGCTTGGAGAGAACTCTGGCGGTGGTCTAGGACAACTGGGCGCCGCCAACTGGGCGCCGGGCCAACTGGGCGCCGGGCCAACTCGGCGCCGCCAACTGGGCGCCGGCCAACTCGGCGCCGGACTAAAATTTTTTTTTTGGATAAAATGTGTAGATGAAAAATAAAATATATTATTTATATAAAAACATCTTTAAAAAATCCTTTGCGCAATATTTTTTACAAGCTTTTATTTAGCTTCAGATGTTCTGTCTAACTAACTATCTATCAAATCTTGTGAAGCGTTTTTGACACACGTAGTGGTCCCATGACAATACAACATTAAGAAAAAAATATCCTCCCACCCTACCCCCACCCCTTCTATAGAAAAATGTGTTTTTGACACACTTCCCGTTATCCGATTTGGATAAAATTTGGTATACACATAGTGGTCCGATGATAATACAACAATAAAAAAAATATCCTACCACCCCTACCCCCACCCCTTCTATAGAAAAATTTGTTTTTGACACACATCCCGTAATCCGATTTGGATGAAATTTGGTATACATATAGTGATCCGATGACAATACAATAATAAGAAAAAATATCCTCCCACCTCTACCCCCACCCCCTTTCATAGAAAAATGAGTTTTTGACACACTTCCCATTATCCGGTTTGGATGAAATTTGGTATTCACATAGTGGTCCGATGACAATACAACATTAAAAAAAAATATCCTCCCACCCTACCCCCACCCCTTCCATAGAAAAAGCGTTTTTGACACCCTTCCCATTATCCGATTTGGATGAAATTTGGTATACATATAGTGGTCCGATGACAATACAACATCGAAAAAAAAATCCTACCACCCTACCCCCACCCCTTCTATAGAAAAATGTGTTTTTGACACACTTCCCGTTATCCGATTTGGATAAAATTTGGTATACACATAGTGGTCCGATGATATTACAACAATAAGAAAAAAATATCCTCCCACCCCTACCCACACCCCCTTCTATAGAAAAATTTGTTTTTGACACACATCCCGTAATCCGATTTGATTGAAATTTGGTATACATATAGTGATCCGATGACAATACAATATTACGAAAAAAATATCCTCCCGCCTCTACCCCCACCCCCTTTCATAGAAAAATGAGTTTTTGACACAATTCCCAGGTTTGGATGAAATTTGGTATTCACATAGTGGTCCGATGACAATACAACATTAAAAAAAATATCCTCCCACCCTACCCCCACCCCTTCGATAGAAAATGCGTTTTTGACACCCTTCCCATTATCCGATTTGGATGAAATTTGGTATACATATAGTGGTTCGATCACAATACAACATTGAAAAAAAAATCCTACCACTCCTACCCTCATCTATTGAAAAATGCGTTTTTGACACCCTTTCCATTATCCGATTTGGATGAAATTTGGTATACATATAGTGATCCGATGACAATACAATAATAAGAAAAAATATCCTCCCACCTCTACCCCCACCCCCTTTCATAGAAAAATGAGTTTTTGACACACTTCCCATTATCCGATTTGGATGAAATTTGGTATTCACATAGTGGTCCGATGACAATACAACATTAAAAAAAAATTTCCTCCCACCCCTACCCCCACCCCCTTCCATAGAAAATGCGTTTTTGACACCCTTCCCATTATCCGATTTGGATGAAATTTGATACACACGTAGTGGTCCCATGACAATACAACATTAAGAAAAAAATATCCTACCACCCCTACCACCACCCCTTCCATAGAAAATGCGTTTTTGACACCCTTCCCATTATCTGATTTGGATGAAATTTGGTATACATATAGTGGTCCGATGACAATACAACATTGAAAAAAAAATCCTACCACTCCTACCCCCACCCTCATCTATGGAAAAATGCGTTTTTGACACACTTCCCATTATCCGATTTGGATGAAATTTGGTATACATATAGTGGTCCGATAACAATACAACAATAATGAAAAAATGTCCTCCCTACCCTACCCCCCACCCCCTTCCATAAAAAATGCGTTTTTGACACACTTCACTTCAAATGACTTTTATAAAATTTGGTATATGCATAAAGACCCGATGGCAATACAGCCCAACAAAAAATATATTTCTAACTCTACCCCCACCCTCTCCTTCCTCCAATAGAAAAATGAGTTTCCAAATAACTCACGATCAGCGATTTCATTATAATCTAGAATAAACTCTATTTATTTACTTCTGCATTTTTCTGCTAGATTGATTCTTGCAAATAGTGATATTTAATTGATACGGATATCTTATCGTAATAACATCGTCAAAATTATATATATTTTTTTTAATGTTGTATTGTCATCGGACCACTATGTGAATAACAAATTTCATCCAAATCGGATAATGGAAAGTGTGTCAAAAACATTTTTCTATGAAAGGGGGTGGGGGTAGAGGTGGGAGGATATTTTTTTATTAATATTGTATTGTCATCGGATCACTATATGTATACCAAATTTCATCTAAATCGGATTATGGGAAGTGTGTCAAAAACGCGTTTTTCTATAGATGAGGGTGAGGGTAGGAGTGGTAGGATTTTTTTATATTGTTGTATTGTCATCGGACCACTATGTGAATACCAAATTTCATCCAAATCGGATAATGGGAAGGGTGTCAAAGACGCATTTTCTTTGGAGGGGTTGGTGGTAGAGGTGGGAGGATATTTTTTTTAAATGTTGTATTGTCATCGGACCACTATGTGAATACCAAATTTCATCCAAATCGGATAATGGGAAGTGTGTCAAAAACATTTTTCTATGGAAGGGGGTGGGGGTAGGTGTGGGAGGATATTTTTTTCTTATTGTTGTATTATCATCGCACCACTATGTGTATACCAAATTTTATCCAAATCGGATAACGGGAAGTGTGTCAAAAACACATTTTTCTATAGAAGGGGTGGGGGTAGGGGTGGGAGGATATTTTTTTCTTAATGTTGTATTGTCATGGGACCACTGCGTGTGTACCAAATTTCATCCAAATCGGATAATGGGAAGTGTATCTAAAACTCATTTTTCTATGAAAGGGGGTGGGGGTAGAGGTGGGAGGATATTTTTTTCTTATAATGTATTGTCATTGGATCACTATATGTATACCAAATTTGATCCAAATCGGATAATGGGAAGTGTATCAAAAACTTATTTTTCTATGAAAGGGGGTGGGGATAGAGGTGGGAGGACATTTTTTCTTAATATTGTATTGTCATCGCATCACTATATGTATACCAAATTTCATCCAAATCGGAAAATGGGAAGTGTGTCAAAAACTAATTTTTTTATGAAAGGGGGTGGGGGTAGAGGTGGGAGGATATTTTTTTATTAATATTGTATTGTCATCGGATCACTATATGTATACCAAATTTCATCCAAATCGGATTATGGGAAGTGTGTCAAAAACGCATTTTTCTATAGATGAGGGTGGGGGTAGGAGTGGTAGGATTTTTTTTATTGTTGTATTGTCATCGGACCACTATGTGAATACCAAATTTCATCCAAATCGGATAATGGGAAGGGTGTCAAAAATGCATTTTCTATGGTGGGAGGATATTTTTTTTTAATGTTGTATTGTCATCGGACCACTATATGTATACCAAATTTCATCTAAATCGGATAACGGGATGTGTGTCAAAAACAAATTTTTCTATGGAAGGGGGTGGGGGTAGGGGTGGGAGGATATTTTTTTCTTATTGTTGTATTATCATCGGACCACTATGTGTATACCAAATTTTATCCATATCGGATAACGAGAAGTGTGTCAAAAACACATTTTTCTATAGAAGGGGCGGGGGTAGGGGTGGGTCTGATATTTTAGTGTTGTATTGTCATGGGACCACTACGTGTGTACCAAATTTCATCCAAATCGGATATTGGGAAGTGTGTCAAAAACGCTTCACAAGATTTGATAGATAGTTAGTTAGTTAGACAGAACATCTGAAGCTAAATATAAAAGCTTGTAAAAAATTGCGTAAAGGATTTTTTAAAGATGTTATTATATAAATAATATATTTTATTTTTCATCCACACATTTTATCAAAAAAAAAATTTTTAGTCCGGCGCCGAGTTGGCCGGCGCCCAGTTGGCGGCGCCGAGTTGGCCCGGCGCCGAGTTGGCCCGGCGCCCAGTTGGCGGCGCCGAGTTGGCGGCGCCCAGTTGGCGGCGCCCAGTTGTCCCATTCCGAACTCTGGGCTATACTTTAAGAATCGTTTAATCATATATTTGCTGTCATAGACTTCGACTTCGACCAAATTATGTAAAATGTATTTTTAATATTATGCAGAATGAAGGGTTTATACCAATATTTTCCTTCCAAACTTCAACTCTTTTTAAATTAATTTTTCCAAACGAATTGATTTGTTAGTTATTGCGCCACTTTTTTCAACAATATATCAAGCATTAAAATTAAGTGCAGGTGTATATTTTTCCGACAACAAAAGTATATTTTTATTCAACCCAAACGGTTTTTGTAGCAATCAAATATTTTTATAATATAAACACGAACAAATCAGTACCTAGATAAAACCTTCAACGTCAACATAAAAACATAAAATTTTTCTTTGATAATTATTAACATTTATTTTGAACAAAAAATAATGCTGTGCTTAGACTATATAACAAAACATGTTATAACAATATATTACATAACAAATTAGTCCAGACAATAGAACAACATTTTTTATTTTATAACAAAAGTTTTTCTGACTGAAAATGATATACTAAAAGAATTGTTTAAAAATCTTTGTGGTCATAGAACCTTCGACAATATTAATATTATGCAAAATGGAGGGTTAATACCAATATTTTCCTTCCAAACTTCAACTCTTTTTAATTTAATTTTTTCCAAACGAATTGATTTGTTTGTTATTGCGCCACTTTTTTCAATAAAATGCCGCGCGTTGAAATAGAGTATAGGTGTATATTTTTCGGACAATAAAAATACAGGGTGTTCCATGTTAATAATTGTCCACTATTGCTAACTTTTTTATTATTACAGATAGAAAAGAGTTTAAAATGGCAAACTAGTAGAATATTTGATGCTCTTTAAGATACTTAAATCAACAAAAAAATTGTGTGTGCTTAAGACCACACGTAAACTTCAACAAGGCGAAATTAAAAATGCTGGCCTTCATCTGCATCATCATACCGCTGGCTGAATTGAAATCGATTCGAGTCGACTTCACCCGAATGAGCGTTACATAGCCGAGCCTGACGGCTCAGTTTAATTTGCTACCTACAAAAACTGCTAAACGCGCCTAAAGAAGTTTACAATTCAGGAATAGAGCATTAGTTCAATGAATAGAGGCCAAAATAGGAGGGTCCTCCGCCATCTTAAAAAAACCATCAAAAATTGGCACTTTTTGTAGTTTTTTGCCTGTAACTTCGTTCCGGTACACTAAATCGCAAAAAGAGTTATATGAAATTTTTTAGAGGATATAATTATCTACAATTGTGTGGTACCATAGTTGTTCTGCGAGCCGTAGTAACGCAGCTAGATAATTTCCAAAAATAACTAAAATCACGTGCTTGTGCAAATTTTCAGATTTTTTCGAATTTAGACGGCATAAGCTCCGAAATACTTCGTTCTAGGGTAAAAGTTCTAAGAACATATCTTGTAGATAATTTTATCAGCTACAAAATCCATTATTTAAATGTATTTTTAAATATTGTAACGGAGTGGGAGTAACTTTTAACCTAAAGTAAGTAAGTTAGAAAATAATCATTTTTTAAAATTTAGTGCTTTAAACGGCACGTTTTTTATTTATTTTTATTTTTTCGTGTAAATTTAGTGAAGTACAAAAAGGTAAGAGAGCTTAGGGGTCAAACATCAGCTTAAACTAACCACCTCTTCAAAAAACCCCCCCAGACCCCCCAAAATCTAACATATTCAGGTTTTCTCAAATTTTCTCAAAAAATACGCTTCTAAGAGAAAAGGTGTAATATACTTTATTGTAGACAATGAAATTTCGTTTTGAAAAAGGTACAACTCGATGCGGGTCTACTATTTAAGTCTTCAGCGGCGTCCGTTAATTGAAGTAATTTAAAAAATTTAAAAAATATCCATGTTTTTTCCATGATTTATTCGATTTTTTTTTAAACCAAGGTTTATAGAAAAAAATGTGTTACACATTATTGTAGCAAATAAAATTTCCTTTAAAATGCTGTAGAAGAAAGTCGGATTGGTTTCATTGTTATAAATTCAGAGGCGCCCGTAAATTTAACCAATTTTAAAAAATCACAAATTAAAATATTTTTGTTACAAGTTTTATCTAATTTTTTTAAAAATAAACCTAATTTTAAAAAATGCTATGATGCACTTTATTGACAGTAAAATTCTCTTTTCAACGGTGTATAACTCGATGGGGTTTGACTTACAACGAACCCGCTAGCGACGTCCGTAAATGGAAGTCATTTAATTAATTTTTTTAAAAATTGTGTTTTGCACAGGTTTTATTAGATTTTCTGAAAACCATACCGTGTATCAAAAAAATTGTTTATTACTTCATTGTAGATAATAAAATTTCCTTTTAAACGTTGTGTAACATGGTAAAAAATATTTCATATTTACCGCTCCAGTGGTGTGCTTAATTTAAAACAATTTTTTTTAAATCACACATTTTTTAAAATTGGTTTAATTTACGGGCGCCTGTGAAGTTATTACCATGAAACCAATCCGACTGTGTTATACACCATTTAAAAGGAAATTTTATTATCTACAATAAAGTATAAAACACATTTTTTGAAAAAGGGCTTGGTTTTTAAGAAAATCGATTAAAATATAACAGAATTAATTTTTTTGGTGATTTAAAAAAAGTTGTTTTAAATTAAGCACACCACTGGAGCGGTAAATATGAAATATTTTTTACGATGTTACACAACGTTTAAAAGGAAATTTTATTATCTACAACGAGAGAGAGAGAGAGAGAAAACCTAAATATGTTAGATTTTGGGGAGTCTGGGGGGGTTTTTGAAGAGGTGGTTAGTTTAAGGAGGTGTTTGACCCCTAAGCTCTCTTACCTTTTTGTACGTCACTAAATTTACACAAAAAAATAAAAATAAATAAAAAACGTGCCGTTTAAAGCACTAAATTTTAAAAAAATATTATTTTCTAACTTACTAACTTTAAGTTAAAAGTGACTCCCACTCCATTACAATATTTAAAAATACATTTAAAGAATGGCTTTTGTAGCTGATAAAATTCTCTACAAGATATGTTCTTAGAATTTTTGCCCTAGAACAAAGTATTTCGGAGCTTATGCCGTCTAAAGTAGAAAAAATCTGAAAATTTGCCCAAGCACGTGATTTTAGTCATTTCTAGCTCCGTTACTACTGCTTGCAGAACCATGGTACCACCCAATTGTAGATAATTATATCCTCTAAAAAATTTCATATAACTCTTTTTGCGATTTAGTGTACTGGAACGAAGTTACAGGTAAAAAACTACAAAAAGTGCCAATTTTTGATGGTTTTTTTAAGATGGCGGAGGAAGCACAGGGGTGGGGGTGACGAAAACTCAGATTTTTAACTACCCTTTCGACCTTGATTACATATCCAAAATTCAGAACTACCGGACCTTTTGTAGGGTAAAACTCCTCTATTCATTGTACTACATCGCTTTTTGGAGTTTTCGAGTTTTTCCTAAAAATATTAAAAAAAAATATTTAAACAACTTGTATTTTATAGCTTTTGGTGATAGCTCTTTTAGTTTTAAACAGAAATTGTTTGATTTTTTGTTTCTAAAGTTAAAAATAACGAAAATGTTTCAAATTCAAAATTAGCGTAATTTTGAATTTGGAATGCCTTCGTTATTTTTAACTTTAGGAAAAAAATCAAAAGACAATTTTTGTTTAGAATGGAAAGACTTATCAGAAAATATTATAAAATACGGAGTGTTTTTAAAAAAAAACTGGAAAACTCGAAAACGCAATGTTTGATTATTTTTCGATGTAAACATCTTAAAGTGCGTCAAAAATTTTGCTAGTTTACCAATTTAAGCTTTTTTTCTATTTTTAATAATAACAAAGTTAGCAATGGTGGACACTTAATTTTTAACACCCTGTATATTTTTTTCATATTGCTGGTTTGTTTTATGAAAATGTTATTTTTTTAGTGAACCCAAACAGCGTTTGTAGCTATCAAATATTTTTAAAATATAAAAACGAAAAATAAAAAAATTCTAATTTAATTTTTATTTTATCAGTCCATGTTGAATTTGAAAGTTTGAAGGCAATTATCTCAAAAACTAAAGGATATATTTTTGAAATTTTTACACTGTTGTAGGGACATTCAAAAGGTCTTCAAAACAAGGTATCACTAGACCCATTTTCTCCATTCAAAATATTGGGGTAAAGTATAATCCTCGAAGGGGGGAAAATTTCAAGACAATCAAAAAGTTTCTCCAAATTTGCAATCTAAATAACAAAAAAGGCCTCTGTTTCGATGTTCGTGAAACACCGTGTATAACAAAACATGTTATATAATATATGTTACATATAACAAATTACTCCAGACAATAAAACAAAAAATGTTATTTAATAACAAAATTTTTCTGGCTGAAAATGAAAATGATATATACTTTAATGGTTTAATAATATTTGCTGTCATACCTTCGACCATATGCAGTAGCGAACGCAGGGTTGGAAGCTGAACCCCCTCCCATTAAATGGTGGCCTCTAAAACCTGATTAATTCTTAAAAAAAAGATTAAAATGTATCGATTTGTGCTCAAGCCCCCCCAGGATACATTACTGTGTATCGATCCGCTCTCAAGCGCCCCTAAGGATTCATATTTGCGTATGCCATCACCATATGTATAATATATTTTTAATATTATGCAGATTGGAGGGTTAATTCCAATATTTTTCTTCCAATTTCAACTCTTTTTAATTAAATATTTTCCAAACGAATTGATTTGTTTGTTATTGCGCCACTTTTTTCAATAATATGCCGCACGTTAAAATTAAGTATGGGTGTATGTTTTTAGTGTCCCTGGTGTGTTTTGTGAATATATAATTTTTTTAGTCAACCCAAACAGCTTTCTAGCTATTAAATATATTTAAAATATAAAAAATAACAAATCAGTACCTCAGTGGCGTATATAGAAAAAGTTTCGGGGGGGGGGGGGGCGAGCCAGTTACGGGGGGGGGGGGGCTGAGTCAGTTGCGCGGGGGGGGGGCGACCCCTCATGAGGCCGTATTTTATGCTATTTTATGTTTGTATTCATGAAATATGTGGAAAATATCTGAAAAAATCTTGGCTTCGGGGGGGGGGGGCCCGGCCCCCCAGGCCCCCACCTTATATACGCCACTGCAGTACCTAGACAAAGCATTAACGTCAGCAAAGGCATCAAAGAAAATTGTTCTTTGATGATTATTAAGCCTTAATTAGACAGGTGAAAAATATTTACACAAAGCGATGCCATGAGTCCCAGGGACTCACATTTTAAAATCATACCAAAAAAACAAAAAAAAATGAACAAAAACAGTATTTTTCTTTAATTTCTTATATTTTGAAACATAAATTTTACCTAAATAACTGTAGCTGTATTTGTAGCTGGAGCCTAGCGAGGTTAAGATGATACTGTTTGCGTGCAGGTACATATACAAGGTGTCTCATTTAAAACTTTCCACCCAAGATTTTTCGAAAACTACTAAAAATGTAGGAAGGAATCCGAGACACGTCGATTTTGTTTGCAGGGGGGGCACATATTTTGACATTTTTGTATTGTTTTTGTTGACCCGCTTTCCCTATTTAAAATATAGGGGTAAAGCTTGCCCCTCGAAGGGGGTGAGTGCTGCAAAAATTACAAAACAGTCAAAATGTGTCCCCCTTGCAAACAAAATCAACTTGTCTCGGAGTTTTTTTGGATTTTTGGGAGTTTTCTAGAAATTTTGCGTGGAGGGTTTTAAATGAGACACCTTATATGTTTTAAGCAAATAAAAAAAAATGGCCTAAAACATTTACAGCAAAGATGCTGCTTTTGCTGCATATTATAACAGCATAAAATACGATATTTTCTTTGATTTCTTATCAGGTTATCAGTTTTTTGTTCAATGTCTTTTGGTAACGTAATAAGACACCATGAGTCTCATGGACTCACATTACCTCGTATATGCTGTAAGAAAAACTTCACAGACACATCAAACAACCATCGCTTTCCAGTGTTATGTCGCGAAGGTACGGTGACGGGCGATGGATTCGGTGCAAATTGGTGGAAGCTACGATTTATTGAAATATTAATGTGAGTCCCGGGGACTCACATGTCCAATTAAGGGTTAAAATTTATTTTGAACAAACCATCAAGCGGTGCTTAGACTATATAACAAAGCATGTTGTATAATATGTTACATAACAAATTAGTCCAGGCAATAAAACAAAATATGTTATTTTATAACAAAGTTTTTCTTACTGAAAACGAAAATGATATCTACTATAATAATGGTGTAATAATATTTGCTGCCATAGAACCTTCGGGGTGGGGTGGGGGGTGTTGGAAGCTGAAGCCCCTCCCAGAGCCACTAAATTGTGGCCTCCAAAACCTAATTTATTCCCAAAAATCAAGATTAAAATGTATCGATCTGTGCTCAAGCTCCCCAGGATCCATTACTGTGTATCGATCCGCGCTCAAGCTTCCCTTAGGATACATTTTTGCGTACGCCATGGCCATATGTAAAATATATTTTAAATATTATGCAGAATGGAGAGGTAATACCAGTAACGGCTCGTAGAATAAAAATCTGGAGGTTGCAAAGGAGAATCGTAATTTTTTTACACACAAATAAAAGGATCAAGCTTTAATAATAAAGGAATAAATTACAAAATTAACATTGAATACACACCTTATCAGGATTCACTTAAACGGACTACACGACAAATTCAAATAAGAAATTAGCATGCAAAATAAACTATCGGTTTGCAATCGAACTGCAACCTCACTGAGCTTTACGGGACGGCTTTAAAATCCACGCCTAGAAACAAAATCTCCCGCGCTTTGTCATAGGCGAATTGCGTTGCATTCGAGCTACAAACCGCGAGATAAAGCCGTCGCTGAGGGCGGCCGGCGCGCGCGATATAAGAGGTGCAGTAGCGTATAAATGTATGTACATAACTCTGGTGGTAATTTAAATACTCTGCCAATCTATGGGCACCTAAGCTCACACTGGATACTATAGTGATAGGGTATCTACGTGAAAGCTAATATAACTAAAAACTGAAGTATATTTTATTGAACTCCAGACTCAATTACCTTTCGTTTGATACCACACAAGCCACGTTTTGACTTAAACTCTAATTTTTCAAATCTACCCCTCCCTTTTTTTAAAAACTAAAATGTATTTTGTTTAACTCCAGACTCAATTACCTTTCGTTTGATATCACACGCGCCATATTTCCACTTAAACACTAATTTTTGAAATTTACCCCCACCCTTTTTTTTAAATAAACTAAAATGTATTTTGTTTAACTCCAGATTCAATTACCTTTCGTTTGATATCACACACGCCATATTTTTACATAAACTCTAATTTTTGAAATCTACCCCCACCCTTTTATTTGGCTTGTGTCCGGGGGATTTTACTCATTTTTAAATGGGACCATCTCGACCCAAAACCCAGCCTGGGTACCAAATTTCATTAAAATCAGGCAAGCCGTTTTTGAGTTATGCGCGTTGGTCGTTACAGACAGACAGACGGCGCAACAAAAAAGTTTCAAAATCATCTGAAACGCAAAGATATATAAAAAATTTTGAAATCGGAGCAACTTTTTTTTTCTCGAAAAAATTAGGATCACCATAGCTCACACTACTATAGTATAGTAGTAGTGTGAGCTAAAAAACAAAAACTAAAATGTATTTTGTTAAACTTCGGACTCAATTACCTTTCGTTTGATATCACCCACGCCATATTTTCACATAAACTCTAATTTTAAAATCTACCCCAACCCTTTTATTTGGGTTGTGTTTGGTGGATTTTGTTCATTTTTAAATGGGATCATCTCGACCCAAGATCCAGCCTAGGTACCAAATTTCATTAAAATCGGCCAAGCGGTTTTTGAGTTATGCGCGTTGGTCGTTACAGACAGACATACAGACATACAGACAGACATACAGACAGACAGACAGACGGCGCAACAAAAAAGTTTCAAAATCATCTAAAACGCAAAGATATATAAAAATTTTTGAAATCGGAGCAACTTTTTTTTTCTCGAAAAAATTAGAATCACCATAGCTCACACTACTATAGTATAGTATATGTGTGAGCTAAAATATATAATTAATAGTTCTTTTATTATTTTACCTATATTTTTGGGGGTTGCGCAAACCTGCAAACTTATGGACGAGCCGCCACTGGTTAATACCAATATTTTCCTTCCAAACTTCAGCAATTTTTAATTAAATTTTTTCCAAACGAATTGATTTGTTTTAATTGCGCCACTTTTTTCAATAATATGCCGCGCGTTAAAATTGAGTATTGGTGTATATTTTTCGGACAACAAAAGCATATGTTTTTAATGTCGCTGGTGTGTTTTGTGAAAATATTATTTTTTTAGTCAACCCAAACAGTTTTCTACCTATCAAATATATTTAAAATATAAAAAATAACAAATCAGTACCTAGACAAAGCATTTAACGTCAGCAAAGGCATCAAAGGAAATTGTTCTTTGACGATTATTAAAATTTATTTTGAACAAACCATAAAGCTGTGTTTAGAATATATAACAAAGCATGTTATATAATATGTTACATAACAAATCAGTCCATACAATAAAACAAAATATGTAAGTTTTTCTGGCTGAAAACGCGTTAAAATTGATTATGGGTGTATATTTTTCGGACAACAAAAATACAGGGTGTTTCAAGTTAATTGTCTACCAGCTAACTTTTTTATTATTAAAGATAGAAAAAAGTTTAAAATGGCAAACTAGTAGAATTTTTGATGCTCTTTAAGATACTTAAATCAACAAAAAATATAGCATCGCTTTTTTTAGTTTTCGAGATTTTCTAAAAAACATTTAAAAAAATTATTGAACAACCTGTATTTTATAACTTTTAGTTATAGTTCTTTCATTTTTAAATACAAAGGAAAAAAATCACAAGACAATTTTTGTTTAGAATGGAAAGACCTATCAGAAAAAATTATAAAATACAGGGTGTTCAATTAAAATTTGTTTCATGTTTTTTGAAAAAACTGGAAAACTCGAAAAGCCAATGTTTGATTATTTTTTGATGTAAGCATCTTAAAGAGCGTCAAAATTTCTACTAGTTTACCAATTTAATATTTCTTCTATTTTTAATAATAACAGAGTCAGCAATTAATTTTAACACCCTGTATATTTTTTCTTTTTGGTGGTTTGTTTTATGAAAATTTAATTTTTTTAGTCAACCCAAACAGCTTTTGTAGCTATAGTTTTAAAATAGTTTTAAAATAGGTATAAAAAATAACAAATCATTTACTTAGACAAAGCGTTTTATTTACTAACATGTCTATAATATCCATCACTCAGTTGATTCTCAAGGGACGCTAAGCTATCTGAAAACAAGGTTTCCTGAAGCGACGTGCTTCAAACTCGAATCTCGCAGACCCGAAGAATATTCTTCTTTCAAAGTAGGTGTTTCCGAGAAAAACAGCGAAGCCCTTGCCGATCCAAAATACTGGGCTGTAGGCACTAAAATCAATAAATTTTTTTACCCGCGGAAAAGACAAACCGTGAGATTCTAGTAAGCAATAAAGTTGACAATACTCAGGAACGAGTATATTCCATCCTACACTATAACATCCAGGAAATGGAGAACGTGCTTGACAGCTTTTCATTCTATTTAAAAGACCAAAATATTGACTTTGTTTGTGATTCGGAACATTGGTACTTATCAGAAAATCATAATTTTTTAAATATTTACGGATATGAACTACTTACTAGTTTTCGCAGGTCTAAACATAAGCGAGTTGGGGTAGCTATATTCTTAAAAAATTGTAATTTAAATTTAAACTGTAAAATTATCAACTTGGATGAATTTTGCCTAGAAATTAATGCTGAGTATTGCGCCATCTATATTTCAACCATCAAACTTTGTGTAGTAACTGTCTATCGATCACCTCAGGGAAATTATACGAATTTTCTCAAATGTTTTGAAGGAGTCTTAAACAAAGTTTCTAAAATATGTGTACAAATGGTAATTGTAGGAGATTATAATATTTATTTTAATTTTTCAAATTCGAGACTAAATGATTTTGTGGGTCTTATACAATAGTTTGGGTTATAGGGGACCATCTAGGAGCCTACTAGGGTGACGAATGACTCCGCGAACTGCATAGACAACATACTAACAAATTTAGATTCGAGAGCTCAATTTTTTTCACTTGGGTTGTTAATCCGGGTCTGTCAGATCACAGTGCTCAAATTATATAAACTCAAGGCAATAATTATGGCAAAAGTAATAATAAAAAAGTAAAAGTTCGAAAATACTCAAAAAAGAATTATGAAAAATTTAGAACATATCTGCATTGAACTCTTCTGAGCTTGCCATATACAGTTTCTGACGTTAACGAGTTAACGACAATTTTTACCAACAAAATGGTGGAACAGACCTCAGCTTGTTTCCTGTTTGTCGAAAACTCACATATCTCGAGACCCCCTGTGCAATGGTTTGATAACAATTTAAAAGGCCTGCGAGTTAGACTTGAAAAAATAAGATCAATTGCAGAGATGATTAGGGATCCTGAGGATTTTTCTATTTTCAAAAAATACAAAAAAGAGTATAATAATGAAGATTAACTTACAAAAAAACGTGCTAATGATCTGCTTTTAACTTCAAAAAACTAATCTAAAGATAGTTGGAAACTAATAAATTTTGAAAGCAACAAGGCAAAAAAATCTTGTTTAACAGAAAAATTAACTATGGAAGAATTTAACATTTTTTTTTTACTACAGTAGCACAAAAGATACTTGACACTATCGAGAATACTCCTAGCCTTTGTGCTCATTTAGTTTTCGTGAGGTCACGTGCTATGAGGTTTATGAAGTTTGAATTCTTTGAATAGTAGAATACTAAAAGAGGTCTGTGACATAGTAGTTCTCCCTCTGACAGTGATTATAAATCGATGTTTCACTTCCGGCGTTTTTCCAGAGTCTCTTAAGGTCTCTAGAGTTGTACCGATCTATAAAACAGGCGATAAAGCTGACCTTAACAATTATCGGCCCATTTCTATTATTCCAATAATGTCAAAAGTTATGGAAAAGTTGATGCATTCTCAGTTATCGGACTATTTTGAAACAAATAATTTGATCAATCATTATCAATTTGGCTTTAGGAAGGGTCGTTCCACCACATCGGCCCTTATACAGTTAGTGAGCGACATAGTCGAGGGTTTTGAGGCAGGAGAGCCCAGCACATTATCGCTGTGTGACCTGTCCAAAGCGTTTGACTGTGTCGATCAGTCGGTTTTGCTTGAAAAACTAGATTTCTATGGACTGGACTCACAATCTTTAAAACTTATTTCCTCTTATCTACCAAATAGACAACAGGCATTTTTTTATAACAATAGAATATCAAGTATAAGAACGGTAAAACACGGCGTTGCTCAGGGGTCAGTAATGGGCCCACTATTATTAATAGTTTATATAAATGACATTTTTACCATATGAAACCGGTTATAGCCTCAAATTTTGCAGACGACTCTAGTTTTAAAACTTTAAACTCCGAACTAAAATCTCTGGAGCTGGAAACTAAAAACGCACAAGAACGGGCCGTACAATGGTTTTCCTCAAACAAACTTAAATTAAATGAGGGAAAAATGCAATCACTAACATTTTCGACAAACAATACAGTTGTAAAGGGGGATTCTGCCAAATTATTAGGTGTGGTTCTGGATGACCGCCTCTCCTGGAAAAACCATGTTGATTACCTCATTAAACGACTATCTAGTACAATTTTTTTATTAAGGAGATTAAAACACATTATTGAAGAACACTCTCATGTTACCTTGCCCTTTTTCACTCGATTTTAAATTACACAGTTGTGCTATGGGGTAATTCTACCGATTCCATAAAGGTTTTCCGAACTCAAAAGAAAGCCATAAGAATTATAGCTAATGCTGGATACAGAGATCATACCAGCCAGCCCTTGTTTAAAATACTAAAAATCATGCCGCTTCCATCTGTGCACATATACCAGACTGTAGACAGTTATACAACGTAAACTCAGATTTCCATAGTTCTCCAACCTCATCTGCGTTATTACTTCGGCAGAAAAAAGTACACAAAAAGTGTTAAAAACTCACTTAATCTGAATATTTATAATTCAATTCCTAACAATATTAAATGCTTGCCAATAAAAATTTTTAAAATGTTCATTATAGATAATTGCTTTTATTCCGTCGGAGAGTACCTACAAAAAATTAAAGATATCTAATTTTAGAACTTATACATAATAAATTAGCCTAGGATAAATATTAAGTTGCCACTAAACATTACTATTTTGAAAATTTTTATATTGTCCTATAGTCAATAAACGATCTTGTATCTTGTATCTTTAACGTCAACAAAGGCATTAAACAAAAATTTTTTTTGACGATTATTAAAATTTATTTTTAACAAACAATAAAGCCGTGTTAGACTATATAATAAAACATGTTATATAATATGTTATATACGCGTAAAAAATATTTTTAATATTATGCAGAATGGAGGAGTAATACTAATATTTCCCTTTCAAACTTCAACTCTTTTTAATTCAATTTTTTCCAAACGAAATGATTTGTTTGTTATTGCTCCACTTTTATCAACAATTGAGTGCGGGTGTATATTTTTCGGACAACAAAAATACAGGGTGTTCCAAGTTAACTTAAATTCAAATTTTTTATGTATTAAAGATAGAAAAAAGTTAAAAATGGCAAACTAGTAGAATTTTTTATGCTCTTTAAGATACTAATAGCCCGACTTTTTTTTCGTTACTGAGCCTAAGGTGATCCTTATTAGGGTGTGTACATATTATCGACAGTGTAAGGGAAATATTGAATTTCGTAGGCAATAAAAAATTATTCTGAACTACTAACGAGCTTATTATTATTTTTTTTTTTTTTTGATAAAATCAAGGGCCTATTTTACTAAAATTATGATTTTTTCTGTTTATTTTTTAATGTAAATAAAATAAATTAAAAAAAAGTCAAAATGTCCCTTATATCCACACTTTTTAAAATAAAGGGTCCATGTTATCGACACAAAATTGAACTTATTACCGACAATTCTTTTTACTGAATATTTTTATTTTATTTAATATAATCAACAAGTACCTATAATAAATAAAAAAATTTGTTGCCGAAAATATCGCATTATTATAAATTTTTTAAACACAACATCTTATTTAACAAAGTAGATACGAATCTGCCTGAACAAAATTTGAAGTATCTAGATGTAATAAAAGAATGTCATTAGGCACCCATTTACTAATTTTCAAAATACTTTTAGTAAGTTTATAAATATATAATATCAGACTGCTTTCCTAATTAACAATAACAAAAATAAACATTAATTTTAAACTTTTTACAATAATTTTTAAAGAAAATAAAAAAATCTAGAAATACCTACTTTATACAAACAATTTTAATAATCATTTGATATTTATTTTGTACCTTATTCTTATCAAAACAAAAGTCAGTTCTGTAAGTAGGATAGAGGATTTACACAAAAACAGAAACTTCATCGACCTCTCTTATTTTTAATTTGTGGTTCTTTAATTTTTCTAAAAATAAAGAGATCCTTAATATCGATACAACAGAGGGTTATATCGACACTTTAGCTTAATTTAACATACTGTAAATGCTATAAAAATAAACACATTGTCGGTTACAACTAAAGACCTCAGAAATGATTTTGCTACAATAAAATATATTTTTAATAGGTAGGTATTCGTGGGTAGAGGACAGACCAAAAAGAAACTAAGGTACCTTTGGCAACGTTTCGGATTTAATTAATCCTTTTTCAAGCCCTAAAAACAATGAACAGGTTCTATATTTTTACATGGAAAAGAAATGTAACAAAATCTAATAACATTTTTTTGTCTTGAATTTTTTTTTTATGTTTATATGTTCAACCTAGGATTATTCTCTATTATCAATCTATAGTCCAAAGTAAACTTACTCAGATAGAAATGTTTCTTGGGTCCATAAGTACAGCGAACAGGGGTGAGTGTTGATCGAATAACATTTTACTTTAAAATTTTATAAACAAATGAATTGTTATTATTATAAAAATATGAGGTTAAAATTTACTACCATCTAAACGTCAATGATCTTTAACCTGTCGAATCTAACAAAACATAAAAATAAAAATAAACAAAATACTACACTTATGGTACCAATAAACACGTAAGGTTAAAACTATCATTCATAAAATCCTTTTGCTAAAAAAACAAAAAATTTTTAAACTACATTAATTTTAAATTATAAAAGGACATTACTTAATATTTAACAAACTAAACATATATATCACAGTAGGTCAACACTATATTACAAAATAAGCAATAGTAAGTAGAAACAATTTAGGAACTAGGTGTTTAAAGCTTGATTCCTGTACTTGTTCAATATATTCCTATAAATTCCACTTAATCCATCAGCATCCGTCTTGATGTTAACTGCGTCATGGATATTGATTTGAATCATCTCACTTAATTTTCTTTTATAGGATTGAGTTTCCATGTCTAGAATTTTGACTTCTTCAAACTGAAATCGATGGCCTGTCTCAAAGTGATGTTTTGAGAGTGCAGTTTTATCGTCATAATATTGTCTGTCATTTCTACAGTCATATTTATGCTGTTGTATTCTTTTAGACAAGTATTGCATTGTCTCACCAATGTAAAATTTCTCACATTCACAAGGGATACTGTAAACTAAAGAGCTAGAGAGAGATAGTCGAGACGTCGAAGGCTGCCGGAAAGTTCGAGAGAGATGGACGATCCTATATATAGGGCCGGGGTCGCGCACCAGGCAGTCAGTCACAGATAACGTGCTGTAGGGTCGTGAGATTAACACGAAGTTAATAGACCGATTATAGTAGTGAATTATTAGCAAGTTATTACTAAGTTTAAGTGCGTGTTTTTGTACATAATTTGTCGAAATAAATTGACGTATCGTTTTCAACAATTGCGAGTTTTAATTTGTCGTTGTGAACCCGTAACAATATGTTTAGTTTGTTAAATATTAAGTAATGTCCTTTTATAATTTAAAATTAATGTAGTTTAAAAAATTTTTGTTTTTTTAGCAAAAGGATTTTATGAATGATAGTTTTAACCTTACGTGTTTATTGGTACCATAAGTGTAGTATTTTGTTTATTTTTATTTTTATGTTTTGTTAGATTCGACAGGTTAAAGATCATTGACGTTTAGATGGTAGTAAATTTTAACCTCATATTTTTATAATAATAACAATTCATTTGTTTAAAAAATTTTAAAGAAAAATGTTCTTCGATCAACACTCACCCCTGTTCGCTGTACTTATGGACCCAAGAAACATTTCTATCTGAGTAAGTTTACTTTGGACTATAGATTGATAATAGAGAATAATCCTAGGTTGAACATATAAACATAAAAAAAAAATTCAAGACAAAAAAATGTTATTAGATTTTGTTACATTTCTTTTCCATGTAAAAATATAGAACCTGTTCATTGTTTTTAGGGCTTGAAAAAGGATTAATTAAATCCGAAACGTTGCCAAAAGTACCTTAGTTTCTTTTTGGTCTGTCCTCTACCCACGAATACCTACCTGATTCTATAATAGGACACAAAATGCACACAAATATATTTTTAATATTTTTTTATTAAAAATGTAAAGCTTAAAAAAGCAAATTGTAACCACACCTTAGGATGTAATATCAACACAAATTTGAACAATCTATCGACATACGAATGAACCTTTTATCGACACACAAATTTTCTTTAATATAACACAAAAACTATGAAAAATATGTGTCGATATTATATCAGTACATCAAAAAAGCTTTTCTTTTTTTTTATAAAATTAAAAAAAAAACACCCGACTTATGTAAATAAAAAAATAAGTTTAAAAATTTCTGTGTAGGAACCTTATTATCGACGGTAATGTCGACATTTTGTTCATGGGTAAGATAAGCTGTACATAAAACCGACAGTCCCTTTTTTAGATAAAAAAAATAGCTTATATGATTTCTTTTTGTTTTTTTTTATAAAATTTAACCCTATCCTAACAACCAGAATCAATTTTTTTATACGTAAATATAAAATTATTTTAGTTATATTAGTTCAAATCTTACCTGTTTCTTAACGCCATTAACAAGCGAACCGGCCACATCAAGCACTTTTCGTCAACTGTCACAATTTCCCTCGTATTTTTTTTGAAAGATGTAGTGTGGATATGTTTTATGCAGTGCTGCCAATATTTGCACAAATAATGACCTTTTTTTTATAAAATAGACTTTATTCAAGTGCAAGGTACCGGTTATTATTTTAAACAAACCGAAAAACTGTCGATAATATGTACACTGTCGATAATATGTACACCCACCCTACGTCATATTATGATTATATTAAGAAACGCAGAACTTTTTTTTCCAAAAGTTAAAAATAACGAAGATGTTTCAAATTCAACATTTTATTTGATAGAAAGAAGTCTAAGCGTAATTTTGAATTTGTATTAACTTCGTTATATTTAACTTAGGAAAAAAAATCAAAAGACATTTTTTGTTTAGAATGCAAAAGACCTATTAGAAATAATTATAAAATACAGGGAGTTTAATTCAAATTTGTTTTATGTTTTTTGAAAAAACTCGAAAACGCAATGTTCGATTTTTTTTTTGATGTAAGCATCTTAAAGAGCGCCAAAAATTCTACTAGTTTACCAATTTAACCTTTTTCTACTTTTAATATTAACAAAGTTAGCAATGGTGAAATTTGGAACATCCTGTATATATTTTTAGTGTTGCTGGTTTGTTTTATAAAAATGTTATTTTTTTAGTCAACCCAAACAGCTTTTGTAGCTATCAAATATGTTTAAAAGATAAAAAAGAACAAATCACTACCTAGACAAAGCATTTTTCTTTGACGATTATTATCATTTATTTTAAACAAACCATAAAGTCGTGCTTAGACTATACAGGGTGTTCTCAAAGTAGAGTCATTTATTTTAACAGGTTGTAGAACTCCTAAAAATAAGTAATTGTACAAAAAGTAGTTTATATAAAAGTTGCAGAATAAAGAAGTTATTAACAATTCGAAAATTGTAAAATTTCAAAACTTTCCGCGTACAAATGACATGCTGCGGCTACATTTTCTTGGCACTCCCCGTAAGTTAATATTATGTCTACTAGTTCATTGTTATCATATACGTATGCTATTTTTATCGCATAAAATGCCCAAAAAACAAAAATATCTCGCACTTTAGCGAATTATTTACTACTGGTCAAATCGAAATTCTCACTAAAAACCGTATAATAAATGAGTAAATAATGATTAATTTGTATTCTACAAAAAAATGAGGCACACCCAGTATCACCAGTAAATAAAACATAGTCAGGTCTTACTGTTTTTAAATTTTACATTTTATGAATTGTTAATAACTTCTTTATTCTGCAACTTTTATATAAATGATTTTTGGTACACTTATTTTTACGAGTTCTACAACCTGTTAAAATAAATCACTCAACTTTGAGAACACCCTGTATAACAAAACATGTTATATATGTTACATAACAATTTAGTCCAGACAATAGATTTTTTTATTATTTTATAACGACGTTTTTCTGGCTGAAAATAAAAATAATTTTTTTCATAATATTTGCTGTCATAGAAGCTTTGACCATATTTAAAATAAATTTTTAATATTATGCAGAATGGAGGGGTAATACTAATCAAACAAGTTTCGTGGCTAATCGGGCAAAAAGGAGTATTTGTTTCTTTCATATTTTTCCGTGGGTAGCCTGAAAGCTTAACCTCACGGGGGTCCAAGATCTAATGGACACATAATAAGTGTTGACAGTTAACTGTTTCGTCCTTATGGGACTCCTCAGAACACTGCTGGTCAATGTGACAAATCTTGCGAAGTTAATTAGACGGTTTTGTCTCTAATCAAATGTAAATAGTGAGAAAACTATCGCAAGAAGCGCCATCTACCGAGATACGAGAGAAACAAAAAACAAAAGCAGGCGAAAAACTGCTATTACATATCGATCAATGAAAAGATCGATTACAAGTAAAAGAAAATAAACTATAGTCCGTGACCTACGACAGCTCTTTGTCTTTCAGGCCGGATCAACGCATATTGCATTTTTACACGTCATCAAGACACGTGAGCGTCAATTAACGAAATTTTTAAGCCAAATAATACTAAAAAACGTGGAATTTCGTACCCGTGAATTTAAAAATCAAACAAGTTTCGTGGCTAATCGGGCAAAAAAGAGTTTTTGTTTCTCTCATATTTTTCCGTGGGTAGCCTGAAAGCTTAACCTCACGGGGGTCCAAGATCTAATGGATACCCAATAAGTGTTGACAGTTAACTGTTTCGTCCTCATTTTTACCTTTCTAACCCGCGCAGCAATGGCTAGAGAAGGTATTATTTTCGATAATATTTTTTTTCAGATAACGCCGAAAATGTGTTATTTGGTTATAAATTAAAATGTGTTAATTCCCCACCCTCCCCGAAATGTTTCTCTCGGCTTTACACTGATTAAATTAAAATCATCATAACTTTTTCCTCAGTGTATTGTGTTACTTTTTTTTATTCAAGAAATAATCGCTAAAGTAAGTCGTTAAAATATTGGGGTTTTTAATATTCGATGCCGCATCGGAATGATCAAATTATTTTAAATAAAATAAATGGATCTGATAACTTCCTAGCTAGCCTATAAGCACTTCAAGTGAAGCTATGATAAATTAAAAACAGTTTTTTGTAAATATCTCGGAAACTAAAGCTCCCACAAGGGAAGTTTTTGGTTATAACACAAATTATTGACCAAAATGTGTTCTACTCTACTCCGAAAATCGCATCTTGATGGGATGCTCCGTTAAAAAGTTAGCATTTTTAAAATTTTTTGATTGTCAAAAAACTGTCATTTTAATCGATTTTGAACAAAATCTAATCAGCTCGTTATCGAAAACTATTTTATCTGAAAATTTTATTAACATGGGTTCAGCGGTTTAGTAGCTATCGTGTTACGGACAGAAAAAAATACATGAAAGTTCTTGAATATTTGGAAGAATATTTGGAAGATTATAAAATCGAGATGGTGATACTCGCTTTTGTGGAATTTGGGTGTCCTCGTCGGTACAACCAAAGGAGTAAAAATTATAATGAAATTAGGGCAAAGTGTACAGGCAGAAAGGAAAATCGCCTTGTTAGTTTAATTTAAATGCAAGGGTTTTCTTAAACTGGTCAGTCCTATCCTACCCTTAGCGCTGTACCTACGAGGCTGTGAACAGCAGTTAACCCGAAAATCACACGAAAATACTGTAATAAAAAGTAGAAGAGAGAACTTTATTTAAATTATTTTTCTTCCTTACAAGTCTTTTTGTAATCGATACATAGGTATATTTTTTCACAAAAACATTGTGCCAAAAGAACGAAAATCTAGCCTTATTTTTGCAATAAAGTTTTTCAAAATCATTTTTATTTATTTTAAGATTTAAAAAAAAACATGTGTCTTACTTTATTTACTCACAAAACACAAAAATACACCTTTATTTTAATCAGAACACTATGCGCATTTGTAGATATTGTCAGTTGCTATGGCTATGCCAGACGGGTAAGAATATGTGACCAGCATCTTATCTTCAAGCAGCACTTAAGAAACAGTAAAGTCACATTAAACGGTGACTTGAATTAAGCAGCACTAATAATATAAGTCTGCCTTTAATTTCAGCTAAGAAACGGAAAAAAATGTCGGTGCGATGGGCCCTAAGTCACTTGAAAAATTTTATCCTTAAAAGTAACAATTTTTTTTTCAAAAACATTTCGGTGCGGGATTGAACACTAAAAACAGAAATATCTCAAAAAGGTATTACTTTAGCGGATTTTAACAAGAGTATTATTTTTCGGGACACCCTGTATATTTAATTAATTAAATGGGAAGAGATAACAATAAAGAGACAGTCACAGGAAGTAATTCAGCAGTAAATTGTAAAACTAAAGAATAAGCAGAAGCTGACTGTAAATAGGTTTCCAAGTTAAAATTCGTTTAGTGTTGGTGATGTCTCTTCTTCTAAACAAAGCTCATAATATTAAACGCAATCTATCATGGAATTTAATTTCGTTTGGACGACGGCCTTAAAGTTATTTAATCAAGTGGTATTGCTGCTGCCGCCGTTGAACAGTCGGTAGTGTATGTGTGTGCCAACCCCTATCTGGAAGAAAACGGGGGGGGGGCTTATCTTGACATATTATGACTACCCTGATTTGTGCGATATTCGCATAAAAATCTTATAGGAAAATCTTACGATGTAATCGTTCTCTGTTTCAAGAATCAACTTCAAATTGAGTATGAGGCAATATATTTTTTGGAAATAATTTTATGTCAAGAAACAACGATTCTTATTAGCTCACTTGTGTATTATTACTATATATATTAATGCAAGCTATGGTGATCGTGTCAAAAATAAGAAAAAAAAGTTTCTTTGATTTGTAATATTTTTTTATATCTTTGTGTTTAAGATGATTTTAAAACTCTTTGGTTGCGCCGTCTCTCTGTCTGAATGTCTGTCTGTCTCTATATCTGTCGGTATGTCTCTCGGTAAAGACCAACGCGCATAACTCAAATGAAATTTGGTATCTAGGTGTGGCTTTTGCTCTAGATGGTTCCAATTAAAATGAATAAAATCCACCAGGCAGAAGCTGAAAAAAATGGTAGGGTTAGATTAAAAAAATTAGAGTTCTTCTAAAAATATTACTTGTGTGGTACTATATTGAAGGTAATTGTGCATGAAGATAAAAAATACATTAAAGTTTAGGTTGAAGAAGTAATCCACATCTTTAAATGGTCGATCTTCACTCAATTTATTTAGATCATACTAGTTTCGGCCTATACGGCCATCATCAGTGATCTACAAGCAAAATACGTAGAGAGTAGTACTAAACTACCCAACAAGTTAAAAAACTCGACTTATCTATCTTACCGATTGGTATACCTATAAAGTGAATCCTCCTATAAGCGGACACCCACGGTTTCGTCGATTTTGTCCGCTTATGAGAGAGAACTGCGTAATTTTAATATAGGTATATTTATTAACAATTTCCGCTGCCTGAGTTTTTCGATATTAAATTTTTCAATGATCTTTCGTGCTGACAGATGTTGCTTCTTCGAAACGTTAACAACTTCCAAATTTTCACGTAAACTAAGAAGTTTTTTAGTTGGCGATACTTCAAAGAGATCTATTACGACCCAGCTGAACAATACAAATAAAACACAGCAGTCCCGCCGAATAAAATATGTTGGAAATACGACAGAAGTATTTAGTCTCCGCATTAAAACAGAAAGAGGTAATTTCCCAGCTGCAGAGTGCGTTGTTGCCAACATGCTACATAATATTTATGCCCATATCCTGCAGCGCTCCGTCCCGTTGTCAAAGGTTCGCGTCCGGTTAAGGTAGGTTTCAGAATTTTCTAACCAAAAAAAATTGTCCGCTTCGAGTTATTAGAGTGTCCGGTTACAGAAGTGAATTTTATATGTAAAGAAATAGGCAAAAGCTTGGTTTCAACAAATTTGACGGCCTAAAGGGAGTGTCCGCTTAATAGAGGTGTCCGCAAGGAGAGGTTTCACTGTATATCACAGGACAAAACATAAAACAATTGTTTAGTAAGGAATAGTAGTAATCTTATTCGGGTTTCGCATCCCAAAAAAACTCCGGATACTAATTTTTTTAGTAAAATACGTTATCCTGGAAATTAAGAAAAATATTCCGACTCCATGGGACGGCGCTGCATGCCATTGCTCTAAACATAAAACAATTGTTTTTTATAATGGGACTTTGCATCCATAGCTAGGATTAATCGCCCAGTCTTTTAGAGAAAGTTTGTGCCGAGATATGCATTGTTGGGACCATATCAAAAATTTAAGGTCATTTAGTTTATCAGATAATAATGTATCAAATTAGGGATTAAATTTGTAGTTTTTCTATAATTAATTGTGCAGCAGTATTGTGAACACCTTGAAATGTGTTTAATAACATCTAAACCACTTAAACTTTATTAACAAACCATAACTTACTTCTTCCGAACATTTTTCCACAAATCGCTCATGTTTAACATAAATTATTTCCCATTTTTTACAGAATTTTAAACGACAAACGCAAAACACCGCAAAATGTAAACAAACAACAAATATGACGTCGACCCACACAGCAGCTGTGTGTCTACGTGCCAAAACATATGCATGCCCACTTGTAAATTTGCGTCTGCGAATTTAAGTTTGCTATTGTTTCCAAAACCAGCTATGATTGCTTCACCTTGCGATTTTTTGAACCAGTATTTATCTTCTAAGGTATTTGGTTGGAACGTTACAATAACAACCATATATCAAGGTGGGACTCGAACCCACCAGATTCGCAGCGCGCCTTTACTTCGCGCGACCGGTCTAGCTATACAGGGCGTCCCAGATAAAAGCAACTACATGGGGATATCGAAAACGGTAAGAGATAGGAGTTTGTTTGAATGCAAAAAAGTTGCGCTATTCTAAGCCCAATTAGGTGCTGTATCAGTATTAAAGATATCTACAGTGGTTACTAAAATATCGAACAAAAACTAAAAATTGTGTTTTTTGAAAAATTGAAAAATCGTCGCCATCTTGCAAACACATTTATTGAAGTTTGGTAGTTTTTTTATAAGCAACTACGGCCAATCGAATGTCGTTAACAAATTTTTTCTAGGCCTTCTAGTTTTTTTGAAACCATAGCCAACTTTAAAATTTTTTATGACCGCCATATTGAATTTATACGTCAGTAAATAGAGCATTAAAAGAGCTTTTCAACCATATATAATAATGAATGACGAAAAATGTGAATTTATTTAAAAAACTGTTTTTCACTTGGGTGGCTGTGAAACAAAGGCCGTAGTTGCGTTTGTTGTCATACCCACGTAACTATCTGTCAGAACTTTGTAATTTATTTGATTTATCTGTTGGAGTTTTAAAGTTTTTAGATTACTTAAAGTTTTTTTTGAGTCACATTATCAATCAATTTTAACATGGAAAGGTTTTCAAATTGGGAGAAAGTAGATATGTATGAATGTTATATTTTGTGTAATAAGAATGCTGAAAGAGCTCGACATATGTACTTTCAGAGATACTCAGAAAGACGACAACAAGGTTTGTCAATCTTCATAATACTTGGAAATAATTTAATTGAATATGGTCCCTTTAAAAAACAAAATCGTAATCGACAACCTGATAAAAATATTGAAGCTCTGGTTTTACAAAATGTCGTTGACAATCCTCGCATCTCCCAAATCAACTGCACAAAGAATTCTTAAAAAATTTAAGTATCATCCATATGCAACACATATTAGTCAAACACTCCGAGATGGTGTTTTAGAAAGAAGAACCTTGTTTTGCAATTGGTTCATACAAAAGTCACAAGAAACCCCTCAATTTCCGGATAAGATTCTCTGGTCCGACAAAAGCAGGTTTACAAAGTGCGGGGTGTTTAACAGACATAACTACGTGTACTGGGTCGATGAAAATCTGTTCTTAAATCTTGAGGTGCACGATCAGTTTAGGTTGGGTTTGAATGTATCGCTAGGAGTCATAAACGGACACATACTATTTAACATTTTTCGTAATAATTTGACGGCACCATGAAAGCTAGAAATTCTACAAAATTTGGTTGACCAAAATTTGCCTTTTCAAGATGTAGCAAACATGTGGTGCCGGCAAGATGGAGCACCTCCACATAATGCAAGAATCATAACCGACTATTTGAATCAGCAACATGGAAATAACTGCTTTGTTATCGGTTTTCAGTTTTATTTTAAATTAAAGAATAAATGCAAACTTTTGTTTCAGAAATAAAAGATAGATTTTAAGAAATTTTATTATTTCTTAGCAAGAGAAAAATTAAAAAATACGGGGCCTTAAAGATTTGCATATAAACTAAATAAATGGAAAAGTTTTGAAAAGTAGTTACATAGGTATGACAACAAACACAACTACAGCATTTGTTTCACAGCCAACTAAGTGAAAAACTATTGTTTTAATAAATTCACATTTTCCGTTATCCAAAGATAGGCTTATTATACGCAATTGAAAAGCTCTTTTTATGCTCTATTTATTGAAGTATAAATCCAATATTGCGGTCATAAGAAGTAACAAAGTTGGCTATAGTTTCAAAAAAATTAAAAGGCCTAGAAAAAAATTGTTAACATCATTCAATACTTATACAAAACTACTAAATTTCATTAAATTTGTTTGCAAGATGGCGGCGTTATTTCAATTTTTCAAAAAACACAATTTTTAGTTTTTGATCGATATTTTAAAAACCCCTGTAGATATTTTTAATTTTGATACGGCATCTGATTGGGCTTAGAATAGCGCAACTTTTTTCTCATTTAAACAAACTCGTATCTCTTACCGTTTCCGAAATCCCCATGTAGTTGCTTTTATCTGAGACACCCTGTATAGCAAGCATTGCAGCTATATGCATGAACCAACGCGCTAAGCCGGTCGGTCACGATTTTCATAATAAAATAATTAAATCAGGAAAAATCGGAAAAAACTGCCAGGGTTTTAAGACGGAAAAAAGATATCAAATCATGCTTGGTTATCGTGAACTGTTACCTATATAGAAATGCTTACTTGTGTAAAAGAGCTCAGCAAAAGCTTGTGAGATGATATTAAAGAAGGGCGATGGGGGTACAGTGGGCAATTGGAATTTTTCAATATTTCACATTTTCCGCAATGTCCGAACGCGTGTTATTATTATATTTAGCCTCGACACTTTCGCACTTTCCATAAAAGGTACAAAAGATTGTTCGGAATGTGCTTGTTTTCCCGACGGTTTAAAAAAATATTCTTACCTGTCTCTATTTTAGTCAAGTTGGACATGACATATGTCATTTAGACAATGATTATGTTGACAGATTTTAAATTGCGTTTAGTTTGATAGTTTTCACATTTTGTCCTGTTTTGTGTCGGTTTAAAAAAATTTAAACGACCACCACAGACAATGATGTTGTTCTTAAGGCAAACTTGATCTCACAACGGTATTTTGCACATGCTGTGTGCAGAAATTTTGCAAACCGTTACGTTCTCTTGACGCCTGCTTCTTTGATTTACAATAATTTTTTTTTACTCTGTTAGACCTAAGTCAAAATGTGGAATATCGCAAATGAGCTAAGCTCTACAGCAACCGTCATCGCCTTGCTGTTTTGTTGACTAGTTGAAGATGTATAAAAGTGGCACCGCGTCATAGCTATGGTAAACCAAATTTTGTGACAAAAACCATAAAAAAGTCACAACTTTTCTTTAAAAAATTAGTGTTTCACTTTGTACATGCAGTGTGGCGCTTCATATATGTATAATAAAAGGCTGAGCCTTCTTAAGGAGATATGAATTCGGTACTTACCTAATAAATAAAGATCCGAAACATACAAGAGAGTTCAAATTTATATTAAAATGTCCGCAAATATTGATATAGTTGCAAAAAAATTTAATTTGTTTTGTCAAAACCCGGCTAAATCAATATGTTCGTTATAACCAGACTCTTATATTTATGTTCGTTTCTAATAAAAGCGTTTAGAAGAAGACATAAATAAAAAGCAAGTAAAATATTAAGCTAATGACTAATTAGTGCAGTGCATTGTGTTCGGATTAATTAATATTATTAAAAAAGTTAAAGGAAGTGCATGTCACTGTATGTACCCCTCTACTCCCTTCCCGCCTACCAACGTTTTGATGACGCGGTGCCACTTTAATACAATATCAACTTGCTGTTTAATATACCATATATTAACATGTTGAGAATTTGTGCTAATTTAGACTGCCGGGGAAAAGTCAAGAACTTTTGCAAAGTAGTTATTATGTATACCCTTAGAAAAAAATGTTTTTACTTGTAAAGCATTTTGGCAATTTATTTAGATGTTTCTTTAAAAACTTTGCTTGCGGCGCCAGTTTTACACTGGTTTGTTGGAAAATTAGTTCATTATTTTTATAAATTTATAGATACCCTCATTCTTCATTAAACATTCTTAAAGGGATTGTCATTCCGATTAGATGGATTACCTATGAATTATCAAAATCTATCTATGAATTTACAAAAATATTCACTATTTTTTCCCGAATAACAGGTGAAGTAAACCTAGTGTAAAATTAGCACCGCAAACAAAATTGAAAAAAAAACAACTTAATAACTTGCCAAAATGCATTACAGGTAAAAGACATTTTTTCTAAAAGTTTTTTTCGAAATTTTTCAAAAGCTCTTGAATTTTATTTTATATATTAATTTATATACGACTACAGCAGTAGCGGCTGGTGACGTTATAAATTAAAGGGGCAAAAATTTTAACTGCATGAAAAATGAGATAAAAAAACTTACGGAAATAATTTTATTTTAGTATTTTCCAAAGAAGCAGCTACTTGGTCTAGTTTTTAGTTTATTTATTTATAGATAAATTCTATTTGCCTTTCTTTTTTATGGCCCCGTAGAGCAACGTCAAAAATCCCACAGAATTTAAAACAGTCTATTAACCTACTAAATATTGGCATCTAATATCAGTCTTGCCTAGCATAGAAAATTCTATGTGGTTATTTAAATGAATACCACTTTGTGTGTTTTTAACTTTTCACTATAGTGCTTGATATCACACATTCCCTTTGCACGCAGGATCACTTCGTGGATTATTCATAACAAGACAAATAAAGCAAAAAAAGTATTTCTTTTTTTACAACCGCACAACCAGTTTTCAGCATCGTATAATTTTTTATTTAATTTTCTATTATAAGTTTTTATGGAACACCCCTTGGCATTACTTACACTAAAATGTTGGTTCATTTTTAGGTCCGGTCTATGTGGCCCTAAAGATTTTATTTGTAATCGAAGTTCACATGTCAACATATTTAAATTTGCACAGTTAATTATCTAATCGACGGTATTTATTTCCATTTTATAAACAAACGAAAATAAAAAGAAACACCGACACGCGACCGAAGGTTTTTTACTATACTGACAAACCCCAAATCAAAACAAATTCATACGTCTTCACTAAGGATAAAATTGGCAACACTAGAAAGGGCAACGTACGTTTCCGCACGATGATGATGGCCGACGTCAACTAAATACATAGAACTCTGAAAAACGGGTGAAATTGAAACCTTGCCCCGCGCAGCGCTGCCGGCTTCTAATTATTTATATTAAAAAAGTTCACTCAATTAATCGCTTGTTGTTAACCACAGATAATAAAAAGAATGAGACAATCATGTCGTAAGGAAAGATTTAACTGTTTTTAAATAAATCAATTAAAAATAACAAGACGCTAGACCTACCAAGTCCACTTTGAATCCCTGACTTCGCATGCGCAGATCTACCAATATTATTTACCTCATGTATTAGAATAGATGAACAGGGTGATTTTCACTTGAATGATTCTAACCACATGAGAATAGAAAGTTTCAAAAACCTAACCTATCGAAACCTAATCAAATCTAACCGAACCGAACCAAAGCAAACTAAACCAATAATTTAAAAAAAAAAAACTTTCCTGACTTCCTACCCGGGATCCCAGAGGATGTGAATCCGAACCGGACCGTACCGAACCGAATCTATCCAACCCTAACCATACCCAACTAAACCTAATTATCAGTGTTGTAGTTTAGTTTGGTGAGGTTAGGTTTGGTTCAGTTTAGTTAGGTTCGGTTCGGTTCAGTTCAGTTTGGTTCGGTTCGGATTCACATCCTCTAGGATCCCGGGTAGGAAGTCAGGAAAGTTTTTTTTTTGAAAAAAATTATTGGTTCAATTTGCTTTGGTTCGGTTCGGTTAGATTTGATTAGGTTTCATTAGGTTAGGTTTTTAGGGTTTAGGGTTTTCATGTGGTTAGAATCATTAAAGTGAAAATCACCCTGTATTCATCTATTCTAATACATGAGGTAAATAATATTGGTAGATCTGCGCATGCGAAGTCAGGGATTCAAAGTGGACTTGGTAGGGCTAGCGTCTTGTTTAAAAATACTGTTTGTTGTCTAGTTTTGGGAGCGCACTACCTGTTGCCCTCCCTGTAGCTGCCGCCACTCGACTACAGTAGTTGCAAACTTATATATTTTTTTTCTAAACCGACACAAAACACGACAAAATGTCCTAATTTTAATTTACGAAACGAAATAAACAAAATTGCAATTTTAAACCATGTCGGCGGCGAATTGGCCGCGACAAGTCAGCCACCGCCAATTGTCCTATTCCCCAAATTTTAACTACCTAGTTTTTTATTGGTTCGGCTTTCATAATTTACCATATATATCCACCAGTAGTGTCCAAAACTGACTGTCCGATAACAGTACAATGTCGACCTGGAACGCAAATAGGATTTTTCGGACGGTTTTATGACTGTCGAAGGGCCTGATGGAACAAAGCTAATAAAGGTTTCCAGGGCATCAGAATTTAAGATGTGAAACCCCGAATAAATGGGTTTCTTTACCACCATAAGTTAAAATAAATGAAAAAAAAAAGAAAGCAACTTGGTCCACATGTAGCATTATCCCTTTTCAATCATGATGTCAATCCGTCAGTCAATTTTCGAAAGAAAATCCAATAGAAAGTTTTCCAATTCTATATACCGTATAGAGTTGAGGTATAGGTATAAAACCAACCACTTTAGACGAAAAGCAATTTAAAATATGGATAAAGAGCAGCTTACATTTTATAGAAAGTAACATATTTACAAAAGGTCAAACTTAATTAAATATAAACTTTTTCTAATCGATCAGAAAGCAAGCTGTATATTCTTACCTTCCTGTCCCGCGTTAAGCGCGGATCTGAGCCAAAATCTAGTGAAGGTATATGTGGACAAAAACACTATTTAAATAAAAAAACAAATGGATCAATGACGGATCTGATACCTTCCTAGCTAGCCTATTAGCACACTTCAAGTGAAGCCATGAAGCTCAGCCTTGAAAATAGTTTTTTGTAAATATCTCAGAAAGTAAAGCTCTTACGTAGTTTTTAGTTATAACACAAATTATTGAGCAAAATGTTGGTCTACTATATTCCGAAAACCGTATGAACCGAACCTAACCGAACCGTTAAAAAGTATAGCATTAAAAAAAAATACTTTGTCAAACAACCGTCAGCACATTAATGAATTTTTCCCAAAATCTAATCAGCTCGTTAGAGTGTCGAACACTATTTTACCTAAAATTTAAAAAAAATCGGTTCTGCAGTTTAGGAGCTATCGTGTTACGGACAGAAATAATATACACACATACACACACAGACAGACATCACGACGATATTGCTAAGATAGGTCAAAATACACCCAAATAACAAATTTTCGGCGTTATCTAAAAAAAAAAATTTCGTGGAAATTAATACCTAGGGAGGGGGTAGTTAGCCGATAGCCCTATATTTAGTTCAGGGCCATAGCGTCAAAATTCTACAAAAGATAACTTGTGACTAACCAAGAGAAAATAGAAAAAGTACAGGAATATATATATACCTGGGACAAATTAATAAACTATAAAAAGAAAACCAAACGGCTTAATCAAGAGATGAGTAAGATTGGCCTATGCAGCATTCGGTAAGTTAAGCTACATATTAAAAAATAAAAAATATCCTCAGACAGCACAAGTACGTACTATGTACGTACGAAGTACGTAATTCTGCGACGTACTGTATATACATAGTACTTACATTTTTGGACTTTTTTTTTTTTATACTGGGACTTTTCCATCCATACTAGGATCAATCGCCCAGTTTTTGCCAAAGTTTTTGCGTCTATAAATAGCTTTTTAGACATAACATTTTTGGACTTACGTTCACGTATGTACGTCGTAGGGACATAACTTATTTTTTTATTATTTTCCTTCGATTTTTACGTCCTATGGACGTTTTAAAGTATGTACTATGTACGTATATCCGTCGTATTTTGGACAAATGTATATACTCTGTACGTAAAAAACTCGTACTAGGTGCGTACATAGTTTATCTAGTTAACCGCAAAATGAACAAACTCTAGACGTACATGGTACGTATGTAGTATCTAAAATGTTCGTACACTAGACGTCCATGGTACGTACATAGGACATCAAATTAAAATAAAGAAAATGAGGGATTAGGACTAGGTACCGTTTAAACAATTCCGGGTTCCTGAACATTCCTACTTTAGAGTGGATCGTCCAGTTTTACCTTAAGGCTCGAAGTCTTGATAGCTTTTAAGTTTGTTTTGCTTGATTTAATATTTAAGTAACATATCCCTAATAATTTCGTTAAAACTGGTGTACGCCATCTATTAGTAAAATACTTTGTTAAATGTTCGGCAGCACATCTGTAAAATAAACGTAAAATGTACGTACTATATACGTACCTAGTGTACGTACCATGAACGTACTTATTTGTACGTCCACAGTACGTACCTTATGGGTCCCAAAAAGTGCCGACGTAATAGATACGTAAAATGTACGTAGCTAGTGAACATACTATGTACGTTCACAATTGTACGTACATAGTACGTACTTTATTGTTCCTGGGACGCACCGACGTAAAATGGACTTAAAATGTGCGTCTCTCGGACAAAGTGTGCTGTCTGGTTTCCGGTCCTTACCTATGGATCCCAGACCTGGACAAAATCAAACATGGATAAGGAAACAAAAGCCCAAAGATCAATGGAAGACAAATGTTACATGTAAAGCCACTACTACTACTATGTCGGTTTAGAACGTTTTTCTACGTTGTCCGACGCCTGTTTTCCACCTCCTTCGATCCTGACAATCATCTTCTGTCAGATTTTTTTGACTCATTGATCTTTGGATTGACTGTTGCCATTCTAGTTTAGGACGCCCTCTTTTTCTGCGCCCTATTGGTTGCCATTCTAGGACCTGCTTTGGTAATCTTTCGTCGTTCGTTGTACATGACCGTACCATATCAGTTGCCTTTTAGTGATGTCATCCGTTATGCTTCCCTCGATTCCCATTCTTTTTTTTATGATCTAATTTCTTATGTGATCTATTCTAGATATTCTCATTGATCTTCTTATTGCATCCATTTCGACACTTTTTATTTTTGTTTTGTATTTTTGTGTTACGCGACAAGTCTCTATTCCATACAACAGCGTGCTTTTCACCATTGTTTCATATATGTTAAATTTTACACTCCCTTTTATCGCTCTGCTCCATAAAATACTGTTAACACATCCAATAACCTTTTTTACTTTTACTATTCTTTTTTCCAGTTCTTTACATGTGACACCCAAGTATACATACACATTGCATGAAGATATTGTTTGTCCATTGTCTAGCTCCAACTCACTGGATTTTTTTCCAATACATAAGTACTGTGTCTTGTCCACGTTCACTGTTAATCCCCACTTTTGGTATTTTTCCGTTAACTTTCTCATCATATACTCCATGTCTTCTTTACCATTAGACACAATTACTTGGTCGTCGGCAAATTGTAGTGTGTATATGGTAAATCGGTCGTTAAGTTGTATTCCCATGCCGTGCACTTTACGTTTCCAGTTTTTTAGAACTACTGCGATATATATTAAGACTTTTGTTATCAGGAATTCTTTTGAAAGTCGATTTCCAATTTTAATTTTAGATTACCCTTTGTATATATTTTTAACGCTTTTATCTATGTATGATTGATATTAGTTTGCTTTAACACTGTCCATAATTTTTCTACTGGAACGGTATCATATGCTTGTTGTAGGTCCACAAAGGTAACATGAGTCTCTATATTTCTGGCGCTCCTTTTCTCAATTACTTGTTTAAGACAAAAAACATTATCACTACAAGATCTGCCTGCACGAAACCCCCTTTGCTCTTCTTCTTCTTGTTTATATGAAAATCATTCTCTATTAGATCTCTAAGAATCTTACCGTACAATCTACTTAGAGTACTGGTGACTGAAATTCCTCTGTAATTGTTGCAATCCAGCTTGTTTTCTTTTTTATGTATTGACGATATGAATGCAATTTTCCAATTATTATTTACTGGATGTCCGTTTATGCATTGATTGATAATATATGTGAGATTTTCGAGTAGTTTCTCTTATCCATATTTGAGCATTTCAACATATATTCCCCCAGGTCCGCTAGCTTTGCCGGATTTATGCTTTTAAATACTTTTCTTTATCATTTCTTTTTCGATGATTACTTACTCTCCATGTACTTCTATGTCTCTCCTCTATGTCTCTCCTTAATGATCTGGATGTTTACTTTTTCTTTTGTTGGGTTTTTTACTGTAGAAATGAATTTCCATACTTCAGAACTCTGCCTACCTCCTACGTGTGTATTTATATCGTGGCACTTGCGTTTGAACATTTCATTTTTTTCTGTGCGTATCAAATTTCTTAGCTGTCTTCTGGTTTCCCTGTAGATTTCTAGGTCTCTTTGCTCTTTAGTACTGAGCCATTTCAAGTATGTGCGTTTTTTCTCTTTGACCATTTCCTGTATTTTCTCCGTCCACCACATCTTCCTGTTATTTCTATTATCTTGGCATCCAACAGCTTTGTTGCTTGCTTCTTTCAAGCTTTTTATTATGTTTGTATATATCTCTTCAAATGAGTGATTTGTGTTTATTAATTTTTCGTCTAATCGGTTCTGATACAATCTTTGAGTACTTTCGATTTCTAGACTTCTAAAGTTGTATTTTTGATTGTCTTCAATGCATTCTAGGTTTTCATTTGCTCTAATACTTTCGTCCTTATTTGTTATCCTTAAAATGATATTTTTGCTTTTACTAGATGGTGGTCAGATCTATAGGTAACACCACGAAGTACCCGCACATCATACTACTTTATTTTGCGAGTGTTGTTCACCTATAGCATAATCATAGATTGATTTAAGATTTTTTGTTGGCTGAATCCAGGTATATCAATGAATATCCTTATGTTTAAAAAAACCATTATTTATTTTTAGGTTGTGGGTTTCACACAATTGCATCAGTCTTAAGCCAAATGGTCCTATCACTTTGCTCTGGGTTTGTCTACCAGTTCGGCCATTAAAATCGCCAAACATAATTATTTCTCTGGTTTTACCAATTTTGGTGATAGTTTCATCAAGTTGGTCAAAGAACACATACTTCGAGTAAACATCTTCATGTTTACTCGAAGTATGTTTTCACTAAAGCAATCGTAGTCTGTAATTTTATTCTTTAGATTTTTCTTTATTAATAAGGATACCCCTCTGGCTGCTCTCCTTTCTTTTGGGACTCCAGTGATTATATGGACAAAATTACCGACACTATTCGTACCTGTTCCTTTTTTTTTTGTCTCTGTGAGTGCAATAATATCGATCTTACAATTCTGCACTTCGGTTGCAATAATGTCCAACTTTTGATTCACTCCCTGTACGTTTCATATAGCTATATTCATAGTCCTTTTTCTTTGCTTTTTTTGTCTTCGAGATTTTCCATCCATTGCTCCTAGGCTTTGTTTAGGCTTTTTGATATGAAAGGCGGAGAGAATGGACGTCGGTACGGTGGTCATAGCGTAGGTGGCAACCCTTTCTTTTAGGGATAGTATAAAAGACTACAGCTGTTGCCTTACAGTATGACGTTGGCTCGTCAAAGGCTAGAGGAGAAAAACCTTGTTTAAAAATCCTGGCCCTCCAAGTAGGGGGTTGAGGCATAAGACTGGTTCTCTAATACTTGTAAAACAAAGCAATTACCAAAGAGCCTAAACATGTAAAGCTAACAGATAGAAAAAGGAATGAATGGATAAGAAATAAAACAAAAGTAAGACGATCGATGGAACACGTGTATTGTAAACTGGAGACCTTGGGAAAATAAAAGAAGTAGGGGAAGACTCCAAATGAGATGAGCGGACGATTTGAAGAGACATGCAGGAGCTAGATGGATAGATGGAACACAGCAAAAGACAGAGAAGAATGGAAGATGTTGGGGGCAGCCTATGTCCAAAGATAGATCGAAGAAGGCTAGATAGGTAGATGGATAGATAGATAGATTAAAATACTACTGCAGCTAAAATTACAAAATTTGGCACACATGATAAGATGGTCAAATGCAAAAATATCGAATAAAAAAACATTATTTATTATCGACAGATTCCAATATGGCGGCTGATTAAGAAAAATAGTAACTTATTTATAATACTAAAGTTCATATCATTTTTACTACTTTTTTTCGTTGGCCAATGCTATTTGTTATGGTAAACAGCTGATCATTGTCAAAAAGTTATCTCAAAGATTATGATATGGAGTGTACTTTTATTTTCCTAAATTTTGTAGCCAAATGACATTTACTAGTTGGTTACTGATTCTAAATGACAAATAATTATAAAATACAACAAAAATGTTTGGTAGACCTCTGACCTTGACTGGCCCCCTTAAATAAAAAAAAACATTTATTTTTACTGTTTATTGAAAATAATGCCACACAAAATCTTTAAACAGAAAAAACCCAATCAAAACATATTGGAAAAAAAATTCTACCTAGTATGTTTTGATCAAAAGTTATAACCCTCAAAAAAATTCTAAAGCCTTTATGTTGTTTTTAATTTGAGGAAGAGGATTTTAAAAAATATATTTTTGGGATTATCTGTGATTCTGTCAAAATCAGCTGAAGGCGCATTATGTGGTTCTAAGACATCCTTACCCTGGAAAATAACCCAGTAAAAATAACATAATAATATCCTGAAAATCCCATCTAAACAGAGACCATTAAAAACCTGCCGCAGCAAAAATTACCAAATTTGGTACAATTTATAAAACGGTAAAGTGCAAAAATATCGAATAAAAAAATATTTAGGTCTAATGGATTCCAATATGGCGTCTGATTAATAAAAATCGTTACATAGTACCACTTTTTATTTTCTTAAGTTTTGTAACAATATGAGTTGTTAGTTGCTGATTCTAAAAGACAATTAATCACACTTTTGGTTAATCTCTGACCTTGACTGACCTTGAAACTACTCCCTTAAATCGAAATTTTTTTAAAACTTTATTTAAAATAATGCCTCAAAAAAAAGATGATTTTGACAGGATTTAGAAAAAGTTTAAGGTACATATCTATTTGCTGCAAAAAACCTTGAATTACTACATATTAAAAAAAAATTGTCAGAGTGTCTTTTTTGGAATTAATCAGGTCGGAGGACCTAAAAATATATTTTTTGTAATCCTCATTAGAGGTGTTGATTTTCGTAACTTTTGAATACTCGTTACTCGACTACTAAGTAATCATTTTATATATTCGTTACTATCGTTACTTTCATTACTGTAACTGTATTGAATTCAATCAGACAATTAGTGCAAAATTCTCGGACTGTCGTTAATTGGAAGATCAATTACTTGTGAAAAAAAAAGGTAGGAATTACGTAGGAACTGTCCTGTGTACAACTTTGTTTTAAAAATCTAATACCTTACATACAGAGGAATACAAACTTAAAATCTAAAAATAAATAAAAATAGAGACAAATACTAAAATAATCGAAGGAATCAAAGTAACGAAAGTAATCTTTTAATTTTCGGATCGGTACTCGTTACTCCGCTATTTGTCGAGTAACTAGTAATCGAGTAACGAATAGTTACTTTTTCAACACCTCTAATCCTCATACCCAATAACCAATAAAACGATACCCATATCGACTATGCCAATACCAATAGCTTTTTGGTATAATTTCTAAAAAAAAATCCGACCCCCAACTTTCCCCCCACTCCAGGTTGCCAGTTATCAATCGGAATTGACCTTTTAGGTTTAGACAATAATTATGCAAAGTTTGTTGCCCTTATCACAAAACCCCAATTTTCTTGGAAATAAGGCAGACAACTTCACTATTAGCTCACTCAGGGCTTCACTTGAGCAAAATATCATCATGTTCTTGTGTTTTTCACTTATTCGTTTAGGCAATCATGCCTCGTAAGATCAAATAGGTGAAGCTAGAGTCTCTATGTGTTGAAATATTTGGATCATACAGGGAGCTTATTCAAATATATGAACTTACAAGGACCCTAGGTAAAGCATGGCCGACACCTGGGGACAACAATCCAGGGGCGCCGAAATCTTGTAGAATAATGCAATTAGCATTTACGAAAATGGTTTCCCAGATACAATTGCAATAGATTTTTTTAAGGGGGCGGCAAATATGAGTTTGTAAATATCGTGGCGTCCTAGACTATGGTTTTTGTTGTTTTATATTTTTTGAACTACAAAACATTTTATTTAATTTTTATTTATTAATTTTTAGAATTTTAGTTTTAATTTTAGGACATAATGTAATAATTTTAACCCAGTGTTAAGATTAAATAACATTGGCACGGTGCATTGGGATAAAAATACCAGATATGTTTTTTGCACATTTAAATTGTAAATATTAAGATTCAAACTGGAGCAATTCCAAATCACACTTATCTCAATGTGTCCTTGTTTAACACACCTGTTACTCTGTTCACCTATTTCCTCTATACTGACCTATTTAAAATACGAGTACCTACCTTGAATGGAGTTAACAAGCGAGAAACTGAAACAAAGAAACAGACAGTGTGCATTCGAGCCAGGAATCGAACCTGGACCGCCGGTGTGTGATACAAATATTGCTACCACTACACTACGGACAACTCCTTGTGGCATCACCCTACGGCCCTAGCCGAACTAAAACTACTTTCTAATTATTGTTAAACTAAACCTAATTATAAACTAAATTATCATGCCCCGATCGCGCAAAACTTAACAGTGCCTTAAAACAAACAAGGGTTAGACCGCCCAAAGAAGACAAACCTCAATCGGATTACTTCCATTTCCTTGTAAAGAAAACCATCGAGGTAAGGCTTATTTTCAACCCTAGCTCTCTTTAGGTCCTTTCTTTCATTTAAATGCCCATTAAGGGTCGTTCCCCCACTTGAATGGTGTTCTGCGGGTAAGATTTAGGGAATAATTATTGTGAAAAAATTTTTCCTTTATCACAAAACCCTGCTTTTTTTCGCGTAGCTTAAGGACTACGTTATTCTGGAGTAAGAAAACTAATTTCATATAAAATAGAAGCGTAAAACATTAAAGGACATTTCAATTTAGCAAAGAGCCATTTTTCTGATAAATAAAAAATATACAGGGTAAGTGGCAAAAAATGGAGAACAGAATAAATTAATGGAGGTTTTTACCTTTGAATATTCAGGGCTCTGTTTCTTGGGTTTTTAGATTGACAGAACAATAGCGCCAGCATAGGGATTAGACCTGGAGTGAGTAGGAACGAAACAAACTTATAAAATAGTAGCTGAATACTTCTAGATGCAACGTTTTAGCACTTTAGTCAAAAATGTCTTAAGATTGTTTAACATACATACATAAATTTTACTGATTCTAATAGTTCATGAAGAGGGTTGAGGCAATCACACCAGCCCAGCCGGATTATTATTTCCTTAAAAAACTTTCAGGGTACCTTCTTAAATTACGTAACGGTTCAGGATATTCGGACTTTCTCATCCCTATCTTACATATTTTCTTCTTGTCTTAATTATTTTTTAAGTGCCTGTGAGTACATTTAAAGTACTAAATTTAATGCTTTAACTGGACTGAAGATAAATCTACTCCTTTTTTAGGCCCCTGTATATTTAATAGACTAAATACGATGGGATAGATCTTCCATTAAGCTTTATTGCAATAGATAAAATGGGAACACATCAACTTGAATGTCCAAGAGAGACAAATAGACCAGTTTATACAAAATTAATGGGAAAAAGCTTTCATGTTTTCAATCTGGAATTATATTTTAGGTGGAATACTAATAATTCACACCTACCTATACAGGGTGTCCCAGATAAAAGTGAATACATGGGGATTTCGGAAACGGTAACAGATGCAATTTTGGTTATATGAGAAAAAAGTTGCACTATTCCAAGCCTAATCAGACGCTGTATTGAAATTAAAAATATATACAGGGGCTCTCAAAATCTTGAGCAAAAACTAAAAGTTGTGTTTTTCGAAAAATTAAAATATCTCCGCCACCTTGTAAACAAATTTTATAAAATTTGGTAAATTTGTATAAGAGACTACGGCCAATTGAACGACGTTAACAAGTTTTTTTTAATCAAATCAAAATCAAATCAAATAAGCTTTTTTTAGTCATTCAAGTTTTTTTGTAACTCTCTCAACTATGTTATTCCTTATGACCGCCATATCGATTTATACGTCATTAAGAAGAGCATCAAAAGAGCTGTTTAACCATGTATAAAGCCTACCTATTGGATTATGAAATTTGTGAATTCCCAAAAAAAAAACAGTTTTTGGATGTGAAATATTTTAATTGTGTTTATTGTCATACATAACTCTCTGAGAAAAGTTTGTCAATTATTTGATCTGTCTATAAAGAATGAAATTTCTTAACATTTATCTTTTGTTTATGATACAAAAGTTAAAAACTGAAACATTATTTTTGATTAAATTTCAAACAAGACAAAAAACTAAAAACCGATGACAAAATGATGAAACAGTACATAACTTTTCATATTTTGTTTAAATGTATTATATTTAAAAACTGCCCCATATGGCTTTAACTAGAACTCAAACGCAGCACCGGTATTAATGGTATCTGGAGCTCCCCCAGCGTTCATATGACTTAAAAAGAAAGACACATAAGTCCAATTCCATTACTTAAAAACTCTTAACAAATAAAAACATTTGACAGATAGTTACATACGTATAACAACAAACACAATTACGGCATTTGCTTCACAGCCAACTAATGCAAAATTGTTTTTAATAAATTCAAATTTTCCATTACCGAAAGATAGGCTTGTTATACATGGTTGAAAAGCTCTTTTTATTCTCTATTTAAATCCAATATGGCGGAAGTTATGATATATTTACAAAAAAAGTAGCAGGTGTAGAAAAAATTCGTTAACGTCATTGCGTTGGCCAAAAATGCTAATACAAAAATACTACATTTTATTTTAAAAAATTACAAGATGGCAGAGATATTAAAAACACATCTTTTAGTTTTCCCTAGATATTTTTAATTTCAATACAGTATCTGGACAGGTATTCTCGTAATAAAAAACGCATAGCGTTTTTAAGGCACTCACCGTTTTATGACGGCAAATTCGCTAAGCACCTGACCAAAAGTGCAAAAATGCTGTTCACGTACGATTACGCTGAGCATTTTTTTAAAACGGTAACCGTGTTTAAAAACACCTACCAATTGGCATCTGTTTCTGGAAATCGCTTGGCGTTTTTAAAAAATTCACACCTATTAAAAAGTATTATGTATACAGTTATTAATTTTTTTGGCCAATTTTGTAATTATAGTGGTAAAGGAGGCGTTCAGCCTATACTTTAAGTACAATACCAGGTACCAAAATAGCGACTTTCTGATTCCTCAAGGTAGAAATGAAGGATTTAAGGAGTTTGCGAATAAAGATTTACTTTATTTCTCTCCCCTCTGGAATCTATTTCTATTTAAGTACTTAGATAAATAAATAATTAAAAATTGTGTTAAAGTTTGGTAGATTGTAAGGTGCTGATTCGAATGGACCAGTGACAAAGTCACAAAGATCCCAAGTATGAAAAATGTCGGCGTGCAGTTGAGTCCACTCACCTGTTTTTCTCTTCAATTCTCTTTCAAGGGCCCTTGTAGGTCGTTGCTGGATCACATCAATGTCTCTAATCTAAGCCTATAACTAAATGTTCACTATTTACAGCGGTAAAATGATTTAATTAATGGTAAATTGCCGTAATGGCGCGGATTTTGCGGGTTTTAACACGGCTTCGTGCAATGGCGGATGCGAAGTCTTGCGGAGTGCTGAGTTTCGGGCAATGCGCGGCTTTTTGCTACTGCGCGCATGCGTGAGCTTTCTCAACTGGTTACGCGGGATATTTAAATCCATAACGCGCTTATTTAAAGAAAAATGTATTCGAAATAAATGAAAACTTTCTCATTTACCTTGAACGAGAAAAAATGCGGAAAAAGTAAACTAAAAGATAGAAAATAAGTAATCCTAAATTAACCTAAAACTAAACTAACGGTGAGCCGTTAACAAATTGTTTATGGGCAGGTATTTTACACTTTTATATGTAAAGGTACCCTGTAGAGTAGGTAAACGAGCATTTGAGCCTTATTGTAAACACCCCAATATAAGCGAGTGTATTCAGTTGGAACAATTAAATAGTGGTGGTTGTGCCAAAACTTTAAAAATTTAAATTTTAAAAATTATTGAAGATTTTTAACTAAATCCTCTTTTAAAACTTTTTTTTGAAAATTTATGGTTTATGTCTATATAACCTTTATTATCATACCCTATAGGGCTAGCCCAACATTTCTCATTAAAACCATTTCTAACCATCACCTTCTCTAGATTTTCGATGTTGTTATCAATAAATAACAAAAATAACTAACTGGGGTAAAAAAAATCTCTAATGTATGCCACAAATGTAAAAAACATGAACAAAAAGCGAGAATTTAAAGGATGCTTAGCGAGTTCCATCCCAAGGGCGCGTTTACCAAATTCGATCGATCAGCGCAACTGCCATGCGAGAAGGGTGCTGTGCGTTTCGCTTAGCGTTTTTAAAACGTAACGTTTTTAAGCCAATTTATGAGAATATCAGTCCTGATTGGGCTTGAAATAGCGCAACATTTTTCTCATTTAACAAAAATTGTACCTCTTACCGTTTCCGAAATCGCCATGTAGTTACTTTTATCTAGGACACACTGAATATCTTCATTTAAATAAAAACTCTTTGCACACGCATTTCTGTTTCACTAATTACTGTATTGTTTCGGGTTCACAACAACAACTAAAAACTCGCAATTGTTGAAAACGATACGTCAATTTATTCCGACAAATTATGTACAAAAACACGCACTTAAACTTACTAATAACTTGCTAATAATTCACTACTTTAATACGCCTATTAACTTCGCGTTAACATCTAGCGATCACTACCATTGGTTATCTCTGGCTGACTGCCTGGTGCGCGATCCATGCCCTATATATAGGATCGTCCATCTCTCTCGAACTTTCCGGCAGCCTTCGACGTCCGGAAAGTTCTCGTATTATTGCGACCGCAAGTCACAGATAACGCAACTAAAACCTAGACTAAGAATACAACCTTAAGATAAATCAACCTAATACTACATTAAACCTAAATAAATTCCAATTATAAAATTTAAATAACTTAAATTTGTAACAGTATTTATGATCAGTTTTCACGCCCCCTTATTAACCTGTTGGGCCAAAAAAACCGGACAAATATTTTTCGTTATAACTTTCGAACTATAGCACCGATTTTATCAAAACAAACTAAACTTAGCACATTTTCTTTGTCAACTCGTTAAAATTTCAAATGGCGGACAAAATAAAATTTGACCCTTCAAATAGGTTCTTTTATCTTCATGTTCCGAAATTGTGTATTATTACCTTCCTTGCCCGCGCAGCAATGGCTAGAGAAGGTATTGTTTTTGACGAAAAATGTGTTGTTTGGGTGTATTTTGACCTATCCTAGCAATATCGTCGTGATGTATGTCTGTGTGTGTGTATATGGGTATTTTTTTCTGTCCTTAACACGATAGCTCCTAAACCGCTGAACCGATTTTCATAAAATTATCAGGTAAAATAGTGTTAACGAGTTGATTAGATTTTGGGCAAAATTCATTAATGCTAATGTCAGTTTTTTGACAGTTAAAAATTTTTAGAAATGCCAACTTTTTAACGGAGTATCGCATCAATATGCGGTTTTCGGGGTATAGGAGACTACATTTTGCTTAATAATTTGTTAAAAACCTCGCAAGAGCTTTAGTTTCTGAGATATTTACAAAAAACTGTTTTTGGAGCTGATATATGTAAAGTGTGCTAATAGGCTAGCTAGGAAGGTATCAGATCCATCATGGATCTATTTTTTTTTAAATTTGCTCTGTTGCCACCACATGCAATGAAATGCAATTCTACTACTGCTACTATGTCGGTCTAGAACGTTTTTCTACGTTGTACGACACCTATTCTCCACCTCCTCCGATCCTGACAATCATCTTCTGTCAGATTTTTTTGACTCATTGATCTTTGGATTGACTGTTGCCATTGTAGTTTAGGACGCCCTCTTTTTCTGCGCCCTATTGGTTGCCATTCTAGGACCTGATTTGGCAATCTTTCGTCGGTCATCCGTTGTACATGGCCGTACCATATCAGTTGCCTTTTAGTGATGTCATCCGTTATGCTTCCCTCGATTCCCATTCTTTCTTTTATGATCTCATTTCTTATGTGATCTATTCTAGATATTCTCATTGATCTTCTTATTGCATCCATTTCGACACTTTCCATTTTTGTTTTGTATTTTTCTGTTACGCGACAAGTCTCTATTCCATACAACAGCGTGCTTTTCACCATTGTTTCATATATGTTAAATTTTACATTCCTTTTTATTTTATCCCTCTGCTCCATAAAATACTGTTAAGACATCCAATAACCTTTTTTGCTTTTATTATTCTTTTTTCCAATTCTTTACAGTCTGCTCCTGTCTTCTTAAATGTGACACCCAAGTATACATACTCATTGCATGGAGATATTGTGTCTGTGTCTTGTCCACGTTCACTGTTAATCCCACCTTTTGGTATTCTTCTGTTAACTTTCTGTCTTAAGCCTTTTGTTACCAGGAATTCTTTTGAAAGTCGATTTCCAATTTTAATTTTAGATTTTGACCCTTTGTATTAGTTCTTTTATCGCTTTTATGTATGTATGATTGATATTAGTTTGCTCTTACGCTGTCCATAATTTTTTTACTGGAACGGTATGCTTTTTGTAGGTTCACAAAGGTAACATGAGTCTCTATATTTCTGGCGCTCCTTTTCTCAATTACTTGTTTAAGAGACACAAAACATTTTCACTACAAGATCTGCCTGCACGAAACCCACTTTGTTCTTCTTCTTCTTGTTCATGAAAAACATTCTCTATTAGATCTCTCAGAATCCTACCGTACAATCTACTTAGAGTACTGGTTACTGAAATTCCTCTGTAATTGTTACAATCCAGCTTATTTCCTCTTTTATGTATTGAGGATATGAATGCAATTTTCCAATCATTAGGTACTGGATGTCCGTTTATGCATTGATTGATAATATATGTGACATTTTCGAGTAGTTTCTCTAATCCATATTTGAGCATTTCAGCATATATTCCCCCAGGTCCGCTAGCTTTTCCGGATTTAAGCTTTTTAATACTATTCTTTATCATTTCTTTTTTGATGATTACTTCCTCTCCATGTACTTCTATGTCTCTCCTCGGAGAGGCTGCCAGATATTCGGGTCTCGTCTCCTGCAGCAGTCCTTGTAGTGTTCTGTCCATTGTTCTGGTTTGATTATTTGGATGTTTACTTTTTCTTTTGTTGGGTTTTTTACTGTAGAAATGAATGTCCATACTTCAGAACTCTGCCTACCTCCTACGTTTGTATTTATGTCGTGGCACTTGCAATTCTTAAAAATCAATAATAATTCCATCGGTTCAGTCGGTGCCGAAATATTAATTTTTATTTCGACCGTTGTCTTACAGATTATATGATTAGACAGTTATTGGAATAAAACCTGACCTTATTTAAACATCGACCCTATGGTGACAGATTTACATATAAAAAGGAGCTGATCTGCTTCAAAATTCGGCCTTTGTGTATTTAAAAACCTGATTTATTAGTGTCGGCATTTATTAAATAAAAGTTAGCGTCTTTATTATTAAATTTGGCTTTGGTATGTCAATTTTGAGAGGTCAGCTGTTAGTTTTCTGTGTAAATGTGTCAAAATAAAGTCGACTCTAAAATAAAGTCAGGTTTTATTCCAATAACTCCCTATTGTCTTGCTATTACTGTCTGTATTCACTTTGGCGTAAATTCATTATTACTGAATAAATTTTAAGAAAATAAAAATCATTTTGTTGAAGATCGATTGCTCTATCGACTGTAGAGATCTATCTACAAAAAAGTATTTTGTTAGTCATACTACAGTATTTATTAAGTTATTAGTGTTTATATTAATATTTGGATTTTAAGGTCGATTCTCACCATAATGATCTTAACTCATTGAAATTAGTTTGTAAAAAAATAAATGCAGATAGAATAAATTGCATGCTGCATTTATTTTTTTACAAACTAATTTCAATAAGTTAAGATCATTATGGTGAGAATCGACTTAAAATCCAAATATTAATATAAACACTAATAACTTAATAAATACTGTAGTATGACTAAATAAATACTTTTTTGTAGATAGATCTCTACAGTCGATAGAGCAATCGATCTTCAACATAATGCTTTTTATTAGAATTAGCAAACAATGGTTAAAATAAAATCCATTATAAATTAAAAAAGGACCCACTAATCCGATTTCAATGACACTTACCTCTCAAATACCAAATTGCAAATAATGCAAGGACCTAAAACTATAAACAACAAGTGAAATTAAAGAAAGAAAAATAAGAAAAAAGGCCGAAGCAGAAAAAACTTTTTTCTTCTTTTTCTTTCTTTAATTTCACTTGTTGTTTATAGACACTTACCTCGTTGCGCAATGCGGAGCTTTTCTATGAATTAAAAAAAAAACAGGAGCCTTTTTAAAGAATCAAGTGTAATTCTGTCTGTCTTCTTGGATGTTAAGGTGTCAGACAAATGCAGCAGAATGCATTTTGTTCCAACAAAATCGGTGGAATAGTTCTAAATATATTAAAGAAAAATATTTTTTCATTTTTCTTGACAACTAGGTATACTCACGAGAACCTCTTTTCATAACCGGTAAGCAAACTGTTTTCTAATTTTTGAGTTTTCGAATTTTGCAATTTAAACTGTGCCATGCATCGTACATTTTTGCCTTCCCTAATCGCAAATACTGCGCACGTCTGTGTTTACTTTTTTTTTCATTTAGTTTCTTGTTTAAAATTTGCATTATTCTCCAGAAATCTGTGCCATAGGAAAACCCATATTTACATAATATTGCTCTTTTAATCTAATATATAGGGCCGAAGGGCCCAGAGCAATCGCCATATTGGCTGAAAAATATCGAAATATATGCCTGAAATATACATACAACTTCGGAAACAGATCCACAGATGCCTAAAATGATATTGAAGATATCTAAAATACTAGAGACCTTTATTACTAAGAATAGGATGGCTTAGTCTCATCCATATAATCGTTATTTTACCTACAAGAGTATCATTCTCAAATATCATTGACATCAGGAAAGTATCGTAATTATGGGAACATTTCTTAAAGATATCCTGAAAAGGTCGTAAATGACAAATTCTTACCTGTGTCTTTAAGTAGTTCGTTAATAGACATTTTAATTATGTCTTCATAATAATAATAATTATTTAAGTCCTGTAAAAAAACTATCTATATATAGGCCTCCCCCAATATCTTCAATTCTTCTCTGCCTCTCTCCGTACTCATCCATCTAGCTCCTGCATGTCGTCCGCTCATCTCATTTTAGGTCTTCCCCTACTTCTTTTATTTTCCAAAGGTCTCCAGTTTGCAATACATTTTTCCATTGATCGTCTGTCTTTCTGTCACATATTATAACCGGCAAATTTCCATTTTAATTTTGCTACTTCTCCTCTGACATCTTTTATTTTTGTTTTATTACTTATCTATTCATTCCTTTTTCTATCTGTTTGCTTTACATGTAACATTTGTCTTTCCAATGATCTTTGGGCTTTTGTAACCTTATCCATGTTTAATTAAGTGTCCTGGTCTGGGATCCATAGGTAGGTACAGGAAGGATACATTGGTTATACACTTTAGTTTTAAGGTACTAAGGATATTTTTTATTTTTTATTATGTAGCTTAATTTACCGAATGCGCCAAGGCCAATCTTACTCGTCTCTTGATTTCAGCCGTGTGGTTTCCTTTTTTTAGTGAAATAATTTGTCCCAGATATATATGCCTCTATTTCTTGTATTTTCTCTTGGTTTATTCTGATGGTGATATCTTCATCTGTGTTTATTATGAGTAGTTTTAGTGCAGTTCATATTCAAGCCTATATTTTTAGATGCCGTATCCATTTCTTCCATATCAGTTCTTCTTTTTTATCTGTTATTAAAGCAATATCATTAGCATATCTTTGGTTGTTCAAGTATTGTCCGTTTACTTTGATGCCTATTTCTTCCCCATTAAAATTTTTAAAAACCCCTTCTAGGACCTCGTTAAATAGAGGGAGTATTTTGTCACCTGGTGTGACACCTCTTCTTATGAGGATTGGCTTGGTTCCTTCGTAGATTTTGATTGATGTAATTGCTTCGTTATATATATTGGCTGTTAAATCTGTGTATCTGTGATCTATTCGGCTACTAATTAAAGATACTTTTACTGCCCAGTATTCAACGCTATCGAAAGTTTTTCAAAGTCTATAAACGCAATATATAGTAGAATGTTGTATTCGTTGGCTCGTTCTATTAGGATTTTCATGGTTAATAGTGGGTCAACTGTACTGCAACCCTTTCTGAAGCCTGCTTGTTCTTTTGATTGATATCCGTCAAATTTTGTGGTTAGTCTATAATATTTTCGTAAAAAACTTATAAATTACTACTTTACTGCTAAGCCCAATTTAAACCAAAAAATAAATTAATAACTTCCTAATTTAGATAGACAGATATACCACATACATTTTTGTTTAGAAACCAGTAGATATCCGTCAAATTTTGTGGTTCTATTCTATTCTATAATATTTTATATATATACATATATCATCCTCTATCAAGGCCAACACAAAAATAGAGGCCACGACCCTGAAAAAATCAGCTGTTCTCCGGGGGCTGAATTTTACATTGGGTCTTAAAGGAGGTCAGATGTTTTTTTATGATATTTTCAAAATGGCACTACAGATTTCCGCAAAATTTCAGTGAAATATTCTCAGACACTATCCCGATATTCCACCAAAGTTTTGTAAGAAAGCAACATGAATAAAAGGTTAAAATCTTTAAGATTTAGCATTCCTTATTTTAAATTCAAATTACCCGCCATGTACCACATGCCAACTGTTATATTTGACATGTATCTGTCTGTCTGTAATCTGTGTTTGTCACATTCGCTTCTGGTTTAAACTTAATTTTTGTGTGAGCTAATGAAGCGGCTCTGAAAAGTTAAGGATTACAATAGATTTAAAAAAAATTGTTCTGAGAGAATATTAGTAAAAACAATCTCAAAACCGACTTTATTTTATAAAAAAATCAAATATTCATGATCCGTCATTTCAACTTTAATATTTTAAAGACAATCAGGTGTCGTTACGTGACCATCAAAACAAAATCAGCCCCGGATGTGACGTCAACAAAGTGGAGGATCGTGACCCGTCCGTTTTGATAGCCCTGCCTCTATTTAAAACTATAGTCCTTGCCATATGCAGTTACACTTTTGTGATTTTGACATGAAATACATAAACATATTTCCTAACCAGAAATAAGCTCTATATCATAATTATTGAGATAACTTTTTGGCAGTTATCAGCTGTTTACCATTACAAATAGCATAGGCCAACGAAAAAAAGTTGTAAAAAGTTGTCTCAAAAATATTGATATGAACTATATATTAAAAAGTAAATATTTCATGTTGGTATAAAATTAAAGGAAAATCTGTCATTGCCTCTGGATATAAAGATACTGACTGTAGGTTGACAAAAAAAAACGCACAGATAAAAACAACTCATAGACATGCCATTTTTCAGATGTTTTTTTGGATGCGGTCAGTATAAGAGGTTGGGAATGTCACAAAAGTGTAACTGCCTATGGCAAGGACTATAGAAAGATTTCAAAAATAGATAAATAAAAAGTAATGGGGGAAATATTTCTCACACAATATTTTGTGACGCGTTACTTTGTCTTACGCAGCAACAACTTTTAAAGTATTCACGTCCGCTACGCTGGTGGTTATGTGACGTCAGGGTTAGTAACACTCTATAAGAAAATCAGGAACTGAGTAACCAGTTTACGTAGTTATTTAACGTACGTGCGTGGAGAGGGTCGGCTCTTCAAAAATTGCAACACTGCATCGTCGCGAGATACGACAAACCGTAAGGCAGTGCGCAATACTTTTAAACAAGCAATTACTTGATATTGTTTATGTTTTCACTCGTCGTGTTTTCTACACGGATTTTGATGGTTCTTGTTTATGATGGAGATGGAGAGATATCAATGCTCATTATGTGATAGAGATTTCAAAGGGAAATTTTTCAACTTAATAAGACATCTGCATCAACGAACATTTGTGTGTCCCAGTTGCGCGAATATTTTACCATCGAACAATTTGCTACGTGAACATATTGGAGATATACATAAAATCGAAATTCAAAAAGAAAAAAATCTTTGTTTAGTTCGGCTCGGTTTAAGCACCCTTAAGGATCCAGGAAAGAAGTAAGGGAAGTTTTTTAAAATATTTTTCTCTCTTTGAGAGGTCAAAATCGGTGTTACGCTAACCGTCAAATGATCGCAAGCGGATCCTATCCTCTCCTGGTATGCCCCGGATAGGAAAAGTTTGCGATCAATCGACCAAGGTTAGGCCATACTTACTTTATGTTAACACCGATTTCGACTTCCCTTAATGAGGATAGGGGAGATATTATTTTAAAAATCTTGCCTAAATATATTTATTTTTTATATTCTAAAATTTCACACCAACGCGTAAAACTGGCAACAAACAAAAGAGCCGACCCACTCCACAGACGTACGTGTAACTTGCAGTTACTTTAAGAAAAAAGCTTATAGTTACTCGCCAATATCATCTCTAACTAGCTGTACTAGTAATTTTTGACTTTTTGTTACAAAACAGACCTCTTCCTTGTTTAGGATTTCTCTGCATTTCCTACTCCCACACACAGATCGGTGATATGTGGCCATTCAATTTTTAAACTGGCCAATTTTTCATTTTGAATTTAATAACGCCAAAGAGCCAAGGATTCCGACCCCCTGCACGACGATACTAAAGTCTACTCTACACTACATTAACATCTCGTATAGGTTACATCCTTTATTTTAGACTTGTAGTCTGCCTGTCTGTCTTTATATGTCGCAAAAGACCATATAAATAACCGTAGAAGAAAAATAGATAATCTTCGATTTTCACCTGCTGGACATCAAATATTTATTTGCTTCATCCCGTGTAGGAACCCTTCGAATTTTGTAAAACTGAAAAGTTTTCTTCTGTCGCCCGGTGCTTGAACATTCCTTGTTTAATTTTATTTTTTCCTACTCAACAGCAACTCTTTTTTAGTATTGTTGCAGCCTGTCTACAATCATTAAAATCATGTTTCTTGTAGCTTTTGGATTGTCTTTTAGTTTACCTCCAAGCAGGTTACCGAAGTGAAAAACAAAACAAAGTTATTGTCTCCCTTGGTTTGACAAGGAAAATAATTTTTAACGTAAAATTTAGTACCCGTAAATTAAAAATCAAACAAGTTTTTGTGGCTAAGCGGGTAAGAATAAGGGTTTTTTGATGCTCTCGTATTTTTCCATGGGTATCTCGAAGGCTTTACCTCACGGGGGTCCAAGATGTAATGGACACCTAATAAGTGTTGACAGTTAACTGTTTCGTCCTTATGGGACTCTTCAGAACACTGCTTGGTCAATGTGATACCCTTGCTAAATCAAGTATACGGTTTTGACCAGTATGTTAATAAAAAAAAATTATTGTAAAGTGGATGGGATAATCTGGCGATTCCCTGAATGGATTCGGTGGCCTGGTCAGTCGGAACATCACCATATATGTAGTGTCTACTTGGAGCTAGCAGCTGGTGCGGGCACATTATGGCTTTCTGTACCCCGTTGAAAATATCAAAAAGTTTATGATCCCGCAGTTATCTAAAGTAACCTGTAATAGCATTAGGTGGTAATTTGAAGTCTACAGTGTTCTAGTCGAACACAGTAGGTACGTCGAGCACCAATGGGCCCAGAATGGGTGGCCTAGTTGCCAGGTTAGATCCTTTAAGGGTGCTAACCGCCACTACCATACTATCATACAATCAAACAAGCCCGACTTAAGGTGCCTCTAAATTGACAAATGCAATCGCAAGATCAATAAAGTATACATTATTTAAAAGCAAATTGTGTCATATGAACCTATAATATGAAAACTCATTTTTACCTTCCTAGCCCGAACAGCAATGGCTAAAGAAGGTATTATTTTCGACAAAACAATTTTTTGAAATAATGCCGAAAATGTTTTATTTGGGTGTATTTTGACCTATTTTAGCAATATCGTCGTGATGTCTGTCTGTGTGTTATGTGTGTGTGTGTCTGTCCGTAACACGATACCTCCTAAGCCGCAGAACCGATTTTCGTAAAATTTTCAGGTAAAATAGTGTTCGACACTCTAACGAGCTGATTAGATTTTGGTCAAAATTCATTAGTGCTAATGACGACAGTTTTTTGACAATTAAAAAATAAAAAAATTGTTAACTTTTTAACGGGGCATTGTCAATCAATATGCGGTTTCTGCAGTACATTAAACTGCAATTTGCTCAATAATTTGTATCATAACCAAAAACTTCGTGGGAGCTTTAGTTTCTAACATATTTACAAGGCTGATATATCTTGGCTTTACTTGAGGTGTGCTAACAGGCTACCTAGGAAAGTATCAGATCTGTAATGGATCCATTTAGTTTGAGTCTTTTTGTGCAATCAAAAAAAACATCCCAATCTTTAAATGACCCTGGTTTAGGTACGGTAATTTTTATCAAGATACATGGGGATGGCACAATTCGCCTCGGTCGATTCGCCGCAGCCGATTTGGCGCGACCGATTTGCCGCGGTCGATTCAACGCGGGGCAAGTTTGCCGTAATCCGATTTGCCATGGGGATAATTGACGGCCAATCTCGATTTGTGGAATATTTTGATTTTCGTTATCATTACCAAAATCTACCAACCTACAAAATTGCACACGTTCCGAATTTTTTTCCGGATCCGGATATACATAATTATATCACAAAACTATCTGAATAATACATGACACAGCTTAACAGTTGACCATTGACATATGAAGTAGATATGTCTATACAGTTGACTCGAATCCGCTTTGACATTATTTATAGCAAGCGCGTGCACTGAGAAGCAGCATCGATTCACAGCGGTCGCGCTGGACGGTCGATAGTAAATTCGACTTATTGCTGTCTATGTTCGCCGTAACTTAAACGGCATGGTGTAAAATGGGTATATCGTTAACACTTAAGGGTTCTTGTCTCAGCAATGGTACTACCAATGTAACTATTATTATTATTATTTTCTTTTATAGGTTAAACATTTGTCTGTATTTGAGATCTGTCCACATTTTTAAAAAAATACATTCTTTCTTAATTACAGGCCAATAATTTTTTTTTGTTTTATTAAAATCCAAACAGTGGCGATATTTTTGGCCGATCACTCAAAAAATACTAGTCTGACAAAAAACACAAACCAAAGCAAAACAATTTTGTAGAAAATATAGCCTTCAATTTTGCTTTCTTGTTAATATGGCGGGACTGGCGGCAGGTCCCAAATTGTGCTGAATTTCTGGGTAAGGCCCGGATTTTTATCCCCTGACGAATAGACCATCAGTAATAAAATTCCTGTCATAACAATTTTGACACACACTTTAGAGCACTGACTGCGGTAAGAGACTACTTACGTTATCCAAATGAGTGCAGTAAAGTGTACTTTATCACACGCGAGTAGGAAAATTCTTAAATGAGTTAAAACTGGACAGTACTTCTGGAATAGTCCTCTACTAGGGTTGGCTAACCGAACCAAACCGAACCTTTGCTTATGGATCGAGACCACCAGGTTTGAGGTTTTACTCACAGGTGTTAATTCTTACCCTTGATTACCTAAAAACTCTTCAAACAATTTTATAATTTTCTTTTATATTACCATTATAAAAATAAACATAAATATATTTTGAGTTCAAATAAAAATTCTTTCTAAATTGCATAATAGTTCCAACCGTTTTAAACATGTAGTAAGCAATGTCGTAAAAGAAAACGGCTCCTATACTTACTCTTGCACTCTTACTTACAAGGGTTGTAAGAAACGAGTGTAAAACTGGCTTAAGCCTCTAAACTCGTTGCTCTATGGCGGTCACGAGCTCTATAATATTAGAGAAACGAAATTGATTCCCGGACCACTAAACTCTACGCAGGAAAAATACATTTGTGAATTTACATAACAGTTCATGGATTTTTTGTGGCCATGTAAAAACACACAATGTTTGTACGTTTACAACCTTTGCGAATTTTTTATTCCAATTTCACAAAACAAAAATTAAATTAATTACATATTTTGTGTGCAATTACTTGACATTATCACAATATATTTTCAACTGCAGGTAAAATAACAGTACCTAATTTAATGTATCTTCACAAACCCTAAACTATTATACACTTATCTTAAGCAAGTATAAAAGGCAACTTCATTGGGGTATAGTCAACCACGGACACCGGTGTTTCGGAAAAAGGCATTTCCATCCTCAGCGTGGCTTGCCTGACACAAAGTAGAACAAACTGTCTACAAGGTACAAGGTAAATCAAAAAGAATGGAAAAATAGTTGAACCCTATTTTTCATTCTACGAGTGAACGACAGCGAACCAAGGAAACTAAGTCCATGGTAGGACGAAAACGTCCACCGGTCTATAAGGTAGAAAGACTTATCGTCACAGTTCAACCAGACCATGCTATCACCGTCTCCACGGTATCGGTTCCGGAACCGAAAACAATGAGTTAAGCAAATATAAAAGGCAACTTCATAGGGGTATAGTCAACCACGGACACCGGTGTTTCGGAAAAAGGCATTTCCATCCTCAGCGTGGCTTGCCTGACACAAAGTAGAACAAACTGTCTACAAGATTTTTCGTCCCGCCATGGACTTAGTTTTCTTGGTTCGCTGTCGTTCACTCGTAGAATGAAAAATAGGGTTCACCTATTTTTCCATTCTTTTTGATTTACACTTATCTTAGTTGAGCGACTATCGTCAAAAACCGTGGTATAGATGTGAAATATTTTTTAAAACTATCTTTAATCGATTGTCATTGTCATCGCGTGTAAGTTTTAGGCTACCCTTGATCGATTAGTGATGGATCATTAAATTTTAAGTCGCTGAATGTTTGCCTCCAATTTGACCACAATGGCCTGTGTGACGTCATAAATCCAAGATGACTGTTTTTTTTATATTTTTGCACTTATTAATTTAACTTTACATGTTAAAAACTAACAAACATATAAAAAAAATTGGCTAAAAAAATGTTACTATATTTTTATTATTTAAAAAATTTTTATATCTTTGTTATCTTATCAGACATAAAGCTAATTTCTTCAGTATATTAATCGCTGTTCTCTTGCAAACAAAAACCTTGTTTAGTTTTTCTGTAAAACTAATTTAGCAAAACGAATTAGACAAAGTTTGTAAAAAAGATTGAAAATGTCGCCATTTTGAATATATGATGTTATATAGGCCCTCATACTCAAACTTGAGGCAAACATCTGTCAACTTAACATTAGCTGATCCATCACCAAATGATCAAGGGTAGTTTTAAACTTTTTTGCTCAATCTTAATTTTTTTTTTTAATTTTTTATATTTTAAAAAATAACAATATATTTTATCGCTGTTCTTGAGATATAAAGCTTAGAAAAACATAAACAAATCACAACCTATACAATTTTTCTGTAAAAGTTGCTACATTTTAGCCATTAAAAAAAAATATCTTCTCGGCTAACGGATATATTATATCATAACAAAAACATTTCATGTAAAAAAAAAGCCAAGCAAGCGAAAATGATATTCCGTAAAAATAATTTATTATTATTTTTTTATATAGTCGGTTTAGAACGTTTTTCTATGTTGTCCGACGCCTATTCTCCACCTCCTTCGATCCTGACAATCAACTTCTGTTAGATTTTTTTGACTCATTGATTTTTGGATTGACTGTTGCTATTCTAGTTTAGGACCCGTCTTTTTCTGCGCCCTATTGGTTGCCATTCTAGGACCTGCTTTGGTAATCTTTCGTCGTTCATCCGCTGTACATGGCCGTACCATATCAGTTGTCTTTTAGTGATGTCATCCGTTATGCTTCCTTCGATTCCCATTCTTTCTTTTATGATCTCATTTCTTATGTGATCCGTTCTAGATATTCTCATTGATCTTCTTATTGCATCCATTTCGACACTTTCCATTTTTGTTTTGTATTTTTCTGTTACGCGTCCAAGTTTCTATTCCATACAACAGCGTGCTTTGCACCATTGTTTCATATATGTTAAATTTTACATTCTTTTTATCTCTCTGCTCCAAAAAATACTGTTAAGACATCCAATAACCTTTTTTGCTTTTACTATTCTTTTTTCCAGTTCTTTACAGTCTGTTCCTGTCTTATCAAATGTGACACCCAAGTATACATACTCATTGCATGAAGATATTACTTGTCCATTGTCTAGTTCTAACTCACTGGATTCGTTTCCAATACATAAGTACTGTGTCTTGTCCACGTTTACTGTTAATCCCGACTTTTGGTATTCTTCCATTAACTTTCTCATCATATACTCCATGTCTTCTTTATCATTAGCTACAATTACTTGGTCGTCAGCAAACTGTCGTGTGTATATGGTAAATCGGTCGTTAAGTTGTATAACCATGCCGTGCACATTCCGTTTCCAGTTTTTTAGAGCTACTGCGATAAATATTTTAAAAAGAGTTGGAGAGATACAAAATCCCTGTCTTAAGCCTTTTGTTACCAGGAATTCTTTTGAAAGTCGATTTCCAATTTTAATTTTAGATTTTGACCCTTTGTATAGTTCTTTTATCGCTTTTATGTATGTATGACTCATATTAGTCTGCTCTAATACTGTCCATAGTTTTCCTACAGCATTTCAGCATATATTCCTACAGGTCCGCTAGCTTTTCCGGATTTAAGCTTTTTAATACTATTTTTTATCATTTCTTTTTCGATGATTACTTCCTCTCCATGTACTTCTATGTCTCTCCTCGGAGAGGCTGCCAGATATTCGGGTCTCGTTTCCTGCAGCAGTCCCTTGTAGTGTTCTGTCCATTGTTCTGGTTTGATGATCTGGATGTTTACTTTAACTTTTGTAGGGTTTTTTACTGTAGAAATGAATTTCCATACTTTAGAACTCTGCCTACTTCCTACGTGTGTATTTATATCGTGGCATTTGCGCTCGAACATTTCATTTTTTTCTGTGCGTATCGAATTTCTTAGCTGTCTTCTGGTTTCCCTGTCGATTTCTAGGTATCTTTGTTTTTTAGTACTGAGCCATTTCAAGTATGTGCGTTTTTTCTCTTTGACAATTTCCTGTATTTTTTCCGTCCACCACATCTTTCTGCTATTTCTATTATCTTGGTATCCAACAGCTTCGATGCTTGCTTCCTTCAAGCTTTTTATTATGTTTGTATATATCTCTTCAAACAAACAAGTGTTCTGTGTTTCAAAAAATTTTATTTGCAGGACCTTAGTATGTATTCTTACATCAAGTACCTATGTATGTGGTTTGACTGGATTAACCCTCTCAAGATCAGAGCCTGGATACGCCATTGCGTGGAGAGGAAACATGAGCCCCCTAGGGGTAAATTAATGATCTGGGCCCCCCTCCACCCTACCAATTTCCAAATGTAATACTAATATATTTAATACCCTGCGTCATTTTTTAAAATGTAAAATGGGTCAAAAATTAGTAGATTAGGCCCCCTGTGGGTATTTACGTTTTTTATACTTTGTGATTAATACATTTGTGTAAAGTGGTAAAAATCACAGTGTACCGTGGTGTACTGTACATTATAGGTATACACAGCCCCCTATAAATATAATTTTCTTAAAAACTAAGATTAGTTAATTACGAACCAATTTATTTACATTTTTTTTTATTATGGAGGCTATTGTTCCAACTCGAATACTAAAGACTACTAACCCTACATGAATGAACCTCTTGCAACCTGAATATGTATAAAAAACTGTTAGCATAACAAATTTTAAAGAAATTTCTTTAAAGGTATAATTGCAAGCAGCATATTAAGCACACAGACAGACACATATTATAGGTAGGCGTATGAACTCTTTGTTTGAAACTCGTAGACAATGATTCTGTAGAAATAAAATTTCGCACTTCCATTGTCTTTATTTATTTTAAAACACGTTTCGGTTAGTAAGTATTTCTAACCGTTATCAAGTTTAAACTTAAACAATCTAGTCCCTAGGCTACTACTTATACTACTTGGTGTGCAGTCAGGTGTGACGACCCGCCCCCTTTTTAATCCTAAGGTGCCTGTTTTCCTTAAGGAGTGGTTTTCATATGTTTGGTATGTCCGTGCTTGGTTGACAGAAAACTTCTTTATTCTGCATTATAAACGCAGCTCCAATAAACTGTCGTTTTCGCCAATGCGACTCCTTATGTAAAACTTTAGCTTCTGACCACTGAATCCTGTGATAATTTGACCATGCATGATCTGCTAAACCGGATTTTTCAATATCCCCTAGTTGGGTACTTTTTAGATGTTCATTTACTCTAACCTGAAGAGGGCGTTTCGTTTCACCTACATATGATTTACCACACTCACACGGGATTTGGTAAATACATTCCTTCCCTTAAGGAAAACAGGCGTCTTAGGATTAAAAAGGGGCAGGCCGTCACACCTGACTGCACACCAAGTAGTATAACCATATTGACTAGATTGTTTAAGTTTACACTTGATAACGGTTAGAGATACTTACTAACCGAAACGTCGTGTTTTAAAATAAATAAAGACAATGGAAGTCCGAAATTTTATTTCTAGGCGTATGTAGTTGTATAGATATATCTAATGTCGGGCGCGTTTCTATGACCGTTCGGCGATATTACGCGCTGTGAGAAGCCAGCGTGGAAAAGGCGCAGTTCGAGCTAGCTTGTGAAGGCGCGAGCGGGAGCGGCTTGCGATATCCCGCACGTTAGAAGCCAACCTTCGACGTCCCAATTTTTTTTTGATAAAAATTATATACTTTTTCTTATTACTTTCCTAGCCCGCACAGCAATGGCTAGAGAAGGTATTGTTTTCGACGAAAACTTTTTCTTTTAGATAACGCCAAAAATGTGTTATTTGGGTGTATTTTGACCCACCCTAGCAGTATAGTCGTGATGTCTGTCCGTAATACGATAGCTCCTAAACCGCCCAACCGATTTTCATGAAATTTTTAGGTAAAATAGTATTTGATACTGTAACGAGCTGATTAGATTTTGGTCGAAAATCGTCAATGCTAATGGCAGTTTTTTGACTGTTAAAAAGTTTTAAAAATGCTAACTTTTTAACGGATCGTCACGTCAGTACGCGGTTTTCATAAAATATTGGGGCGCAAATTTTTTTCAAAAATTTGTATAACCAAAAACTTGGTAGGAGCTTTCGTTTCAGACATATTTATAAAAAACTATTGTTAAGGTTCATATAGCATGGAGTTTACTTGGAGTGTGGCCATGGGTTAGGAAGGTATCAGATCCGTCATGGACCCATTTATTTTTTTTTGCGCAAGGTAATTTAAACACTCTGTACTTACCAGGTACCTATTCACTTACCTATTAGTACGTTTGGCAACAGATTGGTCCCGTACTACCTATTTTTTGAACAGTCCCAAAACAGTGTGTAGATGAGAATCCTCATTCTCATGGTGAAATTCGAAAAAAAAACTGTTACTCCACATTAGTTTAAAAATGTCGGACGACTTGCCATTAGTCGCCATATTTGGACCGGACTTTTTTTTATATTTATTTATTCCTAAGGGTTGTGTCGATATAATGGCATTGTAACAACAAAAAAAGATGACCCATATCGCAACGTATTTATGAACAATTTATATAAATATTAAAAACTACTGCATTTACGGGAAAAATGAGTTAAACCTTCAACCAAAATGTAGACTTGTAGGACATAGCACTTAGCACCCTTTAGTAAATACTGGTGCTAAAGTTTTATTTTTGATTGTCTTCGATGCATTCTAGGTTTTTATTTTCTCCAATACTTTTGTCCTTATTTGTTTTTCTTAAAGGGAATAATATTTTTGCTTTTACCAGATGGTGGTCAGATCCACAGGTAACACCACGAATTGCTCGCACATCATACCACTTTAATTGCGAGTGTTGTCCACCTATAGCATAATCAATGATTGATTTAAGATTTCTTGTTGGCTAAATCCACGTATATCGTTGTTTAAAAAAACCATTATTTATTTTTAGGTTGTGGGTTTCACACAGTTGCATCAGTCTCAAGCCATTATCATTTGTTACTTCTTCTCCAAATGGTCCTATCACTTTGCTCTGGGTTTGCCTACCAGTTCGGCTATTAAAATCGCCAAGCATAATTATTTATCTGGTATTACCGATTTTGGTGATAGTCTCATCAAGTTGGTCAAAGAACAGTTGTTTTGTAGCTACTTTTTCGTCATCTGATGGTGCGTAGACTGCTATTATGCTTATATTATGACCAAGCATCTTCATGTTCACTCGAAGTATGTTTTCACTAATGGAATCGTAGTCGGTAATCTTATTTTTTAGGTTTTTCTTTATTAACAAGGAAACCCCTCTAACTCCAGTGAATATATGGCCGAAATTGCCGACACTATTCGTACCTGTTCCTTTCTTTTTTGTCTCTGTAAGTGCAATAATATCGATCTTACAATTCTTTGTCCTTGCTTTTTTCGTCTTTGAGAATTTCCATCTATTGCTCCGAGGCTTTGTTTAGGCTTTTTGATCTAATGCCTCAACCCCCTACTTGGAGGGCCAGGATTTTTAATCAAGGTTTTTCTTCTCTAGCCTTTGACGAGCCAACGCCATACTGCAAGGCAACTTTTATACTATCCCTAAAAGAAAGGGTTGCCACCTACGCAATGATCACCGTGCCGAGGTCCATTCTCTCCGCCTTTAATATCGATGTGGTCTTCTCCCGTAACCCTGGGAAAGGGACCCTAGACAGGTGCTAACTCTCCGGGTCGGAGAGTACCTGGAATCTACGGAGGGCAGGGGTCGATTCATTTCCCCTGATAGACATCTGACGAGGTCTACCCGTACCCCCTAAAAGAATTTAGATAAAAGTAAAGCGAAGTTCTCCAATACAAATTTTAAAATGAAAGGTTCTTACAAGTTTGGAAATGTTTTGTTTAAACTTTGCTATTACAGCCAAACTTCATTATGTTCAATTTAGCACCGTGCCGAAGGGTCATTTGCAGCCGTCATAGCCAAGCTTAGAAAAACATTTTCAAACTAGTAAGAACCTTTCATTTTAAAATTGGTATTGGAGAACTTGGCTTTACTTTTATCTCAATTCTTTTTACGAAATATCATTTTCACGTGCTTGTCTTTTTTTACATGAAATGTTTTTATTATGATTTCAGTCCTTTTTTTAAAGGATTTTGATAATATTTAAGTTTTAAAGTAGTAAAATATGCGGAATATTGGTTAAAACTTTTGCAATGCCTTATTTAAAATTTAGAGGTTTTTTCCCATGGTTTTATCATAGTTCCTATCAGCCTTCCAAAACTTAGCTCTCTAGCGTTTCTGGAAGTGGGCAATGTTATTTTTACATAACTGTACATTTATAGGGGAGGGAAGTTAATTAAAATTTTGATATTTTTAAATTGTTTTATCATAGTTCCTATCGGCCTTTAAAAGCTCAGCTCTCTAGCGTTTCTGAAAGTGGGCAATTTTATATACATAACTTTACATTTATAGAGGAGCAAAGTAAATTAAAATATTGGAGCTTTAAAATTTTTTCTTATAGTCAAAATTTCTATCAGTCTGCAAAATTTCAGCTTTGAAGCATGTCTGGAAGTACAGTAGAATTTTGATAATCTATACATGAGTGAGTGGCAACTTCGACGTTTTTTGAAATTTCGAAGCTACTTTACTACTTTTTGAAAGTCCATGAAACTTGGAGGGGTTGTTAACTCTATGAAGATCTACGACTGAGCAAAGTTGAAGTTTCGTAGCTAATTCTGAAGTAGATTTTTAGATTGGTCAGCAGTTGCGTGAACTTGGCCGGGCACTGCCGTGCCGTTGTAATGTTTGACCATTTGACACAAAAAAGTTTTTTTGGGGATACATCGGAAATGTTTCATTGACCCTCTAAAAAAAATCTCTTATGTTTGAAATGGAAATACAATGAACATGGTCCTGTATACTGCATAGCATTACAAAATCCGCTTTTTTTGGCTATTTAAAATGGGCTATAGAGGTTGCAGCGAAGGGCACATCAAATACATAGCAGTATCTTCTTTAGTTAACGATACACAAGCCGATTTTTTATATTTTTTTCATGTATGATAAACGATTTTCCTCATATCTGGTTTTGATGAATGACGTCTTTGATATTATCCGGTTATTAATAATTCCGTTTTTGGCATTGGAAGTGTTTAGGTTGAACCATTTTTTTTCTCTATGATCTTTCTATGATTTTTCTTTTGTCCTGAGTAATTGTAGTAGGGTTGCCAACCCGTCCTGATTTCTCAGGACTGTCCTGATTTTTAGCAAAATGACAATAGCCTTACAACCCCCTTACCAGGACAGCATAGAAAAATAAAATGCTTCTCAAATCTGTAAAGTTTTCAATGAAATCTGATTTCAAAAGAAAAAGTGTAACATGATTTGTTCATATAATTATACATTTCTTAGTGCGTTAATTTATTCTAAAATATTAAACGTTTTCATATTTTCCAATATTGCCACCCCCAACGGAGTTAAATACTTTGATTTTTCAAAATACATACTGTTTGTTTACCGATGATGTCAACAAAAAGTTGTAAAAACATTATTTTTAGCATTGTTTAAGAGCTTTCCAACGATGTATTACAAAATCAATTTATGCTACATGTAACGCAAATATTTCAATTTTTTTTAAACATACCTATAATGATAATGTAATTAGGGTGGTGAAAAGTAAATATAATTGAATGTACGCTTTTTTGTGCCTAAGTCTATGGACAAGCATCGTAATAATTGATAACTGGGAACCATTTTATGGTATTTGTCAATAAATCCATGAACTATATTGTTATAATTTTTATTAGATAGGTAGTTATTAGCTTATTAGTAAATAAGCACCTACTAAATATGTGTACTGTCTTAGCAACACAAAGAAGTTTTTTTAAACTTGATAATTGAAAAAAAGATATTTTATTTATTGATAACAATTTGTGGATGTCCTGATTTTGGATCAAATGTCCTGACAATTTAAAACAAATGTCCTGACCAACCTAAATTCAAAGTTGGCAACCCTAAACTGTAGGGACCCATATCTGCACCTTGGTACTAAAAACTTGTTATTATCTGTTAGCTCTAAATATTCTATTAAAAACATTGAATATTTAGTATTTGTGGGCAAGGAGTCAAGCTGACTGGAAATTAGACGTCCAAATGGCAGTTTAGTTCAGTGTTTCCGTTGACTGCCTCTCTCCTGATAAAACTTTGTGATTGCCTCGGCTGCGATGGATATTACAATGGATAGGGATAATGGATAATGGAAGGAAGGAACACGCCTCAAATTTTCAATCAAATTAAAGATCCAGAAGTCAATTTAACGTGCCGTAGACATTTCTAGTTTTTGCACGATATAAGGTCAAGCGTAGAGCCTTCGGTTTCTTTCAATTAATTGGTTTGGTTTGGTTTGTATATTTGTATTTGTGCTGCCATGTTACGAAAAAAATCCAAATTTTGATAACATGTATTAGTGTCCTTAGGAAAACCAAATTAACAAATTTTAATTTTTAATGTCGCCTCCCGTATTTTACAGCATACTTAAAAAGTAAAAAAAAAAGAAGAAAATCAGTTGTGGCCTTATTTTTTTTTATTTCTATTGTATTAAATCTTATGTTAAAACAAATTTGACGGAAGAAATCTTTAATATTGGTTGGATAATCCTATACAGAAAAAAAAATTAACCTCACTTTTTTGATATGGCAAAAATAGTTTTAAAAAAATAGTAAATTTTATGATTTTCTCGATATTTAATTATTTACACCGGTGCGGAATATGGTCCATCAAAAAAAAGTCTATACGCACATTAAAGCTCAGTGGCTTGACTATCATACAAGGCAAAAGAAAAATTTCTAGGTCTATTGCTTTCAGAAAACTAAATTTTTTAAAATTGGAAAAACCGCAACAACCTCAGAATTGGCAACATTTGACTAAAAAAATTGTCATGTCTATCTGTCTATTAAAACTTCGCTTGTTGGTTGTTTTACTTGATAATGTATCGTCTAAATAAAAGTAAGATAAAAAATCTGGGTCTGTCATTTTAACATCAACTTTTAAGCTATTTGGTTAAAGCATGTAAAAAATCAAATTTTTTTATTGAGTCGCAAAAGGAAAAAAATTATGTATAAAAATCATCGTTAGGGGATCTTATTTATAGCCACATACTGTTTTGCGTGAGATCCTAGTTTGTGGGTTCAAGTCCCATCTTCGTACACTGTCGGAAATTTTTTTTTAGTTTTAAGAATACATTTTTGGTGAGACACGGACATTAATTAGTTTGTTTCTTTGGTAAATGAAATGGTTCAGGTTTAACAGAGGCGTACGCAGGAGGGAGGGGGGTTGGAGGCCTAATCTTTCCAAAACCATTAAATACCTTCTCCTAAAGATTGAATTTTTCTGAAAGAAGAAATAAATGGTTTTCAAGGACTTTGCTTTTACTCAAGCCCCCTCTCCCAACCCCCTTGGAAAATTTCTGCATACGCCACTGGGCATTAAAAGAACTAAGTACAAAACTAACGCATGGTAATTCTTTCACTCCTCTGGATGATTTAACTATAGATGCTAAATTTACTTCAAGCTCAGAAAAAAAATTTGTTCGGTTTCTGAAATTATAGAACTCAACTTCTTTTCCGATTTTTTAAATATGACAGTAGGTAACTACTAAAAAAGTAAATAAGCTTTAAAAAAATTTGTGTAGTGACCTTATGAAGAGAGTTTAGATCATAATTTATTGAACAGTGCTCATATAAATAAACTTTACCTTCTGATAAACCTTACTTTGCAGGGGCGGATCTAGAAACTTTATTTTGGAGGAAAATATCATAATAAATATTTCACAAAACTATTTTGCATAGTGACCAGGAGGTGTATTCTATGTGTCAAAACTGAGTAAAGTTTCAGATTTGGGGGAGGCATCCCCCCCCCGTAAATCCACGCCTGTAATTTGTGATGCAATTTAACATCACTAAAAATATTAAAATAACAAAAAAATGTGTAGTGACCTTAAGGATTACAGACCCAGATTTTTTATTCTTGTTTTTAAAAGTATATGATACAGTGAAAAATTTACCCTACTTGATTACCACCAGCACCCCGATAGACAGGGTCATTTTTGATGCTGAAGTTGAGGGATTTCCCAGACATTCTTAACTTCTTCCTGGAACTCCAAGGAAATGGCTACTTTATAAATATGTTTTATACAAGGAAGATATAGTCCTTGAGTATAGCTTTCCAACACTATATCAAAAATTTAAGAAAACATTACATTTATACCCCAAAAAAATATGAAAACTTCGAAAATTTCTGCGTTTTTTGGATATTCTCTAAATTGCTCTAATTAAGCCAGTATAAAAGATTTTGCTAAACATCACATTTTTTTGAAAACTACTTTTATGCATGTTTTCAAAATTATAGGTTAATTTTTTTTAGGTGCTGTTTACTATGAGCATAATTTTTTTCTTTAAACTCCCATTTTGCCCGTTTTTAGATTTTTCGAATGCGTGTACAACAGACTAATTGGATTAAAAAATCTAAAATTGTGCAAAAGTGGTTGAGCATAAGCTGCTTCATTTAGTAAGCATAATTAAAGAAAAAAATTAAATGTCACGGCAACACTTTTTTTGTAAATTGGATGACTTGGTGTGGAATTGCTCTATAGTATACACGCGCAGGGGCGGATCTAGGAACTTTACTTGGGAGGGGGGGGAATATCATGATAAATATTGCATAAAACTATTTTGCATAGTAACCAGAAGGTGCATTCTATGTGTCTAACTATAGTTTGAGATTTGGGAGGAGGGGAGGGGAATTTCCTCTTTTTCTCCTCCCGTAGATCCGCGCCTGATATCCAGTTATTACTGTCGTAAAATTCTTGTAAAATTATAGCCATACTTATTTTTCTACTAGGTGATCCACATTTTATTTTGGCCACCCTGTTTACAACAAACCACTTAAGAGTTTAATATTTTAAATATGACACCCCCTATAATTTTATACTTTTAAAATCGGCGAAAAAATTAGCTTTTTAAAAATACCACAATAACAAAAAATCATTTATCTTTTATAATTTTTTTTTTATTAAAAAAAAATATATTTTTGTATTTTTTTTTAATTTTAGTTAGAGACGTAGAAAAATATCGCTTAAATTATTAAAACGCCCTTATAAGTACTACAAACAATAATAACCGAGTTACAGCGAACAGGGATATTGCAATTATTAAAACTCACCCTGTACAGGGTATCTCGGCATGTTCTATGTTTAGATTTTTCATGAGAAAGGGTAATTCCATTTAATATCCACCAATGAGTGCCCCTCATAGTCTTAGATTTTAATATTTCTTTTACAGTGGATAGGCAGACTCCTAAAAAACTTAAAAACACTCAAACTTTTTTTTTTATCCCCACCCCTCTTTTTTAGTGTCCATTTAAAATTTTCCAAAATAAGTTCTAATTAAAAAAATTTTTAGTTCATACACGAATTAAGCCACCGACATTAAACAAACTGCAAATTGTAAAGAAGGCTTTGTTCGTTGAAACGTTTTTGAACATAATAAGTTATTGCTGTACTAAACAGGCTTTCTGCAGATTTAAAAAAAAAATTACTTTTAATTTTTTTTTTGTATTTTATAAATTTATATCTGCTTATTTTAACTTGCAAGCAAAAAAATCTTCATTATGGTTTGTAGCCAAACACCTTTTCCAATATAAAATTAGTATAATTTTGTTTTTAAATATGGCTTAGTCTATAAACAAAAAAACATTTAACTTGTTGTTTTCGAAAAATTGCTTTTTTAGCTACATTTAGGAGTGAAAAAGGCCATGTTTAAGTCAGTCGATTTAAACAAAATAATGCTGGTTATCACGAGAAGTATTGGCCTTCAATAATCATAATTAAAATGTTTCTGTAATTTGCTTGTGATTGCCCTGTTCGCCTATAACCAAATCTATATAAAATCTATTCTTTCAAATGGGTAGCTACGATTTTGAAAAAAAAAAGGTGGTTAGACTCAAATGGAAATCAGAAACCTGCACCCCTTTTGTCTTGGGCTGGATACGCCTTTGTCGCAGGTTTTTCGTACCTTCGAAACCAGAAGATGTTAAACGGTTTTAGTTCAAAGCTTTCTTCCACTAGTACTAGTAAGAAAAAAAAATAATACCTACGAGATAATAAATTCGCATATAAGTTATTTTCTAATTAAGCTCTCGCAAGTTTGGAGGTTTTGGCTTGACGGCAAACTACAGGAATGAGAACATGCTCACTCTCTATTGTCTTCTTGTGTTGTATGTTTATTGTAAACTATTCTCAAGAACGAGAGAGATAAAACTTACAACGAGACAGAGAAAGAGAGATCAGTTTAATTTTTGTCGTTTGGTTTAGGAACTATACAGTACGCATTCAGACTACAAAGAAAAAAAAATTGAAATTTTTGTTCATGTTTTATAGATGCAATTTTCGAAAGCATGTTCCTATAAAAAGTAATCAAAAACCCTTTCGTTTTATTGCCGAATAGTCTCCAGCTCTGAATAGTAAACAGGACGGATGTAAATTGGACAGCCAGTTGGGTCATCAATTACTAAATTAAAATGGTTTTATAGATCATAGATAGTTTATAAGAAAAAAACGTTTTTTGTTTCATACATTTTTAAAATGACTTGTAAGGTACGGATTACCCCGTTTTCAGGGGCGGGCTCTTTAAGACCGCAAGGTCACGCCCCCCCCCCCGAAGATACAAAAATATAAAATCCTAATAAGAAATAGTTTTTAATAAATGTTTTGCGTATTCCTTAATTTTTGCTGTTGCTTCGACGCATACCATGAATAAAGTTCGTCTCCGACTGCCTACACGATTAAGTACGAATCCATACTTGCTAGTAGCTCGGATTTCTCGGGCCGCAAGCCAGATTGCGGCCGGCGTTAACATGGAAACAGGGCAGGGAGATTTTAAATAAAAAAAAATTATTTCCAACTTTTAGGTTTAATTCTTATTCAGCCTTATAAAAAGCACTATGCATATACAATTCATTTAGCTTACCCAAAAAGTACATGATTTTCTACGGATGCGAACAGTGTTACCTTCCATTGAGTGAAGGTGGCGGAGGAGAGAGGGAGGAGGGAACTAGTAAAATGGTGTCAAAAAATTTTTTAAAGCGTGTGCCGAAAGAATTTTTGAAATCGCTCTAAATTTGTGAAAGGTATTGCTACAACTATTACTAATAAGGAGGTTGGGAAGAAGAGAGATAGAGGAAGGGGGAAACTAGTAAAATGATGTTGGAAAAAAAGTCTTAAAGCGTGTGCCAAAAGAATGTTTAAAATCGCTCTATATTTGTGAAAGGGATAGCTACAACTAGTGGTGTAAAATTTCCAGAAATACATTTTCGGAAATATTTCCGAAAATATTTCCTGAAACATTGGATATATATGGAAATATATGGAATATTAAAAAAAATAAGAAAAAAGGGAATATTTATTTATACAAATCATAACAAAACACCGGAAAACGCAGAAGGCTTATACATGAACACAAATCAGGAGTTATTCTTCAAATAAATAAACAGAAATAAGGTTAAATTTGTACAACAGTAATCTCATTCTTGACACACTAGACTATTTACTAGTCGAGCAAGAGGCATATCTTCATCGCTGTCATCAGCATTACACTCAATCGTCGTCTTGCCAGTCTACTTCCTTAAAATCTTCAACAGTATCGAAAATAAAAATTGATCTATAGTAAGTTTCATATAGCTTATAGGGTTACAAAATATGAAAGATATTTCCAATTTGCCCAATATTTCCAATATTCCCAAAACCCGTTCGGAAATTTCCAATATTTCCATTTCCACATTTTCTTTGGAAATATTTCCATTTACATCACTAGCTACAACTATTACTAATAAGAAGAGAGGGAGGGGAAACTAGTAAAATATTATTGGAAAAAAGTCTTCAATCGTGTGCAGAAAGAACTTTTGAAACCGCTTTATATTTGAGAAAGTTATAGCTATAACTATTACTATTAAGGATGGCGGGGAGGAGAGTGGAAGAGGTGGAGGGGGGGGCTAGTGAAATGGTGTTGGAAAAAAATCTGAAAGCGTATGCAGTAAGAATTTTTGATATTGCTCTATATTTGATAAAATTATGCGAATATGGTTTTTGAATAGGGTAAGGGGAATGAAAGCAGGGGATGGGTAGGAGCAGGAAGGACCACAAAGTAACTATAAGCCAATTAGAGGACACTTGCAATGGGTAATCAAAGGAAATTCAATAAAATCGCCTGAAATTTAGATAATTTGTATGCCTTAAAGCCTACATCATGTGACAAAATGGCGTCTGAAGACCGCCATGTAGATTCCTGTTTAAAAAAATATAGCCCATAGCACCTTCGGGATCAGTAGCAATTCAACGACATCTTTCTTGTCAAAATCGGTTCAGCCGTTTAGCCTCTAGCGTGACACAAACATATTTACTTACATACATACAACAGTTGAAAAACATAACCTTTCCATTCGCCGTGCTGCAGTTGGGTAAAAACAATTTTTCTGATTTTGAGATAAAAAAAATTTAGGAGTAGTCATTTGATCTTGCTTTTTACTGTTCTTGGCGTCCACACGAAAACCACCTTGCAGAAAAGCATCCAGCGATCCAATTTAGATAATTAAAGAGGCAGACTTTAAATGCTTAAAATAATTAAATCGTTAGCATTTAGATTTGATTTCCAGAATAGATGTCACAGTTTAAAAGCAATTAGCCAGTCAAGCCAGTAATGTCCTTCTGCAGTTCAGTATTCAAGAAGTAAACATTTAAACGCGTAAAAAATAAGACTGTAAACGTAAACCTTACAGGTCAAACCAGGAAATTTACAGGGTCAGTCGCATACGAGACCTGTAGACCTGGAAATACCTGTAAAGTAAGTTTCCGGTCGTGTATCGTACGTAGTTTTACAAATCAAACACCACAAACATACTCCACATGTAAGTATAGGTAATTACTCAAACGTTAACAATTTATAATTAACGATATTTAAATCAATATTTTGCTGAAAAATAGTGGATCAAAAAAACTAAAGTGAAACTAACCCAAGTTTTCATTTTTTGAAAAAACGTCTCCCCCTTGGAGAGGGTGCAGAGTGGTTCTGCATCATTTGCCAGATCTCCATCATAGGAATTCGTATTCTAAGATTTTTTCTCAAAATTTTGACTTATCACACAATAAGGCTTTAATGTAGCTTTAAATTTGCGCCCCGACATAAATTGTAATTTTGGAACATACTCATTTAATATTAAAGCACAGCTAATTTTTTATTGCTGTGCAACTCAAAGCGCTGCACAATGAGCGCCCGGACCTAATTTTTGACCAGAATTAGAAAAATAGATTTTGTAACAATATTTTGTTTTAAAATGAGAAAAAAGTAATTATCAATCAAAATGACGGATACAAAATGGCAAAGTTTTCTATTTATGAACCGTTAGGTATGCAATTTAGAACTTTGTAGTGTTAATAGTCGCTAAATATGATTTTTGCCTTAAATTTAAAAAAACTTATTTACCAATAGGTGTCAAATTTGGAACTTTGGCGTGTGTCGCTAATTACAATTATAAACTCAAACTTAAAAAAAAAAAATTACATGGCAGATCCAAAATGGCAGTGTTCTATTTGTGAACGGATATGTATCAAAATAGAAGCTTTGGGATGTATTAAGCCGATAATTAAGATTTCTGACTCAAACCGAAGAAAAAATATCATGGCGGATCCGAAATGGAGAAATTTTAGATTTATGAACCGAGATGTATTAAATATTAAATCTGGAATTTTGCGGTGTTTAACGTCGCTTATTATAATGTTTTACTCAAACAAAAAAGACTAGCATGGCGGACCCAAAATATTTATCTTATAGACTATCCTATTTATGAACCGATTTGTGTCAAACTTGGTACTTGTAAAGGATGAGGTGTTTGCATAATAATATAATCTAAAAACCAAAAATTAAAAATAATATTAGTTAAATGGTATTATTCTTTGGCTGTACCAAAAGTAATACGAACGTAACCCTGCCTTTGTAGCGGATAAGAATCTGCGAGTTTGACGACTGCTTAATCAAATAAGAATGACTTTTCTAGAAAAATGTGTTTTTAATTCCAACAAAATAACTATTTTTAAAGCGTCCATGTTTTTATAATAGTTTGTTAAAAGTCAGGTTTGGTAAACTGCTGATAATTCAATATAGAACCGTTTACCTTAAAAGTTATTTTTACCTATTATTAGTATAAAATTCTCTTTAAAATGACGTGTCATACAGAACATCAACATTTTTTTATTTTTAACTTTTTATTTTTTAAATTGAAAATATTGTCCAGTTCTCAAAGAAAAAATTCAACGACGTCTTTAAAGTCTTTATTTTTTCGGGTTTTATTTGGGACATGTTTCCAGTCTAAAAAAACTTATCATCAGCTTAAACAAGGTAAACAAAGAATTGTAATTACATCCATAGGAATTTTCAGTGCTTATTATATAGCTTATTGTAACTTCAAAATGGAATCATAAAAATATACTGAAATTTTATTTTTTGAATATTCTTTACATTATTTGTATTTTTTATTAAAATATATTTTTTCTATTCTTATTTGTTTAAGTTAGCCTAAAGTGCTTTAAAAATAATAGACAAGCACTTTTGTTAAGACTGACATGCTTTTTGTTGTACATGATTAATATAAACTCGAAGAAATCTATTTTTAGTAAATTAATATCATTCATATGGGTAATTTGTGGCAGCAGATTTTAAAGTATTATTTTTGAAAGATATGTACTCTTTCAGAAAATAAAAATTTTAATAAAATGGTTGATGACTGAAGCAAAATTTTTGTACAACATTTATAAGAAATCTATATTTCTATAGAATATCAGAAATCCCAAACATAAACCATTGCCTTACCTGTCTACACATCAAAATTGGAATCAAAATGTACAGGTGTAAAATCTACTTACCTCCCTCTACAAGATATATCTTATGCGAAATTTTATACAACATAAAATGTTGTCGCAAAATGGCTTTAAATCTAAATCAAATTGGCATACTGGGGCTCCCTGGTGGTCCAGAAAGGAGATTTGTCTGGAATTTAACGGTGTCAGGCGTGGACTGTAATTTTAAGGGAATAAGGTCATAGGCTAAGCTGGTACAAGGGATTCTGAAATGGTCTAGTTTACCTTCTAGGTTAGTGTAGCAATAAACAAATGTATGTAAGGTAAAAATAATGCATTTTCACTTACCATTTTTATACAGGAAGCGGAACTCATGGGAGGACACGCTGTTAAACCGTGCTTTTTGCACCCCACATGAATGTGGTAGGAGAGTCGCTAACACGCGTGTATTATCGTTCGAAGGCGAAACGGTTCTCTGTGTTGCTGCAGCAGATATCGCTACTGCGTTCATTCTCCCACATGGCGCCCAGTGGCGTCGTTAATCCATAGGCGTAGGAGAAAAGGAATAAGTAGGAAGGAATGAGATTACGAAGGTCCATATTAAAGGAACTAGGAACCTTAGTAATTCAAAATGCATTTTATGTAAAGTAAATTAATTATAGCAAATTGTAATATTTGCCTCTAAAACCGCGGGAGTTTCAAATGCAAATAACCCAGTAATTTTAAGTACTTAATTAGTTAATTAATACTAAATAAACAAAAAATAGAAAATGCTCTAGTGAATCACCAAATAGCCTAATTCGAACCAATTTGGTAAATTATAGTAAAAAGAACATATTTACAAAAAGGAAGGCGGGACGAACCATTTCCCACCCCCCTGAGAATGCCCAGGGGCATTTCAGAGAGTTTAATTTGTAGGCAGGGCGCATAGTTTTACCAAAGGCCGTTTGTAGGTACCTTTAGTAGTCTTTACAATAGCAACCCGTGGAACATTATCAGAACCTTTAATAAGGTCTTCAATGCGGCCTAGGGGCCAATCCAATGGAGTGGAATTTTCATCTTTGATCAGTACCATAGTACCAATATCAATGGAAGCAAGAGGTTGGTGCCATTTGGCTCGCTGTTGCAAAGTGTGCAAATATTCGCGATGCCAGCGAATCCAAAAATCGCGGTGCATTCTTTGCAACAGTTGCCACCTGGACAGCCTGTTTAACGCAATATCGCAGTAGTTTGGATCGGGTATTGTACCTGGAGGCCTCAAATTTAAAAAATTATTAGGAGTCAAGACCGCCAGATCAGTAGGATCGGTGCTTAAGGCACATAAAGGACGTGAGTTCATTATGGCTTCAACTTGGGTTAAAACCGTATTTAATTCCTCATAGGTGAGTATTTGATTTCCAACTACCCTGTGAAGATGAGTCTTTAAAGATTTAATGTTTGATTCCCAAATGCCTCCCATGTGGGGAGCAGCAGGTGGGTTAAAAGACCAAACTATACCTTCCCCCTTCACGCAATCAGAAAAAATTTGTCGCAAGTATTTTTCAGAGGCCACGAAGTTGGTCCCGCAGTCTGAAGAGATCTTTGAGCATAGTCCTCTTCTAGCTATGAAGCGGCGCAGAGCAGCCAGAAAGGCTTCTGATGTCATATCAGAGACTAACTCTAAATGCACGGCTTTAACAGCGCAACAGATAAATAAACAGACATATGCTTTCATGGTTTTTGCACCTCTGGTCCGACCAAGAGTAATCGTGAACGGACCACAAAAATCTATACCTACATTTTCGAACACCTTTGCTTCGGAAACTCTAAATTTCGGTAGGTTACCCATAGGGGGTTGAAGGGAGTTAGGTTTAGTTTTCCAGCAAGTATGGCAAGAACTTAAAACTTTTCTCACTACCTTTTTAGCAGACAATACCCAGAAGTTTTGCATTAGTAAAAAAGTTGTGGTCTGTATACCACAATGAAGATTGCTGCGATGCAAATCTAAAATCAGTAATTCAGTGAATTTTGCACTAGAAGGCAAAAGAATTGGAAATTTTTTATCGTATGATAAATTTGAATGGCATAAACGGCCTCCAACACGAAGCAAATCGTAGCTTTCATTATGCAAAAATGGACATAATTTTTGAAAAGCTTTTGGAAGCTGTTTCTTATCTTTTAGTAATTCAATTTCTTTTTGGAAAGAAAAAGATTGTACGCATTTCGTAATAAAAAGTAAGCTTTTGTAGTAATCCTGATTTGTAAGGTAATCAGTAGCAAAATTGTATGAGGGATTTTTAAACTTTTGTAACCCTCGCAAAAAGTAAGCAACTATTCTCTTAATTTTAAAAAGAGAACTGTATTTTTCAAACAAGTTGTTTACATAATATTCAACTGTTTGTTCGCAAGTAAAAACGTTAAAAATATTTTTTCGCTGTTCTTCCAAAACTGCATTCCCATCGTAAGTAACTGTCATAAAATCCCAAGTATTTGTAGGTTGGTTTAGAAAAGAAGGCCCTTCTAACCAAAAATAAAATCTTTGTAAATCAGAGGGATACATTTCCCTAGTACCGCAGTCAGCAGGATTTTGTTCAGTAGGAACATAATGCCAAAACTCAGGGCTAATTCTTCCTTGTATATAGGCAGTTCTATTCGAAACAAATGTTTTAAATTTGTGAGGAGATCCCTGAATCCAAGATAAGGTCACTGTGCTATCAGTAAAAGCAAGAATTTTATCAAATTTAATTTTTTCCGAGAACGTTTCTAGTAAAAAATCCATTAATTTAGCCAACAAAACAGCTCCTAAAAGCTCTAGTCTTGGTAAAGTTAGTTTACGACGCAACGGTGCGACTCTAGATTTACTACAAACAAAAAAAACTTTAATGTTTCCATCAGAATAAAAAAATCGAATATAAGCGACAGCACAATAGGCCCGTTCTGAACTATCGCAAAATCCTACTAGCTGGATTTGACTAGCATTAGGCAAAATTATTTGACGAGGAATTTTAACAGAATGCAAAAACTTTAATTCATTTTTAAATTTTTCCCATTTAAAAACAATTTCCGGACTGACAGGGTCGTCCCAGTTTAAGTCTTCTGCCCAGCAGTATTGAACAATTAATTTTAAAATTAAAACTATTGGCGCCAAAAAAGACAGAGGGTCGTAAATGCGGGCCAAATTACTTAAAATTGTTCTTTTAGTGCATGTTTGGAGAGAACAGTCGAAAGTATAAAAAAATTCATCAGTATGAGGGTTCCAATTTAAACCGAGAATTTTCAAAGTTGAATTTTCAGCATCTAAATCGAGAGAAAGAGCCTTCATCGAAATGTGTGACTCAGGAAGATCGGATAGTAACTCGGGACAATTGCTCGCCCATTTACGCAATTCGAATCCACCTCGGCTAAGTAGCTCGATTAATTGATTTTTCATCTCAGTGGCCTTAAAAAAGTCATCACTTCCCGAAATCACATCATCGACAAAAACTGCCTCCTCAATGATTTTTGAGGCAAGAGGAAGGTCCTCATGCTCTCTAGCAAGTTGCAGCAAAGTTCTGATAGCCAAAAAGGGGCTACAAGAGACCCCGAATAAAACTCTATTTATTTCGAAGTCTTGAATAGGCTGGTTAGGATCAAACCTCCAAACTATTCTTTGAAAATTAGTTTGACTAGGGTCAACTAAAATCATCCTGTACATTTGACGGATGTCGCAACAAAAGCAAAATTTATGCAAACGATAAAGTAATAAAATTTTTTGTAAGTCCCTTTGTAAAGGAGGCCCAGTATAAACAGCGTTGTTGAGCGAGATTTTGCCAGGGGCGTGCATGCTCGCATCAAAAACCACCCTCAGGGGGGTGCTAGTAGAATCTTTTTTAAACACCGCATGGTGTGCAATATAAAAATGATTTGAAATTTCGGTCGGCAAAGGTGCAGAAACCGGTTGCATATGATTATTATCTAAATAATCTTGTAAAACAGAGCTGTAGGCAGCATAAAAATCAGGGTTTTGTAGCAATTTCTTCTCAAGGGAGAAAAAACGACGTACGGCAATGGATCGAGTGTCGCCAAAATCTGGAGCAGTAACTTTAAATGGTAAAGATACAATATATCTCCCCTCCTCATTTTTTGAGGTAGTTTTCAAAAAATAATTTTCGCAAAACTCATCTTCGGGGTCAATGGCCTTGACATTAGGTATGTCATCTATTTGCCAAAATCGTTGTAGATTTTTATCTAAATTGACAAAAGAATCGTTCATTGACGTAGTAAAAAATGTTTTAATTTGATTTGTAGTTGAAGGTGAAAGTGAAAGATTGCCCATTATTCCCCAACCAAAAATAGTATTAATGCAGACGGGGTTGTTGGGTCCCGTAGACAAACGACCATCTAGCAAAATGTAAGGGTACACATCGCCGCCCAACAATAAATCAATTTTATCGCTTTTATTAAAGCCTGGGTCAGCTAGTTCTAAGTTGGCGAGAAAAGGAAAACTTTTAATCGAAAATGAGGAATGAGGTAAATCACTACAAATTTTATCGAGTATTATCGCATCAAAATTAAAAACAAAATTATTATCACGCAAAGAGGATATATTGCAATTAATTCCAGATTTTGCCGAAGTTGTCATTCGATCTAAGCTTTGTAGAGTCATGGCGATATTAAATTTAGGAAGGCCCAAACTATCAGCACATGACTTAGATATAAATGAAGATTGAGCACCAGAGTCACAGATGGCGCGCACTGTGTGCCAATTTTGAAAAACATCCTGTATTTGTATTAAAGCGGTACAGAGAAGTACTTCGCGATCATTTAAAGACATACCAGTAACAATGGTGTTAGTGGTTCTATTAAATTCGGTAGCCACGGGGCTCCTCGGGGGTTGCACTGCAGAAGTAGAGGGGCTACTCGCAGAACTAGGTGTAGAATTAATAGGAAAAAAATGTAAGAGACTGTGATGAAATTGGCCACAATGTAAACATCTTTTTTCTGATTTGCATTGCTGGGGTAAATTATGCTTTGAGGCCAAACAGTTGACACACGCTTTATGTTGTTTAACAATCTCAAAACGTTGCTGGGGAGTTTTCGCCAAAAAATTAGGACATCTGTATATTATATGATCGCCACTTTTACAGAGAAAACAAAAATTTTGAGGGTTTGGAGTATTATTTAAGCCACTTTGGCCATTTGGAGACTGGGAGGCATTTTTGGAGGCTCTCTGAGTATTAGCAAACAAAGCAGATCGATTTTGAAACTTTGCTTGATTTTTCTGACTTGAAATTGACAAATCTTTATTTTTTAAGTAATCTTGAGTTTGTTGTATTTGTTCCAACGCAATGCAATGGCTAGAAACAAAAGCACGAATTTTATCATAAGAGGGGATCTCATTGGAGCAATAATTATGCTCAAATGCCTTGCGCGTGGTTAGGTCCAACCTATCCAAGAGCATTTGTGCCATAATATAATCCCAAAACTCCGTTTTAAAACCCATGACTTTTAAAGCACTTAAGTTTTTCGAAAAACAATCAAGCAAATTCCTCAAATTCGTAGCATTCTCTTTAGTAAGAGGAGAGAAGCCTTCAATTGCCTTCCAGTGAAGGTAAGCTTGTAATCGTTTATTTGTATACCTATCCACCAAGGTGTGGTAGGCATTTAAATAATTTTCAGCAAGGATAGGAATGTCAGAAATGACATCCAGGGCAGGGCCCTTTAAATTAGAAAAAAGCAAATTGAATTTTTCAAAGTTTCCCAGCGACCTATTATTGTGCACGGTAGCATTAAAGGCTTGCAAAAAGGTTGGAAACTCCTTAAATTCCCCTTGAAAAAGGGGTATTTTTATCCTAGGCAGTAAACCATGCTGGTTTGTGGAGGCACAGGGACTGCCCATGGGATTTATCGTACTGCTCAAAAGCCCTCCATCTTCAAAGGGTAGTTCGAAAAGTTCGTAAAATATAGTGGAAATCTCGTCACAGCGTTTGCAAAAGTCCATAGACACTTTGGTTTCTACTACTAAGCGATCCTCATCAGAGGCTACCAACGTCAACAAAGTATTATGGTGCTTTTCAAAATCTTTTTTGATTTTTGACAATGTCCGAAATTTGACTTTAAAGCCGCTGTGATAGGTAGGGTCATTTTTTGCGAGGGTCGCGGATTCAATGATCAAATTTAGCTGTGAAATCGCACTATAGCGCAAGGCTTTAGCCTTTAAAATTTTATCCGAACTAGACATGATTTAAAAAAAAATCCAAAAAATAATTGACAAAAATTAGGTAAACTGAAAAAAAAATCAAAATTTGGACACCCTGTATAAATATTAATGTCCTACGTTTAATTACAATAATCAAACTATAAGCGCACAAAAGTAAAGAAAATACCCGATGCAAACTAATGATAACAAAAAAACTTGTGTATAAGTTTTTTTATCTTCGCCTCGCGAATTCAAATAAGTAGGTACCTACTATGTATTAAATTTAAAAATAAATACCTACAAATCAAAAGCATTTAATTTGGTAAAACTATTTATCTGCCTTTACACGAAAACAAATTCTCAAGTTAAGAATTAAATTTCCTTCAAAATTTATTATGCACGCAAAAAATGGATACAATCATAGCCATTTGCAGACAGATATTATAATAGTAAATTAGAAATAGATATATTCATAGCAATTTTTACGCAAAAACGAATATAGTAAAGCATCCGCAATCGGATATAGTCATAGCAATTTGCAATAAGCAAAAATGAATATGGCAATTTGGAGATTTTTTTCGAGCAAATTGGATATAATTATAGCAATCCACAAATGTGAAGGCACAACGGCTAAAATAATAGCACTTTGCAGACACTATTTTAAACTATTTCCAGTGACAAACAATAAAACACCCAAATTCTATACGGTTTTTTTTTTTTTACAAAAAAGAAACGAAAAAACTTGATTTATTCGAAACAAAAAAAAGCATAGTAGTTTACAGATTTTATCTGTGTTTGGTTTTTCGCATGAAAAGGCTAAATTTATTGTTAAAAATATTTAATTTTTACACAAAAAAAAATCGCAAAATGTATTTTAGAAACCTAGGGGTTTTCTAAAGTAGGCATGTAAGAAAAACAAGGGTTTTTCTTGCATTTGTTTTTACACAAAAAAAAATCGCAAAATGTATTTTAGAAACCTAGGGGTTTTCTAAAGTAGGCATGTAAGAAAAACAAGGGTTTTTCTTGCATTTGTAACCAGTAAAAAAGGCATTTAGGAAAAACAAGGGTTTTTCTTGCATTTGAAACCAGTAAAAAAAAACTAACCTAAAAAGGCAAAAAAACGATTCCAGAAATCCGGGTCGCTAAGGATCAAAAATGGGGCTCCCTGGTGGTCCAGAAAGGAGATTTGTCTGGAATTTAACGGTGTCAGGCGTGGACTGTAATTTTAAGGGAATAAGGTCATAGGCTAAGCTGGTACAAGGGATTCTGAAATGGTCTAGTTTACCTTCTAGGTTAGTGTAGCAATAAACAAATGTATGTAAGGTAAAAATAATGCATTTTCACTTACCATTTTTATACAGGAAGCGGAACTCATGGGAGGACACGCTGTTAAACCGTGCTTTTTGCACCCCACATGAATGTGGTAGGAGAGTCGCTAACACGCGTGTATTATCGTTCGAAGGCGAAACGGTTCTCTGTGTTGCTGCAGCAGATATCGCTACTGCGTTCATTCTCCCACATGGCGCCCAGTGGCGTCGTTAATCCATAGGCGTAGGAGAAAAGGAATAAGTAGGAAGGAATGAGATTACGAAGGTCCATATTAAAGGAACTAGGAACCTTAGTAATTCAAAATGCATTTTATGTAAAGTAAATTAATTATAGCAAATTGTAATATTTGCCTCTAAAACCGCGGGAGTTTCAAATGCAAATAACCCAGTAATTTTAAGTACTTAATTAGTTAATTAATACTAAATAAACAAAAAATAGAAAATGCTCTAGTGAATCACCAAATAGCCTAATTCGAACCAATTTGGTAAATTATAGTAAAAAGAACATATTTACAAAAAGGAAGGCGGGACGAACCACATACAAGTATGGTAATTTAACGTGTTTAAAAGAAAATACTCTGCCAATCTATGGGCACCTAAGCTCACACTGGGTACTATAGTTATAGTGTATCTACGTGAAAGCTAATATAACTAAAAACTGAAGTATGTTTTATTGAACTCCAGACTCAATTACCTTTCGTTTGATACCACACAAGCCATGTTTTGACTTAAACTCTAATTTTTCAAATCTACCCCCACCCTTTTTTTTAAAACTAAAATGTATTTTGTTTAACTCCGGACTCAATTACCTTTCGTTTGATATCACACACGCCATATTTCCACTTAAACACTAATTTTTGCAATTTACCCCCCCCTTTTTTTTTAAATAAACTAAAATGTATTTTGTTTAACTCCAGACTCAATTACCTTTCGTTTGATATCACACACGCCATATTTTTTCATAAACTCTAATTTTTGAAATCTACCCCCACCCTTTTATTTGGCTTGTGTTCGGTGGATTTTGTTCATTTTTAAATGGGACCATCTCGACCGAAAACCCAGCCTGGGTACCAAATTTCATTAAAATCGGGCAAGCGGTTTTTGAGTTATGCGCGTTGGTCGTTACAGACAGACATACAGACACACAGACAGACAGACAGACAGACAGACAGACAGACAGACAGACAGACATACAGACAGACAGACAGACAGACAGACAGACGGCGCAACAAAAAAGTTTCAAAATCATCTGAAACGCAAAGATATATAAAAAATTTTGAAATCGGAGCAACTTTTTTTTTCTCGAAAAAATTAGGATCACCATAGCTCACACTACTATAGTATAGTATATGTGTGAGCTAAAATGACACTTCTAAAAAATAACTGAAAGTTGCGTCAATCAAATTATAGTTTTTTCAAGGGCTACTGGACTATCTACTCTTTTTTAGTAAAGGTGTTCGGAAGTTTCAGTATGTTTTAAATTTAACCCTTTTTGGCGAAAAATCAGGTCCGCGAGCGCACTGTGTGCTGATGGAAGAAAGTCGATTGACATTGATTTTCAAAATGGCATCTTATAAACACTTCTATTTGCATAATAATCTTGACTGTTTTAAATTGGATGCGCCCGTTCCACTACTTTTAGTTAAAAAGACAGAGTAAGTAGCTGGACGACAATGTGTGAGTTTAGTAAATAAAACGAATAAACCTGTTGTCTTTAAATTGAACTCTCTTTATTTTCTTAGAAATTTACGATTACAAAAACAACGAAACGTCGTCGACTACCTATTTTACCTATTTTACTCCTCCTCTACCTCCTGTCATAACTACCAAGTGTCTACCTATCACCTTCTTTCAGCTATCTATTTCTTTCCTCACGTCTACCTCTCTCTTTCTACCTATTAATTGGCTGGATATTTAAAAATCTACAACACTCGGCCATTTCTAACCTTTTGTTTGACCTCAAACAAACTAATTAGCAAATAATAAGCTAACCTACTAATGTTAAAAACAAACTTAACTAAAACTCACAAAAAATACTTAAGAAATTTCATATTATGTAATACGTTTTTTTACACTTTTAGGCATACATTCTCACTTTAAAAATAATTTTCACATCGACATTTCAAGTTCATATTCTTCAAATCTTTTAGGTATTTTTCTATTTCTCTTACTAACTAGCGTATCATCTTCAGTATATTGTTCTTTATATTCTTCGGTAGGTTGCCATATATCATCTGGTTCTGAGTCTATTTCACTTTCAGAATTGTCTGTCGTTTGTTCTGTTATTTAAACTTACTAATCTCGTTATTTTCTTGTAAATCTTCATCATAGATTGTGTCATCCGTTGCATTTTTATATATCTTTAACTGTGAGACATGGGCTGTCGAAGTATATTGGCCCATGTGAGCTGTCTAATTTCTCAACTCGGTATATGTCACTTTTCAGTACTTTGGTCACAACCAATGGCCCTTTAAACTTTGCTTGTGTCTTTGTAGGCTGTCCAGTAGAAACTGGTAATGTTTTCAGTGCAACAATGTCTCCAACTTGAAATTTTACTCCATCATATCTTCCTTTATTGTAGTATTCTCTGATTTGGCTTTGTTTATGGCGTACATTTTACCTTACTTTATTAGCATCATTTCTTAGATATTTTATTTCTAAATTTTTTCTCTGTGTATGGCTAATTATTGCGGCATCTTCAAAACTTGATCGATAAACGATATATAACATTTCAATTGGTGTGTAACCAATAGTTTTGTTGTAGGTATTGTTTAGGTTTCTTTGCACTACATGCAAATTTTTAACCCAGTTTTCATCTCTATCTAGGTCAGTTGTTAAGGTGGCTACAATGTTTTTCATCTGTCTCTCTGACATGCCATTCGCTTGTGGATAATGAGTGGCTATTAATCGATGCTCAATGTTGTACTTTTGACAAAATTGTCTAAAATCATCGGAAGTAAATGCAGTGCCTCGGTATGATATTACGTCTCGGGGAGCACCATATTGGGAAATTGATATCACCATTTTGTCAATTATTTTATCTGTATGTCGATTTGACTGGAAAAAGTTGAACCCAACGTGTATAGGCATCTACAATAACAAATAGATGGTTATTAGCTCTCCTTGAAGTAACAAATAGCCCTACATGGTCAATATGTAGTTTAATCATAGGTCTTTTTGGCAGACTGGGTGTGTGTAGCAAGCCTGGCTTCTTTCCTCCAGGAACTTTGTTCAAAAGACATTGGAAACAAGCATTTATGTGTCTTTGTACATATTTTTTTTGACCCCTAAACCAAAAATTCTGCAAAATTAGGGCTATGGTTCGATCCAGAGACCAATGTCCTCTTAAGTCATGATACGTGACAACTATTAACTTGCGCATATCATCAGGAATCACATACAATTTTCTTTCTTGTCCATTGACTTCAACGACTTTGTATATCTTGCCTTCATAATATTCTTAACTTTTAATCATGTTCCTCTCAGTTCTTGTTTGGTCATGTTCTTCTTTTTTGAAAATGTCAATGATTGGTTTCAATTTTTGGTCTGATATTTGCATCATTGTGATCTTTTCTTCTTTTGAGTCTAAAACAAAATCTCGTTTGCTTAAAATCTCTTCCATCATTCCTTCCTTGCTAGATTCTTCTACATGTGCTCGGCTCAATGAATCTACATGATAAGAGCGAATACCATCTTGCTATTTGTGGATTAATAGCCTTTTTAGAATTTAAGAAAATCAAAGCTTGACAATCTGTGAACACAGTGAACTTCATTCCAAGTAATAAATGTCGTAGTCTCTCACATGCATGGACTATAGATAGTAATTCTAGTCCAAATGAGTGGTACTTGTTTTTAACTTCATTGGTTTTCTTTGATACACATTGTACTATGTGCATTTTCCTGTCTTTGCCGTGCTGTAGCAAGATTGCTGCTACACCGTGAGTGTAGAACTGGGGAGCTTACTAACTTTTCCTTCAGCAACTGAAAAGCATTTTTTTGGTCTTCCTCCCATTTAAATGCAGTTTCTTTTTTCATTAAATCAGTCAATGGTCTGGCTATCAATGCATATTTTTCTACAAATCTTCTGAAATAACATGTTAGACCTAAATATCTTTTAACTTCTTGCTTAGTTGTCGGTCTTGGAAAATTACTTACTGCTTGAAGTTTTCTATTGCCAGGTTTCATTCCTTCTTCACTTAACTCGTATCCCAAGAAAACAACTTTTTTTTGGGCAAATTTATATTTGCTGATGTTTAGTTAGTCAATTAGTCAAATCTAGAAGCGGCAACATGTGTTTAAAATCTATTGCTGGGACTATGACATCATCTAAATAATTAATGATCAATTTGTCTTTTAAATTTCCAAGTACTAACGACATTATCTTTGAAAATTCATGTGGATCATTTGAAAGTCCAGAAGATAACCTATTAAATTCTGCACTTAATGGCACTTGAAGATAACCATTCATCAAATCAGAAGCTTTTGGCACTAGCAATACAGGTGAGGCATAAGGTGAATTCGTGTCTCTTACGATGCCAGTTTCACGCCATATTTTCACTGTCTTTAATCACTTGTGTGTCATCTCGTGTAACTCTATATGGATGGTTTCTCACTGGTACATTGTTATCTTCAATAGTTCCTTCCATTAGGTTAGTACAACCTAGTTCATTTATATTCAAAGCCAAACATTTTCTATATTTGTTAATTAAGCTAACAAGTTTTTGTTGCTCATCACTTTGCAAATGGCTACCTACGTGTAGCATGTCTAGTGTAATTTCTGGTAACTTGTCTGGTCTCAATTCAAACATTTCTTGTACTTTATTCTTATCATTATTACCTCGTACTTCTGCTATTTTCTCTCCTTCTTTAAGTTCAATATCATTTGTCATGATTGGCAGCATCATATCTCCAAAACGATCACCAACTCTTACGTTAACAAAATTTATCTGGTTTTTCAACAATTTGGTATTTTCTCTTACTATTATTGGTGTTTTCTCGCTTGGCACTTGGATTTCAAAGTTTTTAAATGGATCATCATTTTCATCACCAAAATACAAGTTATCTCTTATTTTCACATAAGCCACAACAGGTTGTTCGGTAAATGATATTCCCAACAAAATGTCAATAGGCTGTACACTGTTTGGAACAACAAATAACTCAACATTTCTTTCTATGTCATCTACTTTTATGTTTAGGTTCGTTTTCCACTTAACCTCTAGGCTGCTATCCTTAGTATTCTGGTAAACATGGTAACTTTTCATTAAAAACAATGCTTTCTTTAATTGTACAGACTGCACTTTCTGCATATTCGAGAGCTAAGAAGCTCTTATTGTTGACTGTTACTTCTTTGATATATTTTTCAACATTATTTTGGTTTTCAGTAACCTTTAGAATCATTTGTTTTTTCTCAATACTTGTTTCTTTCTTTTTACTTGGTGGTGTGTTACTTGTTATTTTGTTTTTAGGACAATTCCTGGAAATATGCCCATCTTCTTTGCAGTAATAGCCATATACATAATATTCCAATACCCACGGTAACTGCCCATTCATGATGCAAACATGAGGGCCTTGGGGTCTTTAAGGAAAAAATACCTTTTTTTGGGTTAAGACTGGTTGCTTTCAAAGACATATGCATATTATTTCCATATAGTACGTATTATTGCAATACCTACGGTACCTTACGATGCAGAATGCAAACATATTTGAAATAGCAATATCAATGGGGATAAGTCTATCTTTTTTGCGGTCCTTAAGATAAAATGTCCTGATTGGTTATACTGTTACGTATGAATATTATTTTGTTCTTGTATTCGTTACGTCAAATCATCGGCGCACAGTTGACAAAAACTCTATCTATCTAAATTTGGTATCTGTGTATTATTCGTACCTTTATTTCTAAATGTTTGCATCAAACGCCAACCATTGTGTAAATAGGTAACAGGGAGTATTCGAATATTACGTATATGGTAATAGCACGTAGTTACTACTTGTGGCTTCTTGCAATATTTTGTAACATGCCCATAAAGTTTAAAATTGAAACATAGTGGTTTTCCCTCCTCATTTTTTAAAGGTAATTTTGGCTTTTTCTCATTCTCAAAACTTTTTTTTTTGGTACCAAAGAGTATGTTTTCCTTAAAACAGGTTTATTTTCTTTTCTATCTTTCTCTACTTCTTCGTAATAATGCAAATCATGAAGCAATTGATCTGTATTTACATATTCTTTAAACATCATAGCATTACCCATGTCTTCATCAAATAATCCAATTATTATCTGCTTTTTCGTTTCAGCAAAACTTAATCCTAATTTTTGGCATAAATTAACCTTCTCATGGTAATAATTATTAAGATTTTCACCGTCTCTTTGTACCTTCTTTTCATTTTCTTCCATTTTGTTGTCAAATTTTCGTCTTCTACAAATGTGTCCATAAAAGCCTCCTCAAAATCTTGAAAAGTACCTATTGTTGTTCTTTTACCTAGATACCATTATTCTGCGCCACCGATTAAGTTTGATCTTGCCATTTGCCATGCAGTGTTTGCATACTTTTTGATTTTTCAATCCAAGTTCTAGGATTCTTAGTACCATCAAATTTTTCTACAGACTTCGTAAAATCTGGCATAATATGATAATTAGCACTACCTGAATGCTCGTAATTCTTTGGGTAGTTAGCTGTTGTAACATTTTTCCATTAGTTCATATTTTCTTCGACTTTCTGCAATAAGTAATGCCATCATTTTTTCCAGGTTTAAATTTCCTTGCTTTGTTACGCTATCATGAAACTCGCTATCTTCGCCATCCATTTTTAGGCTAATTTTCTTGTTAAAAGTTCAACTTTAGTTCAAAATTAAAATTTCTAATGTTTATTTTTCAAAATACAGTGACAACTCCTGTATCATCAATGCCCGAACGTCGCTCATATCACGTCGCTTTTCCAATCACTGTCAGGCAATATGTATATTATGATATCAAATTTCCACTGGTTTTTCACCAGCACTTTTCGCGTTTCGGCTAGAGCATTTATCCCACTTCTGAATTTATGTTGTCTTTAAATTGAACTCTCTTGAAATAGCTGCCTAAGGCGGAGACTGACTCAAGAGGGGTGAAGAAGGGAAGTTGTTTCTATTTTTGTGTAAATACCTGCTAAATTAGTTTTTCTCTTTCTAAGCAGAAGCCTCATGGTCAGTATCGCTTTTACCTAACGGTATAGTCAACAGAAGTTAATTTAATAGTAAAGCTAACTGACTAGCAATTTAATTAAGTAATTTTCTAGGGGAATTATCGGAAACTAAATCCAGTTTAGGATAAACTCTATAATATAATATATTTGATATAAAGCCGAATAATTAAATATTATCTAATTATTTCAGTTTATTAGAGATTGCTGGCAGTTACCTAATTAATTTGAACTTTAATTTTGCGGGCGGGGCGCTGTCGAAAATCCATCAATAATTATTTACGTAAAATCAATTATGTATAAATAGCATTATCTAAAGTTAATATCAAAGTTAATTATAGAATTAAATTTAAACAATAAGTAGATGAATATTGGTAGCAAGGGGTAAATCATAACAAAAACATTTCACGTAAAAAAAAGCCAAGTTCGCGAAAATGGTATTACGTAAAAAGAGTTAAGATAAAAGTAAAGCCAAGTTCTCCAATATAAATTTCAAAATGAAAGGTTCTTACTAGGTTGGAAATGATGTTCAATTTAGCACTGTGCCGTAATAGCCAAGTTTAGAAAAACATTTCCAAACTAGTAAGAACCTTGCATTTTGAACTTGGCTTTACTTTTATCTCAATTCTTTTTACGTAATAACATTTTCGCGGACTTGACTTTTTTTACATGAAATGTTTTTGTTATGATTTCACTCCTTTTTAAAAGGAATTGGATAATATTTAGGTTTTAAAGTAGTTAAATATGCGGAACATTGTTGAAAACTTGTGCAATGGCTTATTAAAAACTTTGAGGTTTGTCTCAACCTTCCAAAGCTCAGCTCTCTAGCGTTTCTGGAAGTGGGCAATGGTACTTTTACATAACTTATATTTATAGGGGATTTTTTAATTTTTAGCTCACACATATACTATACTATAGTAGTGTGAGCTATGGTGATCCTAATTTTTTCGAGAAAAAAAAAGTTGCTCCGATTTCAAAAATTTGTATATATCTTTGCGTTTCAGATGATTTTGAAACTTTTTTGTTGCGCCGTCTGTCTGTCTGTCTGTGTGTCTGTATGTCTGTATGTCTGTCTGTCTGTCTGTCTGTGTGTCTGTATGTCTGTCTGTAACGACCAACGCGCATAACTCAAAAACCGCTTGGCCGATTTTAATGAAATTTGGTACCTAGGCTGGGTCTTGGGTCGAGATGGTCCCATTTATAAATGAACAAAATCCACCGAACACAAACCAAATAAAAGGTTGGGGGTAGATTTCAAAAATTAGAGTTTATGTGAAAATATGGCGTGTGTCATATTAAACGAAAGGTAATTGAGTCTGCAGTTAAACAAAATACATTTTAATTTATTTTAAAAAAAAGGGTGGGGGTATATTTTAAAAATTAGAGTTTAAGTGAAAATATGGCGTGTGTGATATCAAACGAAAGGTAATTGAGTCCGGACTTTAACAAAATACATTTTAGGTTTTGTTTTTTTTGTAAGGGTGGGGGTAGATTTAAAAAATTTGAGTTTAAGTCAAAACATGGCTTGTGTGGTATCAAACAAAAGGTAATTTAGTCTGGAGTTGAATAAAATATATTTCAGTTTTTAGTTATATTAGCTCATACGTACACTATAACTATAGTACCTAGTGTGAGCTTAGGGGCCCATATATTGGCAGAGTATTTTTTATAGTATTATTATAGTTCCTATCGGCCTTCAAAGCTCAGCTCTTTAGCATTTCTGGAAGAGGGCAATGTTACTTTCTCATAGATCTACATTTATAGGGACGAAAAGAAAATTAAAATTTTGGGATTTTTAAGTTTATATCATAGTTCCCGTCAGTCTGCCAAAGCTCAGCTCCCTAGCGTTTCTGGAAGTGGGCAATGTTACTTTTACATAACTTGACATATATAGGGGAGGGGAGTAAATTAGATTTTTGTTTTTTCATTTATTTTTTCCAAGGGTTTGATCAAAATTTCTATCAGTGTGCCAAATTTCAGCTTTATAGCATGGCTGGAAGTACAGTAGAATTTTGATGATCTATACATGAGTGAGTGAGTGAGTGTGTGGCAATTTCGACGTTTTTTGAAATTTCGTAACTACTTTATGGAAGTCTATGAAACTTGGAGGGGTTGTTAACTCTATAAATATTTACGACTGCGCAAAGTATGAGTTTCATAGCTCATTATGAAGTAGAGTTTTTGATAGGTCAAATATGGGCTGAAGTGTTTTAAGCAAAGATGGTACAGCAGCTGAGCGAACTTGGCAGGACACTGCCGTGCTCCCAAATTGATGACTTTTTAAAAACTTGGCTTGAATTATAACGAAAAATTCTACAGTATCTTCTCTGCACGCGCTATTTGTCTCTTGCATATTAATTCTTTACTGCCAGAACAAAGGGAAAGTTCTTAAACTAATCTGAAATCCATCTAATTGTTGCCATCGATGCCATCAGTCGATTGAACATATGATTATAAACCGGATTACAAGAGCCACCAGTGATGAGGCTTGTGATGAGGCTAACAAAAATCAGAATAACCCGATGCGGTTAACCTAATTTTTGAATTTGTATGTACATTTTATGACCTACCTTTTAAAATCACTTAAACTACTTATAATGTTTTACCGTTTTATCCTTGAGTTAGTGCAATTTATAAAATTTTTTGCTTGCCACTGGGTCGCTGTGTGCCTAGGTAGTAGGTATATTAAAAAATGTCTGCAAATGTTCAGAAAAAGCCTGGAAGTCTGGAAACGTTAACGAAAAATCTGGAAGTGCTTGAAATAGTCGGCAAATTTACAGAAGAAATCTGGAATGTTCTGAAAAAGTATAAAAATATTCTGGAACACTCTGGACAAGCCTAAGAAAGTCTGAAAATGTTAAGGAAAAGTCTAGAAGTGTTTTTAAATAGTTTGAAAATGTATTTTGTGAAAAACTCTGGTCTTTAAGTCTGTGAAAGTATGGCAATTTTCTTGGAAAGTCTGGAAAATCTGGAAAGGTCTAAAGATGTTTTAGAAAATTCTAGAAACTTTTTGACCAAGTCTTGAAAAGTTTGGATGTGTTTAGGAAAATACTGAAAAGTGTAAAAATGTTCAGTAAAAAATCTAAAAAAGCTGGCCAAATTTGGAAAAGTCTAAAAATGTGCTGGAACTTTCTGAGAAAGCCTGGAAATGTTCTGTAAGAGTCTGGAAATGTTTTGAAAAACTCTAAACAAGTCTGGAAATGTTCATAAAAAGTCTAAAATTGTTCTAGAAAAGTCTAGAGAGGTCTGGAAAAGTCTGAAAATTTTAAGGAGAAGTCTACAAATGTAGAGAAAAAGCCCGGATTGTTTTGGAAAAACTGAGAAACTCTAGACAAGTCTGGAAAGTATGGAACAGTCTATAAATGTCCCGGGAAATTTCGAAAATCTTCTAGTCTGGAAATGTTCTAAAAACTTTAAATAAGTCTGAAAAAATATGGAAATTTTCTTGAAAACACTATGAGAAAGCCCAGAAATATTTTGAACAAATCAGGAAAAGTTTGAAGAGTTAAAAAATGTTTGAAAAAAGAATCTAAAAATGTTTTGGAAAAGTCTTCAAATATTCAGAAAAATTGTCGAGAAGCTATTGCAGAGTATGGAAAAGCTGCCCAAATATAGAAAATTCTAAAAATTTCCTCGAAATATCTGAATTTTTTTTTAATAACATTTTGAAACATTTGGTTCTTACCCAGTATTTACAACCATAGTAAAAAACAATATACCGAATGTTTCAAAACCATATAAAGTTTGTTACGTTTTTATTGGTAATCAACCTCGATTAAAAAACCTAAGCTGGATTTATAGGAAAATAACATCAAGCAAGAATAAAATTAAAGTAAAGTATTTGTTAAATATGCATAACCTCACCCTATAAGGCATAACATAAAATGAAAATAAAAAATATTTCGAGGAACTTTTGTCTTAGTAATGTATTATTCTTCTACAAACTTTGGCTTATAACTTTAATATATGTTTGTTAGTAAAAGCTATACTTAAAGTAAGTATAAAAAATAGTGTGGGTCATAGATTTCTCAGGAATAGGGGTCCAAATTGAAATTGTTGTCGAGAAACTTTATCTATTTTTGATTCTATGCCCAGTGTCATGTGTTGACGTGACATACGTCAAAAACACTAAAAAGGCGAGATTTCGTCCCTTCCATCTTTGACAAGCAGAGAGACCACACGTGGCCCCGGAGTCTCATGTGCCGTGATTTGTTGGATAATGGGTGGGTTAAGCACTTTTTTTAGGACATAGAATAGGGAAAATGGGATTATAAGGGTTCGGGATTTTTTGTGAATTTTAGCAATAAATAAATGTGTTTAGTGAACAGTTGCGTTCACAAATCTTTAAATATAGAAAAAATCTCTGGAAAAATTGTCAAAAAACAAAATATTCAATTTTTGACAATTTTGCCAGAGATATTTTCCATATTTAGAGGTAAGGAGGTAACTCATACTATTTTTTATACTTAGCTTAAGTTTAGCTTTCACAGAAAAAAAGTTCCTCGAATTCATATATTCTTTTGCATTTTGCGACTAAACCCATCGAAAAATAGGAAGGGTTTATATAGAAATTTGTTCTTAGAATTGCTTACTTAACAATTCTATTAATATTTGCTGAATAAAAAAAATTCACGGCCAGTGCACGTGGACCTCATCTGCTATAGAGTTATATTTTTGTAATAAGTTAAATTATTGCCATTGTGCGGCACGGTAATTATATCGGATACGCCAATGTCTTTTAACGCGGCGCATTTAATAGGAAACAACATCCAGCGGCAGTAGAAATTTTGCCTTAATTACTGCGCCAGCGTGCGCCTCCTCCGCTGGCTATATGTTTACTGTTTCCCCACATATCAGTCATACATAGCATTAGTATAATAGAGGCCTGTGGTATCCCGTGGGATAGCTGTGGAAGATTTTCTTAAACTAGGCTAGATTGATTGGTAATAGATAACACAATTTTAAGTCATCAGGGGCTTGCCTCCAATTTCAGTAGGAGGGCCGGTGTGACGTCAAAAATTCAAGATGCCGGCTTTTTTCATGTTTTTTCCCACACTTTCATTTATATCTTTAGCAAAAATTACGTTTTTTGTTTGCAATAGAACAACAATTAAAATAGAAAATTAACTGTATATCTTAAAAACGAACAAAGATATAAAAGAATTGAAAATTTTTTTCCAACGAAGAAAAACTTCTTTTTGGAAGAAAGTTTTAGACTACCCCAAATCGATTGGTTATAGATCACTAAATTTTAAGTCGCTGGGTGTTTGCCTCAAGTTTGACTAAGAACGCCTGCGTGACGTCATAAATCCAAGATTGCGATTTTTTCCATGTTTTTCCACAAACTTTTGCTTTTAACTTTTGCCACATCAACAGAAAAATTGTATAGGTTATGATTTGTTTGCAATAGAACAACAATTTTTTTAATAAGCTTTATATCTCAAAAACTATAAAAGATATTGTTGTTTTTTTTAATATGAAAAAAATTCAAGATTGATTAAGAAAGTTTAACCCTTGCCGTACGGGGGCCTTACCCAAGAATTTGTTCTGTACGGACGAAGATTTAGACCGTGCGGCAGAGACGGCTGTCGACTATGTCCGAAATTGTATTTTCCTATAGTTAAATGTTAAAAACCATGTTTTTCATTGTAAAAGTGTAATGTATTGACAAAAATAAACACTTCTAACTAATAGAGCCAATAAAAAACAAAAATATACACGCAAAGACACATATCGGCTCGAAAGCCGTGAAAACACTAGCACCATGGATAAAGAATTTTTACTTCGGTTCAGTCAGTTTTTATTAGGTAGGCAACTCCGGCTGTTTGACAGATCGTTAACTCTGTGGCCCTCAACACTGAGCCTAGTGACGAACTAAAAGTTAAGGTGGGAAATTTGAATCGCCTTTATAATAAATTTTCTTTATTTTTAAAGTTTTTTTCAAACATACATTGTCTTTATAAGATATAAACAGATTAAAAATGATATATAAAGTGCAATAAATAAACTTTTTTTAAATAAGGTTTTATTAATACAAAAAAGATACAAATAAAAACCAAATTAACGGCCAACTATAGATGAAATAATACATAGTCTTATTAATTGGTAAAATAAAATATAATCAAAACCCAAACACTATCTGGTATATTTAAATTTGCTTTTAACAGTTTTGGTGAGTGATAAGCGAATAAATAATGAAACAGTTGTTCGTGAAGATAGTCATTCTTAAAAGTCTACTTTTTAACAGCTTGACAAAAATCTGATGTGATTCAAAAGTACCTCCTCGTCTTGGTTGTAAGTTGTGTAGGGTATATTTCAAAATAGTATTGTACATAGCTTATCAGTGGTCGCACATATCATCCAAAACCTGAAAATAATAAAAAACAACTTATAACCACGTTAATCATAGGTACTATATAGATTATGGTAAGATAAAGATTTAAAATTAAGGAATACATTTATTCAAAGTATATTACGCTGCTGGGTAATGCCTCGTTTACCCATCAATTAAGCACAAATTTAGTGTTAATTTTGTATGTGTCTCCTTTTTACTTTATATCAAAAGAAAGAGATAGACATAAAATTACCACTAAATTTGTGCTTAATTGATGGGCAAATAAGGCACATACCAGGCATTGGAAAGTTGTGTTCAGAGTTCCATAAAGTAAGCGATAAGAAGGTAAAAAGACACTACCTATACAAATTTTATCAAATGCCAATCTAACCTCAAATGAGAAAATAAGACAACTTACCTTAAAATTTCTCGGAAAACTATGCATCTTATACTCGTCTGAACTTTAGACCCTTTACCCAGGAAAGCAACTCGAAATTTTCATTGTTTTATATTTCAAAATTGCAAAAGCTACAAATTTAACAAAATGTTATTTTAATCCGTCAGCAGCAAAGATAACCTACATATGCCAAAAAGATAGATTTAAAATGAACCCGAAATAAAATGCGGTAGAAGTGGTTTTTCTACCTAAATAAAAGGGGGACGGAAAATCCAAATCACAAATAATTCTTTAAAAAATAAAATAAGGAGCAAACGCGCGACCGCAGCGCCTCTTTTGAGCCTAGTGAGAACTTTAATCTAACGACCTGTCAAATTGCATTGAGTTTCATAGGCATGTACTAGCACTGCACTCGACACACAACTGGATTTGCAAGGTGACCGGATGTTGCATATAACACTGGTCTGCAAAAAAAAATTCTTGAGCCCTGGCATTATTTCCGATGATTCTTATGTAAGACGACGCCCAAAAAATAGCTTAAAATTCGACATCATGAGGCTATAGAGGCGTCGGGCCCCCCAAGACATATTCCTGGGTGCGCCACTGATAAATAAGAACTTTGTTACCTTCACTTGGTGCTTGCTTTCCTTTTATACCCTAAGGTACAACCCTCTCGTTTCAAAAACCAGCAGTACTCCGCCAACATGCTTGCATTTCACTTCCCTGAAACCCTCTTTTCCAACTTAGTGATGTCTTGATGAAACCGTTCCGCGTATTCATCCGAGACTGCTCCTAAATTTTCAGGAAAGAAGTCCAGATGCGAGAGAAGGAAGTGCAATTTAAGGGACATGTTACATCCCATGGCCTTTTACGCTGAGAGCAATTCCTCGACCTGAAAAGTTCTTACACACCTTTTGGAATGCAAACCAAGCTCGTTTTTCTTTTTGATCTAGGTGTTCAATAAACGTCGAATCTTGAAAAAGTTGTCTAATCTGGGGCCCCACAAAAACACCTTCCTTGATTTTAGCCTCACTAAGACCAGGAAATTTAGTTTTCAAAAATATGAATGCATGGCCTGTTTTATCCAGTGCTTTTACAAACTGTTTGATCAATCCAAGTTTGAAGGGCACAGGCGGCAAGTAAATATTATCTTGCGGGAGTAATAAGGATCGTTGGCGACATTTTTCTGACCGGGAGTAAATCTTTCTCGCAAAGGCCAGTTCCTTACAATGTAATGTTTGTCCCGCGCTCGGCTGTCCCATTCACAAATAAAGCAACAATATTTTATTTTTTTTATTATAGTTTCTGCATGAGCGTATACAAGGAGGGAGGGGGGCTTGGGTGCGAAAGCCCCCCCCAAGAATCTAAAAATAGACTATGTTTAAACTATTTATTTTCCTACTTTTTAATATGTTAAGAAATAAAAGTGGAAAAAATTTCCAAGCCCCTCCAAGGCGATTTTTTGTATACGCCAGTGGTTTCTGTATATATACTTTTATATACTAATATGTTGCTTAATACTTTGTTATAACGTTTATTACCTTTACCGTTAAGCTGCTGACACCTAAAATTTTATAAAAATAATTAGAAAATGCATATAAAACGGTAAAATCGACAATGTCCATTTACCATTTATGCAACCCCCCCCCAAAAAAAAAACAAATGGCTTACCACCTTGCTATAAATATTAATGTTTGAGAACACTAAACTCTCCAGTCTCTCAGAAATAATGATGTTAATGCCAAAAAAAAATCCTTTGCGTCCCACCAAACTATCGAAAAGCAGTAAACATTGGTAGGGGGGTCTCCCCGAAAAACGGGGGGTGATAGGGAAAAACGGAGTTTATATTTGGATTCAGGAGGTCATTTTACATAAGAATCGGCAAGAATGGTGTCAGGGCCGATTTTCATGCCGACCAGTGTAATTGACTGTGTCGACCATATGCGTCTGTATACCAAGTCTAAAAATTATATGCGTCGCATCTAAACCGACAGTCGTCCAGGAGAAAGTATTCATGCCGTCGACCAAATGCGACAGCCGTCCGGGCGCCATATTTCCTCGGTGTCGCATAAGATGCGTCAGCCGTTCAGAAATGGTTAAGACTACCCTCGGTCGATTAGGGATGAATCACTCAATTTTAAGTAACTGGGTGTTTGCCTGAAATTTGAGTAGGTGGGCATATATGACGTCATAAATCAAAAATGGCGGCATTTTCCATTTTCTTACAAACTTTGGCTTATAACTTTAATAATTGTTGTTATTTTGCAAACAAAAAACGTTTTATGGATTTTTCGTCAAACTAATTTAGCGAAAGTTATAAGCTAAAGTGTTTGAAAAAACATAAAAAAGCCGCCATCTTGGATTTATGACGCCATACTGGACCTTCTACTAAATTTGGAGTCAAACACCCCATGTCCTAAAATTGTGTTAGCTATTACCATTCGATCTAGGGCAGTTTTAAAAAATCTTCCACAACTATCCCACAGTACAGGATTTTTGACTATAAGCTACTCAACCAATTGGAACTTGGGACACTGCTACCAGAAGCAAGGCAAAAAAACAAATTCTGGGAAAATATACCATAGATTTTTTCAGATTTAAGAATAAGTCCAGAGGCGGACTTACTTCTTGTAATGGGTAAAAATGGGAACAAAGATCTTCCCACGTGTCACCATCGTACAGGAAACTGTACGCTGGTGTCACAATGGATCATATTAAGGATGGAAATGGGAGGTCAAAGTAGTTTTCTAGCTAGCAGTCTAGTTTACACAGAGACGCGCCAAATTAATTAATTAATTAATTAATTAGGAGACAATTAGCCAAATTAGTCATGTATTATACACGCTGCAGTGCCCGCCTGCTTATTGTGTTTTGTTTACGTTTATTTACTGTAATATATTTTGTATATTATGGAATTAAACATTATTCATGCATAAAACAAAATGTACGGTGCTGTGGTGTGTCAGCCGTTAAACAAAAATACAAAGCAGGTTTATTGATTCAATGAAGTTTTGCATTGAATCAATGTATTTTGTTCATCGGATAAAAATCAATAAAATCAATGTACATGAATATACATAGGAATATTTATTAGTGTGATATTAGTGCCTTTTTTGTTCTGTGGAAGCATTTCACTTGTCAAAGCGTAAATTTCAATTGTGCCTATATCAACTTGATTTTATATGATGATTGTATGATTGATTTGGTTGTATTGCATAATTGTATGTTTGTGTGATTGTGTGAATTGCATGATTGTATAATGGTATATCTGTATGAATTTATATGATTTTTTATGATTGTATTCATATGGTGATGTATTATTGTTTTATAGTATGAATGTGCGATAACTATTTAATTATTTGGTTAAATTGGATTGTATGCAATCTATTTAATTTCTGCACTGGTTGCAGCGGCGTAGCTAGAAGTCATGCGCCTCGGGACAAACAACAAAAATAAAAAAATTTTTGCTTTTCAATTTGCAAAATCATCGTTTTACTACGTATTTTAAAGCTAGCTTTTTTAAGGCAAGCTATTTTTAAAAAGCTAATAAATATAAAATAAACATTTACAGTTGCGGATCCAGGGTGTTCGAAGGGAATAGAACAAAAAGGCAGTAAAGACAAATAATTTTTCTGAACTCTGAACTTAAGAACCAGATAAAAATAGGCGAAAATTTTTAAAAAGAGTTTTGTGAAAAAAATAATAAAAAAATGTTAATTTTGAGTTACAATTTAGTTTATCAACAAGTTTTCTGTTACATTTAAGTTACGAATTTATTGCGGCTGAAAAACGATGTTTTTACTAGTGCCGCTGCTGGAGCCCCTTTTACGCCGCCCGGGGCCCCGGGCACTGCCCCGGTTTGCCCAACGATAGCTACGCCACTGACCGGTGGTAGTAACTAAAATTAAAATTCATTTTAAACATAATTTTTTGCTGCTTGCACTAAATTTCCATATTACTAAAATCCCAAATCTAATAAATTTTTTGGATTGTAATCAGGTTACCTCTTTGTATAAAAAAGGTAAGTTAGGAAAGATTCTCCTTTCCATTTCTAAATCCAAGAGTTCAACAGATGTCTCCCATACTTTAGCTTGTTTAACTTTGCCAAATTGGAAAATAAAATAAGAAAAAAACGTAATATAGTGAGTGTATGTTCCACGTACTATTATAATATATTTTATAACGCCAAACTCAGACATATTTTGGTCCTTCAAATATTCTAAAGCTCTGTATAAGATACGAGGTGAAATAATAAAAGATTTTAAGAAACTTTTTCTATCGTGCCTTCTAGGTCTTGTACGCACGAACGGTTTTTTTTTGCCGTCCTGCTGCTGCGTTTTTTTCACCGCTTTGATAGAACGCGCTATTTTAAATGTGCCTGAACGCACCATCGATTATTTTTCCGGGACGGTTTTAATTATTTTTCCGCGCGGTTAAACAGTCGCGCGGTTGAACAACCGTTCGTAGGAGCCCCTAGCCATCATGAAACCCCAGCTGATTTATGTTTCTCTTACAACACATTTGGTAACCCCACCTTACGTCACTTTTTATTACTAAACAGGAGCAATCAAAGTAAGATTTCCACGTTTAAAAGAAGAATAGTCAATATTATTTATTTTGTTATTTGAGCTTTAATCAGGAAACATTAAATCGAGAAAAATTCAATTTTTTAATAATTTTTTCTTACACAATAACCTTGCTCTTTTATTAAATTCGCGCTTAAATGCCGCTCAATTGTTCGATCTCCTGGCGGCGGCTCACGAAGTCATGTTGCTAAAAGTCACCATACACTATCCAGGAAACAGAATAGGGGAAAACATATTTGGGGGTAGGGGTGTACTACAGCCCTAAACCTCTTACCCCTCTGCTGGTTTTAGTCTGCAGAAAAAAATGTTTGTCACGTTTTACTACTTCTTTTAAAATTTTATTTTTGCCCATTTAATGGAGGGGTAATTCCTCTTGAAAAAAAAACAATAAGTTTAAATGCGGTGTTATGGTAATTGCAATTATTTTAGTTTTTGAAATAATTGAAAAATTATTTTACAATTATAATGAAATTACAAAAATGCAATTGAATTACTAAAGTGATTGTTGTTATTTGTAAAAAGCTATTTTGCTTTTATTACTTAAAGCAATCCACATTTCGTACTGAATCTAAGGGGTATGTTTAGAATGTATTATGAAGGAAGAGGGCTCCTAAATTAAGCATTTTCACATTTTGTAAATTATGAAAAATTGAAAGAAATAAATAAAAAAGTAATTGTCAATCACTTTTTTTGTTTTGCAAGTAGGAAATTTATAATTAAGTTTTTTTTTTGTAATTAATTACACAGTTTTCTAAGTACATTCATGTAAAGTAATTTGTAATATAATAGTTACTTTTCAAAGTATTGGTTTCTAACTCTGGTTGAGAATAAATCGGTACACATAAAGACCAAGAAATTTGTTATCCATAAAGTTGAATTTGTGGAATATTTTGTTTGTGCGTGTAGTAACATCCTTTAACATTTTTGCCATGCTAAAAGCTCTACCTGTACACTTAATTACGGATTCGCAGTATTGATTATTAGTCATACAGTTCAAATGATATCTAAGAGAAGGCGCTACAGCAATTAAAATCAAGGGGTTTTAAGGATTTTGTGCATTGCCGTCCTTGGCCTACTCAGCCGGTAAGAGTAACGTCATTAGATCGCGAAAAGAAAACCATTTTCTTGAATTGCTAACTTGACAACAGCGCTAAACTATTTACCTCTCTTAGTCCCATTTATTTAAATTGTGATCTTACTTCAGTTCACATATTTTTCTGACCAAACGATCGTTGACGAAACCTGTATAAAGTTCAACAAGATAACAAGACGCTAGCGCTACCAAGTCCACTTTCAATCCCTGACCTCGCATGCGAGGATCTACCAATAATATTTACCTCATGTATTAGAATAGATGAATACAGGGTGATTCTCACTTGAATGATTCTAACCACATGAAAATAGAAAGTTTCAAAAACCTAACCTAACAAAACCTAATCAAATCTAACCGAACTGAACCAAAGGAAACTGAACCAATAATTTTTTTCAAAAAAACTTTCCTGACTTCCTGCCCGGGATCCTAGAGGATGTGAATCCGAACCGAACCAAACCGAACCTAACTAAACTGAACCAAACCTAACCTAACCAAACTAAACTACGTACTGCTAATTAGGTTTAGTTGGGTAGGGTTAGGTTTGGATAGGTTCGGTTCGATACGGTCCGGTTCGCATTCACATCCTCTAGGATCCCGGGTAGGAAGTCAGGTTGCTTCGGTTCGGTTCGGTAAGATCTGTTAGGTTTCGTTAGGTTAGGTTTTTGAAACTTTCTATTTTCATGTGGTTAGAATCATTCAAGTGAAAATCAACCTGTACATCTATTCTAATACATGAGGTAAATAATATTGGTAGATCTACGCATGCGAAGTCAGGGATTGGAAGTGGACTTGGTAGGGCTAGCGTCTTGTAACAAGATACACCAAAGCACTTTAGATCCCAGGCAGTGTAAAACAAAAAAAAAACAAGGAAAACAAAACAATGCGTTTAGTGTATATGATAATTTTAAAGTTTTGTTTGCTTGTATAAGTTTTAAATCGGGAGTAGGCCCTCCCACAGATTTAATTTGGATTTTTTAATTTAACGAAAGCGTTGCTGAAATTTTTTTAAATGTATTTTGTGATAACGAGTAAATAAGGACGTGTTGAGAAAAACGCTGGGACCAGTCGATTTGTATTTTTAAATGCGCATTTAAAAAAAATATATATAGGGTGCGTCATGTGACAGTGGCCAATACCAACTTTCTTATTTTAAATACCCCCCTGTATTTTTTTTTTACCTTGTATCTTTTTGATTTACCTTGTATCTTGGAGTAAGTTTCATTGACTGTACTCAAGCAAACCACGCTGAGGATGGAGACGCCTTTTTCCGGCACACCGGTGTCCGTGGTAGACTTTACCCCTTTGAAGTTGCCTTTTATATTTTGCTAACTCATCGTTTTCGGTTCCAAACCGACGCCTTGGAGACGGGATAGCATGGTCTGGTTGAACTGTGACGAAATGTCTTTCTTCCGTGTTCGTCCCGCCATGGACTTAATTTCCTTGGGTCGCTGTCGTTTCACTCTATTTCCTAACATGGATGGTACACCCGGGTATGACATACCCACTTACAATTTCGCATTTGAAGTTAACAGTAGACATAAAATTTCAATATGATGGTTGTGTTTTAATTTTCTGAACCTTTTTGACGTTGAAAAAAAATAAATATAACATTAGTCATGTAGCGTTAGATACTAAAATGCATTTTTAGGTAACAAGGGCATTTTTCTAAAAATAAAAACTATATTTTTTTAAAATAGCTTAAAAATTACTAAAAGTAATTTAGAACCTACATTTTTATTTCATTTCGAAGATAATAAATAAGAATTTTTTATTTCATTTCGAAGATAATAAATAAGAAAATCGAAAAAAAAAAAATTTACTAAATATTTTCGAACAGGAAAATTCAGGGGCGCAGAACGTAGCACTAAAACATACTTTTTAAATAGAAACAAAATTTCGGACTTCTATTGTCTTTATTTATTTTAAACACGACGTTTCGGTTAGTAAGTATCTCCAGTCGTTTTCAAGTGTAAACTAACCAATCAGCTAGTCTATAGGCTTGGTGTGCTGTCAGGTGTGACGGCCCTCCCCCTTTTTGTATTCTAGGACGCCTGGTTTCCATATGTTTGGTATATCCGTGCTTGGTTGACTGAAAACTTCCTTATTCTGCATTATAAATGCAGCTTCAATAAACTTTCGTTTTCGCCAATGCACTACTTTAGCTTGTGACCACTGAATCTTTTGATCATTTTACCATGCATAATCCGCTAAACCGGATTTTTCAATACCCATAATTGGGTGCTTTTTAGATGTTCATTTACTCTAACTTAAAGAGGACGTTTCGTTTCACCTACATATGATTTACCACACTCACATGGGATTTGGTAAATACATTCCTTATTATTTGAGGGATTTTCTGGTTTTGTTTTAGTTACAAAACTCCTTATCGTATTTCCCGATGAAAATACTGTTTATATATTACAGTGTTTGGCTATTCGTCTTATGTTTTCTAAAATCCCTTGAACATATGGAATGTTAATAACACCCAACGGATTATTATTTTGGAAACTTGCTACAAAAAATGTTACGCGGCTGGTACACCTGGGTATCACATGCCCGACGCAACTTTAACTCTTAGCACCAGAGGCAGGCATTGAACTAAACCCGCTTTTTTTAGTGGTCCCCGATTAGAACAAGTGTTGCCTAAAGGCCGCTTGACATGGTGCATGACAATAAAATTTGCAGGCAAATGCATGAAATTTTGCCCAGGTGCATGCACAGTACAAATCTAGCTGATTGTTCCAGGCAATCTATTTTTATCGGTCCGGTGCCATTTTTTTTCATGCAAACTGTACTTGCATGCAAACTGGGGAATTTTTACCTAGATTCTGGGGAATCCATGCATGGCCATGCACAATGTCAAACGAAAAGAAGATTTTTTGCAGGCAACAATTTGACCGAAATTTTTTGCTTGCAAATATTTGCAGCGCGTCATGCACCATGTCAAGCGGCCATAAGAGTAGGTGGAGGGGCAAGCTTGAACCGCTGCAAATTCATAAGTTCTGTTGGTTTTTCTCAATCCCGGGTATGTCATACCCAAGTGTTCCAACGCCAGGTTAACCTATTTTTTTCATTCTTTTTGATTTCTATTAAATCCCATGCTAATCACCCACAGAACCAGCTAATTTTTCCAGGAAGGAGGCCCTGATTTTTTTTAAATCTTGGTAATATATCCATAATATATCATGTAATTTTTTACATAACATATTATACTGTAAATGTTTTTTTTTCCGTACTGTAGATGTATTTTTCCATTTTTACGGAGTACATTGGGTTTTTACACAAATGGATTTGGAGAAAAGCAATTTTTTTGTAAAGTTTTATTTTTCGTAAAAAATATACAAAATATATTATTTTATTTTACTAGTCCTGTTACGTAAAAAACGTTGAACACAAAGGTGCCAACGTTTATTACTGTAATTTTACAAAACACTTTTTTCAGTGTGGTTCGCTCGATTACTTTCTGTGGCTTTTTCGCAAAATTTAAGTTTTAAAAATTTTAAAAAATTATTTACAAATAAAGTGTTTATTTACAGATTGATTTTCTTATGAAATTTTTTAATCTCGCTATCCTTTATAGTGGGTATGGTCACTGCTGGATCTTGATTGTCTTGTGACAGCCTTACAGATAGTGTTTAACTGGCACGTGCTCGGGGGTCCGACTGTTTTTGGAATGGATAGGATCGTGATGGTTGAAAATCCATTTCCACGAAAAGAGTGGAAGCCTTCCATTTTCTTCCACGGGTGGGAAACCGACTGGAAAATTGTCAATTCGCTTTTCCTACGCTGTGACATCAGACAAGGAAATAATAACGCTGATAAAACCTGGTGATATCACTCTGTAGAACTAGGACTGGGCCCAAACCTTAGTTTCCAAAATAATCTAGGCTTCACACAAAAACTTTCTTTATTGATTTTTGGCTTGTTTTTCTTTTCTAATTTGGCACATGTTTACGTTATTTTCACATTTTGAATGATAGTTGGTTTAAAAAACAGAGTTTGAAGAACATTAATTCGAAAAAAAGTATAAGTTCAAATGATAACAGGGAGTTCTTGAGTCAGCGAAAATAAGATCATGTTTGACAGTATTGATGGTTATTTTGGTGCTTCTTAACAAGTGGTCTGCCCTCTCTTCATTCTCATTCTTTATCCTCTTCTTTGACTTATGCCACACTGAGGAGATTTTAACAAGCGTGTCTGTGACTAGTCAGTTTTTAGCTCCTTGTCGCCCATGCGAAGCCCTCCTGCTAATAAAAGTATAGGTTTGATGCATGAAGAGAGGGTGAAGCAATAGCACAAAAAAGCGGGGTACTACTAATATGTTTAAGGTTTCTAATTCTATTTTTTTTTTTAAGAAAGTAACCCATGGCCACCCAAATTCCGCCTTGAAATTACTCAAAATTTATCAGAAAATTCTGCTGAAATAATTGAAATGTATTGTATTTGGCGTAAATTAAAACTTCCACGCTCCACGCACATACACATTGCGAGTAATACGACTGATTGATTGCCTGTTCCAGCAACAAAATTTCTTTGACTTTTCCTTTTTAAACAAGGCTAAAATGTCTAACCTAACCTTAATTTACATGCACTTCTCTGGCAAAGTGACGTTCAAATATTATGTACACAAATGTGGATGTAGGAGGATATGCAGTTTTCTTTATTTTTAGTTTATTTTGCTATTTTTCCCAATATTTAGTTAGCAAGGCTTTGGCAATGTATATTTTGAATATTCTAGGACAATAAAGCTACTGATGAATTGAATTGAATTTAAATTGGCTCCAGACGCGTGTCAAACGGCCGCGCAGAACCCGCCACGCGGGGGGGCACCGGTATATTGGGGGCCCCTGGGCCCCCAATATACTTTGAGAAAAAGTAATACCTACCTATGTATATCAAACAAACTCTAAAAATGCAAATATGCACATTTAAAGATTTTAAATTCATATTTAATTTGTCACTATTTCTTTCGAATATAAAAAATGTGAACGCCCAAACAATTCTCAACCCTGGCTGGTCGAAAGCTCAGTGATTCCCATAGGTTATTCCCCGTTTTAATTTCCGGTTATTAGCGAGTCTCAAAAAAAAAGTTCGGGAGGGAGCCCCCAAAAAATTTGACACGCTACACTCATTGGTTCTATCTCTGTCGCTCATATAGGTTGCTGGTAAAATGTTTCTCTATTCGAAGGACAAACAATAAAGTGGCACATACTCATTGGGCAGCGTGTTCTACGCGACTTTGGGTTTTTGTGGCCAATTCATCGCCTCGCATCGAGTCGGAGTGTGATCCATAGAATTGCAGAGGGTGATAAAATTTCATATAGTTAATAAACTAAAAAGAAATGCATAAAATATAATAAAAACGTATAAAGATGTCTCAAAAATGAAAAGGAAACTTGTTTTTGCAGAAAAATAGAGTAGTGCCATGACACCGTGGCACTACCTTACGAGCCGCCACTATTATTGACTATTTTAAATTAAAAATCATGTAAAACCGCATGGACATAGCTCGTCGATTTTTCATTAGATACACGCTGTTTGCTTTCTCTGCTTCTCTTCTAGGGTTCAAGATATTATTTACTTTGTCTCAGGCACTAATGATATTATGATTAAAGAATTGAATTTGAACGTCCTGGATATCAATCCAGGGTGTTTCCTAATTGAATGTCAATATTTATAGGGGTGATTTTTGGGCCCATTTTAAGAAAAAAACTTCATATGAATATATATCTTAAACGTTTTACCTTTTGAGATACAGGGTGGTAAAGTTTTCAAAAATAAATCATTTATTATTAATATCAACAATACCAAGTGAAGTGTACTTTTTAAATCTGTATTCAATTATGAGCAAATTTGATCTCTTGAATTTTTTTAGTCCGACGCACGGGTTTCATCTAAACGATATTGTTATGATCATGCAGAGAAACGGTTTTTATTTTTTAAGCGAAAACCGTGCATCGGATTGAAAAAATCAAGTGATCAACTTTGGTTAGAAATGATTGGGGATTTTAAAAATAATTTTTATTTCAGGAAAAATCAGTGGCGTGCCATCAATGTCTGCCAAAATATGCAGGTCAAATTATGTACGAACGCCACTTAATTCATAGTACATGTATGACAAATTTTATTAAAATATCTGAAGTGGTATTGTAGATATTAATAATAAATGATTTATTTTTGAAAACTTTACCATCCTGTATCTCAAAAGTAAGACGTTTAGGAGATATGTTCGTATGAATTTTTTTCTTAAAATGGGCCCAAAAATCACCCCCATAAATATTGACATTGAATTAGGAAACACCCTGTATATTTAGAAATACGATAAAAACTCCATTAAACTGTTTTGACTAAAACCAAGGGCGGTTCTGGAGCTAAATTCTGGCGGGGGGTTCGGTTCGGTCAAGCGGTGACTGTAAATTAGGGCAGAGGAAAAAAGTTTATATTGTCACGAGGGGGTTTTATCGTGACGAACACAGTTTAAGTTAGATGTAATGGTTTTATTATAATACTTATATTTACTACTTACACTGAACTTAAATACATCTTGTCTACAAATCTTCTTGATACGCTTAACTTCTTATACTTGACTATCGTACTACTTGTTCACTATTAACTAAGCCTGGGCGTTAGGTTCTCAGCGTACAACTAACTGCTAAACTCTTTTGGAGATGCTTTTATTACAAACCGTTTGTCATTGATAGGATATCGAGATGTGTTTTGTTTCCTGTATAAACATCATCGAAATCCCATTAACCGCGTTGTTTATAATAGTTCTGTATACAATTTATTACTTTTAATACAATTTGAACTATATACAGAAGTTCATTTCCTTAGAATGTTTAGGGTTAATGGGCACTTGCTTATAAACGTAACTTGTGTCATTTACTTAATAGGACATTATTTTCTATCCTGACAATATGACAAAAGCACACAGGAAAGATCCTCCTAGGAAAAGGGCGCACACGTCAAAAATCGCACGCCAAAAAAGCGCATATTATAAATAGTGCACACGGAAAATAGCGCACATAGTAAAACAGTGCACAATGAAATAAAGTTAAGATTATAGAATTCGAAGGTTCTCTGTAAAAATGTAACAGGTTAGGTTATTAGACAATTTTGCCACAAAAAAGACGACCGTATTTATATTAAAACTATCAAAAAATTTTGAAATTTGAATTGTTTTTTTAACATATATGTGTTTTAAAAAACTTAAAATTTCGAAAATCTATGAGAGCTTACACCGGCACACGAAATAAAAAAGTGGTCTATAGCTTTGATCAGACCTACCTATCTATTATATAAGTTCTTCGGTGCGCTGAATTCGATTGCGGGGTTCATCTTGACTGTACGCCATAAAACTTCGGGAAAATTAAATAAAAAAGCGCATCAAAATAAGTTGCGCAAAATTCTGAAAAACGTGGATTTATAAAGTATTTCTGCGCAGTGGTCAAATAGCCTCTGACTTTTTTTAATTGAGGTTGGTCAGATCTAGAGACCCTGTACGTATGACATATTTTCTCTAGTCTGATCTAGTATAATGTAAAATTTTTATTGGTATATAGGTCTTGTCAAATGTACAGACCATTTCTTGATTTTGTGTTATTATTGCGATTTATTTCGTATGCGCTTTTTTCCTTTGCACATATTTATCCTACGTTTTTTTGCTATGCGCTTATTATCGGGAATCTATTAAAGCTAACAAAAATATTTATTTTAGCCTTTAACTAATTTGTAACAGCTACCAGCCTTTATATCTATTATAGTTTTTTTGGGCTCTGGGGTGGGGGTAATTACAACCCCCCCCCCATAGAACTGCCGGTAACTAAAACTAAGATCTTTAAAATAAGTATTAAAAAAAAAAATTATGTCAGGATTGGCTTTGTATAGAGCTTACTCTACGATGAGTTTCCTTAATTTGCCCACACGATTACCCTTCAATATTTTCAATATTTAAACTTTCTTTGTTCGTTCACATTTCGAAGTCACCCTTCCCTACTATGATTCAGTGGACATTCGGGATTACGCGCAACAGCCAATTTTTTCGGGATTTCTCCACCAAATTGAAAGTCGGATTTCTATCAACTCTAACATAAGGTACGATTTATTTGTGTCTAGACTCAAATCTTGTACTATATCTAATAGCATAAACCACACCGGTAGTTCTACGGGGTGCGGTACGGGGTAAAGGGGGAAATATATAGTATTGTATTATAGTTAGTATTGTTTTGCACGTAGATCGTCAAAACTTCGAGTAAATTGTGAAAAAAATTATCAAAGTATTGCAATATTACATGGTGAGGTTGCAAAAATGAGTGTACTTTTTCAAAGCTAAAAAATAAATTGCTTACATTAGATTAAATCAGACTAACCCAGAAAAAAAATTGAAGATTATTTGACTGCTTCGCAGAAAGCCACCTTAACATCATTCAAAAAATTTTCAACATTTTATATTTATAATTTCAATTTTTCACGATTTTTAGCGTTTTCCCATTTTTTTTGTGTGTCAAAAAATTGCAACGTTTTTACAATTTACTTCAAATTTTGAGAGTGTATGGTCAAAACGGACCCCGAATAAGTAAGGTTGTGATAAAATATACAGATCACTTTTTTATTTTATGTGCTGCCGGTGTCAATTTTGCATATGGTCAACGAATAATACTAGTCTAATGGCTCTTTTATGCTCCTGGGATTATAATGAAACGTAAATCATAAGGTGTTCTGAATAAAATTTATTTATAGTTAAAATTTTAAAACATGTTAAAATTTTTTTAGAAATAATAAAAATGTATATATTTTGATATAATTAATACATATTGGTTCATAAATGGAACAGTCCGTCATTTTGGATCCTTCAGTTATAAATATCGATTTAAAAGTTTAATTTTAAAATCATAATTAGCGATCTCAAACACCGCAAACCTCATATATAATAAATCCATGATGGTTCATAAATAAAAAAGTGATTTTTCAAAAGTTTAATTTAAAAATCATAATTACCTACTGATTTGGTTGGATTTGTCCTTTACTCCACACTTAAAACTTTTAAATTTTTGATTAATAAAAGATCTTTTCTTCAAGAAATTTGTTTCTTCATTTAAAAAAATTAAATTTAACCCGATCGGTTTATGGAATAAGGAAAAAGTTCCGATGACACTTTTAAACATTACTAAAGAAAAAAATTCATATATCAAATTGCGTCAGAAAATGGCTTTTCTCTACAAACGGTAAACAGAATCTACAATAAATTAACGAAGAAAATCTTACAAAAAGACTTACAAAAAATGACAGATAATACCAACTTAACTAATAATACAACCACACCAATTTGCACTAACATACTTTCACAACACCAACAACAAAATATTTTTCTAAAACATACACAGGTGTTCTTTCTAATAAATTGTCAAACATTATTAAAAATTATTATTCCAATCTAAAAATCGCTTTTTAAACCTTTAGAATTTGTAAAATCACTTTTTTGTAGACTTAAAGAAACATCACAACTGAGAGAAAAAAGTGGAGTATTCAAATTAAAAAGTATGTAAGCCAGTCAGGGCGTTCGTTTGAGGTTATAGTAAAAGAGCACTTAAGATCTTAAAAATACGCTCACTATAACAAATCTTCATTTGGCTGCCATCTGAAAACACACAAACATACCTTTGACATGAGTGATGGTTTGAATGTTTTGCATGTACAAAATAAAGGTAGTAAACTTAATACTCTTGAAAACATAGAGATTGCTAGATTGGAACTTTAAATGAAAAATCTCTTTTTAGAAGCAGCTAACCTTATAAACCTTTTTAAATTTTGATGTTTTTTTTTGCTTTTTGATAAAGTTTAAGTATTTAAGAATGTTTGACTAACGAATTTTTCCTTTAAACTTTTTTGTTGCTTTAATTTAAATTAATTTTGTTTTCTGAGAGTAATCAGGAAGTGATTAACGTATTGAGAACACGTATTTTTAGTTTTTTAACTTTAATGTTTTTCTTTTTTATTTTTTGAATGTGTTTTTAAAATAGTTTTGTTGTTTTTTATTTTCGAGCCGTATAGTTTTTTATTTTTGCGACGAAAGAACAGTTGTCAAAATTCAAAATGATTGTATTTTTAGCATTTTTGGAAAAAATGGAAAAAATTATAATTATCTTTTTGTAAATTTTTGAATAACCTTTTTTAATATTTACGTTAGTGTTATTAACATTGTAATTTTTGTTCGTTTGACCTACTTTTAAACTTTTAGGTTCTAACAAGAGAGAGCTGTTTTTAATAGGTATGTTATAGTAGTGCCTACTAATAATAAGTTTTTTAAATTGTTAATTATCATCCCAGTTTTTAAAAATGTGCTAGAACCTAGTTTTTAATATCTAGTTTTATGGAACCGCAAAATTTGTGGGTATGTTTTTTGTTTTTTATTTGTGTAAACTTGATTCATAAATCCAATCGACTTATATTTAATGTTAGTTTTACCGTTTGTATTTTTGTTTTTAGATGAAAAAATCTTTGAGAATGAACTTAGGTTCGAAACCAGTCGGGTTAAATTTAATTTTTTTGAATGAATAAACAAATTTCTTGAAGAAGAGATCTTTTATTGATCAAAAATTTTAAAGTTTTAAGTGTGGAGTAAAGGAGAAATCCTATCAAATCAATTGAAAAAATGCTCGACAAGAGGAACTTCAAACAAAAATAATTAGCTACCTTACACTGCAAATACATTGTATTTTTATCTGTTATGTTATAAATAAATAAATAAACATCCCAAGCTCTAAATTTGATATATATCAGTATATAAATGGAAACCATTTTGAAAACGCCATTTTGATTTGTTTTAGGCTTAAGTCAAATATTATATTACGTAGCCTTAACACCGTATTGTTTCAAATTTGAGACAAATCGGTTTATATATAAAAAACTCCAATTTGGATACGCTATTTTAAATTTCTTGTGCTAAAAAATCTTAAATTGTATTGTCACCGGAACTCTATACGCCTGCCAAATATAAAATCCGTAGCTCATCGGAAAGTAGAAAAATATCTGTCGCAAAATTTTAAACAAAAGCATAAATAAATCGTTTAATAAACAAAATTGCAAACAATAACTACGGCGACGCACGGCGTCTAGTTGTACGGGCGGCAAGTTTGTCTGTCGGCTAATCGGTCGGCTGCGAGTTAGCCCGGCGGCGAATCAAGGGCGCAGAGATGCTTCTCGGGGGGGGGGGGGGGCACTTTAGGTGACATTCTCTGTTGGTAAAAAACGGTATATATTTTTTTAAGCAGCATTTTATTGAATTAGTCAGTGGTTGTAATTTCGATGATAACAACAATAGACACTTTTGAAAAATTTTGAGTTTTTATTAGCAAAAACATTACTTTTTACTCATTTTTTGTATATTCAAAAAATTCTCGGGGGGGGGGGGGGGGCAAGTGCCTCTAGTCCCCCCCCCCTAGATCCGCCACTGCGGCGAATCGACCACGGCGAGTGGATGGCGGCGAATTGTCGAAGCGCCAGACCAGAAGGTGTATTCTGTGTGTTAAAACAAAATATATTTTGGGGTTTAAGGGCCGGGGGGAGATTTCCCCCTTTCCCCCCAGTAGATCCGCGTCTGAGAAAGTAACCGACGCTAGTTTTTCAAAAGAACGGCATTCAAAATGTTTTTAAAAAAATAATATATTTTAGATATTTCCGCACGCACGTAGGAAACATTTTGTACCTAAAACGTGCGGAAAGCATATTTTCCGGAGTTAGGGCTTGCCTGAACTTTGCTGGCGTATCGTTCGTTGTTAGGTAAATAACTATTACCTAACATACAGTGTTGCAAAAAAAATATTATTGATTCGGTTTATCTCATTTTATCATTTTTATCCCAAATTTAAGAGTTTGTTCCGAGAAAAGCGTGTTTTTTTTCGGGTCTGGGGGCTGTGGCGTGCATACCGATACTAAGTATTTTTTCATTAATTTTTATCCTAAGATTGTGCAAGACATATTTCAATTAGTTGCATACACTGCGTTATCGTGCATTTCTTATCTAATGTTTTCCTAATACGTTTTCCATATAGCAAGTGAGATAGAAAGGCTGCGCCTTTATCGATTCTTAAAAGACTTTGTATTTTACAGACCGCTGGCGCTGTAAGAATGAGAGAGACAGAACAAGGATGCTTAGCGTGTTTTTTCAGGTACGCGTTCGGCAAGCGCGGATCTGGGTAAAAATCTACGGGGGATATAATAGTCGACAATTTTTTTATTAAGGGGGGGGGTAATTTTCCTGTTTTTCCTTTAATTATTAACAAAAAGTGCTTATTTTTTTCTAGAGGGGGATATTTACCATGTTAGCCCCCCTTATATCCGCGCTGGGCATTCGGTCCGTGTCCCTTGCACACGAGTATTCGTATGCCCCATGAATTCGTGTGCGTTGCTTGGTTAGAATTCATTTTGCGCGCTATAGAGAAATATGGAATATGCAAATTAAAAAATTTGTGGAAAATCGTTAGCAAATGGTTAGTTTTTCCAAAAAGCAGTATATCGACACAACATCGAGTATTTTTTTTAATAAAGTAAATTACTTCTTTTTTATTTTTTATGTTTGATAATAGAGTTTGTAAGTGATCGTTTTTCTGAAATTTTTAACTTTTAGTCTATCATCTAGGTGGCCCGATGGCTTCTCCCCCCTGCGCCACTGATGTGATATATCACTTTTCACGACTACGAGAATAGAGCCCCCGAAGAGTTTGTGGACGAAAAAGTTCACTGCGTGGAAGTTTTGCATGTATTTTAAACCTTAAATTTACCCCTATATGATACCATTTAAAAGCAATTTTATAGCGTGTGCAATATACGGAAAAAACGACTGGAACGTGCCTTTTCCAGATTATTGTTTAAAAGTTCGATGTTTATGGCTTGCTCCATGTGTGTATATATCCAATATTGACACTTTTTTTAAGGATAAAAGATTGCACTATTAATATTTTAGTAAACAGTACAACAGGGGCTCTTTTGCGTTGTTCCATGTGCAGTATCATTCCTGCGTGACCTTTTAAAGGGGTTAAATAGTAAGGCAAGATTTTGGAAAATTAATTTTTAAAAGAATTTTATATTACTTTTCGGCAAATGATCAATTCTCACTATTTTGACTCGGCTTATTCCGAATATGCCAGTTGCTCAACCCCCCCCCCCCAACCCTCCCCCGGAAATACTAAGAGTGACTGAGATATTTAAGATGGCTGCGAACATAGCGTCGACATTATAAATTGACGCTCTAAAGACCCATTGGACGCAGGTATGCCCCAGACCCCCAAAATCTGTAATTTATTTGTTTTTTAATTTTGTGGTACTTTTGGGTACTTATTAAGATTTTCTCTACAAAACTAATCAAATATAAATTTCCGTAGCTTAAATTGGCCAACAATAAGCAAGTTGACCAGAACTTGCAATTACTATTAAAATGTTACACTTAAAATCAGAAAACATGATAGCTAAATATCCATATATCTTATTTTAGAAGTGTCAAAAAGTTAATTTTGCGAATTCTAATGCGATATCTACTTTTTATTTGGAATGGGTTTTCTTACTCAAATGGTATTACGATACTCCTCAATTTTTCGTTTCATATCACTTCTAACTCATTAAACAAATTCTTTATTATTGATTTTTTTTTTGAGGTACACAGGATTTTTTTTTTAGAAGTTTTTTACTTTTGCCAATGCAACAACCTAGTTTGTTTCAGCAGCCCTCTGTGCAGAATACAACGTCTTTCGAAAATCGCAGCCTTTTTATCCCATGAGCACTTAGGAAAATAATCAATGAGAAATATGCCTTAACCAATCTCTATGTAGCACTCCGATGGCTCAGATTGGGTTTTGGTAGATACAGTGGACGATAATTAACATTGGCGCAAAAAATTCATTTAACTAGAGAAAGTAAATAATTTGAAAATTGTAGGTTAAATTTGAAAGAGAAATAAAATGGTGATATAGCCTCATGGAGAGGGACTTACCGCCGTTTTGAAGTTCCAAAGTGCAAGGTGTACACCTTTCCATAAGAGTTATGTGGCTTGAAGTTCCAACAGGATGATGGCACGATAATTTTAATTATTTGCGGAATTTTAAAGGGAATTTTCACTATTTTTTAAATTTAAATTTTAAGGTTGTCGTTTTCTAGACATGGCGACGCGCAGCACACTTTGTCTGTCTCTCAATCCTGCGCTTGCAGTTTTTTCGCACATGCGCACAGCACTTCACCCTCTATAGGAAACCATATCACTATATTTAAAATTTTATGGATATGTGAAAAACACGATAGAGGACGCTTGTAGTGCCAAAGTATATAAAAATAAAGAAAAGAGAAATAAAATGATAATTCTTAAATTTAAAATAGAATTTTTTTTTTCCTGATTTGGTAACCGTGACTCTTTCGCCGACACTAAGGCCGCCATTTCGGAACGCCTAATTGCACGGGTCATCGGCCACCTTTGGAACCCCAGACCGGGTATTTTTTTTATCCGGTCCTTTTGTCCCTTAGTTTGGCCTACCGACTGAAGGAGTGTGTAACAAAGTCCGCCTTCACGAGATATCCGACCTCATCCGGCCTGGTTACCGGCGTGAATGAAGGGGTAGGACAATATTACATTTTACACTCCCCAGGAATCCTATAAATGTCTGCCGCACCCGACCTCGGCAACCGACGGGGATCGAACCCGCCACTGTAGCAAGCGAGATTCCTTAACTCACTCGTGTTCAATGCGCGAACGCACTGAGCCACCACGGCTACCTAAAATAGAAATTACATTTTTTGCGTTTAATTCTCGCATTTTAATGCAACTTTGCTTTAGATAAATTTTATAATAACTAATAGTTGACCCATTTACTTAGGATTAATATAAATTTAAGACTAATAATTTTATGTTCAAGACAAAATTTTAGTCCATGAAAAATAGGAAAAAACAAAAGTAAAATTCAAAAATAAAAGAAAAATAAAGAGGTTTTTTATGAAAACCGAACACTCTAGAATAGAAATAATGAAAAAATGCTTATCATACCAAACACATTTCATGTAAGAAAAGTACGCAAAAGTGGTATTCCGTAAAAAGAATTGGGATAAAAGTAAAGCCAAGTTCTCCAATACAAATTTCAAAATGAAAGGTTCTTACTAGTTTGAAAATGTTTTTTTAAACTTGGCTGTTACGCCTGCAAATGACTCTTAGGCGCAGTCCTAAATTGAATATAAAGAAGTTTAGCTAGAATAGCAAAGTTTAAAGAAACATTTAGAAAGTAGTAAGAACCATTTTGAAATTTGTATTGGAGAACTTGGCTTTACTTTTTTCTCAATTCTTTTTACGGAATACCACTTTCGCGTCCTTGGCTTGTTTTTACATAGAATGTTTCTGTTATGATTTCACTCCTTCTTTAAAGGATTTGGATAATATTTTAGTTTTAAAGTAGTAAAATATGCGGAATATTGTTGGAACTTTTGCAATGCCTTATTAAAAATTTTGAGGTTTTTTTTTAAATGGTTTTATCATCGTTCCTATCAGCCTTCTACAGCTCAGCTCTTTAGTGTTCCTGAAAGTAGACAATGCCAAATTTGCATAACTTTACATGTATAGGGGAGGAAAGTAAATTAAAAGTTTCGTTGTGTAAAACCAACAGAAACAACTACTCCGAGGAAAAATACCCCTACCAGCATTGAATTATACTGATGGTTTGATGCTTTCGTTGGGCATATGTTAAAACTATTTGGTTTTCACTCTCTCCAACGTCGATCACAAGGATACGAATGATCCCTGTTTGGAACACCTCCTGAAAATCTGCAGGAATAGTGATCCATGCCAATCCACTATTTTCGTGTTCTTAAATTTTTTCCGATAGTTTTATCATAGTTTCTATCAGTCTTCCAAAGCTCAGCTCTCTAGCGTTTCTGCAAGTGGAGAATGTTACTTTTACATTTTTTTACCTTTATGGAAGAGGGAAGTTAATTAAATTTGGGGTTTTTTAATTTTCTTTTATAGTTTTATCATGAACCGAATCGACCTTCCAAAGGTCAGCTCTCTATTGTTTCTGTGAGCAATGTTACTTTTACATAACTTTACATTTATATTTTATACTTTTTTCTATAGTTATATAAAGCTCAGCTCTCTAGCGCCTGTGGAAATTGGCAATGTTACTTTTATATAACTTTACATGTATGTGAGAGGGGAGTGAACTAGAATTTTGGGGTTTTTTGGTTTGGTCCTTTATTGTAAACTTTATAGTTTAAAGTGCCTGAGAAATAGATTAAGTTCAGTGTCGAAGTAAAAGTATACCAAGTCTTTTAAAAAGAGGCATTAAGCGCCGATTTTCTTAAGAAATCCTTTAAGTGAAAATCTGTGTTTAAGGATAAAAAAGGAATACAAGGGGGATTTCACCTATCTATTTAGGGTTTCGTTTGAAAATCCGACACAAAAATGCTGATTATAATGATCTTCGCTTAATTTTATGTTTGCTGCTGTTTTGTTGCCTAAAATTTTTCAATGTTCACAGAACAAAAACAAGAACTATGGATTATATATTTTGATGATCTTACTGGTCATGTATTCTAGGTATTCGTAGTCTTGGACCAGGACTAAATACTTGACTATTAGCGAAAGGGAAGACGGTATATTTTCTCACTTTCTTTGCCACATTTTTAGAGCTTTTTCCAAATGAATTTAATATAAAGTTGGCAAATGATAACCCTTTTGGAGCATGAGTTGTTCTTATAGAACTCTAGCACTCTGCATTGCTTTCTATCAGAGTTGTCAGGTACTTCAAGTACAGTACTTGAAATTGTACTTCAAGTACTGTACTTGAAGTACATCTACAATCCGGTAATTTTACTTGGTACTTGAAGTACTTTTAACAATGTACTTTGAAATGTATTTGATTTTGTCAAGTAAAGTACTTCAAGTACATTATAAGTACTTCAAGTACATTCAAAGTACTTCAAGTACATTCAAAGTACTTCAAGTGCATTAAAAGTACTTCAAGTACAATAAAATATTCTTGAAGTACAATGTATATATTGAGATATAACTTTAATGCGCCGAAGACAAGTGGTAACCTCAGGGTTGCCACCTGTCCGGTTTTTTTATTAACTTGACAGGGAAGTTCGGTATTTTAGCAACCTTGATAGGTAAGTCATAATTAATCGCCCAAAAAATCGTAATATTAGGTACACACTTATCCAAAGAATAATTCTTATAGGCTTAATTATTTGCACGCACCTTCATTATTTCATGGAACGTGAAATTCAAATTCAGTGTAAGAAACTACTACAGCAGTCATGCCATCTATTGTTGGGTTTCGGTAGAAAGGTAGTACTCACCTTGCAGCAGACGTAATTTCTACGTTTGATGGAGGTTTTTTTTTTAAACTTTATTAATAAAACAAATCAACAGTTACATTTATAAGGCACAGTTTCCGTAATCAGTGCTTCTAGCTCTGGCCTCGAGAATTTGAGTTTCACTTTGGTTTGTTGGTGGTTAAAAAACATAACTGCGAACCAATCAAGCAACTGAAACTTAAGGAAAAAACACATTTTAACTAAGCTAATCTATGATGTTATTTTCCATATGAGATCAAATATAACTAGTAAATTACTACAAAAAACTTAAAACAAGTTAACAAAACACTTGCAATGCCAAGTAATTTAAAAATGCACAGGTAACAACAAAATACATAATTACTATGGTAAGTTGATTTAAAGAACCCGAAAATTTATTTGTTCTGACTAGATACACCTCAAAAAATTCCTTGGATATTTACGTTTGTTATGCTTATTTATTTAGTTTGATTTAAACAAGTTTTTAAGCAGTTTTGTGGGCTATTATACAAATAGTACTTTCTATAAGTGATTTATAAATTATTGACGGTAAGAACAGTGCCCCAAGTGCTCCACCAAAATAGAAATAAGACAAGTTAAGGAACGTGCATCGCGTTTTTACAAGAGTTTTTTGTAAGTCTCATTAAAAAGTCAAATATTTTGAATTTACACAAATGTGATCTTTTTGTCTTTTGGGGTAGGTCCCATTTACTCCAGAGTTCGGGGTAACTGTGACACCCCTATTGCAAAACTATAAAACGTTATAAACATTTTGTTGCGACTGGGTCAATTTTGCAGCTTTTTGTTTAATAAAATTATCTCTTTCCATTACCTTTCTATGGCATTTGTATGTAAAATGATGAGTTCAGAAAAAATAAATAAATGCAATTTAGGTATATAAGTAATACATATTTACTTACAATAATATTAAAAAAAAAACATTTCAGGTTGAAAATTTTGTAAACTTTTTTGACATGTTTTACATTTTTTTACATCTTTGAAATTTTTTTAACATTTTTGCCGGTTTTTGAAATTTTTAAAAACTTTTTACTTTTCAAAATTTTTTGAAATTTTTTACCTCTTTAAAATTTTTAACATTTTTGATATATTTGGCATTTTTATCATTTTTTTACTTATTTAAAGTACTTGAAGAGTAAAAGATTTGGGGAAAATCAAGTACTTTTATAATGTACTTGGGACTTGAAGTACATTTGAAAAGAAAATGTACTTAGTACTTCAAGTACTTTTACAAATCTTAATGTATTTGTTACTTGTACTTGAAGTACTTTCATAATGTACTTGTGACAGCTCTGCTTTGTCGGTGGTTAAAAAACATAACTGCAAACCAATCAAGCAACTGAAACTTAAGGAAAAAACACTTATATAGAAACATTAGCATTAAATTTTAACTAACATATGAGATCAAATATAACTAGTAAATTACTACAAAAAACTTAAAACAAGTTAACAAAACACTTGCAATGCCCAGTAATTAAAAAATGCACAGGTAACAACAAAATACATAATTACTTTGGTAAGTTGGTTTAAAGAACCCGAAAATTTATTTGGTCTGACTAGATACACCTCAAAAAATTCCTTGGATATTTACGTTTATTATGCTTATTTATTTAGTTTGATTTAAACTAGTTTTTAAACAGTTTTGTGGGCTATTATACAAATAGTACTTTCTATAAGTGATTTAGAAATTATTGACGGTAAGAACAGTGCCCCAAGTGCTCCACCAAAATAGAAATGACAAGTTAAGGAACGTGCATCGCGGTTTTACAAGAGTTTTTTGTAGGTCTCATTAAAAAGTCAAATATATTTGAATTTACACAAATGTGATCTTTTTGTCTTTTGGGGTAGGTCCCATTTACCCCAGAGTTCGGGGTAACTGTGACACCCCTATTGCAAACCTATAAAACGTTAAAAACATTTTGTTGCGACTGGGTCAATTTTGCAGCTTTTTGTTTAATAAAATTATCTCTTTACATTACCTTTCTATGGCATTTGTATGTAAAATGATGAGTTCAGAAAAAAAAATGCAATTTAGGTATATAAGTAATACATATTTACTTACAATAAAATGTAAAAATAAACATTTCAGGTTGAAAATTTTGTAAACTTTGCATGTTTTACATTTTTTTACATCTTTGAAATTTTTTAAACATTTTTGCCGATTTTTGAAATTTTTAAAAACTTTTTACTTTTTAAAATTTTTTGAAATTTTTTACCTCTTTAAAATTTTTTAACATTTTTGATATATTTGGCATTTTTTTACTTATTTAAAGTACTTGAAGAGTAAAAGATTTGGGGAAAATCAAGTACTTTTATAATGTACTTGGGACTTGAAGTACATTTGAAAAGAAAATGTACTTAGTACTTCAAGTACTTTTAATCAAATCTTAATGTATTTGGTATCGGTTCGGTCTCTTTTGCATTGGGTTTAATGTAACATTACGTGATCGGCTCAGCTACGCTTCGTGTGGCCATTTTTTATCCTCAAAAGAGGTATACGAGTAGTCTCTGCAAAATCAACTGAAATACATAACATAAAAACTAACCATCGGCGTATCCTATTATAGATAGTGACATAGGCGATGGTAGATGCTTATGAAAATTATTAAATTAAATTCTAAACTATGGCGTGTAGACCAAAACTCGAAGACTCTTCGGATAAACTCGGGAAATGTTCGGAAAACTCGGGAAATGTTTGGAAAGTTCGAAAAATGTTCGAAAAAACAAGGGAAATGTTCGGAAAACACGGAAAATCATCAGGCAAACTCAGGAAATATTCGGAAAAACCAGGAAAACTTTCAGATATTCGCGCAAACTTGGGAAATGTTCGAAAATCTCGGGTAATATTCGGAAAAACTTGGGAAATGTTCGGAAAACTCTGGAAATGGTAAGGAAAAGTCTGAAAATGTTCAGAAAAAGAATCGAAAAATCTGAGAATGCCCTAGAAAAGTCTAAAATTGTTTAGACAAAGTCTGAAAATGTCCTGTAAACCTCGGGAAATGTTCAGGAAAAATATGAAAATGTTCTAGAAAACTGCAAATATGCAGCAAACGTCTGGAAATGTTTTGGACTGGAATGAAAATATTAAGAAAATTGTTTAAAAACTCTAGAAATATTCAGGAAAAGTCTGAGATTGTTTTGGAAAACTTTGAAAATATTCACGAAAAGTAAGTAAAGTAAGTTGGTGGGAGATTTAAAAATGTTTTAGAAAACTTTAAAAATGTTAAGGAAAACTTTGGAAATGATCGGCAAAATAAGGTTATATTTAGGAAAAGTCTAGAAAAGATTAAATTATGAGCGAGAGGAGTGTCGGAGTAGATTCACCTACTGGATTTATTTTATTAGTTTTTGCCATAATTTTTACCTTCCTAGCCCGCGTAGCAATGGCTAGAGAAGGTATTAAATTCGAAGAAAAAAAAATTGTTTGAGATAACGCCGTTATTTGTGTGTATTTTGTCCTATCTTAGCAATATCGTCGTGATTTCTGTCTGTGTGTGTGTGTGTGTGTGTGTGTGCTCTAAACCGTTAAACCGATTTCCCTAAAATTTTCAGGTAAAATATGTTCGGCACTTTTACGAGCTGATTAGATTTTGGTCAAAATCCAAGAATGCTAATGATGGTTTTTTGACAATTAAAAAATTTAAAAAATGCTTACTTTTTGACGGAGCATCGCATCAATATGCAGTTTTCGGAATATAGTAGACTACATTTTGCCTAATAATTTGTGTCAAAACCAAAAACTTCGTAAGAGATTTAGATTTTGAGATATTTACAAAAAACTGTTTTTAAAGCTGGCTAGCTAGGAAGGTATCAGCTCCGTCATGGATTCATTAATTTTTTTAGTTTTTTTTAGATTAGTTGCTTCATTCTCGGTATTACTTGTGTACACTGCTTTATAAAAAATAGTACCTAGTTATCCTGATGTTTTCCTAGAATCCAAAGCAGCTTGGAAATAATGAAACCAATCCAGAGGGCTGTGGCAATTATTACACTCACTCTCCTTCGCAATTTCAATTACAACTTGAAATTACTTTTCGGATTCTTTAATAAAACCCAGATATATCGATTTGACTTTGACAGCTCTTTATAAACTGCTTGTTACTTTGGGTAATCCCATAACGGAAATATCGTCGTATCTTTCACAATTTTTCAGAAAAAAATCAGTTTTTTTAGCCAAAATTTGAGCTGGCTGGAACAGCTATGTACCTACCATAGCCACGTTGCTGAGTGATATGTCGAAAGAAGCGCATTTAAAGTAAGGTCACTATATCACGAAGTTCCTTCTTAGAAGGAACTTCATGCTATAGTGACCTTAATTTAAAGGTACTATGACAAAGCGTTTTTATGTGCTTTGCTGAGATGCTATTTCGCTGAAAAATCACTTTTTTTTTAAATGTTTTGAAAAGATTTAGGAACCACCTCCTTTGAGCTTGTTTTAGGGGTACCACATCAAAAACTAAAACATGGAAAATGAAAGTTTAAATTTTCTTCTTGGAATGTCCAACGCCTTTTATAAGAAAGGTTTTTTTTGAGGTTGTTGATGGACATTAATGACAAATATGAAAAAAACAAAAATAGCCATGACTTCAAGTACATTCTGGGGTCTACCAGCAATTTTTCAAAAGTGCCAATCCGGTCCCCCTTTGTGTAAAACATACACAATTATGTAAAAAAAATGTTATGTTCGTGATGCTCTTTTTTCAACTTTATCTGTTCCCTCGCGGTGCTGGATGACCAATCTTCTTCCCAGTAGCGGATCCAGGGTGGCCAGAGGGGCCCGCCATCCCCCACTCCGCAAATATAACTTATTTTTTAGATTAGCAGCATCAATTATTTAAAAACTGTACTTAATTTTTAAAAAATTTTCATCTATCAAAAACCGCTAATAAGTATAGTAGTATATATAAGTATATTTTGATGCTTGCTACCACTTTGGACCCTCCCCCCTGAAAATACGCCACTGCTTCTTGCACAGATCACCCACTGAGTAACCTGTGTTTCTTCCCTCTTTAAACATTAAATATATGTTACGGCTATTTAAAGACATTCCTAATAATAAGAAGTTGGATAAGGGCATCTGTGTTCTATAAGCCGTGAGCTGCTTTCAGTTTGGGTTACAGGAAAGAATCTGATTGAAAAAATTGCGTAACGAATTCTTTTTAATTAAGGAAAGGGATGATAACGATCGTGTAAAAGGCAAAGAAGCGAGAAATGAGATACGACGAGACGCAAAAAGTAAAATTGTTCTTTTTGAAAGTTAAGGTTTAAAAATAAAATTTGATTTCCAAAATTACCAACAATTTAATGAATGGTTTAGGTATCACTACCACTTCTTAGTGATATAGTAGGTAACCAACGATTATTATTCGGATTAAAAATTCCGCTAACTGACGCTCACGTGTCTGATGGCGGGTAAAAAGGCAATCAGCGTTGATCTGGCCTGAAAGGCAGAAGAGCTGTCGTACGTTACGGATTAGTTTGTTTCTTTTTATTTGTAATCGATCTTTTTATTGATCGATATGTATAGCAGTTTATTTTCGCCTTCTCTTGTTCTGGTTTCTCTCGTATCTCGGTAGATGGCGCTTCTTGCGAGAGTTTTCTCACTATTTAGATAGGATTAGAGACAAAGCCGTCTAATTAACTTTGCAAGAGTGTCACATTGACCAAGCAGTGTTCTGAGGAGTCCCATAAGGACGAAACAGTTAACTGTCAACACTTATTAGGTGTCCATTAGATCTTGGACCCCCGTAAGGTTAAGCTTTTAAGCTACCCACGAAAAAATATGAGAGAAACAAAAACACCTTTTTACCCAATTAGCCACGAAACTTGTTTGATTTTTAAATTTAAGGGTATTAAATTTCACGTTCGTTAATAGTAAGTAACGACGCACATAACGGTATTTTATGACAAAAGCTGGCCAAAATTCGAATTATAAAATATTAGCGTATCAAAACAATTTTTTGTTGGTTTATCGATAAAAGTGGATAAAAGTATGAAGAATAAAAACACGTGGCCGTTTTTTTCATTTATGATAAGAATCGGGTACACGATGCCACCACTTTACTTACTTTGCTAAAAATAAAAAGTTTTTTTAACATTTTGATTAAAGTGATTATGTTTATTTTTCTTATGGATGGTTAATAGATAATAATTTTATAAAAAGTACCCTTAGTAGCCCAGTCATATCATACACATTCTCACATATTCTTCGGCAAAATCCTCCTTGAGCTTCGCTAGATATAAGGCCCCAAATGTTCTAAAAACAAGTTTTTTTTGTGATTTTCTTGTAAACTAATAACATTTTCAAGAAAAGTCAAAAGTGCAAAAATACGTTCCATACCATAAAATTAAGAAAAAAACTTAACCTAACATTTTAAAAAATATACTAGAAAAATAAAATTATTTAATTTTTTTCCCACTCTGTAGGTAACTTGTTTTAAAATGTCAATACTTTATAATATTAAGCTTGATTCCCACTTGTATCAAACACTATTTACTATTTTTTTTATTTTATTTATTTATTGTATTAGGGGAATATACATAGGTATCCCTATTACAAGGGTTGATTCTTACCAGCTAAATAAATAACATATTTTAACTTATATAAATAGAAAAACTAAAAAAGAAGTGCACTCGTTATTAATTAATGAAATAACATAGGTATATTATAAAGTACGAAGCCCAGGATTTAAAAGTAGTAGAGACTTAATTTAAGTTTTAATCAAATTTTCAAATATGATTTTAAATAGAATAAAACATGCAGTGACGTGTCGTATAGGGGGCCAGGGGGGCAAACGCCCCCCCCCCGCTCCTCTTCGCTTGGCGCCCCTGGCGTCCTTTGAGAAAAAAATAGAATTAATAGTGTTATTATTTTAAAAAAAGGTTTGTAATTTATTTGACTCCCATATCTATATTTGCGCCCCTTAAGGTCTTCGCCCCCCCCCCCCCCCCCCCCCCGCCCTTTTATCCACGACACGCTACTGAAAACATGTAGGAGAAAGACAATTAAAAAAATCAAATATCACTCATTTCGTAAAAATGATCGTACCTTCATTGAGCTGGTTACAGATTTTGCGATTTCAGCTAAAATTTTAAAGGTTGGTGAATCCAGTGCCATGACTAGATCTGTTGTATTATTTATGCTATTTGAAAACAAATATGTTTGGCGTAGAGGAGCATAGAAGGGACATGCAAAAAAGATGTGGAACATATCTTCATTTTTTAGTAGGTTTCAGATTTCTTCAGTTTGAATGGTGTATGTGATTTTGTCACAGGTTAATATTAGATATTTTTTATTGGATGTCCTTAGTTCAGCTATTATTCTAGTTAATGGGAATGGAGATTTTTGTAGTAAGTATTTGGGGAGACTTTGATAGGTTAGTAAGGGAGCAAATAGTAAAAACGATGACTGTGAAAGGATGTCGGTGTCTTTTTGAATAAAAAAGTTTTTAAATTTTTTTGTTAGCTCTTTAATGGTTTTAATTAAAACAAGTCCATTTAAACAGTTTTTAAAAATATTAGTACTATCGATTTGATCGAAGTAAGTTTTTACCTGTAGAATCCAATTATATTTTTCACAACCGTTTTCTCTAAGATTTTTGAGGCGTAAATAGCAGATTTTTGGATAAAGTGGCTTTAAAAGTAAGCAGGGTGTGTTTTTTGGAAGGCAAAAAAGCTGCTTGAAAGTACCCTTTCAATGACTATACGCTATAGGTCAATGAGGGTAGGACGACGCTATCATATAATTTTTTTCTAGAATACCAGTAATTCATTATAGATTTAGACATTAAAGATTTAACCGCATCAAAACTGTCCTGTTCTGTTCTGTTCTAGAGTATTAGCTTTGTCCTTCTAGGACAGTTAGCCAGATCGACACCGTGGGCTTCAAGAAAGGCTGGTTTTGTAACCACTTGAGGCCCTTACTTTATACTTCTTTATATCTTGTTTCTCTCTATCCGCACCAAAACCTTGTTTGCATTTGGTAGCAGATATTTTAGATATTCCGTGAAAAACGGCAGACGCTAAAAAACGAACTCCTAAATAAGTATAGTGGTTAACAATTTCTAGCTCTTGATTATTGTAATAAAACTTGTGTCTGTTTTTGTTTTGAAAGTGCCCTCCTTTGCAGAAGATCATGACTTTTGTTTTCAGAGTGTTAACCGTAAGATAATTTTTGTCAGCAACCTCTTGCAAAGCGTTAAGCTTTTTATTTAAATCCTGCTGGGAGTCGCCAAAATTAAGTCATCAGCACAAGCTAATAGGATTATACTGACTACATTGTTGATTGTTAGTCCCTCTAAACCTTTTGATTTAAAGGATTCTTCCAAATCATTAAGGAAAATAGAAAAAAGTGCAGGGCTGGGAGATTTGCCCTGCAAAACGCCCTCATCAATAGTATATGGTTTGGAGTATCACCAGACCTTATGGTCGCTTTCGCGTTATCGTACAAGCTTTTAATGATTCTAATTATTTTTGCGCTCATTCCATTTTCATACAATTTTTTGCCACAACAAACCGTGGTTGATGGAGTCGAATGCTTGTTTAAAATCAACAAACGCGACGAACACTTTTCGCCTATTTAAACGTAAATGTATTTGTATTAAAGAATTAAGAACGAAAATGTTGTCGAGGCAACCACGGTTTTTACGGAATCCAGATTGCCACTCAGAAAGGACTTCATGACCCTCCAAAAAGGATGAAATACGTTGTAGTAAAATTAAGGTAAAAAGTTTTGCACTGCAATTTACAAGAGCAATGGCTCTATAGTTTTCGGGGCTTTCCTTTGGACCTTTTTTATGCAGCATTGATAGTGTTACTTCAGACCAACCCGATGGCGTTTTTTCCGATTTTAAAATATTGTTGAACATGTTGCATAAATAGAGTTGCCAATTTTGAGGTAGGGACTTAAAAAATTCGTAGCATATTCCGCCGTTTCCTGGAGACTTACCGTTTTTGCACTTAGCTAGACAAGTATTTACCTCGTTTAAGGTGATAGATGAGTCGAAAAAATAGTTACCAACATCAAAAAACGTTAGGTTCAATTTCGGTTTTTCAGAACGCTGGGCATCATAGAAGGCTTGCCACTGTTCGTTGGACATTGGGCAATAATTTTCTTTATACATAAATTGTTTTAGAGTATTCCAAAAAACAGCAGAACTCCCCGTGCATGCCAGTGCGTTTAAAATATTTTTATCATACTCAAGTTTCTTTTTTTTAATTAAGTTTTTATAGTGTTTTTTTGCTTTTAAAAAATCAGTTTTAAAAGGCTCAAAAAAGTTATTATTTTTACAAATTTTTAAAGAGGATTTGAGTTCTTTTTTCGCTAGAAAACTCTCATGATCAAACCACGGCTTTTTTGTTTTTGATTTTTGGGAAAATATTGTGTATAGATCAACCCTGAGGTTTCAGCAGAATTCCAAATGACTTTTAAAGATTTTTATATAGAATTTCTGGGTCAGACGTTAACACTCCCACATTAGAGCTGTATTGGATCGTTCTGTAAAGTAGATTGCTTTTTTATCGTCCCATTTAAGAGTTTGTACCGTTGTTTTTTTTTGAGGTGTGTGTTTGGTTTTGGAAACAAAAAAGTTATAAATTATAGTGAGTTTTGTATTGATGCAAAATGTCAAATTCGATAAACATACGGCCTTTGGGGGTTAATAGCTTATCTTGACTCACCGAATCTGGGTACAAGTTGGTACATCCAAGCAGTTCTTCCGGTACACTAGACAGCTCTCCCACTCTACAGTTAAAATCACCAGAAATAACGAACGTACGATCGGGGAATGAGTTCATTATACTATTAAGAGGAGTTTGAAAAAGATCAACTAATACATCAAAATTACAAGTAGGTTTAAAGTAAGCATAGCACAAAATAAATTTAGTTAAATTATGATTGAAACTAGAGATAATCCACCATGGAGTTAGGTTCAAGACTTGTAGAACTGTTTTTTGTAGAAAATAGCATTACCAACACTAGCTCTTCCATATGATTTCTCCCTGATTGCAGGCGAAGATATAATTTTATAATACTGCTCCAACTTTTTTGGTAAAATAGCATCACACTGCAGCCAGGTTTCTGACAGACACAACATTTTAAAGTCAATAGCATTTTCTTCTAGAAAAGGAGTCAGGTGATTGTATCCACTTATGTTCCAAGATATGATAGACAGTCTTTTAGTCTTTTATTATTATATTATTATTATATATATATAAGTTTTTTGGAGAGTCACTCTCCTTGCGGTTCCTTTTAGCAGCTACAATCTTGGGGGTGTTGTTAAAGTAACGCACTACCACATTCTCTCCAGCATCCTGACGGGTTTTGAGTTCATCATACATTTCTTTTAGCTCTTGTAATTGGGCAGGAGTCTTGTCTCTTTTTACTTTTATGTTTGGATATTTGGTAGATAATTTTTTATAATTTTAAGAATGTTTATGGGGTCATTTCTGTTACTAAAAACTACTTTAATAGGTCGCATTTAGTTTCTAGAAAGTATTCCAAGTCTCTGTACACTTGACCAGGTTGAAACCCCTGCATTCATCTCACATAAAATCTCTTTAATCTGTAGTTCAGCATCTTGACTCTCTTGAACATTAAAAAACATCAAATTGTTTTCACGCTCTATGTGCATTTTAAGCTCCGTGTATAATTTCATAGCACTCCACTTTATTTCGTTTTCTAAATATACCACCCTGTCCTGCAGCTTTTTGTTTTCCACATCCAAGTTATTCACATTTTGGACGCATCTTTCTATTTTTCCTCCATGATCTACGAGTATGGTTTTAATTTCAACTACATGGGTAAGGGCTGTTAATTGGCTTATTATTCTTGTTAATTGTTGCGAAATGTCGGTGTTGTTCATTGTCAGCCATCAATTTTTATAGATTTAGTATAGACAAGGTCTGTTAACAACCGCTGTTTATTACAGGTAGTCTAACTGGTACGATAGATAGTCTACTGTGTGCGAAGCCAATGTCTTGAAGGTGGTTCACAATGCGATATTTGGGAGAAAATTTTGATTTATAGAACAACGATTTCAGTTTTTTAGATCAAATTACTGCACATTAGGTTGATAAGCAGTTATCCAACAGTTATTGATTTATTATATTTAAGAAACAGAATTAGAATTCAAATTATTTTGCAAATATTATGAGCGCGATACGGTAGCACGTGTTGCTCGGTTCGCTGCGGCAAATCAACCAACCTAAAATTTAGTTTTTGTTTTTTTAAAGTTAAACAACTTAAGTAAAGGTGAGGAAACCGAACCGAACCAATGCAATGGGATTTTGAAAATTTAGTTTTTACACAATTAGGAACTGTTATGTACGGCACAAAAAAGCGTAATAATAAAAGTATTTAACTTCTGGTTAGAAACAGTGTTAAAATACGCGCAAATGCGCACACTTTTATTTTATTTGGAATTTTAGGTTGACAGATATTAAAGTAATTTTTAGAAAATTTTTGAAAAAATGGTGTTTGACTAAACTTAAATGTGACAAAGGGGTTTAGACAAAATAATGGAACATAAGGGCAATGATCTCTATCATAAGGATGGTTTATTAAGGGTTAAAAATTAGAAACAGAGGTATGGTGATTGCAAAGTCAAATGAATAAAGATAAAAACCGACCATCGGCATATCCTTTATAGCAAGTGACATGGGCGGCGGTAGATATACTCATTAAAATAAAAATAGATAATAAAACTTACTATTCCTACACCTACAGGAACGACACTGATTTATTTTTCAACTCTGCATCCTGCGACTAAAGAGGTCCCGAAAGGCACATCCGAAAGCAATTAAAAGCGGATCTGCCAATCAGGTGCCGACCATCCACCTGGGCTCGCTCGGTCGGAAAACAAATACTTTGCCGCGGCTCTTCTCTGTCGGTAGAGTTGAAATTATACCAGGATCATTTTGTATGAATTTTGATAACTTTTGAAGGGCAGAATCAAGAAAAATTTCATTAAATCGATAGATAGTAGTTCTAACTACTACTCGTATTAATATGAAATTTTTAGTTTTTTATGTCAATAATTGAAAAAAACACCCAACTGCTAAATCTACTTGTACCTACTAGTCGCAGTTGGGTACGAAATTGATAGGTTTATAATACCTATAATGTACGACATACTTCAACTTTTAGTTTTGATGCCCAAAGCGCCCTTGCGAAATTATACAGTTTTGTATTTTCATGAATCAGGTTATTGGGTAATTTTGTACCCAACTGCCACTAGTAGTTACAAGTAGGTTTAGCAGTTGGGTGTTTTTTTATTTAAATGTTTTTTATTTCCAACTTTTAGGCAATTCTTAATCAGCCATTCATTTAACTAAATCAAGGTACCTAATTATTGAACAAACATTGAACTATGCCCAAAGGGTAGATAGGTACATTTCTACAAAGATTGAGTGAAGGTGGGGGAGGGGAGAGGGTAGTAGTAAAATAATGTTGAAAAAATCTTAAACAGTCTGCAGAAAGAATTTTTGAATTTTGAAATCCCTCTATATTTGTGAAAGTTATAGCTACAACGATTACTGATAAGGGTGGAGGGGAAGATTGAGGGAAAGGGCTGGGGGAACTAGTAAAATGGTATTGGAAAAAAATCTTAAAGCGTGTGCAGAAAGAGTTTTTAAAACCGCCCTATTTTAGATAAAATTATGCCAATATGGTTTTTGAAGAGGTTGGAGGGATTGATGACAAGGAGGAGATGGGTGGGAGCAGGGCCGACTTCAAAGGAACTACAGCAAATTAGAGGACATTTGCAATGGGTGATCAAAGGAATTTAATAAAAATCTCCTAAAATTTAGGTAATTTGTATGCTTTAAGACCTACATCATGTGAGAAAATGGCGTCTGACGATCTCCATGTTGATTCCTGTTTAAAAAATATAGCCTCTATAGCACCTTCGGGATCAGTACCAATTCCAGGACCCCTTTTTTTGTCAAAATCGGTTCAACCGTTTAGCTTCTAGGGCGTCACAAACATAAATATCGTCGGTCTTCTCACGTAAGGGCGTATCTCATAAAATTTTAAAATTGAGTCAAAACTAAGGAGACTCATCGTAAACCGCAAATAGACAGCTTAAGCCTGAATGAAACTCTTTTCTAAATACGCCACTGGCCTAAACGCTTATAAAATGTCATGTCAGGTGTGATCGAATTAAAAGCCTCTTCAAATTTAATTTAAAGTTCGGCTATATTATGAGCTCGAATGTGATCAAATGTAAGTAATTGGAAGATGGTTGGTTTTTTTCAGCGCGTAGCGGTAGCTTTCTAATGTACGCATAACAACAGATTATCTATAAATAAAAGATGGATAGAAAAACAGTCACTTAAAATGAAACAAGGATGATCTGGCACGCCAGGAGTCAGTCAAGTCCATAAGGACCATGCGCTACTTCGACTGCTCTAAAGTGACCCTTTCGAGAGAGCGAAGAATGCAAGAATGTTTTTCCAGTTTTCAGGCAGCCAAGCATTCATTTACCGTAGAATTAAATCATCAAACCTCAGGTGCCGAACTGCAACAAAAATGACCGAACTTACTTATTATATTATTATTATTATTTAGGAAAACTAATAAAGATAAATGTACTAATGTACTGATTAGATTTTCGTCAAAATCCATATACAGTGAATATCGGTTATAACGACATTGAACTGAACCAATCGTCGTTATAGATAAAAAAGGTAACAAAATGGGTTATAATATAGAGCTCGATCAGGACCTTAATATGTCATCGCTATAACCGATATGTTTTAATATCCGATATCGTTATAAGCGCTATTCACTGTATGGTAATCGTAATGGTAATGACGTTTTTCGACAGTTTCAAAATTGAGTATCGCATCCATATGCGGTTTTCGGAATATAGTAGAACATGTTTTTCTCAATGATTCATGTTAGTACTAAAAACTTCGTAGGAGATTCCGTTTCTGAGATATTTACAAAAACTTTTTTTAAGACTGATATTGCGTGGGGTTCACTTGGCGGGTGTCAATGGGCTAGGAAGGTATCGGATCCATTATAAATCAATTTATTTTAAATACATGAATGAAAATAAAATTATTATTTAAAAACATATTTTAATTTTGGTAAAAAACACTCAGTACAACGTATAACACTGGGTCTTTCATACTCTCTTTAAAAAAGTTCTTTTAATTTCCTATTAATTTCTTCTTTTCCTGGCCTCGCGTGCAGGGTCTTGCAAAAGCACCCCTTCAGGGCCGTAATAAGGGGTTTTAATTAGAAAATTTAATTGACTTTTATTCGAGTGGAATAAGAGTTTTAAGTCGTTACTACAAAGTTACTCTGAAAAGAAAGAAACGTAATAGATTTTCTATCGTAGGAGTTTATGTTTTTAATCTAAAACTTACAAATTGGGATAAACTTTTACCTCTAATTAATGTATTTTTTTCTAAATTTTTAAGTTACTTGAAGGAGTATATATAAATTATGTCAAGTTGACATTAACATTTGACAGTAGTGTTAGGACGTCTAATAAGACTGTTTATTTCCTTTTGCATGTTTATAAAATAAAAAAAATAATACTTGATAAAAACCAGCTATAAGCTATACAGCTATAACAATATAAGTTTTTATAAGTAACGTGCTTGTTCTCTTCTGGTATGTTAAATTGAATCTAATTTTGAATTGAATATATTTATTAGCTAAACTAAATAATACATTTAAAAAGTAAGTTCGGTCTTGTTTGCTGCAGTTCGACACCTGAGGTTGGATGATTTAATTCTATGGCTGCAAACTGTGAAGAAATTCTTGCATTCTTTACTCTCTCTCTTTTTGTAACTCTCGAGTCATTTTAGAGTACTGGAAGTAACCCAACAACTACAACAAGTACTTCAGGGCATTTTGTTTATTTATCTGTTTTAAGTTTTTTTCACTTTGTATGTGATTGTATTTTTGATAAATAAACTTGAAATAAAACAAAATAAAATAGCGCCTGATCTTCCTCAACTTGACTTACTTTTGACCTGTCAGAACATCCTTGTTTCCTTTTATGTGACTGTTCTTATATTTATATGTTACTTATAGAATAAACAGTTGTTCGGCTTACGTTAAAATGTTTGGGTACCGCTTGCAAGGACCAACCGTTTTGCTACTTAGTAATATTTTGGCTTTTAGCTCTTTGGTCGTATATTAAGCCATTTTAGGATTAAATACTGCGTTTATGTGTTTAACTGATGACAATGTTATAATTTTTTTAATTGGCATTGACAAATTTGGTATTGTTAAAATACTGAGGTTTTGATAAACCTGATATGGTGGCTTAGAATACACTGCTCAAATGTTGGAAAAAAGTATTTTAAAGAGTCGTATCAGATTTTTTTGAATTCAGCTGTACTTATTGCTTGGTTCTTAAAACCCTTTTCATAGTAAAGTAACCATTTAAAATACTCGTACGTTTGATTACTTTCAATTTTAGAAATCTGCCATAACCAAATTATTTTCTTGTATCCTTTACTTCAGGTATTTATAAGTACCGAGTATTCAAGGAACGGATACTCGTATTTTGAACATCTCTACAACCATGGTGTACGCAGACGTCCAATGATGTTCATCTGCTCCCCTGCGTAAGATGGGAACCAACCAAAAAAAAAATTATTATTATGATGAAAAAATACATAAATTGATTGACTCGGACTATTAAGTTAATTACATTTTCGTGGTGGTCGAATAGTTTATCTATAAGAACGGCAAAGTCAAGACTTTCTAAAAGAGAAATTAAAAAAAGTTAAAGGTAATGTCTATATCTATCTTTGTTTATTTCTACTTTCCTATAAGTAGCCCGGTTCATTTCTACGTTGTTTTGTTTCGCCGGGATTTATTTATTTTAGCTGTTATTATCTTCATAATATCTATTCGAACCAATGTCACGTTAGATCTGTAGCCTGGATTGAAACCTTTAACAAATTACAAGATTCTTGCTCTCTAGATCAGAAAACCTTTGAATTTAGCAAACTTTTCCTAAACCTACTCATACTTTCACTTTCAGGGTTATTTTTTTGTATTTAAAAACTTAGCCAATCTGGAATTTGTTCTGCTTAATATTTATATCATTTCAATGAAATTTCCAGAAGTATCGTGCTTCCCCATAGCACTATTCTTGAAATTCCCACAAATCTAGGGAAAAACAAGAAGTAGCCCTCAAATAAATGCATCTGATTGGTCTGTGCATGGTATTTTTTGTCAAGGGTCTCAAGGGGAAATCTTGCATGAGACACCCGGCCTATTTTCCTACCAGAGTCATTTCTCCTCTGCTAGGAGAAGCCAAGTAGTGTCGGATTCTTACCGACTACCCCTCGATTGTGAATCCGCTTGTACAGGCAAGCCACCGTCACTGTGCTGCAGCCAATATTAGCTTATTGTGCAGTCTCTTGAATCCTAGGCTACCCACTCCATTAATTTCGTTCCCTGAACAAGTTGGTACAGGTCTTTAATGGAGTAGTCCAAGGTAGCTATTGGGTCTAGTTCAACTTCCCCAAACATCAGCTGCCTTTTGCGATACAGTGCCTCACAATGTCATAGTACTAGTTATACTGTTTCCGGTTCTTGATTGCATAGTCTGCGGCATATGTCTGCAGCTTAGGTCTCCTTGATACACGCCCATCCTGTTTAGGTGAACTTTAACCGCCATTTGGCCGGTCATGATTCCCATTATGGTTCTCACCTGCATCCTACTGTAACTGAGCAGGTCTTTTGTGAGTTTGGAATCCAGGCCTATGCATGGAATGCTACTCGCTAATTTGTATGTTTTTATTTCTCTCATTAACGACCAACAGAACAACATTCATTGAAAATCATGCCACCCGTATCAATAGGGCGAGGAATTAACTGCGTTGACTAATCAGGCATATATTACATTTGTGGAGAAGAATACTGCTACTAATCTGGTATTGGACTATCTAATGCCCTAACAGTAATAAAATATATTTTTTCTTACTCTAACGGTATTAGTAAAGATGATTTAGAGCAACATTTTAAACTTTAGAGCCCAGTTTTGACGAGAAGACGGAATTTAATATTTCTATACTACTACGACGATGCGGACTGCAACCAACCTTCGTATTTTATTTTTAAGCATAAAAGCACAGTATACATACATAACATATGTATAAGAAAAGGTAAATACAACATCCTGCATTATTTATTATTATTTAGAGACCCTATATGTATCACATATTTAAAAGAAATGGAGATACCGATAAACCCACATTTTTTGGTTGTTATTTTCTTTATTTTATTATTATTATTTGGTGTTTCACTAAAATAATTTATGTTTTTAGCGGTGAGTGACATAAATCATAAAGCAACATGTAAACAAACAGGTTTGTCCGTCACCCCCTGTTAATATTTGTCAAAAATCGTTTAGTTTTATTATAGGACGCTTATGAATTAACAAGGACGAAAGGTACGTCTCTCTTTAAACAACGCTAATATACCGATATCTTCCTCCTTTGATTTTGACTTAAATAAATTTGACTGATAAGTTTGTCGCATCTCTATTTCTTTAAAATTTGTCATACATACAGGGTCTCTAATATTATTTATTAACTGTCACTGGTAATCACCGGCATATAGTACCTTATTCATAACTACACCATTTAAAATATGCCTTTTTGCAGTTACTCCATGCAGTGGCGTGTATAGAAAAAAGTTTCGGGGTGGGCCCGAGGCTGTTTGGGGGGTCCCGAGACCCCATGAGGCCGTATTTTATGCTATTTTATGTTTGTATTCAGGAAATTTGTGGAAAATATCTAAAAACATCTTAGCTTTGGGGGGGGGGGCTCCCAGGCCCCCCCTTATATACGCCACTTACTCCATGGATTTCTTAACCTCAATATGCATTGCAGCATGTTAATCTGAATATTAGGTACCACTCTATTAAAGATTTTTTTAAATTAAGACTGTGTTTCTCCTAGAAAAAGAAAAAATCCAGTGGATTATAAGAAAATATTTACCTAACAAAATTTAAATATTTTTGACAAATAACACTAGTGCGACGTTTCAATTGTTCTTCTACAATCGTTTTCAAGCTCCTCAAGTAATTTTCAAATGATTCTTTTACTAATATTATTTTTTGTTATTTATTTATTTATTTCTGACAATTTTTTTAAAGTTTATTTAAAATAATTTTGTTTGTAAAATGAGGCCGCCACAAACATAAAGATTTTATTTACAGCATGTGTTTATCGGTCTGGTCCCATTTCTGTTGGAACCACTGTTTTTTATTTGCGCTATTTTTATCCTTAAAATAGATACCAAAGATCGAAAACACAAGGTCAAGAAACAATTTCTCTAACTTCTTTCCCGGAATCCCGGAGGGTGTGAATTTTCACCGAACCGGTTCGGAATCGGTTTGTTTCGGTTCGGATTCACACCCACCCTCTAGGGTCCCGGGAAAGAAATCACAGAAGATTGTTTTGCTTATGTTTTCGATCTTATGTACTTTTGACCTATTATCTGCCGCCCGTCCCACAAAGGGTATCAGGCAAAATTAAATCCTCCTTTAGAAAAGAAAATTGCCTACCTTGGGGTGCTTAGCAGGCCGGCCTGCTGGATCATTATGTAGTATGGATGAGTTTGTGATTGTCCCCTGTATAAACAAACCTCGCATTGTAATATAAATGGCTGGAGATCACAGTAGTCTATAGAGATCGCCAATCATATGAGAGAGATAGGGTTGTGCCGGTATAGGCACTCAAGCTTTTGAAGTTCCATCATCGCGGCGCGGCTCCTTCTTAGTCCCACTTGGTCATAATACTTTACACAGGTTACCTACAGCATTTGAAAAATAACTGAACCCAACTGGCCAACTGTAATGTAATAGCAATTAGATTCGATATCTACGTCACCACGTTGCTTTAATCATTTATTTAAGGCAACGCGAAGACGTAGGTACAGCCGTCAAGTTAAGGTCACATAACTTGTCAAATTCTGTAGGCAACGTGTGTAAAGTGCAAAGACTTTGCCTTAGATCTTGGTTTTACACCGTGTTCTGTGTGAATCAGCTAAACTCTCTCAGATTTTTTGAAGTTAAATTTTTCCTTTTTGTAACTGTAATTTTTACGGATTTAACCAAAAGTTTAGCACTCGGACAAAAGGTTAGTCTATGAGTGTGGTAACACTGAAATCAGTAGAAATAAAATTTCGGACTTCCATTGTCTTTATTTATTTTAAAACATGACGTTTCGGTTAGTAAGTATCTCTAACCGTTATCAGGTGTAAACTAAACAATCTAGTCTAAATGAGTCACTCAGTATCATCAAAAACAAATTACAAACTGATGATACACTTCACGAGAGAACAACGCTATCGGTGGAGGGTATGATGGATTTTTTGGAGCTCTGTCTCCGTAACTCTTACTTTCAAGTGAAAGATAAGTTTTACGCGCAAAATGATGGACTCCCAATGGGTTTATCTCTTTCGCCAGTGGTAGCAAACATATACATGGAGTGGTTCGAGGACCATGCGATCAACACAGCAAGAGTCAAACGAAAACCATGGCTACGATACATGGATGACACATTTATTATATGGCCGGAAAATGAAGACGAACTACAGAATTTTGTACACCATTTAAACGGTATTCGACCAACAATCAAGTGCACCATGGAAATTGAAAAAGATTCGGCCTTACCCTTTTTGGATGTTCTTGTCAAACAATCAGACAGAAACATTCAAACCACTGTATATAGGAAACCTACACACACGGGACAGTACCTAAATTTTAAGTCTAATCATTCTGTTGCTACAAAACAAGGAGTTGTAAGAAGTTTGTATTTAAGAACCATAAATATTTGTAGTAATAATGAAGAATTAACCACAGAAACTAACAACATTAAAAAGGACTTACGACAGAATGGTTATTCCGAGAAATTAATAAACTCAACGATATTTAAAATTAAAAACAAACTAAATGTACCAAATTCTCAAAATAATAATCCGTTAGGTGTTATTAACATTCCATATGTTCAAGGGATTTCAGAAAACATAAGACGAATAGCTAAACACTATAATATAAAAACAGTATTTTCTTCGGGAAATACGATAAGAAGTTTTGTAACTAAAACAAAACCAGACAATCCCTCAAATAATAAGGAATGTATTTACCAAATCCCGTGTGAGTGTGGTTAATCATGTGTAGGTGAAACGAAACGCCCTCTTCAGGTTAGTGTAAATGAACATCTAAAAAGTACCCAATTAGGGGATATTGAAAAATCCGGTTTAGCAGATCATGCATGGTCAAATGATCACAGGATTCAGTGGTCAGAATCTAAAGTTTTACATAAGGAGTCGCATTGGCGAAAACGAAAGTTTATTGAAGCTGCGTTTATTTTGCAGAATAAAGAAGTTTTCAGTCAACCAAGCACGGACATACCAAACATATGGAAACCACTCCTTAAGGAAAACAGGCGTCTTAGGATTAAAAAAGGGGGCGGGCCGTCACACCTGACTGCACACCAAGTTGTATAAGTAGTAGCCTAAAGACTAGATTGTTTAGTTTACACTTGATAACGGTTAGAGATACTTACTAACCGAAACGTCGTGTTTTAAAATAAATAAAGGCCATGGAAGTCCGAAATTTTATTTCTACACAATCATTGTCTACGAGTTTCAAACAAAGATACTGAAATCAGTGTTGCTACTAAAAATGGATCCACAATGTCAAACGCTGAGTGCAATGATTTGTTATAACAAGCATTCGCTTTCTTGAGGTTAAGAAATCCGTGAGTTACTCATATATCTTTAAAGTCTGCTACACTGTCCATGCTAAAAGAAAGTGAGGAACATAAACAGCGACATACACCACCAAGTACTTTTACGTCAAGCCGATCTAGGCCGTTCCACCGCGGATCACCCAGTGATCCGTGGTTCCCCTACTATGGATTGGATTGACTGTCGCCATTCCAGTTTAAGACGCCCTCTTTTTCTGTGCTCTATTGGTGGCCATTCTAGCACCTGCTTTAGTAATCTTTCGTCGTTCATCCGTTGAAGATGGCCGTACCATATTAATTGTCTTTTAGTGATGTCATCCGTTATGCCTTTCTCGATTCCCATTATTTCTTTTATGATCTCATTTCTTATATTATCTGTTCTAAATATTCTCATTGATCTTTTTATTATTGTTTTGTATTTTTCTCTTACGCGTCAAGTCTCTGTTCCATACAACAGCATGTTTTTCACCATTGTTTCACATATGTTAAATTTTATATTAGTTTTTATCTCTCTGCTCCATAACATAAAATACTGTTAAGACATCCAATAACCTTTTTCCCTTTACCATTCTTTTTCCAGTTCTTTACGGTCTGTTCCTGTCTTATCAAATATGCATTGAGATATTGTTTGTCGATTGTCTAGTTCTAACTCACTTGATTCTTTTCCAATACATAGGTGCTGTGTCCTGTCCACGTTCACTGTTAACCCCCACTTTTGGTTTTCTTTCGTTAACATTCTCATCATATACTCCATGTCTTCTTTATCATTAACTTACTATCGTAATATAAACGGTAACATGTTTGGGAAACAGTGTCGTTTTATAAAATGCTCGAAGCTTATTTCGTATATCGGTGTTTTCTACATGCATTCCCCTATCCCGTATGCTCCTGAATCCCTAGTCTCGTCTGTACCCTTCTACTATTTCTACTTGGTAAAATAACCTAGATCTCTTTATCTGCCTTCATCTCTCTTCAAATGCAAATGGATCAGTTGGTAGCCGATGTATTTTCTCTCCACTGTGTTTACCGCGAATGGCGGCAAAATGAAAAGTTTTATTACTCATTCGGACGTGAAATTGCATCAAAATTAAACTTTAGAAAACTAGGCATAACAACCGCCCTGAAGCGGTTTGTAGCTTATCCGTAGCCTTCATGAATAACACTCATCAGTTAACACTTAAAGATATTGTTACAAATTTTAGTTGTTTAAATTTTATTGTTATAATTAATTTAGGTTTAGTGTAGTATTAGCTTGACTTCTCTTATCTCTTAGTCTAGGTCTTAGTTTCGCTATCTATGACTCGCGCCTCGTTCTTATACGCGAATGTTCTAGCGCAGAAGAAGAATAGATAGTTCGCGGAAGGTCGAAGAGGTTATATAAGCCGCCGGACATCGCGAAACGGGCCAGTAAAGATAACCAGCTGTAGAAATCGCGAGATATTAACACGAAGTTAATAAGCCAATTTGAGTAGTGAGTTATCTGTGAGTTTAGTTGCCGTTTTTGTACAGTGACTTGTCGACATAAATTGACATATTGTTTTTGACATTTACTCGTTTTCTTTGTTGTGAACCCGGAACAATATAAACACTAGAGAATGCCTCATCTCGACCACGTATGGTAGAGCAAATTTCACTAACATTTCAAGGACATAAAATTTAGCATTTCTTAAATTTTTTAACATTTCCGCGAATTTAACAATTCTTAATTAACAGAAATATAGTTAGATTAAAGACAGAGAAACTACAAAAATATAAGTTATTTTTTAAAAAACTTTTTTGGCAACTCCATGTTTTTCTTCATGGGATTTACGGCCTAAGATTTTTGTATGTCAGCTACGTCCTGCTGTATGACGTGACGCAGCATCATATATAGAAAATGTATATATTCTTCTAATATGCGTAAGAAAAATTGTTAGTTTTCACGCAGTGATATAAGTATCTTTTAGCTCACACATATTATATATATAATAGTGTGAGCTACGGTGATCCCAATTTTTTCGAGAAAAAAAAAGATGCTCCGATTTCAAAAATTTGTATATATCTTTGCGTTTCAGATGATTTTGAAACTTTGTTGTTGCGACGTCTGTCTGTTTGTCTGTCTGTCTGCCTGTCTGTCTCTATGTCTGTCTGTCTGTATGTGTGTCTATAACGACCAACGCGCATAACTCAAAAACCGCTTGACCGATTTTAATGAAATTTGGTACCTAGGGTGGGTCTTGGGTCGAGATGGTACCATTTAAAAATGAACAAAATCCACCGAACACAAACCAAATGAAAGGGTGGGGGTAGATTTTAAAAATTAGAGTTTATGTGAAAATATGGCGTGTGTGATATCAAACGAAAGGTATATGAGTCTGGAGTTAAACAAAATTTATTTTAAAAAAAGGGTGGGGGTATATTTCAAAAATTAGAGTTAAAGTGAAAATATGGCGTGTGTGATATCAAACGAAAGTAATTGAGTCCCGACTTTAACAAAATTCATTTTAGTTTTTTTTTTGTGAAGGGTGGGGGTAGATTTCAAAAATTTGAGATTAAGTCAAAACATGGCTTGTGTGGTATCAAACAAAAGGTAATTTAGACTGGAGTTGAATAAAATATATATCAGTTTTTAGTTATATTAGCTCACACGTACACTATAACTATAGTACCTAGTGTGAGCTTAGGGGCCCATATATTGGCAGAGTATTTTACTACTACTACTATGTCGGTTTAGAACGTTTTTTGTATGATGATGACAATCATCTTCTTTCAGGATCTTTGGATTGATCATCCAGTTTAGGACTCCCTCTTTTTCTGCGCCCTATTGGTTGCCATTCTAGGACCTGCTTTGGTAATCTTTCATCGTTCATTCGTTGTACACGGCCGTTCCATATCAGTTGTCTTTTAGTAATGTCATCCATTATGCTTCCCTCGATTCCCATTCTTTCTTTTATGATCTCATTTCTTATATGATCTGTTCTAGATATTCTCATTGCACCTTCAATTCTTATTTTTCTGTTACGAGACAAGTAACATACTACGAGGGGTGGCTCGGTATTTCCTTTTGGTGTACAGGTTAGGGGAAATACCAGGAAATACTTGAAAAGTACCGTGAAATATACTAGGAAATACTAGTGAAAATACTAGGGGGGAAATACTAGGAAATATCATTGCTTGGGAAACACTAGGAAATACCATTGAAATTTGTGGAAACGCTGGGAAATACCTCAGGAAATACCGCAGATATTTCCTTTTGGTGTACAAAAATCGGCGATCGAGCCACCCCTCGGTAACATACATACATTAGCGTTCTTTTCACCGTTGTTTTATATATGTTAAATTTTATATTCTTTTTTGTAGTATTGTTCTGAAGAATTCTATCGTAATCTACTACTTACTTATCTTATCTAGTACTTAAAGGTCTGGTTACTGAAATTCCTCTGTAATCGTTGCAATCCAGCTTGTTTCCTTTTTTATGTATTGGTGATATTAATGCAATTTTCCAATCATTCAGATTCATATATGAGCATTTCAGAGTATATTTTTCCTGGTGCGGTAACCTCTCCAGATTTAAGCTTTTTAATATTATTCTTTATCATTTTTTTTTCGATGAGTACTTCCTCTCCATGTACTTCTATATCTTTCCTCGGAGAGGCTGACAGATATTTGGGTCTTGTTTCCTGCAGCAGTCCCATGTAGTGTTCTCACCGTTAACTTTTCTTTTGTTGGGTTTTTTTAACGTAGAAATTAATTCCCATTCTTCAGAACTCTGGCCATCTCCGACGTGTGAATTTATATCGTGGCATTTGCGCTCGAACATTTAGTTTGTTTTCCGTGCGTATCAAATTTCTTAGCTGTCTTCTGGATTCCCTGTAGATATCCAGGTCTCTTTGCTCTTTAGAACTGTGCCATTTCAAGTCTGTGCGGTTTTTTTATTTGACCGTTTTCTGTATTTCCTCCGTCCAACACATCTTATTGCAATTTCTGTCTTGGTATCCAACAGCTTCTTTGCTTGCTTCCTTCAAGCTTTTTACTATGTTTGTATATATGTCTTCAAGTGTGTGTCCTGTGTTTATTAATTTTTCATCTAATCGTTTCTGATACAATCTTTGCGTATGTTGGATTTCTAGACTTCCAAAGTTCAATTTTTGATTTTTTTTATGCATTCTAGGTTTTCGTTTTTTTTTGTTGCTCATAAATATTATATGGTTAAAACAATTAGAAGAAGAACAAAGAGACATAATAATAACCAAAAGATTAAGAAATCCGATGAAAGTCCCAAATTTCTATGTCCTTGGTGCCAGGAACAATCAGTGGCAAACCTACGGCGGGGCCTAGGGTCTCAGACCCCCTTGAGCTTGATAGTGGTTAATTAGCTCTCAATACTTAACATACGTATCTACAAAAAAGTTATATTTAAGGCTAATTGTTTTTTAAAGCATACGTTGATCCTCCGAATGTAAATTAAATTTAATGTTAGTAATGTGTTGTGTTGTGTTTTAAAGCTGTTATATTGCGTGCCCTTAGGCACCTATTCGCAAACTCTTAGCTAGACAGTCGTCTAAGGGTCCGCACTAACAGCTTCTTAAAATTTGCGTTATGTCTTCTTCTTTAATTTAGTTTAGATTTTCTTGAGTTTTTTTCCGGGTTTTTGTAACCAATAAACTAAAGAATTTTGGTTTAATAAAACATTATTCAGTAAATGTTTTAATAATTTTTACAAACAACTTTTTAAGTGAGTGCTCTTACCCGCCTTTACCGTAAGTTGTGTAGATAAATAAATTTATTAAAAATCATCAAAATCGGTCTAGTGGTTTACCAAACCTTCTATTTATCTAGTTGATTTCATAAGGCGCGGATCTACTGGAGGGGAAAAAGGGGATTTTTCCTCCCTCAAATCTTAGTTTTGACACACACAACATTGCAAAATAGTTTTTTGCAATATTTATTATGATATTTCCCCCCCAAATGAAGTTCCTAGATTCGCCTCTAATTTTATATGGATCGACCAATATCTCAACTTAAGGAGTTTACAGTCCCTGGGCTCCTAAGAAACTTTTTTTAAATGGGTAATATCGATCTCCAATTCCAAATCTAATACACTTCTATTTACTTAAATAGAGTGCACTTTTCGACATATATCATCCCGCAACCCTTTAAAACCAAAATCGTGTCAGCCGAAAACTTCCTTTCACCGAAAGTTATTAACGTTCGCCTGTCAAGGCAACTCCACTCAACTTCCGCGACTCCATCACTTAAGAGGGCGACTAACTTTATGATATCCTTGACAGATATTTAGCTACTAATACATTAAAAGGACAACTACCTATGTATTCAGTTAACGTTATGTCAATTTATCATTCCTATAAGGTTTGGAATTGTCTTGTAGGAAAATTTAATTTTAGAATGGTTATCTGCGTTACAATATCGGTAGGGTTATTCTTGATTTTTGGCACCACGAAAACATCGATGCTGTGCGCATGCTCATCATGGAAGATCGACATGTGACATATCGCGATATCGAGGCTTTATGCGGGATTTCAAAGACCTCAATTCACAAAATTTTGCATGGAGAATTAGGGGTAAGAAAATTAGTTTCCCGCTGGATACCGCATGTGTTAATCGAAGAACAGAGAGAAGCTAGGCAATTGGTGTCACACAACTCTAGACCGCTTTGAGGCAGGAAACTCGAAAAACGTGTACAGCATTGTCAGTGGTGGTGAATCTATTTACTCATATGAACCCGAAAATAACCGTCAGTCGTCTGTTTGGGTGAACCAAGTTGAAAAAAATCCAATAAAAGTCATCCGCTATCGAAGTTTAACGAAAAATAAGGTCGCGACATTTGTCTCAAAAGCAAGACATGTATTAACAATTCTTCTAGAATATCAAAGGACTGTTACTGCCGATTGGCTCATCACTATTTGTTTGCCGAAAGTCATTGTTGAGCTTCGAAAACAAGCGCAGAACGATCAATCATTGAATTTTTAACCCAACAAAACGTCGAATTGTTGGACTATCCTCCATAGATAGATAGATAGATAGATATTTATTTCATTCCGAGCACCACAATACAGTAGAAAGGAACAAGTCAAAAAGTAATACATTAAAAAAAAAATTACTAAGTAAAAAAAATATTTAAAAAAATCACTATTTAAAATAACTTAAAATAAACAATAATATGACTTATAAAATCACAAAAAACACTAAAAAAACTAAAATAATAAAATAATAAAACGACCGAGAGACCACAACCCAAAACGTTCGGTATATTAGCCAATAGTTTCTAGGAATTCTGTTATAGAATAAAATGCATTATTGCTCAAAAATGTTTTTAACTGGGATTTAAATTTTTTATTGGACAGACTTTTTAGCTCCTCTGGAAGAGGATTATATAGGCGCAGACCAGCAAAAATTGGTGAGCTCTTAAAATACTCATGATTATGTCTTTGAAGACAAAAGTTGTTTCGATTTCTGGTGGCATATTGATGATAGGTTCCATTAATTGCAAAATTTGATTTATTTTTATGAATATATGTTAAAATATTAAGTAAATAAATTGATATCACAGTTAGTATTTTATGCTTTTTAAAGATTTCTCTGCAACTGGAATTATAGGGTAGATCAAACATCAGACGAAGTATTCTTTTCTGAGCGATAAGAACCCTCGTAACATCGCTAGCCTGACCCCACACAACAATGTTGTACGATATGGTCGAAAAAGCTAGAGCGTAGTAGACGCCGAGTAAGGCATTTTTAGTGAGAGAGTTTTTTAAGGAGCTCAACATATAAAAGTTTTTGTTAAGTTTAGAGCACACTGAGTCAATATGCTGGCTCCAATTCAGTTGACAATCGATTATAACAGCAATAAATTTTGCAGTTTCCTCAGTTTTAACAATATGGCCATTAAAATCAAAAGACCAGTTCAGGGTTGGTTGTCTGATTGTTGTAATTTCAAGACATACGGTTTTACTGCAATTGATCATTATATTGTTTTTCTTGCACCACTCTGTTAGTTCTGAAAGCATTATTTTAATATCTTGAAGCACCGCGATACTGCATTTACCTGATATAACTATAGTAGTGTCGTCACAATATTGAAAAACTAAGCCCTTAGTGATATGTTCAGGTAAGTCATTAATAAAAAGTAAACACATTAAAGGCGCTAAAACACTTCCTTGTGGCGTTCCCAGCTCTAAGTCTTTAAAATCTGAAAGAACGTCTTTGATTTTAACTGCCATTCTGCGACCACTTAAAAATGATTGTATTAGTTTTTGGAGAAGACCCCTTATGCCAAGTTTTTCAATCTTTTTTACCACGAAATCCCCATTTAGGACATCAAAAGCTTTGGTAAAATCGAACAAAAATACAATTACTATTTCGTTGTTATCTTGTTTGTTGTATATATGTTGTAAAAGATCGGTGCAACCCAACGCAGTGGAGAATCCTGGACGAAAACCGTATTGCTGGTTAGAAAGCACCTTGTTTTTGTTTAAAAAAGAAAGAAGTTTATCATAAATAATTTTTTCGTAGATTACAGTCATGACCTAAGTCTCAACGATTTCTATATATTTCCAAAAATCAAGAATCGACTGCGAAGATTTCAGTCACCAGAGCAAGCAGTCGACGCCTTCAAGAATGCAATTTTGACAGTGCCAACAACCTAGTGGAATTACAGCTTTGACAACTGATTTGAGCGCATGCAAAAGTGCAATAATTTTCGTGGAGAATACTTACAATAAAGTCTTTAAAAGTTATCTACTGTTTTATTCCAGCTGTATATGCAAAATTTAAAAGAGAACCCTCGTATAAGCACATAAATCTGGGATGCTAAAATAATGTTATCAAGGAATTAATTTTAAAAAAACACGTTTTTAATTTTTCAAGAATCATTGTTTAGCGTTTTGATTATTGATTAAATTAAAGATAAAATTAAAATATTTTTAAAAATGATTTTGATAGGAAAATGAATTTACTACATTAATTTATTATTGGAAATTCTAATTTTAAAACTGCCTTTTTGATTGGCTCTCCAAAACGCACCACAGTTGTTAGCACTTCGTTATTTAACCATTTTTATTTATGTACCAAACTAACACATTAAACCAGAAAAAGCCTTGTTTTTTTCTAGTAGGTACCAGTGGCGGATCCAGGGGGGAGCCAGAGGGGCCCGGGCACCCCCCCCCCCTTCCTGTCATAAAAGTTTTTTAGTTTAAGGTAAGAAAATGCCAATGCATTAACCGCAAGTTTAAACAATTTTTTTTTATGTACATTAAAAATTTTCGTCTGCGGCGCATTGTGGCACCTGTGAATTTAAATGTCAGGCCTAGGAATTATTAAAAATGCATGCGAACCAAGTATTATTTTTGTTTTTGCTTCCTCCTTGGCCCCTTCTCCCTGGAAATCCTGGATCCGCCACTGGTAGGTACTTAGTTTAGGACATATTTAATACCCATAGGCTACAAAATATGTTGCAAAGCGCGTTGGCTAGAATGGAAGAGAAAGCGGTTTCGTGTCTTATATGTTGCCGTTGCTGGTCAAGATGTCACATGGAAGGCTTTTAAAACACACTTAGCAAAGTTTGGACCAAAGCAAAGTAGCATCTTTTATTAACAGATACGAGCCTTTTATGATAATGCACCAGCCGGAAAAAATTATTTTCCTACGAGCATGCGGACCACAATTTTTAGAGTGGAAAATCGCATTTTTCTCGCTATTTTAAGTGCGAAAAATCCATTTTCCACATAGTGTGGCAAAACATTTTCCGCACTGTGCGGCCAAAGTTCTCTCACTACTCATCGTTTTGTCAACGACTTTTGCGTGCGAAAAAAATTGATTTTCTGCACTTGTTAGGAAAATCGCTGCTTAGCTGCTTTATTTTCAGGTGCCACATTTTTGGCAATTATCGGTTAGTTTCACCAATACAATGCTTGTGGAAAGTCAAATAAATGGCGGGGTTGACATATGTACCTAATATGTATTTGCAACAAAAAGTAAGTTATTAATTCCTTTGACTTTTTGTCATCGAAGTTAAGTAAATATGGGTATAGTTTAAGAAAATACAGTGCGGACCTAAAAATAACCCCCTTCTAACTTTTCAACATAATGGGATATCGCTTTCTGGTAAAAAGTCCATTTAGTGTGATTTTTTTTGAGGATATTTGAGCGAAGTGACAGTTAAGTCAAACTAATCTAATGTCAAAAATTTGACATAACATCAAAATTTTTAAAATGGAAGGGAGGCATGTAATACCTACTACGAAAGGTATTTTGATTCTTTATACAACACATTTAAAAAATTTTAAATCGGTTTTGTTTCCTAGGAGATATGTTTATTTTCCTTCGCGTTCGACTCGAAGTCAATTTTTTATCAAGTAAAAAAATAATTTAAATTAATTTATTTTATCATAAATTGATTTTTTATGCTTCGACGTTATGTCAAAATCTAAAAATTAGTTAAAACATTTAAATAGGAAAACGTGACAGTTACCATGCAGCTTATAAAAAAGTATGTTTACTAAATTTTTATAAATCCATTTGACACAAAAATTAAATTATTTTAGAAGAGTTTGTTCACGTCACGCTTTCCTAATTAAATTTTTAAACTTATTTTTAGGTTTTGTCTTAAGTAAGAAACAATAAAAATCAATTTATTGTAAAACAAATAATTTAAAAAAAGTTAACTTTTTGAGAGTCGCCGCGAACAGAAATATCGATATCTCCTATGAAAACTAACCGATTTTAAAATGTTAAATTGTCCTGTATAGATAATCAAAATACCTTTTGAAAGAGCAATCACGTGAGCTCCCTTTCAATTTAAAAATTTTATTGGTAAGTCAAATTTTTGACATTAGGTTATTTTGACATGACTATCACTTTGCTCAAATATCCTCAAAAATGATCCCATTAAAAATACTTTTTACAAGATATCTTTTTGTGTTAAAAAGTTAGACGGGGGTATCAAGGGGGGTATTTTAGGTCTGCACTGTATATTTTTTTATAATTCTAAAAACGAGCCCCACCCTGTAGTAGCTGGAATAACATTACCTGAAACAATATAAAATTCTATTATACAAAGAAAATTCTTTCTTCGGAATGTTAAATTCCTATTTACCAATGCTGGATAAGCAAACCGAACCCGGCCTAATAAGGATTGAATTTTACAACCCACAATCAGAGGACAAGTAATCAGCATAGCTAAGGGATGCTTGGCCCCCTTGTTGTATCGCAGGCGCCCCTGATGTATCGCAGGGCTCTTCTGTCCCTAATCTCTCACGACGTTTTTGGTTATAAGAAAAAAATATTGAGCAAGATACAGTCTACTATATTCCGAAAACCGCATATTGATACGATGCTCCGTTAAAAAGTTGGCATTATTTAAATTTTTTAATTGTCAAAAAACTGTCATTAGCATTAATGGATTTTAAACAAAATTTAACCAGCTCAGTAGAGTGCCAATCTACTATTTTACCTGAAAATTTTATGAAAATCGTTGAAGCGGTTTAGGAGCTTTCGTGTTACGGACAGAAATAATATACACACACACATACACACCCGCAGACATCATGACGATATTGCTAAGATAGGTCAAAATACACCCAAATAACACATTTTCGGCGTTATTTTAAAAAAAAAATTTTCGTCGAAACTAATACCTTCTCTAGCCATTGCTACGCGGGCTAGAAAGGTAAAAATACAGATATAATACAATAGATGAGTATCACAGAAAGCACACACAGCACACCTCTGAAAATTGAGACTGGCTACGCCGATGAAATTGAGCCTTTTTTTCAAATAAACCATGTAAATGTATTTTATAGGTTATGTATATTTTATACTTACTTGAGATTAGTAACAAATTATTGGAGTTTTAGTAGCTGACCGGTAAAATTTCGTAGACATAAAAAAATCGAGAATTACTAAAAGCGTTGGCCGTGGCGGGCTGGGTAAGAAAGGGCGGGGGTCTACGGTGGCGCTGCGGTCGACAGATCAGTGAAGCTCGAGTCAATAGCTTGGCTACCCAGAAAAGATGGTATGCCGGAATACAAAGCGATAAACTTATTAGAAGAATAACCCTTGAAAATTGGAAAACTTACGGAGAAATATTTAAGACGTTTGAGACCCCCTGTATAGAGAGCAGAGAGCACTTTATATATTTAAGTTTCCTGAGTGGTCTCCGGGAGTGGACGCAGACCCTCTCAATCTATTCAATGTGTCTGAAAGTGTACACTATCTGCAAAGAGCATTTTTAAGGAAAACAGAGTGGCCTTAATGGCACTTTGCTGTTTTCCGACATTAATGCAGAATGGTTAACCCAATAAATTTGGGCGGCAAAAAACTATAGTTTTAATTACAGCCACATTTATCGTTCTCCTAAAAATTGACTGTTCATCCAATAGCAATTTTGTTTTCTTTTTTTACTTTTTCTTTACTGGAATCTTTTTTCCATCGCACAATTTAGTTAAAGTTTTTGCATAGGAAGATTTTTGGACAAAACAACCATTTCCGAAAGTGGTACTTAAACCCACTAAGTTCCTGGCTCGTGATACGCCGCTGTAATCCTGACTGCCTCGATCAAGTATATACTAGCAAAGCATCGATATATACGATTATTATTATTATATAGCATTTATTGTAGTACAATTTATAACAAAAACATTTCATGTAAAAAAAGCAAGGTACGCGAAAATGGTATGCCGTAAAAAGAATTGAGATTAAAGTATAGCCCAGTTCTCCAATTTAAATTTCAAAATGAAAGGTTCTTACCAGTTTGGTACTGTTTTGTTAAACTTTGCTATTACAGTTACACTGTGCAGCCGTAACAGCCATGTTTCGAAAAACATTTCCTAGGAAGAATCTTTTTTGAAATTTGTATTGGAGAACTTGGCTATACTTTTATCTTAATTCTTTTTACGGAATACCATTTTCGCGTACTTCACTCCTTTTTATATATATAATAATTAACAAAATTGTTTTCTATGGTTTTATCATAGTTTCTATCAGTCTTTCAAAGCGCAGCTCTCTCTAGCGTTTCTAAAAGTGGACAATGTTATTTTTACATAACTTTACATTTATATGGAAGGAAAGTAAATTAAAATTTTGGTGTTTTTAAATTTTTTCCTAGAGTTTTATCATAGCTCCTATCAGTCTGCCAAAGCTCAGCTCTCTAACTTTTCTAGAAGTGGGCCATGTTACTTTTACATAATTTTACATATTTAGGAGAGGGGAGTAAATTAGAATTTTGGGATTTTTTAATTTTTTCCAAGAGTCTGGTCATAATTTCTATCAGTCTGCCAAATTTTAGCTTTGTAGCATCTCTGCAAGTACAGTAGAATTTTGATGATCTATACATGAGTGAGTGGCAATTTCGACGTTTTTTGAAATTTCGTAACTACCATAGTATTTTATGGAAGTCCATGAAACTTGGAGGGGTTGTTAACTCTATGAAGATCTACTTGAGTTTTTCAGCTTTTTCCAAAGTAGTTTTAGATAGGTCAAATACGGGCTGAAATGTCTCAGGAAAAGATAGTCCAGCAGTTGGCGCGAACTTGGCGGGGCACTGCCGTGCCCAGAGATACATTTAGGTAAAACTATTAAAGCATACAATACAATTAACACGGCTTTGCCCACAAGAGTAATCTGGCGCGATAAAGGTCTATACTATTATAACTAATACAATTTACGCAATAAAACAATGGGCGGTTCAGTTACTATGGAGTATTAGTTTTGATGTGTATATAGTGCAGCAAACCTACTTTGTGTAAATTAAATCTTGGCCTGTGAATGCCCAAATCAGGAAAATGGACTTCCGTGCGATGCCTCTTGTCGATATATACTAAATGACTTTATAAATAATATACCTTCCTAACCCATTAGCACACTCCAAGTAAAGTCCATGCTATATCAACCTTAAAAACAGTTTTTTGTAAATATCTCCGAAACGAAAGCTACAATATTTGGAAAACCGCATATTGATGCGACGCTTCGTTAAAAAGTAAGGATTTTTTAAACTTTTCAACTGTCAAAAAACTGTCATTAGCATTGATGAATTTTATTACTCTAAGATTTCGACCAAAATCTAATCAGCTCGTACAGTATCGGATAATATTTTACCCACAAATTTAATGAAAATCGGTTAGGCGGTTTAGGAGCTATCGTGTTACGGACAGAGTTACATACACACACACACACACACACACACACACACACACACACACACACACACACACACACACACACACACACACACACAGACAGACATCACGACGATATTGCTAGGATAGGTCAAAATACATCCAAATAACACATTTTTGGCGTTATCTGAAAAAAAAATAAAATCCTTGTCAAGCCATTGCTACGCGGGCTGCATATTTGTAAGCAGAAGACGCGTCTGCCAAATGAGGCGAGCCGAAGTAGAGTGGTATATAGCAGACGAGTCAGGCAAAACCGCTTAGTAAACGGCAGACACATGAGAGAAGTAAAAATGTGCGGAATAAAAAGCTGTATATAGCGGCTCCGGAAAAAATAACAATGTATCAAAATACCGAATCAAACCAAACCGAATCAAATCAACCCAATCCAAACCGAAACGAACCGAAATACGTTATGATATCCTGCGGTATTTTGACTATACTAGCTTATTTTTTCAACAAAAAAACTTCCCTGATTCTTTTCCGGGATCCTAGAGGGTGCGAATCCGAACCGAATTGGACCTATCTGAACCGGATTCGGTTCGGTTTGGATTTACACTCTCTAGGATTCCGGAAAAGAAGTCTAGAAAGTTTTTTTTTTAAATATGCTGGTCCGGTTTGGTTCGGTTTGGATTCACACCATCTAGGATCCCGGGAAAGAAGTCAGGAAAGTTTTTTTTTGAAAATATTACTTAGGAAGAAACTCTTTAGTCGAACTATATGCCAAAACGCAACCCAAATATCGCTATTTTCATAGTCGATATTTTGTTACATCGCCATTTTGATAGTCGCTATATTGTTACATCGCTATCTTGATAGTCGCTATTTTCTTACATCGCTATTTTGTTACATCGCTATTTCCAGTAAACAGCAGACGTATCAGGCGGACTTTGGCGATCGCATCTGAAAAATATTAATATTCTTCGGGCATGCCAAAATTGACCGAAGGGACAACGCTTCTCCTATTTACAATCATGCACGCGGGCAAGGAAGGTAAAAAATGTTATTGTTTTATTAAACTCAAGTCAGTATTATAATTATTATAACAAAAGGTCGTTTCCATGAATTGAGCAAATTGGTATTTAGTATAATATTAATGGTAGCTATAAAAATATTAGGACCTATAAAAAGACTATTAATAATACTTATACATCAAGTAGAGACGTAAGAATCCTTCTAAAAAAATTATTACCTGTTTTTTAACATCGATTTATTATACAGAGTAACTGAAAGGGTCTCGCCTATGCTTATTATGCCTAGAGACTCTGTATTTATGACATGTTTACCCAAGGCCAACAAAAAAATAGTTGCCACGACCCTGAAAAAATCAGCTGTTCCTTAGTGGCTGACTTTTACATTGGGTCTTATGGGAGGTCAGAAGTTTTTTTATGATATTTTGAAAATGGCACTACAGATTTCCGCGAAATTTCAGTGAAATATTCCCAGACACCATCATGATATTCCACCAAACTTTTGTAAGGATGCAAAATAATTAAAACGTTAAAATCTTCTAGATTTAGCATTCCTTATTTTGAATTCAAATTACCCGCCATATACCGCAAGCCAACTGTTATATTTGACATGTACTTGACTTTGTGATCTGTGTTTGTCACATTTGCTTCTGCTGTAAATTTAATTTTTGTGTGGGTTAATGAAGTGGCTCTGAAAAATTAAAAAAAATTGTTCTGCAAGAATATAGTAAAAACAATCTCAAAACCGACTTTATTTTTGAAAAAATCAAATATTCGTGAACTGTCATTCCAACTTTAATATTTTAAAGACAATCAGCTGTGCCGTGACGTGACCATAAAAAAAATAGCCCCCGATGTGACGTCAACAAAGTGGAGGATCGTGAACTCTCCGTTTTGATAGACCTGATTTACCCATATGTATGAAATATTTAAACAAAAGAAAATAGAGACGCGACAAACCCATCAAAGTCACTATAAGCTAATACTTTCCGGCATTCGGTTTTTTTTTTCAATTTGCAAATTGCAATATCTTGCTTTAATTAAGTACCTACTTGCATTGATTTATTACATTAATTTCTGTAAAGTTTAAAAGTAAAGGTACTCTTAGTCTTTTGTGGGAACAGATTTTTAAAATACGAAAGAAAAATATTTTTCTCGACAATGGCGTTACATTTCTTAGCGCATTGCACTTTTAAGGACACTAAACAGGATATTATCGCTTGTTTTTTAATCACCAGTTAACTATACCGGGTCAACTTATCAACTATCCACGGCGCCTGGTTTACCTCGGCTGGAAAGGGCTGTGCAACTTGGTTGTAGGTTGGTGAGGACTAATTGGAGGAGGAATAAAAATACGTGCGCACCATGCGCGGTTTTTGCGCCCTATTGGTTGCGCGCATAACGCGGAAAACTGCAAGTCCAAGTAAATAAACTGACATTTTTAAGAGGGCACGTGGTATGTCCAATTTACTTGGACGACACTTGAACTTTGACAAGTTTTTGGCAAATAAATTGACAGTCCCCCGTATTGAATAACCGGGTTTATATTTTCATTTATTTTATTAATGGCGTATACCTACTAAAATGGCGGCGTTGTACTTGGCTTAGCGTATTTTTATACTTGCTTTATTTGTCCAAAAACGGCGATTTGTAGAGAAGCTAATCGTTCGTTATGTCTAAAGACGACAGAAAGTGCTAACAGCAAACAGACGTTTCCGTCGGTTTTTAGTCAATATCAAAGTAGTCAAATAAGTTAATAAATATATTTTACAAAAAAGTTTCACGGGCAAGACCTCAGAGGTAAAGGTACCTCGGGGACGCGTTTCTGCCTCATTAGGCTTCATTCAGCCCGAGCATAACCCTGACCGAAGCTGCAAATTGACAGTTGGTCTCTCCTCAGTAAACACCATATTTCATATTCCTTTTCAGATATCCACATCATCATTTCATCTCCTTCCATTTTATGGTTATGCTCGGGCTGAATGAAGCCTAATGAGGCAGAAACGCGTCCCCGAGCTACCTTTACCTCTGAGGTCTTACCCGTGAAACTTTTTTGTAAAAACTTTTTACCTCGTGAACTTCCTTCAAATTTAGAAAATCCAGGGCTCAGGCTGTTTTCTGGGAGCAGATTATATCTGTCTCCGTCGCGACGTCAAAATTAGCCTCAAAACTGAGGCAACCCTGACCGAAGCTGCAAATTGACAGTTGGTCTCTCCTCAGTAAACACCATATTTCATATTCCTTTTCAGATATCCACATCATCATTTCATCTCCTTCCATTTTATGGTTATGCTCGGGCTGAATAAAGTCTAATGAGGCAAAAACGCGTCCCCGAGCTACCTTTACCTCTGAGGTCTTGCCCGTGAAACTTTTTTGTAAAAACTTTTTACCTCGTGAACTTCCTTCAAATATATTTTATTTAAAAAGAAATGCACACGGAAAACACGCACACCGAAAAAAGCGCACGGAGGACACAGGCACATAAAATAAAAAAGTTTTCTGTATGTTTGACCATGTTTGCGATGCGTATAATCCAAATATGGTGTTTTTTTCCGGAAGATTCTTAAAATTTTTGAAATATTACATGATGAAGATGCAGAAATGGTACATTTTCAAAGCCAGCATATGAATTATTTACATTTGATAAGAAAAAAGTCAATTTAAAAAAATCGATAACTGTTTGGCCATTTTAAAAAACCACCTTATAATAAAATGTGAGCATCCTAAAAAAAAATTATACATCTTTATAATTTAAAGTTTTTGCAATTTTCAGTGCTTTTAGCAATTTTTGTGCTCGCGCGTAAAATTGCTACATTTTTCCTATTTATTCGAAAATTTGGAGGTGTATGTTCAAAATGGATTTTGGATAAGGAGGTCTGCTTAAATATACAGATCACTTTCTTAATTTGTGTACCGGTGTAAATTTTACATAAGGCCAACCAATAAAATAATACTAGCTTAAAATATAATGGTCCATTTATGGTCCTGGATAATCATGAAGTTTAGACGTGAAACATAAAAGATTTTAAAAAAGAGGTCTGCTGCCTGAAATTAAAACAAAGTAATTACATATTTATCAAAACCAAGATAAATCGATTTATTTTTTTTTAAAGCATAAAAGTACCTGGAGTAACTTGGTCTAAATCATATAATAATTTCACTATTTCTCAATTTTTCCAAAAAATGTCAATTACTTTGTTTTAGTTTTTGGCAGCCGAAGTACCAAAATTTTGATAGTTAAAAAAAATTAAAAAAAATTAGGGTGCTGCATCAAATTTTTGCCCAAAATTCGTTAAAAAACATGCCTTGAACGCAACTGTTCACTAAACACATTTATTTATTGCTAAAATTCACAAAAAATCCCGAAGCCTTATAATCCCATTTTTCCTATTCTATGCCCTACAAAAAGTGCTCAACTCACCCATTATCCAACAAAACTGGGCACATGAGACGCGTGTGGTTCTTTGCTGGTCAAAGATGAAAAGGGCGAAAATCTCGTCTTTTTTTAGTGTTTTTGACGTATGTCACGTCAACACATGACACTGGGCATAGAATCAAAAATAGGTAAAGCTTTTGACAACAATTTCAATTTGGACCCCTATTCCTGAGAAACCTATGACCCACATTCTGTTTGAACACACATTCTTAAAATTAAGATCCAACATGCCTTGATCATTTTTTTTTAGTGGCGCAGACGTTTGTATTATATGTTTACTATTTTTAGGATTTCTAACCCTACTTTTTTAAAAAACCTAACCCAGACCTACCCAAATTACCCAATGAAATGACTCATTTATTAAATTTCTTCACAACCGGAACAACCCTGTACATACTGCTTGTATTATTTAAAAGCTGTTAAAATTTACAATAAAACGATGTATTACAGTTTTACAATTTTTTTTTTTTAAATTAAGGATTAATATGAGCAAGTATTTAGTTTTTCCAAAAAATTTACGGTTTTTTTAAAAAATTATTTTTTTGTTTTTTAATTCTCAAAAGCAGAAAACAAAAAACAAATAATACGGTTTACCACAAAAAGTTTTTGGAATCTCTCTACTACTAAAAAATCATAAAAAAGAAATTAAATATACTACAGGGGAAATTCAATAACTTTTTATGTTAACAAAAACAGAGCAAAATCGCATTTTCTTGAAGATATTGTATTGACTCGGATTAATCAATTTTTTTCTTAGAACCCTTTCAATTATTTAAATTAATTAAGCACAAACATAGTCCCGATTGTTTGGAAATCCTAAATTTTTGCCTGGTCTATATAGTTTGTCAGTCTTTAGGTATAGGTATTTACAAAACAGTTTTATAGTTTTATTAAATTTACGTGAACGCGATTTTTGTCCACTTCCACTTTGTTTTTCAATTTTTAAATCAGGTAGTGGCCGCCCTAATTCTTTAATTTTTAGTTTTTTACCAGCGAAAAACCACTAAAAGGGTTTTCTAAGGCGATAATTTTATTCATTTTTACTTGTATTTCTTTTGTCACATAATTTAGAGGGCGTAAATTAAAGCAAACATGCTCCACTCCCAAAAAGAAAACGTCTAACTGGCTGATGTGCCAGGCACAAATGTATGCAATGTAAAAAATTTTCAACCCTGTCGCTCATATAGGCCACTAAGAAAAATCTTTCTTTGTTCGGCGGGGCCAGCAGCAAAGCGGCCCACACACGCATTTCAACGGCAGCCAGTGGTCCAGACAGATCGCGCATTATCGTTTGTTGGGTGATTTGTGTTATCGATTCAGAGTGTGATCCACTGCATTGCATAGGGTTTTCCATTTTTTATATAAATTAAAAAGAAATGCATAAAAAAATAACAAACATATTAAGATGTTTTAAAAATAAAAAAATGTTTTGTAGAAAAATAAGGGAGTGCCATGGCTCCATGGCACCACCTCACGAGCCGCCACTGGTTGTACCTGGAAAAAGCGCATACCGATAAAAGAGCACAGATAAAAAACTTTCAATAAAAACACCAACAGATAAAAGAAAAAAGTTGTCTGTACACCAAACCTTACCAATCTATGTATCTTTCGATGCTCTGAATCCAAATATGGGGTTACTTTCTCTCGTAGATCCCCAATATCTTTAGTCAATTACGAAAAAATTGTTTAGAATATTGCAACAAACATAACATAAGGTTAGGTGTAAGAATAGTCTGTGACTAAACCTCGCCTTATTTTCTAATAAAAGTCGATTAAATAAATAAATAAATAAATAAATATGGTGAACATATCTATGTATCTTTTTATAGGCCAAATTCAAATATAGAGTTTGTTTCTCCCGTAGATTCCCATAATTTTGAGTAAATTGCGAAAAACTTAAATTATTTAAATATTTTTAATAAATAAAATTTAATTTAAAAAAATCGATGACTATTGACCATTTAGCAAAACCTATTTATAAAAACAAACATTTTTCGTGGTTTCGGAACTAAGCGGGTATAGAAATATTTTGTTTCTCTTGTATTTTTTCGTGGGCAGCTTGAAAGCTGTACACCCAATGAACCTATTAAGTGTTGACAGTTAACTGCTTAGTCCTTAAGGGACCCTTCAGAACGGCTCTGGAACGAAATAGCGATGTACAAAATAGCGACGTTCAAAATAGCGAGTAATGAAATAGCGACTATCAAAATAGCGATGTAATGAAAGAGCGACTATCAAAATAGCGACGTATCAAAATAGCGTTTGTAACAAAACAGCGACATATCAAAATAGCGATGTATCAAAATAGCGACAATCAAAATAGCGATATATCAAAATAGCGACAATCAAAATAGCGACAATCAAAATAGCGATGTATCAAAATAGCGATGTATCAAAATAGCGATGTATCAAAATAGCGATGTATGAAAATAGCGATGTATCAAAATACCGAATCAAACCAAACCGAATCGAATCAAATCAATCCAAACCGAAAAGAACCGAACTGCGCTTATTAAAAAAAAAACTTTCCTGATTCTTTTCCGGGATCCTAGACGGTGTGAATCCGAACTGAACCGAACCGAACCGATCTGAACCGAATTCGGTTCGGTTCGGATTCATACTCTCTAGGATTCCGGAAAAGAAGTCTGGAGAGTTTTTTTTTTAATATGCTGGTTCGGTTCGGTTCGGTTCAGTTTGCGTCGGTTCGGTTCGGTTCGGATTTACACCCTTTAGGATCCCGGGAAAGAAGTCAGGAAAGTTTTTTTTTTTGAAAACATTTCTTAGAAAGAAACCCTTCGAGCCATATGCCAAAACGGAACCGAAATATCGCTATTTTGATAGTCGCTATTTTGTTACATCGCTGTTTTGATAGTCGCTATTTTGTTACATCGCTATTTTGATAGTCGCTATTTTGTTACATCGCTATTTTGATAGTCGCTATTTTGTTACATCGCTTTTTTGTTACATCGCTATTTCCTTACAATCGCTATTTTGTTACATCGCTATTTTGATAGTCTTCTTTCATTACATCGCTATTTTGATTGTCACTATTTCGATACCGCTATTTTAATAGTCGCTATTTTGTACATCGCTATTTCGTTCCAGAGCCCTTCAGAACACTGCATGGTCAATGTGACAACTTTGTCAAGCTAGAGAGACGGTATATAAATCTCATCAAACGATATAGGTAACGGTAAGTTTGGTTGGTATCTCCCAAAATTAAAACTTTTTGCCTTTACCACTAGTCTTTTAATACATTCACAGGGTGTATTCTTTGTAACCTTTTTGATAATGCAGTTAGATCGGTATAAACTTAGATAATACAGAGGTACAGATTTTTATTAATTTTTATGTTTTGATAAAGAAGGTTTCTTAAAAATATTATAGTATACGAAAATATTATCTTACATATTATATTTTAATAGCATTACAACATTTTTTGTGTGCTTCGCGAGGAAAGTAAATATCACATATAGTCAAACTTATAACGAAAATATATAATATGTATTTTTACGTAGTCTCAATCTGCCACAAGACCTTTTTTTAGCTCCGTAAATTTTTTTTGTACAATAAAATTTTATATTTACAAAGTTTTTTACTTTAAGCTATTATCGAACTCAAAGCTGGTTTCAGGGAATACTTTTAATTTTTAATTAAACTCAAAAAGTAAAAATTCAAACACTAAGTAGCTTTTATAAAAATTATATGTATAACGGATGACCCAAGCAACTAATTTATAGAAAGTTATCACTCTAGAGGTTTTATTACATATTACCTGCAACTTTTAATAAAGGTTACCAAAACCAGTAAAGTTTGTTAAAGTTGACACATTCTATGCCAAAAAATAATGACGAAAGCTGAAAAACTGATGGGTTGATTTTATAAGCAGCTTAACTCAAAATGAAGAAGCAACTTCGAACAAATTTTATGTTAAATAAGGCAATCATATACACCTCTTCAGTCTGACTTTATGTTATTTGACCAATACCTTTACATGAAAGCGTTCCGTTTCTTAGCCAAAAGAATACCTTATTTCGTAAAATTTCGTTACATTGAAAATAAAGGCAGACTTATTCCTTCCTTAGTGTTGTTAAAATGAAGTCACTTTTTCTCGTAACTTTACTGTTTCTTGAAAGCTGCTTAAAGATAAGAAGCTGGTCACATAATGTTATCCGTCTGGCATAGCCATAGCAACTGACAATACCTACAAATGAGCAGAGTGTTGTGATTAAAGTGAAGGTTTATTTTTGTGTTTTGTGAGTAAATAAAGAAATAAACATATCGTTTTGCTAAACTTTGTTGCAAAAGGCCAAAATCTAGGTTCTTTTGGCACAGTGTTTTTATGAAAAAATATACCTATGTATCTCTCTTCTACTTTTATTACAGTATTTTCGTCTGATTTTCGGATTAACTGTTGTTCACAGCCTGGTAAATGCAGCGCTAAGAGTAGGATCAGTGGCGACTGCTACAGGGAGGGCAACAAATAGTATTTTTAATTGATTTATTTAAAAAAAGTTAAATCTTCCCGTACGACATGTCTAGTTCTTTTTTTTAGTCTGGTTAACAAAAGGCGGTGTATGGGTGGCTGTACTCGCGCGGGGGCGTGAGGATTGTTTGTTTTAGTTGACGTCGGCCAAAACGTTCGTTGAAGACGTATGAGTTTGTTTTGATTTGGCGTAGGTCAGTAGTTAAAAGCCTTGCCGGTCGCGTGTCCATTGTTTGTTTTTTTTGTTTGTTTTCAAAATGGAAATAAATACCGTCAATTATATAATTAACTCTGCAATTTAAAACACGTTGACATATAAACTTCGATTACAAATAAAATCTTTAGGGCCACATAGACCGGATCTAATAATCTTAAAAATTAACCAACATTTTAGTACAAGTAATAAAAAGTTATACGATGCTGAAAACTGGTTGTGCGGTTGTGAAAAACAAAATGTTCTTTTTGCTTTATTTGTCTTATTCTGAACAATCCAGGAAGTAATCCTGCGTGGGTGGCAAAGGGAATGTGTGATATCAAGCACTTTAGTGAAAAGTTAAAGACACAAAGTAAGTGCTACTTATTTACTACTGTTTAAAATTCTGTCGGATTTTTGAGATTGCTTTACTGGTGCTAAGCCGAGCACTTTGCGCTTGTAAAAGAAGGGCGAATAGACCTTATCTATAAACAAATAAATCAAAGACTACACCAAGTAGCTGTTTGTTTGTAAAATGCTAAAATAAAATTGTTTAGGTAAGTTTTTTTATCTCCTTTTCCATGCAATATAAATCTCTGCCCCCCCCCCCCCAATTTATAACGTCACCAGCCGCTTCTGGGTAGGATAGGACTGACCAGTGTAAGAAAACACTTGCGTGTAAATTAAATTCCACTGCATGATGTCACAAGACGATTATCCTTTCTGCCTTTACACTTTACCCTAATTTCATTATAATTTTTAGTCCTTTGGTTGTACCGACAAGGACATCCAAATTCCACAAAATCAAGTATTATATATAAGTTCTGGTTTTTACTGATGAGATACCTTAGCAAACTTTAGTGAACATTTGAAATTTAAAAGCACCTTGCCAGCTGCAACACTATTACAATTTAGTTTGGTTAAAAGACGACAATAGTGCAAGTGGCCTTATATGACTCATATAAGTCTTTTGACACCAGCTAGGTGACAATTTGTTCTAATAGATGATAGCGATAGGAGAAATAAGGTAGAAAGGGAATAATGGAAAGCAAGTACTTTATAAATTTGGTTGGATCAGCGCAATAGCATTCCATAGTCACAGGGCGGTCTTTCATGTTCTGGTTCCTAGCAATTTTAATCTTAGTCGGCCCTCTCTCCACCGGTGCACCGTGGCACGGGCTTATGGGAACGGTTGGACATGAGGTTTCTTACTTGGTACTTTCAATCTGGAAAACTAAGGAATGACTTTTATACACCGTAATATTGTATAAAAAGTGACGCCTTATATTTTAAAAAATTAGTTGCTTTGCTTAACTTAAACCATATATAGGGCGGCCCAAAATTATAGTGTGTTTTACAAAAACATTATTTCTTAAAATGCCCATAACTTTAATTAAATATCACTTAATTTTTGCGTATTGAGGAGGAGCTTTAAATTTTATTAGAAAAAAATATTTTTTATAAATTAATAATTTATTAAATAGGGTGGTCACCAAAAATTAATCATTGACAATTCCTCATTTCAAAAAAAAATATTGTCCAATTTTTATAATTGTAGTCAATTTGGAAAGCCACAATAGTGAACAAATTTAATGTCACAACTAACATTTCATAAATATTCAAGATGGTAGACAAATTTTAAAATTAGGTTAGTTTGCAACAAATTTGATATGGTCCTGCTGGTATGCTTTGAGGTACTTTGTTTTTCTTCTTTTCTAATGGTCCGATAAACTTAAAAATTGATCGTGAAATAGAAGGCAATGGATCTTCCAAACATGCAGAATATTGCTCTTCATTTCTTTTATTTACGGAAAATGGTTGACCTAACCATAAGCTATTTTGTTGAAAAATTTTGACGATGTTCTAGAAGGAGCATTCCCTTTAGAATATAGTTTGATACAAAACTTACGTAATTTTTCAGAAAATGGAGCAAGGTCTTTTTCTGGAATATTTAATTGGTGAAGTAAACATTCTATAGCTTTCTTATGATCACAAAAAATAAAATTTTCACTCAAAATTTTTTAAATTTTCTAAATCCATAATTTTAAACTATCATTATATTTTTCTAATTTAACACACAAACAAAGAGGAAAACATGGGTGTACCATGGGTGATCCATGGCCTAGTAGGTTTTTTGTTAATATTTATTTAGGGAATGAAGTTTATAGTTAAGCAATGAAATTATTAAGTTTTTTACATTACGTATTATGTTACCACCCTACCCCCCCCCCCCACCCCCTTCTATCTAGCAAATTTGACCCTTAACACATTAAAGTAAAATGCATTAAACGGAATTTAAAACACATAAAATAAAAACAATTGAAGTCAACTTAATTATTATTAATTTTTTTGTACTGATTCGTAATATTTTCCCACAAAATTCTTGATTTTTAAAGTATAGGCCAAATTAAATCAATATTTTCTTAAAAGGTGGCGGCTAGGGGCATCCAATTTTTTTTAGATTGTGATAGTAGACATCTTCCTTTATTAGATTATATAAACAGTTTTGCGGGCGTTCCTGGGCGAATTTTTATAGGACCTTTAATAAAAAAAATTCTTTAAAAAACATGGTATTCTTTATATAGGTGTAAACTCAACAATGATGTAATAACCACTATGCAAATATATAGCAAATATAAAGCACCATTTACCCTAATAATGTATTTAAAAAAAATAATAATAAATAGCAGATAAAGTTTTGTGTTACATATTTTTTAATATAGTGTAAATTTTCCTTAAATTTTGTTAATTTAGGTACTCTTTACTTTCACCCTGTATAATAATTGTACGGACAAAAATTTTCAAAAAACTTTCCTAAAACGAAATAAGGCAACTATTTACAAATGCAACACTATAATTTTTATCACAGGAAAATGATTATAATTTTGTGCCCAATGTCCAACATATAACACACAGCCAGTCCACCGTGCGGCGCACAGTGGAACGAAGTATAGGGAAGATCGGGACATTGGTAATAACTTTTGAAGTCTTAGTCCGATTTTGATAATTTTGGACTTTCTGGAAAGCAAATTGCGTCATCTTTTCAGAAAAAGTATATAAGTTTGACATTTCTTATTTATTCAAAATGGCGGACGACCTAAATAGATTTGTTTTGAACTGGAGTTACATACGATTTATAAACAATTGATAAATGCCAAAAAGATAATCCAATAAACGTGTAAATATACTTTTTGAATTTCGAACAAAATTACATTCACTTTAATACTACACAAGTTGTGTTTTTTGGGACCCTGTTGATTTTCAAATAATTAAAAATATCTTTGTTTGAATTAAATTCAACCATGTTGACCGTGAAAGTCACGGTCACTCATGTGCCAAACTATCAAAGAAATAAATAAAACAAACAAACAGAGTAATCACAGGCAACTTCAAACATCGTTACGTTGCATTGGGGCTCCTCATAAATTAAGTTTTTCGTAATTTTTAACTTTTCTTTGCTTCGCACCTGTGATGAAATTTAACACGTATATAACTCATTACCCCCCCTCCCTCTACCCCAAGCGTGTTTTCTATGAAACAATGTCCTCTTTTTTTAAAGAAAACTGTCCGCGGTCCAAAATACCTGTGAGTATTTATTATTTTTTAAAATGTTGAGGCAAAAGTGGATTTATTCAAACTTTTAGAGGTTGGGAGTTAATTAAAATCTAAATAAATCCTACAGTGGCACTTTCGGGCAGCCAATGCCGATTGGTTCATTTAGAGCGAGGATGGGTTTATGCATCACAGGCAAAAGTTGCTTGGCCATCTTTGGCCATTTTTTTAAAAGTCAAGAAAAGGTAATTTTTTAATGTTTTATGAACAGCGAAATTGTGCACACTCCCCCACAATTACGATAAATATTTTTATTTTTCTTTTAATGTGATTTTGTTCTAATATTACCTCTAGTACTACATACAGTGCCCGAAAGTTGATAAGATATACATAGGTTTTATTTTTAAGCTTCAAGTTTGACATATTTTCTGATCATTTTTTGTCATATAATATTTTTACCACAAACATTAACTCTAGCTGGCTAGACTATATTATGAGCGGGATACTATGTTGGTTTTCTATTACGCCAACATGTTTAGAAAAAAAATATTCAATAAAAATATCAAAATTTGCATTTTGAGAAAATCCCCAATGTCCCGATCTTAGCATGGCCCCGATCTACTGTGCGGCGGCGCGAATACTTATTATTGGGATTGATTGAAGCCTAAAAAATGTTTATGACCAAAAATAGTTCCCTCCATGTTTATCAGTTTTTGCAACTCACCCAGAACTCAACTAAAATCTTACATCAAAACACCAAAAAAACGAAAACTCACTCTAAAAACTACAAGTTTATACATATCACCGTTCTTTATGAAACTGATTGTTTGCCAAACTATAACTCTTATGTTCAGGTGATGGCAGCACTGGCGTACTTACCCGGCAAATATTAACGTATCCATTCTATTGCCCTGTCCATTGTATCCCCGATCTCTCCTATCTATTATTTTGTGTAAAGATTACTTGATTTGGTAAAAATAGATCAAATTGCAGATTAAATTTGTAATGTTTCTTCATAAAATTGTGAGGGCTTAATATGCACATTGTAAAATCTCATTCTGTAACTGCTCCCCCAGGAGTTATTTATTGCATATCATTTTAATATAATAAATCTTTAACATATAATATAACAATAAAATTTAAAAAGCAAAAAAAAATCATTGGTCATAAAACCGCTGCCAAATGTACCCTTTATCTGTTTACTAATTTTTTCAATTAAATTTTTGGCTTCCTCCCCGAAAGGACCAAGTGTTTCAACAGAAAAGAGTACAAAGCAAAAGCGGTCCAACACTTGCTTATATTTCTTATTCTTTAGGGACTTACCCAAACGACAAACCTCTCCTGCTTTTTTGAAAGATAAGTGGATATATGACTAATATAATGAATCTTTACAAGTGACGTCCCATAAGAGAGGTTTGCCAGACTTCCACGGAAATCTAGTCATTCCACACGCTTTCCATCGCTTCGACATACTCAAACGGGTTCAAGGACTGAAGGGAATCCTGCAGATGTCAAAGCCCGTAAAAGTATGCTATTTAGTTCACTGAGACGAGCCATCCTTCCTGCACTCTTGTGACAACTCAGGCCATGATAGCCATAAATATCTACTGCTTGGCCACAAGAAGAACAAAGCGACAGAAACGCAGAAGGTTTGATCGTCAAGGAGAGTACCCAAAGGATACGATGGTAAAGCATTAAGCCAATCATGACTTTCTGGTCGTTGAAAGGCGAAAAATCTTTCCTTTGAACGCAAGTCCTGACAATTCAAAAGGGCATGATGCACCAATGCTTCGCATGTTACTTTATGAAAATCTTTTTGAGAGGTTGGAAAAATCTGTGGAGTACACTGAAGATTGGAAATTAGTATCCACTGATGTAAGGCTTAATTATAATCATCATTTGGATAAGAGCTACATATTGTCGGAAGAATTGAATTAATCATTTTACATGAATTTTGAACCGATCCTAGAAAAGCAAAGTGAAGAGCTTTCCGTGATTCTAAGTCCGCCAAACTTGACGGAAAGTGTACATTGTGACCAAGAATTTATATTAAATTTACAGTTACAAATTTTTTTCATAGTAGACTTTAATATGGAGTCGTAATTTTTTAGTAGTTCAGGATGTGTCCAGCAAGGATATGTATGATGTAATTTGTATGATATTCTAGGAATTGCAAGTGAATTTTTTAATAAGAAATATGCAGTATGTGAATTTAAAATATTAAGATTTTTATAAAATAAGAAAGAACATCAATTTTTTTTTGAAGAAAAGAACAACCTGCAGGATTTTTTATAGGACATCCAAGGACTGAGAATTAATCATTTTTAATTTGTTTAATATTGGGGGCAATAGATTCAAATTTTTATTAATATATTAATTTGACTTTTTTTTTTAATTTACTTGTATACCTAACTGAACAGATGCATTTATTATCTTTTGAAAATCATTTAAAACCGTATCTGGATCACCAGCAAGTGTTCCTTCATCTAAATACCACATGTTTAATTCGGATTTAAGATTGGAAATTATCGGATGGATAAGTAGACAAAATAATGTTGGGCCTAGAGGATCACCCTGTTGAACTCTTTCTGATAAAACCAAAAGAAAGCAAAGGTTCTCTGTAAGATTGGTTTATAAAAAGGAAACATTCTGGAATGTTTAATTACCTTACTAATAATACTATCCCTAAAACCCATATTAAACGTATTTCGAAAATCAATTTTTAAGACAAATTTTTTTGATGAATGAGGAAAAGAACATTATCTCCTTAATGAACGGGCTGTTGCTTCAGAACCACATTTAATTCCAAAACCGAGTTAATGAGGTTGAAGATATAACTCTACGTAAAGTGCAACCTAGAGCTATGGGCGAGTGCCTCCATCGTTTTTACTCAACGCACAAAGAGAAGCACCAAATAGAATTGGTCTCACTTTACGAGGAATTTGTCCTTGAAGCATAATGGATGAAATGTGAGCCAGAGAGGAGAGTAAATTGGATGAAAAACAACCAAGTTCTTCAGAATTTTTTTTGTGCATATGTGTGGTCTTAAACCGCCCAAGTCTCCTGCTAATCCCGGTTTTAATAACATTATTTAATTTTTTATTTCCTGGGCTGAAATGTATTCAAAGTTGTTGTTGGTATTGTTGTTGTCAAATTATGGAAAAATGCGACCACAAATGCGACCATCTGGATGTTTTGGATGTTTTTCTTGAAGGGCGGAAAAATAAATAATAGAAACCAGTTATGTGGAATATTTTGGGAGACGCATTTATTTTAAATTGTTGAAAGTTCTTTATTAATGACTTTTTTGCTCCTTTTGGAATTTTCTTAATAACAGGAATTTGAGATTTTAGATTTGCCCAAAAATTTGCTCATAAATGATGGATCTAACGAGTTTTCTAGCGACATTTCGATGTTATTAGGTTTAATTTTCAAATGGTGATTTAGACTCTACGTTGCGTTGGCATGAAAAATTTTTATTGCATAAGGAACACTCGATTTCTACATGTATTATTTTATTTACTTGAGAAACTTCATCACTATTTGATATAGGAACCTGTGTTAAATTGGTTACCGTCGATACAGATAAATTAGATAACTCACGATGAAATTTTGAAAAATGAAGTTTTAGGCCGTATGCATTCTTAAACTACTTTTCATATAATTTACAAAATTAATCAGGATGGGTTTCTTTTTCTAATTGCAAATCCTATAATAACTCGTAATGACCGAAATCAGGCACACCGGAGAAATTTAGATGAATTTTTTTGAAATATTTTTCATTAATTGTAAACATGGAACTGTTTACGTCCAAAACTAAATCATTATCATTAAAACTTAAATTATGATAAATACAAAATATTAATTTGTAGATATCAGACATAGCGGTACATTCAAAATATCCTTTGTATTTGCCATTCTTTAACATTTTTTCACAATAATTTACTTTTAAAATTTGATCAGGAGCAAAATCTTTAAATGTAGTCCAATTTTCGCTAATATATTCAGCTGTTTCATTTCTGAGACGAAAGTGATTGTTCTGTGCATTATAGAGAGGTTTACCAACCGAGCGAAATAAGCATGGAAATTTAAAAAAAAAATTGACAGAGTTGTTAAAAACATGCCATTTTCAAAAATCTTCGGAAATCTTCTTAAATCGGGGTCCAGGTATACGATACGTAAATAGTTAATTTATAAAGATTGTAAAATGGCAAAAATATAAAAAGTTTGTTTACGATTTTTTATCCAGATCCAGAATCCACAGTTTCCATTTGTCAGTTTATAGTACTTAAATTTAAATTGACGCAGAAGAGATCAGATGCGGATCTATGGGGGTTGGTACCCATACTTTTACCTGAAGTTGTTAAATTAATTAACAAATATTTAATCAAATATACTTTATGGGTAAGCTTGCAACACTATATTTTATTTTTAACCATACGTGAATGCAAGAGCTTTGCGGCCCTAGAAAACCGACAAGTCAACTAACGACATCTCATTAAAATCGCGATGCCATATTATATTTTAAAAGGTCTTGCTAGGTCTTAGACCTTTTTAACTTGTTATCGTTATCGAACGGTAGGTATACGCTTGAGGATTCTATTCCAAGTAGAAACTTAGGTCCAGTAAGTCATTAATAAAGGAAACTCAACCTTATTTTTGAATCCCTTTAGTGCAAAGCTCTTTAGTAATCCATGAAAAAAAAAACGAAATAAATAAATAGTCATATTCGCCCGATGGTCACCGAGAACTTTTTACTTATAAAAACCACTTTCAATGTATATTTTATTAGTATCTCTCTCTCTCTTTCTTAGGCCTGCCAATATAAAGCCTAGACAAATAATTTTAATTTGGAACGGTTCAGTAGTTATTTTTGTACCAAGGTGTTGAAAATTAACATTTTTGCATTGGTCATTGAACATCAAGAAGGCACATGAGAGGCTGAGAAAATTCTAATAAATAATTCACTATATTGCAAAAAAAAACTCAAAAAAAATGTGACGTTAAGGAGTTACGCTCTCCTACAAAAATTGTGTTTGTTGTCATACCTACATAATTACCTTTAAAAACTTATTTTTTAATTTTTCTCTGGCTAAGAAATAATAAAATTTCTTAAAATCTACCTTTTATTTCTGAAATAAAAGTTTGCATTTATTATTTAATTTAAAATAAAACCAAAAACCGATAACAAAGCATTGAATTAAATAAGCAAAGGTTAGAAAATTCCACCGTTGTTATTTATGCAAATCAAGTTCTTCTACCGTATTATGAGTAGTAGAATAAACCTTATCCTTTAAGTATCCCCAAATACAAAAATCAAGAGGAGTAAGGTCCGGTGAACGTGCAGGGCAGGCAATTATGTGGAGGTGCTAAATCTTGCTAGAACCACCTGTTGCTACATCTTGAAGAGACAAATTTTCTAAAGTTTGGTCAACGTAATTTTGTAGAATTTCTAGATATCGAGGTGCCGTCAAATTATTATGAAAAAAGTTAAATAATATGTGCCCGTTTATGACTCCTTGCCATACATTCAAACCCCACCTAACTTGATAGTGCACCTCACGATTTAAGAACGGATTTTCATCGGCCCAGTACACGTAGTTATGTCTGTTAAACACCCCGAAGTTTGTAAACCTGCTTTCATCGGACCACAGAACCTTAAGCGGAAATTGAGGGTTATGGATGATACTTAAATTTTTAAAGAATTCTTTGTGCAGTTGCATCATTTTCCAGTTCACGAAGAGAGATGCGAGGATTGTCAACGACACTTTGTAAAACCAGAGCTTCAATATTTGCCTCAGTTTGTCGAATGCTATTTTGGTTTTTAAAGGAACCATATTCAATTAAATGATTTCTAAGTCTTCTGAAGATTGACAAACCTGGTTGTCGTCTTTCTGGATATCTTTAAAAGTACATATCTCGAGCACTTCCAACATTCTTATTACACAAAATATAACATTCATGCATATCTACTTTATCCCAAATTGGAAACCTTTCCATGTTAAATTTGATGAAAAAACTTAAGTAATTTAGAAACTTTAGAACTCCAACAGATAAATCAAATAAATGAAAAAGTTTTGACAGATAGTTACATAGGTATGACAATAAACGCAACTACGGCCTTTGGTTCACAGTCAACCAAGTGAAAAACAGTTTTTTAAATAAATTCACATTTTCCGCCATTCAAAGAGCTTATTATACATGGTTGAAAAGCTCTTTTAATGCTCTATTTATTGACTGTGGTTTCAAAAAAACTAGAAGGTCTAGAAAAAATTTGGTAACGTCATTCGATTGGTCGTAGTTGCTTATACAAAACTACCAAATTTTATTAAATTTGTTTGCAAGATGGCGGCAATATTTCAATTTTTCAAAAAACACAATTTTTAGTTTTTGCTCGATATTTTAGTAATATTAATACAGCGTCTCATTGGGCTTAGAATAGCGCAACTTTTTTCTCATTTATAACAAACTCGTATCTCTTACCGTTTCCGAAATCCCCATAAAGTTGCCTTTATCTGGGACACCCTGTAAGTATATATATATATATATATATATATATATATATATATATATAGCACACTTGTCAAACTTGCGCAAACTAGCGGAAATGGGAAGAAATTGAAACTCGCAAGTTTTTCACTGATTGAGCTAGGCCAGCTTTCGTAGGCACGATTAAACAGGTTGGCGACATTGAAACCATTGATCTAATTAAATTTATACTTTTGGCGAATGCGTTGGGATAGTTCGGCTGCTTGTTCAACCAGACTTCTAAAAGTGGTGGCTTGTACTATGCCTCTTCACGATAGCAGCCTCTAGGGGTCACGTATTTCACGTATTGTACTTGATATCTGTGAAAAAATGGCGGCCAATCTGTTTCTATATCTTTGTTTGTTACCCACTAAACTAATCTCCATTTAATTTCAATAAAGAAAAATCCTATCTCATATAAGGGATATATTATCCAATTTCTAACCAAAAATACTACTTGGGATGGCCTTGGTAAAGTTTTAATTAAAGAATACCCCATAAAATTATTAAGCAATACCTTGTTTCTTTCAAATAATTATATTTTATCTACAGTGTTATCAAATGTCCATATGAAATGCACAGTATCTATCTCCATGCATTAAGTATGTATACTTGGGTGTCACCTTTGATAAGACAGGAACAGAGTGTAAAGAAGTTGAAAAAAGAATAGTAAAAGCGAAAAAGGTTATTGGATGTCTAAGCAGTATATTATGGAGCACGGAAATAAAAAAGAATGTAAAATTTAACATATATGAAACAATGGAGCAAAGCGCGCTTTGCAGACCGTTAGTTTAGGCATTGCTAGGTTTGGGCAGTTCCGGTCCCATTTAAGTATGTCGCATGGCGCGTCATTGTTTACCCATCCGTATACGTGTAACAAAACTTTAAATTATTTGTCACATTTTAGAATGTGGCCCGCAAATAATAATATAAGGTCTTTCTTTATTTTAGGATAGTCATGTCTCTCAGTATCTTCCTTTCTACAAAAGGCTCACTCCATTTGTCTGTCAAAAAGGGTTTAATATTCGAAGGTCAAAAAGGTTGAAAATTGAAACCATACTTGAAAGACCATTGAAAAGAAAACTGCTAGAAGGGCCTTTAACCATAAAAGCCATCATGTTTCATTATTGCGTCCGATCCAGAGTGATGCATTGCCTCGAGAGACAGCCGCTCGAAATCCGCAACTGAAAACCAAAATTAATTGAATAAAATCCAGCTAATTTGCTACGTTGGCGTCGGACTTTAGCCCGGATGCACATAAAAATAAAAACAATTTTTAAAACAGCTATTTTCACAAAATTCAATAAAATATTTTATTAATGCAAACAATGCATCAAGCAACGGGTATCGAATTAATAACAAAATATTTAATAATACTACTATTACTATGTCGGTTTAGAACGTTTTTCTACGTTGTCCGACGCCTATTCTCCACCTCCTTCGATCCTGACAATCATCTTCTATCAGATTTTTTTGACTCATTGTTCTTTGGATTGACTGTTGCCATTCTAGTTTAGGACGCCTTCTTTTTCTGCGCCCTATTGGTTGCCATTCTAGGACCTGCTTTGGTAATCTTTCGTCGTTTATCCGTTGTATATGGTACGTATCATCCGTTATGCTTCCCTCGATTTCCATTCTTTCTTTTAGGATCTAATTTCTTATGTGATCTGTTCTAGAAATTCTCATTGATCTTCTTATTGCATCCATTTCGACACTTTCCATTTTTGTTTTGTATTTTTCTGTTACGCGACAAGTCTCTATTTCATACAACAGCGTGCTTTTCACCATTGTTTCATATAAGTTAAATTTTACATTCTTTTTTATCCCTCTGTTTCATAAAGTACTGTTAAGACATCCAATAGCCTTTTGTGCTTTTACTAAATCGGTCGTTAAGTAGTATTCCCATTTTTTAGAGATGCTGCGATATATATTTTAAAAAGAGTTGGAGAGATACAACATCCCTGTCTTAAGCCTTTTATTACCAGGAATTCTTTGGAAAGTCGATTTCCAATTTTAATTTTAGATTTTGACCCTTTGTATAGTTGTTTTATCGCTTTTATGTATGTATGATTGATATTAGTTTGCTCTAACACTGTCCATACTTTTTCTACTGGAACGGTATCATATGCTTTTTGTAGGTCCACAAAGGTTACATGAGTCTCTATATTTCTGGCGCTCCTTTTCTCAATTACTTGTTTAAGACAAAAAACATTATCACTACAAGATCTGCCTGCACGAAAGCCACTTTGATCTTCTTTTTCTACCGTACAATCTACTTAGAGTACTGGTTACTGAAATTCCTCTGTAATTGTTGCAATCCAGCTTGTTTCCTTTTTTATGTATTGAGGATATGAATGCAATTTTCCAATCATCAAGTACTGGATGTCCGTTAATGCATTGATTGATAATATATGTGAGATTTTCTAGTAGTTTGTCTGATCCATAGTTGAGCAATTCAGCATATATTCCCTCAGATCCGCTAGCTTTTCCGGATTTAAGCTTTTTAATACTATTCTTTATCATTTCTTTTTCGATGGTTACTTCCTCTCCATGTACTTCTATGTCTTTCCTCGGAGAGGCGGACAGATATTCGGGTCTTGTTTCCTGCAGCAGTCCCTTGTAGTGTTCTGTCCATTGGTCGGGTTTGAGGATCTGGATGTTTACTTTTTCTTTTGTTGGGTTTTTTTACTGTAGAAATGAATTTCCATACTTCAGAACTCTGCCTACCTCCTACGTGTGTATTTATATCGTGGCACTTGCGTTTAAACATTTCATTTTTTTCTGTGCGTATCAAATTTCTTAGCTGTCTTCTGGTTTCCCTGTAGATTTCTAGGTCTCTTTGCTCTTTAGTAGTGAGCCACTTCAAGTATGTGAGTTTTTTCTCTTTGACCATTTCCTGTATTTTCTCCGTCCACCACATCTTTCTGTTATTTCTATTAGCTTGGTATCCAACAGCTTCGTTGCTTGCTTCCTTCAAGCTTTTTATTATGTTTGTATATATCTCTTTAATGTGTTTACTAATTTTTCATTTAATCGGATCTGATACAATCTCTGAGTACTTTCGATTTCTAGACTTCTAAAGTTGTATTTTTGATTGTCTTCGATGCATTCTATGTTTTCATTTTCTTCAATACTTTCGTCCTTATTTGTTTTTCTTAAAGGGAATAATATTTTTGCTTTTACCAGATGGTGGTCAGATCCACAGGTAACACCGCGAAGTGCTCGCACATCATACCACTTTATTTGCGAGTGTTGTCCACCTAAAGCATAATCAATGATTAATTTAAGATTTCTTGTTGGCTGAATCCACGTTGTTTAAAAAAAGCAATATTTATTTTTAGGTTGTGGGTTTCACACAATTGCATCAGTCTCAGGCCATTATCATTTGTTACTTCCTCTCCAAATGGTCCTATCACTTTGCTCTAGGTTTGTCTACCAGTTCGGCTATAAGCATAATTATTTCTCTGGTATTACCGATTTTGGTAATAGTCTCATCAAGTTGGTCAGGGTACATTTGTTTTGTAGCTACTCTTTCGTCATCTGATGGTGCGTAGGCTGCTATTATGCTTATATTATGTCCAGACATCATCATGTTCACTCGAAGTATGTTTTTACTGATGCAATCGTAGTCCGTAATCTTATTTTTGAGGTTTTTCTTTATTAATAAGAAAACCCCTCTGGTTGCTCTCCTTTCTTTTGGGACTCCAGTGAATATATGGACAAAATTACCGACATTATTGGTATCTGTTCCTTTCTTTTTTGTCTCTGTGAGTGCAATAATATGGTCTTACAATTCTGCACTTCGGTTGCAATAATGTCCAACTTTTGATTCACTACCTGTACGTTCCATGTAGCTATATTCATAGTCCTTTGTCTTTGCTTGAATTATTTAATAATTACAATGGAAATTCCAGGAATGTTTTTGAACTTCACAGTCAACATATCTCAAGCCTTATAAATTAATAAATTAATTTAGGAATATGGCAGAATCAGAACTTGAGGCAAATTGAATCAGTAGTAGGCAGGTATACACAAAACACGTAAAAGTAAACCCAGTTTTTTTGAGAACTGTTTAAATTAAATACCCCTTGTCTTTTGACAAGGGGTATTTAATTTAAATAGTTCCACCACGTCATATCTCGTTAAAAAAAAACTCGTGAAAGTTCATGAGATCTCGTAGGTATTTTCCGCGGATTATGAACTTTCACAAGTTTTTGTTAGCATATTATTACGGAAAAGTTGACGAGACTCCACAAGAAATTGGTGTTATAATCCGCGTGAAATCCCTAGCAAATCTCGCGAGTCAGTATATATTTAAACCGCTGAAAGTTCATGACCAGAAAGAGGTGTTTCGTAATACGCAGAAGATACTTACGAGATCTTAAGAACTTTCACGAGTTTTTGTCAGCATTATTACGGGTGTATCCGCGTTAAATCTGTCGAAACTTCACAAAATTTCACCCGAAATTGGCCTTATGATTCGCGTCAAATTCATATCATGTCTCGCAAACTTTTACAAGTTTCTGTTCATCAGAATCAATAAATTTACCAGTCGAATCTGTTAAATCTTTATCGAAAAACTTATTTTAAAACTCCTAAAAACTGGATCCTACTTTAAAACATTTTATATTAAATTATGAAATGTGCTATAGTAGTATAGTAAAAACTTTTTTAAATGGTTACTTATCAACTCTTTTAAATTCTTATAAAAAACTTGCTTATCAAATTTCACCAAAACGGCTCATAATTTCGATTTTTTATTTTCATAAAATACTGAAAACTCATTAAATCTTTTAAAATCCCATAGAAAACATAAAAAATTACTATTTAAATCTTCTTAAAACTAGATACTCATAAAATCTTTTAAATTCTTATTCGAAAACATGCTTGTAAAAACTCACTAATTTTGTTCTTTAGTTCTCATTAGATCTTTTAAGTTTTTATAAAAAAATGGAAACATTTGCTGGCGAAAACTTCTTAAACCTGGACACTCATAAAATCTTTTAAAAACAAATAGAAAAAATAAAAAAAATTGTCAGTCAAATTTTTTTAAAACTGGTCAAAACTGGTCACTATTCAACTGGTTAAATACTCATAAAATCTTGTCATATCTCAGTAAAACTTATGCTTTATTTAGGTAAAATCTGATAGAAGCTTTTAAAGTAAAATCCCTGTTCAATTCTTGTACAGTCTCTTAACATCTTATAGAATTCCTGCTGATTAAACCTACAGAAATCTGCTTAAAATGTATGCGTCATGTAAATTGTAAAATCTTGTACAATACCTGAGCGCTAACAAATTTTCTCCTCTTATGATCTCTTGCATTCTTTTAAGTTTTCAACAGCCGAAATTAATATTTATAAAGCCTAATCAGATATATATGTTATACTTTAAAGTTTACTTTTAACTTTTTAAAAAACTTTATTTTGATTAAATACAATATAGGACTTAAACGTTATAATTGAACGTGTACTTAAGAACGATTCTAAAGAGAATGACTTAACATTACAATGATTTGAGTTTATATAAAGAAAAGGTGCTGATTAAGCAATGGAATAATCCTTAATATTCTAGACTTAAACTAAAGTGCAATTCGGCAGGAATGCACGTGTTGTTTATTCCGTGAGAGACGCAAGTCAGCAGAATGGTCTTCTTATCTTGAAAGGTTCTGAGAAATAAAGTGCTGATTCGGCTTGAATGCACGTGTTGTTTATTTCATAGGAAACGCAAGTCAGCAGAATAAGCTTCTTATCTGGAAGGTTCTCGGGTTTCATAGAAGGTTCTGGTTTCTTCTAAGTGTAGGCAGGATATTTTCATATAACAGCTCCCCTCTTTTTGAAAAAGTTGGCGTTATACGGCAACTTTTATTAAGATGATTGATTGATCATTAATTTTGCATTGGGTTCGATTTCTTCTTCGATTTGATCTTCGATGTGTATGCTTGGCCTTCTTTTTGGTAAGATATTCGATAAATTCTTTGTAGATTAGGTTTTGGAAATGGTGGAAAGTCATTACCATTATCATTATCGTTATTGGTATTATAACCATTTCTTGTTCTTCGGCGTCTTCGACATTTTTTAATAATGTAAAGAATTACTAGTAGTACTATCAATGTTATTGTAATGATAGTAAACCAATCAATGTATTTTTGAATGAATGGTTGATTGATCATTTTATCTAATTCTTCTGAATATTGGTTAAGATTATGTTGTGCAATATTCAGATCTTCGACGTTTATTTTGCTTAACTTTAATGGTTTTAGGCCTTGAATTTTGGGGATTGCAGGCATATCTTAACAACAAGTATATGGAATATTGATTATTGGTGAATTTATTTCTTCGAAGGTACTTTCTTGAAGTATGGTTTCAGAATGAATTCTCGTACTTCCAATAAAAGCATTGCATGTTGATTTGAAACGAATTATACTATTGGTTTCAATTAATTTCGTAATGATTTCTTGATTCTTGCATTTGATATTGGTAGGTACTGGTTCTGACATAGTAACTAGCCATTGATTTTCTTCAAGTGGTTGAACATTGTAGCCTTGTGCATAGAAAATGGTTGTTTGACATGTTTTCGGCAGCTGAGTTTGTTGCTTCAATAGTTGAGCTTCACAAATAGCATCACTGTCGATGGGATACGGAAGTACTTTGGAACAGAGCTTCGTTCTTCTTTCGATGATCTTGCAGTGGTCCACGTGGTGGAAGGTGACGAAAAACATTGAATCATCGTCACGCGCAATAAATTTATTAATTGTTGATATAGTATGGTGAAGACCTGTTCGATTATCTAATATTGGTATTGGGTAAAGTCTGTATAAAGTATAAGTCGAAGGGTCTATAAGAGGTATTTTAAGAACAAATACTATTTTTGATTCAGTTTGAAAGGCACTAAGTTCAATTAAATTAATGTATTGGGCTACCGTTGACATTGATATTGGTAAAGGCAAATTATTTTTTTGTAATGAATGAGAAATCTTTTTAATGAATCTACCAAATCCGATGGTTTTATTATTGAACCATGCAATATTTTTAAACGTGCAAAAGTTACTGCGTTTAACGCGTCATTTAATGAATCTTTAATAAAGGTGTAACTTTCCATAAGCGATTCGCATAAATCTAATGCTTTTATTTGTGCTTCTGCATAGGCAGCGTTATCATAAATCGAAGTGACTAAATATTGAATTAATTTAATATCATGATTAAACGTTTCTTCATCAATTTGTAATTTTTGTAAAGTCGTATTAAAACTTTTAATAACAGAGGTTGTTACTGAAATTTGTTTTTGCAATAATCTTTCAATATTTTTCTCATCAGTCGATACTTTATTAATACAATCATTAAAGTATTCTCCGTCTGATGCATCTAAATTTCCTGTAATAGATTTCCAAATAGTTCCGATGCCATTAAATATTCCACGTTTTTGCCTATATGATTTTTCTTTTGTATCCGAGATAAGTTCTTCGTATTTAATATTAACGTAATTAGAAATTTGTTTTAAAAGGCTAACATGCGTTTTAATTTGCGATTTGAAATTTGCAATTTGATTATTATTGATTGAAAAATGATCCATAAAGGTATCTAAAATTTTGTCGTTATGCTCAATTGCTTTCTTAAAGGGTAAAAGATCTTTGTAAACAACAAGTGTTCATTCATTATTAGAAATTCTGATAAGGGATTCTTCATGATAAAATAGTCCTAGTGTATTATTTATTGGTAATATTGAATATTGACTGGAAACGATGGAGATTATTCCCATTAATCTAAAATAAAAGATTTTTATTTTATTCAAAGCATGGTTTTAACCTATCAAAATTAACTTTGGTTAATTGATTTGTTTGTGGGTTTTTAAGTGTTGCAGAATTACGATGTATTTCTAAAATTTCAAAAGGACCATTAAATAAATTTTCTGATTTTGATTTGATTTGTGATTCTTTAAGCCAAACTTTGTCTCCTACATTAAATTCAGGGAGATTCTTTCGTACGTGTTCGTCGAATCGTTCTTTCGATTTTTGTTTCGATTGATCAGTTCCATTTCTAGCTAATTTGTAAAAATAGTCCATTCTATTATTTAAATCGCGTACATATTTAGATATCAATTGTTCTTGATTATAAAGTTTTTCGGGGGGTCTACTTGATGTAAATCCGTGTGTTTTGTTTTTTGTATTATTATAGCAAATTACTGCGTATGGAAGAACGCTAAAACAATGATCTTCAGGGTTTTCTTGTTTATTGATTCTAATCATTTCGCAAAGGGTTGCTTGAAATCGTTCTAGTAAACCGTTTGACTGTGGATGTGCTACGCTAGAAAATGTTAACTTAACATCGTATAGGGTACATAAATCTTTTAAAAGGGCATTATCAAATTCTTTGCCATAGTCGCAATGTATTCGTAAGGGTACACCGAAATGTTGGAAAAATAGTAAAATAGTACTAACTACTGTACTGGCTTTTTTTATCACTCATTGCGTAAGCTTGTGTAAATTTTGTTAATTCATCCCGTACTGTTAACGCGTAATTTCTAGTGGGGTATTCGAAAATATCGATATTGATTCGTTCAAAAGGGGTACGTGGTGTTTCTGTTACAACGAAGGGTCTGCTTAGATTTTTACGAACAATTTTTACTTTTTGACAAGTTTCACATTTTTTTATGAAATCTTCTACGTTTTTTGTTAAACCACGCCAATTATATTTTTCTCTAATACGTCTAACTGTTTCATTTATTCCACGGTGTAGGTTGCTTTTTCCTAAGTGATAATTTTCTAAAATTATTGGGATTTCATCTTCGTCGGGGGTTGTTATTATATTTTGGCAAATTTTTAATTTTATGTCTTTATCAGAAAAGATGTAAGATAGCATCTCTACAGTTGGTAAATCTAGATTGTTTTCGATGCAGTATGTTTTGTTAATTTCAAATTCATTTTGGTCTTTAAAAAGGCAATAAAATAAGTGTTGTGAACAATCACCATTATCGAATGGTAGGGCTATAATAAAATATTTACGTTCTTTAACTGTTTTGCTAGAAACAATATTAATTTTTAATTCTTCAAGGTGGAATTCTTCTTCAAAAATATCGTCAATGATTTTAAAATGTAAATCTTCCATTTTATTTTGTCGGAAAAAGGTTACTATTAATTTATTTGATTTATCTAATAATTGATCATTCGAGGTTTCGATTTTAGAATTATCAATTAGGGATCGCGTCTTGTAAAGTTCAACAAATCTGTTAAATTCATCTGTGATTTTTTGATCATCTTCTTCGTTAAAAATTGGTTCTTGATCGTTATTTTCGTTGTTTGCAAAAATTTTAATGTTTGATTTAAAGTCTATACAGTCTTTGAAATGATTGATTTTTATTCGCGATAAAGCGTCTACATTTTTATTGATTTTACCGGGTTTATGAATGATTTTAAAACTATATTCTTCTAATTTTAATCGCCAACGTGCTAATCTGCTACCGGGGTCTTTAATTGAAAGTAGCCAGGTTAGAGGTCTGTGATCGGTGACTATAGTGAATTTTCTACCAAAAAGGTAAGGTCGAAAGTGTTTTACGGACCATACTATTGCTAATAGTTCTCTTTCAATAGTGGAGTATTTAGTTTCTGCACTACAAAGGGTTCTCGATGCAAAAGCTATCGGAAGGTCTTTACCAATTGGACCTTGTGAAAGTACGGCTCCTATCGCAAATGCGCTCGCGTCTGTAGTTAAAATGAAGGGTTCTTCAAAATTTGGATAGATTAATATTGGATCAGAAATTAATGCATTTTTGAGTGTTTCGAAAGCTTCTTTACATTCTTTAGAAAAAATAAATTTAGTATCTTTTTGAAGAAGTTTTGTTAAGGGTTTTGAGATTTTCGCGAAGTTCGGTATGAATCTTCGATAATATCCGGCAAGTCCGAGAAATGATTTTACGTCACGAGGATTTTTTAATTCTGGAAAGTTTTGAATACATTTTACTTTATCAGGGTTTGGTTTTACTCCATTTTCGGTAATTAAATGTCCGAGGTATGCTACTTCTTTTCGTAAAAACTCGCATTTGTCAGGTTGAATTTTTAAATTTGATTTTCGTAATCTTTGGAAAACTTTGGAAAGACGTAAAATGTGTTCATGAATTGTTGGTGAATAAACAATAATGTCGTCCATATAAACTAAACAACGTTCATTTAGAATGCCTAATAAAATGTTATCCATCACACGTTGAAATGTGGAGGGTGCATTTTTTAAACCAAATGGCATACGAACAAATTCGTAGTGTCCATTTTCGACAGAAAAGGCTGTTTTTTGAATATCTTTTTGATCAATTTCAATTTGGTGAAAACCGGATGCTAAATCAAGTGTGTAAAATATTGACATTTACCTAACTGATCTAATAAATCTGAAATATTTGGAAGTGGATATTTATCGTCAACTGTTACTTCATTCAGTTTTCTATAATCGATTACTACTCTCCATTTTTGTTTGTTAGAGGCGTCAAGTTTTTTTGGGACTACCCAAACAGGTGATGACCACGGGGAAATTGATGGTCGGATTATTTTTTGATCGAGCATTTTATTAATTTGTGTTTTTACTTCCTCTTTGTGTATTTGAGGGTACCGGTATGATTTAGTAAAAATTGAATGAGCATTGTTGGTTTCAATTGTATGTTTGATTTCATTAGTGAAAGTTAATTGATCTCCTTCGATATAGAAAATGTCAGAAAATTCAAAACAAAGATTTGAAATTAGTTCTTTCTCTTCGTAATTTAGATGTTCTAGTCTTAATTGATTTTTAATAAGGTCGATTCTATCAATGAGTTCGTCTTCATTGGTATTAAAATTTATAATATCGTGAACACTTGGTATGGGTTCGAAAGACAAGTTATTAAAATTTATTGTTTTAGGAATAGCATTGGGATTTATTACTGATGTATAAAATTCACCATTTTCGTTAATGTGGACTAGGGCGTTTGGTAATCTTACTTTTTCTATTTCTTTACCAATTAAAATTGCATCTGTGTTTTTTAAATTAGATTTTAATTTGAAAACTTGTTCGGTTCGCGGTTCTAGAGATATTTGATTTTGAAAATTATTTGGATTTAAATTTATTCGCGGTTTTGGTATTGGTGGCGTTTTCTGATTTTGAATTAATCTTGGTTTAGGTATTGGTGGTATGGTTTGATTTATTTGATTTTGATTATTTTCGAGATTTTGTTCAAAAGTTTTTTCTGTTACTTGAATTAAAGGTATTGTTTTAAAATTGGTGCATAGCTGTTTCGAATTTAAGTCAATTACGCACTGGTAATGTTCAAGAAAATCGAGTCCTAATATTCCGTCAAATTCTATGTCTAAATTACAAATATAGACTTTTAGTGGATCGACTTTAGCGAAAGGGATTAAAACTGATTGAGTGATTGGAATTTTTTCATCGGTTATTCCTTGTACTATTACATTTTCTGCAAATCGATTATTATAATTTTCGACTGTTTTTTCTTTAAATACTGAAATTCCTGCGCCGGTGTCAATTAAAAGTTTAAATTTATTTGTTGCGTGATTAATATAAAAAAGATTTTTTGAGTTTAAATTATGTAGATTGGTATTTACACGAATGTTTGTTCTGAGATTTGATTGATTGACATACATTGGATCTTCGCAATAGTTTGTTCTAATTGGGTATCTGTTTCTTGAATCGATTGGGGTGGATGGTTTTGATTGGAAGTAATTTGAAAATTTTGGGTCTCTGGCGGCAAAATTTGATTTTGGTTTTCAAAATTTTGATATATTCCGGGTTGATTAAAATTGTATTGACTTATGTCATTTAAATATTGTTCTTCAAAATTATTCGAAAATTCTTGTGAGATTTCATTTTCGTAATGAAACTGATTTTCATACTGAAAATTTTCAAAATTTGGATCATAAGGATCATAGTTGTTAAAATTTTCAAAATTGGGATCATAGGGATTGTAGTTGTCAAAATTATTAAAATATTCATCAGAATAGTTCACTACATGTGCTCTATGTTGTGGGGAATTGTAATTTGGATTTCTTTGAATTACTGATGGTCTAAAATTATTTTGTTGGTTTTGTGGTACAAAATTTCTAGAGGTGCTTGGTTGATTTTGGGCAAAATTGGGTCTTTGAAAATTTTGGTTAGATTGTTGATTTTGATTTTGGGCAAAATTGGGTCTTTGAAAATTTTGGTTAAATTGTTGATTTTGATTTGTGTAGACCGGGGGTCTCTGTACAAAAGTACGGCATTCACTTGCGTGATGACCTAAACGATTACATTTAAAACATTTTTGTGGTTGAGAAGCTGTTCTTCGCGATTGAAAATTATTTTGTCTATTTTGTATGGGATTATTTGAAACATTGGGTCGGTTTGGAGTTTTTTGTGTTTCAAAATATGAAAGTTGTAGTTCGCGTCTTATTCTTACTTGTGCTTCAAGTAAATCTTTTGGATTGCTAGCACGGACAATATGACCTATGCGCGATTCTAATCCTGTTAAAAGCGTATTTAATGCCATAGAATCTATAATTTGGATTTGTGCATCTTTTTGAAGCATATTTAAATTTGATTTTTGAATACAAGCGTGCATTTTTGAATTCATGACTTGTAATCTATTGAAAAACATTAAAGGTGATTCATTTGTTTGTTGTTTAAGTCTTTGTAGATCTTGAATTAATGAAGAAAGGTCTCGCGTATCTCCATAATATGTTGTTAATAATTGCTTAATTTGAATCCAAGAAAGAGGATTTCGAGAGTTAACTAATTGTGCGGCGTTTCCTTTTAATTTATTTTTAATGTGTATGACCAATAAATCGCGTTGATCTCCGACGGCCATGTTATAAGCACAATCGCAAGCATTGATAAAAGTTCCTAAAAATATTTGATCCCCATCGTATTCAGGGATTATTGAGAAAATTTCCGATAAACGATAAGGTTCAACCTCAACTATAGGTTGGTTTGCTGGTACGTTTGCTGGTTGGTTATTACGAGGTTCAGTCATTTTTGATGGTTTTTGATTTCTCGTATTTTAAAACTTAAATTAAAACTTTTCTTAGGTTTTGTTTCTTAAAACTAAATTTTATTTTTGTTTTTGACTTCTTTTAAATTCAAAAATTTTCCTTAAAAATTCAAAATTGTAAAAGTGAGGGTTAGAAAATCGAACAGATTTTTCAAAATATCAACTTATTTGAAAAAAAATAAAACGTGATGATTCAATTGTCTTACTCACAAAAGCTTTAGCTGGACCATTTGTCTCCACGTGTTCGGCTACCAGGGGCTTCACTGGATGTTCCTTCCGTATCCGTTGGTTGCGAGGACGCTTGGTTCGTTGCTGTCTAGCTTCTTGGTTGCTTATGTAACTTCTTAGTTGCTATGTAACTTCTTTGTTGCTGTGTAACTTCTTGGTTGCTGTAGATTCTTGATAGCTTAAAGAGCTGGAGCTTCACCACTCGCGAATTAGAATACTCGTGTTTTCGCGTGTGTTAAACTATCCGTACGACTGCGCCAAATGTTATACTTTAAAGTTTACTTTTAACTTTTTAAAAAACTTTATTTTGATTAAATACAATATAGGACTTAAACGTTATAATTGAACGTGTACTTAAGAACGATTCTAAAGAGAATGACTTAACATTACAATGATTTGAGTTTATATAAAGAAAAGGTGCTGATTAAGCAATGGAATAATCCTTAATATTCTAGACTTAAACTAAAGTGCAATTCGGCAGGAATGCACGTGTTGTTTATTCCATGAGAGACGCAAGTCAGCAGAATGGTCTTCTTATCTTGAAAGGTTCTGAGAAATAAAGTGCTGATTCGGCTTGAATGCACGTGTTGTTTATTTCATAGGAAACGCAAGTCAGCAGAATAAGCTTCTTATCTGGAAGGTTCTCGGGTTTCATAGAAGGTTCTGGTTTCTTCTAAGTGTAGGCAGGATATTTTCATATAACATATATATTTTATACATTAGAAACAATAAATTAAATTATACATTAGAAACAATAAATTAAATTTAAAAAAATCAGATCTTGTCAGTTTTCATATGGCCTAAATTATTGTCCGGTCAATACTCGTGAAGTCAATTAAATCTCGTAAAATCTCGACCAGATTTTATGAGTTTTTAACAGTTTTGGAACCTAGTGTAAATATATTTTGCTCTAAACAAACTTTATAGTGTCATTACTAAATGACATTTGAAAACATTGACTCAGATATTTTAGATGTCACAAAAAAATTAGAAATGCCAAGACATCTTACAAATTTTGTTAAATCTGAGATTATAACTAGGATAATGGAAGATAGGTGGTCAATTAGAAGAGCTGCCGAATATTTTAAAGTAAATAAATGCACCATTGTTTCTATTAAGAAGAAGTGGTTAGAAACAAATTCAATTGAAAGAAAAGAGGCATCGGGGAGAAAAAGAAAAACAACACAGGAGGAATATTAGCGCCTTATAAATTTTTTAACAGATAAGCAAGGGAAGCCAATAACATTACCGAATTTCCAGCTTCGAGACAAACGTGGGTTCTACTACGTTTTACCTCGCTCGTCAAAACGCACTATATAACGATTGTTTTGTATGAAAATGATTCTTTGGACTATTTTTAGTCGATTTAGATACGGGAAATTAAAAAAAAAGTTAGATTTTTTTTTAAATAATTTAAAAAAAAACGTTACATAGGGATTTTTTCGACTTGTTTTGGTTAAAAAAAAAATCAATTTCTATCACTGCATCATCAAATTTTTGTAAATTAGCTTAAGAATAATTATTGTACATTTTTAAAAAATTTGTTCAGTTGACCTTCCCACAGATATTTTGACACATTGACAGATATTTTTTTTCCTGGGTCGACTGTTTTCAGGTCATTCCGCCATATCATACTTCCCAATTCGATTTGCTTACTTACTGACCTACCCTCAGATGCACCGTAAGCACTTAAGCGCCATCATAGGTTTAATCGCGATTAAGTCCTTGTTGCTCACATACAAAACAACAAAGAAGGAGAATGGATTAGCAAAGCCTTGTTACGGTGCATCTGAGGGTTAAAATCGCAGATTACAGGAAATTATTTATTTGAAAGTATTTAGCACGAATCGGCGCAGCCGACTCTTACTATTTGCTTGTGTGGTACGATTCGGTTCGGTTCGGTTCGGTTCGGTTAGGTTCCGTTCCGTTCAGTTCGGTTTGGTTTAGTTCGGTTTGGTTTGGTTCAGTTAAATTCGGTTCGGTTTGATTTTAGGTTACGTTTGTTGTGTCTTAAAGTAATTCTGCGCCGACTCCTGCTGAATTACTTTAAGACACAACCAGCAAGAATCAGCAAATGATTGCTTGTGCGGTACGGTTCGGTTCGGTCGCGTTCGGTTCAGTTACGTTCGGTTCGGTTTGGTTTTAGGTTAGGTTTGTTGTGTCTTAAAGTAATTTAGCAGGAGTCGGCTGCTGAATTACTTTAAGACACAACCAAACTAATCTAAGATCGACCCGAACCGAACCAAACCGAACTGCTGAAGTTCTGTTCTTGTGATTTACTTTATGTAAGGTGAGGTTGGGCTGATAAGAATATTTGGCTTTGCTGAACCTCAAATTATCATTATCATAAATTACACAGTACTATAACTTTTTGCATAATTTTTTTCATTATAAATGCTCAATAGACAATTTTGGACGATTTTACGGAGTCAAAAATGCCTGACAAATTAAAATGTTGGAGCAAGATGTCAGGTAGAACGTTAGATATATAAAAATTTGGTGTAACCATTTTTCTATGCGTAAATACATTTCTAAAAAAACATAACTTTTTATCGGCCCTTGCCAGACGGTTGGTCACCTTATTTTTGGCTAAATGACAATTTATCAATTTATTTAAAGGTCAGTCGATTCTAAGCCGTGCCTCTCTTTCTCGACATAACAAATGTCAAATAAATTCTTTCTATAGCCATTTGCATGAATTTTTATTAGTTTTTTAATTTTGAAATTTCTAAAAAAAAGCGAAAAATCCGCATTTTTTTCTCTTGAAAACAGTATAAAACGACCTAAACTTATCATTAAACAAAGAAACACGCATTTTCGAGCATCGAGGTAAAACCTAGTAGACCCCAAACATGTGTTCAAAGAATAAAAGAATCGCCGCTAAAATGTCGAGTCGCTGCCAAAAAGTCGCAGATATCCGAGGAGCAAAAACAGGCAAGAGTACTGTTTGTTTTAAACCATCTTAACCATGATGAAGACTTCTGGAATCGGGTTGTATTTTCTGATGAGAAAATTTTCCAGTCGTCGACAGATTGCCGATAAATCAAAGTCTATCGTCCATGACAGAAATATTATTTATTGTTATTAGTTCCCTAGTATACTAGTAGAGTGATTTTAATGATAAGTCTTGTCAATGTAACAGTTGTAAAAGTCAGTATAAATTTGAGAGCTTGAAATAAAAACTTATACGAAAGTAACTGCGCTCAATTTCTGCAATTAGATAAACGCAATCGTTTACTAAGTTGTTTAAGAAAAAGCCCATAACTTTTATTAGGTTATGGGCCCAGTGAAGTTAGGTTTCAAGCAGAATTAGCAGTTGAAAAGAAGCCGCAAACGGTGAATGTTCAAGCAAAAATATGTCTGGCAATATTGTCGCAGTGCCGATATTGGAAGCTAATAACTTCAATAATTGGTGGTTTAGAATTCAAACAATTTGTAGAAGAGACCAGTGTAGAAGAAGTACTTACTGGTGTACTTGATGAAACAGCAACAGTAGAGCAAAAAACAGCTTGGACGAAAAATGATGGGAAAGCGCAATCAATTATTGTACAAGGTTTGTCTGATAAACGCTTAGACATAATTAAAGAGGCTAAGACAGCTAAGCAACAAGTTGATGCTTTAAAGGCAGTTTTTCAAAGAAGTACGGCTCTGACAAAGCTAGCTTTATGGAGAAAACTTATTAACTTAAAACCTTCTTCGGAGGAAAAGTTAGAGGATCATTTTGTCAAATTTGATACTGTATTAAGAGAACTAAAAGAACAAGGAACAGATCTTCAAGAAGACAAGATTTTTGACTTTACCAGCAAAATTTAATACTGTTGTGACTGCACTCGAGACTGTTCAAAATGTGAAATTAGATTTTGTTAAATCACGACTGTTAAATGAGGAACTAAAAATGATAACAAAAGAAAATTGTTACGAGAATGAAACAAGCTTTAAAGCACACGAAAATAAAAGAAGTTGTTTTAAATGTGGAAGTGGAACACATTTTATAGCTAATTGTCCTGAGAATGTTAAATATGAAAAAAGAAAAGGAAACACTAGAGGGAGGCCAAGATATAGAGGAGAAAATTTAAGACAAAGGGAAGGTTATAGTAGACAGCAAGGATATGAACCTAGACGAGAACCACAATCTACAAATACTGCTGAAAGCACTGAAAAAGAAGCTATACAGTTGTACGCAGCAAATTTATGCACAGAAGTAGATGGTAAGATATCATTTGTATTAGATTCAGGAGCAACTAACCATTTTGTCACAAACAATTTGGAAAGATTTATGACAGATATTCAAATACTATCAAATCATGTATCAATACATATAGCAAATGGAGAAGTGTTGAGATCATTTAAAAAAGGTAACCTCAATTTTATGTGTCAAGGGCATAAAGTATCTGTAGAAGCTCTAATAGTAGAAAATATGAAACACAATTTATTACCAATTTCAAAAATGACATCAAAAAGCTGTAGAATAATTATTGATCGTGAGAAAATGAAGATTACAGGAACAAATTTTGAATTGAATTGTCAATACAAAAATGGGCTTTACATTTTATTGGGTGACAAACCACGAAATGAAAACTTACTGAAGTCAAGTAAGTGTTGTGGTATTGCAAGCGATTTATGGCATAAAAGGTTTGGACATCCAGGAAAAGAAAAACTTGTTGATTTAGGATTACCAATAGATAATAAAATTTGTTCAACTTGTGTGGAAGGAAAAAGCACATGCTTACCATTTAAAGAATGTCAAGAAAAGGTACAAAGATTGGTGATTTGATTCATAGTGATATCTGTGGTCCATTTAATCCAGTTGCATTTGATGAATCGAAAAATTTTCAAACTATTATAGGTTATTTTTCACACTTCACTATAATCAAGACTTTAAAAGCAAAAGACGAAGCAGAAAAGAATTTAATACAGTATATTCAAGAGTTGGCAACCCAGCATGAATGTAAAGTAAAAGCTATAAGTCTATTGCTAAGAAAAGTGGAATTATTTTGGAGTATACATTTCCGTATACGCCACAAGAAAATGGAGTTGCAGAAAGAATGAATTTAACTCTATTAAACAAGATAAGAACAAAGATTATAGACTCAGGTATTCCAAAAGAACTGTGGTGTGAAGCGTTAAAATTTTGAGCTAAATCGATTACCCACAAAGAATCTCCAAAAGGGTCAAACACCTGCATTATTATGGCATGGAAGAAGTAATATAAACAAATTAAGGATATTTGGAAGTCGAGCATGGTATACAGTATTACCAAAGGGAAATAAACTTGATCAAAGAGCCCGTAAAGCAGTTTTGGTAGGATATTGTGGAGGTGGATATCGATTGTGGCTTCCAGAAGAAAGAAAAGTAATAAGATCACGAGATGTAAGAGTAGATGAAAGCGTAATGCAATATAAATCAAACATATCTGAGAAGGAGATAGAAAACCCACAAATAATTATTAAGGATATTGGTGATAACAAATCACAAAACGAGACAGATAACAAATCACAAAACGAGACAGAAAACGAAGAAGAAGAAAGTATAAATTTGAGAGCTTGAAATAAAAACTTATACGAAAGTAACTGCGCTCAATTTCTGCAATTAGATAAACGCAATCGTTTACTAAGTTGTTTAAGAAAAAGCCCATAACTTTTATTAGGTTATGGGCCCAGGACGCTTCCACAGATAGACGTGCCTACAGCATTTTTAAACGGGAGGTTAGATAATGACATTTATATAAATAAACCAGAAGGACTGAAAATAAATTCAAAATATCTGAAACTAAACCGTGCATTATATGGGCTAAGAAATGCACCAAAATGCTGGAACATAAAATTTAACGAAGTTATGGAAAAATTAAAATTTAAAAGATCTGAATATGATTATTGCCTTTATCAAAACAACAATGTTTACTTAGTGTTGTTTGTTGATGACGCATTAATAACAGGACCAGAAAGTGAGGTTCAAAAATTACTAAAGAATCTTTACAAAGAGTTTAAAGTCAAGAATATGACTGAAGTAAAAATATTTTTGGGAATAGAAATCAACAAATCAGAAAAAGGTCTAAAAATAACTTAAACAAAAATGATAAATAAACTGCTTGATGAATTTGGAATGATAGAATCTAAAAATATTTCAACACAAATGGAAGTAAACTTTAATTTCAAAGAAGCAGAACCAATAATTGACAACGTACCATACAGAAGACTCATATGCAGTTTGATGTATCTATCACTTGTAAGTCGACCAGATATATCGAACAGTGTTGCATATTTAAGCAGATTTTTGAATAAGCCAAGAAAAAGCACACAGAATTTGGACTACATTTTAAGAAGGGGAATATGGATGAACTGATTGGATTATGTGATGCTGATTGGGGAGGAGATCGTGAAACCAGAAAAAGTGTAAGCGGTTTTATATGTTTGCATGCTGGAAACCCCATAGCATGGCACTCTAGAAAACAAAACTGTGTTGCACAATCGTCGATGGAAGCAGAATATATCGCTGCCGGTGTAGCATGTCAAGAACTTATTAATATAAAAGGTATTCTGAGTGAATTCCGAAAAAGCCAACCAGTGATTCTCAATATTGATAACCTAAGTGCAATTTCTTTAATAAAAAATTTTGAAAATTCTAAACGTGCAAAGCATATTGACATTAAATACCATTTCATAAATGACTTATGTTTGCGAAAAGAAATAATTTTAAAATATATTCCATCTAACGAAAATGCATCAGACGTATTTACCAAGTCGTTGGATAAGGAAAAGTTTTTAAGATTTAGATTAAGTATTTTAAATGTGTGAAATTTACATTTAAATATTTGAAGTTATTTTTGCAACTTAAATTTATTATTTGAAATTTAATTTGAGAAGGGGTGACAAAAATATTAGTACATCTCGTTCCTAAAAATTCTACGAAACATTTTTTTCAAACATTGTTTAATGTTTCTTGTTCGATAATTTTTAAGCACTTGTTGTATTACTCCAAGTATTCTCCAACAACACCCCAAAATTCCTCCAAGCTTTTGTGAGGATAAAGGATGACTAACTGGCTGAAATGTTTAAAATTTACCAATCTGAACATCAGCGTCAGATTGACTTTGTCAAGTTCAATTATGACGTTTGCTTATTGCTTCAAGTAAAACCAATTTTGGATTTTTACCTCCCTTTTAATATACACAGTAATATGGCCAAGGACCCACTTAAAAATTTTCTTTAATTTAAATTAAAGTCTGTCTTTTTGCGTTCATGTGTAGTTCTCGAAAAATCTGAAAATGTTCAAAAACACTCTGGAAAAGTTTGCAAATGGAACAAGTCTGAAAATGGTCTAAAAAATTCTGGAAAACTCTGGACAACTTTAAAAAGTCTGGAAATATTCTGGAAAAGTTTAAAAATTTTAAGTAAATCTTTAGGAATAGTCTGAAAATGTTTCAAAACATCTGGATATGTTCTGAACCAGTCAGAAAAACTCTGGACAAGTCTAAAAGCCCGGAAATGTTAAGGAAAAGTCTGAAAAAGTTTAATAAAGCTCTGGAAATGTCCTCCAAAAGTTTTTAAAATTCTGCAGTTGGATAGGACAGGAGATGTAGCTGGGGTAAAGCTGATTATAGCTAACAAGCAGCCGAGTGTATCTGTTGCAGCAGAGTGTACCTGAGTATAGCTGAAGTGCAGCTGAGTGTGACTGAGTTGTAGCTGAGGTGCATTTGAGTGTTACTGAAATGTAGCTAAGGTGTAGCTAACTAGATCTGAGTATAGTTGAGGTGCAGCTAATTGTAGCGAGTGGTGGATGACGTGTTGCTGATTATAGCTGAGGTGGACCTAAGTATAGTTAAGGTGTAGTTAATTGTATCAAATGTGTAGCTGAAAGTTTTTTAGTTGTAGGTAAAAGTAGTTGAGAATAATAGCTGACTATAGCTTAGACGTAGTTGAGTTTTTGTGTGGTTGTAGGTCGGTAAAAGAACACAAAATAAGGCTCCCTAAACAAAAGTGGTCGTTAACTTTTGTTTTTTTTTTAACCCGTAGCTTTAGGGAACCTTAAACGTTTATTTAGGGATTTTTAATTAGTTTATTCTATTTAAAATGTTATCTTTATTCGTAAACATATTGGAATCACGAAGGTCTGAAACATTTCTTGATTGCTTGCTTTGATCTCTGAGGATATAATAGATGCAATAATTAATTAGAAAAAATATAATTTTTTGGATCCGAACCAAACCAAAGTGAAACTAGTTTATGATAAAGCTATAAAGAAAGACAGCATTTCCATAAGCTCCCGGACTACAAATTAATTGAATAAAATCCGGGTAATTTAACCAGAACGGTTCCGGTTTTCAGAATTACAGCTCTAACGTCGACGGGCGCAACTTTTGTTTGCTGGTTTTAAACCCCACAGAAGCCTAGACAATGCAACAATTAAAAAAATAACTATTCTTAAGATTCGATAAAAAGTGTATTACAGTGTCACATTTTATTGTTTAAAAAAATACATTCTTTAATTTTTGTATTAAGTGTTTTGCTCAAAAATATTTTGCAAACAGTTCTATAAAAGCTCTTACTAAAAAGTTGTTTTTTGAACTAGAAATATCTTTCAAATTAGAAATAACTTTATGTATTCCTTCTTAAATTTTGTAAAAGAGTCACACTGCCTTAATTCTACAAGAATACTGTTAAACATTCTTGCCTTCACTAGACAAAGTGTCACTCTGACAATCGCTAATATAATGAGCGTTCTTTTGTTGCAAAGTAATATTGTCCTCATGCAACGATTTTGCAGTTTTTGTAGTCTCTCTGACTTAAATTGACCGCAATATTCAATTAGTAAAAAGTAAGACCTTGTTGTGCAATCTGTACCAAAAAACCAGATTTTTTGCTATGTTTTTCTTTATGAAGACACAGTGTCACAATGCATTTGATTCCGAGTCCAGCAGTACCTGCCTACCCTAAATATCTAAAAAATTTGACATCTTCTATTAAACTGTTATTTATAGTTATTTTTACTGTTGCATTACTATTTTGTCTGTACACCTGATTAAGATTGTGCTCTGAGTCAAAAATCATAAATCTTGTTTTTGTAATATTTAGTTTTAAGTCGTTTTCAGCTACACATTAATATTCTTAAGAAATTTGTTTAAAAGGTCTTCATTTCTTCAGTTTTCTTGATATCACAGACAAAGTAGAGCAAAGTATCTGTCATGTCGTGTTTGACATGAACAACAATATCATTAATGGACAACAGAATCAGAATAGGTATTGAACCCTGAGGAACTCCTTGATCTATCTTTATGTTATTAGAATTGGTATTCTCAAATTTGACTTTCTAAAATTGCTTAGTTAAGTATTTTCTAAACCAAACCATTCAACCAACTTTGTCATGAATACCAAACTTCGCCAGTTTTAACAAAAAAAAAAGTCAATATTAACTGTCTTATGTGTTCATTTGAAGAGAACGAATTTTTAAGATATAACGCTAGTTTCTTCACCGATTAATTGTTGTTGGAAACAAAAAACATATTGACCGTTTTTCTGTAAAACTAATTTAGCGAAAGTTATAAGCTAAAGTTTACGAAAAAACATTTAAAAAAGCCACTAACTTGGAATTATGATATTACACAGGCCCTCCCACTTAATTTGGGAGCAAATACCCCGTGACTTCAGGGGACTTTGTATTTTTTGTTCTATAGTACAGCATATGTAAATCGCTAAAAAATATTAAAAACATTACTTTTTGTGCTAAAAATGCCACCAAAATGAAAACAAAAACTTAAAACGTAGTGGTTAATATTTTAGCACTTACACTAAATAAAAAAAATGTCAAATTAAGGTAAACATTGACAAGTCCTTAAGTCAAACTAAGTGGATCTTGGGACTTCATGGTTTGGTGAAAAAGTGGCTCCACGTAATAGAATAGCAGTTGACGTATTAGTAGCACAGTCAAAAACTGTTTAAACAGGTTTTTTTTTCTCCTAGTAGTTATACTCGACTACTTTTATTTAGCATAAAATAATCGCAAGAAGTAGGTACTTCAAAAAGTAGTTAACTTGGTTTTAACTACTTTTAGAAACTTAACTAGTTTTATGGAGTTTGATTACTTTTAAAAATACCTAACTCATGGTAGTCTTAACTATTTTTGCGGAATTTGATAACTTTTAAAAGTATTTGAATACTAGTACGCCTAACTACTTTTGCGGGATTAGATTATTTTTAAAAATATTTAACCATCAGTAAATTGAAAAAAATCGTTTATTTGTCTCAAAGAGAACTGAATTTCAGATTCAGGAAATTGGAAATACATTCCAAGCCTTGGTCTCAAAAATTTTTAATTTAATGTGGTTACACGTGTTTCGCATATATAAGCATTATCAGACCTGCAAATAATAACAAACATAATTAACTAATTGCACGTAAATTACAAAAATTAATAAAATATTACGTGGCACATCACTGCAACAAAAAATAATTAAACAGTCAAAAAATTAAAATTTAAAATTTACATCACATTGGATTTTTTCCCTCATTTGATAACCGTGACTCTTTCGCCGACACTAAGGCCGCCATTTCGGATTGCCTAATTGCACGGGTCATCGGCCACCTTTGGAACCCCAGACCGGGTATTTTTTTATCCGGTCCTTTTGTCCCTTAGAATGTCCTACCGCCTGAAGGAGTGTGTAACAAAGTCCACCTTCACGAGATATCCGACCTCATCCGGCCTGGATACAGGCGTGAATGAAGGGGTAGGACTTACACTCCCCAGGAATTCTATAAATGTCAGCCGCACCCGACCTCGGCAACCGACGGGGATCGAACCCGCCACTGTAGCAAGCAAGATTCCTTAACTCACATGTGTTCAATGCGCGAACACACCGACCCACCAAGGCTACTTATCTTCAGAAACAAACAAACCATACTTTAAGGTTATATATCGTAAAATATAAATACCTTTTTTTATAAAAAAATTCATAATGAGTGTCGAACCTGGGCTTCCCGTAGGAGAAGCAAACGTGGTTCCCTTGACCCAATCCTGATATGAGATAAAAATTCTTTATTATTGTATGTTATAAAATATTAAGTTCGGTTCGAAACTGAACACATCATTCACACACACTAACACAGGACTCTTTTTGGCTTTTGAGATCTCCATTTTTGCTAGTAAATCTAATTTATTTCCTTTTTTACATTCGTGTATATATTTCAGGAATGGAGAAATCGTGTTTCGATGATAAGAGATGATTCGCAAAGGCCGTATTTGTTTCGGTGATATCTGTATTTTTGTACTTGTTTACAAAGCTCAAGTGTTCCCGAACCCTAGTCAAAATATTTCGCACTGTCTGCCCTATATCCGTAAGGATTGGGTCAAGGGAAACCACGTTTGCTTTTCAGACGGGAAGCCTAGGTTCGAAACTCACACTTGACATTATGAATTTTTTTTTTTTTTAATTTATTGATATTTTACAATATATAACCTTAAAATATTGTGGGTTTGTTTTTGAAATCAATATGATGTAGATTTTAAATTTTAATTTTTTGACTATGTTTTGTGTTTTTTGTTTTTGTTTTTTTTTTGTTGAAGTGATGTGCCAGGTAATATTTTATTAATTTTTACAATTTACGTGCAATTAGTTAAGTATGTTTGTTATTATTTGTAGGTCTGATGATGCTTATATAGGCGAAACACGTGTAACCACATTAAATTAAAATATTTTGAGATCAAGACTTGGAGTGTATTTCCAGTTTCCCCAATCTAACTACTAGTAGATAAATATTTTTAAAAGTAATCAAATTTTTTGAAAGTTGTTAAATTACTAAAAGTAGTTAAAACTAGAGGCCCTCGATACATTTGACAATTGTTTTGTATCGAGGGCCTCTAGTTAAAACCATATACTTAACTACTTTTTTTTAACAACTAACTGCTAATTGATAGTAATTTAACTAGTTTTTTGATGAAATAGTTAGTAGTTATACTACACTACTTTTTTCAAATAATCTGCCAAACTCTAAGAAATAAAGGAAGGTTAAAGGAGTCTCTGTTGGGATGCCAAAAACGAAAAATTAAAATTAAAACTTTTAAATGAACTTTTAAATGAAAAAGTTGTATTGAAAATTATGTCTTCTGTTATGTTAATTTGAGGTTACTGAAAACATATTAAAGGTAAAAATCCCAAAAAGAAATTTGTAAAGAAAATTCCTATCCGGATTTTAAGTTCTGTTATCAATGCTGTTTTCCATGAACTAGCAATTTATCATGGCTTCGCTAATTAGCCTGACATTCGCCTCGATTACCCGACTTAACAGTAAGCGGGAATTATAGCCCTTATTTGCCTTATTAGTGCGACACAAACCCCATTACGCGTCATCGCCTACATAACGCCATCTATAGCTACGAGTAAATATCATCGGCATAAATCATTTAATCTTTGTTAATTAGATAGTATGCTGATTAATGTGGACCTTGAGTTGATTTGATTTGACGCGCGGCATAAAATATTAGAAAGCTTAAGTTGTGTATTTGTAGGTAAGCGTAAACATAAAAGCCATTATGCAAGCGTACTTAGTCTGGACCACGAAAGTGGCATACGTAGGGGAAAGGGGGGCAAAATGGGATACTTAATTTTATAGACTTATTTCTCGTATTAAATGATCACCATTGCGTTCGTCATTTGGAATTAAGTTGGCTAGATATGTTATCTTTATGCTTTAATTTTCAGTTTAACCGATTTAGAACTCCATCATGCTTTTAGTTTTATGTTTGTAAAAAGTTGACTTTGCCACGTATACGGGGTAAAATGGGATAGCTATATGTCGCAAAACGGGAAAGGTGGTTGTGTAATTTAGAATCAATATTTTTGTAAGACAAGTTTTATTTATTAAAATACTAACCAAGTAGTTTAAAATACTTAAAAAAAAAGTTTATAAAAATACATTTATAAAAATTAAATTTAGTATTTCCAAATTTATAAAGAACTACAGCGACCTAGTCATTGCTGTCGACTCTCCTACACGAGTTTTGCGCCCATTTCTTGCAAAGGCAACATAAAATACAACTTTAAGTGATGGTACGACAAAAACAAAAATTTGGGGCAAAATGGGATATAGGTCACTAGGTATACCAAGGTAGCCTGTTTTGCTCCAAACCGCCACACTTTAGTCTGAAACCCCAATATTTTGGCCAAAAATAGCAAAAACTGACTTAACAACTTAACTGTTTGCTTACATATTTTTTAAAGCTAAATAATGGCACCTTAAAATTCTAGCAAACATTTAACATCGGTTTTGGGATATTTGGAGCATCTAAATTCAAATATAGAATAATTTTTACTGGGGGAGGAAAAGAACAATTTAGAATGGTGTGGGGGGTTAACTAGGTTAAAAATTATTAAGGTGGTGAAACAAAAAAAAATAGGTTTTAATTTTTTAACTTGCTCCTATTAACCCCCAAACTAAAATATGATGATCATTATAAATTTATCCTCAATTTAAATCATTCATCGGATTCATTCTCTCTTTTTCACCCTGTATGTGGAGCTAAAAACTTTACTTTTTAGAAACATTAAAAGTTTTTAATGCAATATTAGGTATTCGCTGAATCCAACTAGAACAAGAAAAACTGTTTCGCATCCCCCTAGCAGGGGGAGGCGTGAGAGTGGGAGTCTATAAATAAATTTTGTATGAAACTCACTATAGGCACGACTAAACTTCTATATGAATTTTTATTTTGTCTCCTCTTAGGAAGGAAAAAGGGTTGCTGGAGCAAGGTCGTATCCAACCCAAAACAGAAGAGGGGGCAGGTTTCTGGATTCCATGGCCTTCTTAATTTAGAGTGGGAGGGGGGGGAATTCATATTCTAATTGAATTTCAATGTCCGATTTTAAAAAACCTGGTTCAAAAGGGGGACAGCTCAACAGCTGCCCTTCCCCCCCCCCCGGATACGCCATTGTGCTAAGGGTGACTTAGAGGATAATTGAGTGAATTATTTTTTTTTATTGTCTTCGTTGAATTTAGCAAATAAAATTATTTCCATGATAAACTGTTCATGTCCATTAAAAAAGTAAAGTTTTGACCCCCAAATAAACGGAGTAAAAGGGGGGATTGAGTTACTGGATGGTTACAAAATTTTTAATCCTTAAATTTTAGTTCTGCGGACCAACATACTTAAGAATATATATATTTTGAATTCTTATAATAGATCAAATTATACCCCCCCCCCCCAGGGGGGGGGCTCATAGGGGCAAATTCGATAATTAAAACATTTTTTTGGGGAACTGGATTTTAGTGCACCAAAATTGGGAGAATCTGGGGGGTCTACCCTCTGAGTTTTGCAACTTATTTTTTTTTGTGAGGCTGTGTAATTTGCAGACCATATTAAAAATAATACACTTTTTTAAAGGGTTTTAGTCAGTATAAATCACGAAAATGGTGGTGGCAAGAGTGGGGGGGTAATGAAAAATATTTTTTAATTGTATATTAGCAATTCAGACTTTTTTATTGATTTGCGTTTAAGTGATTAGAGAGTTTAACTGCAAAAGTATATTTTTGGCCAAAATATTGGACCATAGTGCGCCAGTTCAGTTCAGATAAAAATCATACACAGTAAAAGGCTAATTTTACGGGCAACCCATTTAATTATGAATAATGCATAAACCCACTAATTATTCAATGTAAAACAAAATTTTCAAAAGTAAAATAAAATTTTCTTTATCTAAATATTTTTTTAACCGAATTCTACAAAAAAATAAATCAAATCCGGGGTTAAAAAAGTCTTTGTCTCACTGGAGAAAATTTAGATGTCTTTCCTTAGGAAAAAATACATAGGAATATTAAGGTCTGTTCTCGACCGACATTACCTATTTTTTTCTGTGAAGCTGTGTAATAATTTTTCCTGTGAACATTAAAAGATTTTTGGTCCTGACATGTGAAAGTTTAAAATTATTAAGTGAAAAAAAAGTTTTGATAAAAAAATATAAAAAACACAAGTTGTCTCGCTGTACCTTTTTTTGCGCGGCTTTGTAAAGGGCGAAGTGGCCCGTCTTACCACTAGTGCCTAGGGCCTGATAGGCCCTTAAACCGGCGCTGAGCGTAACCAGAGAAACACGATGGTTTAGTGCCGGTACACAAACGCGTTTTTCTGCCGAGCGGTGCCGCAGCGGTACCGCAATTGCGGTTCGTGATACAACGTGGCAACTCGCCTTCGTCTTGCGTGCATATTTTGCCACCACTCCACCTGGGAACGCAACGACACCGCACACGCAAGTACATTGTGGGAAATAGAACCGTAAACAAGTGGGGTTTGTTGTCCTCGCAAAAAGCGACATGGCCTGCAATTTGGAGGAACCGCAAAAATTGATGAGCGGCTAGTTCACAACTTGCATTCCGTTTGCTATTGGTCGAAATAGTCAGCTGACTTTTTGATGTTGAACGTTGCCGTTTAAGATTATTATTATATTATATTAAGAGATGGTGCCACCAGTCAAGCATTTAACAAACATTATGTTTACAGCTTTCGGCGTAAAATTCGAATATATACTAGTTGTAAGTGATTAAAAAGTGTAGTGGTTTGTGCAGTACATACCTATTGAATTTAACTAAATCTATGCATATGCCGATGAGTTTTTTTTAAATTGTTTTTTAAAAACATATTATATTCTTTTACAGTTCATGTCGTTTTTGGGACAACTTTTTACAACTTTTTTTTGTTGGCCTATGCTTTTTGTTATGGTAAACAACTGATAACTGTCAAAAAGTTATCTCAAAAATTATGATATATAGTTTAAATTAGCTTCCCTATCCTGTTTTCCTGTCGAAATCGGTGTTAACCTAACCCTGATAAATTATTCGACAACGTATCCTAACCTGTCCAAACACGCCCCGGTTAGGATACGTTTCCCATCAATTGACCACGGTTAGGTTTTGTTTCAGTTTGGTTTAACACCGATTTCAACCTCCCAAAATGAGAACAGGAGAGTTTTAATTTTAAAAATCCCGCCTGACTATGTCAAGCAATAGCAAATGGAATGCAAGTTGTGAACTAGCCGCTCGTAAAAATTGCACGTTTTTTGCGAACAACAACATCCATCTCTCAGAATGCGTACAAATGTCGCGAGAGGTGTGTGTATCGATTTTTGCGCGCGAGAGAAAAACGTGTGTGTGTGCCGGTGCTTAATTGGCCCTTTTAATATGATTACCTAGTAGCAGAAAGCAGTGGCGTATATAAGGGGGGGGCCTGGGGGGCCCGGCCCCCCCCCGAAGCTAAGATTTTTTTAGATATTTTCCACATATTTCCTGAATACAAACATAAAATAGCATAAAATACGGCCTCATGGGGTTTCGGGCCCCCCCCCAAACTGCCTCGGGCCCACCCCGAAACTTTTTTCTATATACGCCACTGGCGGAAAGTGTTTTTGACACATACGAGGGCTTTCTTTTATATTTTGCATATAGGAACATAGAGGGCGACACTGACCGTTTTTACTAAAACTTAATCACAATCTTTACCTAACCTAAATTCTCAACGTCACTGCGCTACATATAGTTTTATCAGTGAACTATATATCCTACCTGGAACGGACCAGCCCATGGCCGACCAGCTGCAAAAGTGAGGCAAATAGAGATGGAGAGTGGTTACGGCTATCTACCTCTTTTTATCTCATTGTCTAAAATGGAGAAATGGTGCAATGTACGAAGTTTTTTAACTTTTTTAGAGTTAATTAGGCAATCAAATTCTATCTTTGAACATAATCAAGGTTGAACCATATCCGAACATATTCCGTTCACAAAAAATTATAATAGTATTTAGAAATGGGGTGCAGACAGAGACAAACTACGGATCATTGGTGTATCGTGCCTTTAAGTGCTTATTTACTTTTGCAAAATCCAGTGGCCTATATAGAAAAAGGTTTCGGGGGCCCGAGACAGTTTCGGGGGGGCCTCGAGACAGTTTCAGGGGGGGCCCGAGACCTCATGAGGCCGTATTTTATGCTATTTTATGTTTGTATTCATGAAATATTTGGAAAATATCTAAAAAAATCTTAGCTTCGGGGGGGGGACCCGGGCCCCCGTATATACGCCACTGGCAAAATCCATATTTGTGATCAAATTTTTTAAATACTAGCAGAATTAAGAGACTATATTTCAATCAATAGGCATTTTTTTAAAAACATTTTTTGACTGATGTCTGGTTAATACTAGTTTGGAAACCTTAATAATTTATATTGAATTAAATGCAATTTTGTTATAATTTCTCAGTATAAGATTGTATTTTTATTTAAGTATTAAAAAATATATTTTTTTAAATACTTTAATTCGTCGCTATTCAACTTCTCTTACACTGAAAAATAAAAATAAAATCTTATACTGAGAAATTATAACAAAATTCAAAACGTTTAAACATTGCATTTAATTCAATATAAATTATTGTTAAGGTTTCCAAACTAGTATTAACCAGACACAGTGGTGTATATAGAAAAAAGTTTCGGGGGGGGGGGGGGGGCAAGACTTTATGAGGTCGTATTTTATGTTATTTTATGTTTGTATTCATGAAATATGTGGAAAATATCTAAAAAAATCTTAGCTTCGGTGGGGTGGCCTTATATACGCCACTGACCAGACATCAGTCAAAAAATGTTTTTAAAAAAATGCATTTTGATTGAAATATAGTCTCTTAATTCTACTTTAAGTATTTACAAAAAAACTATTTGATCACAAAGGGGCCCGGCCCCCCCACGAAGCTAAGATTTTTTTAGATATTTTCCACATATTTCATGAATACAAACATAAAATAGCATAAAATACGGTCTTATGAGGACTCGCCCCCCCCCCCCAGCCCGAAACTGTCACGGGCACCCCCTCCGAAACTGTCTCGGGCCCCCCCGAAACTGTCTCGGCCCCCCCGAAACTTTCTTCTATATACGCCACTGGATTTTGCAAAAGTAAATAAGCACATAAAGGCACGATACACCAATGATCCGTAGTTTTTCTCTGTCTGCACCCCATTTCTAAATACTATTCTAATTTTTTGTGAACGGAATATGTTCGGATATGGTTCAAACTTGATTATGTTCAAAGATAAAATTTGATTATTGCATAATTAACTCTAAAAAAGTTAAAAAACTTTGTACATTGCACCATTTCTCCATATAAGACAATGAGATAAAAAGAGATAGATAGCCGTAACCACTCTCCATCTCTACTTGCCTCACTTTGGGCGAAATGCGGATCCGTTCCAGGTAGTATATAGAGTTCACTGAGTTTTATAGATACAGTGAATATTTTAAGTTAACAAATTACTCGAAAAATGGAACTTAACCGAGGACATTTTCAAACTATAATTTTTTACAACTTTCGAAGAAAATTATCAAAGCAAGAATGTCTTGCCGACTAGATTTCTGTTTTCGGTAATAAAGCACCACATCAGTCGACAGTTTTTCGTTGGTACTTAGGACGATTTCAAAACCAAAATTCAAAAAATTTTACATAAAGAATTAGGGGTAACGAAATTAGTTTCCCGCTGGATATCGCACCTGTTAACCGAAAAACAGAAAGAGGCTAGACTCAATTGGTTTCCGAGAACTCTAGACCGCTTTGACGCAGGAATCTCAAAAAACATGTACAGCATTGTCGTGGATTTACTCATATGAACCTGTCTGTTTGGTTGTTCCAAGATGAAGAAAAGCCAACAAAACTCGTCCGTTCTCAAAGTATATCTAAAAAGATGATCGCAACATTGGTCTTAAAAGCAGGTCATGTAACAACAATTCCTAGATCAAGGGATGGTTACTGCCGATTGATAAATCACTATTTTTTTTTACGGGTATGCGCACTCGCAAGGAGATTCCTATCACGTTTAAGAAGCGGCAAGTGCGCGGAACTGTTGGTGTGTATTGGTTTTGAAACGGTTGAGGTTGTAACCTGCAGGGAAAACTGTCGCAGGGAGTTTATTCCACAGCGATGCTGTTCTCCAGAGATATGATTTCTGATATAATGAGGTTCTTGGTGCCTCTATTTTGACAATAAATTGATGGTTACCGTCTGTTTGACGTGTTCGCCTAGTAGGTGCTACTCGCGGGGGGATCATACGTGCCAACTCTTCAGAGCATTTTCCGTGATAATACCTGTATTGATTTGCGGAAAGTCATCGCTGATATAACTAAAATTTTGAACAAGACACAAAGCGCTAAATTGGACGTTAACGTGCAGTTTTACGTACAAATACGTAGCACAACTTAAGCTTTCTATTAGTGAAGCTAACCACCATCATTAATATTGTCTAACATATCAAGGTCAACAGAGAAAATTCCAGCCCTTACCTCAAGACCATCCCGATATTTTACCAAACTTTTATGATAATGGGAGAGACATTATTAAAATTATAGTAAACTGAACCATAGCAGCAGGGGCTTGCTTAGCAAGGGAAGCCTTGCTTTCCCAACAAACAAACAAAAAATTATAGTTAGCGCCTGGCCTATAAAACTAAAGTTCATTTTATAATCTTGAAACTTTTTTATCGCTGGCCTATGCTGGTTGTTTTGAAAACTGTCAAAAAGCTATCTCAAAAATTAGGGAATGAACTGTCTGTTGGAAGCGGGAAATTTTAACTTTGGAAGCAGTATCTAAAGTTAAATATGATACGTAGAGGTACGAAGAAGATGTAAAGAGACAATAAAGTATGAGTTGGACATTGTTGCACAAGTATGAATAACTTAAAGGCGCGTATTCATTTGAGGCTGAATTTGCATACCTCTTTGCGAGGCCAAAAGAATACCTCTTGGCATTTATGCTGGAATACGAGCCTTGTGACGGACAATATAAAAACTAAATATTCATTTGAAGGACCCATTTCGATCGGATGGAGTCGCATACCGCGGGTCAGAGAATGTTCTCTGCCTGTACCTATATGTTACCTTCTTGTTACGGTAGTTCACAAGATATACATGTTTGAAATATAAAATAAACCCGAGTGACACCGTTTCAGATGCTTACATTTTTTCGTAATTAAAAGAGTGACGCCAACCAAATTTTTCAGTGGCTCTCATAGAATAGGTCGTGTTTATGATTTCCACATGAAATTTAGTGTTTTGGTCATTTAAAGAAATACTCTTATATGAACCCTGTATGTATGACATATTTGTACAAAACGGAGACGCGACAAACGCATCAAAGTCACTGAAATTAAAATTCTTTGTTATGGCGACAAATTCGATTCAGTCAATTTTTTAAGCAAAAGACAACAAGGCAAAATATTTAAATATTAGTCAATAGGTGGCACTACATATTGGAGTCCTAGGGACACCTATTCGGTTTCTAAATTGTGGGCCTTACTAAAATTTTAGGGATGACAAAACAACAACACATTTTGAGTTTAACACTGACGTTAATTTTTGCCTAAAAACACAAGTGGGCGGCTAGTTTTTCAATAGCAACAGAAAAAAATAAAAGAATAGAGTAAATAACAAAGCCTATTTTTTTGTCAAAAAACAGGGGATGACATTTCATATTATCATTATAATAAAAATAGAAAAAAGTGTTTATTTACTGTGATAGAAAATATCGATAATCTTGAAGAAGACTTAGCCACAATAGGATGGAACCATTGACTTCTATACCCTACGGGTAGACCCGGCATGGGCCTAAATTGCCATTATGTCAAGCTTTTATCGCAATTGACCAAATACAAGTAAGAATTTAATGAGCAAGATAGGGATAAAAATAGAATTTCGGTTTGGTAAGTCCGGACACATGCAACATCGCAAAAATATTCTATTTGCTTGTCTTGGATAAAAAAGGGCAGTGGCGGCGTAAAATAAAAATTTTGAATTCCACTAGAATTTTTTTATCAACAATTTTCTGTTTGAATAATAAATAATTAATGAATACTTACTTGTGTATACTGTGTTTACAAAATGTGTGTGTAAAAAGAATTTCTAAGCATGCTAAGTGCAGTGGATGTATTAAAATTATTGTTTTCATCTTAGAACTTCACAAATGTTGTACCTTCTAGGTAAAATATTTTCTTTCTTTGAACAAGAGTCTTCTTCAACTCTTCTCTTCTTGGTTCATTGTAGTCCACACATGTTATGCTCGAGTCAGATGAAATTTCGGAACTAAAAATTTTAATTCGGAATGGGACAACTGGGCGCCGGGCCAACTCGCCGCCGCCAACAGGGCGCCACGCCGGGCCTAATGGGCACCGGGCCAACTCAGCGCCGGACTATTTTTTTTTCGATAAAATGTGCAGATAAAAAACAAAATAAATATGTTATTTATACAAAAATTTCAACATCTATTAAGTCGAGTGTTGAAATTTGGTAGGTGTAGTGTTCTGCGACTTGAAACACCGCCAAGTTCCATATTCGATACATATCGATGCATAAATAAGAAAGTCCGCCATTTTGGATCCGCCATTTTAATTTTTTTAAGTTTGAGGGTAAAACTGTATTAAGTGATCCCAAACACTTCAAACTTTCAAGTTTCAGACAAATCGGTTTAAAAATAAAAAAATCCTCCATTTTGGATTCGTCATTCTTGTCAGGTTACCAGAACTCTAGATCTACCAAAATTTCAACACTCGACTTAATGGATTTAACTCTAACAAAACCAAATTTCAAGAATATTACGTAAAGGATTTTTTAAAGATGTTTTTCATAAATAATAATATATCTATTTTGTTTTTCATCTGCACATTTTATCAAGAAAAAATATTTTAGTCCGGCGCCCAGTTGGCTCGGCGTCCAGTTGGCCCGGCGCCCAGTTGGTTGCCGCCCCGTTGGCCTGCCGCCCAGTTGGTGGCGCCGAGTTGGCGGCGCCCAGTTGTCCTAGACTGCAACACATTTCAGGGGTCTGGTACGTTTTACCACTTTTCATAAACCAAGAAGTTTTTTGAAACATGATAATTCTAGACCATTTTATAGTGATTACTAAAAAAAAAATTGCGGAAAATCTTATATTTTGTAAAAAAATTCAAATTGAAAAATTTCTAAAACTCATTAAAACCCATACAAATTGCTACAAAAGAAGCATTTTCTCATTTCAAACTGAAACAAAACGGTCCCTGACGTCTATCAGCTGTTAACAAAAACTTGAAATAACTAAGGTCACTGATCGAAATCGGGTCAGTTTTTTTGGCCATTTTATGAAAATGCACAATTTTTAAAGAAGCATGAAATTCAAAACAAAATAAAGAAAATTATAATTCCTACATTTTTACAATTAAAAATTAGTGTAATTGAACATTATATTAATTTTTATTCCTTTAAACACTCAAAATTAATAATTATTTACTTTTTTTAAATTTATCGAAGGTCTAACCAAACAAAACCAAACTGAACCGATCCGTATCGAAATGAACCAAATCAAACCGAATCTAACGGTTCGGTTTGGTTCGGTTCGATTTGGTTAAACTAAACCGTACCTAACTGAATGTTGCTAAACCTAACCGAAACAAACTGAACCTAGCGGAACCTAACCAAACATAATCAAACTGAACTAAACCTAACCGAACCGATTCGAAACGAACCGAACCGAACCAGACCGAATCTGGCTGAACCTAACCAAAACAAATTAAACCTAGCCGAACCTAACCAAACATAATCAAACTGAACCAAACCTACCCGAACCGAACCGAACCGAGTCGAACCAATCAAACCAAACCAAACCGAACCGTTAGATTCGGTTTGGTTCGATCGAACTGAACCAACCTAACCCACCTAACCCAACCTAACCCAACCTAACCCAACCTAACCCAACCTAACCCAACCTAACCCAACCTAACCCAACCTAACCCAACCTAACCCAACCTAACCCAACCTAACCCAACCTAACCCAACCTAACCCAACCTAACCCAACCTAACCCAACCTAACCCAACCTAACCCAACCTAACCCAACCTAACCCAACCTAACCCAACCTAACCCAACCTAACCCAACCTAACCCAACCTAACCCAACCTAACCCAACCTAACCCAACCTAACCCAACCTAACCCAACCTAACCCAACCTAACCCAACCTAACCCAACCTAACCCAACCTAACCCAACCTAACCCAACCTAACCCAACCTAACCCAACCTAACCCAACCTAACCCAACCTAACCCAACCTAACCCAACCTAACCCAACCTAACCCAACCTAACCCAACCTAACCCAACCTAACCCAACCTAACCCAACCTAACCCAACCTAACCCAACCTAACCCAACCTAACCCAACCTAACCCAACCTAACCCAACCTAACCCAACCTAACTCAACCTAACCTACCTAGTTGTTAATAAATATAGTAAAAGTTGTTAGGTTTATGTCCAAGGGATAACCATTGTCCATAATCGTCGGAAATCGAGTTAGGATTAGTGTATGCGACCATAAACATTGAGTGGCGCGTGAGTGTTTGGTCTTCAAATTTTTTTAGGGAAATTTTTCAAAATCTTTTTTCCGCATTAGGGGCACCGTAATATGGTCACCCTAATCCATCGCAATTAAAGAAAATCGGTAATCGAAGTGTCACAAATTTTTTGTTGGTTTCTATTCTTCTTTTATATTATGTAGGACAAAATTATTAATTAAACTAAGTGACCTTATTAAGTAAGACAGCATGATGGTCAAATGACATTAGAAGGACATACACATATGATACCGGCCTGTAGACCGGTCGCGGTGGCGTCATATAATAATAAATATATACTTTCGCGATGAAAGACCAAAATTTAACTTAAAATTACTGTAAGGTCCGCAAAAAACATAAAATTTATCGAAATTTATAAAAACATAGATCAGTGTGTGTAACAATTCATCAAGGTCTATGAAACTCGACCGTGACATGTCAAAAGTTTGGTTCGAAAAAACAAAAACAACTGGATAAAAATCGGTATGTAAGCATTTTAAAAAAAAAGAAGAAAATCAAATACTTTCTGTTAATTTTCATGCAATGCAAAAAAACCTTGTTGTAATAAGTTTTGAGTAGGGTGGTAAAAGGTACCAGAACCCATTTCAGGGTAAATTATTATTAAAAAATAATCTTATAAGTGCGGGGAAGTGACACTTTTTGAATCAAAATGTGTGAGGGTAAAATCGCACGGTCGCAGAAAAAACTATCTATCGTGACGCTACTGAACTTTCTCGTGTTTTAGCAAAAACTATACGTCAAGACGACTTACCCATGAAATGTTGTTTTTTTATCGATTTTTTTTCTTCTTTTGCACAAAAATCAATTTCGGACCATGTTTGAACTCAAATAGTTACTTCTAAACTTGTTTTTAAACGTTTTAAGATTTCTTTTTGTAATATTCCCACACAAAATTCAAAAAAATTCAATTCCGTACTTAGACAACATTGTCTATCAGTTTTCCCTATATAAACACACTAACAGGTAGAATCACTCAAAATACGGCAGGTGGATTAAAGGTAGCCAGCTGCTTTTCTGTCGCACTTATGCCGTCAGTGTGAAAGAGATAAAAGTACCCATATATTATCTAGGGTATTATTAGCATGCAAAATCAGGCTATCTTTGTCCGTTTCAGATGTTCAATAATGTCTATCTCTGTTTTTATTGTAAAAGAAATATCCGCCCTTAGAAACCCATTTGGATAGGGTCAATAAAAAATGCCTTGTCTTTCCCTCTCTAAAGCCCTTTCAGGGCTTTATACAGCTCAATGGATGGAACACATAATGTTACTACGAGCCTGCCTCCAAATACATCCAGAGCAAAATATATTTAAAGACCTTCCGATATCATTGATCCAGAATATAAAAACGAAAATCTCCTGATCCAGAGATGCTGCACAGGATACGAAGCCCCCTTGGTGTTCTGTGATAAGAAATAAAGTTTTCGGCAATCATTGTAAATTAAATATAATAAATAAGTTGTTTTTATTGTCGTAATTTATTTTTGTTTTCACAACCTCGTAGAACCTACATACTTAACTAACGTGTGTGCGTCTTCCGCACTGGTTAGGTAAATTACTATTTCCTGCGACCACATATGAAAATGTTGGATTTTACATGATTTGCATCCTCAGAAAACATTAAATTTCATCCATGTGCAGACATTTTTTCGCACATGTGTTACTTTTAGTACTTCGGCACATATATGGAAAGTGTTTAACTGTCACGATACTTTTTCGCACATGTGTTGCAAACTACTTTTCCACACGTGCGGAAAAGCAGTTTCATTTGATTTACGCAAACACCAATTTTACAAAAATTAGTATAGTTCAACAGTGTTCGTAGGAAAAATAGCGTCCATAACTCGACAGAAAGTAACTTTCTCACGCTCGTGTGAAATTTGTCACTTTCTTCTCTTGTTATGTAATAAATAAATAAATGAATGTTAAGCACAAGCTTCTGTTAACTGAGCAATATACTAATTATCAAAAACTATCTTATAAATTGGTTCGTAATCCCGTGATTTTCTTTGTTACGCTATGGCCAGCCCTTAAAAAAACGTTTTGTAAATAGAAAAAATTGTATGTCTTTAAATACATACTTATAATCATTTAACTTATATTAAACAATATTTTATTTTTTCAAAATATCTGAACATGTGAAAATCCGGGTCACGTGATCTTAGTTAAATTTTCTCAATCGAATTGACTTGCCCCCGGTATATGGGGGTGGCGCTTCAGTCAAGAGGTGGATGGCTCTTGTCTGATTTGGTGTCCTGCGTCAAATATAAAATTGAGCACGCTTTTGTAAATCCTAATAGATCTCTTCTATAAAAAACTAGTTGAAACATTATTTCTGTTCATATGCAAGATTTTTTAAAAATCTTCAAACGTATCTTGTTAGATTTTTGATTTTCTTTTGTAAATTTCCAAAAAATACAAAAATCGAAACAATTTCGCTACAGTTTTCTATAACACAACTAGGCTACTGAAATGCCAAACATTGTTTTGAAATATTTGTTGTGTTTTAGCCATAACTTTTTTTTTATTTTTTGAATAAAATGATTTCGCTAAAAACTGCTAAGATACGTTTATTAAAAATGCTTTAAAAAACTACCCCTTAAAATTTCGACGCGTTTCGCTTTCCCGTTTTCTATTTCTATTAGAACAAAGATTTGGCCAAAAATCGCGATATCAGTGTTGTCAAATGGTAAGTTTTCGGACGAAGTTTGCCCCCTTATGTTATTTTCTTGCCAAGTTCATTGGGGTTTCACTAAAATAATTTAAATTGTCAGCGGTGAGTGACATCAATCATCATGCAACATATAAACAAACACGTGTGTCCGCACCCCCTGTATAGAGGACCGATAATTTCATCCTTTGATTTTGACTTAAATAAATTTGGTGCTTAAAGTTTAACAAAATCATAACTTTATATGCTGCAAAACAAAATGACGCGCCAATAAAACCTAACAACGTGGGAAGTTATGGAAAACTTATTTACATTTTTTTTTATTAGGAAAGTCGAATATTAAAATTTTGCCATTCAAGCCCTGACGTGAGTGGGGGCGCTGTCTCTAAATTAACATTGATTATGAATTTAAACTTTATTTATTAAATCAGACCGGGTGACTCAATAAATCCCGAAACGCCCTCTTCAGGTTAGAGTAAATGAACATCTAAAAAGTACACCACTAGGTGATATTTAAAAATCCGGTTAAGCGGATCATGCATGGTCAAATGATAACAGGATTTAATGGTCAGAAGCTAAAGTTTTGTATAAGGAGTGCGAAAACGAAAGTTTATTGAAGCTGCGTTTATAATGCAAAGAAGTTTTCAGTCAATCAAGCACGGACATACCAAACATATGGAAACCACTCTTTAAGGAAAACAAGCGTCTTAGGATTAAAAAGGGGGCGGACCGTCACACCTGACTGCACACCAAGTGGTATAAGTCGTAGCCTGTAGACTGGATTGTTTAGTTTACACTTGAAAACGGTTAGAGAAACTTCCTAACCGAAACGTCGCACGTGTGGGTTAAAGGTTAAATTTTAAAAGTTTTAATATTGCAAAAGTATAGATAAATGTCCGGTTTATTTATAAAATTATATGTGTGTGAAGACAGACTCATTTTCAGATTCGAATTCGATTTCGACGCCGCCCATTTACAGTTGACCAGATGAGTTTTCGCCATAAAATAGTTTTTTGCGTTTTTCGTTGATTGTAGAAAGATTTTGATGGTTTTTTTGCACAATATATGTTTCTAGAGGTCCATGGAATAGGCACTATTTCATACAGGGCTCTAAGGGTGGTAAAACTCCCCTAATTAACAAAAAACACCCTCGCAAATTGAAACCCAAATCTATCCTATTTAGAGGTCTTGTGCGCAAAAATGTATTTGAAGAAAAATGTTTGTTTTTAAAACATTATTAATAACCATGAATTTATTTTTCTTATTTTAGGGGATGAGGGGTTGCAATACCTACTTTAAAACTAAAATCCCGAATATACCCTATTTACAGGTCTTGTGCGCAAAAATGTATTTAAAGAAAAATGTTTCTTTTCAAAACGTGTTTAATAAGCAAGAATTTTTTTATTTTATTTTAGGGGATGGGGGGGTCGCAATACTTACTTTAAAATTAAAATCCCAAATATACCCTATTTAGAGGTCTTGTGCGCAAAAATGTATTTGTACCTATTTTTAGTTACACTTGCGAAAGTGGATAAAATAATAAGCGTATAAAATACCTATCAGAAAATTAATTTTACTGGTTCTGCACTTAAATATCAATTTTTTTTTAAAGTATTACGGTGACATACATTTACGCTATTTGTTTAAATAAAATTTTGTCAAATTGACGTCTCGCTTTTAAAATAATTTAATTAAAACTGTTATGCTTACAAAAAAATTTTTTTTTTAATTTTATTAATGTTATAAAAAATTGCAAAGATTTGCAAGGTCTGGCATATATCCTAAATATTAGTCCAATGAATTGGCAAAAAGGTAGCATACATATCTTTTGATACTGGCTGCTACTAAGGGTGCTATATATTTCAATCCTAATAATTTATAATACATTGGTTGCCACCTCGGTTGAGAGGCCTCACATCTTCTCCTGTTTAGGTATACCCTCAAAACCAGTCTTGCCGTCATTTGGACAATTATAAAATTGTGACCTCTCATCAACGTCAAAAATGGCGACAGCTAGGTGTCAAAAATGGTTCTAAATCTGGAGAGGACATGAGGCTTATTATTCGGTGATGGTGAGTGGTTATATAGGTGAAAATAAATTTAAAAAAAAACTCCCAAAATATTTATGGAACTAAGTCACCTTATACTACTGTGAGCAAAATGGAAAATTAAATATTTTAGAATTGTATATCGTATTGGCCGTTTTTTGTCGATGGGAACGCACAAAACAATAATTTAAGGTAGTCAATAAAAGTATAAAAATACTGCTATCAGTCTTAAGATATTAAAAACAAAAATAGTTTTTTTTGCACCTTAGAGATCAGAAGTGCGCTTTTTATCACAAATTTTTGGGATAAAGTATCACTTTTAATCCCGTGGATAAAAAGTGACGTTGAAAGATAAAAAGTAAAAATGGAAAGTCTGTTTTTCTTGCAAAATAATTTTAATAATAACGGGGCCCAAAAGTGACTAAAGTATCTTTTGAGCACTCGGCGAACTGCAGCTACATACAATTTTTTCTTCTCGGGATAAAAGTGCCACTTAAGTCCCTAAGATTATAACATACTATTTAATCTTTTTTTTTTTACTTTTAGAACGCATAAGCATAAAGAATTCAGACTTGTTAAATGAGTGGCCTCTCACGAAAATATGAAGGTGATAAATGTTTTTTTAAAAATTCAACCCTTGTTGTTGGGTTTAGAAAAATGTTCTGACAAAAATAACCTAATTCTAAATAAGGTATCATTAAATTTTTCCAAAAGTGTGTCTGAGTCTCAAATGGAAGCTATCTGGACGAAACAAAATTTATTTTCAAAACCGTTATTTCGAATGGTTAAATAAAGATATTATATCTGAGAAATTTTGTTGTAAAACGGACTCAGAGAAATGAAAAAGTACAGATTTGGAAACAGAGGCCGTACCCGGACCGAGTCGTGGACGGCCTAAAACGGCTTTCTTAGAATCATCTTTAAGAACAAAGAAACGGAGGGTGCAATGTGTGTGTGTGTATAGTAAAAATAATTATTTCGGGGTTGCTAATTTAATTTTCGTGGAAGGGACTTAGCCCCCCAAGCCTTTCTAACTACGCTCATGAATTCGAATAAAATTAATTTTTTTTTTAAACATAACTGTAGGTTAAACCAATGTTTAGACAGTATATAACCGTCAAACAATCAAAGGTTAAACTGAACGTACTTTAATTTATATTGTTAATATTTTAAATAAAATGACATTATTTATATATATATATATATATATATATATATACAGTGTGTCCACGTAAGTTGGCGGCATATGGGAAACTTTTTTATTATTAGCTTTACGAAAAAAAGTTATTGTTTATAAAAAGTTCTGCATGGCCTAAAACCTAAAATGCAACCATCAGATGTTAAATTTTTTCAGTCATATTACGAGGTTTGTCAAAAAATGTGATTTTTGCTATAGAGTAAAGTACCTTTCTTTTTGACAATATCGAAAATTGTTATAAAGAAAAGATGTTTAGAATTAAAAAGAGCTTTCAAATATTCAACTTATTTATTTACATTAAAAAAAAAAAATTTCTACATTTTCTCTGTGATTACGTTGGAAATTTAAGTTGCACCTCGGTTTGCACATTAAATAAAAAAAAATATTTTTTTAATGTAAATAAACAATGTTGAATATTTGAAAGCTAGTTTTAATTCTAAACATCTTTTCTTTATAACAATTTTCGATATTGTCAAAAAGAAAGGTACTTTACTCTAGAGCAAAAATCACATTTTTTGACAAACCTCGTAATATAACTGAAAAAATTTAACATCTGATGGTTGCATTTTAGGTTTTGGACCATGCAGAACTTTTTATGAATAATAACTTTTTTTCGTAAAGCTAATAATAAAAAAGTTTCCCATATGCCGCCAACTTACGTGGACACACTGTATATATTAAAGAGTTTTAATTGTTTTAACCTTTAGACTACACTTTATCACATACCCTATAAAAAAATTAAATTTAAAAAAAAAGAAAGATATTTATTATTGTCTAAAAACCCTATTTTTGCCCGCACTGTGTGCCGTGTTTAAAATAAATAAAGAATGGAAGTCCGAAATTATGCTTATCACTTTCGCTATTGTAAGTGACGTAAAGATGATTTTTTTTAGACAAAAGATGAGACGTCTAAAAGTCGAAGCGTGCAAGATTTAAAACACCCAGGAGTCGGCTGAGTACTATGCACAGTACAGACAATGGTATTGGTAAGTTTGCCTTTTTATTTTTTCCGTCTCTAAGAAAAATGTAGCGGCGTGAACAGGAGGGAAAGTATTAAAATCGGCAAAAAATATTTATCGAGTGACACTCAAAATGAGTCTTGGGCCCCTCTCAAAACTGTCTCGCCCCACCCCCAAACTTTTTTTAAATACGCCACTGCTTTACTGCATTGCAACCAAGGCATTTCATTGAAAATATTCTAAACAGAAACTTTAAATCCATACAGGTTTTTCAAAGTTTGACATATTGGTGCGGAAAAACGGATTTTCCGCACCATGAGTAGTATGGAAAATGCGATTTTTGGCATGCTTGTAAGAAAAATTATTGGCGTGCAATAATAAAGTTGGATAAAGTTCAAATCTTGTATCTTTATACAAAATGTGTTTGACAAAAGTTGACCATTTTAATAAACGCCATTATAATAAAAAAAAACAACATTTAAATAAATTTATAAATCCTCTGAGGCTTTAAAAACCGACTATGGAAAAGCCCCTATAGGCTAGGGCAAGATGGGCACCCTAGGTTTTAACAAACTAAACTTTATGTTTGTAGTATTTTTGGCGTATACTGAACATAAAATGTCGCGAAAGCGGTTAAAATGCAATATGCTTGACCGGGCTTGAGGGACACAATATGTCATGGTCATGGGTACTGTTTTTCGTGTCATCTGCCTGCCTTTTGTTTTTACTTTGTTTTTTTTTTGTATTTGGTAGATTTCGCCACTTCTTTAAAAAGCATACGTTATCTCAGGCAATATTTATAACTCCTCTTACCAATATCGTAAGATGAGATGTATGTACCGTCTCTCTAGCTTTACAAAGGTGTCACATTTACCATCAAGCGCGGATCTGGGAAATAGTCGATCAAAAAATTTAATTGTGATATGAAAAAAAAATGTAAGGGGGGGGGGTAATTCTCCTGTTTTCCTTTTAATTGTTAGCAAAAAGTGCATATTTTTTGTTCTAGGGAAGGCGAATTACTACGTCATCCCCCCCCAAATCCGCGCTTGTTTATCATGCAGTGTTCTGAAGAGTTTTTAAGGACATAACTGATCACTGTCAACACTTAATATGTGTCAATTAGATCTTGGACCCCCGTAAGTGTACAGCTTTCAAGCTGTTTATTTTTACTTTTTTTAAAGCAGATTTATCTGATTTGATACTGAATCTTTTGTTTCAGGCATTTTAGTAAGTCTTAAGTTCCTTTTTATAAGACGTGTTTGTAAAAATGCCTGCCCATTTTGCACATATTTCTGTAATTGTTCTTTAGAGATTATAGATGATGAGTAGTAGACATCAGGTTCGCATCTTGCCCCACTTGCCAATTTTGCCCCGGCCTCCCTTGTTATGTTTGTTTATCTTTATTTAATTAAGATCAACTGACTGAAATTTCAGTTTTTATTAGGCTATTGGAAAACAAATATACCTATAGTTGATATTGTATTTAAGTGGCACCGCGTCTTCAAAACCGTGGTGGGCGGGAAGGGAGTAGAGGGGTACATACAGTGGCACGGACTTCTTTTAATTTTTTTATTGATATTGATTTCCTACACGAGGCACTGCACTAATTAGTCATTAGCTTACTATTTTACCTGCTTTTTATTTATGTCTTCTTCTAAACGCTTTCGTTAGAAATAAATATATATATATATATATATATATATATATATATATATATATATATATATATATATATATACTCTTATCTGGTTGTTACGAACATATTGATTTAGCCGGGCTTTGACGTTTTCTGTTCGTTGTTGTTTTGACTGTTTTATGTCAAACAAATTACGACCGAGCTTTTTACAAAACAAATGACCGTTTTTGCAACTAAATTAATATTTGCGCACATTTTAATATAAATTTGGATTTTGTTTTATGTTTTGGATCTTTATTTATTAATTCATCTATCATTTAAAAGATCTCAGCGTTTTATCATACACATATAAAACACTAGTTTTTTAAGGCTTTTTTACTTAGATTTTGCCGCAAAATTTAGTTTACCATAGCTTTGACGCGGTGCCACTTATATACATCCTCAACTATAATACGTTTTTAGTCACCAGAATGACGTCATTATTAATAGGTATAATTTTAGCTATCATATTTATTTTCCAATAACATAATACGTATAACACATTTGACAAAATATTAACAAGGACCACACACCACTATTTTTCAAAAGAAAAACATTTGCTACCGTCTCGCCGCCGCAGGCGCGGCGCCGCAAGTTTAAATTATATTTAATACTCTGTATGTCCTTGCCTTCAATAAGAATTAAACTGTGGTTTAAAGGTTTAGCTGACCTATATATTAAGATATTTTTTATTCTATTTGTGAGAAAGTAGACAACTGAAAAGTTAATGATATGTCCCAATAAAAAAGGGGAGGAAGTATGTAGTTTACAGACAATTGTGGCTGGGGCAGCGTAAAAAGAAAAGAAAAAATAAAAAGTCCGCTCATGACAAATGCATAAGTCCAGTTCTATGTTTACTAGTTTCCATTTCTCGTGTTTCGAAACGTTTCTGCTATTACCTGTAACATAAATGGCAAAGATAACTTAACAAAAAAATTAATTATTAAAACTAAACGACAAACATAGTGTTAGCTCGCGCTAAATTTCGCGGTTCTATTTAAAATTTAAAACCACACAATGGAATTAGAAACAGGGTACATTTTTCCGCACTTGGGACATGCGCAACAAGAATCAGAGAGATCCCTTCACGACCGCCGAGAAAAATGGCGTGTTAATTACTTTCTCCAATTTATTACAATTTTCTATACTTGAAAGTGCTCGGTTTGTGTACTAAACCATAGAACTGGAAGCTTCAGTCCTTCAGCTACGTGGTGTCATCTTTAGATCCTGACAGGGGCCCCTGGGACGTGAAGAAATTGGCTGCACATCGGTAAGTAGTCTTGTTCTCGATTTTCCGTTGTGTAATTTACAGCAAATTTCCTATGGAATCTTCATTTTCGTGATTCCGTATCAATTATTATGTTTGTTCGCGATTTCGTTTAATAAAAATATATACAGTCCATTACAGCTATCGTTTTTCTTACTGCGGGTAAACACATAGCATATTCCAAAATAACTCGGTATGACACTTGATGGTATGTACACAAGGCGCCATATAAAATGAATACGCCGATTTAACGTGACAAAATTTGCGCTTTAAATTTTAGTACCCTTATTAACCGAAGAATATATTATTTGCCCAAAACATGATATTGTGGGTTCTTGTTCTTTGTTCAAGCAGGGCTATCAAAACGGACGGGCCACGATCCTCCACTTTGTTGACGTCACATCCGGGGCTGATTTTTTTTTGATGGTTAAGTCACGATACAGCTGACTGTCTTTAAAATATTGAAGTTAGAATGACCGTTCATGAATATTTGATTTTTTTTTTTAAATAAAGCCGGTTTTAAGATTGTTTTTACTATATTCTTGAAGAACAATTTTTTTTAAATGTATAGTAACCCTTAGTTTTTCAGAACCGCTTCATTAGCTCACACTAAAATTAAATTTAAAACAGAAGCGAATGTGACAAACACAGATGACAAAGTCAAATACATGTCAAATATAACAGTTGGAATGCGGTATATGGCAGGTAATTTGTATTCAAAATAAGGAATGCTAAATTTTGAAGATTTTAACCTTTTAATCATCTCGCATCCTTACAAAAGCTTGGTCGAATATGGGGATGATGTGTGAGAATATTTCGCTGAAATTTCGCGGAAATCTGTAGTGCCATTTTGAAAATATCATAAAAAAAGTTCTGACCTCCTATAAGTCCCAATGTAAAAATCAGCCCCCGGAGAACAGCTGATTTTTTCAGGGTCGTGGTCTCTATTTTTGTGTTGCCCTTGGTTCAAGCAGGGCTATCAAAACGGACAGGCCACCATCCTCCACTTTGTTGACGTCACATCGGCTGACTTTTTTTGACGGTTACGCCACGACACAGCTGATTGTCTTTAAAAAAATATTAAAGTTGGAATGACGGTTCATGAATATTTGATTTTTTAAAAAAATAAAGCCGGTTTGCAAATTGTTTTTACTATATTCTTGCAGATTTGTTTAAAAATATATAGTAATCCTTAATTTTTCAGAGCTCACACAAAAATTAAATTTAAAGCAGAAGCGATGTGTTCGTTTCTGCGTGGAAAGTAATGGGATTACACTCTATATCATAATTTTTGAGAAAACTTTTTGATTGTTATCAGCTGTTTACCATAACAAATAGCATAGGCCAATGAAAAAAAGTTGTGAAAAGTTGTCTCAAAAATAATGATATGAACTGTACCTACATCTATTTGTTTATATTCGGCACTCGGCAGACTCTTAAAACTTAATATAGTTATTTATATGTATTTACGAAAATTACAACATCAAAACATGATTTTTTTGTAGTGTAGTTTTGTTTTAAAAAGATTAAAGCTGGTATTTTTGGATTCTAAATGAACTTTATTGTAAAAAATCAGTCAAAAATCGAAAAAGTTTTACAATACAAACAAATGCCATGGCAAACACAGATGACAAAGTCAAATACACGTCAAACATAACAGTTGGCATGCGGTATGGCGGGTAATTTAAATTCAAATGCTGGATGCTAAATCTTGAAGTTTTTTACCTTTTAATCATCCTGCATCCTTAGAAACGTTTGGTGGAATATCCGGATTTCACTGAAATTATTTCACTTATTAAAAAAAGTAGTGGCATTTTAAAAAAATAATTAAAAAAAACGTCTGACCTCCCATAAGACCCAATGTAAAAATCAGCCCCCCGAGAACAGCTGATTTGTACAGGGTCGTGGCCTGTATTTTTTTGTTGGCCTTAGTCCAAGTTTTGCAAAATGCCTCCATAAATGAACGAAACACGTCGACCATTGTGCGAATCAAAAAATAAATGGATCCATAAAGGATCTGACACCTTTCTAGCTATGGGGTAGTCAGGGTGGGGTAGGGTGGAAAACTTGCCCCACCCTGGCTTGTCACCTGCCCCATCTTGGCTGTAGTTCATTTAGTAAGACGTTTTATCTAGGTTTATTCGCAATCCTCGCAAGTTAATATTAAATTAAGTTTAGGTTATTTGATTGTACATATTTTTGCTTTTTTGCCCCACCCTGAGCGAGACCCTGACTACGCCCATGTTTCTAGCTAGCCTATTCTCACACATCAAGTGAATCCATGATAATATATTAGCCTTGAAAACAGTTTTTTTGTAAATATCTCAGAAACTAAAGCAACCACGGAGTTTTTGGTTATAACACGAATTATTGATAAAAATATAGTCTACTTTATTCCGAAAACAGTGTATTGATAGGATGCTTCGTTAAAAAGTTAGCATTTTTTAAAGTTTTTAATTGTCAAAAAAATGTCATTAGCATTAATGGATTTTGACCAAAATCTAATCAGCTCGTAAGAGTGTCGAACACTATTTTCTCAGAAATTTTTTTGAAAATCGGTTTAGCGGTTTAGGAGCAATCATGTTGCGGACAGAAACAATATACACATAGACACCTACACAGACAGACATCACGATGATATTGCTAGGATAGGTGAAAATACATCCAAATCCACATTTTTGGCGTTATCTCAAACAAAATTTTTTCGTTGAAAATAATACCTTTTCTAGCCATTGCTACGCGGGCTAGGAAGGTAAAAATAGGAAGGTACTGGCTTGGCCAAAATCAGCTCGCTCCAAAAAGATCAGCAACTAATATAATTTTTACAAGAACATCCCTTTTTCAACGCCTGGAAAGCTAGAATTGCAAAAAAAAACAAGCCCTAAGTCTAATTTTTGCTTTAACTTATTCTCTCGAAAATGAAGACTTTTGCCAACGTGTGGAGTTCACAGATGAAAGGATATTTCAATTACAGTGGTCGAAAACAAATTTTAGTTTATCGGCCACCAAGAACGCGCTACCAAGAAAAATATATTTCGGGAAATGAAGACTTAGTCGAAAGTTTTTTGTGAATGTATGGGGGTGGATTTAATGGATTTTGACCAAAATCTAATCCGCTCGTAAGAGTGTCGAACACTATTTTCTCAGAAATTTTTTTGAAAATCGGTTTAGCGGTTTAGGAGCAATCATGTTGCGGACAGAAACAATATACACATAGACACACACACAGACAGACATCACGATGATATTGCTAGGATAGGTGAAAATACATCCAAATCCACATTTTTGGCGTTATCTCAAAAAAAATTTTTTCGTTGAAAATAATACCTTTTCTAGCCATTGCTACGCGGGCTAGGAAGGTAAAAATAGGAAGGTACTGGCTTGGCCAAAATCAGCTCGCTCCAAAAAGATCAGCAACTAATATAATTTTTACAAGAACATCCCTTTTTCAACGCCTGGAAAGCTAGAATTGCAAAAAAAAACAAGCCCTAAGTCTAATCTTTGCTTTAACTTATTCTCTCGAAAATGAAGACATTTGCCAACGTGTTACCGAATGACCTATGCGGTACTTTCCGTAGTCTATACTTTGAGTTGTCTGAACATTTTGAAGTAGTTACGAGCCACAGAAGTAGAAAAGCAAATTGCTGAATATTTTACGAAGTCGATTGCTCCCCTCGATAAGAATAAAGTGAATAATTGAATAATTTTGTGGCCGTTCTTTATTTTCTATTCCTTAAGTGCACTTATGGATTTGTTTCCACGGACTCTAATTTGCCATGCATCGGAATTCACTTTTCTTACGTTTGAACTTTTGCGTTTAAAATAGGTAACACTTATAAAATACTTTAATATTCTACCTTTTTAGCCTTTTTGTCTGTAAACAGGTATCTGGCACTGTTGGTTCCCACCAATTATTAGTTGCCTAAGATAGGTGTTATAAAATCTTTATCAAAAAGTTGACTACGACGCTGTCGCGTCCCAATATAGATTCCATCCTAATTTATTATAATTAGCTCACACTACTACGATACTATAGTAGTTTGAGCTATGGTGATCCTAATTTTTTCGAAAAAAAAGTTGCTCCCATTTCCAAAATTTTTTTATATCTTTGCGTTTCAGATGATTTAGAAACTTTTTTGTCGCGCCGTCTGTCTCTCTGTCTGTATGTCTCTCTGTAGCGACCAATCCCCATAACTCAAAAACGGCTTGCCCGATTTGAATAAATTTCAATTAATTTGGTACCTAGGCTGGGTCTTGTGTCGAGATGGCCCCATTTAAAAATCCACCTAACGCAAGCCAAATAAAAGGGTGGTGGTAGATTAAAAAAATTAGAGTTTATGTGAAAATATGGCTTGTGTGATATCAAACGAAAGGTAATTGAGACTAGATTGGTTAAATTAGCAAACTAGTAGTATTCTTCTCGCTAATTAAGACGATTAAAATAAAAAAATAAACGTAAACGTGGTATTTATTTATTTCTTGTCCTAAAGCAACGATTTTGTTTTAAAGTTTGTTTTTGTGGTTTGTTTGTCTGATGTCTGTCTGTGACGAAATTAGGATGAGACCACGGAACTGTAACATAAACTGGAATGCTAATGACGTGGAAAGAAAATGACCGCTACATGTACTTGACAGTTGGTGGAGGGTAAATGGGTTGGTATTGCCAAAATATCCCCAAATCGGCACCAACCTTTAGAAATTCCCCAAAAGGAAACATGGGACTGTTTAAAAATTATGTAAGAAAGATAGTCAGATTGAGGCGGTAAATCATTCATACAAAAATGTGCCCCTAACTGAATAACAAAATGGCAAACCTGGGAGGTGTTATCGTGTTGGCTGTTTCTTAGCACTTTTGAAGACAACTTTAGTAACTAATATCCACTGTTCATATTTTATCGAATTATATTTTATCGAATATCAAAATCTCGAACTCTTTATAATGAAAATTAAAATTTAAAGTTATTAAAATGTCGAATATCTAAAATATGGAAAATTAAAGTATTTAAAATCAAAATAGCAAAATTACAAAATATTGAAAATCGAAATATTGAAACTACCACAACTACCCAACCAACCTAAATAAATAACATAACCAACCAACCTCACCAGCCAATTTAATCAAATCAACCAAACGAATTTTGAATATATTTAATCAGCTTTTAATTTTGCGATATTTTATTAGATATTTTAGTTTCGAGATTTTGATTATATGAGATTTTTATTATTCAAGATTTTAATTTTCGATAAAATGTATTTTAATATTTTAAATGTTACCCAGTTTTAAGAAATGTGTACACTGAAGAGTATACTGCCGTCCTTAGTAAGACCCACCTATCTACGTTTGCACTTATTTCGAGAAAAGCGAGTTTAAAGTTTAAATGCTTGCTAAGGGTACATAGTAATATATTTTTTTTGTTTTTCAAATTAAAATACTTCCGAACAAAAATTTGGGTATTTTTCTTAAACAACAGATGAAAATAACCTTTTAAAGCCATTTTCGGTCATAACTCATTTTTGATTTTTTTGCAAATAGGTGGGTCTTACTAAGGACGGCAGTATAAGCCTTAGATTTTTTTACATATTTTCCACATATTTCAGGAAAAAACACAAAAAATAGCTTAATATTCGACATCATGAGGCTTCGCCCCTCCCCCAAGAGGCCTCGGGCCCCCAAGACATATTCCTGGGTGCGCCACTGTCAAATGATATACTACTTTTTTTTCCGGAAACTGTGTTACGAATTGGAATAATCTGGTTACGAAACAGCTATTTGAAGTGGGAAATTAATGGTACAAGAATTTTTTTTACAGATTTTGTTAGTCAGGATGCTCTATATTATTAATCCGAGTGATGTCACTCTGGCACCCTTAAACATTTTTAAAAATCCAAGATAGCGGCCATTTTAAAGTGAAAAAATTAAATAAAAAAATATCTAAATCAAGCATAGATGTGTGTGGTACAATAGAGAATTATTAAAATAAATCAGGCTATAATAGTGCCAGGCACAATTTTGACACCTTCACATTCTAATATCAGCTGTGATCTTTCAAACCGGAATAAATAGTGCCTTCTCTTATTAATTGAAAATAAACGACGAAAGTTTTAAATTCGACTTTGGTATGTCAATTTTGAAGGATCAACTGTCAGTTTTCAATGTGAATGTGTCAAAATAGTGCCTGGCACAATTATAGCCTGGCTGTATTTCAATAATTCTCTATTATTTCAGTCGGCCTTTGGTCGCCAGAATTGAAATTCGACACTATTTTTTCTGGGGGGTACCCCAACGGAGGGAGAATCATTTTATGAAAAAAATCGACCTGTTAACATAGGCAAGCGATACACCGATTCTAGGGTATTTGGGTCCGCTGAATTCAGTTAAGAGGAGTAATTTAAAGAAACAGGTGATAGCCGGGAATTTATGGTATTACGGTAGAACTGTTTATGTGGAGATTTAGCGAACAAACTTTAATTAAGTTATTTTTGATTTTGAAAGCTTTGCTTAACCCTATTTCAAAGCTTACCAGTGACTTCTGGCCATCAGCCACCATTTTGAAATATTCAACATGGCGACCGTGGGCAAAAATTTAGAAAAGGAGCACATGCATATGATACCTTACTTATAGGGTTCTTGGTTGGGTACGCTGAATTCAAATATTATGTTAAAAAAAGATTCAGGGGTAATCTGGTTAACTGTATAAACAATAAAACTGTTTATATGGAGATTTAACCAACGAACTTTATCAAATATTTTTAGAAAGTTTGACAGCTCTGCTCAACCCTATTATAAAACTAACCAATGACTTTTGGGCATCAGCCATCAGTTTAAAATATTTAAATATTCAAGATGGTGCCGTGAAAAAAATACAAAAGAAAAGCATATGCATGCGATACATCAATTATAGGGTTTTTGGATTCGCTGAATGCAAACCTTTTGTTAAAAGTAGATTTTATATATGCCGGACGAGTGGGGGTATTTTTGGGTTAAACCGTATGCGAAGTCTTAACGAAAATACTTTAATCATGATTTTTCTTACAGATTTTGAGAGCTCTGCTCAACCCCATTAGAAAAGTAGCTAATAACTTTTGGGATTATGGCGACCGTGGGAAAAAATTCAAGAAGAAGCATATGCAGATTACTCCAAAATCTTTTTTTAACAACATATTTGGATTTAGCGAACCCAAAAACTGGCATGTGTATGACCAAAAGTCTTTGGTTAGTTTTATAATACAGTTGAGCAGAGCGGTCAAAATCTGTAAAAAACCTTTGATAAAATTTGCTCGTTGTCTCCATACAAACAGTTTTATTGTTTACCCCATAATACCCCGCACGCCTTCAGATTACTCCAAAATCTTTTTTTAACATCAAATTTGGATTCAGCGAACCCAAAAACCCTATAACTGATGTATCGCATGTGTATGCTTTCCTTTTGTTTTTTGTTCACGGTCGCCATTTTGAATATTTCAAAATGGTGGCTGATGCACAAAAGTCCTTAGTAAATTTTATAATAGAGTTAAGCAAAGCTGCCAAAATCTGCAAAAAAACTTGATTAAGGTTTGTTAGTTAAGTCTCATAAACATAGACAGTTCTATCCTAATATAATAATCCCCCCTAACCGCTTTAAATTACCCGAAATTTGTTTTAACTGCAGATTTGGATTCAGCGGACCCTCTTTTTTATATTAAACCTGATAACTATCACTATATATGTATATGTATATCCCAGTAGCAGTCCAAGAGTGAAGGCTAGAGGGCCAGGCCCCCCTTTTTCCAAAGAATTTTCCAAGAATTATTCTGGTGTATTACACACCGGAAAAAAATTTGATTTTTTCTAACCACATGTTTTAAACATCTAAACTGCCCTAATTTTTGAAAGTCTGGGACCAGTCCTGTATATCCCCTGATAAAAATCCTGACTTAACTGGAATTAGGAGAGATATTTAATAAAATTTAATAAAAAAAACACAAAACTTGTGTAAACTAATGCCTGATTTACCTTGCAACTTATTACTGATTTACCCAGCAACATAAAGCACAATGGATACATTTGGTGCTTAGTGCATCTTACCATACTAAGCAGGAAGCAAAAAGACAGTCATTATGCAAGAATAAGGTTTGTCCATTGTGCAATATGTTGGGTACAATGATAGCCCTTAATGTACTAAGCACAACAGGGATTCTGCATTAACCCAGCTTCAAAAATAACGCAACTTACCGGTGAAAGGAAAACAACGGCAAATCGATGCGACTGTAAGAAGCAGACCACAACAAAACAGTTAATCATGTATAAAAGGCAATATTTGCTATTTGCTTTGAAAAAAATAACGCAATATTTAACAAATTAAACGAACTCGACCCGGTAGAACTTCGCAAAAATAATCTGGGAATTTTTGTGTTTGTTATCATTTCTGTCAATCTATGTGCGGCAAGTAAAAAACCAAGTGAAAAATTTGACTTATTTACATGCTGATTTTAAACCAATCTCAAAAGTTTAGAACTTGAATTTTTTACATAAAATATCAAATATTACAAAATGTTATACTACATGGCAAACATGAAAGTAATAAATAATATGGAAAACATATAATTTGTGGGTTATACAGGCAATACTTAAAATTTTAAAAAAAGTTAAGTTGATTTGATTGACGTGAATACGTTCTTTTAACATCCAATCTGTCACCTACATCTAGCGGTCATAATTGTAAGATTTTCTGGGGCCAATTAGCATTCCAGTTTATGTTACAGTTCCGTGGATGAGACGGGAAAGTAACTCTGATCGAGTGCCTGTCAAACTGGTAACCGGAAGTCAAATATTTGAAGGGCGTTTGTAAATAAATCCACGAACTTCTAGGCAAAAAAGGCAAAAGTTTTTTTAAGTATGCTTTACTAGAAACCATGGTCATTATTTTCATAATTATTCGGCAACCATATACGACCATATAAGAAACATATCTTAATTTGACTTTTTTGTTTAATTTTCAAACTATTTTTTCAAATTACGCTATATAGAATACAAAGAAATATACTATGCATACACATACACACAAACTGTAAAAGTACGTCTGTTCAAAAACAAAAAGGGCTGGCGAGGGAAGCAGGTGAACATGATAAACCAGTTAAATGGGTAAAACCGTAACTACCTGTGTGAAAAGACACATTCATCAAGTCGTTTTGAATGGCATGTCGTTATGTACAGGGTTTTCCCGTATATTTTTACAGCAAATCTAAAATGTATAATTGAATAAAATTCAAAATTTTTTACTAAGTTTAAAAAGCTTTGGGTCAGAATGTAAAAAAAATTTTTTTGTAGATCTTTGCTTTCTGATTTCAAATATATATATATATATATATATATATATATATATATATATATATATACCGGGTGGGCCAAAAAAAAACCAAAAAAAACCGGACAATTTTTTTTTGATTATAGTTTTTGAACTATACAATCGATTTTAATGGGACAAACTGCACTTGACAGATAATTAATCAGAGTTTTGAATGAATATATTTTTTTGTCCGCCATCTAAAAATCCAAGATGGCGTACATGTTTTAATTGTTTATTTAAATCAGTAAAAAAGCTGCATTATTGCCACGCACAACAAGGTATCAGTCAGCCAAAGCCGTTTGATGGTTCTAAAAAAAAATATTTTTGTTTCAACCATTGTTTTGCATATTATACGATTACCTTGCCAATCATGTCTGCATTTATTTCCTTATAAAGTCATTACTACTAAACCGATTTGGATGAAATAAGAAACATCCTGGTGAGAATTGATTGATTTTTAAAGATAATGATCAATATTTATCGCGATCTTAAAATTTAAGATGGGGGACAGAATCATACTTGATTCTTCAAAATGGCGTGTTTATTCTTGTTTTCTGAGAAAGGTTTTAGTTTTTTCTTAATCTATAAAAAAACACTACTTTTCTCCCGCTTAACAAGGTACAAAGTAATAAAATCAGTTAAGTGGTTCTCACAAAATCTGATTTTGTTTTAACCATTGTTTTACAAATTATACGATTGCATTGCCAATCCTGTCTGCATTCAGTTCTTTATAAATTCATAATTACTGAGTCGATTTAAGTGAAATAAAAAACATTATGGAGCAAACTGATTGATCTTTACAGTTTGCACTGTTTTTTATTTCACTAAAATCGGTTCAGTAGTAATTAAATTATAACGCAGACAGGATTGGCAATGTTTATAAAACAAAATCCGATTTTATGAGAACCACTAGACCGATTTTGTACCTTATGCGGGATAAAAGTAGTGTAGTAGTGTCTATAAATAAAAAACAACTAAAACATTTTCGCAAAATAAGAATGAACACGCCATTTTGAAGAATCAAGTATGATTCTGTCCGAAATCTTAAATTCCAAAATGTCGGAAAATTTCGATATCAATCTTTAAAGAGCAATCAATTCTCACAACGATCTTTCTTATTTTACTAAAATCGGTTTAGCAATAACGAATTTATAAGGAAATGAATGCAGACAGGATTGGCAATGCAATCGTAGAATCTGTAAAACAATGGTTGAAACAACAATAGATTTTTTGAAACCACTACACCGATTTTCCTAATTTGTACGTCGTTGTTTGAGGCAAAAGTAGTGATTTTCTATAAATTAAACAAAAACTAAAACATTTTCGGAATATAAGAATAAACACGCCATTTTCAAAAATCAAATATGATTCTGTCAGCCATCTTAAATTTTAAGAGGGCGATAAATTTTGATCATGATCTTTAAAAAGCAATCAATTCTCACCAGGATGTTTTTTATTTCATCAAAATCGGTTTAGTAGGAGTAGGCAATCGTATAATATGCAAAACAATGGTTGAAACAAATATATTTTTTTTTAGATCCACTGTACCGATTTTTCTACTTCATACCTTGTTGTGGGTGGCAAGAATGCAGCTTTTTAACGAATGTAAAAAAGTAATTAAAATATGTTCGCAACACAAGAATAAACGAGCATCTTTGAAGGGTACATTTTAATTTCGTCCGCCATCTTGGAATTTGAGATTGCGGACAAAAAAATATATTTCGTCAAAACTCCGATTAATTCTCTATCCAGCGCAGTTTGTCCGATTAAAAGCGATTATATAGTCCAAAAGCTATGGTGAAAAAAAAATTGTCGGGTTTTTTTTGGCCCAGCCGGTATATATGTTGATATTATTTCGTTTATTAGCTTTGGAGATATATGCGTTTCAAATTTTTAAAAAATTAAATTAATACTCTTTCAAACAAAAACATTTCATGTAAAAAAAAGCCAAGTACGCGAAAATGGCATTCCGTAAAAAGAATTGAGATAAAAGTAAAGCCAAGTTCTCCAATACAAATTTCAAAATGAAAGGTTCTTACTAGTTTGGGAATGTTTTTTTAAACTTTGCTATTTAGCACTGTGCCTAAGAGTCATTTACAGCCGTAATAGCCAAGTTTAGAAAAACATTTTCAAACTAGTAAGAACCTTACATTTTGAAATTTATATTGGAGAACTTGGCTTTACTTGTATCTCAATTCTTTTTACGGAATGCCATTTTCGCGCACTTGACTTTTTTTTACATAAAATGTTTTTGTTATGATTTCACTTCTTTTTAAAGGAATTGGATAATATTTAATTTTTAAAGTAGTAAAATATGCGGAATATTGTTAAAAACTTTTGCAATGCCTTACTTAAAATTTTGAGGTTTTTCAATTTTTTCCCATGGTTTTATCATAGTTCCTATAAGCCTTGCAAAGCTCAGCTCTCTAGCGTTTCTGGAAATGGACAATGTTACTTTTAAATAACTACATGTATAGGGGAAAGAAGTCAATTAAAATGTTCGTGTTTTTAAATTTTTTCTTATAGTTTCATTATAGTTCCTATCAGTTACTTTTACATAACTTTACATTTATAGGGGAGGAGAGTAAATGAAAATTTTGGAGTTTTTAAATTTTTCCGATGGTTTTATCATAGTTTCTATCAGCCTTCCAAAGCTCAGCTCCCTAGCGTTTTTGGAAGTGAGCAGTGTTACTTTTACATAACTTTACATTTATAGGGGAGGAAAGTAGAATAACAAAGAATTAGTTATATAGTGTATTTGTTTCTTTTTTCTAGCAAATGGTGATTATTGACGTACCATATCTATATAAATTTTATTTTTATAATTAATATGGTAATATAAAATCTATCTATCGAAATTAGAATTTTGGAGTGTTTTAATTTTTTTCTTTAGCTTTATCATAGTTACTATCGGCCTTCCAAAGCTCAGCTCTCTAGCGTGTCTGAAAGTGGGCAATTTTACTTTTACATAACTTTACATTTATAGGGGAGGGAAGTAAATTAGAATTTTTGGGTGTTTTAATTTTTTCCTATTGTTTTATCATAGTTCCTATCAGTCTGCCAAAGCTCAGCTCTCTAGCATTTCTGGAAGTTGGCAAAGTCACTTTTACATAACTTTACATGTATAGGGGAGGGGAGTAAATTAGAATTTTGGGGTTTTAATTTCTATCAGTCTGCCAAATTTCAGCTTTGTAGCATGTCTGGAAGTACAGTAGAATTTTGATGATCTATACATGAGTGAGTCAGTGAGTGCGTGGCAATTTCGACGTTTTTTGAAATTTCGTAATTACTTTACTACTTCATGGAACTCCATGAAACTTAGAGGGGTCGTTATCTCTATGAAGATCAACACGAGAGTCGTAGCTTATTCCGAAGTAGCAGTAGTAGCAGCGCGAACTTGGCGAGGCACTGCTGTGCCCTCAGATTTTTTAAATAAAAATGAACAAACTTTTTTTAAAATGATATGGGCTTTTAGTTTTAAAAGCTTTTTTACCGCTTTAATCTAACTAGTATGTATAAAATAACTCTCTGTCTGTCGATCTGTTTTAAAATCTCATTAAATAGGAGTATGCGTTAGAGTTTTTTTGGTATTCTTTTTCTTTGCATGTTCATAATCCTAATATTAGCATGCACTATAGAATTACAAAGTACGAGTATATGTAACGTAGAGCTCATGCTACTGAAACTAAGAACTTACCTAGCTTTTTTGTTTAGCACATAGACACGTGAGGTTAAAAATATTTTAAAGTAATTTTACAGTCGAATTTGTGTTTCAGGTTAATAACAAAACTGAGTAATCTGATTAATAAGAACTCCTTTGAATCAGAACCTTTCGCATATAAAACAGAGTAAGTTGTAATGGAATCAACAGATGTATATACAGAGTGTTTCAATAAAAACTGAACACAGGCTTTTTATGAATATTTAAAAAAAAAGGATTTTGGGTCAAATGCCAGCAAAATATTTCACTAAATATAAAAGGAATGTTTCGAGGTGTAGTCAAAGAGTGGATAAATTAATTTTCGGGCTAGTCTTCAGAAGGGGGTTATGGTAGCCGCAGAGATAACTATGTTTCCGCTTTGGTAGATTTCATCAGTACGGTGCCAGCAAAATGGATGGACAAGATATGAAATAAAGATGATGAAAACTGAAAAGGAAAAATGAAATGTGGATACCCACTTTAGAAAACCAACTGCTAATTTGCAGTATCAGCATGGGTAGTCTCGGGTCTGAGACAAAAATCTTATATCACTACGGAGACAGCTAAAGTGAATCGTAGTAGGTATCCTAAACCCAGGTATAATATTAAATATAAAAGGCATTTTTTGAGGTGAAGTCAAAGACCAGATAAATTAGTTTTCTGTTTTGGTCGACAATTTTTGCAAATAGGTCGCTAAATGTAGGCCATTCTTCATAGCTTCCATGGAAAATGAGTTCGGTGAAAAATTATTATTAAGTATTTTTAGGCTAATCCTCAGAAAGGGGTCATGGTAGCCGCATTAGAGAGATTCATTTTTCACTAACATGACAAATTACGAGTTAACATGTTATTTTATATCAACAGGAACCTATTAACCCAATGTAATTGGTGCAGTACGTTTCTCAGAAAAAATGATTTTTGTCGTTTTTAGTAAAAAATAGACAAAAACCCGTTATTGTGACACGCAGGATGGTAAATAATATAAAAAAAGAAAATAAATAAAGAAGAAACTTTGTATTTATTTTTACAACAAGTTATAAAATGCTGAATAACAACTGGGAATGTATTCTCTAATAAATTCAAAAGATTTTTTTCTTATTCTCCTTAACTCTAAGTACACTGAACAATTCGAAAAAACAGTCACAACACAAAAAAGAACAGTATTTTACTTGTTATATGGGTCAGATTTAACCAATAGTTCACACGAAAACCTTCACAACTCGAAATGTGACTCTTTTCAGGATGAAAGTCCACGTTCACGTTGTTATAAAGTCAGAAGTGACACTGTAAAGGAACGCATTATAAGCTAAACTGCACAAAATAAAAGAGTCACATCGCCATATCGCGGTGAATTTTCGAAACATAATTGTGATGCTTTTATGGAAGAAAGTACAAGTTATCTCGATGATGGCGGCAGGTTTATCTCAATAACGGCGATTTTTGAGTTGTGACTCTTTTTCAGCGGGTGTGCGATATGTTTCCTTGTTAGACTTCATCAGGACGGTGCAACCAAAATGGATGGACAGGGAATGAAATAAAGATGCTAAAAACTGAAAAGAAAAATAAGATTTGGATACCCACAAAATGCTCACGAGAAAACATTACATGGAGGCATTCAATTAACGTTAGCATACATTAGACAAAAACTTCGGATCATAAATGCTAAAAGAACCGTTTCAACAAGAATAAATAAATGCATTACATGCACCAGATACAAAGAACAAACGTCGCATCAAATCATGGGATATTTACTTAAAGAAAGAGTCATGCCATCCCCACCCTTTTCACATACAGGAATAGATTATGCAGGCCCAATTCAAATCCGAACGACCAAATACTGAGGACACAAATCCTACAAAGGATACTAAATTTTACAATTAGATTCCTAATGACGTCAAATCTGCACCTAGTTTAGGCATCTTTAGTAGAAAGCTCCGTAAATGTATCCTCGAAAGACGTTAAATGGTTTTATATATAGATTGTAAGTTTTTGTATAATTGTTTTTCTACACATTCATATTTTTTAATTCTTCTCAACTGAACAACTTACACAAACACATAGTTTAATATTTTTTGATATAATGGTGATGAAATATACATATTTAGCTTACTCTATTATAACAACTTCTTATAAGAATATTTTTTCGTAAATTTAGTGGTTGTATTTAGAGCAGCTTAGACTGGATACCGCCACTATAGGTTAAAAATATTTGTAACTAATTATTGTATTTTATAAATAAAGGCATATTGAATTGAATTGAATTGAATTGATACATAGCAATTTTTGTGTGTTTAGCAACGAGAGCGATCCACAATGAAATTGTCAGCGATATGGCGACAGAAACCTTTTTGACTGCATACCAAAGATTCTTCTTCAAAAGAGGCCGTTGCACAGATATATACAGTGACAATAGAAACACCTTTGTAGGAGCAGCAAACAAACTAGAAGACGAAATTAGATTAATTACAAAAGCCCAAAATGTACAAGAAGCACATGAGGAACAAAATGGCACTTCATTCCACCGTCATCACCACATTTTGGCGAACTGTGGGAAGCTGGCGTTAAATCAACGAAGCATCATTTACAAAGAGTCATAGAAGAAACCACATTAACATATGAAGAAATAACCACCTTGGCATATCAAATTGAAGCATGTCTAATTCACGACCACTGTGCGTTATCAGTGAAGTCACAGACGATGAAATGATCCTTACACCAGGACATTTTTTGATTGGCAGACCTTTAATAGGGCCACTCACAATTACAGATACCAGTGCCCTAAACATTCACGTAATTGAACAACTACTATTCAAAACTTTTCGAGGTCTAGTATGAAAACGGATCAATCTACAAGTTACTGTCACCTGCTTGTGTAAACAAATCATTGACAATGCTACCACAAAGCTTCCTTCCAACTTGAAAATATGGCACATATCACGAAAGACGATGATAGATGAGACGGAAGGGCAATGGATAAAAATATATGCATATTTTACTATTGAGGACATTTCAGAATTCACTCTGTTCAAGGCAGTTCCAACCCCACTTCGAATAGAAAAAGAGTCATATTGGGCATTAGACATATCAAATGACATTCGAGCTGTCGATTACAACAATCAACAGTATTTTCAACTAACGTATGGTAAGCTACTTTCATGTAGTCATCGAAAAACAATATATGTATGTGCTCCTATGACCGTAAAAACGACCAGAGACAGTCCAAATTGTATTATCGATGAAATTTATGAAAGACCAGAAAAACGGCCATGCCCATCCAATCACAACAATAATTTGGAAGCAATTGTGGACCTCCGACATCTGGTTGCACAATCACCCAAAGCGGTAACCATTACCATAACATGTAATGGTATACGACAAGACATCGTTTTGATACAGCACCGGTATAATAACAATCAGCAAAGACTGCCCAATCCAAAGCAAACAAAATATAATTGCATTAAAGAGAAGTGACACATTCCGCGTAATTGCGACAGACGCAAAAAGTTCTAGTTTCAAACAAATCATAAATAGCCAAGTACCGAACGAGGTCAAGAGTTGGGAAGACGAACCAGTATTTAAAATAAATGATGCACTGACCAACCTCAAAGTTAATGAACAAGAGCTCGGTCAACGACTCGAGACCTTCGTATGGAGGAGGGTCAAACTCAAACAAATCACTCATATGCGGCTGTTGCCTGCAGTGTTGTATTCTCACTAATCATAGCAGACGTAGCAGCAGTCAGGTGGATTGTTTACAGGTGAGCGAAACGAAATCGACCCACTAGACAACCTGCAACAGTACCGGCCTCGGCAGCAGCTGCCAAAATGATCGAACTGATGCCAATCCGTCCCATTCAAACAGATGCTGACGTTGAGACCCGGGAAGATGTCTAAACGACAGTTTAGCCATTTTTATCATTTTGCATTTGTTAATATTTTTCATATTAAGTATAGGTTTTTTATTATAAACAAATTAAATATTTTTAGTTTAATATAAAAAATTACACACCGTGCCGCAACCTCGATGCAAGATTTACTATAAAAAACAAAATACCTTCGAACTTCCAAGATCACGTTTAGATGTAAGATTTTTTGTATAAAAGAAAAATCTGTGAATTAATAAAATAAGTTAGCAACTTGTACTGTAATAGTATATTTATATTGTGACTCAACCTACCTTGGCCAAGCCATCTTGCCATTATCCTATAGTAAGGCTGCTATTATAGAGAGGTAGGGATTCAGAGATATAGGAACTCCCTATATTTCTTCAAAGGGCCTAGGCTATATACTATGGGCTCCCCCTTGCTTTTTGAAGTGCATTTGATACCTGGTCGTTCCAGTTGACAAGCACCTTTTACTTTGGTCAAATCTAATCCATCAAAGTTCTACAATCCGTGCTTTCTATCCTCCTCCTTTCTATCTTGGGTCGCATTATCAAATATTGGGACTCATTGGAACAAATGCTTAGTTTTGCACACGATTTTACAAGAGTTTAAATAGGTTGACTTTGGAACAAAAAACAAGTTGACATGACACCCTTGTTTGTGGAAAAATTCATGCAAGAAAGTGGCAATTAAAAATGTCGCTTGCTTGCCCGCCGCGTGTGCACGTTGGGTTTTTCCTTTAATTTTTCCAAGATTAGAGGGCACAGATAAAGTAAATAGGATTAATATGTGTATAGGGTTGCCAACCCGTCCTGATTTCTCAGGGCTGTCCTGATTTTTAGCAAAAGGTCCTGCGTCCTGATAACACCCTTATCAGGACAGCAAATCTCCTGTTTTTTCGAGCATAGAAAAATAAAATACTTACTTCTTAAATCTGTAAAGTCTTCAATCAAATCGGATTTCAAAAGAAAAAGTGTAACTTGATTTGTACATGTAATTTACATTTCCTATTCCGTTGATTTAGTGTAAAAATATTTAACGTTATCATATTTTCCAATATTGCCACCCCCAATGGAGATGAATACTTCCATTTTTCAAAATACATACGGTTTGGCCACCGATGATGGCATCAAAAAAGTTGTAAAAACATTATATCATAACAAAAACATTTCATGTAAAAAAACCAAGTACGCGAAAGTGGTATTCTGTAAAAAGAATTGACATAAAAGTAAAGCCAAGTTCTCCAATACAAATTTCAAAATGAATTGTTCTTACTAGTTTGTAAATGTTTTTTTAAACTTTGCTATTCCAGCCAAACTTCTTTACGTTCAATTTAGCACTAATTGCCAAGTTTAGAACAATATTTCCAAACTAGTAAGAACCATTCTTTTTGAAATTTGTATTGGAGAACTTGGCTTCACTTTTATCTCATTTTTTTTATGGAATACAACTTTCGCGTACTTCGCTTTTTTTACATGAAATGTTTTTGTTATGATTTCATTCCTTTTTTAAAGGATTTGGATAATATTTAAGTTTTAAAGTAGTAAAATATGCGGAATATTGTTCAAAACTTTTGCAATGCCTTATTAAAAATTTTGAGGTTTTTTTTTATATTTCTTATCAGCCTTCTAAAGCTCAGCTCTCTAGTGTTCCTGGAAGTAGGCAATGTTAATTTTACATAACTTTACATTTATAGGGGAGGTACTTTAAATTTTTATGTTTTTAAATTTTTTCCTATAGTTTTATTATAGTTCCTATAAATCTTAGCTCTCTAGCGTTTCCGGAAGTGGAAAGTGTTAATTTACACAACTTTACATTTATAGAGGAGGGAAGTTATTTAAAATTTGGGGTTTTTTAATTTTCTTTTATAGTTTTATCATAGTTTCTATTGGCCTTCCAAAGCTCAGCTCTCGAGGGTTTTTAAAAGTGGGCAATGTTACTTTTACACATCTTAACATTTACAAGGGAGGGAAAAAAATTAACATTTTGGGGTTTTAATTTTTTTTTACATAACTGTACATGTATGAGGAACGACGTTTTTTGAAATTTTTGAAAAACTACTTTACTACTTTATGGAAGTCCACGAAACTTGAAGGTATTGTTAACTCTATAAAGATCTACGACTGTGCAGAGTTTGAGTTTCGTAGCTCATTCAGAAGTAGAGTTTTAGATAGGTCAAACATGGGCTGAAATATTTAAAGAAAAGATGGTACAGCCGTTTCCACGTGAACTTGGCGGGGCAATGCCGTGCCCCCAGATTATAGTTCCTATCAGCCATCCAAAGCTTAGCTCTCTAGCGTTTCTGAAAATGGGCAATGTTACTTTTACATAACTTTCCATTTATAGGGGAGGGAAGTAATTAAAACTTTGTGGTTTTTTAATTTTTTTCTATAGTTTTATCATAGTTTCTATCAGTCGTCCAAAGCTCAGCTCTCTAGCGTTTCTGGAAGTGGGCAATGTTACTTTTACATAACCTTACATTTATAGGGGATGAGAGCAAATGAAAAGTTTGGGCTTTTAAATTTTTTCCCATGGTTTCATCATAGGTCCTTTCAGCATTCTATAGCTCAGCTCCCTAGCGTTTCTGGAAGTGGGCATTGTTACTTTTATATAAATTTACATTTATAGGGCAGGGAAGTAAATTAAAATTTTGGTGTTTTTAAATCTTTTCCTATAGTTTTATCATGGTGCCTTTCAGTCTTAAAAAGCTCAGCTCGCTAGCGTTTCTGGAGGTGGGCAAAGTTAATTTTACATAACTTTACATTTATAGGGGAGGGAGTAAATTAGAATTTTGTGGTGTTTTAATTTTTTTCTATAGTTTTATCATAGTTAGTATCGGCCTTCTTAAGCTCAGGTCTCTAGCGTTTCTGGAAGTGGGCAGTGTTAATTTTACATAACTTTACATTTATAGGGGAGGGAAGTAAATTATAATTTTGCTGTTTTAAAATTTTTTGCTATAGTTTTGTCATAGTTCCTATCAGTCTGCTAATGCTCAGCTCTCTAGCATTTCTTTTACATAACTTTACATGTATAGGAGATGGGAGTAAATTAGAATTTTGAGGTTTCTGATTTTTTCCAGGGGTTTGGTCATACTTTCATCAGTCTGCCAAATTCCAGATTTGTATCATGTCTGGAAGTACAGTAGAATTTTGATGATCTATACATCAGTGAGTGAGTGGCAATTTCGACGTTTTTTGAAATTTCGTAACTACTTTACTTCTTTATGGAATTCCATGAAACTTGAAGAGTTTGTTAACTTCATAAAAATCTACGACTGTGCGAAGTTTGAGATTCGTAGCTCATTCCGAAGTAGAGTTTTAGATAGGTCAAGTATCGGCTGAAATGTTTTAAGAAAAGATGGTACGGCGCGCGAATTTGGTGCCACTGCCGTGCCCTTAGATTTAGCATTTTTTAAGAGCTTTCCAACGATGTATTACATCAATTTATACATGTAACGCAAATTTCAACTCTTTTTAAACCTACCTATATGATGTAATTAGGGTGGTGGGGAAAGTAATTATGACCGAGTGTGTCCCTACGCTTTCTTGTATTAGTATATTGACAAGCATCGTAAAAATTTCTAACCGGTAACCGGAAGTGAAATATTTTTATTGTATTTGTCAACAAATCGATGGACTATATCGTTATAATTTTTATTAGATAGGTAGTTATTAGTAAATAAGTTACCTACTAAATATGTAATCTCTTAATAAATAAAGAAAAATTAAGAAGTTTTTTTTAAAATTGTTAATAAAAAAAAAATTAAGATTTATTTATGTTTTAGTATTTGATAACAATTTGTGGCTGTCCTGATTTGGATCAAATGTCCCCACAATTTAAAACAAATCGCACACCCGCCGAAAAAGAGTCACAACTCAAAAATCGCCCTTATTGAGATAAACCTGCCGCCATCATCGAAATAACTTGTACTTTCTTCCATAAAAGCGTCACATTTATGTTTTGACAATTCACCGCGAAATGGCGATGTGACTCTTATTTTGTCCAGTTTAGCTGAGGATGCGTTCCTTTACAGTGTCACTTTTGACTTTATAAAAGAGTCACATTTCGATTTGTGAAGGTTTTCGTGTGAATTATTGGTTAAATCTGACCCATATAACAAGTAAAATACTGTTCTTTTTTGTGTTGTGACTGTTTTTTCGAATTGTTCAGTGTACTTAGAATTAAGGAGAATAATAAAAAAATCTTTTGAATTTATTAGAGAATAATCACATTCCCAATTGTTATTCAGCATTTTATAACTCGTTGTAAAAATAAATACAAAGTTTCTTCTTTATTTGTTTTCTTTTTTTATATTATTTACCATCCTGCGTGACATCCTGATTTACAACGTCATGATGCCTTGTTCTAAAAAAGTGTCACAATATCGGGTTTTTGTCTTTTTTTAAACTAAAAACGACAAAAATCATTTTTTCTGAGAAACGTACTGCACCAATTACACTGAGTTAATAGGTTCCTGTTGATATAAAATAACATGTTAACTCGTAATTTGTCATGTAAGTGAAAAATGAATCTCTCTAATGAACTAAATTCTTTAACAGCGATTTTCTCAAAGCAATGTTTTTTGAGTTGTGACTATTTTTTAGCGGGGGTGCCAAATGTCCAGACAAACCTAAATTCAAAGTACAGGGTATTGCGAAAATCATATTTTTGAGAATATATTTATACGTCAAAATTGTCAAATGCAATTGCATATACGGTAGGTTTATTATTTTATTATTACTAACGAGTGTACTTTGTTATATTTTTAGTTTTTTATTTCTTTTCGATTTGATTTTAAAAAGCATATTATAAAAGTATTATTATTATTATATTCTAAACGTGGCCACAGGCAAAAAATTTGTAGCAGAAGCGTAGAGAAGGTCACAATAAATATTTTTTAAGTAAGACCTATATCTTAAGTTTTATTTAAGAAATATTTATTATAATCTTAACTATTTTGCTGTGTATGAACCTTTGTGTTTTAATAGGAATGGATAGGATTCGCCGAATCGTTCGCTAGCACGCTCAATACCCCGTCCACTCGCTGCGCGGCTCAATGTTCGTCAAAATGTTCGGTATTTGGACACTTTTACATAGTACGTAGTTGGTTAATAAATGTATCAGCTAGTAAAAATCCATATTAGTATTGGCAAATTTATATGCGCTATACTCAGAAAAAACATCAGTGATAAAATAAATCGGGATGAAAAGTGACTGATCATAGATAAACAGTGCAAATCCAAAAAAACAGCTAAAACCTAAAAACTCTTTACACAATACACAAAGCCCAATATAAAATGCACTAAAATAAATAGAAATTATATCATACAGTATCAGGGCAGCCATCGATCGGTCAGAAAATCATAAAAAGTCATACAAAGAATTTGAGAGGTAGGCAGAGTTCCGAAGTATAGAAATTAATTTTTACGTTAAAAAACCCAACAAAAGAAAAAGTAGACATTCAGATGATCTGAATCAGATCATCAAACCAGAACAATGGGCAGAACACTACAAGTGACTGCTGTAGAAACCGATACCCGAATTTCTGTCAGCCTTTCCGAGGAGCGACATAAAAGTACAGGGAGAGGAAGTAATCATCGAAAAATAAATAATAAATAATAGTATTAAAAATCTTAAATCCGGGAAAGCTAGCAGATCTGGAGAAATATACGATGAAATGCTCCAATATGGATCAGAGAAACTGCTAGGAAATCTCACCTATATTATCAATCAATACATATAAGGGGAAACAAACTGTATTGCAAGTGTTACAGAGGAATTTCAGTAACCAGTACTTTAAATAGATTGTACGGTAGGATTTTTAGGGATCCATTAGAAAATGATTTTCGTGAACAAGCAGAAGAAGAGCAAAGTTGATTTGGTGCATCCAGATCTTGTAGTAATAATTTTTTGTCTTAAACAAGTACGTGAAAAAAGGAGTGCCAGAAATATAGAGACTATACCTTTCTGGACCTACAAAAAGGATATGATACCGTTCCAGTAGGATAATTATGGACACTGTTAGAGCAAACTAATATCAATCATACATACATAAAAGCGATAAAAGAACTATAAAAAGGGTTAAAAACTAAAATTAAAATTGGGAATCAACTTTCGAAGGAATTCCTAGTAACAAAAGACAGGGACGTTATATCTCTACAACTCTTTTTAAAATATATATCGCAGTAGCTCTAAAAAACTGGAAACGTAAAGTACATGGCATGGGAATACAGCAATGACCGATTTATAAAACACACTACAGTTTGCTAACGACCAAGTAATTTTAGCTAATGATAAAGAAGATGTGGAGAAAGTTAACGGAAGAATACGAAAAGTGAGGGTTAACAGTGAACATGGACAAGACACAGTACTTATGTACTGGAAACGAATCAAGTGATCAATGAAAATCAATATCTCCATGCAATGAGAATGTATACTTGAATGTCAGACAGGAACAGACTGTAGAGAACTAGAAAAAAGAATAATTAAAGCAAAAAAGGTTACTGGATGTCTTAACAGTATTTTAGGGAGCAAAGAGATAAAAAAAATGTACAATTTAGCATACAGTGTGTCCACGGATTGAGTGCAGGTAAGGTATAAATGAAAAAAAAATCGAGTTAGATTCTGAATCGCTCCTGAAATCAGCGAAATCAATTAATGCACAGGGTGATTGAGTAGGCTGATTTGATAATGTAAGGTATAAATGGCAAAAATTTTTAATTTTTTATATTCTGATTATTTGGGAATCGCTCCTGCAGAAACTAAGATGTTAAAAAAATAAGCCAAATCAATTAATATATATACAATGTGGTTTAGTAGGCTGATTGGATAAAAAGTGTTAAAAGGATAGTACTTGTTTTAAACGATATCTTAAAATGTTATTAAGAAGAGTTGTTTAGAATCAAAAGTTAAGGTCTCAATTTTCAAAAAACCAGCCCACTTTGATTATGAAAACTCGCTGATGAAAATTTTGTTTAGACAGTTTTTAGCTGATTTTTCTGGAAATTGAGAATCAGTCGTAACTTTAAATTCTAAACAACTTTTCTTAATAATCTTTTCTGATATATCCTAAAACAATGGCACTTAACTCCTATCTATTTTTATTAAATCAACCTACTAAGCCACCCTGTATATTAATTAATTTGGCTCCTTTTCTTACCATAATGGTTTAAGACCAAGTTTGAGCAATTTCCAGAAAATCAGAATTGAAATCGAAAATTTGTTGTTATTTATACCTTACCGGCACTAAATCAGTGGACACGCTGTATATGAAACAATGGTGAAAAGTACGCTGTTGTATAAAATAGAGACTTGTCGCGTAACAGAAAAATACAAAACAAAAATGGAAAGTGTCGAAATGGATGCAATAAAATCAATGAGAATATCTAGAACAGATCATATTAGAAATAAGATCATAAAAGAAAGATTGAGAATCGAGCGAAAAATAACATATGACATCACTCAAAGACAACTAATATGATACGGCAATGTACAACGGATGAACGACGAAAGTTTACCAAAGCAGGTCCTAGAATGGCAACCAGAAAAAGTGAGCGTCCTAAACTGGAATGGCAACAGTCAGGATCGAAGGAGGTGAAGAATATGCGTCGAACAACGTAGAACGTAGACATACGTTCTAAACCGACTTAGTAGTAGTTATTAAATTACCTATTTTTTATACTGTACTATTTGGATGGCTTCCCCTTTGCGATGTCGATTATACGTTAATTATCTTTTGATCTAGCTTATTAAAAAAGCCCTGCAAGTTCCCGTAAGCTTTATACTTCGTAACAGCTAGTAGCTAACAAGCTGTTATATCGTATAAGGTGTTTTTATTCCAATTAGGGACAACTAAGCGGCTTAGATCGTTTCCTATCATGCATCTGAAGCATGGTGTCTGACGCATAGATTCGATGCAAGTTTGGTTTTTCCTCTGGTGCGTCAGTCATATGCAATATTTGATACAAAGTGCAGTTGTTTTTTAGATTTTTACCATGAAAATATAGTTTGGTTTTTGTGCAGGGGAAATCGAATTAACAGGGATTCTCTGCTACACATTCCACTAAATAATTACTTTCTGTAAACGCAGATTAAAAATTTTCATTTAATAGATGACTATTAAATCTTGGACCCGTATGAGGATAAGTTTTCGAGCTACACAAGAAAAAATATGAAAAAAAAAACATTTTTTTACCCAATTTGCCACGAAAACTTCTTTTTATTTTATCTTACGGGTATTTAAATTTTCGTTTGTTAAATAATAATGTTTTCCTAAACTTTGCTATTACAGCCAAACTTTTTTATGTTCAATTTAGCACTGTGTCATTTGCAGCTGTAATAGCCAAGTTTAGAAAAACATTTTCAAACTAATAAGAACCCTTCATTTTAAAATTTGTATTGGAGGACTTGGCTTTACTTTTATCTCAATTCCTTTTACGGAATACCATTATCGCGTACTTGGCTTTTTTTACTTACGTGAAATGTTTTTATTATGATTTCACTTCTTTTTTAAAGGAATTGGATAATATTTAATTTTTAAAGTAGTAAACTATGCGAAATATTGTTTAAAACTTTTGCAGCAATGCCTTATTTAAAATTTTGAGGTTTTTTAATTTTTCTCCATGGCTTTATCATAGTTCCTATAAGCCTGCCAAAGCTCAGCTCTCTAACGTTTCTGGAAGTGGACAATGCTACTTTTACATAATGTTACATGTATAGGGGAGGACACTAAATTAACATTTTTGTGTTTTTAAATTTTTCCTATAGTTTTATTTTAGTTCCTATCAGTCTTCCAAAGCTCAGCTCTCTAGCGTTTTTCGAAGTGGGCAATGTTAATTATGCATAACTTTACATTTATAGGAGAGGAGAGTAAATAAAAATTTTGGGGTTTTTCAATTTTTTCTCCTGGCTTTATCATAGGTCCTATCAGCCTTCCAAAGCTCAGCTCTCTAGCGTTTCTGGAAGTGGGCAATGTTACTTTTATATAAATTTACATTACAAACATTTTTAAACTAATAAGAACTTTCATTTTGAAATTTGTATTGGAGGACTTGGCTTTACTTTTATCTGAATTCCTTTTACGGAATACCATTTTCGCGTACTTGGCTTTTTTTACTTACATGAAATGTTTTTATTATGATTTCACTTCTTTTTTAAAGGAATTGGATAATATTTAATTTTTAAAGTAGTAAAATATGCGAAATATTGTTTAAAACTTTTGCAGCAATGCCTTATTTTAAATTTTGAGGCTTTTTAATTTTTCTCCATGGCTTTTTCATAGTTCCTATAAGCCTTCCAAAGCTCAGTTCTCTAACGTTTCTAGAAGTGGACAATGCTACTTTTACATAATGTTACATGTATAGGGGAGGACAGTGGCGTATATAGAAAAAAGTTTCGGGGTGGGCCCGAGACAGTTTTGGGGGGGGCCCGAGATCTCATGCGGCTGTATTTTATGTTATTTTATGTTTGTATTTATGAAATATGTGGAAAATATCCAAAAAAATCTTAGCTTCGGGAGGGCCCGGGCCCCCCAGCCCCCCCCGTATATACGCCACTGGGGGAGGACACTAAATTAACATTTTTGTGTTTTTAAATTTTTTCCTATAGTTTTATTTTAGTTCCTATCAGTCTGCCAAAGCTCAGCTCTCTAACATTTCTGGAAGTGGGCAATGTTAATTTTACATAAATTTTTCCAGGGGCTTGGTCATGATTTCTATCAGTCTGCCAAATTTCAGCTTTGTAGCGTATCTGGAAGTACTGTAGAGTTGTAATTTTTGAAATTTCGTAACTACTTTACTACTTCATGGAAGTCCATGAAACTTGGAGGGGTTGTTACCTTTATGAAGGTCTACGACTGTGCAAAGTTTGAGATAGCTCATTCCTAAGTAGAGTTTTAGATAGGTCAAATATGGTATGAAATGTTTCAAAAAAAGTTGGTACCTACGGCAGCGCGAACTTGGCGTGGCACTGCCGCACAGAGGAACGACTTAGTATAATATCAAAGACATAGACTAAAAAATTTTCTTTATATTTTTAAAACTAAATTCACACAATTATTTAGAAATAAGTCCATTTATTATCATTTTATTGTAATTTTGGGTGATATCTTTACGCGATAAATTTTGGCTACAAGTGCGTCTAATTACCAATTTTACTACTATTTAAATGAAATGCCAATAAAAAGTAAATATAAAAAAAAATCTAGTATAAAATGTTGACTTTAGTAAATATTTTTGTTATATGATTGTCTAATACTGATTAATGGTTTTTTGACATTTTTACACAAATAAGTCGTCTTTTTTATCAGAAATATAATAATAAAATGAACAATTTATGTAAAAATATAACAACATCTAAGTTTTTGTATTTACAAAATTTGAGATTCGACAGGATTCGATTTACCAGTAATCTCAATATAAATGCTGGAGTATTACGATCACGAAAATATAACATTTATCTGCTACGATCTGCTACCAAGATGGCTATGGAATTAACAAAAGTTGAGCGTATGGGCACAGCGTCATTATTTTAAATTCTTAATGTTAACTCATTTTAAGATTTTTGTGGTTGGAAAATATATCTTATTTTATTGTTATCATAACAACGACAATTTTTATTTAGAAAACTGGATCCAATATGAATTTAATTAAAACATATCGGGACTTATTTCTGATATTAAAGGATGCCAATATAGGATTCAAAAATGGCACAAAAGCCATTAAAAAGTAAAAGAGCTTGCTAATATTGAACAATTACATTTGGGGATAGAAAAGAAGATCAAAAATTTTGGCGCAAAATGATATTGGAGTCCTATAGAGTCGAGTCACGGTTTGTGGAGGAAAATAAGAAATGGTTAGACCACCCCTTTGAGTTTTTAAAAACTCATCCTAAAGGTATTTATAAAACATGTATATACAGAGCAAACGGTAAATTTTTGTACTATATGGAAGAAAAAATATTTTTAAAATGTTTTTGTAACTTTTTCCATTTTTAACTAGGTATATATTTTTTTTCAACTTCAAAGCAATTTTTTTTATTTTAGAAATTTTACCAATTTTTTTTTTTACAAAATTATCTTAAAATATACATTGTTGTCATATGGTGCAAACTTTAACGCGGGCACTGTATTATATAGGGTGTCCCAATTGCCGTGCTATGGGTAACTATAAGAACTACAAGGTTGGTCAAATGAGATAAAATGTTCAGTTTTTGGGGGATATTAAAAATCTGGTTTCATAAGAAAAAATATATTTTGTACCGAGCTACCTGGGTTTTTGGAAAAATTGCTCAAAACTATTTTATCACATATCTCGAAAAGTGTAATTTTTACAAAAAATTCAAAAGGAACATTTTTTTTTGTATTTTTGACGTTCTTCAATTTGGTATTTTTAAATTTTTTTATTTGACCAACTTTGTAGTTCTTATAGTTACCAAGATAGCCATAGTGGCATACTTGATTTTTTAATGTTTATTTGCCTCTGTAATTTATTTTCAAAGTGGTTAGCAAATCAGATGTATATTTTTAGCTGCCTAAATACAAAAATATATTTTTTTAATAGCTTATAGCTAAATTTGTCAGCCATCTTAATTGTTTATAAAATGTCGGAAGTGACAATTTTTTAATGTTGAAATACCTAGTGGCTTTTTCAAAAATGACTAAAATTATGTAAATTCTACAAAAATAATTGACTCATTTTTGTTGAACACCCTGTCTAGTTTTTTACTGTTTTATAAAAAAATATGTTTTTATAATAAAATTGAAAGCTCCTTCTATCCAAAAAATATAATATAAAAAAAATAGGTTTTTGTAAAACGCACTATATATTTGGGTCGCCCTGTATATGGTTTAAATCATGTAAAGTAACTATTTATTTATTTAAGCCGTTGCTCTTTGTACAATATAACTGTGTAAAAAACTCATTTCTAACTTTTCTAGATTAAAAGTTTCAAGTAAAAAACCTCATGTCCCTCTGTTCCCATAAGGTGGTTCCACTGTGTGCCGCACAGTGGCTTAAAACGGCTAAATTTTGGAAAAAGTAAATATCTTTAAGAGTATTTATCAGATAAAGCTGAAATTTTGTACATATATTCAACACATATTTACCAATTTATTCCTGCTAATTTCACCCTCCCTCTGAATTGCAGGGTGTGGGGTAAAAATTGTGTAATATAATTTAAAAGGTAAATATTTACTCAATATTACTAGCAATGGTTACTAACTTAGTAACCATTATTACTAGTGATGATTGTTTTGAAAAAAAAACTACTTTCGCCCTCCTTTGTGTCATGACATAGGCGTACTAAGGGGAGGGACTGGATGGTCCTTTGCTCCAAGGCCCCCGCATTCCCTTAAATTTCCTTGTGGAATCAAACATAAAAGTACTATAATTATTGTTAAGTTATTATTTAGCCCTCCACCTCTTAAGGAATCTGGCAATTTCTTGTCGCCTACTTATTCCTATCTATTTAATAAATTTATTTAGTGTGGTCAAAAGTAAACAAATCGATCAATATATTTTTTACAATAGGAAGTAAACAACCAATTTATATCTTAAACTCTTATTTTTCATAAGAATAAAAAACGTTTTATGTTAAAAATATTCCATCAATGTACAGGGTCGTCGTTTATAAAGTTCCACATGGAAAAACTTTTTTATTACTTGTCACATAAAGATAATTCAAAAATTAAATTACTCATGACACTACATAGATAGATAGATAGATAGATTTTAATCACATTTTCAGTTTTTTCCTTAATCACACACCACAGGATAGGAGGACCTTTTTTGCAGCAGAACATACTTTATGTTTTTTTTTTTAATTTTTAAATAGATCATATCTGCATTCTTAAGCGGTTCTTGAGTAAAATATAAAATAATTTGCTAAAGGGCAATGTGTTAGTCAAGAAAAAATACTTCGCTAATTCTTTGTTCAACACATTGCTTTCTCAAGACAAGGTGGCATATGATATATTTTTGGAATTAGAAAGAAAAGATCTATCGAAAATTTTAAAAGTATACACGTTGTTCTATTAAAATAAGGACCAACGGCCGTCTTGCGTGTAAGGTGTGATTTAAAAAAAAAGTTAAACTGTAATTAAAATATTCATAATTTCGTGTGTAATTCACTTTTTAATTTACCTCTTTCTGCCAACTTTATATACGGTCACCCTGTATACTGCATCTTAAAATATATAATTTGTCATGATAACAAACTTATAATTTGACTGATAAATAGAAAATAAATAAATACATCAAAATATATAAATATATCCATATTAACACAGCAATGAAAACCCGTTAATTGTGTATTTCTAGTATATTTGAATAACAAAGCAACAACTTCTGAAACCTAATTCACAAATAGGCCGATATTGGCAGCTACAACCTATGCAGTCATAAAGATAAGACATTATAGATTATAACCATAAAAAAATCTTATTGCGGGAGGCTGCGGGAAGACAACTTTTAGTCTGCGGAACTTTGCATACATAACATACTTTTTCCTGTTATTTTATTTTTTTTTAAATTATAGATGAAACTTTTTTTTTCTTTTTAACCTTACAAAATACTACTAAATATACGCACTAAAGGTAAAAGATAAAAAGGAAAATTGAGAAAGCGGTTTTTTTTTAAATAAATAAAAGACGGGTTGCAGATTGAGAAAAAAATTATAAATGAATACAAAATTTTATTTTACCGTCCAATTTTTCAAAATTCAAAATAAATATAAAAAAAAACAATTATAGGTTTATACTAAGGGGACATTTCCTAACAAAAAAATCGAAACATTTTTTTAAAAATCTTGATATGAATATGCATAGTTTTTTCATAGGGATAAACCATTGTGTGCCGTGCCCTCAGATTTAATTGTCTTACATAGGGTCTGGCTATATTGTAATTAGTCCCTATTAAATCAACCAGCAATTAATTCAGCCTACTGAATAAGAGTTGTGAGAAAATTGTAACAAAATTATGCAATAAGCTAGAGTGCAATTTTATGCTTTTGGCAATTTCGGTACAAAAAGGGTTACAGTTTTCTTATTTTGATAGGGTGGTTTATTGGACACAGGATAACAGTATGTCTCAGTATATTTTAATCGCGGCCGATATACTGACATATACGGCCACTTTAAGTAAGTAAAATCCTCTGTAGTTTCGAACAGCCGCCATCTTTGACATAGCCGTTCATCACGTGCTGGAGTGCATTTTCTGATACATTTGCGCCATTAGGGCCGAAGCATTACTTTACTTTTCGAAAGATAGTCAGTTAGTGGTTTTGCGACTAGCTTTTATTTATGTACTAGGTGGGCCAAAAAGAGCCGGACAAAATGTTTTTTCTTAAGTATTTTCCCGATTTTAATTAAATAAACTGCAGTTAAGATCTAAAATGACGGACAAACTCAAACTTTACCCTTCGAAACAGCTTGTTACAGTGGCGGCTCGTCCAACGACGCAGGTGAAGCGCTACTTCACCTCTTTTTTCCAGACTAAATATAATAATTTAAGAACCTAAGACAGGACAACAAATTAAAAATCGAATGCAACGGGTTGAAAGTCAGGACAGCTTTCGCAGAGCAAAGATACAGTTGAACCTCCGTCCATTATTGAAATAGTGTCCGGTCACAATAAACGGCTCGGTTAGGTCGGCTGGGTTTCTAGGTAATCTGTGTGTCGGCGTATTGTTTCCATGCCACGTAGGTCTTAAATATATCTAAAAATTACTGCTACAAGCGTGCCGGTATGTTGAATTTCAAATGAACCCAAACATATGGCTTGTATAAGTTTCGGCTATTGATAATGGAGGCTGCGCTCTCAGCGCCATCTTTTTTCTAAACTCAAAATCACTTATTCTGTGTTACCTTGGGAGAAGTATCATGTAAGCGGCAACAAATTGTCAATGTCATTTAAAAGCATTCTATTTCAAATTTTATTAAAGGCGTCTACTTTTTTAATCCAAGCCATATCATTCATTTTCCATTAATGGGTTTAATACGCTGTAGCAGTACAGATATATTTAAGACGTACGTGTTCCATGCGGATAACTAGGCTCAATGGATCATGAAAACTGAAGTAACAACGACATTTATTTAAGTACCTAATATAACAGTCTGACGCGTCCGACCTTTTAATAATAATAATAATAATAAATGCTTTTGTTGATATATATATAAAAAAAAAATACATCGAATTTCTATCGACCCAAAAAAAAACAATACGGCAAAGGTCAGGATTCATACTGCACACTAGTTACTGCTAGAAAGCGCGCTCTTCCATCCAGGCATTTCACCATTTTGAAGAATTTTCTTTTAGTACCTATTTTAAAGATTTAAAAAAAAAATCGAGTTTTGGCTAAAAATGTATAAATTACTACTACTTAATTTAGGAACCTATATTTTTTTATTTAAATGCTATTCGAGTCATTTTGTACTTATGTAAATTGTCATTTTTCCAAAAATAAAAAATAAAAAATTCTAATTTTTGAAAAATAGGTTTTTTAGTTCTCCTTTGGGAAGGCCGAAATATTTTTAAAGAAATGTTTTTCAATAATTTTCCGTTCGAACAAATTTCTGCGACATTATAGCGTATTATCCGAGAAGAGCAAACAGTATATCTTTAACAAAACAACATTCGATTAATTTAATATTGTATCTAACCTCTTGGACCTCGGGCTATTTACTTCGCCAAAATATTAAAATAAGCTCTTGTTTTTCGGTAATACGCCCTCACAAAAAATTTTAAAAAAAAATTTAAGCAGCTTAAGTAATTACCTCGAAAATCATTTGGTCCGTTTTTTTTGGCCCACATGGACTAGCAGTGTCGCGATAATCCATACCACCCATAATTCATATCCTCTAATAATCCGGTTTGCATTTTTACCTTTCAAATAAAAAATACGAGTAAATAATAAAATCATAACAAAAATATTTCATGTAAAAAATGCCAAGTACGCGAAAATGGTATCCCATAAAAAGAATTGAGATAAAAGTAAAGCGAAGTTCTCTAATACAAATTTCTAAATGAAAGGTTCTTACTAGTTTGGAAATGTTTTTTTTTAACAGCCAAACTTCTTTATGTTCAATTTAGCAATGTGCCTAAGAGTCATTTGCAGCCGTAATAGCCACGTTTAGAAAAACATTTGCAAACTAGTAAGAACCTTTCATTTTTAAATTTGCATTAGAAAGTTGGGCTTTACTTTTATCTTAATTGCTTTTACAGAATACCATTTTTGCGTACTTGACTTTTAGCTCACACATATACTCTACTATAGTAGTGTGAGCTTGGTGATCCTAATTTTTTCGAGAAAAAAAAAGTTTCTCCGATTTCAAATTTTTTTATATATCTTTGCGTTTCAGATGAATTTGAAACTTTTTTGTCGCGCCGTCTGTCTGTCTGTATGTCTGTCTGTAACGACCAACGCGCATAACTCAAAAACCGTTTGGCCGATTTTAATGAAATTTGGTGCCTAAGTGGGACCTTGGGTCGAGATGGTCCCATTTAAAAATGAACAATATCCACCGAACACAAGCCAAATAAAAGGGTGGGGGTAGATTTCAAAAACTAGAGTTTATGTGAAAATATGGCGTGTGTGATATCAAACAAAAGGTAATTGAGTCTGGAGTTAAACAAAATACATTTTAAATTAATTTAAAAAAAGGGTGGGGGTATATTTCAAATATTAGAGTTTAAGTGAAAATATGACATTTGTGATATCAAACTAAAGGTAATTGAGTCCGTAGTTAAACAAAATACATTTTAGTTTCTGTTTTTTTAAGGGTGGGGGTAGATTTCAAAAATTTGAGTTTAAGTCAAAACATGGCTTGTGTGGTATCAAACAAAAGATATTTAGTCTGGAGTTGAATAAAATATATTTCAGTTTTTAGTTAAATTAGGTCACAAGTACACTATAACTATAGTACCTAGTGTGAGCTTAGGGGCCCATATATTGGCAGAGTATTTTTATGGATTTGGATAATATTTAAGTTTTAAAGTAGTAAAATTTGCGGAATATTGTTCAAACTTTTGCAATGCCTTATTAAAAATGTTGACGTTTTTTTTCCTATGGTTTGGTCATAGTTCCTATCAGCCTTTCGAAGCTCAGCTCTCTAACGTTTCTGGAAGTGGGCAATGTTACTTTCACATAACTTTACATTTATAGGGGAAGGAAGAAAATTAAAATTTTGGGGTTTTTAAATTTTTTCCTATAGTTTTATCACATTTCTTATCAGTCTACCAAAGCTCAGCTCTCATATATCTGGCTCTCCAGCGCTTCTGGAAGTGGGCAATGTTACTTTTACATAGCTTTACATGTATAGGGGAGGGAACTAAATTACAATTTTGGGAATTTTTGATTTTTTCCAAGGGTTTGGTCATGATTGGTGGCAATTTCGACGTATTTTTAAATTTCGTAACTACTATATGGAAGTTTCAAGAAACTTGAAGGGGTTGTTAACCCTATGAAGATCTACGGCTGTGCAAAGTTTGAGTTTCGTAGCTCATTCCAAAGTAGAGTTATAGATAGGTCAAATATGGGCTGAAATGTTTCAAGAAAATATGGTACATCAGTTTACGCCACGAACTTGGCCGGGCACTAGCGTTCCCTCAGATTCCCTCCATTAAATTTATAGAAGAACATTTAAAAAAAACATTTAAATCCGATTTAGCTGATTATTTATTAACAAATAACATTAGTATTTTCGACTTCATACGTACTAGATATTGAAAGAAAAAAGTGAAAACCTAAAAAAACAGAATATATTTTTCCTTTAATATAGGTACTTAATTATTTTTATTTTAAATTATAATATGAAACCAGATATTGGAATAGGGTGTTTGACAGTAGTAAAAAATAAATATATATATTTATTTTTAGATATCTCTTTAGGTCTTGGGAATGCTTAAAACAAATTTTTTGTTAAATTTTTTCTCAAATTCATAGTTCTTTTGTTTAAATAAATTCATTGAATTAAAACAATTAGCCACATGATTCAAAACAGGCAGGCGGTCTACCAATCAGCTGCGAGTGACGTCACAAAACAGTAAACGCCTCGAACGAACGTATTTTCTATGTTATTTTCTTATGGATGGTAATGTTTGCTTTGGTTTAAAGTGCGAATTATCGTCCTAAATTAGATTTTATTTTGTGTTTTGCTTATAAAAAACATTTTCAATGGAAAACGGATTCTCCAAAGCCGATAGCTCCAACTTGCCAATGCTGAATTCCTTTATGGTGGCAGGCTTCTTTGCCAACAACAGTGATTTTTGTTCTGCGGAATTTAGAAACATTAAAATGTTGATGATGTAGGTATTCGATGAGTTGTTTTGTATATAAAGTTTATTTACGATATTCTTCGCCTACTTTTACTCCTTTAGTTTTTGAGGTTAGGTTATATATTTTGCTTTTTTGTTTAATATGCCACTTACAATAGATTTAATTAAATACCCAATCATTATTATTTTAGGCATTAAGAAACAATCAAAAATTGCGTTTTTAAAACAAAATTTTCTAAATACATTTTGTTTCAAAGAATTTTTATAACCCTTCATAACAAATTTCAAAACACCAAAACTATTATGAAGTAAGATTTTTAATGTCTATTCATTGGTGGTGTATCTTTCTACTTATAAGTAGGTCTTCGCGACAATCATGTAATAAACCGACAGGTAGGCAAAAAGTATACAATGGCCAGCAATACTTGAAGTACTGCATAGGTTACACTGCGTAGTCCTGCGTAGGTACTGCGTAGTCCTGCGTAGGTACTGCCTAGTCTTGCATATGCACTGCTCAGTCCTACATTTAGCCTGCATGTGCACTGCCTAATCCTGCATTTAGAGGTACTCCCTAGTCTTGCTTAATAACTGCCTAGCACCGCCTAAAAATTTGTACACCTTTCTGCCTATTATAGTTGTTCACCCCTTGTAAAAAAACATAACCTCAAAAATTTCATCGTCATTTACGAAATAGTTATATATATATAACGGACAACGTGAGAAAAATTTAAGAAACAATTTAGTTATACTCACATCAAAGTGATCTTCACAAAAGTAAAGTGAAGATGTATTAGATAAGGCCCTTGGGTCTCTTCGAGGAAGTTCTAGCCACTTTTTCCATTCTTTTTCTGCTGTAGACACATGAATAGTTTTTCAGGTGTTTTTATGCTAGTATTGGGGAGTAATTCCATGCCAAATTATCCAATGGGGGTAGCTGCCATGTCACGAAAAAAATCCAAATTTTGATAACATGTATTAGTGTCCTTAGGAGTACCAAATTAACAAATTTTAATTTTTAATGTCGCCTCCCTTACTTTACAAGCCACTTTAAAAGTAAAAAAAGAAGGAAATCAGTTGTGGCCTTATTTTTTTTATTTCTATTGTATTAAATCTTATGTAAAAACAAATTTGACGGAAGAAATCTTTGATATTGGTTGGATAATCCTATACAGAAATAAAAATTAACCTCACTTTTTTGACATGGCAAAAATAGTTTTAAAAAAATAGTAAATTTTATGATTTTTTCGATTTTTAATTATTTCTAGGTCTATTGCTTTCAGAAAACTAAATTTTTTAAAATTGGAAAAACCGCAAAATCCTCAGAATTGGCAACTTTTGACTAAAAAAATTGTCATGTCTATCTGTCTATTAAAACTTCGCTTGTGCGTTGTTTTACTTGATAATGTATCGTCTAAATAAAAGTAAAATAAAAAATCGGGGTCTGTCATTTTAACATCAACTTTTAAGCTATTTGGTTAAAGCATGTAAAAAATCAAATTATTTTATTAAGTTGCAAAAGGAAAAAATTATGTATAAAAATCATCAATAGGGGATCTTATTTATAGCCACATACTGTTTTGCGTGAGATCCTAGATTGTGGGTTTAAGTCCCATCTTACACTGTCGGAAATTTTTTTTAGTTTTAAGAATACATTTTTGGTGAGACACGAACATTAATTAATTTGTTTCTTTGGTAAATGAAATGGTTCAGGTTTGACAGTGGCGTACGCAGGAGGGAGGGGGGTTGGAGGCCTAATCTTTCCAAAACCATTAAATAACTTCTCCTAAAGATTGAATTTTTTTGAAAGAAGAAATAAATGGTTTTCCAGGACTTTGGTTTTACTCAAGCCCCCTCTCCCAACCCCCTTGGAAAATTTCTGCATACGCCACTCGGCACTAAAAAACTAAGTACAAAACTAACGCATGGTAAAAGCCCATGTGATGCGTTTGGAGGTATTGTGAAACGATTTGTTTTACATTAAAATCTCAAACAAACAACAACTGGACACCATTCTTTCACTCCTCTGGATGATTTAACTATAGATGCTAAATTTACTTCAAGCACAGTGAACAAGTTTCCCAACTTGTTTTTATTTTTGTAAATAATTATATTCTCTAATTTTCACTTAAAATTAGAGAAGCTATCTCTCTTAGTTTTTAAATATTTTTGGGTTACATTTTCTACGCTTACAAGCGTTTTTAGAATATTATTTTGATTTACTTTACGCTATATCTTTCCATATTTTAAATTTAAACTTCGCGCGCCTCTTCCAGCAATGAAGGATTTGAGATAAGCGGCTAAATTTGGCCTAGCAGACGAAAACGCCGATGGTCTGAGCGAACAACTCAACCACGCGCCACGTGCAACTAAAGTCACCGCACCGCTATTATTTTATATTAAAATTGTGGAAACTATTAATTTTTACGCTTTAGTTATTAGATATTAGTGTTTGGAACATTTGAACTATAGAACAATGGAGAGTCTGGTACTTCGCGTATAATCGGGCTGGCCAGCCAAGTAGCTACAAAAGACATCTAAGGGTAAGTCGTTTCTTGACAATTTTTCATTGCTACGCTATTTTTGGTAAATAAGTTTTTAGGCTCTTTTTTCCCTGTCGGAGCCCTGTGGAAAGATACAGTCCCTCTTAACTCCCACACGTTTTTCTCGAGCTATCTCGAGTGGTCCTTCGGTATATTTTATTTTCTACAGAAGGCCTGACCTCACCATTTGGTCCAGGTTCGAGCCCGATAACAGGACCCCGGGAAAAATTAAAGTCTAAATCGCATTTTGTTAAAAATAAAATTTTTAATAAATACGCTGACCTTGCTCTTTTTGCTGTGCTCGCAGTAAAAATAACAAGTAAAAAAGTACCGAACGCGCATTGTTTTCGCGCATTTCCTACCTCTTTTTGGCTTGGCGTCGAATGCACGTAGGAAAAGTTTCCAACACAAAGATATTAAGAGGTAAATGAGACTTGTTTACATTTTTTATCGCCTATTCTCTTTTCTTTTTAAACGCTTTTAATTTTTAAATATTAAAAATTTCGGAAACTAATCGTTCACCTGTGTTAACGGAATTTTTTAAAAACATCACAATGAGTACGCAACTTAAGAAGTTAGAAGCACTCCGTAATGTGCAACATAATCGCATTAATACTCTTCATAACTTAGCTAATGCTTGCCTAACGGATGATACAAAAAAACCGTGTTTACAGGTTCGACTTATCGACCTTGATGAAATGAAAGAAACATTTTTTATTTATCAAAATCAAATAATAGAGGCTTATTCGGCAAGTCCGGAGAGACTGGAAGAAGAAAATGAACGCCTTACTGAGTTTGACGACAGCTTCTATGATATTAAAAGAATTCAAAAACAACTATTTGAGGTGAAAATTGAAGCTCCTCAACCTCAAAACTTAACGCAAATTTCAAATTCTTCTGATCCAGACCGCTTTATGGCGTCTTTAATGCCAAGACTGCGCATTGTCGAATTTCATGGCGACATCACTAAGTTTCCAACCTTTCTAGATATGTACAATAGTTCTGTACACAATAATCCTAGTATTCCTACAAACGCTAAATTTAATTTGTTACTGTCCTACCTAAAAGGACCGCCTTTAAACGTAGTTAAACACTTACAAATAACCGACGCTAATTATATAATCGCTTACAATACGCTTCTAAAACGCTATCATAACCCCCGCTTATCGGCTCAAACTTATTGGCGCTCCGTGTATAATTTTCCCGCTCTCAAAGACGACAATCCAGAAACGCTGCGCACGTTGCTTGATGTTTTTTCAGAAAACATTGAGGCTTTAAAAACTCTAAATTACGACACTGATCAATGGTGTTTTCCGCTCGCCAACATTTTACTAGATAAATTGCCTGAGGTACTACTTTCGCGCTTTGAACTAGCTAATTCTAGGTCTAATGAAATGCCCAAATATCAAGAAATTTATAATTTTCTTGAAAGTCAATGTAATTCGCTTTATTCGCTACAATCTAAAAATAGATTTAAAAATAATAAACAGTTTTATAAAAATAACGCCTCGCCTTATTATACAAAAACGCTACTTGGTACGGAAAATACTCATTCTAAAGATAGATGCGCTTTTTGTGATTCTAACACACATTCAATATATTTATGTAACGCATTTAAAGGTAAATCTCCCTACGAACGCTATTCTTACGCTAAAAATAAAAAACTATGTTTAAATTGTTTAAGCTCAATACATTTAACAAATTCTTGTCAAAGTCTACGCTCATGTCGCTATTGCCCTGGTAATCAAAGACACCACTCATTAATTCATTTTGAGCGAAATTATAATTACGCTAATTCTCAAAATCAAAATAGATCCCATTTTGATGCTAACGTGAATTTCTCACAAAATCTCTCTAATATGTCTTCCAACGCATCTCCAAGTAGTTCACCGCGTGGTTACTTGGCCAGTCAGCAAAGTTTTAGATCCCCGGCTACTGGGTGTCCGCTTCAAAATTACTCTACTCAAAATAATAACAATTTTACTTCGACGTCTTCTAATTCACAAGTACCAATCGCAACTCCTTCGGGTTCTAACCCCACGCATTGTGGTTTTATTTCTGCGCAATCGCAAGTTTTATTGTCAACTATCCTAGTAAAAATTCAAGATGTCCGCGGTAACTTTCAAACAGTTAGAGCCGTTTTAGACAGCGGTTCGCAAAACACTTTCTGTTCTCAAAAATTAGCGCAACAATTGGGCCTTCCCAGACAACCCTTATGTTCAAATATACAGGGGGTTGGAGGCAACTCTCTTACTTCTGATCTAGGATCGATTTTTATTAAAATTTGTAATTTTCAAAAACCAGATATTTTTGTGTCTACGCAAGCGATTATTTTGCAAAAGGTTTGTACTGATTTACCGTCAGTAAAAATAAATACAGAAAATTGGCATTTTATAAAAAATTTACCCTTAGCAGATCCCACTTTTTACAACCCTTCGCCTATAAATTTACTAATTGGTATGGATCTATTTCCACTAATTATACAGGGTGAAAAAATCGCTAGCGATGATCCAAATCATCCCTTTGCTATGGGAACTATTTTCGGCTATATTTTGATGGGACAAATAAATCAACCCTTAATTTCTACCCCGCCAATTAATGCTCTTTTTTGTCAAAATGAAAATGACTCGCTTTCGCAATTAATTTCAAAATTTTGGGAAACCGACTGCGTCCCCCAAAAAACTCATTTGAAACCAGAGGATGAAATTTGTGAAAATTATTTTAAACAGAGCGTGTCGCGTAATCAAGAAGGCCGGTATACTGTCTCCCTTCCCTTTCGCACATTTGAGAATCCACCGCAGTTTCCTACAATCAAACAAGTCGCGCTAAATCGTTTCTTATCTTTAGAAAAAAAACTGCTTCGCGATAAAAACTTGTATTGTGAATATTCTAAATTTATGAATGAATATTTGGAATTGGGTCATATGGACTATGACTCAGAAAAAGAAGACGATTCAGACAGCTATTTTATTCCACATTTCGCTGTTGTTAAAAATGAAGCTATCACTACTAAGACAAGGGTAGTTTTTAATGCGAGTGTTACCGACCCTTTTACGCATATTTCGCTTAATCAAGTCTTATTATCGGGTCCAAAACTACAAAAAGATATTATTCAAATATTATTACATTTTCGCCTTAACCCTGTGACGCTCACCTGCGATATTCAAAAAATGTATCGGGGTATAAATATCAACCCTGATCATCAAAAATACCAAAAAATATTTTGGCGGTTTAACCCTAATGAAAAAGTTTCCATTTTTAAACTACGAACTGTCACTTACGGAGTGAACTGTTCACCATATCTCGCTTTACGCACCCTTCAGCACTTAGCTGAGTCCGAATATGATAACTACCCTCACGCTGCTAAAGTTATACTTAACGATACCTATATTGATGACGTCACTACTTCATGTAAAACGGTTCAAGAGGCGTTAAATTTGCAGCATGAGCTTACGGAATTGTTAGGAAACGCTGGCTTGAAATTACACAAATGGTCTAGCAATCGCTCAGAAGTGATCTCTCATTTAGATCCCTCCTTAGTCAACCCCGCAGTTTTATCTCTCGATTCGGATGACGTCACTAAGGTCTTAGGCCTGTGCTGGCATCCTTCATACGACGAGTTTCGATTTAACATATTACCTAATCAGCAAAGCTGTACAAAAAGGACGCTTCTCTCTTTTTTAGCACGCTGCTATGACCCCCATGGTTATCTTACCCCAGTAACATTCACTTTAAAATATTTGATTCAACAAATTTGGTTACTTGGTATTTCCTGGGACGCCACGCCTACTTTAGAAATAGTTCGTCAGTGGACACTCTATCAATCTGAATTTCAAGTTTTAGAAAAATTTAGTTTACCCCGCCACATTGACATCACAAACGCCGAATCCATCGATCTCTGTGGTTTTTGTGATGCGAGTGAACGAGGGTACGCATGCGTAATATACTTGCGTGTCTTACGAAACGCTAAATATCACATATATTTTGTTCTTGCGAAAAGTCGCATCGCTCCACTTAAAAAATTTATTAGTATTCCGAGAATAGAACTTCTAGCCGCTACTCTTTTATCTGAGGTCTTAAAATACACATATGATATATTCATAAAAAGGTTCACAATAAATAATATTTACGCTTTTTCGGACGCAATGGTTGTTTTACACTGGATAAAATCCCATCCAAGTAAATGGAAAACTTTTGTCGCAAATCGTGTTAGTCTTATCCAAGATAATATTAATCCAGAATGTTGGTTATATACCCCCACATTTCTCAATAGTGCCGATGTAGCCAGCCGCGGCTGCTCGCCGAGTGAGCTTTTAAATCATCCCCTATGGTGGGCCGCCCCTAGTTTTTTACAAGAATCTTTCGATAAATGGCCAACAAAAACCCCGCAAGTCAAAATAAATGACAGTTTAGAGACTGAGGAACGAAAAAATGTTGCTCTGATTTCTTGTGACCGAACAACGGAAAATTTTTTAGATTCGCTTTTAAACAATAAATCCGATTTTTACGCTATTCAACTACTTTTAGCCCGCAGTTTACGATTCATAAATAATTGTAGACTATCCGCAGACGTCAGAAAAAAGACAAATATAGATTATATCGATCTCTTTAACGCTTTAAAATGTTTGGCTAAGCACGAACAACAAAAATACTTTTCTGAAGTAATTCTTAACCTTCAAAACCAGAAAAAATGCATAAAACCCATACAAAAATTGAATCCCTTTTTAGACCAGGATGGTCTTATAAGAGTTGGAGGACGCATTCAACAAGCCATGACTATTTCTTACGGACAAAAACATCCTCTTCTTTTACCCAAGGAAAGTAGACTTTCTTATATTTTTATTGAATATATGCACAAAAAATATTTGCATGTCGGAGTGCAAACAGTCCAATATCTCATTAGTCAAATTTTTTGGATTTTATCTGCCAAACGCTTAATTAAAACGGTTTTATCCAAATGTGTTCGTTGCTTTCGCGTCAAACCGCATTCTTATGAGCAAATCATGGGACAAATTACGTCCTACCGCTTGATTCCACAAAAGCCTTTTACTTTTAGTGGAGTAGATTTTAGTGGTGCTATACCTATCACTCTCAGTAAACACAGAGGTGTAAAAACACAAAAAGCATATATCTGCCTTTTTATTTGTCTAAATACTAAAGCTTTACATCTCGAGTTAGTGTCAGATCTAACTTCGGACGCTTTTTTAGCTGCGCTACGTCGCTTTGTTGCCCGAAGAGGTTACATAAAAACTCTTTTTTCAGACAATGGCACAAATTTCGTTAAATCAAGCAAAGAATTGCTTGATCTTGCAAGAAATGCTTGCACGCAACAAGCTATCGCCTGGAATTTTATCCCTCCATCAGCTCCCCACTTCGGCGGTCTTTGGGAGTCAGGGATAAAATCAGTAAAAACTCACTTAATTCGTACCATTGGCTCGCAGATTCTGAGTTATGAGGAGTTGTACACGGTTCTTTGTCAAATTGAGGCGATTTTAAATTCTCGCCCCTTGACCCCGCAATCTACCGACTGTAACGATCTACAGGTTTTAACACCGGGACATTTTTTAACACATGGACCTTTAGTTTCTGTTCCTGATGAAGATTTTTCAAGTAAACCTAAGAATCGGTTATCGCGATGGAACTTGGTCCAACGAATACAAGCCGATTTTTGGCGTCGTTGGAGCCAAGAATTTTTACATACCCTTCAAGTACGAAATAAATGGTTGGAACCATGCGCAGAGCCAAAAATAGGTACCCTCGTTCTTATCAAAGACGAGTTATCACCGCCCCTTCAATGGCGGGTAGGTCGCATTATTGAAATTTTTAAAGGGCCTGATGGGCACGCTAGGGTGGCAAATGTTCGTACCGCGTCCGGTATCTTTAAACGACCTTTAGTCAAGCTTTGCCCCCTTCCAATTGATTCAGATTCACCTACCGAAAAATGATGCTCATTTTGGTGGGCCGAATGAACAAGTTTCCCAACTTGTTTTTATTTTTGTAAATAATTATATTCTCTAATTTTCACTTAAAATTAGAGAAGCTATCTCTCTTAGTTTTTAAATATTTTTGGGTTACATTTTCTACGCTTACAAGCGTTTTTAGAATATTATTTTGATTTACTTTACGCTATATCTTTCCATATTTTAAATTTAAACTTCGCGCGCCTCTTCCAGCAATGAAGGATTTGAGATAAGCGGCTAAATTTGGCCTAGCAGACGAAAACGCCGATGGTCTGAGCGAACAACTCAACCACGCGCCACGTGCAACTAAAGTCACCGCACCGCTATTATTTTATATTAAAATTGTGGAAACTATTAATTTTTACGCTTTAGTTATTAGATATTAGTGTTTGGAACATTTGAACTATAGAACAATGGAGAGTCTGGTACTTCGCGTATAATCGGGCTGGCCAGCCAAGTAGCTACAAAAGACATCTAAGGGTAAGTCGTTTCTTGATAATTTTTCATTGCTACGCTATTTTTAGTAAATAAGTTTTAGGCTCTTTTTTCCCTGTCGGAGCCCTGTGGAAAGATACAGTCCCTCTTAACTCCCACACGTTTTTCTCGAGCTATCTCGAGTGGTCCTTCGGTATATTTTATTTTCTACAGAAGGCCTGACCTCACCACACAGAAAAAAAAATTGTTCGGTGTCTGAAATTATACAACTCAACTTCTTTTCCGATTTTTTAAATATGACAGTAGGTAACTACTAAAAAAGTAAATAAACTTTAAAAAAATTTGTGTAGTGACCTTATGAAGAGAGTTTAGATCATAATTTATTGAACAGTGCTCATATAAATAAACTTTACCTTCTGATAAACCTTAATTTGCAGGGTCGGATCTAAAAACTTTATTTTGGGGGAAAATATCATAATAAATATTTTACAAAACTATTTTGCATAGTGACCAGGAGGTGTATTTTATGTGTCAAAACTGAGTAAAGTTTCAGACTTGGGGGGGGGGGGCATCCCCCCCCCCCCCGTAGATCCCCGGCTGTAATTTGTGATGCAATTTAACATCACTAAAAATATTAAAATAACAAAAAAATGTGTAGTGACCTTAAGGATTACAGACCTAGATTTTTTATTCTTGTTTTTAAAAGTATATGATACAGTGAAAAATTTACCCTACTTGATTACCACCAGCACCCCGATAGACAGGGTCATTTTTGATGCTGAAGTTGAGGGATTTCCCAGACATTCTTGACTTTTTCGTGGAACTCCAAGGTAACGTCTACTTTTTAAATATGTTTTATACAAGGAAGATATAGTCCTTGAGTATAGCTTCCCAACACTGTATCAAAAATTTAAGATAACATTACATTTACACCCCAAAAAAATATGAAAACTTCGAAAATTTCTGCTTTTGGATATTCTTTAAATTGCTCTAATTAAGCCAGTATAAAAGATTTTGTTAAACATCACATTTTTTTGAAAACTACTTTTATGCATGTTTTCAAAATTATAGGATAATTTTTTTTAGGTGCAGTTTACTATGAGCATAATTTTTTTCTTTAAAGTCCCATTTTGCCCGTTTTTAGACTTTTCAAATGCGTGTACAACAGACTAATTGGATTAAAAAATCTAAAATTGTGCAAAAGTGGTTAAGCATAAGCTGTTTCATTTAGTAAGTATGATTAAAGAAAAAAATTAAATGTCACGGCAACACTTTTTTTGTAAATTGGATGACTTGGCGTGGAATTGCTCTGGGGCACGGCACATCACTTATAGGATATTTTTTTACATAAAAAACAGTAAAAACACAGACCAAAAACAAACAAACACTTGAATGCCGTGTATCTGTCCGCGAGTTTACTGCGCTGTGACGTCATTGCAGCACCATGCTAGAAATTTTGCGTAGCAAATTAGGGTTCTATGTATTATTCTAAACTCTTTTCTAAACTTTGACAAATACCCTACTGATCTGTGTTTTTATTTTTTTTAGAACTCATCTTATTTAGGAATTTTATATTTAATTCTAAGTTACTAAGGGAAAATATACTTGTTATTTTCTACTTCACCCTGACTAGCTAACAGACAAGCGTAAACTTAAGTTGGCTAGGGCTACGCGGAGATATATATTAATAAGTATGTGAAGGCCGATGTGCACGCCAAGTTTCATTACTGTAGGTTAAGCTGTTCAGAAATGATAAAATGTTTTGGCACGCTACTTTACTTCTTGACTGAGACACTTTTGGATCTGTTAACAGGCCAGGCAGTGTTAGTGGGATCATTAGTAATCGATTAAACGAGGTGTTGTAAAATCTTCATCAAAAAGCCCACGGAGGCCAAATTTTGTCGCTATGGCCCCGCACTATTACTTAACTTGACTAAAAAACGTAGTCTTGATAATGATACTGATAATGATAAATATATTATTATTTTTGCACAGGTAATACTAATAAGGGGCTTTCCATACTAATACGTATACTAATGTCCATACGTATACTAATGTCACTGTTGCGATTATTGGTCATATTCAATATTTTTTCTTAAAGCCTCTTGTTCTAATTTCTAAACTGTAGTAATAAAAAATTTTGCAACGTTCTTAGTTTTTCCGAAAAAATCATAAACCATAGATATATTGTGGTCAATTAAGAAGATAAAACACCCTCTAGATTTAAGGATTCGCGACATTTGTTCAAATTTTTTATCTCGGTGTAATAGGAACCAAAAAAATTTTTTTAATCAAATCAAAATTGTTAGGTGCAAAAGGTGGCCGGGTTGACATGGGAAGCCCCATAAATAAACACAGGTGTTTATTTAGAATGACCTAACAGTTCGCTTACATGGTTTTAACATTCTTCTTATATATAGTAGATAAAACACCCTGTAGATTTAAGGAAATCGCAATATTTTATCAAATTTTTACCTTTCTAGCAAAATTGTTAGGTGCAAAAGGTGGCTGGGTTGACCTTATTAGTATTACCTGTGAAAATATAATAATATATTTTAATATATAAAGTATAGTATTAATATCATTGAAATAAATATATTTATCATTATCAGTATCATTATCAAGATAGATTACGTTTTTTGGTCAAGTTAAGTAATAGTGCGAGGCCATAGCGACAAAATTTGGCCTCCGTGGGCTTTTTGATGAAGATTTTACAACACCTCTTTTAATCGATTACTAACGATCCCACCAACACTGCCTGACCTGTTAACAGACCCAAAACTGTCTCAGTCAAGAAGTAAAGTAGGGTGCCAAAACATTTTTTAATTCCTGAACGGTTTAACCTACAGTAATGAAACTTGGCACGCACATCGGCATTCACATACTTATTTTTTGGCTGCCAATAAAAATAAATAGTTTGCCCCTAAGGGCAAAATGTGTTTTTAGATAATGCCTTATATCTTCTAAACTATTGCACCTGAACAACTATATAATATAAAGAAATTTTACCACCTGATACCCCCTAGGGGGCCATGAAGATAAATCAATACCCGATTTCCGATATAAATTGCCACAAAAATTAATTTTTTTAAATTGGCAATGATTTTATTTGATAAAATTGCTTAAACTTTAAAATTTATATACCCTGTGTAGGGGCCGCGCCGCCCCTAAAGATGAAAATTTTGGTGGTTTATGCTATGTGCCGGACTCAATTAAATATCTTAAATGAGTGATTTTCTGATTTTGCGGTATGGTCAAAATAAGATGTTGGTCCCTTACAGCCCCTAAGAGCCGGAAGAAATTGTTTGGTGCAAATTTGCGGACATTGGGCAGACTATAAGTCAATTTAACTTTTTCTATTGTAAATTACAAAACTGTTTCCCCTACCTAGGGGGCCTCGTTAACAGTTTAGAATTTTTTTCTATATAGCAGACCTGTAGGTAAATGTATGAGTTACCAATTTGATAAGATGTGCAGGTGCAATAGTTTAGAAGGTATAAAGCATAATCTGAAAACACATTTTACCCCCTTGCGCCCCCTAGGGGCAAAATATATAATTTGTGCCAAGTTTCACTACTCTAGCTTAAACCGTTCAGAATTGAAAAAAAAATTGACACCCTAACCTTACTTTTTGACTAAGACAATTTTGGGTCTGTTAACAGGTCAGGCAGTGGTGGTGGGATCATGAGTAATCGATTAAAACAGGTGTTGTAAAACCTTCATCAAAAAGTCCACGAAAGACGCTATGGCCCGGACTATAAAGTCAACTTGCTTTGAGTTAAAACAATATTTTTGAGAAAATAAGTTTCTTGATTTAAAATTTGGTTTTCTCTGTGTTGTTTTGACCCCGTTGCCATTATTAAAATGGTTTTGGTGATTGGCTCGCTTAAGACTAGCCAATAACCTGTAAAATTATCTGTGTCGTGTGTCATATTTAAATAGTTCTGTGTGAGGTCCATGTCACTATAATCACTGGTTACTACACAAGTTTTATCGATCCGCAATCCAACAAACTTAATAACAGCAGCGGACAGATGGCTCTGCCGTGTCATCATTGGAACTGAATTAATATACAACAGAGCCATCTACAGGCTGCTGTTATTAAGTTTGTAGGGTTGCATATCTATAGAAGTTGTATAATCATTGCTACAATAGAAGATAGTCGGTAATTAATCCGATTCCAATTAGCCTCTATTGGCTCTCGATGGCATGACAGTGCCCTGTTCATTTAGTATTTGACTGATTTTCCGGAAATTAGCGACGTAATATGCGTAACACGAACCGGCCCTTAGCAAACAAATAATTGTCATTCGTTAAACATTGATAACATAAATTTAAATGATTAAACGTCGCCGTAAATAAAACCTGCAATAATTTAATTGTTTTGGTCTTCTTCCCTTTATGGCATTTAAGTAATAGTATTTGACGATCTTCCTCCATCCAACATCCTCTAATAATCTATATAATTGGTCACTTTTAGCTCAAGCTTGCCTATTTGTAAAACAATATTGTGTGATACATCAAAATTTTCAAAAAAAAATCGTAGAATTCAAATTTCTATGATAGAGATCTGACATGTGGGGCAGAACCTCTTTGCCCCACTCCAAGGTGGTATAAGGGTGGCGTTTTTTATAAAAAATTATAACTCTGGTAGTTTCACTTTGGTTTTTGAAATCCACTACTTTCCAACATTCTCGTCCATAAAGGTGCTACTTTATTTAAAGCCTCAAAAAGATTATTAACAAAATGTTTAAATTGGTCATCGATATTAACAATGTCAAATTTTCAATCTATTTTCCCGAGTTCCTTTTTTATACAATTGTAGTCAATATTTCTACTCCTAGTTTCGATAAAAGTTGTCGAAGAACAAGATCTTCACACGTCAGGTCACAAACAAAACTAGCGCATTCAGACACAATGTCTTTAATCCTAGCAAATGGTTTAGTTACCAAAAAAATCTTATAACTTTCACCCAAAATTTTGTTTAAAGGATCATAAATGTTATTCCAAAATCTTCACTTAGTATATCTATATTGGGTTTAGGCTTTATTATTCTTTCCAATACTCTAGGTTTTTCCTGTATATACTTTTTTACGACATTGCTAGGATCTTTTTTTGAGGAGTTATTTCTTCCACTTCTTTGATTCTGTTTAAATTGATCATTTCTTATGGCGGTTTTACACCAAACCGACTAGTTGAGTTGCTGTTTTGTTGCTGTTTTAAAAAACAAAAACTCAACTGTTTTTAACCGATAAAACTGTTCACACTCAACAGACAAAAAATTAGTTGCTGTCGAGTTTTTGTTTTCTGTCGTTTTATATCAGAGAAACAGTTGTAGTTTTGTTTAGTTTAATTCAGAAAGTAGATGGGTGTTGGTGATAAAGCTGATAAACACAGCCGTTTTCAGCAAGCTGATTGAGTTGCAATAAAGGCAGCAACTCTTTGATGTTTCCGACATCGGTTGGGAAACAAAAAACAAAACAGCAACTGTTGAGTTACCGAAAAATCTTCAAAAAATCTACAAAAAGTTCCGGTTTTGTTTTTTTTCAACTCGAGTTGCTGTTTTGTCGATTTGGCGTAAATCCGCTTTAAGGGGGCAAACTTCGCCCGAAAACTTACCATCTGACAACCCTGTTATCCCATTTTTTGGCTAAATCTTCGTCATAATAGAAATAGAAAACGAGAAAGCGGAATGCGTCGAAATTTTGCGGGGTGGTTTTTTAAAGCATTTTAAACAAACGTATCTTTGCAGTTTTTCACTAATTCATCTTATTCAAAAAATAAAAAAAAAGTTATGGCAAAAACACAACAAATATTACAAAAAATCTTTGGCATTTCAGTAGCCTAGTTGTGTTATAGAATACTGTAGCAAAACTGTTTCGATTTTTGTATTTTTTGGAAATATACAAAAGAAAATCAAAAATCTAACAAGATACGTTTGAAGATTTAAAAAAAATCTTGTGTATGAACAAAATGTTTCAACTAGTTTTTTATAACGAGATCTACTAGGATTTACAAAAGCGTGCTCAATTTTATAGTTGCTGCAGGACACCAAATCAGAAAAGACCCATCAAGATCCTGACTGAAGCGCCATCCCCATATACCGGAGGCGAGTCAATTCGATTCAGAAAATTTAACTAAGATCACGTGACCCGAATTTTCAGATTATTTTCAATTCTTTTGAACAAATAATATGTTGTTTAATTTAAAGGATTATTAGTAGGTATTTAATGACATACAATTTTTTCTATTTACAAAATTTTTTTGACTTTGTAATAATAGTAATTTACCTAACAATTGTAGAAGAGGCACTAAACACAAGCGTTAGGTATGTAGGTACAATATTTTTCTCAAAAGACATAAAATTTTACCCGTGTGCGTACCCAAAGGTGTGAAATAGGTATGGAAAATTATACGATGACGTTAACTGTCACCATACTTTTCGGCACATGTGTTGCAAAGTACTGTTCCACACATGTGCGAAAAAGCAGTTTCATTTGACTTGTGCAAAATAAAAGACCAAGTTTTACAAAAATTAGTATAGTTCAACAGTGTTCGTAGGAAAAATCGCGTACACAACTCGATCAAACGATTAACTTTCTTACATTCGAGTGTTATTTAATTCAGCTAGCGCCTCGTTCACAACACATGCTCGTGTGAAATTTGTCACTTTCTTCTCTTATGTAATATCTATTTTTTACGAGGTTGTGGAAACAAAAATAAAGCACAACAATGCAAATAACTCATGTATTATATTTAATTTACAATGATTGCTGAAAACTTTACTTCTTATCCGAACAACATCTTTGAATCAGGAGATGTTCGTTTTCATAATCTGGATCAAAGATATCGGAAGGTCTTTAATATCTTCGTTCTCGAAAAATGGGCTTTGTTATTTACTATTTTCTTTTATTTTTCCTGTTGCTATTGGAAAACTAGCTCACTTGTGTTTTTTGACAAAAATTAACGTCAGTGCCAAACTCAAAATGTGTTGTTTGTTTATCCTAGATTGTCAATATATATGATTAATTGTGACATCTAATCTAACCTTATTTATAATTATGACATCATCATCCATTGTCATCTTTTAAATTTTAGTAACGCCCACAATTTCAGAACCGAATCGGTGTCCCTATGACTCTAATATGTAGTGCCACCTTTTAAGACCGCTATTTAAATATGTTGCCTTGTTGTCCTTTACTTAAAAAATTGCCTAAATCGAATTTGTCACCTTAAGTTGTTTGTTGTTCCTGGCATACATCTTATTATCTTGTTCAAGGGCGTTAATGGATGTTAACATTTGTTTTTTTCTCTTTCCTTCTCCTTCAATTAGTTTTCAATAGTTAAAATTTAAAGATTTTGTTCCTCTATTTCATTAACTAACATCTTATTTTCGTATTTTAACTTCTGATACTTTTCGTCATTCTCTTTAGCACACCAATTCCCTGTATCTTTCGATATGTTGACGTCTTTATTGGCCTCTACTAACAGAATATCACTTACCTATATAAAGTTTTTGGAATTGGAATTGCGGTTTTTGTCTTCCAAGTTTTCACCATTCTCATTTTTAGTTGAGGTATTAAGATTTACTCCAGTTTTAAGTAACTCTACTTGCAGATTCTTCGCTGCCTCATGTGATTTTACCGTAAATATATTTATTTTGTCTTGCATTTTTTTTATCTCATCGTACAGCCATGTATTTTTTATATTCAAGTTGTTCAGACTTATTTTCATACCCTTATTACTTACTTTTTGTATATTATGTTCATTTTCTGTTTAAATAGTTTCATCAAACTTTTCCTAGGCAGTCACACGTTCTGCTAAATATCTGTTTTCCTTCTAATTTAGACATTTTATATTAGTCTTATTTTTTATTTTGCCTAAGAGTTCTTGTTTAGTTATTATATCAATAGTTTTTCCTCTAAGTCGCTTGTTATAATTATCTTCCTCTTCGATGATCTTTTCTAGTTTTACTATACGTTCCTCATACTTTCTTTTGCTAATCTCATTTACGGGTATGCGCTCTTGCAAGGTGATCCCCATCATGCTCGAGAAGCGGCAAGTGCACGGAAATGTTGGTGTATGTTGGTTTTGAAACGGTTCAGGTTCTAATCTGCAGGGAAAACTGTCGCAGAGATATGAATTCTGGTATAATGAGGTTCTTGGTGCCTCTATTTTGACAGTAAATTGATGGTTACCGCATTAAGGTATATTTGGGTGCCGCACTTCATATATGTGAGCAGTACTCCATAGTTGGTCGATTCTGGGCTTTGTAGAGTGTCAGCAGTTGGCTTGGTGTATACAGATGTCTTGTACGAAATAGTACCCCAAGCTTTTGGGACGCCCTTTTAGCTATATCTGCCACGTGACTGTACCAAGACATGTTGGTCTCTGCAGTGACTCCTAAGATGTTCAACTGGCTCTGCAATGTGACATAAACTGAAATCGTATGGTGTTGGGTATCCCTTATATACCTGGTGTTCTAGTTATTTAAAAAACCGTAAACAGAGAGTGAAAATGAATAAACTTATATCATACGAAATAGAAGCAACATCAGGAGTATCCGAGGGATCGCATTTAGCTCCTTTCTTTTCCTCATTATTTGCAAATGACATTCCCAAACTATTTAGATTTTCGTCTCTTCCTTACAATTGGCTGATGATTTAAAAATATTTAAAAGAATTTACAGCGAAGGCGACTCTAAAGAACTACAAAAGGATATTTGCATTTTATATACCTGGTGTCAAAAAAATAAAATGGAAATAAATTTTGGCAAATGCAAGCTTATATCGTTTTCTAGAAAAATAAACAAAATTAAATTCTCATATAACATTAACAATATTGAAATATCCAGAGTTAACCTTATAAATGATCTTGGGGTGCTTTGTGATTCAGAGTTTCGTTTCGTGGATCATATAAATAATGTTATAACAAAAGCGTTCAAAATGTCAGAGTTTGTTATTCGGTCAAGTAGTGAATTTAAGAATATTGAGGTTATAAAAATATTATATTTCTCATTAACAGAGCTGTCACAAGTATATTATGAAGGTACTTCAAGTACAAGTACCAAGTACATTAAGATTTGTAAAAGTACTTGAAGTACCAAGTACATTTTCTTTTCAAATGTACTTGAAGCACCAAGTATATTATAAAAGTACTTGATTTTCCCCAAGTCTTGTACTTGAAGTACAATAAAAGTACTTGAAGTACAATAAAAAAACTTCAAGTACTTAAGTCCTTTAAGTAGTTTTAATAAGTATGTCAAAAAATAAGAAAAATGCCAAAAATATCAAAAAAAATTCAAAAATGTTAAAAAATGTAAAAAGCCCTTAAAAATTTTTAAAAAATTTCATAAATGATTACCAAATTTTTAACCTGAAAGGTTTTATTTCTTGGGATATTATTATATGTAAATATGTATTACTTATATACCTAAATTGCATTTATTTATTTTTTCTGAACTCATCATTATACATAAAAATGCCATAGAGAGGTAATGGAAAGAGATCATTTTATTAAACAAAAAGCTACAAAATTGACCCAGTCTCATTAAAATGTTTTTAACCTTTTATAGTTTTGCAATAAAAGTGTCACAGTTACCCGAACTGTGTAAATGGGAACTACCCCAAAAAACAAATTTTTTAAAATATTTTAAGTTTTTCCGTCTCGAATTTCTTACGGTTGTTCCAAATAGATCACATTTGTGAAAATCCAAATATAGACTTTAAAAACCGGGATGCACGTACCCTTGCCTTATTTCTTTTTTGGTGGTGCACTTCGGGCACTGTTCTTACCGTCAATAATTTGCAAATCACTTATACAAAGTAACATTCTTTTAATAGCCCACAAAACTGCTTAAAAACTTTTTGTTTAAATCAAAATAAATAAGCATAACAAACGTAAATATCCAAGGAATTTTTTGAGGTGCATCTAGTCAGGATAAATAAATTTTCGGGTTCTTTAAACCAACCTCTATTAAACGTAGAAATTACGTCTGCTGCTGCTTCTCACACTGAATTTGAATTTCACGTTCCGCGAAATAATGAAGGTGCGTGCATATAATTAAGCCCATTGGCATTATTAAAGAGTTCGTTGGCGGAAAACGAAAACGCACGCATTTTTGTATCTGTCAAAGTTAAGTTAATATTTGATGTTTATAGCTCAAATTAATTAGTAAAAATTAGTAAGTTAGTGTTTATGCAGACTAGTGAATACCTGAGCTTGTTATCTAGACTCAAAACTGTGTGTTTTGCGATATCGGCGATTGTCTACACGTGCTGTGGGTGACTGATAAGGTTTTTTGCCGATCCTATTCAACGAGGTGGAAAACGCACGCCAGCGGTTATTCGTTTTAAAGGTAAAGTAAGAAAGTAATTTAATTCATTGTCTGATAACTTTCTTCAGCAATATGACGAAAAAAGGACACATATGTGGAGTGTGTAATTCAAGCATTCCGAAAGGTATTTATAAACCGAAATGTGGTACCTGCAACAGATACTATCATCCGATCTGCGTTTGTCTTACTGAGCTAGACGTTCGTTCGATGTATGAACAAAAACAATCCTGGACGTGCAATAAATGTCAGCCCGCGCATCCCGGCCGAACCACAGGCCAGTTTCTTCCCACGAGTCAAAATAGAAGGCAAACTATTTTTCAAGTCAATGATATCCCGCAAGAGCGAGAGCAAGCTAGGGTGAGTAATCGAAGGCAAACTATCTACCAGCAAAACGAGGAGATGCCGTTGTGTTCTAATTTGCCTCAGCCTAATCATTTGGCTATTGGAAATCAAAACAGAAGATTATCGATGTTTCAGGAGGAAAATGGTGATGCAGACATGCGGTCTATTCTACTTGAACTTAAGTCGGAAATTAGAGGTCTTAAGGATGAGATATTTGTCATGAAAGAATCATTTGATTTTATTAACCATATGTATGAGTCTGAAAAGCAGAAGACCAAGGTTCTTGGTGGATTGATCGATGAAATTAGAAATGAAGACAGTAAGCTAAGAGCAGATGTTACTTCTTTGCAAAATAAAATTTACGGTATTGACGTTGAAAAAAATGGTATACAAATTCAGATAAGTGGTGCTTTCAAAAAATCTGATGATGATACTACTATTAAAACTAAGACCTGTAAAGTATTAACGTTTGTCAAGGGCGAAAATGTAATTGAAAACACCATCGAACATTTTAAGATTATTAAGCCACAAAACAAAGATCCTTTGGTCTCTCTGTCCTTCAAAGATAAAAACATGGCTGAAAACATTCTAAAGCTCAGGAGAGAAAAAACTTCTATAGATACGACTGCATGTGAATTTGATAAGGATAAGAAAACAATTTATATTAATGAAGAACTGAGCAAACAAACATACATGCTATTGAAGGAGGCAAAAAAGTGTAAAGACAAAGGGTACAAGTATGTTTGGAGTAAATGGGGAGCTGTATATGTTAAAAAAGATGATAACCATAAAGCTATAAGGATTAGGAGTCCTGATCATGTCCACAATCTCATATGAAGCACTGAGTAAATTTTTACAATTTACAATTTGTCTACTAGCGTTTTATTTATATAATATGTCTATTTTTTATTTCCCTTTAAAATGGCGACCTATTTTAATAATCTAAAAATAGGAAACTTAAATGTAAGTTCTTTAGCAGCGCATTTTTCAGATATACGCGATGTGATACAAAGTAATGGGTTTCATGTGTTTTGTATGACTGAAACCTGTCTTAAGCCATGGATATCTTCAGATGTGGTGCATATAAATGGTTATAAGTTAATAAGGGAAGATCGTATAAATCGGGCTCGAGGAGGTATTGCTATTTATGTTCAAAATGAATTAAATGTTGATATGTACGTTTTAAACACCTGTGATAGTGGACCCCTAGAATCTTTGTTAATTAAGTTTGATGTAAAAAAGGTTAAAGTTACAATTTGTGTTGTATATCGCTCACATACTGCTTGTTCAGTTTCTGAGTCCGTTAACTCATACCATGCAATTTTGTCTGAAATATCGGTCGAGGCAGACTGCATTATTGTCACAGGGGACGTAAATGTCAATATGCTGGACCCGGGAAACCCTTTAAGTGATTGCTTTGATTCTTATAATATGGTTCAACTTATAGATGAACCCACTAGGATTTCCCGTACAATATCTACGCTTTTGGATCCAATTTTTGTTAACAACGTTTTGTTTGTTAAAAAACACGGAGTCTTGAATACTGATCTTATTTCCGATCATAACTTAGTTTTTTGTGAACTGACGTTAGCAACACCATGTTCTCGTCAAAAGTTATACACATATAGATGTTTTAAATATTTTAATCAATAAGCCTTTTCTAAAGATATGAATAGGATTAATTGGGACTCTTTGTATTATATGGAAAATGTGGATCAAAAGGTAGAATTTTTAACAAATAATTTAAAACAAATTTTTGACATTCACGCTCCCTTGCGAACCGTGCGTCTTAGCAGATCACCGGCTCCCTGGCTTACACCAATGCTTAACTCGATACTTAAGGATAGGGATAACGCTTTGTCTAAATTTAAAAACCATAAAACTATTGCGAATTGGAATAATTATAGACAGTTGCGTAATTTTGCACTGGCAGCCATAAGAAGGGAAAAATCAGCTTACTTAAATCACTTTAATGCACAGGAGACCGGTGAACTGTGGAAACGCTTAAGACGAACTCAAGTTATAGGAAAGCCAAAGCCAGAACTACCAACTATTATGCAGGACTGTAGCAAAATTAATAATCACTTTTTATCCATTTACAGTAAAACCAAAGCCGACTCGGGTTTAGTAGATTACTTTAATTCTAATAGGCATAGTTCAGCACGTTTTGAATTTAAGTTTTTTTCACCAGATGAAATAAAGAAACTTATATTTAGCCTTAAATCAAATGCTGCAGGTGTTGATGATATTTCTCTTTTGATGGTGAAACATAGTCTTCCTTTTACTATAAATCACATCACACATATAATAAACTGTTGCCTAGAATATGGATACTTTCCGGAATCATGGAAGACAGCGATCATTTGTCCAATACCTAAAGTAAATTCACCTGAGACCCTAAATGATTTAAGGCCTATAAGTTTGCTTCCAATACTAAGCAAAATTTTAGAAAAAGTTGTTTATTTGCAATTATATGCTTATGTAAGTGAGTGTCAGCTACTACCAAAAAATCAATCAGGTTTTCGCCCTGGACACAGTACGTCTACCATACTACTGAATGTTTTTGACAATATATTAAAAGGTTTAGATGACAAAAAGGCGACTGTGCTTATATTACTGGATTTTTCGCGTGCATTTGATTGTGTTGATCATGATCTACTTAGGGCAAAATTACATTATTTTGGACTAACGGATATGCCTCTGTCATTTTTCAAACACTACCTTTGTGATAGAAAACAGCAAACTCGAGTCGGTTCAAACATATCTAATACTTCAGTGGCGGGGGAAGTTTCTTCAGGAGTACCTCAGGGATCCATCCTGGGACCTCTTTTGTATATTCTATTTACATTTGATATTGGTAATGTTTTAAAATATTGCGAAACTCATTCTTATGCTGATGATAATCAAGTAACTTATGAGTTTGACCCAACATATTACAGATAGGTCTCGGGACAGGTTAATGAGGATCTGCGTAGTATTTTAGAATACACTAGTAAACATAACTTAAGATTAAATGCTAATAAGACAAAGGTTCTCCTATTTGCTCCTTCTAATTGTCAATTTTTAAAAGATCATTTGTTCTTTGTGTTGGACGGCCAGCAACTTGAGTTTAGTGAAACAGCAAAGAATCTGGGGGTGCTCTTGGATACTTCCCTTAGGTTCCAGCAATATGTTTCAAATCTCAGCCAAAGATCATATTTATCACTTAAAACTCTATATGCAAATAAGCACATTTTAAATTTTAAAGTAAGAAAAAAGTTGTGCGAATATTATATTATGTCAACGATTTCTTATTGTCCTACAGTTTTTTATCCTTCTTTAACAGCAGTAGACTGTCAACGTTTACAAAAGATACAAAACAACTGTTGCCGTTTTGTATGTGGTATTCGTAAGTATGATCATGTGTCAAAAAAAATTAACGAACTCTCTTGGCTGAGAATAAATAATTTATATATATATTTGTTACTGATATTTATATACAAACTATTAAAAACATCAACACCGTCCTATTTAAGAGAAAAATTATCTTTTCGTAGCGATTTTCGAGGTTTTCCAATAAGATCTGATAAACTTATTTTACCCAGATATCGTTCTAGTATGTTTGAACGCAGTTTTTCTTATACCTGTGTTAAATATTATAATGAATTTGAAACTTACTTTGCCGCCTGCGGAAACGTTTTATCATTAAAGAAAAAACTTAAAATGGTTTTTATAGACAAGCAAAAACAAATATTATCGACGGATTGGAGAGTAGTTTATTAGGCTTCACAAATTTGTTCGTTTTTTTTCTCCTTCATTGTTTCATTGTTTTATAGATATAAAAATAATCTGAGATTAGTATTTAGAGTAGGTAAGATTTATTAATCTTAATAAGGGTTAATGTTGAGTAGCTGGACTGTCAGCTAGACTTCGCCCTTTGAAAAGTGCTTTTTTTTATTTACTAACTACTTATTAAATTTCCAGCAATATTGTACATGGCATTTTTTTCAATAAAGACAATTTATTATTATTATTATTATTATTATTCTTTGGATAAGTGTGTACCTAATATTACGATTTTTTGGGCGAATAATTAAGGCGCACCTATAAACGTTGCCAAAGTACCGGACTTTCCTGCCAAGTTGATAAAAAAAACCGGACAGGTGGCAACCCTGAGGTTACCTCTTGTCTTCGGCGCATTAAAGTTATATCTCACCTATATCTACATTGTACTTCAAGAATATAAAAGCTTCTGCATCCCTGCCTTCATTATCTGTTTTCTTGTGGTGTTTTAGCCAGGGTATATTGTGGACGTTGAAATCGCAATTTCCGCATGTGGAAAGTTTGACTGTATACTATCACAGTTTTTGGATAATGTCGCGAAAAAGTTTTGGTACTCGGTGCTACTTGGGGTTCGGTAGAGGCAGCAGATGAACTTGGTCGATGACTTTGAGGTGAATTTTAGCCATATGATATCGAGGTTCGCTGCTTCTAGCTTCTCCTCTCGATGACATAAAAGATCATTTTTAATGTACACACAGATCCCAACATTATGTAGAAATTGGTGGTGTAGGTCATAGCCGGGATAAAGATAGTTCACAATAGGTGTTGCAGAACTGATTTTTCAGTGGGAACAAGGATGTCAGGTCTTTGTTCTTCAAGATGTTGGTGAACTGAATTCATGTTTGTACTTATCCTCTTATATTGCTAAAATCAATTCTGAGTTGAATTTTTGGTCTTCTTTTAATATCTTTGCATGAAGGACCCCCAGGATCACCCGACGACGGGAGATCCGAGTGGTCGGGTATTTTACCGGACTGGAATATTTTGATCCTGGAGGCGCCATCATACTATCTGTTACTCATTGTTAGAACCGGACTGCCAGCGCAGTAGAGGAACGTGGTGATACCACTTAGCGCTACTCAGTTCTGGCATAATGGTATCTCACCTGTCGATGCCTAATGAGTAAAAGGGTCTACCACCTAGCTCTCATGGTTCACTTCCATTTTCTCTATTTCTTGCTGCAGAAATAATGGCTTTGGTAAAATATTTCTTGAATGTTTGTGTCGCTCTTTTTAAATATATATTGCTATAAAACATTTTATATAGTAATATTCTAAGATTCTTGCTTTGCTCGTATTTTAGTTTTAAGATTTGCGACAAATGACGACATCCTTATTGGCTCTACTATTATGTCCCGCCAATTTAAAAGTTCATATTTGTTCGCATTTTGAACAACTTCCAACCATATTTGCTTTGTGTTTTTTGCTTTCCCATTGTGCGCTGGCTGCTTTAGCCAATACCTGGAATATTCGCTCAAAGTCGCTTGATGGCCAGTTGGCCATAAAGTCTTGATCAAGTCGATCCAGTCATTAACCAAACAAATTATTTTGTTTTTCTTTATGAAGAGAATTTAAATAATTTGTATAAAAAATCCTGGCTTACCTCTGCAGTTTTTGGTTAATCATGCGTCAAATAAATTAGGCATCATCTCACCCATTAGGTCCATCAAAGAGAATAGGCATATTATGAGAGATAAAATTCTTAGGCACTCGTAGTGAGCTTTAAGTGCTGTCGATTTATCGAGTAACAGGTAACAACGGAAATCTTTTGATTTCAAGCGATAAAGTGTAACTAATAATAGACGTGAAATATATTTTTTTAATTAAAAATCATATAGGTTAATATTATTTTTATTGTATATAAGTTGGATTCCCCTTGTGCTAAATGCTGGCTGGCAGGCTGGCTACTCATTACGGTTTTGCAGTACGAATTTTTTGAATTAATTGCTTATCATCTATGTATACATGAATCAGGTCACAATGTATATTTACCCGAATCTAAGTATAGCCAGACTCTTATTTTTCTATATTCTGTAGCCCCTAAAAATTTCTATCAAATAAATCTTCTTTAAGTAGCTACTTTAGGCAAAGCATCTGACATTATATTTTTGCAGCCTCTCAAAACTCTTCGTTAAAAATCTGCAGATGAAGTCAAGGGCTGTTATGGGTTTTTAAAAGTGTTTGACCGCAAGTTAAACGATACAGAAATTTTTTGCGAAACCTTTTCGTCCATAATCTTTCTACCCTGTTCATAAATTTTAATCTTTTCTGATTATTCCACAAAATCATTGAATCGTGATTAAACAAATGCATAAATTAAGCACGTCCATAAAGAACTACAAAATTTATTCTTTTTATATGTTCCTCGTTTTTTATTGATGGTTTTTTTGGATAGGTTAGTATTCTTACTAATAAGTCCTACCTATTACTGACCTGATTTGGTTAGGTTACTCTGCTGAAAAACACTAACCAGACCTTGTTAAAATTGATTTCTTTTACTAAACGTTTTATTTTTAAAAATCATTTAAATGAAAAATTCGAAATATAAGTTGAAATAAGTGGATCCATGACGGATCTAATACCTTCCTGGCTAGCCTATTAACACACAGTGAAGCCATGATATATCAGCCTTGAAATAGTTTTTTGGGATTAAAAAGTTAGCATTTTTTAAATTTTTTAAATGTCAAAAAACTCATTAGCATAATGTATTTTGCCCAAAATCTAATCAGCTCGTTAGAGTGTCGAACACTATTTTACCTGAAAATTTTATGAAAATCGTTTTAGCGGTTTAGGAGCTATCGTGTTACGGACAGACATACACACACACATACATACAGGGTTCGTCAACAATTGTTTGGCCATTGAAAATATGTGAATTAAAGTAAGATCGCTATTTAAATAAATGGCACTAAGAGAGATAAGTAGTTTAGCGCTTTTGTCAAGTTAGCAATTCAAGAAAATGGTTTTCTTTTCGCGATCTAATGACGTTACTCTTACCGGCTGAGTAGGCCAAAGCCGGTCATTAATAAAATCCAAAAAATACCTTGATTTTAATTGCTGTTGCGCCATCTCTTAGATATCATTTGATCTGTATGACTAATAATCAATACTGCGAATCCATAATTCTGCTTTTAGTTCACGCCATATATCCGAGATTACAGCCATATGCTGCGTTTAATGACAGAAGCAACACACTCGGCATGGAACATTTTACGAAAGGGAACCCCCCTCCTTAAACGTGCTTTTTGATAGTTTTTTGCTAGTAACTCGAACACTCTTTTTTTTTTATTTAATTTATTTATAACTAACTCCAAAGCAGTGTTAAATACTGGTACCGGAGCCTTAAATTACAATCAAAATAAAATAATTATACAATAAGCTTGGTATTTTATGTGAGTCTTTTGAAGTTTAAGTAGAAAATGAAAATTGTCACTGTAAATATATTTTTAATTTCTGACAAAATTGTTTTATTGTTTTTGCTTCAACAATCACTTTTGGTATTGAGTTATAAGTTTGAATAGAGCTATATAATGGCGATCTTTGTACTTTGAGAGTTTTTGAAAAATTAGTTCGAAATTCATTTGCACTACGTGTATTGTGGCTATGTAGTTGTTTCACTTGTCTTATATCTAAGTTACTTTTAAGCAGTTTATTTTTTAAGGAATATATAAATTTTGTTTGTTCAAAAGTCACTATTTTTTTTATGTTTTTTTTGTTGTTTTGTACACCATTTCTGTTGGAGTAAGACGGTTTATTTGAAATATGGTTTTTACTGTTTTGTTTTGAGTTCTTTGTAATTTATTTTGTAAATAGGTGGGAAGATTTCCCCAGCATAGAATTAAGTACCTTATATGAGGTGTAATAAAACTGTTATAGAGTAAGAGTTTAGATTTATTGTTTAAACTATCTGTACACCGTTTTATTGCACCAACAATGGGAACAATTTTTTTTATAATTTGGTTCACATGTATGTCCCACTCAAGTTTATTTGTTAAGTTTAGACCTAAGTATTTAAAATTTTGTACTTCTTTTAGTTTAACATTGTTTAGGAACAAGTTTATATCACAGTTTTGTTTGTTTTTTGTTTGATGATCATATATACAGTCTTATTTGTATTTATAGATAACTTATTGTAACACAACCATTTATGATAACTGTTTAAGTCCTCATTTGCACATTTTTCTAGTTCTTCTTTACTTGTTGCTGACAGAACTAATACTGTGTCGTCGGCGAAAACGAAATATCTTGCTGTTAGTCCCAAGTATTGAAGGTCTTGTATATAGAGTAAATATTGTAGAGGTCCAAGGACCGACCCTTGGGTAACACCTACGGTTAGCTTCCTTTTTTTACTTTTTGATTTGTTTATTTGTGTGTAGTGTTTGCGGTCTTTGGAGTATGTTTGGAGAAGTTTTTGCGCAACTCCTCTGAAGCCCATTTTTTGTAATTTATGAAGCATTATATCAATGTCGACCGTGTCGAATGCTTTTTGGAAATCGATGAATATTGTTAATACATATTTATTTTTGTTAAGCTCTCCTGATATGTGTTCTAGTAGGTCTGCTGATGCTTCTAAAGTACTGCTGTTTTTTTGGAAACCGTATTGGTATGGATCAAATTTGTATTGTTTTTCTATAAATTTTACTATCCTTTTTTAAATTATTTTTTCTGTTATTTTTGAAAACGTATTTAGGACAGAAATTGGCCGATAATTGCTAAGTTCTTTTGGTGATTCTTTTTTATATACTGGTGTTATTTTTGCAGTTTTTAGTTCTTCAGGAAACAGGCCAGTTTCTAGGATATTGTTCACAATGTTTACGATTTTTTCTCCAATGACATCAAAAAGTATTATCAAGTCTGCTTTTGGTATGCTGTCCTCCCCGGGTGAGCTGTTGTTTTTAAGGTCCTTTAGGGTGTTATGAATTTCTATTAAGTCTGTGGGCTTAAGGTAGATTGACTCCTTACATTCTTCTTCTCGAAACTGTTATATTAGGATTAATTTTTGAAGCCAAGTTTTGTCCAATTTCTGAGAAGTATGTGTTGAACTCCTCAGTAATTTTTTGTTCATCTTTAATAGTTTCTCCTGTCATGCTCTTTATTTCTCTTATTTTTGTTTTCTTTGATGTTTTCATGCACAGAGAGTTAAAAATGTCCCACATTTTTTTTGGGTTTGTCCCAGCTTCATTCAGTTTTTTTCTACATAGTCCTTTTTGAGTTTTTTTCTTAAACTAACATTTATCCAGTTGTTGTTATTGTGTATTTTTATCTTACGTTCGCTTGTGCATTCAGTTTTTGATGTTGTTATTATTTCTGTTAATTTGTTAAATGTTGTTGGTTCTTGACTTTGTAGTTTAATTTTTACTGTTTCTTTCCATTTTTCTGTTTGTAGTTTTGTTTTTGTGATGTATTCTTTAGTGTTTTTTATGACTTTTTTGTTTAGTTTAATGATCATGATTTTGTGATCAGATATAATATGATCTGAAAGATTAATATTACAGTTCATGTTTTTATTTGTTAAGACATGGTCTATTATAGTAGCTGTTTCGTCAGTTTTTCTTGTGGCATTCTCCGTACTTATTATGTTCTGTATTTTAAAGCCATTCATTTCGATAATATTCATATACTCCTTTGTTTGATCTGCTTCGTCAAGTAAATTTAGATTTATGTCTCCTAATTTTATCAATATCTTGTATAAAAGCTACATTTCGGTTTTTTGGTGGTCTATATATAGTAATGATTGTACAGTCAACTTGAACAAGATATATGCTTATTATGTTACAGTCATTTGTTTCGATTTCTGGAATAGTGGTTTGTTCATATTGTAAGTTTTCTTTAATAAATAGACACACCCCTCCACCCCTGGAGTCTCTACATTGATGCACAGCATTAAAGTTCGGGAGATTAAAATATGGTATCTCATTTTGGTAGATCCAGGTTTCTGTGAGAGCGATTATGTGTATTTCTTGTTCATGATTATTTATTATTTCTATTAGATCATCTACTTTGTTTCTCAAGCTTCTTATATTTACGTATAGAATGTTAAGTTTTAAAGCCATTTTAATTTCTTAAGGTTTTTTTTTTATTTACATTGTATATACATAAATAATTGGTTTAAATTATAAGATCTCGCTCAGATCTTATGTGAATAGGTTTGTCGTCAGCAGTTTTCTTCAGAAATATCTTACCATTTCTGCAAAAGGCTCCTTTAAAGTTGTTTTCTTTTTTAAAGATGCGGGTATTTTTGAATAGTAGCTGATTGTTAGCTGTAAGGTCTTCGTTAAAAAAAATGTTGCTATTTTTTCCTTCTAATCCACAATCATTCACTTTAACTCCTTTTAGTTCTTTGATTTTGTTATAAATTTCTGTTTTTATCCTCTGCTCAGGTAATTTCATGAAGATAGGGCCATCTTTTTTTTGTTTGATCCTATAGCAATCGATAATTTTATTTTCAGGTATAGCCAGTTTCATTGTCTGAAGAACTAAATGTATGACTTGTTTTGTGTTTTCGTTTTCTTGGCTTGGTATACCTGTGACAATCATGTTATTTTGCCGATCTTTTTGTTCTTGTATGTTTGATTTTTGTTCTAAGATATCTAACCTCCGCTTCAACAGGGTGTTTTCATCTCGAAGCAGTTTCACCTCCTCCAAAAGTTTTTCTGATGCTTTCTTTTGATCTTCCAATGAATCTGACATGTATTGTACCGATTCTTTAAGGTCCTGCATATCCTTCTTAAGTTCATCCCGGAAGGGTTTCAGTGTTAAAATAAGTTTCACTATATTTTTTAGTTTGTCTTCTTCCAAGTTCCCAACTTCTGGATTTTTTTCTGCTCTAACCTCACTTCTATCGCGTGCCGCGCAGGAAATCATTTTGTTGTCTTTGTCCATAACTTTGGCCTGAACTGCACAGCTAGGGTGGTAGTAGGAGTTACAGACTTGACATCCTACTAGTGAGGTGACTTTTTTCTTACAGTGTTTGCAAGTTTTTTCCATTTTTTTCTGCTCAAAAAATGTTGCTTTGTTTACGTTGACTTAACCTCACTCCTACATTTTGAATCTTAATTTACAGAAGCAACACACGTAGTATGAATATTAAGTTGGGTCGAAAAAAAAAATTGAAATTGATTTTGTCATAGTTCTAAAAATATGTAAAATCCGCCAAGAAAATAAATGATTTTTTGTTTTTCTAAAAAATAATAAATTTGGCCGCGCCCCCCACCCCCCAAATATTTCAAAATTTCAAATTTAAAGTAAGGGGCTGTAATAGTTATCAAATGTATCTTATGTGTCTAAGGAACACGAACACTAAAAAAATTATAATATTTGACCGCGCCCCTGAGCACTTTCCCTTAAATACGTATACAGTTTTTCGCTTGGAAAAGAGATGATATAATATAATCATTATTAATGGATATAAAAAATGTATTTATCGCTTTTTCAACCCAGAACTAACCGCGTGGAGGTAACTGTATACAGTGGCGTGTATAAGGGGGGGCCTGGGGGGCCCGGCCCCCCCCGAAGCTAACATTTTTTTAGATATTTTCCACATATTTCATGAATACAATCATAAAATAGCATAAAATACGGCGTCATGAGGTCTCGGGCCCCCCCGAAACTGTCTTAACCCCCCGAAATTTTTTTCTTAATACGCCACTGACTGTTAATCGAGTCCCACCCCCACCTCCTCCCTTCTTCCCTGCCCTGCATACTCTTTTATCTATCTACCTATCTATTTAGCCTTCTTCGATCCATCTTTGGATATAGGCCTCATCCATCTAGCTCCCGCATGTTTCTTCAAATTGTCCGCCCATCTCATTTGTGGCCTTCCCCTACTTCTTTTATTTTCCCAAGGTCTCAAGTTTACAATACATTTGTTATTTCTGTCGATATTATGACTGGCAAATTTCCATTTTAATTTTGCTACTTCTCCTCTGACATCCTTTACTTTTGTTTCATTTCTCATCCATTCATTCCTTTTTCTATCTGTTAGCTTTACATGTAACATTTGTCTTTCCATTCATCTTTGGGTTTTTGTTACCTTATCCATGTTTGATTCTGTTTCTGTCCAGGACTGGGATCCATAGGTAAGGACAGGAAGAATACATAGTTTATATACTTTCGTTTTGAGTTACTGAGGATATTTTTTATTTTTTAATATGTAGCTTAATTTACCGAATGCTGCCCAGGCCAATCTTACACGTCTCTTGATTTCAGTTGTTTGGTTTTCTTTTTTTAGTTTAATAATTTGTCCCAGGTATTCCTCTACTTGTTCTATTTTCTCCTGGTTTATTCTGATCGTGATATTTTCATCTGTATTTGTTATGATTTTAGTTTTAGTGTAGTTCATACTCAAACCTAAATTTTTAGCTGCTGTATCCAGTTCTTCCAGCATTTTTATTAGTTCTTCTTTCTTATCTGTTATTAAGGCGATATCATCAGCATATCTTAGGTGGTTTAAGTATTGTCCGTTTACTTTGATGCCCATTTCTTCCCAATCTGAGTTTTTAAAAACATCTTCTAAGGCCTGGTTAAATAGTTGTATCACCGTGTCTGACACCTCTACCTCTTCTTATGTGGATTGGCTTGGTTCCTTCGTGGATTTTGATTGATATTGTTGCTTCGCTATATATATTGGCTATTAAATCTGTGTATCTGTGATGGATTCGGCTATTAATTAAAATTTTTAAAAAACTGCCCATTTTACCCCTCAGGGGCGCGGCTAGAAATACTTTTAAAAATTTAAAAAAATATACGTTAGCGTTTTTGACCCGTTACACAACTTTTTTTAACTATGACAAATCAATTAAAAAAAAAAAAAGTTTAGACCTTTTTCGACCCAACTTAATGAATATACAGTATACTCCCCCGAAAAAACCCTTGGTGGGGGGGGGCTATCCCTACCCTAAATATTTTTTTGACAATTTTCGGTTTATTTATTTAATTTTATTATTAGAAAAAATGTGAAAAAAATATTTAAGGGGGGACCACCCCCCGCCAAGAGTAGGCGGGTGAATCCCCTTCGGTATATTATTTGAGGGGAGTATACTGTATATCCATACAAATTGTGTTGCTTCTCTCATTGAACGTAGTGTGTGTATTAATACTGTTCCAAAAAGATTGTCTTAAATGAAGATTCAAGTGTATAACAAATTTGACCATTTTTGGTGCGAGTATGCTATCTACCGCTGCCTTGAGGGGAGAGTGATATACATCGTTGGAAAGGAAATTTCGTCAGCTTTAAAAATAAGTTTTAAAACCAGATATGTGAGACAGTAAAATTTAAGAAAATTAAAAAAAACCACACCTCCAATTTATTTAAATGCCTATAAAAGGTGCGCCACTGATGTAGAGGGGGGCGTGTTATACATTGTTAGAGAGGAATTTCCATCAGCCTTAATAATTATTACTTGGTTGTTTTTTTCTAAGTAAAAAGTTTGCAAATAATTGGCAAAGTACTGTAAAAGAGCACTTTTGAGGGGGTGAGAGGAGGGATTCCCACTTTGAAAAAGTTTAACTAGAAAAAGTTAGTTTTAAGTTATAACTAACCAAAAATAATTTTTTACTCACTCTCATGTTTATTTACTCAGTTAAAAAAATGAATGATCAAAATTTTTGTTTGATTTAAGGATTTCTACAACACATTTATTTTTATTTCAAGGCGGCTATTTAAAAAAGCATGCCTACCTTAATAAGTATTTAACTGTCAGTGGCGCACCCAGGAATGTGTCTTGGGGGGGGGGGCCTCTTGGGGGGGGGGGACCGAAGCAGCATGATGTCAAATTTTAAGCTATTTTTTGTGTTTTATCATGAAATATGTAGAAAATATGTAAAAAAATCTAAAGCTGTATACAATGGACTTTTAAACAAAAATATTTTTTGAAAAAAAAATAGTGTTAAGGATAAAAAATACCACAAAAAAACGTACGCACGTACGCTAATGGAATGTGCACCACTGCCGTCAGAGGGTACTAAAAAACATGGTTGGAAAGGGAATTGTATCCGCTTGAAAAATGATCTCCAGAGGATTTTTGAAAAAGTTGTTTAAGGGGGGGAACCACCCCCCTGCCAGGGGTGGGGGGGTAGTGCCCTTTCATGAAATGTTTAGGCGAGTCTTATGCCTATCCATACCAAGTGTGTTGCTTCTATCATTAAACGCAGTATCGGACCCCGTAGGGCCTGAACTATTTTAGCAACTTGCCTTCGTAAGCCGCCGCGAGCAGATCGAACGGCGCGAAGCGCGACTTTAGTGTAAGAGCAAGGTTATTTTTTAGGGACATTTTGGGTCGCGTATATTACACTTTGTTACCGTTATTGTTATCACTGAGTCTGCGCATTAGCAGCTTCTCGCTCCTTTTTCGTTATGTACGGTAACGGCTCCCGGTACGTACGGTGGCCAGCCGTTAATGTTACCGGTATTTTTTAAGGTTAGTTTTGTATTGTTTTTTTTTAATGCAGTCGAATTTTTTACCAAAATTCGGTAGTTTGGCTTATAAAAAGCCATAAATCTAATAAAAATAAATAAACAAATTTAAATAAACAAAAAGTTAAAGGAGTGTGAAACTACTAAATTAACGTTTGTGTTATGTTAACTTTAGTGTTCCAAAATCTATCTTTTTTGCCCTGATTGTTGCCGTTATTCTTAGTAACAATAACGTTACCACCTGTCAAATTTTCTGTTATTTTAACTGACCCAAAATGTCCCTATTGTCTTAAGAAAAAATTATTTAAAAATTGAATTTTTCTCGATCTAATGTTTCCTGATTAAAGCTAAAATAACGAAATAAATAATAATTACTATTTCTTCGTCTTTTAAAAGTGGAAATGTTACAGTGCTTGCTCCTGTTTAGTAATAAAAAACTATTAATGAATTTTGAGTCACAGCGGCAAACACTCCTAAATATGCGCGTCTTTGGTCCCTCACTGACTTCTTGTTTTCGATAAGTTCATCTTTTTTTATACGCTTTTCATAAAGGCTAAACGTTCGATGTTGAGCACTGTATACACACACACAGACATCACGATGATATTGCTAAGATAAACCCAACCCAACCCAAATAACACATTTTCGGCGTTATCTGAAAAAAATTTTTTTTCGTCGAAAATAATACCTTCTCTAGCCATTGCTACGCGGGCCAGGAAGGTAAAAAAAATGGCCAAACTAAAACAGTTCGAACACAACAAACTCAAACACAGTTATTTAAACAAAAATTTTTGAAACTATTCTCTTTCAAAAACAAAATCGTAAATATTTAACATATTCCCTGCGGTCTTTTTGCTAAACAAAATCAATTTGACAATTTTTGGTATTAAATAGTGTACATGTGTAAGCCTTTATTAAAAGACTGTATAATCTATGTAAAATAAGCGCAAATTTCTCCAGTTTCAAAAACTAAGCAAAATTTCGGCTTATAAAATATACCTTTAAAAATTATTTTGTTTGAAAAAATATTTTTTGGATTCGCTTAATTTGAAAAAAAAATTTTAGGTTATTTTTTGAATTGGGATAATACTTCCAGCAATAAATTTTAGACACACTAAAGTCCTAGACTAAATTGTAAAGTTATTAAAGTGGACTAAAAATGTTTTTTTATCCCAGGGTTTTACTAAAAATGTTTATGATTTGTTTACATTTTTGTCCAACATATTGCAAAGAAACTAATTTTCCAATTAAAAGTCGGCAGAATCGTTTTATCACATTCTAGCTTTTTAAGCCGTTGCATTTATTTAAACAAAAAGTTTTTAAACTATTAATAACATAACATAACATAATTTTATTTCCCAAAAATCCTTAAAAAATTTACATATCATTTCATTTCAATTTATGTAGATGGCGGGAAGTAAAAAATTCTCCACTGAAACCACTGTTGCAGCTTATGCGTGGGGTCTTTAGTTTTTTTTAGTCTGTTTTTTAAGTTTATAAAATATCATTTTTGAGAAAAAACAAGAAAGTAAATTATTGATTCTTTTTTCTTTGTTTTTTTTACCCACCCAAGTATTTCAACTTAAATGAATACCAATATTTAAATGTATACCAATATTTCTCTCTCTCTTTCAAAAAATAAATCGTAAATATTTAACATATTCCCTGCGGTCTTGTTGCTAAACAAAATCAACTTGACAATGTTTTAGTACTAAATAGTGTACATGTGTAAGCCTTTATTAAAAGACTGTATAATATATGTGTAATAAACGCAAATATCTAGTTATCCAGTTTTAAAAACTAAGCAACATTTCGGCTTACAAGATATATCTTTAAAATTTATTTAGTTTGAAAAAATATTTTTAGGTTATTTTTTGGATTGGCATAATTCTTCCTGAAATCATTTTTAGAGACACTCTAAAGTCCTAGACTAAATTGTAAAGGTATTAAATTGGACTAAAAATGTTTTTTTATCCCAGGGTTTTACTAAAAATGTTCATGATTTGTTTACATTTTTGTCCAACATATTGCAAAGAAACTACTTTTCCAATTAAAAGTCGGCAGAATCTTTTTTATCACATTCTAGCTTTTTACTCCGCTACATTTTAAAAGAAGCGACTAGTGTTCAGTGTACCTATGTTAGCCCGCGGATAGAAAAACGTTAAAGGCAATGAATGGACTGTAAATATTTTAATTAATGATATCGCGAGCAAACATAAAGATTGATATGAAATTACGAAATAATCAAAATGTCCATAGGTAAAATATTGATATCACACAACGGTAATCATAGACAAGCACTCACCTCCTTTGCATTTAAGTTCTCCTCGTTCCCAGGGGCCCCCGAATGGATCTAATGATGTCACCACGTAGCTGAAGGGTTGAAGTTTCCAGTTCTATGCTTCAGTACACAAAAATCGAGCACTTTCAGGTGTAGATATTTAAAATAGTTGGAGAACGAAATTAACACGCCTTTTCTCTTGGCGATTGACAATGATCTCTCCGGTTGTTGGTGCGCATGTCCAAATACGCTGAATGCGCTTTGCCTTTCATACAGTTGTGTGTTTTTAAAAATATATATAAACAACCGCGAAATTTAGCGGGAGCTAACATAACTGCCCTCCAAAACACACAAATTTAGAATCTCAACCGGACAGATATAGATATAAGAAAAAGAATCGACCGATAAATATAAATGAATGAAAATAGATAAGTATCGTAAGTTTATTTAGAGATAACGAAATCCCGAAAAAAGGCAAAACAAACAAACAAAATTAAAAAAAAAAAAAAATTAAAAATAAAAACCTATTGTAATACCCGGTAAAAGGTAGAAAATTAAAATTACTTTTAATTTGGCAAGAGGCACAGTTTTACAACTGGCCGCTTATAAACACCGGTAACCATTTTTACCGTCACAACACGCACCTGACCGTCCCTGCCGGGATGCAGTTCGATGACCCGACCGACCGGCCATTTCAAAGGCGTTTGAATGTGATCACTTGTTATGATAACCAAATCATTTAATTTGATATTTGGGGACAATTCAGCCCACTTGTGTCGCTGTTGTAGCGTATGCAAATACTCTATAGAATACCGTTTCCAAAAATCATTATGTAGTTTTTGGATTAGTTGCCATCTCGAGAGCCGATTTAGGGGAACCTCGGACAAATCTGACTCCGGAATTTCCGAATTAAGGGGTTCAAGTGTCAAAAAATGCCCAGGGGTAAGAGGTTGAAGATCGTGTGGGTCTGAAGAGGCAGGAGATAAAGGGCGACTATTAAGTACGGCTTCTATGCGACAGGTAAGGGTGGACATCTCCATGATAGACAACTTCTGGTCGCCGACAACTCGAACAAAGTGAGTTTTAAAACTTTTGACGCCAGCTTCTGCCAGGCCATTGAAATGTGGACTGAGAGGAGGTCCCAGATGCCAACGAATAGAAAGTCTGGTGGCAGCACTTCTTGCGTAATCCAGTAATTGGTTACGAAACCCTATAAAATTACTGCCTTGATCTGACCAGCATTGCGTCACGCTTCCGCGTCTAGAAATGAATCGATGGAATGCACCTACGAACCCTTCGGTGGACAGTTCCATGGTCAATTCCAAATGCACGCAATGTGTGGCCGTACAGACAAACACACAGACATACGATTTGAAAGCTCTACAACCACGGTAACGATGAGGAATCACAAAGAAAGGTCCACAAAAGTCGATAGCTACACTCGAAAAAGGTTTAAGCTGATTGATTCGATGAGCGGGAAGTGAACTCATTATGGGCGGTCTATAGGGTTTAGGGTTGATTCTAAAACATTGCAAGCACTTGGATATGGTTCTTTGAATTGCCCGTCTGGCAGATAATATCCAAAATTGCTGTAAAAGCAGATTATGTAATGTTTTAAACCCAGGATGAAGATATTGTCGATGAGCGGACTCGATAAGAAGTGTAGTTAAACGATGGTCACTCGAAAGTAAGACGGGGTGTTTTGCAGAATAAGACAAAAGGTCAGATTTTTGTAATCTGCCACCGACTCTAATGATATTATTCTCATCAAGAAAAGGTGAAAGTTTTCGCAAAGGTTTCGGTATTGGTTTATCCTTAGATAACGCAGAAAAAAGCTCAGAAAAACAAGAACCTTGAACGCGTTTGATAAGAAGGTGTAACGCACTTTGCATCTCACCGGTGGTAGGAAAAACAATATTCTCAAAAATAACTTTTTGGTCCGGCGGCTTAGTGGGTTTTTGATAGGAATGGTTTTGAAAAAAGTTAACTATTCGAAGGACATAACAAATGATACGTTGAATTTTGGATATAGATGAATATTTGATAAGAAGCTGATCTAAGAAGTTGACATCAATTATCGCATTGCAACAGACCTTTGGCTTTTCCTCCAGATTAATATCTCCGAAATCAATCGGCATTTTTGATTTATGAAAATCGGGCCATTCGTTTTCGGGAGACCACAAAAACGACGGTGCGTTCCACCACATGTCATGTGACATGAGCTGTGAAGGGGTGGCCCCTCGTGACGCAATATCGGCTGCATTCAAAACAGAAGGAATGTAGCGCCACGAGTTTGAGGGAATGATTTCTTGGATTCTACTGACGCGATTTCCAACAAAGGTTTGCCAGCGATTAGGAGGGGATGAAAGCCAGTGCAATACGACTTGCGAATCGCAGAAAGTAACGATATTTGTAAAAGTTATTTTTCCTTCATAGCTAGATAAAACGAAGTCAATTAATTCGCTTAAAAGAAATGCGCCTAGGAGTTCTAGCCTAGCCAAAGTTTGTGACTTTATAGGCGCGACCCTAGATTTTGCAGATATGAGAGAAACAGATATATTGTTTTCCTCTTCTACACGAAAATATACGACGCCTGCGTAGCCTCGAATTGAAGCGTCACAGAAGCCGATGATTTGACAGGTATTGGTTTTTGACAGTTTGATTTGTCGGGGTAATTGAAAATTGGAAAGAAGCGGGAATTCAGAACGAAGTCTGTTCCAAGAGTCGATGATAGAAGAATCTGGTTCTTCGTCCCAGCCTACTTTCGATATCCACAACTGTTGCAAAATAAATTTTGCTTGTAGCAACAAGGGACAAAGAAAACCTAAAGGGTCGAAGATTGTTCCTATGATAGATAAAATAGAACGTTTGGTTGGGGGTTTGTCCTTCATTCGGCATTGATAAGAAAAAATGTCGTTTTTTGGATGCCATTGAAGTCCTAAAACTTTGATAAAGTGGGGTTCCTCCTTGTCGAAAGAGAGAGGCATTTGACGATCGGACTCTGGCAATGTTGCCAATAACTCAGGACAATTGCTTGCCCATTTTTTAAGTTCAAATCCTCCCGACTTCAACAAATCATTGAGTTCTGTTTGAAGGGAGAGAGCTTCAGAAAGCGAAGGGCTAGTTCCCAAGATATCGTCGATATAGATTGACGTTTTTAGAACAGTACTAGCCATAGGAAAACGTTCCTTTTCTCTCTCTGCCAGCTCATTTAAGGTACGCATGGCTAGAAAAGGTGAGCATGTCATGCCAAAAGTGACAGTAGAAAGTTCCCACACTGAAAGTGGGTCCTGTGGAGAAAACCTCCACAATATCCTTTGATAAGGACGGTGATAAGGACTGATAAGGACTTGACGGAACATCTGTTTGATATCAGCAATGTAGGCAATAGGATTAAGACGAAATGTAAGGAGTAAAGAAGCAATATCTTTTTGAAGTTTCGGTCCAGATAACAATGTGTCATTGAGACTAATATTTTTTGGGGTGACTGCTGAACAATCCCAGACTACCCTTAATTTTGTACTCAAGCTTTCCGGCTTCAACACGCAATGATGTGCCAAAAAACACGATACGTCGACCTTTGGTTGACTAGATAAAACCAAACTCATATGATTAGAATCGATATAGTCTTGCATGAAATTTGAATAGGCAGTGTACAGATCAGGATTTTTGATTAATCTATTTTCTAGAAGTAAAAATCTACGATAAGCTTGCGGATAAGTATTTCCTAGGTCAGGGTTTATTTTATCTTTAAACGGAAGATCTACCATGAATCTACCGCTCGGTTGCCGTAATACACTAGCAGTAAAAATTGATTCTGCTTGTTTTTCTTCCTTTGATAAGATTTGTTTTTTAGGCAAATGTTCGATTTCCCAAAACCTAGGGAGAATGACCTCTAAAGGAGGTGAATGACTCGTTAAAAAACAACTGGTTCGTTCCGTAAGACTACCTACTTCGTCAACCTTTCCCATGACGACCCAGCCAAAGATAGTTTCAAGGGCTGAAGGCTGCCCTACCTGTCCAAGAACCCTGCCCTCCTTGAAAATCTGTGCGAATAGCTCGCAACCAATAACCAGGTCCACAGGTCTAGATTTGAAATAAGATGGGTCGGCAAGTTTAAGGTTTCCCAAGTGTTTCCACTGATTATCGTTCAAGGAGAATGTAGGCATATTGGAACATAGTTGTGGAACAACAATTGCTTCGAAATTAAGTAAAGGAGTGACTTGTCCTTGTGGCTTAATGTGACATTGAACGAGCCCTTTGGAAGTAAAAGAAGACATCTGATTTAATCCGAATATTTCAGTGGTGTAACTTCGCCTAGGAAGATTAAGACGCTGAATACACTTTTCACTGATGAATCCAGTCTGTGATCCAGAATCAAGCAGTGCCCTTACAGGTTGAAAATTTCCGCAACCGTCCATAACATCTATTATGGCGGTGCATAAAAGAAAGGTACCTGAAGGTCCTGAGGCATTTAATGACACATGAAGATTATTGACAGGTGGTGTGTGAATGACAGGACTAGTATCTTGGCTTCCAGACGCTTGATTAGTTTCTAAGATATGAGTTAAAGTGTGGTGCCTTTTACTATTGCAAGTCCTGCATGAATATTTTGATTTGCACGTATCTACATCATGCAAGGGATGAAAACACGCTAGACATAATTTTTTCTGTTTTACGAAAGATAGGCGATCGATAGGTGAGAGATCAAGAAATGTTTGACATTTCGAAAGCACGTGACCTTGATTACACCGGAAACATTTTATTCCCGTACTCGAATTAGTTGAGGTGCCAGCCAGTCCTATAAAAGGCGAGTTGGATGATTTATAGGTAGGCTTTTGCCCAAACTGATTTCGCATAGAATTTGAATTTTGATAGGTAGGCTTTTGCCCAGACTGATTTTGCATAGAATTTGATTTTTGATAGATAGGCACCTTTTTGGGTGCTGTTGATTGAGGAAGTGATTCCAAAACTTTACATCTTTTTTCTAGAAATTGAAAAAGTGACTGAAAAGTGGGAATTTCGGTATTAGTATTGGCGTGACTCATTTCGAAATTTGAACGCGTTGGAATATCCAATTTTTCTAATAAAATGAAAAAAATAATAAAATCCCAACTGTCAACGTCAAAGCTAAGTGATTTTAAAATTTCTAGGGATTCAGAAAAGGTGTCAATTAAATTACGCAATTCTTTAGCTGACTCGTTTTTTAAGGTGGAGTTCATAATTGAGCTTAAAGCATCATTTGCGAGATCTCGCTTGTTTTGATATCTATTGACTAATTTGTCATAAGCAATTTTATAATTTTGATCAGATAAGCTAATCCCTGATATCAATTTTAAAGGCTCATCCTCGAGATATGAAAATAAATATTGGAGTTTTCGGACGTTACTTAGACTTTGATTTTGATCTATAATGTTATTAAAAAGATCGAAAAAGCTTGGCCATAATTTTTTATCACCTCGAAATATGGGAATACCTAACTCTTTGAGTTTTGGAGTTTCGTATTCGTTTTGTCGAACATATGATCCCGAAAAAGATGGGGCCTCAACCGGAAATATTTTAGAGTAAACCCCCTTACACGCATAAAAATATTTACGAGCTTCTGAAAGGATCGCATCCTGCGTTGTAAATTCCTCGTCGTCCGTGTCGTCTAGCAACATAATGACGTCATTATGTGCCAGCATGCATTTATCGAAGGTTTCATCCAAATCGGCATACCTCACTTGAAACTCGTTTCTCGCTCTTTCATCTTTTTCCGCAGTCTGCGACAACACATAACATTCGGTGATCGCAGATAAAAAACCCTTGCGTTTTTGTACGGCTTTTTTGACAGACATGATTTTACCTTTGAAATGACGAAATTGTCGGTAAATATACAATTAACGCTAAATTAATGCTTCTGAAATAGAAAAATGACGAATTGTCGAAAATATGCACTAATTTATCGCCAATTGATAAAAATTGTTTTAAATATCGAAATGATATGATACACCACTGAACTTTTGCTTTGTTTTGTTTTGATCCTACTCGTTTTGTTTACACCACGCGGAGTAGACCCGTTACCATGGCAGCGGACCAAAAACACGTACTGCGCCGGCCGACTTTCTCTACTCGGCGTTTCAACGACGGCCTTGAACTGCCCTGTTATTATTCGACTTGCAAATAATTAATAATACCGTCGTATGGATTTATTATTTAAAAATAATTCGGTTCGGAGGAACACTTATGTTAGCCCGCGGATAGAAAAACGTTAAAGGCAATGAATGGACTGTAAATATTTTAATTAATGATATCGCGAGCAAACATAAAGATTGATATGAAATTACGAAATAATCAAAATGTCCATAGGTAAAATATTGATATCACACAACGGTAATCATAGACAAGCACTCACCTCCTTTGCATTTAAGTTCTCCTCGTTCCCAGGGGCCCCCGAATGGATCTAATGATGTCACCACGTAGCTGAAGGGTTGAAGTTTCCAGTTCTATGCTTCAGTACACAAAAATCGAGCACTTTCAGGTGTAGATATTTAAAATAGTTGGAGAACGAAATTAACACGCCTTTTCTCTTGGCGATTGACAATGATCTCTCCGGTTGTTGGTGCGCATGTCCAAATACGCTGAATGCGCTTTGCCTTTCATACAGTTGTGTGTTTTTAAAAATATATATAAACAACCGCGAAATTTAGCGGGAGCTAACATACCTACATCTATATTTTAGCAGAATTTAGCAAAGAACTCTGGGTTCGGATTTTTGTGGTTATTATTATCACCCAGACCCCCCAAAATCTGAGATTTTGAGGTTTTCTTCAAATTTTCTCAAAAACTAAGTTTCTTAGGGAAACATATGTATTCACATTTATTATAGACAATAAAATTTGCTTTTCAACGGTGTATTAGTGAGTGAGGTACGACCAATGACAAACTCTTTAACGGCGTCCGTTTATTGAGGTGACGTAAAAAAATTAAAAAAGGAACAAGTTTATTACATATATACGCGATTTTCTTGAAAACTAAGCTCTTTATTATTGTGTTCTATAGTCAATTGAAGACAATGAAATTTTCTTCAGAATGATGCGTAACCAGGTAAGATTACTTTTATTTGTTACAATAAAAATAAATAAACAAATTTAAATAAACAAAAAGTTAAAGGAGTGTGAAACTACTAAATTAACGTTTGTGTTATGTTAACTTTAGTGTTCCAAAATCTATCTTTTTTGCCCTGATTGTTGCCGTTATTCTTAGTAACAATAACGTTACCACCTGTCAAATTTTCTGTTATTTTAACTGACCCAAAATGTCCCTATTGTCTTAAGAAAAAATTATTTAAAAATTGAATTTTTCTCGATCTAATGTTTCCTGATTAAAGCTAAAATAACGAAATAAATAATAATTACTATTTCTTCGTCTTTTAAAAGTGGAAATGTTACAGTGCTTGCTCCTGTTTAGTAATAAAAAACTATTAATGAATTTTGAGTCACAGCGGCAAACACTCCTACATATGCGCGTCTTTGGTCCCTCACTGACTTCTTGTTTTCGATAAGTTCATCTTTTTTTATACGCTTTTCATAAAGGCTAAACGTTCGATGTTGAGCACTGTATACACACACACAGACATCACGATGATATTGCTAAGATAAACCCAACCCAACCCAAATAACACATTTTCGGCGTTATCTGAAAAAAAATTTTTTTCGTCGAAAATAATACCTTCTCTAGCCATTGCTACGCGGGCCAGGAAGGTAAAAAAAATGGCCAAACTAAAACAGTTCGAACACAACAAACTGTGTGACCAGGTAAGATTACTTTTATTTGTTACAATTTAGGGTAGTTCGTAAATTACATCAATTTTGAGAAATCACTAAACTTACCAATTTTTTTACTAGTTTTGTCCAATTTTCTCAAAAACTAAGCTTTTTGGGAAAAAATTATTTTACACTTTATTGTAGATAATAAAATTATCTTTTTAACAGTGTATTGTATAAGCTAGTGCGGTCAGACTAAGACCAAACTTTCCAGCGGCGTCCGTTTATTGAGAAATTGTAAAAAAAAATGACAACATGTTTGTCACAGGTTTTACCCGATTATTTTAAAAACCAACCCTTCTATCAAAAATCATGATTCACAGTCGATTGTAGACAATAACATTTTCTTTTTGCTGTATCACAAAGTAAGATTTAGCTTTAAATTAAAACTTCACAGGCGTCCGTAAATAAACTCAATTTTTACAAATCACCAAACAAATTATTTTTTTTTACAGGTTTTGTCCAATTTCCTAAGAAACTAAGCCCAAACAATGTGTTCTAAACTTTATTGTAGAAAATAAAATTTCATTTTTAGCGATATATATGTCCGTGTGGTTTGGTTAATGACAAACTCTCCAGCGACGTTCGTATAAAAGAGTCATATAAAACAAAAAAAATAAAAACATTTTTCTCACAGGTTTCCCCGATTTTCCAAAAAAATAAACTTTTTATAAGAAATATCGTGGTAAGATTAATTTCATTTTTAAAACTTCAGGGGCGTCCGTAAATAAAATAAATTTTTAAAAATTACCAATTGAAGCACCATACTATAGCCGCCATCTGCATTGATGGTCTTTGCATCCCTCGTACCTCCTCACCCTCCCACCCATCCCTCCTCTACAAAAAAAAGAAACTCCTCCGCGAAAAAAGAGTCTAGGTACGGCTCTAGCAGCAAAGGTGATCCCTCCTACTCACCTGTTCGCCACATCCTTTGCCAAAATTTTGTAGGTACGGTTAGATATGTGAGTGGGGGAAAGAACTGAACCGCCACTGATTCAAATTTTAAGGACCTTAAAAATAATCGAACCAAAATTAATTTGTTTGGTGATTTTTAAACATTGATTTAATTTACGTCGCCAAATTTAAAAATTAAACTTTTTTTACCTTGTTATACATCGTCTAAAAGGAAATTTTATTTTTTGCAATCAAGTGTGACAAATATTTTTTAATAAAGAGCTTGGTTTTTTGGAAAATTGGGTGAAACCTGTGACAAAAATGTTTTTATTTATTTATTTTTTAAATGACCCCCATTTACGGACGTCGCTGGAGAGTTTGTCATTAATCAAACCCTACCAGCCTTTACACTATTGGAAAGGTAATTTTATTTTGTACAATAAAGTTACAAACACCTTTTTTTTATTGAGCTTAGTTTCCAAGAAAATTGGATAAAACCTATAACAAAATTAATTTGTTTGGTGATTTGTAAAAATTGATTTTATTTACGGATGCCTGTGAAGTTTTATTCTAAAGATAAATCTTAATTTGTGGTATAGTGTTTAAAAGGAATTTTTATTGTCTATAATCGACTATGGAGCACAATTTTTGAGAGAGGGCTTGATTTTTAAGATAATCGTCCAAAACTTGTGACAAACATGTGGTTTTTAATTTTTTTTTACATTTTCTCAAAAAACGGACGCCGCAGGAGGATTTGCTGTAAATCTGATTGCACTAACTTATACACTGTTAAAAAGTAAATTTTATTTTCTACAATAAAGTGTGGAATAATTTTTTTCCTAAAATGCTTAGTTTTTGAGAAAATTGGATAAAACTTGTAAAAAAATTGGTTTTAGTTTAGTGATTTTTCAAAATTGATGTAATTTACGGAGGCCCCTAAATTCTTATAAATAAAACTAATCCTGTTCTATTATACATCGTGTAAAAGGAAATTTTATTGTCTACAACCGACTATAGAACATAATTTTTGATAGAGAGCTTGGTTTTCAAGAAAGTCGGGAAAAACCAGTAATATGCATGTTTCTTTTTTTAATTTTTTTGCATTACCTCAATAAACGGACGCCGCTGGCGAGTTTTTCTTTGGTCATGCCCCACTGACTTGTTCAAAAGGAAATTTTATTGTCTTGAATATAGGTAATTACATATTTTTTACTGACGCTTAGTTTTTGAGAAAATTTTAAGAAGGCCTAAAAATTTTAGGTTTTGGGGAGTCTGGAGTGTTTTGCAGCTTAAATTTAAAAAACAAATACAATTTTATTTTTAGGTTAGGTCTTACACATTTTTTATTCATTTCTCTGTTATTGTGGCTTTAGGGCATCAACATAGTTAAATTTTCAGAAATTCGAACACGACTATAAGAGGAGGGGGGATAAAAAAAATTGGACCAAAACTTGGCTGGGGAACATCCAGATTCTCAGCTAGAATCCACTGTCAAAGTGCGGTTCACATATTTTGCATACTCAACTACCTACAGCGCCTGCACTAACCCTCATATGCACCGTAAGCACATAAGCGCGATTATGGGTTTAATCGCGATTGGACGGCTATTTTGCTATGCACCGTGCACTTAAGCCGGATTAAAAGAACGCTTAGCCGAACGCCCGATTTTGTGCGCTTAAGCGGGTGATTGTAAACAAAAAAGATATAAAGGCAGTTTTGTTTCAGTGTTTTTTTGTAGTTTTTTGCAGCACAGTTATAATTATCCTGGTGAATATTAATGCAGATTGAAGATGAATTGTTTATCGAAGACGATCAACGACGGTTGTTTTTTTAATGGTAACACAGGCTTTTTTAAGTATTTACCGTACGTTTTTGGAAAACTCCTCGGACACGTCGATATTCTTTGCGAGGGGGACACTTTTTTGTCTATATCTTGAAATTTGTCCGTGTCCATGCCCTCTTATTTCGAGGGGTAAACTTTATTACCTCTATAGTTTAAATTGGGAAAGTGTGTCAAGTGACACCTTGTTTTGAAGATCTGGTGTCTTTACAACTAAGTAAAATTTAAAAAAAATTATCGATTAGTTTTTGAGATATTTTTATCTTCAAATTTTCAAATTTACCGTGGACTGATTTAATAAAAATAAAATCAAAATTTTCTATTTTTTTGACGTAATTTTTCAGTCAGTCTATGTTAAATTTGAAGGCAAATATATCAAAAACTAATCGACATATTTTCGAAATTTTTACATGGTTGTAAAGATATTTCAGAGACCATCCAAAACACGTTATCACTAGACCCTCTTGTCCTACTCAAAATTTAATAGAACCTAAAGTTTATCCCTCGAAGGGGGTCTGTGCAAGGAATATTTCAAAACAGCCAAAAAGTACCCCCTCGCAAACAAAATCGAAGTATTCGAGAGTTTTTCAAAAAACTTACGACAAAGGCTTATGTTACCTTTGAAAAAATATTAATCTGTAAGCGTTATGAACACTAGAGTCCCTGTATGTTGACATATATGGATATATATATAATATATCCAAATATGTCAACATACAGGGACTATAATGAACACTAGGTGTTGATTTAATTTATTTGTAAGTATATATTATTTAGTTTTTTTTTAATGCTTTAATAATTTCCTTGTCATATGAATTCATTTTCACTGGAGACAATAAACATACAATACAATACCTTTGAAAAAAAAACACCCTCTATATTAAATTCGAAAACGACCTATCATTTTAACAAATATTTGAGTAGGTTATACATATAAATAATAACTTTATTTTAAAACAATAAAATATTTTTTAAACCGTATCCATTTTAGGATAGATATACAGTGGAGTCCAGATATAGTTAACTTGAACAGTGCATCAAATCAAAATTAGTTTACTATATCCGACATTTACCATAAAAGGAAAAATTGATAGACAATTTTCCGTATTATTTTTTAGGCAATCTAAGAATTGTCAAGTGTTTCCCTTTATGTCAAATTTTTACAGCGAATTTCTTAAGTTAAATTAAAAACGACTTATTCAAATAGTGTTTCTATAATCAGGAGAAATGGGTCATTGTCCGTTTTACACACTTTTTGAAGACACTTTTTGAAAAGACATTTTGATCAAACACCTAAATTTCAAATGACACTTTTTTGAAAACATTTTTTTCAAAACAATTATTTCAAATGAAGTTTTTTTTTAACAATTTTGCTTGTAAATTTTTATTTTCGAATGACATTTTTTTTGCAAAAAAGACTACCCTGAGTTCTTTCTCTGGATCCTAGAGGGTGTGAATCTAAATCAAACCGAACCGAACCAGCATATTTGTTAAAAAAAATAGGTTGTAAAATGTGTTCGAACATAATATTTTCGAAAAAAATTTATTCAAATTCAAAGAAAATGTCATTCGAAGAAAATGTCAAAAAAATTTAAAAAATAAATACCATTCAAATGAAATGTTTTGAAATACTTGTTTTCAAAAAAAATGTTTTTGAATAGTGTCATTTGAAAAAAATGTTATTTAAAATGAAAGGTTTTCGATTAAAATGTCTTCAAAAAGTGTGTTTTTGAGAAACGAACAGTGACCCAGGGGAAATACATAATATAAATGTTTGATAGAAAACATGCAGGGCGTTCCCTTTAACTTAACAAAGTTGCTCTCAATGGTTGACATAACAAAAAGCATTTGATATCTTTGACATACTTTAAAAAATAATAAGCATGGAAAAATGATAACTTTTATAGATAATGTTTTTTTTTAATTTAAATGGGTTTGCTATATCTGAGTTTAATCAATATAATAGGGATGAGGGTCAAGATTAAGGGGCTAAAGTGAAAGTAAATTCACGATGCACATTGATAATAATAAAAATAAATTTAGAAAAAAAACTTTTTGAAAACAAGCATTTATAAAATGGACTAAAAAGCATAAAATAATTTTTTGAGTGTTCTGATATCATAATAATAAAAGCGATGGGCGTATTAAAGGAAATTTAGCCGTTCTTGTTTTAGCCTTGTTAACTCGAAGTTTAGTGAAAATTCATTATATTATAGCAGAGAAATGTAAGGGTAGACAATTTAACCCAACCCAACCCTACTCAAGCTACTCTTACATTTTTCTGATATGGATGGACATTATTACGCCTGCTTCATATTAGGCAGATCATCCGCGACCGGCTGTGTGTCGATTTATTTTGTCACATTGAAAAAGAATAGTGGGCTCATCATCGGTTCTGGACGATCCACCTAATGCGCATGGAAAGGCATTTACCTAATATTAAATACGCCCATCGCTTTTATTATTATGATATCAACACTCAAAAAATTATTTTATGCTTTTTAGTCCATTTTATAAAAGCTTGTTTTCAAAAAGTTTTTTTTTCTAAATTTATTTTTTAATTTTTAGATTTGTCTAAGTCTATGCATTTCAGCTTGCGCATCGATATTGCAGGCAGTCTTTCCTGTCAATTTTAAAATATCTAAGTCTTCGTTGAGAAGGCCGTCCAACAAAGGCGACATATGCTAAAACTGTCGTTATTATTATGATCATTATACGCAAGGATTAATTAATTTTGGTCGAGATCGAACAAACTAAAGCCTTACCTCTTCTACGGTATGCGAAATTTGAAGTCAATCGGATACGTGGAAGTCAGTTGAAAGTAATCAGAAAAACTTGACATTAAATCGTCCATTTTGAATCAGCCATATTGAATTTTTGTAATTTGATTAAAAATTCGTAATCCTCATTCTCAAAAACCCCCAGATACCAATTTTGGTGGAAATTAAACAAACTAAAATTTTACCCCCTCTCCGCCTACCAGGTTAGGGGTGAGGTAGGCAGTCAGTTATACCACATTATTGAATTGTCATCGGAACTACAATGGTATGCGATATTTGAAGTCAATCGGATACGTGGAAGTCAGTTGAAACTAATTAGAAAAACTTGACATTAAATCGTCCATTTTGAATCCGCCAAATTGAATTTTTTGTGGAAAAATTAATTAACGGCAAATTATCCACCTAGTCACGATTCGATCTGCGATGGGTGCTTCGCTAACTTCATGCTCATCTTTAAAGCACATATTTCTCATTTGAAGTAGATAATTATTTACGCAAATGCAATATATTCCAATAGAAAAAGGTAACTTTTCCGAAAAATAAGTGAAATTAAAAAAAAAATTAAATTTATATTAACCTGAAAATTGATTTGTATTAACAAAAACAAAAATCAACTGGACAGTCAGGAAACATACGATGTGCACAAAAGACTGAAAAATTCCAGTGTTGCCGCAATTCTGATCGCGATGGTCGAATTCACCTACGGTGCATAGGAATGAGCAACGCTTAAGTTGAGCGGGATTCACAAAGCGAGATTAGACTGTTCATACGGTGCACCTAGGTGTAAGTAATAACCACACACATAAACAAAAAAAACCTAAATTCTCAGAACCTACGACGCTTGTGTCAATCCAAAATTAATCAGATTGCTTCAATTCTTAGAAATTTGGCTTGCAGAGAAAATTTGCTTTTATCAAAGATATGTTGCTTCTACGAAATTATTCAACCTAACTTTTCATTTTATGATGTTACACAATTCAATTACATGTTGTAAACTAAAAGTGATACATCCAAGTATAATATAGTTATCCGACCTTCATAAATAATAATTGACTTTCTAATAGAAACTCTGAAAACAACAAAAGTTCTATGTTACTTTGTAAATTATATGTTTCTAATGCAATTTGAAAGTGGTTGGTTTAAAGTTGTTTATAAACAAAAACCAAATTAGTCCTTGCAAAATTTTATTAGTTGACTTAGCATCAGCGAACTATCCGCCAGATGAGACAAATTATAGTAAATTCAAAAATTTCCATGTACAAATGAAACTTATTTAGCTGTCAACTGAAATTTGCCTTGTGACAGTTTGGTAATTTTGTTTTTATCGGATAATCGAATGACAAAACTGGACACAGGTCCGTAATTAGGTTTATTTATATACAGGGTGTTCCAACTAAAAGGTAACAGACGTGTTTTTTGGTATTTTTTGTGTGAATTTGGAGAAACGCTCGGACACGTCGATTTTGTTCCCCAAGTACTGTACTTGAAGTACAATAAAAGTACTTGAAGTACAGTAGAAGTACTTGAAGTACTTCAAGTACTTGTTCTTGAATAAAATAAAACATATAAAATAATGATATTTATGAAATACCTACATTGAAAAAAAAGGTATGGTTCATTTTAAACCTTCAGAACAACAGAGCGCCCTCTAACAGCGATATTGAAAACATATTCGAGTTTAGCATTCCGAAAATCATCACAGTACCAATTTTCAAAATAATATGTTAAAAAATTTCAATAAATTTAAAAAAATTGATTTTTATTGTTTAGTTTTAACACCCTTTATCTTAGAAATTGAGCAATTTCGGACGGAAGTAAGTTGTTAAAAATTAGCTTATTTTGACAACAATTCGTGTAGCAAGATTTTGTACAGACCTTTTGAAGACAAGACGTAAAACATACATATTTATCAGTATTTTAACTACTTACTTCTGAATTTATCAATACCATCAAAATTCTATAACTTAAAGCGACAAGAAAAACATTGAGTTATAGAAAGTTCGAATAAGTGAGGTTCAACTGTATTTTAAACTTTTAAGGCCTAAAATATTGCAGTCTAAATTCAAATAAAATTCAAGATTTTTAAAAGAAATTTAATTAAAAATTAAAAGGGACCCTCGTACCCCACCTTTCCTTATTTCTTTTTTGGTAGTGCATTTGTGGCACTGTTCTTACCCTCAATAATTTATAACTCACTCATAGAAAGTACTATTTTTATAATAGCCCACCTAAATCATTCCTACGGAAATCGCTTAAAAACTTGTTTGTCAAACTAAATAAATATAACAAACGTAAATATCCAAAGAATCTTTTGGGGTGTACCTAGTCAAAGACTAAATAAATTTTAGGGTTCTTTAAACCAAGCTTCATCAAACGAAAAAATTACCTCTGATGCTCAGCAAATACGTGGATCCCCAAAAATCGAGCCGCAACTCCCGTACTGCACTACCGTCTACCGACACCCCTCAATAGATGGCATGACAGTGCTGCAGTAGTTTCTCACACTAAATTTGAATTTCTTGTTCTACGAAATAATAAAGCGTGCAAATAATAAAGCCTATGGGCAATATTCTTTGGATAAGTGTGTAATTAATGTTGGATCTTAATTTTGAGAATGTGTGTTCAAACAAAGTGTGGGTCATAGATTTCTCAGGAATAGGGGTCCAAATTGAAATTGTTGTGAAAAGCTTTACCTATTTTTGATTCTATGCCCAGTGTCATGTGTTGATGTGACATACGTCAAAAACACTAAAAAAGGCAAGATTTTCGTCCCTTCCATCTTTGACCAGCAACGAGACCACACGCGGCCCGGAGCTTCGACGCCATCGAACTCATCTCATGTGCCGAGATTTGTTGGATAATGGGTGAGTTGAGCACTTTTGTAGGGCATAGAATAGAGAAAATTGGATTATAAGGGTTCGGGATTTTTTTGTGAATTTTTACCTAATATTACGATTGTTTGGGCGATTTATTAAGACCTACCTATCAAGGTTGCTAAAATACCGGACTTCACTGCCAGGTTGATAAAAAAACCGGACAGATGGCAACCCTGAGGTTTCCACTTGTTTTCAACATTTGAACTTTATATCTCACCTATCTACATTGTACTTCAAGTAAAAAGATTTTATTGTACTTAAAGTACTTAACGTACTCTTTGTTTGAAACTCGTAGACAATGATTGTGTAGAAATAAAATTTTGGACTTCCATTGTCTTTATTTATTTTAAAACACGACGTTTCGGTCAGTAAGTATCTCTAACCGTTATCAAGTGTAAACAGTTTACACTTGATAACGGTTAGAGATACTTACTGACCGAAACGTCGTGTTTTAAAATAAATAAAGACAATGGAAGTCGAAATTTTATTTGTACTTAAAGTACTTCGAATATACTTGAAGCACTTTGAATGTACTTGAAGTACTTATAATGTACTTGAAGTACTTTCGATGTACTTTAAGTACATTTTAGTATACTTGAAGTACTGTACTTGACAAAATCAAGTACAATTCCAAGTACATTGTTAAAAGTACTTCAAGTACCAAGTACAATTTAGTGGATTCTAGATGTACTTCAAGTACAGTACTTGAAGTACAATTTCAAGTACTGTACTTGAAGTACCTGACAGCTCTCTGTACCCTCAAAATATCATTATTCCAGTAATTTGCTTAAGAGGAAAAAAAAACGATATGCAACATTATTTTTGGAGGCGACTGGACCACCTTCAGAATAAACAGTATATTAAAATCACCTTTTTTAAACGCTGGTTGACATTTCCTAACTTTCAGCATCAATTTGTTAAAAGTACAACCATAAAATAATTTCGATTGTTCAGAACCGACAAGCTGAACACCGTGCGACGCCGACGTTCTACGTTAATTGGAAGAAGCTACAAAAACCTTATTACCTATACCTACCAGAGATGACGGCTTATCTTTTATTTTTGTATATTGTAAACGTATTTATTTTTACAAGCTTTTATTTAACTGCACCTGTATGTATGTATGTATGTATGTATGTATGTATTTATGTAATCAAATCGTGCAACTCATTTTTGAAGAACTTCCAAACATCCGATTGACTTCAAATTTCGCACAGCGTCTTAGTTCCGATGAGAATACAATAATGTGGTTTCATCGGGTACATACCTCCCCCCTAACGTGGGGGTGGAGAGGGGGTAAAACTTTAGTTTGTCCGATTTCCACCAAAATTGGTATCTGGGGGTTTTTGAGGAAGAGAATTACGAATTTTTGATCAGATTACAAAAATTCAATATGGCAAATTCAAAATGGACGATTTAATGTCAAGTTTTTCTGAATACTTTCAACTGACTTCCACGTATCCGATTGACTTTAAATTTCGTATACCGTTATAGTTCCGATGACAATCCAATACTGTGGTATTACTGACTGCCTACCTCACCCCTAACCTGGGAGCGGAGAGGGGCTAAAATTTTAGTTTGTTGGATTTTCACCAAAATGGGTATCTGGGGGTTTTTGAGGATGAGGATTACAAATTTTTGATCAGATAATAAAAATTCAATATGGCGGATTCAAAATGGACGATTTAATGTCAAATATTTCTGATTACTTTCAACTGACTTCCACGTATCCGATTAACTTTAAATTTCACAAAACGTTATAGCTCCGATGACAATCCAATAATGTGGTATCACTGACTGCCTACCTCCCCCCTAACGTGGAGAGCAGAGAGGGGGTAAAATTTTAGTTTGTATTTTGTTTAGTATCAAATCGTTGGACGGCCTTCTCATCGAAGACTTAGATATTTCAAAATTGACAGAAACGACTCCCTGCAATATCGATGCGCTGGCTGAAATGCATAGACAAATCTAAAAATTAACAAATAAATTTAGAAAAAAAACTTTTTGAAAACAAGCTTTTATATAATGGACTAAAAAGGATAAAATAATTTTTGGAGTGTTTTGATATCATAATAATAAAAGCGATGGGCGTATTTAATATTAGGTAAATGCCTTTCCATGCGCATTTGGTGGATCGTCCACAACCGATGATGGGTCGACTCTTCTTTTTCAATGTGACAAAATAAATCGACATACTACCGGTCGCGGATGATCTGCCTAATATGAAGTAGGCGTAATAATGTCCATCCATATCAGAAAAATGTAAGGATGATCTGCCTAATATGAAGTAGGCGTAATAATGTTCATCCATATCAGAAAAATATAAGGGTAGCTTGAGTAGGGTTGGGTTGGGTTAAATTATCTACCCTTACATTTCTCTGCTATAATATAATGAATTTGTATTTTCACTAAACTTCGAGTTAACAAGGCTAAAAGAAAAACGGGAAAATTTCCTTTAATACGCCCATCGCTTTTATTATTATGATATCAGAACACTCAAAAAATTATTTTATGCTTTTTAGTCCATTTTGTAAAAACTTGTTTTCAAAAAGTTATTTTTCTACATTTATTTATACACTTATTAGTACTAAATTGGCGTAGAAAATATACCTTATCATTAATTTTAAATTGTTCGTGGAATTTTTATCCCAGAAATGGGAAAAAATTGTTATTCTTTTCAAAAATCCACTTAAAAATGTATTATAAAGCAAAGTATACCTAACCGACAAGCGTCCCCGTGTGAAATCCACTTTACTCAAATTGGTTGCAGGCGGTATGTCTAAATGACTACCCTTACATACATACATTCCCTTTATAGGAACGTTAGAGTACCAAAAAATTTAATGGATACATTTAATAAACAGTTCATGTCACAAGCTCTATATTCATTACCTAGTCGCCAAACATTTGTAACATTGACGTTGCAGCAACATATTTTTGTTGTTTTGTTACGCAACAAACTAACATATACATCAGTGTTTTCACTCATTCAAGTAATATTGGAAGATAAAAATTTTGCAAAAAAATCTATTTAAATGAATTTTTATAGGTACCAATTTTTTTTTATTTTAAACATAATAATTTTGTTGAAAATCCTATATTAGGCGCTTTTTATTTTAAATGCTTTTTTATTTATTTTAATATTATTTATTTATAGGGGAATAAATATGGTTAGACCTGGTTAGGTAAGGATGCCATCTGGTAAGGTAAGTATACCTAAACTAACCAGGTTAGGTTGGTATACCCGACCTAACCTGAGTCGATCAATATACTATCCTAACCTAGTTAGGTTCTTGTACCTGAACAGACATGCTTGATTATATTAACCTAACTAGTACTAGAGCACCAAACTGACCTGGTTAGGTTTGATGTCTTTTGGTACAGTTTAAACGTACATTTGGCCATTAAAAAAAATACTCTGCCAATTTATGGTCAGTTGAACATGAGGTACTATAGTTATAGTGTACGTGTGAGCTAATATTACTAAAAACTGAAAGATATTTTATTCAATTCCAGACTCAATTACCTTTCGTTTGATACCACACAAGCCATGATTTGACCTAAACTCTAATTTTTAAAATTTACCCCCCACCCTTTTTTAAAAACTAAAATGTATTTTGTTTAACTCCAGACTCAATTACTTTTCGTTGGATATCACACACGCCATATTTCCACCTAAACTCTAATTTTTGAAATTTACCCCCACCCTTTTTTTAAAATAAACTAAAATGTATTTTGTTTAACTCCAGACTCAATTACCTTTCGTTTGATATCACAAACACCATATTTTTACATACTCTAATTTTTTAAATCTTCCCCCACCCTTTTATTTGGCTTGTGTTTGGTGGATTTTGTTCATTTTAAAATGGCACCATCTCGATCCAAAATCCAGCCTAGGTACCAAATTTCATTAAAATCGGGAAGACAGACATACAGACAGACAGACAGATAGCCAGACGGCGCAACACAAACGTTTTAAAATCATCTGAAACGCAAAGATATATAAAAATTTTTAAAATCGGAACAACTTTTTTTTTCTCGAAAAAATTAGGATCACCATAGCTATAGTATAGTAGTAAAGTGAGCTAAAATTGATTAGGTTTTTTATACTGAGACTTCCATCCTATTGGATCAATGCCCAGTGTTCCGAAAACTCAATTCAAACGTGTTGGTAACAAAGTAAAGTAATTAAAAAATACATACAACATCCAATGGCAATGCCGGGAATCGAACCCGGATCGATCGCATGGCAGGCGGCGACTTGATCCGCTATACCCGGAGATACATTCGCCCACTTAAGTAAGTTCTCTTATTCTTCCTACATTTGTAGACAGTGCCCTTTATAACCCTTCCCTAAGGAATTTTTTTTTAAATATTAGTAATACAAAGTTTAAACAAATGAAAAATGAGGTAATTTTCTCCACATTTGACTGTGCTTTGATTAAATATGACGTTTGTAGTATGCGAGGCGCGTACAAATCATAGGAACATTTTTTTGGCTTTTAAATGTTTTTGAAACGTGAAATTTAGTATCGGTGAATTTTAAAATATCATATTTTTCCGTGTGTAGCTCGAAAAATAATGTAACAGGGGCCTGTGTGTGACAGTGGTACTGTTACTTCAAGTGGCCAAGGCTTAAATGTTGTAAGCTACCAACTTAGGCTACAACTTATATAAATTATAAAAAGATTAAATGTTACTATATGTTATTAAATTTACACGATCTCGAAAGGGAATTTGACGGTTCTTGGAGGAAAAGTATGCTATAAACGTTTTTCTCAAATGTATAACTAATGTAGGATAATCATACATACCTTTTCAATTTTCTTCTTGTAGCTTCACACTTTCACTTCTTATATTTATTAGTTGAATATCGACTTTTTACTACTATTAAACTTTTGTATTCAAATATTTACACTTCTTAAACTTTTAGGCTTTATAAACCTTTTATATATTTGTTGTAAATATATATATTTATCAACATCTTAAACGTTGATTGAATGAGTGAAACTATTCAATCAACTGTTTAATTTACTTAATATTACTGTTTAGGTTTGGGATATGTTATTAATTAAAAATGCCGATTTTAGGGCAACGAATGGTTTGTATTTTGTTGTTAAAAAACCATAACACAGTTAAACACATTATTTCAAAACACTGGAAACAGTAATAATTAATGACTTTAAAATCAATAAACTCCAAAAGAAAAGACTAAAATAATTATCAATAATAAAGAAAATAGCTTATACAAAGTTAAAATAATTGATAAATTTCCCGAGTTGAAATAAAACCCCCCTTAAGAAGTGTGAATGAAAGCGTAACGTACCAAGCAAAGCGCGACTAAAAAGTGACGTCCCTGACGACTTTCGAAAGTTTCCCGTCTCAGTTAAAGCGACCCTGCGCTTGAAGGGACAAATATCTTGGCGTTGATTGGCTAGAATTCTACTCCCTTTCGCCTTGGCGAGAAAGATATAGACTGCGCTTTAAGCGCTCCACTAAGAGACAAAATAGTAATGCAAGTCAGACTTAAAAACCCGTTAGAAAGTAAAATTACACAGTGTGTTTTTTTTTAATTGAAAATAGTTTAAAATTTGTTTCCAGTTACAAAATAAGAATTATTTTGATGTTAGTGGCTCAAAGGACATATTAGCCGAATACAACTTTTACTAAAATACGGCGAACCTGAAAATATGCCTAAAAACAAGTCGCCGAGTTGCCAGAAATTTTACCTAATCTTAACCTGGTCTTGCATATAATTAATGCTTGTTGATGACAAAAACAATATTTAATTAAAAATCTTTAAAAACTTATAAATGGCAAAAATACCATTTATGCTCAAATCCCGTTTTGTTACAATATGAAAAACTTCTTTTAACCCGATTAGCCACGAAAACTTTTTTGATAGTATACGCTGATCAATGGATGAGATGCTATCCGATTATTCTGAGAAAATGGGCGACAGGATTCATAACATAACAAATACCACCACCACCATAGCACAAAAAATACCATACAATTTGAAAGGATTTCTTTTAAACTGATTATAGTTGATAACAGTTTTGTAAGCAATCACGGAATTTTTAAGCTCAAACTGACTTCCTGACATATATCGCTGAAAACCCTAAAAATAACTGCAGCATGTGTTTGACTTTATGGTCCGCTTCTATTGGCATCATTGTTTTTTTTTTTGAGTTTACGCTGTTTGCATCACTGATATAAAGGCAGGCGCGTCGTCGTTCACAAATTTGACTGACGCTGACCATGGTTTGCCAACTTCAATCCCGAACTGGCCCGGGCGGGAAGGCGGACCAAGGGGCTGCTAGCCCGGGACTACTTTGGGCCTAGATGGAATTATTTGGTAAGTTGGGCCCCTTCTTTAATCAAAATTAAGAAGATAATATTACTGAATACATAACTAAAATAATTATATTAATTTATATTTATAATATACAGTGTGAACAGTGATAACTGATAAATAAATAAATTTTACCAACACACATTGTTTTTTCGCTGGTTACGAGCAGTAGGAGATCCAGAGGTGGTATAGCCCCGCCCTCCATGAGATAAAGCTTATAATTTTTAATTCCAATAAAAAAAAATGCATCCATGACGAATCTGATACTTTCCGAACCCATTAGCACACTCCAAGTAATCCACGCTATATTGCCTTGAAAACTGTTTTTATAAATATCTTAAAACCGAAAGCTCCTCCTTGATTGTAACACAAATCATTGAGAAAAATTAGTTCTACTATATTCAGAAAAACGCTTCTTTGCAGTATTTTGCACTATTTTACTAGGAAATTTCATGAAAATCGGTTCAGCGGCTTAGGAGCTATTGTGGGTCGGACAGACATGAACGCACACACACACGGACACACATCACAACGATATTGCTAAGATAGGTCAAATTCTACATAAAAATAACTTTACTTTTCAAAAATTTTTCCCTACGGCGCATTTAAGTTTTATGTAGTGCTTAACACCTAAGTTCAAATTTACTAAAACCCGCAAATTTTTTTTTGGCTTATTGGTCCCTTTTCCCCTGGAAATCCTGGATCCGTCACTGGTTACAGGGCTCTTGGCTCTTCTCTCCGGCCGGGGCCCCTACGTACTGAGGATGACGCTGGCCAGCTTTAGAGACCCTGTATGTATGACATATTTTCAATAAAAGAGACCCGACAAACTCTTCAAAGTCAAATTTATTTAAGTCAAAATCAAAGGATGAAAATATCGGTCCTCTATACTCTAGCGATGTTTAGAGAGAGATGCACCTTCTGTCCTTGTTAAGTCATAACCGTGGGAAAATAAAAATAAATGATTTTTAACAAAAAAGTTTCACGGGCAAGACCTCAGAGGTAAAGGTAGCTACGGGGACGCGTTTCTGCCTCATTAGGCTTCATTCAGCCCGAGCATAACCATAAAATGAAAGGAGATGAAATGATGATGTGGGTAACTGAAAAAGAAATATGAAACATGGTGTTTACTGAGGAGAGACCAACTGTCAATTTGCAGCTTCGGTCAGGGTTGCCTCGGTTTTGAGGCTAATTTTGACGTCGCGACGGAGACAGATATAATCTGCTCCCAGAAAACAGCCTGAGCCCTGGATTTATTTAAATTTGAAGGAAGTTCACGAGGTATAAAGTCTTAACAAAAAAGTTTCACGGGCAAGACCTCAGAGGTAAAGGTAGCTACGGGGACGCGTTTCTGCCTCATTAGGCTTCATTCAGCCCGAGCATAACCATAAAATGAAAGGAGATGAAATGATGATGTGGGTAACTGAAAAAGAAATATGAAACATGGTGTTTACTGAGGAGAGGCCAACTGTCAATTTGCAGCTTCGGTCAGGGTTGCCTCGGTTTTGAGGCTAATTTTGACGTCGCGACGGAGACAGATATAATCTGCTCCCAGAAAACAGCCTGAGCCCTGGATTTATTTAAATTTGAAGGAAGTTCACGAGGTATAAAGTCTTAACAAAAAAGTTTCACGGGCAAGACCTCAGAGGTAAAGGTAGCTACGGGGACGCGTTTCTGCCTCATTAGGCTTCATTCAGCCCGAGCATAACCATAAAATGAAAGGAGATGAAATGATGATGTGGGTAACTGAAAAAGAAATATGAAACATGGTGTTTACTGAGGAGAGACCAACTGTCAATTTGCAGCTTCGGTCAGGGTTGCCTCGGTTTTGAGACTAATTTTGACGTCGCGACGGAGACAGATATAATCTGCTCCCAGAAAACAGCCTGAGCCCTGGATTTATTTAAATTTGAAGGAAGTTCACGAGGTATAAAGTCTTAACAAAAAAGTTTCACGGGCAAGACCTCAGAGGTAAAGGTAGCTACGGGGACGCGTTTCTGCCTCATTAGGCTTCATTCAGCCCGAGCATAACCATAAAATGAAAGGAGATGAAATGATGATGTGGGTAACTGAAAAAGAAATATGAAACATGGTGTTTACTGAGGAGAGACCAACTGTCAATTTGCAGCTTTGGTCAGGGTTGCCTCGGTTTTGAGGCTAATTTTGACGTCGCGACGGAGACAGATATAATCTGCTCCCAGAAAACAGCCTGAGCCCTGGATTTATTTAAATTTGAAGGAAGTTCACGAGGTATAAAGTCTTAACAAAAAAGTTTCACGGGCAAGACCTCAGAGGTAAAGGTAGCTACGGGGACGCGTTTCTGCCTCATTAGGCTTCATTCAGCCCGAGCATAACCATAAAATGAAAGGAGATGAAATGATGATGTGGGTAACTGAAAAAGAAATATGATACATGGTGTTTACTGAGGAGAGACCAACTGTCAATTTGCAGCTTCGGTCAGGGTTGCCTCGGTTTTGAGGCTAATTTTGACGTCGCGACGGAGACAGATATAATCTGCTCCCAGAAAACAGCCTGAGCCCTGGATTTATTTAAATTTGAAGGAAGTTCACGAGGTATAAAGTCTTAACAAAAAAGTTTCACGGGCAAGACCTCAGAGGTAAAGGTAGCTACGGGGACGCGTTTCTGCCTCATTAGGCTTCATTCAGCCCGAGCATAACCATAAAATGAAAGGAGATGAAATGATGATGTGGGTAACTGAAAAAGAAATATGAAACATGGTGTTTACTGAGGAGAGACCAACTGTCAATTTGCAGCTTCGGTCAGGGTTGCCTCGGTTTTGAGGCTAATTTTGACGTCGCGACGGAGACAGATATAATCTGCTCCCAGAAAACAGCCTGAGCCCTGGATTTATTTAAATTTGAAGGAAGTTCACGAGGTATAAAGTCTTAACAAAAAAGTTTCACGGGCAAGAGCTCAGGGGTAAAGGTAGCTACGGGGACGCGTTTCTGCCTCATTAGGCTTCATTCAGCCCGAGCATAACCATAAAATGAAAGGAGATGAAATGATGATGTGGGTAACTGAAAAAGAAATATGAAACATGGTGTTTACTGAGGAGAGACCAACTGTCAATTTGCAGCTTCGGTCAGAGTTGCCTCGGTTTTGAGGCTAATTTTGACGTCGCGACGGAGACAGATATAATCTGCTCCCAGAAAACAGCCTGAGCCCTGGATTTATTTAAATTTGAAGGAAGTTCACGAGGTATAAAGTCTTAACAAAAAAGTTTCACGGGCAAGACCTCAGAGATAAAGGTAGCTACGGGGACGCGTTTCTGCCTCATTAGACTTCATTCAGCCCGAGCATAACCATAAAATGAAAGGAGATGAAATGATGATGTGGGTAACTGAAAAAGAAATATGAAACATGGTGTTTACTGAGGAGAGACCAACTGTCAATTTGCAGCTTCGGTCAGGGTTGCCTCGGTTTTGAGGCTAATTTTGACGTCGCGACGGAGACAGATATAATCTGCTCCCAGAAAACAGCCTGAGCCCTGGATTTATTTAAATTTGAAGGAAGTTCACGAGGTATAAAGTCTTAACAAAAAAGTTTCACGGGCAAGACCTCAGGGGTAAAGGTAGCTACGGGGACGCGTTTCTGCCTCATTAGGCTTCATTCAGCCCGAGCATAACCATAAAATGAAAGGAGATGAAATAATGATGTGGGTAACTGAAAAAGAAATATGAGACATGGTGTTTACTGAGGAGAGACCAACTGTCAATTTGCAGCTTCGGTCAGGGTTGCCTCGGTTTTGAGGCTAATTTTGATGTCGCGACGGAGACAGATATAATCTGCTCCCAGAAAACAGCCTGAGCCCTGGATTTATTTAAATTTGAAGGAAGTTCACGAGGTATAAAGTCTTAACAAAAAAGTTTCACGGGCAAGACCTCAGAGGTAAAGGTAGCTACGGGGACGCGTTTCTGCCTCATTAGGCTTCATTCAGCCCGAGCATAACCATAAAATGAAAGGAGATGAAATGATGATGTGGGTAACTGAAAAAGAAATATGAAACATGGTGTTTACTGAGGAGAGACCAACTGTCAATTTGCAGCTTCGGTCAGGGTTGCCTCGGTTTTGAGGCTAATTTTGACGTCGCGACGGAGACAGATATAATCTGCTCCCAGAAAACAGCCTGAGCCCTGGATTTATTTAAATTTGAAGGAAGTTCACGAGGTATAAAGTCTTAACAAAAAAGTTTCACGGGCAAGACCTCAGAGGTAAAGGTAGCTACGGGGACGCGTTTCTGCCTCATTAGGCTTCATTCAGCCCGAGCATAACCATAAAATAAAAGGAGATGAAATGATGATGTGGGTAACTGAAAAAGAAATATGAAACATGGTGTTTACTGAGGAGAGGCCAACTGTCAATTTGCAGCTTCGGTCAGGGTTGCCTCGGTTTTGAGGCTAATTTTGACGTCGCGACGGAGACAGATATAATCTGCTCCCAGAAAACAGCCTGAGCCCTGGATTTATTTAAATTTGAAGGAAGTTCACGAGGTATAAAGTCTTAACAAAAAAGTTTCACGGGCAAGACCTCAGAGGTAAAGGTAGCTACGGGGACGCGTTTCTGCCTCATTAGGCTTCATTCAGCCCGAGCATAACCATAAAATGAAAGGAGATGAAATGATGATGTGGGTAACTGAAAAAGAAATATGAAGCATGGTGTTTACTGAGGAGAGACCAACTGTCAATTTGCAGCTTCGGTCAGGGTTGCCTCGGTTTTGAGGCTAATTTTGACGTCGCGACGGAGACAGATATAATCTGCTCCCAGAAAACAGCCTGAGCCCTGGATTTATTTAAATTTGAAGAAAGTTCACGAGGTATAAAGTCTTAACAAAAAAGTTTCACGGGCAAGACCTCAGAGGTAAAGGTAGCTACGGAGACGCGTTTCTGCCTCATTAGGCTTCATTCAGCCCGAGCATAACCATAAAATGAAAGGAGATGAAATGATGATGTGGGTAACTGAAAAAGAAATATGAAACATGGTGTTTACTGAGGAGAGACCAACTGTCAATTTGCAGCTTCGGTCAGGGTTGCCTCGGTTTTGAGGCTAATTTTGCCGTCGCGACGGAGACAGATATAATCTGCTCCCAGAAAACAGCCTGAGCCCTGGATTTATTTAAATTTGAAGGAAGTTCACGAGGTATAAAGGCTTAACAAAAAAGTTTCACGGGCAAGACCTCAGAGGTAAAGGTAGCTACGGGGACGCGTTTCTGCCTCATTAGGCTTCATTCAGCCCGAGCATAACCATAAAATGAAAGGAGATGAAATGATGATGTGGGTAACTGAAAAAGAAATATGAAACATGGTGTTTACTGACCGAAGCTGCAAATTGACAGTTGGTCTCTCCTCAGTAAACACCATGTTTCATATTTCTTTTTCAGTTACCCACATCATCATTTCATCTCCTTTCATTTTATGGTTATGCTCGGGCTGAATGAAGCCTAATGAGGCAGAAACGCGTCCCCGTAGCTACCTTTACCTCTGAGGTCTTGCCCGTGAAACTTTTTTGTTAAAACTTTATACCTCGTGAACTTCCTTCAAATTTAAATAAATCCAGGGCTCAGGCTGTTTTCTGGGAGCAGATTATATCTGTCTCCGTCGCGACGTCAAAATTAGCCTCAAAACCGAGGCAACCCTGACCGAAGCTGCAAATTGACAGTTGGTCTCTCCTCAGTAAACACCAGGTTTCATATTTCTTTTTCAGTTACCCACATCATCATTTCATCTCCTTTCATTTTATGGTTATGCTCGGGCTGAATGAAGCCTAATGAGGCAGAAACGCGTCCCCGTAGCTACCTTTACCTCTGAGGTCTTGCCCGTGAAACTTTTTTGTTAAGACTTTATACCTCGTGAACTTCCTTCAAATTTAAATAAATCCAGGGCTCAGGCTGTTTTCTGGGAGCAGATTATATCTGTCTCCGTCGCGACGTCAAAATTAGCCTCAAAACCGAGGCAACCCTGACCGAAGCTGCAAATTGACAGTTGGTCTCTCCTCAGTAAACACCATGTTTCATATTTCTTTTTCAGTTACCCACATCATCATTTCATCTCCTTTCATTTTATGGTTATGCTCGGGCTGAATGAAGCCTAATGAGGCAGAAACGCGTCCCCGTAGCTACCTTTACCTCTGAGGTCTTGCCCGTGAAACTTTTTTGTTAAGACTTTATACCTCGTGAACTTCCTTCAAATTTAAATAAATCCAGGGCTCAGGCTGTTTTCTGGGAGCAGATTATATCTGTCTCCGTCGCGACGTCAAAATTAGCCTCAAAACCGAGGCAACCCTGACCGAAGCTGCAAATTGACAGTTGGTCTCTCCTCAGTAAACACCATGTTTCAGATTTCTTTTTCAGTTACCCACATCATCATTTCATCTCCTTTCATTTTATGGTTATGCTCGGGCTGAATGAAGCCTAATGAGGCAGAAACGCGTCCCCGTAGCTACCTTTACCTCTGAGGTCTTGCCCGTGAAACTTTTTTGTTAAGACTTTATACCTCGTGAACTTCCTTCAAATTTAAATAAATCCAGGGCTCAGGCTGTTTTCTGGGAGCAGATTATATCTGTCTCCGTCGCGACGTCAAAATTAGCTTCAAAACCGAGGCAACCCTGACCGAAGCTGCAAATTGACAGTTGGTCTCTCCTCAGTAAACACCATGTTTCATATTTCTTTTTCAGTTACCCACATCATCATTTCATCTCCTTTCATTTTATGGTTATGCTCGGGCTGAATGAAGCCTAATGAGGCAGAAACGCGTACCCGTAGCTACCTTTACCTCTGAGGTCTTGCCCGTGAAACTTTTTTGTTAAGACTTTATACCTCGTGAACTTCCTTCAAATTTAAATAAATCCAGGGCTCAGGCTGTTTTCTGGGAGCAGATTATATCTGTCTCCGTCGCGACGTCAAAATTAGCCTCAAAACCGAGGCAACCCTGACCGAAGCTGCAAATTGACAGTTGGTCTCTCCTCAGTAAACACCATGTTTCATATTTCTTTTTCAGTTACCCACATCATCATTTCATCTCCTTTCATTTTATGGTTATGCTCGGGCTGAATGAAGCCTAATGAGGCAGAAACGCGTCCCCGTAGCTACCTTTACCTCTGAGGTCTTGCCCGTGAAACTTTTTTGTTAAGACTTTATACCTCGTGAACTTCCTTCAAATTTAAATAAATCCAGGGCTCAGGCTGTTTTCTGGGAGCAGATTATATCTGTCTCCGTCGCGACGTCAAAATTAGCCTCAAAACCGAGGCAACCCTGACCGAAGCTGCAAATTGACAGTTGGTCTCTCCTCAGTAAACACCAGGTTTCATATTTCTTTTTCAGTTACCCACATCATCATTTCATCTCCTTTCATTTTATGGTTATGCTCGGGCTGAATGAAGCCTAATGAGGCAGAAACGCGTCCCCGTAGCTACCTTTACCTCTGAGGTCTTGCCCGTGAAACTTTTTTGTTAAGACTTTATACCTCGTGAACTTCCTTCAAATTTAAATAAATCCAGGGCTCAGGCTGTTTTCTGGGAGCAGATTATATCTGTCTCCGTCGCGACGTCAAAATTAGCCTCAAAACCGAGGCAACCCTGACCGAAGCTGCAAATTGACAGTTGGTCTCTCCTCAGTAAACACCATGTTTCATATTTCTTTTTCAGTTACCCACATCATCATTTCATCTCCTTTCATTTTATGGTTATGCTCGGGCTGAATGAAGCCTAATGAGGCAGAAACGCGTCCCCGTAGCTACCTTTACCTCTGAGGTCTTGCCCGTGAAACTTTTTTGTTAAGACTTTATACCTCGTGAACTTCCTTCAAATTTAAATAAATCCAGGGCTCAGGCTGTTTTCTGGGAGCAGATTATATCTGTCTCCGTCGCGACGTCAAAATTAGCCTCAAAACCGAGGCAACCCTGACCGAAGCTGCAAATTGACAGTTGGTCTCTCCTCAGTAAACACCAGGTTTCATATTTCTTTTTCAGTTACCCACATCATCATTTCATCTCCTTTCATTTTATGGTTATGCTCGGGCTGAATGAAGCCTAATGAGGCAGAAACGCGTCCCCGTAGCTACCTTTACCTCTGAGGTCTTGCCCGTGAAACTTTTTTGTTAAGACTTTATACCTCGTGAACTTCCTTCAAATTTAAATAAATCCAGGGCTCAGGCTGTTTTCTGGGAGCAGATTATATCTGTCTCCGTCGCGACGTCAAAATTAGCCTCAAAACCGAGGCAACCCTGACCGAAGCTGCAAATTGACAGTTGGTCTCTCCTCAGTAAACACCATGTTTCATATTTCTTTTTCAGTTACCCACATCATCATTTCATCTCCTTTCATTTTATGGTTATGCTCGGGCTGAATGAAGCCTAATGAGGCAGAAACGCGTCCCCGTAGCTACCTTTACCTCTGAGGTCTTGCCCGTGAAACTTTTTTGTTAAGACTTTATACCTCGTGAACTTCCTTCAAATTTAAATAAATCCAGGGCTCAGGCTGTTTTCTGGGAGCAGATTATATCTGTCTCCGTCGCGACGTCAAAATTAGCCTCAAAACCGAGGCAACCCTGACCGAAGCTGCAAATTGACAGTTGGTCTCTCCTCAGTAAACACCATGTTTCAGATTTCTTTTTCAGTTACCCACATCATCATTTCATCTCCTTTCATTTTATGGTTATGCTCGGGCTGAATGAAGCCTAATGAGGCAGAAACGCGTCCCCGTAGCTACCTTTACCTCTGAGGTCTTGCCCGTGAAACTTTTTTGTTAAGACTTTATACCTCGTGAACTTCCTTCAAATTTAAATAAATCCAGGGCTCAGGCTGTTTTCTGGGAGCAGATTATATCTGTCTCCGTCGCGACGTCAAAATTAGCTTCAAAACCGAGGCAACCCTGACCGAAGCTGCAAATTGACAGTTGGTCTCTCCTCAGTAAACACCATGTTTCATATTTCTTTTTCAGTTACCCACATCATCATTTCATCTCCTTTCATTTTATGGTTATGCTCGGGCTGAATGAAGCCTAATGAGGCAGAAACGCGTCCCCGTAGCTACCTTTACCTCTGAGGTCTTGCCCGTGAAACTTTTTTGTTAAGACTTTATACCTCGTGAACTTCCTTCAAATTTAAATGATTTTTAACAAAACCTATACAGGGGGGCGGACAAACGTGTTTGTTTAAATGTTGCATGATGATTGATGTCACTCACCGCTGACAATTTAAATTATTTTAGTGAAACGCCAATGAATTTGGCGAGAAAATAACATAACTAAAAAATGTTAATTTCAGTGACTTTGATGGGTTTGTCGCGTCTCTCTGTTGTAAAAATATGTCATACATACAGGGTCTCTAGCCAGCTTAAACACTCGAGCTTTCGAAGTCCGATTACCGCGGCGCTACGTTAGACCATCATCTTGAATCAGCTGATTAGTGAGGCATAATACTGACGTTACGTCCAAACCGAACAATATTAGCTGGAAACTTTGGTAGGCAAAACATCACTAATTTTCTTGCATGTTTCAACAAATGTTGCGGTCTAAAAGTTAACATTTTAATTATTCGAAACACGGGTTTCTCAAAAAAATATTTAAAATAAAAAGTTTGATATTGTTGTTGATGAAAAATAAACATTGACCCGAAATTTATTATTCAAACACTATAAATAATAGATACTCTAAATACACAAGCACTCTTTTTTCCTTACCGCGCGCTGCGTGCGACTTAACTCAAAATTCAAAACTGGCAACATGGAGCGGCGCGCCACTCAAAGCCATTAAATCTCCGGGAGTTAATACAAAATGCATTTGTTGTTGTTCCATTATGTAAATGAAAACTCAAACCACTCTACTTTGCTGCTACACTCACTCTGGAATAAGAGCCGTCGACTCTCTATGCTCGTTGATGCTCTGTAAAGTGTATACCTGTATACAGAGTGGAAAAAATTAACAAATAATAATTATATAATCGGAATGAGCTACAAAACTCAAACTTTGCACAGTCGCAGATCTTCATAGAGTTAACAACTCCTGTTTGTTTCATGGACTTTCATAAAATAGTAAAGTTGTTACGACATTTCAAATAACATCGAAATTGCAACTCACTCACTCATGTATAGATCATCAAAATGCCACTGTACTTCCAGACATGCTACAAAGCTGAAATTTGACAGACTGAAAAAAAACCATAAATTCTAATTTACTCCCCTCCTCTATACATGTAAAGTTATATCAAAGTAACATTGACCACTTCCAGAAGCGCTTTAACTTTAAGAAATTTAAAAACCCCAAAATACAAGTACGCGAAAATGGTATTCCTTAAAAAGAATTGAGATAAAAGTAAAGCCAAGTTCTGTAATACAAATTTCAAAATGAAAGGTTTTTACTAGTTTGGAAATGCTTTTCTAAATTTGGCTATTACGGCTGCAAATGACTCTTAGACACAGTGCTAAATTGAACATAAAGAATTTAGGCAGTAATAGCAAAGTTTAAAACAAACATTTCTAAACTAGTAAGAATCTTTTATTTTGAAATTTGTATTAGAGAACTTGGCTTTACTTTTACCTCATTTCTTTTTATGGAATACCATTTTCGCGTACGTGGCTTTTTTTCACATGAATTGTTTTTGTTACGATTTCAATATTACAAAAACATTGTTTAAAAATAAATAAGTATACAAAACTCTTATTAAGCACGTCCTAACCAGAAACTCTGTATGTATAACAAATTTAAAAAAAAATAGAGACGCGATAAACCTATCACTGAAACTCAAATTTTTTGGTTATGTTATATTCTTGCCAAGTTTATTGGCTTGTTGAATAAATAAATATATAGTCGTTTTACTAAAATAATTTAGTTTGTTAGCGGTGCTCCTTGTGTAGAGCAACCTGTTACGAAGCTGACACAGACGCCCCTGTTTACTTGAGGGTGACGTTCTGCCAAATTATGCACAGTGCCCTTTGTAAGGTTACAACTGTAGCGTTTGTGTATTGAGTGCAGCCTCACACTCCGGATATAGGCTTAGTGATTTGTTTGGTGTGTAATGAGTAAAATTCCATAACAGGTTTAATACTGATTTATTGAAGGAATCAATACATGCTTTTTTACTAAAATATGACGTAAAATTAATACATAAGTTTACAAAAAAATTGCTGACTGCACGTGTCATTGTCCCCTGGATCGAAGGCATCGATCGTGCCGATAGGTATTTGAAGTAGGTATTGGTAATTGGTATTTCCTATTGCGTCAATGCCCAGGTCACATCGCCTTAGTAATTCGAAAACATCCGAGTGCAATTTTCGTTGATTTTCTATGTCAGCAGAATGTTTGGTGGACTACATTCCCAAATAATATTTAAAAAGTCTTTATGCCTAAATATAAGAATTTTCTTATATTTAGACAGCTTGTCCGTCCCCCCAAAAATTACTTATTTTTTCTAAAACTTTCGTCTATAGCGCATTTTTAAAAAAATTTCCAGTGTTAAGTCATGTTTGACCCCCCTCTCTCTCCTGTAGTATTTTTTTTTTGCATTATATAGGAGCCTGGGGCTCAAGCCGCCTTATGGCCCGGCTAGTTCCTGCGCCCCCGATCGCTATCCATACTTTTTGCCCCTCCCTTCGCATTCGCCCGGACATCCTGGATTTGCCACTGCCCAAGAGTACGCATGAGGTTTTCTATAACCCCTGCTTAAAAGTGTTTTTTATTTGAAAGAAAATGCGCACTAATCTTCTTTTAATTTCCGTAGGTAAAGGTGGGATAGATTAGGGGGGCAAAATTTCTTGTTTGCCAAGGCTGAGTTATGGTATGGCAATAGTTGGGTAAGTTAAACAAATGTACAGGGTGATTCATTGGCACGTTTAAGGGGATAATGGTACTTCTGGTCGTGAAAGAGGAAAGGTAAACCCTTTGCTAGCCCCAAATAGTGTGGCTTTTTTTATAAATAGGCATTCCAGGTAAGAGGTTTATCTAGGGTGACCCCTATATATTTCTCTGATGCAAATTAAATTCTTTCACCGTTAAGCTCCGAATGAGTCAGGAAGTCTAGCTTCCTTGACGTGTAAACGATATAATAGATATTTTACTGGGATTTACAGACATCTGTTTCGTGTCACAACAGTATTTATACCAAGTTTGTATGCTGGCTCTTTGGACAGAATTTTATGGATTCTTGTTGGCTCCGGAAGCCGACGGAGCCCATGACAAAGCCTCCTCCATGACTCACTTTTGGCACTTCTGATTTGTTTGTTATATTCGTTAAGGGAGGCACGGTAGCTTTCCCAGTTGCCGGTCTCCTTCGCTCGATTTAATAGGCGTCCAACCTCTTTCCTTTTTTGAACATATAATTGTTCCTCCAAGACATAACGCGATTATCAGTTTTGGTTTTACGAGGGGAATTTCCATGATACGCGGTTTCTTTAGTTGTTCAGAGGCCATTTCTATTTTATCACGATCCCACACGTCAGTCATTGCTGAACTCAGATTTTCTTGGAGTGATCTGACTTATCCACTAACATCAGTGCTTTTTGAGTCAATATATTTTAAACGTTGGTTTGGAGCCAACATTATTAACAAAAAGCCCCTCCCCTATAATGTAGTGGAACAGATACTCACCCCTTTTGTTGATGTCTGTGCTGCCTCTAAAGTGGAGGGCGATGTTACCCGGGAAATATGCTGTGTCGACGACTAGTTCTGTCATGCCTTGCTCACCGGGGAAGATAAATCGTATCGATACTAGGTAGTGTTGTAAAATTTCCAGAATATATTTTCGGAAATAATTCCGGAAATATTTCCTGAAACAAAACACCGAAAAACGCAGAAGGCTTATTATATAGGAGTAATTCTTCAAACAAATTTACAGACATAAGGTCAAATTTGTACAACAAAAATCTCATTCTTGACACACTACACTGTTCACTAGTCAAGCAAGAGGCATACCTTCATCGCTGTGATTAGCATCACACTCATAATAACATTGTCTTGCCAGTCTACTTCCCCAAAATCTTTAATAGTATCGGAAATAAAAATTGTTCTATGAAAGTTTAATCCTTATAAGGGCCTATCCTTAAATTACGTAACGCATCATCAGCATCACACTCATAATAACATCGTCTTGCCAGTCTACTTCCCTAAAATCTTCAATAGTATCGGAAATAAAAAATGTTCTATGAAAGTTTAATGCTTATAAGGGCCTATCCTTAAATTACATAACGCTCAAGGACCTTGCGTTATACTCAATGTTATTTTATTGTGTTTTTTCTTGAAAAAGCGTTAAGAGGGGGGGGTGGAAGTCAAAAATCCTGAATTTTTGCGTTGCGTAATTTAACATCGCCCCCTAAAGTTACAAAATATGAAAGATATTTTTTTAAATATTTCCAATATTCCCACTATTTCCAATATTTCCGAGACCCCTTCGGAAATTTCCAATATTTCCATTTCCGTGGAAATATTTCCAACGAAAATATTTCCATTTACATCACTAATACTAGGTCATCGGTACAGGTTAATAGCTTTTCTTATAAGAATTGATGCTCGTGGTTTAATACATAATGATGTTACCAAGAGTCCAGTTACTTGGTTCGTACTTAATAGCCACGGTTCTTGCAACAGGGCAATGCCCAACCTCTGTTGCTTGAAAACTCTTCAAAGAGTGTAAGTTGCTGTCTTGGTATGGCATATACTTATTTGTTATAAGTGCAGGCCTTGATGTTCGCGTTGTTGTGCACCTGCCATGATCCAGACAGCTTCTGCTTTTGTACATTCTAAGTTCGGGCACCCACATTGTAGTATACCAGCCGATTTATGCAAAAATAAGTTTTTGCAAATCATGACATAGTTTGGCCAGCTTTCAATTTAAAATACCGCTATGTGCTATTAAGAGATAAAAATGGTTTTTATTAGATAAAACAATGTAAAACAACCTAAACACTTGACTTAAAAAGCACAGTCTTCTTTTAAAACTATAGATACCAAAAAAATTAAATATGATTTAAAACGACATGGAATCTAAAAGAAAATTATTCACCATACACCGGCTAGAACATAAAAAAATTCATTCACATTCATGGACCAAGCGAACGGTCTTCATACAGGATACTAAATCAAGCAAGACCCAACCTAAATTTAAAATAATTAACATTTAAAAATCAGAACTAAATGGTCGCATTGATTTTTAATTTATTAGTATTTTTGTCACCCGGTATAAAAGGGGTTATGTAGCAGCAAAGAGTGGGTCGGGCTGTGTGGTGGCTCCATCAGAGGGCGGTAATGCATTTCCGGAATTCATAAAAATACTCTCGAGTGCCATTGCGATTCACTATTAATGTTTTTAATGGCTTTTAGCTAAAGCTTTCACTCTACATTTTTGCACAGAGATAACCGAAATACCAAATTGTTAATAGCTGCATGCGGCAGGAAGTTAACAAAGAAAAATATTTTTTGTACGAACAGTTATATTTCGATACTTTATGATTTCAAAAAGCGAGGGTAAAGTGTTCCAAAGGTGAGTTTTAGCGCCCATAACGGGAAGAATTAAGTGGTATAAGGGCAAGGAATAAATAAGAAAAATAAGATAAAAAAAAGTTAATATCATATCTGTGCAACCATTAATACTTAAATAGGTTTTTATGTTTCTTGTAGAAGAAATACAAACGCTAGCGCCACCTTTTGATAAAATATGTAGATTATAAAAATACTATTACGTTTAACGGCTGCCGCTGTGGAGAGGGTCGGCTCTTAACAAATGACAACAGTGCATCAGGCGTCAGACGGGTTGCAAGCGTTTCCAAGAGTTAGCGCCAGTTGCGAAGCCTTTAAACATTTCTTCGTTGCAAAATAACTTCGTATACTTTTTGTGCGTAATCTAAGTTTATAACCGTATCTGCTGTAGATTCCGAGCAGTCTAATATAGAAATAATAATATAATATCAAATATACGAGAAACAACACGCAGCTGAACATTAAAGATCTGGAAGAATACATTAAATACAGGGACACCCTAAAAGAAAAAACCCTGCCCCAGGAATCCACACATACACAGCTTCCAATGAAAAAACGCATGCTTTTGTAGTACGTGGGCTACAACCATCGGTGCAAAAGCTTGCATAGCTGAAGAACAGAGAGGACAGGGCATCTCAGTGCAAAAACTATACCAAATGAAAACCCAATACTGCATATGGTTATAACAGGAAAAGACATCACCCCACGAAAGTTACAAAGTGAGGTTAGAAACATTAATTATACCAGACTAACGTGGGAGCTAAGAAAAAATTTGAGGAAAATGATTCAATGTAGGCGTTGCCAAATTCGCTAAATAACTGCTTTAGAAAAGCACGCTGCATCAAATGCGCAGAAGGCCACGAAACAAAATTTTGCATAAAGCCAAATAACACCCAACCAAATTGCTGCAACTGCGGAGGGAGCCACACAGCCTGTAACCTTATATCTATGAAAGCTAAGCATACTACACCAAAATCGAGGACCGCCAACGAAAACGCCCCAGTACATTCCAGCGCTTATACCGACAAACAATGTATGGGCGCAAAGAAGAGAAGCCACCCAAGAACAAGCTTCTAGAAACGCACACGCAAATCAAGATACTAGAGCAAGACCCAGCACAGGAAGCGGACCTCCGCTAGTGCAATTGACCACACTACAGAACAACAAAACAAAAAAAACGAAGCAATCAGAATCCTCAGAGACCTTAACGCGACATTAAGACTATCAACAGACAAATTGGAGAAATTTTTAGCTCTACTGCGCATATGCACCTGGAACGCCAATTCGGTCCGCTACAAACTACCGGTTTACCACGGTGATGAATGAAAACTGAGAGCTCAAAAATAAAAAGATGAATTTTGAAGTAAGTACTTAATTACAACCTGCTGAATCCGCTCGGTTGCGCCCTGCGACTGACCGCGCGAGCCGGTGGGTACCAGAAAAACAGCATCGTAGAGGGTATCTGTAAACTTGACACACAAACTTTTAACCAAACAAAATTTTGATGACTCATTAAAGCAGATTTTAACCTGAGGTTTTTCTGTAACAAAAAACGTGCAAATTTTACGGTCGACATACGCTTAGACGACAATTAGAAATTATAAAGGATATATGAAAAAATATCTTATTACAAAGTACAAAACATGCTTAGCGGAGGTCACATAAAACACCCAAAATGAAGCACTGACAGACAGACATGACTCAAATAACTAAGGAGTCGGTATCTCCTAGGCATATATTTATTGTAATTTCTTAAGAACTTAATTTTAGTGTATATATTGTAAATAGTAGAATAAAAAATACGTTATAGGCGATTTTAAAACAAACAGTCTAATGTAACTTAACCGATGCATATTTACTCCGTCACCGTTTTGGAAAGAACTTTTTTAAATAATAATTTTTTGGAAATAATTAAATTTTTTTCGATTTTTTTTATAGCTCTCCTTTTCTCTTTTTGAGAAGTCGAAATCGGTATTAGCTTAACCGTGAAATGATCGCAAACGGTTCCTTCCTGCCCAGGCACGCAACGGTTAGGATACGTTTGCGATTAATTAACCACGGTTAAATTATACTTACTTTAATTTAACATCGATTTCGACCAAAAGAAGGACAGGGAAGAAATTATTTGTAAAACTCCGCCTAAATATATTTATTGTTTACATCCTATAATTTCATACAGAACTGGCAACAAACAAAAGAGCCGACCCTTTCCACAGCCCTAGGTATATTTTACAGGGTAGGTTTCATTTTTTGATTTGATCAGTTATTTATTTTCTGTTCGTACAAAAAATCTTATGTGAACCTACGGCGCCGGCGCGGCGTGAAGAAATATTTTGTTCTCATGCAGCCTCCTTGATGCCCTCGCAAGCACGTGCATTAACAGGAAGCCTGGGGCAAAAATGTTATTATTTACGCTCTTGGTAAAAAAATAACGATTAAAGACAGATGTAAACTGTAAGTTTCATTACCTTTTAACAAAAGTTAAAATGCAGACAAACAAACCAAAAAGAATATGTAGCAGAATAAAGGGCATTGTTTGCAATACCGCCTTCTTAACTTTAGCCAGCATCTTTCGACGTTCTCATTTCGAAAACTCAACACTTGAAACTATTTTAATTAAAGCGACGGCTAATTTAACTGCTGTGTGGAACTAGGATTCCTGACTAACACAGTGGCGTAGTACCAGTAGTGGTGGGGAGACCATTTTTGGTCTAGCGACTAGGCACACAGCGCGACCTTTTCGCAAACCCCGATTTGGCCGTACATCATATACCATACTTATGCAAGTGCCCCTTAGGATGCAAGTTTTCTTTCTCTAAGAAGACTTAATTTTGCGTGGCAACTCTTTGTCGAGGGCAGGGATTTTTACACTGCATATCAAGTATACACAGTGGATCCACGCTTAAAGGTGGTCCTGCTACATGTTAGACTTGCATCTATCTAACATCGCCATCGTCCCAGCAAAAATTGGTTATAGATAGACTTCTTTCCTTTTCAGCGCCACAGTCGTGGTCGTCGTGAGTTGACTGTAGGAGATTTATATGGTACCGACAATATAGTAGGCTAACAGTTGATTTTTCAAAATTGAAATACCAAAATCGAATTTAAAGCTAAGTCCCCAATAACTTAAATTCACAACAATAAAACTCCTTAGCCTCATTACGTCATTACACCAAAGCCTCATAGCTCTTCAAACTCCATAACCCATAATAGCACGTTCGAGTAATACATTGTTTGAAGACTTAATCTCATTATTCTGTTAACGTTTTCAGACTATTTTTTGAGGATAAGAAAAATTCTAAGGAGATAGTGTCAAATGGACCCCCTATTCGGATTCAGGGACAGCGACAATATATGGACATGGGACATGGGCCCCCATAGTTAAACATAAAGGACAAATAAAAAATCGTCTAAGATCAGAAAGGAAAATGGCATAACAATCTATTGCTACAGGGATTGCTATAGCACATACGGCATTTTCATTAGGCAGGGCCTATCCTTTAAAAAAGTCAGGTGTTGGACCCTAGGTTAGGGTTCATTTGCAAATAATTAACCAAGAGGTTTGGTTGGGTTAACACCGATTTTGACCCTCCAAAAGAAGGACAGGAGAGCTAGTTAAAGGAAAAAAGAGACATTTCTATTTTTTTATGTATTTTTGAGTTCAAAAACAAAAATATTATTTGTTCTCGATTTAAATTTGGCGTAAAATTTCCATGAACCCATTTTTTATGTAAGGAAGAGAGACGGAACCATTATACATGAAAAGAAAGGAGAGAGTTACTCATGTTAGGCGCGGCCTCTTTTTATGAATTTGTCCTTTTTGATTTTATCCGGTTTTGATAAAAGACATTGTCTTGTTTTGATGAATGACGGTTTTGTATAATGTCCGGTTATTAATAATTTCGTTTTTGCCTTTGGACAGTTATACCATTTTCATTTATGATCTTAGACGATTTTGTTTTTGTCACTTATGACGATGGATAGGGATTCGGTAGACATAATAAGACCACGGGGGTATTTTTTTGCCCCAAATAAAGTTTCATTCACACTGTAATGAAAAACTTATTAAATTTTTGTTCTTTATGAAAAAGATTAACATAAGAATCCGTTCTCTGGAATTTTCGACTCTTTCGAGGCAAACAGCAAAGAGGCTTTATTCGCCGCTTATGGAGACGAGAAAATTGCAAAATTTGTCGGTTTTATTATTATTGTTACCATTTAAATTTTTAGAGAAAGACATTGTATGCAAAGTAGAGTTGGAAAAAAGCCACGTTATTAAAGCTCTGGCCATATTTATAATTATTTGACATTATAAGCTGCAAAAATATAATTATTTTTTTGATGGCATCGGCATCGGCTTAGCATAATTGCATTATTAGGGCTGGAGTTTTAAATTGTACTAAAATGTACTGTTGGTTTAATAGCAAAACGCATATAGTCCAACTTATACCCATTTGTAATGACGTCATTTTTGTTTATCTTTGTTTAGTATATTATAAACAGCGTTGACAATAAACTTTTTAATAAAACTAGTGTCTATGATTCAAATAGGTAGGTAATTGGTTCTGTGAAGTATCCGTCACTGTCAATCAAAAAACATTGATTGTCAAAAATATCTACGCCATACGTTTTTTTCTCAACTGGTGACGTCATTACAAATGCGTATATGTTAGACTAGACATGCTTTTTTTCCCTATATCAAACCTTTTTGTTAGTGTATACCATCAAGGTAGAATATACTCATACCTAGAGGCCCTCGATAATTTGACAGTTGTTTTAAATTGTCAAATGTATCGAAGGCCTCTACTCATACACACACCAGCGAATATTTTAACCGGGGCTGGCGCACCAGCGTGTAATCTTTGACAGCTTCAATTCGGTATGACGTTATGTCATTGCCATAAAATAAAAAACCAAAATGCCTCTGAACAACAAAAATGCCTTAATTTAATATTTTTAATCGCCATTAAAACAGCAAATAAATATATTTTATTAAAATCTTTACTGCAATAGTACATTATATACCCAGGGACTAAAGTGATACTTTTTATCCCGAGGCGAAATGTTTGTAGCCCGACCGCAGGGAGGGCTACAATTCGCTGAGGGATAAAAAGACACTTTAGTCAAGTGGTATCTATACTATTTTTTGCAATTCTGGGCATAGTTTCATTCAAATTTTTAATTAAATTTTTCGAAAAGAAAGTCATCTCCACTGCACTATTGATTGGCCTATAAAATGTGACAACCAATAAAGTACCATTCATTCTCTGACGCTAAGTCAGTTGATATTTCTTAGATAGCCTTGGATAATACTTGGTTGTCAGGGTGTTGTCAAGGTACCATAAAATAACTGTTAAAATACAAACAACGCCGTGGAGATTTCTGCGATTTGCTAGTGCGTTCCCAAAAGTAAAAAAAAATGGATATTGATATTGATACAGCTGCCGCAGAGGCAGTGAAGGCACTGCTGCCCGCTAAATCGGAGAAAATATATGAAAAACAATTCAAACATTTCCTGGATTGGTGTCAAGCTAAGGATGTTGCTGATGTTACACAGGAGAAGGTACTTCTTGCATATTTCTTCCATCATGCGAAAAATTTGAAGGCTTCAACGGTTTGGTCACATTATTCAATGATTAAATCAAAGCTGATCGTTGAAAAAAGTTTTGACATTGGAAAATATTCAAAATTGAAGGCATTTTTGAAAAGAAATGGGGATGGCTACCGCCCAAAGAAGTCTCGAATACTGGACATGGATCATATCCAGCAGTTCCTCCAGGAAGCACCAAATCAAGAATATTTGATGATCAAGGTAAAGTGAACTGTTTTTACATTATTTTGAACCATGTTAACGTCACTGATTCGAAATATCATTTGTTGCTATCAGGTTACGTAGTTTGTACAAAAAATTGTATTGCTACTTAGTAACTGAAAAATCTTTTTTTTTAGGTGGCGTTGATAATGGGAGTTGCCGGTGCATGCAGGGGTGTTGAACTGTGCCAGCTACAGAATGAAGATGTTCAAGTCCAAGATTTTCATCTTGTTGTCACAGTTCGCAACACGAAAAATCAAACTGACCGATGCTTCATAGTAAAGAACTCCAAAGAAAGCAACGCTACAGACGTAGTGAAAATCTGTAAATCCTACATGGCTCTGAGACCAACAAATTTGACAATATCGAGATATTTCATTGGCTATAAAGACGGCAAATGTTTATCACAACCTGTTGGAAAGAATACTTTTGGGCTTTTCCCGCGAAAAATAGCTGCCTTCCTGAACCTGCCAGAGGCCGTTTCATACACAGGACACTGCTTCAGGCGTACCTCTGCTTCCCTTTTAGCAGATTCTGGAGCGAATATTGACCAGCTCAAAAGACACGGTGGTTGGAAAAGTGCTACCGTTGCTGAAGGGTATGTTGAGCAATCAATCGAAAACAAAAAAAAAATGTGGCGGATAAAATATTCAGTCAAAACTTGAGGACAGATGTCAAGAGTCATAAAAGCCAAGGCCAATCACGTACCGTAACAGTATGCAATTTTCCAGAACCCACAATCAACGAAGACAGCAGCACTGATCACACCGAACCAGCAATTTTCGGATCTCCACTGCAAAACATCAACCTCAACTAACAGCGAAACGAAATCGATTCAGATCCACGATCATTGATTCATTTAGTTGGCTGTAGCGGCGCTATTTTGAATATCAATATAACAAACAATAATAATGTCAAATAACGTAGGAATGTATAGATTAGGCTAGGTAGTTTATTTTGATAGTGTATAGGCCTATTTTTAGATGCTCCCAAATACAAAAATACAAAATACGGGAGTAAAATATTTTAGTCCCCGGGATAAAAAGTACTATTTTAGTCCCTAAAATGAGGGACTAAAATGCGTTTTTAGTCCCTGAATTGCAAAAAAGAATAATTATCATTGGATTGGAAACACTAATTTGGACGAAAACAACTAAAGACTAAATATTAATTAAAACAACAAACTAAAACACAATAAAATAGTTTAGCATCTTAGTGGGGGCCCCATTTTTTTTAAACAAAACTCCATAATCGTCTGGACATTAAAAAACTTAAATTTCTAAAATTGCATGGCTTAACTTTCCGGCGTTTTGTGGTCTCCAGTTTCTTTGGTAAATAATTTTGATTCGGCCCCATATATTTTCTATTGGGTTGAGATCAGGGATGTTGGATGCCCAAAGAAGAGTCTCAATATTATTGTTTTGAAACCACCGGTAAACAACAATATCAATGTGGATGGGACAGTTGTCTTGCTGATAAACAAAGTCGTTGGTTTCAGAAAACATTTTCACTGTTGAATTTTCCTTGGATTTGCCAAAACACACCCAAACCTCTAGTGCTAAACCAACCCCAAATATTCACAGAAAAATGTCCGGCTTTCTTAATTTGGTTGTTGTATTCTGGATTAAACCTAGAATTTGGTGCACAATACACTAAAATACTTCTGCTGAACGAAGATGACTGAAATATGTTTTCATCTGTGAAAACCACCCTCTCCCAGAAGTCAATATCATGAAGAACATTATTTAGTGCAAAAACGCCTGTTCTTGTTCTTCCGTTAAAAAAGTTTTTTAGCAGCAACTTAACAGGAAATTTCAGATTTTTTAATCCTTCGGTTAACAGTTGAAAAGGAACCTGGAAACATCGTCACATTTGCTGCTTTAACCGAGGTTGAATGAACCAATATTTTCTGTCCGTCGAATTATTTTGTATTCAGTGCTTTTTCCATCATATTATCATCATTTTATCAACCACAAAATAAGTGGCAGCTCTCCTATAGACCAGACGTTTTGCATAACCCGAGTGATAATTTGTAGTTTTGTAAATTTGCGGAACCTTTAACTTACATAAATTATTGCGAAAATCAGTTTGACGCAAAACGTTATTTTTAACTGGTGAATGGAATGCATGACACTATTAGAAATCTAAATTTTGCGGAATAGCGAAAATGCATGTATGCGTTTTTATTAATGGAAGAATACCTAAGAGTCAATCATGCGCTAAGCGCTTACGGGGAAAATTTTTAAATCTTATCATAAGAGAGTTTCTCGTAAAAATTCGATCGAACGAGTTCACAGTTTTCTTTGAAAATTTCATGGCGGTCCGATTTCGAACCGATCGGTTTTCTTGAATCCGGTAAAAGTCCGTGTACACCAAACTGCTTCGCAAATGCTCCTCTCGCAAACACGGATTCGTCATGTTTTCGTGTTCAAGTTGCGCGTGCGCCGCTGGCAAGCCGTTTGCCAAAAACTAGCTTTTTGGAGCTCCCTTTGTGTGTCGCAGATCCTTTGGGCCGGCATCGGCAGTTTGCTGTCGATATTTCAATTCAATGCGTGTTTGCTGTTTTCCGTGGATCGTAGAAAGTTCGTAGAAACCAATTCGGCGAGCGGCGCACATACGGAGCGCGAGAGGAGCATTCGCGTAGCAGTTTGGTGTATACGGACCATTAGGCAAATCAGCGGCATCTGCCATCCTTCTCAGCTCTGGCTTATACCAATGAGTATGGACCCTGATTCAAAAAACGCATCAGGTGACGCTGCATTTAAAACAAGTGCAAATCCACGCCCCGAACGTGATGCGTTTTTTTAATCAGGGTGACCAGGCATAGGTCGAAACCGGACTCATATATAAGCGGATTTGAGAAAACCGGTTCCATTTAAATACTCTAGTTAGATAAAATCGTCAAAAACGCGGTCGGACTCTCCACTCACCGCGACGGAATGTTAAAACAAACAAGGCTTTAGCCGGTAAATGCTTTTTTTTTCAACCGACCAGAAAACATACACTTTCTGTACATTTTTTTGTACAGAAAGTTTCATTTTACAGTGCGGGTTTAGTTCAGATTCTTTCCGGTCTCCAAAGTGATCTTTATTTTTAATTTTCCGGTCTCTTGTTCTCTTTCCGGTCCCTATTTCAGTCAAATTAGCCATGACTTTGTGATGACAGCTTATAAAAATTGTTTTGTTTTGACAGCTTTGACATTTAAAATAAATCAATATGGCTGCCTTTTAAATAAAAAACTTGTGTTTAAAAAGAGATATTTAAAAAAATAATAAGTAAATTATGGACTTGGACATGAATGAAGAATTAAATCCGGAAGAAATAATTGAAGCAGCATCAAAGGTAACTTTCGACTTGCTACCAGAAAAATCCAAAGAGAGATATACTAGAAATTATGATGTATTCCTTAATTGGTGTCACACAAACAAAGTTAAATCAATTGATGAAAATGTCCTAGTGGCATATTTTGCCGAAAAATCAGCCACATTGAAGTCCAATAGTTTATGGAGTTTATTTTCAACAATAAAAACTTGCTTATCATTAAGGAGAAATATTGATATTAGTCGCTACTACAAGCTAATTGCATTTTTAAAGAAAAAGTCTGCAGGATATAAGCCTAAAAAGGCCAGAGTTTTCAGTGGAGAAGAAATTAATAAATTTTTGGAAGAAGCAAGGGATGAGGAATTTTTAATGCTCAAAGTAAGTAAAATACAAACAAACCTAATTATTCTCCTTGCTATTTTTGTTATAAAAACGTGTGTTTCAATCCCAACAACTGCACTGTAACTTTTAACCAAATTTTAAAATTTTATTAGCTTCAATTAACAATTTTTTCTGTAAAAACAAAAAACAATTCTATTTATTAATTTTCATTCAATAACCTAACTAAAATAATCATAACATAACACAAGGACTACCAAGCTAAGCAATGATGCCAATTTGTTTTATATAGATTCTTTGGAACCAAATAAAAAACTCAAATTGGAATTCAATTACAACTATTATTTATTACAAACAAAAGATTCATACAAATTTTGCCATTTAAATTACAAAAAAAAACATACAACACAGATTTTTTTGTTTTACCATCTTTATTTTTATCAAAAAATAATATAAAAAATGTATACTTTAACTAATTACTTAAATAATAGTGGAAAAAGTATTTTTAAAACTATCTAGGTTAGTACTAGCACAGCCTACCTAGGTAGGCTGTGGTACTAGGTATCCGATTGTTTAATAACTTAGCATTCTTAATGATAAAAATAATAAAATCCGGCAACGCTCGACTGCGGCTAGTGAAAAGAACAAGACGAGGAAAAATACCAGCTTTTATTACGGATCGGTTGCATATGGGACTGTTCACAAATTGTAAAGTTAGCAAAAATTTTAAATTTACTTTTTGATTTTAGGTTGTAACGATCATGGCCATTTCGGGAGCAATGAGGAGGGAAGAAATTACTAAATTAACCCTAAAAGACGTCACTGAGAAAGAAGACATGATAATAGTCAATATACCAAACACTAAAACAAATGTTTCAAGAACTTTCGTAATTCTTGGTGAAAGAAATTTGAAGTTATTTAAAAAATACAAAAATCTAAGGCCCCCAAATGTTCCGCATGAAAGATTCTTTTTATTTTACTCTCAAGGAAAATGTAGAAAGCAGCCAGTAGGTCTTCATGGCGTAGGAGGGGCACCTGCCAAAATCGCCAAATTTCTACAGCTTAAAAATCCACAAGAATTCACCGGACACACATTCAGGCGCACCGCTGCCACACTCCTAATAGAAGGCGGTGGAGACATATTAAACCTTAAAAATTTGGGCGGCTGGCATTCAAACTCTGTTGCTGAAGGATATATTGAGCACTCACTGAGACAAAAAGTTGATAATGCTAAAAAAATTGGAGCAGGTGCAGGCGGAAGCTTCCCAGTAGCAGCCAGCAATGGAAGTTCAACCAGAGATTTTACTACATCTAATGTGTCTGATGCTCAAAATAATATGTTGTCAAACATTTCAGAAACAATAAATATACGGCAGAGAAATTCACCAAAAATTGAAAATACTTCGGCTGCAATTTATACTCAAGAGAAAAAGTAATGATGCATTAAAATTGTTTGAATTTTATATTAGGTACATATAGGTAACTTACATATAAAATGGTTACTATAGTTATATAGGTAGTTGCGTATAAGAATTGTTCCTAATTGTAGCATAAATATTGTTTAAATATAAGTAGTCAAACATATACTTACTCTAGCTTTTGAGTAAGACAGACAGCTGTGCTTCATTATGTCGGTTAAAAAAAAATATACGTACGATACACGACCGGAAACTGACTTTACAGGTCTCCGCAGGTTTACAGGTCTCGCCTGCGGCTCGCCCTGTAAATTTCCTGTGTCGACCTGTAAAGTCCTTATTTCCGGTCTAGTAACGTAAATACCTATTTTCTATGGGTGTCTCTAAAAGGTCTGTACAAAATAAGTCGATTTAAAGCAACTTACCTTAGTCCGAAATTGCTCTGTTTCAGAGAAACAGGGTGGTGAATTTATAAATTAAAAATAGATTTTATTAAAATGAACATTTCTCAACGCATTACTTTAAAATTTGGTACTCTGTGGTCACTGTGGCCGTTAGAGGGCGCTTCACAATGCTCTTGTTATGGTTAAAATGACTATACCTTTTTTCTTAGTGTAACTTTTAGCTTTTTTTGTTAAGAAAATATTTTCCTAAATCTTTTTAAGCCAAAAAAGTACTCTTGTTAACATGTGCTAAAGTAAGTCATTTTCGAGATATTTCCGTTTCTATTGTTCGATGCCGCAACGGAATACTGAAATTATTTTGAATGACTATTTCACTAGAGTGTTTTACACTGGCAAAATGTCATAGCAACGGCCAGTTTTCTACTGACTATTGTTCTCAAAGCTTCATCAATCTTGTTCATAAATTTTAATAAAATCGATTTTTAATTTTTAAATTCACCACCCATCTCTAAAACGGAGCAATTTTGGACTAACGTAATTTGCATTAAATCGACTTATTTTGACCTCAGGAATATGTGCTTAGATTTTGTACAGACCTTTTAGAGACACCCTGTATACCAGTAAAATTTGGAAGTTTTCGTTTTCACGACAATTAGACCAACATATCTGGATGTTAAAAAACCATGATATCCCTCTCGAAGATGTAGCTTAAACAAATGGCCATCAATCAAATATGGCGACCGATGTAAGAAATGGCAACATTTAAAAAATCATCATTGAAAATTGGTTTTATTATTTTTATTTCACGGGATCTTTTTCGACACTAAAAGTCAAAATTTTCTTTTCCACCTCCATACAGTGGTGCTGCTAGACACCAAAATGTACTTTAATACAGAACTTTTTAAACCAAACCGAACCGCCGAAAATAATTTCGAAATTCTCTAATAAATATTTTAAAAATACATAAAAAATAAGTTTGCTAAAAATATCTTAAAATCATCAATACAGGCATTTATTATGTAGTGCCATTATTATTTTTAAATTGAGTACTTAGTAATTCTATTTTATAAGCTATTAATCCTAAGGCAAAATAGTAAAGAAAAAAACTTTGTTGGAAAAATGCGCCTAAAACGAAGTTTTATAAAGTTAGAAGGGAATATGATAAGTATTGACATCCTAAATTTAATAGAACTTGGTGACTTCACAAGGGAAAGAGGGTAAAAGTAAAGTTTTTTTCTACTAAAAACGCATAATTTTTGTTTGCGGCGCATGAGACTTTATTCTTATCAAAACTGAACTCTTAGAAATATTCAAAATGATGTAGCTAGCTTGAATTTATAAATTAAAACTGCAAAAATTTTCGCCATCAGCGTCAAAAATACTTCTAAATGTCAAAAATTTTTGTCTGCGGAACATGAATTACTCCCAAGGTCAAAATCTGGATACTTCATTACTCGTACTGTACCCCATACCCTATATGATTTTGCTCTAGATTAGATGGCGCCAAAAAACTTTTGCAATCAGATCTAGCTACGCCACTGCCAAAACTTCGAGTGAATTGCGAAAAACTTGATCAATTAATTGGACCCAGTTTTGTAAAAAGCATCCAACCCACACGAAGTGTGTTTTGCAGAAAATTAGAAAATATATTTTTTAAATAAATTAATTGTTTTAGTCAAGATATTGATAAACCGCTACATTTAAACCCTTTTTTTTTGTTTGAATACTTACAAAAAACAAGTATTTTTCAAAAAAGTTGCTGTGGCATTGATTTTTTGAGGCTTGGATGCTTTCTGCAAAACGGAAAAATAGGACCCAGTTTTGTAAAAAGTTTTGTAAAAAGCATCTAACCCACACGAAGTGTGGCTTGGATGCTTTCTGCAAAACAGCAACCGGAATATGACAATAGTTAATAGAACATTATATTTGTCGGCCAAGTGGTTTAGATTGTTTCTGCAGAAAAATAATTCAAGATTAGTAAATAGGTATTTCTTTTCATAGTAGATTTTGACCTTGAATCGCTAAGATTGCATTTGGTTGTTTTATGCAAAATGAAGAACAGGTCAAAACAAATCGAAAAATAACGTTAGCTCTAATTTTACTATTATGTGGGTTGGTCGCTTTCTGCAAAACTGGGCCCAATTGCAATATTACATGGTGAGGATGCTAAAATGGTACATTTTCAAAGCCAATAAAACTGGGGGCACAGCAGTGCCCCTCCAAGTTCGCGCGTAAACTGCTGTATCCATATTTGACCTATCTAAAACTCTACTTCGGAATGAGGTACGAAACTTAAACTTTGCACAGTCGTAGATCTCCATGGAGTTAACAACCCCTTCAAGTTTCACGGAATTCCATAAAGTAGTAAAGTAGTTACGAAATTTCAAAAAACGTCGAATTTGCCACTCACTCACTCACTCACTCCCTCACTCATGTATAGATCATCTGTAATTCCAGACATGCTAAAAAGATGAAATTTGGTAGACTGATAGAAATTATGACCAAACCCCTGGAAAAAATCAAAAAACCCCAAAATTTTAATTTACTCCCCTCCCCTATACATTTAAAGTTATGTAAAAGTAGCATTGCCCACTTCCAGAAATGCTAGAGAGTTGAGCTTTCAGACTGATAGGAACTATGAAAAAACTATAGGAAAAAATTAAAACACCTCAATATTCTAATTTACTTCCCTCCCCTATAAATGTAAAGGTAAGTAAAAGTAACATTGCCTACTTCCAGATATGCTAGAGAGCTGAGCTTTGGAAGACCGATAGTAACTATAATAAAGTTATAGAAAAAAATTAAAACACCCCAAAATTCTAATTTACTTCCTTCCCCTATAGCATTGGAATGCTGATAGAAATTATGATAAAACCATGGGAAAAATTTCAAAAGTCCAGTATTTTTATTTACTCTCCTCCCCTATAAATGTAAAGTTATGTAAAAGTAACATTACCCACTTCCAGAAACGCTAGAGAGCTGAGCATTGGAAGACTGATAGGAACTATGATAAAACTATAGGACAAAATTTAAAAGCACAACAATTTTAATTTATTTCCCTCTTCTATACATGTAAAGTTATGTAAAAGTAACATTGTGCACTTTCAGAAATGCCATGGAAAAAAACTAAAAAACTTCAAAAATTTAAGTAAGGCATTGCAAAAATTTTGAACAATATTCCGCATATTTTACTACTTTAAAAATTAATTATTATCCAATTCCTTTAAAAAAGAAGTGAAATCATAACAAAAACATTTCATGTAAAAAAATCCAAGTACGCGAAAATGGCATTCCGTAAAAAGAATTGAGATAAAAGTTCTCCAATACAAATTTGAAAATAAAAGGTTCTTACTAGTTTAGAAATATTTGTCTAAACTTGGCTATTACGGCTGTAAATGACTCTTAGGCACAGTGCTAAATTGAACATAAAGAAGTTTGGCTGTAATAGCAAAGTTTAAGAAAACATTTCCAAACTAGTAAGAACCTTTCATTTTGAAATTTGTATTGGAGAACTTGGCTTTTCTTTTATCTCAATTCTTTTTACGGAATGCCATTTTCGCGTACTTGGCTTTTTTTTACATGAAATGTTTTTGTTATGATCCATTATTTCTATAGGTGTTCTGCCAAGCTTATATAAAGTTAGTAGAGCCCCTTTTTTTTTAAACGGGCACGCAAACTTTTTTTTTTCAAATCTAATTTACGAATAATTGATGGCAAAATATAAGCATATAATTTTGTTAAATTTCCAAAGTTGTTTTGCTAACTTTATATACATGAATACCGTGACATTCACGCAATTTAATTAAAACGTTCAAGGCTTTAATTTTTCAAAAATTTTAATTATTAAATTGGATCTCCCAAATTAAACTTCTACCCCGGAGAAAGTGACTTTTTTCACTCTATCCTCGTCGGCGTCGCACTGGTCAGGTTCTTTAATCTGAACGATCAAAACCTCACTATTTTCTATCATAACAACTGAGTGTTAAAAACGTGCTGAGTTATCTTATTAGTAAACCACAATGCAGAAATTCGAGCAATTGATGACTCGTTATGACTTATTATAAGCAGAGGTTATAGGCGGTTTGACAGTATTTATAATTATGCACACTTTTCCTGTGTGGATGAGTTTTTCACGTATGTTATAAATTTATTGTCACGCTGTGCAGCCTTACAAGCCTTCAGGGCACCAATTCCCCGTCGCCTGTTAAGACCATACTAGCTTATTTATTACGCTCGTGACCACTTTCAACGCCCGGATTGAGTCAACGGATCCCGGATCCTTCGGGATCGTACCCTTAAGAGTGAAAGATCCAGGGACGAGAAACGCTGTCCAGAGTAAACAGGATATTGGTTTGGGTTAAAAACTGATGTAATGATTATTTTGGTGATTTACACAGGTCGATAATACAGGTATAACTTATTTTTTTAATCGTATAACCGGCACTGCAATCCGCTGCTTTTTGTAGAAACTACACTTATTTCCGCCCTGTTGACTCGGCTATCACCTTTTCGTCGCCCTCCGGAGTCTCTGGCCAGAGCCACTTGAGGTGCTTGATATTCAACCCACCAAAACCGAATGCCACCACTCCCTAAAAGCCACTGTTACTTTCACTCTTGCGCCTCCACGTCCGTCCTTTTACGTGACAGCTAACTCCTTGCAAAAGTTTAGCATGGAGCCGTTCTATTGGTCAATTATTACAAACCCCGAAATGACTTCGATTTCTGCTTGGTCAGTGTTAACCTAGTTTTTGGCCTAGAAACCCAGGGCAACGAATCACGATGTTTGTGTAATTGTTTAGACTAAATTGCTTCAACGAAAAATTCCACATGCAATTTATAACTTTCAAGGAATATTTAATGCATTTTTGACCTAAGTGCACAAAACTCCATTTAAGTCAGAAGAGATTTTGCACAAATATTATTTATATTTACGCAAATTTCCAAAAACATTTGTTAAAATATTTTAATATTTTACAAATAAAAATTTTTTTCCAAATTTTAGAAAAATTTTTAACTTTTAATTATCTTGATAATTTTCAAAGTTTTTATAAATTTTAACTCAAAAAAAATTAGGTAAGAAAAATATATTTATTCCTACGTATGTATCAAGGGTTGTACTTATGCTACATTTCAGCTCCAGCCATGCACTTGCAGCTGTATTAGTTATAATTTTTTGCTTCAACGGTGATGCATGGGATTACCCCACATATTTTATTCGAAGTGAGGAATAATACACCGGTTTCACACATACCATATTATAAAACTGCACGGACATCTTTTCCATGTAGTTTAAGTATCAAGTCAAATTGTTTAGAGGAGTAAAATGACACACTACATTATTTTGGACGGCGACGGTACCTACTCAAGAATGCACAATATCTTGAAATCACAAATTTTATTTGATATTTGACATTTTTCTGAGTTTCAGTAGCAATTTGTCAAAGTTGCAACCATAAAATATTTTCGATCGTCCAGAACCGACAAGCTGACCACCGTGTGCCGCGCAGCTAACAGGAATATTTAAACGAGATAAGTTTTTTTAAGCTTTTTTGAGAGATGGGATTAACTTCTGTTTTAAAAATTAATTTAGGCGTGCAACTTTCTTTGCAGTGCCGTAACTAGCCTGTAACTGCGCCCCTTGCCATCAGGGTCGCGTTAAGGTTAATTGACGCCCTAGGCAAATTTTTTTACCGCCTCAATAATCCCACCAATAATATATAATATATAACATTAATATATCATTCTTATTGAAACAAAAAAAACATACTAAAACCAAATATACATATTTTATCAGGGGCGGCTGCTCTTTAAAGTCGCATGGCCGCGCGCCCCCCCTTAGAAAATATCAAAAATAAAATCTTAATTTTGCCTTTCGCCTCGACTAATATAATGGTTGGGCAGAATTTCCGAAGTTGTGGTTTTGATATAAATTGGTACGATTAATAAACTTATGAAGACATTTACAAAAATCATATTTTTTTTCCGGCGACGTAATATATGCGGCGTTGTGACGCTTTCAAATGTGACGTGACATTGATCCAGATTTTCTAAAATAACTTAATATCTTCATTAGATAGGGCAGTTCTAATTTCACTTTTAGGCAGGCAATGAGTGTGCCTTTCTAACAAGGCATTACAGTGATTAAGTTCCATTAAATAAAAATTGTTAAATTTAGTTTTTATCAAAATTTACATTTTTGTATTTTTCCTTAATTTTGGTTTATCTGAAGCGGTTAAGTGGTTTTAGTGGTGATTTTGGGTTTGGTTGCTAACTAAGGTTCCTTTTGAGCCTGCCTATAAGAATATATTATAACTTAGATTTTTCACTCGCAGGAAATGATGCAAAAAATTTTTTAATTTGGTCAAGTCAGTTTTTTTATAAAATCCATGGATTTCGCTCATAACAAAAACATTTTTTTACTACACTTTATTTTGAAATAGTTTTTATTATTAGGTTTTAGAATTTAAAAAAAATTTTAAAAAATATATTGCAGTTCAAAAAAAAATAGTCAGGGAGTTTGGGAATTTAATCCAAACACAAGAAATGATACTTTAAAGATCCTTGAATTTTGAATCAATTTTGGCACCTCTTCATTCATGTCCATGAGATTTTTATATTTCCCGGGTGATTTTGTTCCTCCAAAAGAATTTACTTTCCCAAGGAACAAGCTTTCAAAATTTGTGTAAATCTCCAAAAACCATATTGAAGTTTTCATGCCATTTGCCCCCAAAAATAGCTATTTTTAGAGAATCTATGAAATCCCATAAAAACAAGTCATTACTGTTATTAACTTGGTGTAGATCTATGACTTGAACTTAACTATAGAAATTTTTGTACATCCATTGTATAAAGCATTAATTTTTTTTAATTAGTGGAGGTACTGACCACATACTCTATCATCCAGTTTAGTAAAATATCGGGTGAAGCAAAAAAGAACGAAAAAAAAAACGGGATTTTTTTTTCGTTATAACTCTTGAACTATGCTACCGATTTTTAAAAAAGCTGATGTTTGCAGGAAATGAACCAGGATTTTAAGAAAAAATAATTTATCCGCAATCTTGAAATTACAAGATGGAGCACAAAATCATGCTAAACCCTTTAAATTTGCTTGTTGAAGTGTAAACTCTTTTAGGCGCGTTTAGCAGTTTCTGTGGGTAGTGAATTGAACTGAGCCGTCAGGCTCGGCTATGTAACGCTCATTCGGGTGAAGTCGGCTCGAGGTGACTAACTGCGAGAGGAACATGGTTGGACAGAATTTCCGAAGTTGTGGTAATTTTGATATAAATTGGTACGATTAATAAACTTATGAAGACATTTACAAAAATCATATTTTTTTTCCGGCGACGTAATATATGCGGCGTCGCGACGCTTTCAAATGTGACGTGATATTGATCCAGATTTTCTGAAATAACTTAATAACTACATTAGATAAGACAGTTCTAATTTCACATTTTGACAGACAATGAGTGTGCCTTTCTAACAAGGTATTACACTTTGGAAGCGAGATTAAGTTCCATTAAATAAAAATTGTTAAATTTAGTTTTTATGAAAATTTACATTTTTGTATGTTTCCTTAATTTTGGTTTATCTGAAGCGATTAAGTGGTTTTAGGGGTGATTTTGGGTTTGGTTGCAAACTAAGGTTCCTTTTGAGTCTGCCTATAAGAACATATTATAACTTAGATTTTTCACTGGCAAGAAATGATGCAAAAAATTTTTGAATTTGGTCGTCAGTTTTTTATAAAGTCCCTGGATTTCGCTCATAACAAAAACATTTTTTTACTACACTTTATTTTGAACTAATTTTTTCTTAAGTTTTTATTATTATGTTTTAGAATTAAAAGAAAATTTTAAAAAATATTATTATTCATGTCCATGGGATTCTTATATTTCCTGGGTGATTTTGTTCCTCCAAAAGAATTTACTTTCCCAAGGAACAAGCTTTCAAAATTTGTGTAAATCTTCAAAAATCAAATTGAAGTTTTCATGCCATTTGCCCCCAAAAATAGCTATTTTGAGAGAATCTATGAAATCCCATAAAAACAAGTCATTACTATTATTAACTTGCTGTAGATCTATGACTTGAACTTAACTATAGAAATTTTTGTACTTCTATTATATAAAGCATTAATTTTTTTTAATTAGTGGGGGTGCTGACCATATACTATCATCCAGTTTATTAAAATATCGCATGAAACAAAAAAAAAACGGAAAAAACGGAAATTTTTTTTCGTTATAACTCTTGAACTATGCTACCGATTTTATTGAAAAAAGCTGATGTTTGCAGGAAATGAATCAGGATTTTAGGAAAAAATAATTTATCCGCAATCTTGAAATTACAAGATGGAGCACAAAATCATGCTAAACCCTTTAAATTTGCTTGTTGAAGTGTAAACTTCTTTAGGCGCGTTAAGCAGTTTTTGTGGGTAGTGAATTGAACTGAGCCGTCAGGCTCGGCTATGTAACGCTCATGGGTGAATCGGCTCGAGGTGACTAACTGCTAGAGGAACATTCAGCGAGCGATATGATGATGCGGATGAAGGCCAGTATTATTAATTTCGACTTGTTGAAGTTTACACTTCTGCCGTGTGGTCTTAAGCACATACACTTTTTTTTTATTTTTATGTTCCAGATCTTTTTTTAGTTTTTTCTTTTAATTTATAAAAAAATCCCATTTCTGCCACGCACGGACGAGGTACGTAAAATCAGTTGGATTGTTCCAAAAAAATTAATGTTTGTTTTAACCTTTATTGTACAGATTTCAATTCGGTCTCCATTCATTTCCTAATAAATTAATTATTACTAAACCGATTTTCCTCAAATAAAAAGTACCAAGGCAAAAATTAATTGCGCTTTAAAGGTCCCTATCGAAATTTATCACCTTCCTAAAATTCAAAATGGCGGTCAGAATCAAACTTAGCCTTTCAAAGAGGTTTGTTTATTCTTATGTTTCGAGAGACTATCCGTTTTTTTTAATTCGTTAAAAAGCTCTTTATCCGCCACACAGAACAAAACTTAAATCATTAGGCTTAGCAGTTTTGGAAGTATTAATTTTTATTTTAACCATTGATAGGGCAAAGATGTTTCACAAACTATACGATTGCCTAATTCTGTCTGCATTTCCTCACAAATTCATTAAAACTAAACCGATTTCAATTAAATGAAAAGTATCATAGTGAGAATCGATTGCTCTTTGAGCATCACCATAGCAACTTTCGTCAATTTTTAAATCAAGGATGGCCGACTGAATAATATTTGTCTCTTTGTGAAGGATCGCTATTTTTAGTTGCGAGTAATTTTCACCCCCTATCGATGTTAACCATAATGCTCTTTTGTTTATTAAAAGCAGTTCATTAATAAGGAATTCATAAGCAAAGAAATGCAAGCAGAATTAAAAAAGCAAACAAGAAATCCATCCCAAATTTTAGGCTCATAGATTGTTTGCTAATTTCCGAAGAAAGTGTATTTTTACCATATAATAATATTTTTTTTTTACTTCCTGTTAAACTTTGATAAATTATTATAATCCAATAAACTATAGGGGTAAGGCCAAATGCGTACAATAAAACACAAAATGTATTAAAAAATTAATAACTTCACTTGCAAAGTGCAATTCACCCTATTAAAATCGAACATTTTAAAGAATTCTATGATCAGGAGAGGCATTAAAATAGACGGGCAATACTCCAGCCCCGGACCTGAACCTAATAATTATAAAAACATGTAATTTAACACTCTCTAGTTAGAAAAAACTTAAATTTTTAATTACCGAAATAGAAAAGAAATACTTATTAACTTAGATATTTATAAAATAATAAACTCCGCTAGCGATATTTTTGAAATATCGGTAATTTTATAAAAAAAAATGCAACTTAACAAGAAACCTAATTAAGTTTTGTTGCGAAATTTTATTAAAAGATTCTGCTTTTCTTCTCCACGAACGCACCAAAAAGATAATGACACAATGTGTTGCATTGTTTTTAACACATTTATTCCAAGCCATCAGATTTCTAATTACTTGGACCCATATAACTATGAGATACTTGAAATAATACTCTAGAGGTGGTGTTGCATAGAGTAGGATTTCCTTAACGTCGATAAGTATATCAGTAGTAACTCAGGTGACAAATTGGAAGGAAACATGATGACGCCTCCGCGATGCTTAATTTCAAATTCACTATTACAGGTGTTATGGGAAGTATGCCAACATTTTACAAATAAAGCCTTAAAATTACTGCCTATATAAGCATTCCTAAAATTGTCTTATTATAATATTTTTACCCTAGAGCTAATATAGTACAATAAATATACGTACACGCTGATAGAAAACATTAGTAGGTACTTGCAAACCCCAAAATCCGCAGAAAACAGCCAGTAATTTATTTGGTATTTGTATTTTTTGTAACTTTAGACCCTTTTAGTACGTCTATGGGCAGGGCCCGTAGTAGGCACGGGCAAACCGGGCTTCTGCTCAGGGGCGCCCAATCATAGGGGCGCCAAATCAGAGCTCTAAAGGTGCTAAATTGTACATCTAGAGTAGCTGGATTAGATGTATTTAGAAGTATGAGTATAGGCGCGCCAATTTACAGTTTCGATCAGGGCGCCTAAATATCTAGGGTAGGTCCTGTTATGGGCTCCAGTTATTTAAATGTATTGTAGGTTCTAAGGTTCTATATAAATTCAAAGCATTTTGAGACATAAAACATACTAATATTTTGACAGCAAATAGTAGTTTTTGTAGTCGGCACCCCTACTAAATATAAAAATTTTGGTTCCGTTTTCGAGAATTAAGGTTCTCTTTAAATTTAATATGGCTGTATGATTTTAAACATTATAAAATTGTCATTTGTAAACGATATTTAAGGTAAATGTTGTATTTTTGGGAATTTCGACAATTTTTTAAAAAGTGCAATTTTTAAGTATGTTTGGCATAAAAACTCCGCCACGATTTTTGTAAAATTATCCAGTTTTTGAAAGCTTGTTTCTTAATATAACTAATTCCTTTGGAGGATCAAATAACCCAGAAAATATAGAAATCCGAGGCACACAAATGAAGAGATGTCAAATTGAACCCTAAATCCAATGTTTTTTTTACATTGCATTACTTAAGTTTGAATTTTTTTATTAGAGACCCGGTCTATTTTACATTTACCGCAATATTTTTTTAAATAATTTTGTTAAGTTTTAATAATATTTAGACAAGAAATAAGAATAAAAAAATTAGTAGTAGTACTTAAAAAAAATTATTTAATCTTAAGAGCATTTTTTAAATTTTTTTTACAAAACGCGATATTGCTAATTTTGGTATTTTTTTGCGCGGTTCTGTGTAAAGATAATATATAAATTTAAGCACATTGTGATAGGCTAACTCAAAAAATACAATAATTAGTATACGAGATCAAAATCACCACTAAACTGTGTTCAAGGGAAGCAAATAATCCAAAAATTTTAAAAATTACAAATTTAAATTTCGGTGAAAATTTCACTTCTAAAATTTTTAATGAAAAAACTCAAAATATTTGTTGAGATTGCATAAAACTGAAAACAAAATTGTCCTACAAATTACCGTTTTTGAGATATTTGAAAAAAAGGAAGTTACTATCAATCTTCACCTTTAGGGCGTCGCGACGCTACCTATAATGCGACGCCGAGCAAATCACGGTTTTTTTCCTAACTTCGTAGGGAGTCCTTAAACAGCATGCCAAGTTATATCAAAATCACCCAAAAATTGAATAATTCCAATTTGACTGCCCGACCATAAAGTTCATCTCCGAGTGTCGACACGATTAATAGTTTGAGCAAAAAATTTGAAAAGGCACTCCGTTTTCGGTCTAGAACAAATCATATTACTTTTTGACAACAGACCATTTCCTCCTAATTCGACACTGCTGAATCCGAATATTCCTGTTGCCAACTCAAAATCTCGACAGGGACGGAGAAAAACCCGCACAAACCCCCAAAAACCTGTATTTCTTAGTTTTATTCAAGTTTCTCAAAAACTAACTTTTTATCGAAAATTTAAAAAAATAGTTTTTGTGGAAAGCAAAATTCCCTTTTTAACGATGTATTGGTCGATAAAGTTAAGAAAATAAAGTGGCTTTTCAGTGGCGTATTTGGTTTCATTTGGTAATTTTTAAAAGTTACCTCAAATTACGGCCGCCCCTGAAAGAAATTTTATTGTCCACCGAAAAGTTAAGAAGACATTTTGTAGTAGGAGGTTTTTAAGAAAATTTGATAAAACCTGTAAAGCATTACTTTAAATTAAGGACAGTGGAGCGGTAAATATGGAATAACTTTCACCTTATTATACATCGTTTGAAAGGAAATTTTATTGTCTATGACAGTGTGGAACACACTTTTTGGAAAAGAGCTTGGTTTTTAAGACAATTAAATAAAACCTGTGAAAAACATGTTTTCTTTAATAATTTTTTTATATCACCTTCATTTACGGACGTCGCTGGAGAGTTTATTGTAAGTCAAACCTCACAGAGTTTTACATTGTTAAAAAAAATTCTACTGTCTACAAAAAAGTATAGTATATATATTTTTTTTCATTAAGGTTAGTTTCTGAGCTAATTAGATAAAACCTGTAACAAAAATGGTTTATTTTCCGTTTTTTTTTAATAATTGATTTAATTTACGGAAGTTTTAATTATGAAACCAATCCGATCATCATTTTAAAGGAAATTTTATAGACAATAATAAAATATAACACGTTTTCTTGTAGACATCAATTTTAAAACAAATAGAATAAATCTTGGGAAAAACATGGGTATTTTTTTAAATTTTTTAAATTACTTAAATTAACGGACGCCGCTGGAGAGTTTGTTATCAGTCTGACCATATTATGTTATACCTTGATAATAAAGGGAATTTTATTGTCTATAATAAAGTATTTTATAAATTTTTCTCTTAAAAGCTTAGTTTTTCAGAAAATTTAAAAAAACGTGTGAGGGGGTTGTTTAAGGTTTTTGCAGCCATTAAAAAAAACTAATATAATATTATTTTTAGTTCTATAAATATATATTTTGAATGTACACCTATGTCAATTAGGCTTTACAGCGGCAATTTCAAATTTCGCCGCCATGTTGGCCGCCATCTTGAATATCTCAGCCCCTGACAACATTACGAGGTATCAACTGGGATATTCGGATTCAGCAAGGTCTAAATATGGGGAATTGGCCATTTGCCAAAAGGTAATATAAAATGCTTCTAGAAAGTGGATTTTCCCAAATCTTGCCTTAACTATAAATACGAATTGCTAGCGGCTCAGGTTTCGCAGGGAGGTAGGACAGGCATACCGCAGTTTTAATGCAAGAAAGGACGCACTTATTTTGCAGCCAGCCTGATTAAGATAACATTATGATGATTTTACGAACGTTACGAAAGTAAAAAAGAAAATTAAAAACCAAGCTATAGGAGGTTAGTCCTATGTTGATTTTCAGTTCTGTTTTTTTCAGAGAAATTTTTTTGGTTTATGACAGAGGACGCGACGAGCTTTACGACTTTGGCTTATGCAAATTACTTTTTCCACATTTCAAATTAACTTGTAGTTTGGATGGGTCCAAGACTGCGCTCGCAAACAATTCAGCACATCCTAGCCATTCTGCAAACGGTTCGCGGAAATCCCATCGCTTGTCAGTTTTTACCCAAAGATTAAAGATAATACGCTCAAACGGGTACCTACGTTTGAAGGCCCAAAAAAACGACCAACAGACATCAAAATCTTGAAAAAAAAACTAAGAGCATTTGTAGGAACCGCACAAACGCTCCGTTCAAGGCCTTTCGCGGTTTTGTTCGCAATTCGGCTTGTTGCGCGGCTCATTGTTCATCGAAATGTTTAGTCTGTACGAAGCTTAATATTATTTAACCTATAGTTGTTTAAGATACGCTGATGATACCGTAATTTTAGTGGAAAACCTTGAGGATCTTCAAAGAATTATGGACAAACTCGCTCGTTGCAGCAAAGAGTATGGACTCACAATCAACGCAAAGCAAATTAAGTTCATGAAAATAACAAAAATGGTCCAGAATAATAATGAACAGCTAAATGTCAAAGGTGAACCCATCGAACAAGTGGAAACGTATACTTATCTTGGAACTATAATTACCTGTAATACCGATTAGACCAAATTAATAAAAGTGCGCATAGAAAAAGCAAGGCAATAACATGAAAAAAGCTTTATGCAACAGAGGTCTTTGCTTGAATCTTAGACTTAGACTGGTTAGATGTTATGTCTTCACCACTCTGATCTATGGCGTCGAGGCATGGACATTAAACGCAGATATATTCAGAAGGCTCGAAGCTTTTGAGATGTAAGTGTACAGAAGAATACTGAAGGTATCTTGGGTCGATCGAATAACTAACTTAGAAATACTTGAGCGATTAAACATCGAAAGAGAATTACTGCTGACGATTAAAAGCAGAAAACTTCAATATCTTGGCCATGTGACCCGAGAACCAAGACTAGCCCTACTTCAACTAATTATGCCAGGAAAAATCCAAGGAAAATGAAGTGTAGCAAGAAGAAAAATATCTTGGCTGAGAAATTTGAGAGAATGGTTTGGATGTTCCTCGATAGAGCTTATTAGAGCGGCTGTAAGATAAGAATTGCCAAGAGGATTGCCAACCTTCGTCGCGGAGATTGTCTTAGAGAGAGAGAATAGGTAAAGCATTTTCGTTAGCTGTGTTGGACAACACTCGCAATTAAAGTGGTATGATGTGCGAGCACTTCGTGGTGTTACCTGTGGATCTGACCACCATCTGGTAAAAGCAAAAATATTTAACAGGAAGATGTGGTGGACGGAGAAAATACAGGAAATGGTCAAAGAGAAAAAACGCACATACTTGAAATGGCTCAGTACTAAAGAGCAAAGAGACCTAGAAATCTACCGGGAAACCAGAAGACAGCTAAGAAATTTGATACGTACAGAAAAGAATAAAATGTTCGAGCGCAAATTCCACGATATAAATACACACGTAGGAGGTAGGCAGAGTTCTGAAGTATGGAAATTCATTTCTACAATAAAAAATCGTCAAACCAGAACAATGGACAGAACACTACAAGGGACTGCTGCAGGAGACGAGACCCGAATATCTGGCAGCCTCTCCGAGGAGAGACATAGAAGTACATGGAGAGGAAGTATTCATCGAAAAAGAAATGATAAAGAATAGTATTAAAAAGCTTAAATCCGGAAAAGCTAGCGGATCTGAGGGAATATATGCTGAATTGCTCAACTATGGATCAGACAAACTACTAGAAAATCTCACATATATTATCAATCAATGCATTAACGGACATCCAGTACTTGATGATTGGAAAATTGCATTCATATCCTCAATACATAAAAAAGGAAACAAGCTGGATTGCAACAATTACAGAGGAATTTCAGTAACCAGTACTCTAATTAGATTGTACGGTAGGATTCTTAGAGATCTAATAGAGAAAGATTTTCATGAACAAGAAGAAGAAGAGCAAAGTGGGTTTCGTGCAAGCAGATCTTGTAGTGATAATGTTTTTTATCTTAAACAAGTAATTGAGAAAAGGAGCGCTAGAAATATAGAGACTCATGTTACCTTTGTTGACCTACAAAAAGCATATGATACCGTTCTAGTAGAAAAATTATGGACAGTTTTTGAGCAAACTAATATTTATCATACATACATAAAAGCGATAAAAGAACTTTACAAAGAGTCAAAATCTAAAGTTAAAATTGGAAATAGACTTTTAAAAGAAACACAAGGCTTAAGACAGGGATGTTGTATCTCTCCAACTCTTTTTAAAATATATATCGCAGTAGCTCTAAAAAACTGGAAACGTAAAGTGCACGGCATGGGAATACAACTTAACGACCGATTTACCATATACACACTACAGTTTGCTGACGACCAAGTAATTGTAGCTAATGATAAAGTAGACATGGGGTATATGATGAGAAAGTTAATGGAAGAATACCAACAGTGAACGAATCCAGTCAGTTAGAACTAGACAATGGACAAACAATATCTCCATGCATTAAGTACGTATACTTGGGTGTCACATTTGATAAGACAGGAAGAAATTGTAAAGACCTGGAAAAAAGAATAGTAAAAGCAAAAAAGGTTATTGGATGTCTGAACAGTATTTTATGGAGCAGAGAGATAAAAAAGAATGTCAAATTTAACATATACGAAACAATGGTGAAAAGCACGCTGTTGTATGGAATAGAGACTTGTCGCGTAACAGAAAAATACAACTGTCGAAATAAGCAGATCAATGAGAATATCTAGAATAGATAACATAAGAAATGACATCATAAAAGAAAGAATGGGAATCGAGGGAAGCATAACGGATGACATCACTAAAAGGCAACTGCTATGGTACGGCCATGTACAACGGATGAACGACGAAAGATTACCAAAGCAAGTCCTAGAATGGCAACCATTAGGGCGCAGAAAAAGAGGGCGTCCTAAACTGGAATGGCAACAGTCAATCCAAAGATCAATGAGTCAAAAAAATCTAACAGAAGATGATTGTCAGGATCGAAGGAGGTGGAGAATAGGCGTCGGACAACGTAGAAAACCGACATAGTAGTAGTATTTTCGTTAGCAGTTTTTAGTCTGCTGAAATCCCTTTCCAGATCAGGTTATGCAAATTTTAGATGATAATAAAAAAGGCAACCACAAGTTGTTTTGACGGAAGCCATGGTAATGCTATACATTTAGAGGCAAGTGCGCGCCTGCTTCATTTTTCTCGATTGCGATATTCCAATCGCTGCGAAAGAAAATAGCAACTGCGCGCCTAGCCTAACAATAAACTTTCTAGAAAGTAATTTACTTTTCTCAGAAAATGCATTACGACAACAACTGAGGCCATAATATTCTACGAGTTTATTGCAAAACATGTAATTATCTAATAATTTTTCTGTGACAGTTCCGATATAGCCCGAGAAGATTGATACTGATAGAAAATAAGGCCAGTTCTGTGGAGAAACGAAATTGTGGATTTTTAAGGACATAGATAACAAGGTAATAAGGAGACTTACAGGGTAGCTATTCTGGGTCTTGACGTCAAAGCGTGTGACTATCCACATCACACGCTTTGACCATTCGCAAACTCTATACGGTCGCGTGTTGTGCATAATTACTTGTCTCGACCAATGGCATAGTCGTCCGCTCTTCTGAGTTAGTGAATTTTACGTGTTTGAAGTAAAATCGGTCCTCCTGCCCCGAACCGACTTTTTTTTTTTTTTTTTTTTTACGGTTAAGCGCACTCGCAAGGAGGTCCCTATCACGCTCGAGAAGCGGCCAGTGCGCGGAAATGTTGGTGTGTGTTGGTTTTGAAACGGTTCAGGTTGTAACCTGTAGGGAAAACTGTCGCAGGGAGCTTATTCCACAGCGATGCTGTTCTCCAGAGATATGAATTCTGATATAATGAGGTTCTTGGTGCCTCTATTTTGACAGTAAATTGATGGTTACCGTCTGTTTGACGTGTTCGCCTAGTAGGTGCTACTCCCGGGGGGATCATACGTGCCAACTCTTCAGAGCATTTTCCGTGATAATACCTGTAGAAGAGAGATAGATCGCCCACAGTTCTTCGATGTTCGAGACTATCCAAACTACGGGTAAGTGCGGGGTCATTGATCAGCTTGATAGCTCGTTTTTGCACGGTGTTCAAAAGCATTAAGGTATGTTTGGGTGCCGCACTCCATATATGTGAGCAGTACTCCATAGTTGGTCGAATCTGGGCTTTGTAGAGTGTCAGCAGTTGGCTTGGTGTATACAGATGTCTTGTACGAAATAGCACCCCAAGCTTTTGGGACGCCCTTTTAGCTATATCTGCCACGTGACTGTGCCAAGACATGTTGGTCTCTGCAGTGACTCCTAAGATGTTCAACTGGCTCTGCAATGTGACAGCACTTCCAGATAGCATGATGTTTGGCTCACCGGTGCTGGTCTTTTTTGAAAACAGGGCTGCTTGGGTTTTCTGCGCGTTGAACTGTACAAGGTTTTTGTTGCCCCAGTCCTCTATTATCTCCAGGTCGTTATTTATCTGTGATATTTGAGTTTGTCTAAGATGATGGAATTCACGTGCGGATAGACACTGAGTGGGTGGTATGACTGAGGAGACTACATTGCCATCATCTGCAAAGCAATAAAGTGGATTTACTGTTTTATCTATGAGGTCATTTATGTAAATCAGAAAAAGTGTTGGCGAAAGGATTGCTCCCTGTGGCACACCAGCATTTATTTGGTAAGAGTTGGAGTTCCGGCCATCCAGTGCAACATAAATGGATCTATCCTTAAGGTAACTTTCAAACCAAGTGCAAAGTTTCGGCGACAATCCCATTGCTTTAAGCTTGTTGAGCAGATTTTCATGCCAGACTTTATCGAATGCTTTTGATATATCTAAGGCAATTGTTCTTGTTTCGCCCCGTAACTCAATCGCTTTTTGCCATAAATGAGTGACGTATGTAAGTAAATCGCCAGTTGACCTATATTTTCGAAATCCGTATTGCCTGTCGTTGATAAGTTTGTACTTTTCCAAGTACTTGGTTAGGTGATTGTTCACAACTCTTTCCATTACTTTTGATATCACCGGAAGTAGAGCAATTGGTCTATAGTTTAACGGATCTGTCTTTTTTCCTTTCTTTGGAATAGGCTGTACTGCGTCAGACTTCCATGATGATGGATATACTCCTTGCCTGTAAGATAAATTGAATAATTTAGCGAAAGTTCGTTAGCACAATTTTTGAGTACTATCGCGGGAATGCCATCTGGACCCATTGCTTTGTTTGTATCCAACTTTTTAAGGGATTTTCGTATTTCTCTGTGACAAAAGGGTACCTCTGGCATACTGTGGGAAACCCTTTCAATGAACGGTGGAGTTTTTCCATTTGGCACTGTTAGGTTTGAGTTGGAGGAAAAGATTTTGGCCAGCATATTGGCTTTTTCCTCTGATGTTGTGGCTGAGTGAGTATTTTTATCTGTAAGTGGTGGTATGGATGACTTGGTGAAGTTTGATCCAACGGCTTTTGCAAGAGACCAAAAGGACCTAGAACTACTTGGACAATTCAGCAACCTGTTTTTTATTCTTTGATTGTATGTTTCTTTGGCGGCGTCAATAGTAATTTTGCAACTATTTCTGGCTTCTATAAATTCTGTGTGGTTTTGAGCGGTTTGTTGTCGTTTCCAAAGGTTATATGCTCTGTGTTTTTTCTGTACAGCCGTTTGACACTGGCTGTTGAACCAAGGTTTTGCATTAGCTCTGCTTTTTATTGTATGTGGGATATATGCATCCATTCCAGATAAGATTACTTTTGTTATTTCATTACAGCAAATAGTGGGATCAGCTGTTTTAAAGCAAACTTCTTGCCATGGAAAATCCAGGTAAAACTGTTTAAGGTCATTCCATTTTGCCGATTTATAGTGCCACATTTTACGAGGAAGTGATTGTTGGCTTGGCGGTATGAACATTTCGCACTTTGTTCTTATAAGTTTATGATCGGATGAACCAAGTGGGGGATCTACTTGAATTGTGTACAAGTCAGGATTTGTAGTTAGGAACAAGTCTAAAAGCGCTGCAAATTCACCCCTTTCTGAGATACGGGTAGGTTCATCGACAAGCTGCGTTAGACCACAACTTATGGCAAAAGCTTCTGCTTCCCTGCCTTCATTATCTGTTTTGTTGTGGTGTTTTAGCCAGGGTATATTGTGGACGTTGAAATCGCCTAAAAAACAATTTCCGCATGTGGATAGTTAGACTGTATATTATCACAGTTTTCGGATAATGTCGCAAAAAAGTTTTGATACTCGGTGTTACTTGGCGGTCGGTAGAGGCAGCAAATGAACTTGGTCGATGACTTTGAGGTGAATTTCAGCCATATGATATCGAGGTTCGCTGGTTCTAGCTTCTCCTCTCGATGACATGAAAGGTCATTTTTAAGATCCCAAAATTATGTCGAAATCGGTGGTGTAGGTCATAGCCGGGATAAAGATAGTTCACAATAGGTGTTGCAGAACTGATTTTAGTTTCAGTGAGAACAAGGATGTCAGGTCTTTGTTCTTCAAGATGTTGGTGAACTGAATTCATGTTGGTACTTAATCCTCTTATATTGCTAAAATCAATTCTGAGTTGAGTTTTTGGTCTTCTTTTAATATCTTTGCATGAAGGACCCCCAGGATCACCCGACGCCCGGAGATCCGAGTGGTCGGGTATTTTACCTCCGGAATATTTTGATCCTGGAAGCGCCATCATACTATCTGTTACTCATTGTTGGAACCGGACTGCCAGCGCAGTAGCGGAACGTGGTGATACCACTTAGCGCTACTCACTTCTGGCATGGTGGTATCTCACCGGTCGACGCCCAATGAGTAAAAAGCGTCTACCACCTACCCTGAACGTTCCGCGGTCGGATCGTAGGAGAAGCCTGCGCAATGGAGGTCTTGATGATTCATATGTGAGTGGACCTAGAGCCCTTCCACTTCGACCCCCACTGGGTCTATTTTGGCTCTTTTTTTAGTGGTTTCTCACCACTGTATACTTAATCCTCCAAAAAGGCCAGCTATCAGTTTGAGTGAGAAACTGTTCAGATCTGAGTGAATCTGAGGTTTACTGAAAGTGTTCTGACGTAAACGTGCAATAGACGGACATTCGCACAGTACATGTCTGACTGTTGCTTGATCCTCCATACAGAGTCTACAATCGGTCTCTACTCTCAGTCGACAGTGACCCGTAAAATGACCAGTCACTATACGTATCTTCTGTCTGGTAAGTCCAATAATGCTCTTGGCTCTGTTTCTACAAGGTCCTTTAATGAACTCTTTAGAGTGAGCCAGTTCTGGAATATTTGTCCTGTATTGCTGGAAGCTATTCTCAATCCATTTTGATATGGTTGATTTTTCAGCATTTTATATCCTCAGGACTGGTTCGGGGTAGAAAAATTCGACAGATACGATTTGCTAAATTTGATTTATCGTTATTAGTTCCCTCGCTGCTTGGTCTGCGGCCTTATTTCCCTCTAGTCCAAATGCACTGCTATCCATACTAATGAAACATTGTTAGCGCTACCAAGCGCATTCAGCGAATCCCTGCAGCTCCTCACGGTTCTCCATGAAACAGTATAGGACTCAAGCGTTCTTAAGGCTACTTGATTGTCGGAGAAAATTTTAATTGTCCTGTTGGTCCATTCGTGGTCAGTAATCCACCGAGCACACAGTTTAATGGCTACGAATTCGGCCTGAAATATAGTTGCCAATTGGCCGAGACTATGTTTTTCTCGTCTTTTTCTTGGATACTACAACTCCAGATCCAACACCTGATGGCATTTTGAATCCGTCGGTATACTAGAAGCTATTGTTATTTGAAAAATTGTCCTGTTCTTTAACCAAACCTCCCTCTCCGGGAGGTTAATGTTTTATAGCTTTCTGTTGTACACCGTGTTGGGCATGACGTCGGATATCATTCCTAGAGTTGCGTTCAACTCTTGTTCCCTAATAAGTTCTTTATACTTTTACACAGGTTGTCAACAGAATTTTACCATTAATGTGAAATTAACTGGACGACTGTAGCTACGTCACCACGTTGCCAAATAGCAAATAGGATGGGAATGGGAGAGAATCTTTATTCGGCAAAAAACAATAATTCGTTTAATATTTAACCTAAATCCCACGCAATCTTGCAAAGAGTTCTTTAAAAGTTAAAACGTTTTAACAGTTAAATGTTTTTATTTATTTAAATTACTAGTCTACATACATGAGGATAACGAAAATATTTAAAAAAATCGGATATACACTCGTACAAAACCAGAAACAACAATAAGTTGGAAATACAAAAGTTTAATCAATTTTTTGATACAAAATCTCCTCATACAGGCCGATTTTATTACAAAAAGCTTCCAGCTGAAATAAAGGTTTTTAGCAATAGCAAGTTTAAAAGGGAAATAAAGCGGTTACTGTTAAACAACGTGTTTATACACAAGTTACACTTGAAAACTACCTACTGCGCTCCGAAGGAAACACATATTTTTTTATGTCAGTTTGTTAAGTTTTTTTTTCGTGTACCTACCTTTTATACTTTCTTTTATTTTTATTATGTTTTATTTACTTTTTTCATACAACTTTTTAATGATTTTTCTTTAAGGACGAAACTTAACTTTGTAAGTTATTGGCGAATAAAGAATTGAATTGTGTTCGGATTTCATCCTCAATTTATTAGCTAAATAAGTTAGAATTTTTTTGTTTATTTTATTTCGTTTTATTATTTAAATTATAACTATAAAATTACGCCTAATAATATAAGAAACCTTTATTTCCCGCGCCGCGACTTTTATTTAAATTTCTCGTGTATCCAATGAAAGGACTAGAGCGAGCACAGGAAGAGCCCTCTGGTGGCGAAAAAATGCAACGTAAAAACGGCGCAAGAAAGTGCGCATGAAACTAGGACTTGAGAAAAGAATGTCAAGCTAACCGCGCGCGGAGTGAAAATAAAACTTCAACATTCTAAGAAAAACTCCGTCTAAAAAGTGCCAAAACGTTCTCTAAACCCAACCCGCAGTTTGTTCGACTCAGCATATGGACATTACAAGACTGGTAAGTGTGAGCTCTGTCCTCGATAATTAAAACGTTACGCAAATCTAAAATTGATACTTATCAGTTGGTAGTGGACCTATATGCTAGTTCATATTGGTCCTTCGCAGCCATAGATGCTCAAAATTTCTTAAAAAAAAAAAAATAAATAAAGGTTTCTGCTAATTAAAAGCATTTTCTTTTACCCTAATTAAAATTATAGTACTATCTTTGTCCCACACATTGCTATAAATTTTTATTTAATTTTTATATTTTCGCCCAAATAAATTCAAGGCCGCGCTCGACGCCGGACAAAAAACATTTTTTGTGGGGAATTCCGAGTTGCAATTTTTTGTGGTATATTCCTATTTTTTAAGGTGTTTCCCAAGGAATTTGTAAACAAACAATCTAAGCTGGGGATTCCGTTTTTGTTTTGATATTTATAAACACTTTTTTATAGGGTGTTTCCCGAACGCTTTTATATACGTTTGTATTGGGTGTTTTAAAAATTAAAAGTCGCTTTTCTAGTTACCTATTTAAGCCGTTAAAATGGCTAACGTAGGAAAAATCAAACAGCATAAAGTCTTACGGACAATGGCCTGTAACCAAATGATAGAACTAAAAGCTCTTGCTGATCGTATTGGTGAAAATGAGCACACAAAAAGGCAGTTTAAGTCCATGTGCATTCATTACGATCAAATTGAATCAGATTTTCGCAAAAATCATCAAAGCCTTTTAACTTTACTCGCGCTTTCAGAGGCTGATGAAGTCTTAACCGAGGAAGAATCAGTACGCACACAGTTTCAATTTAATGCTTCTTATGTACGCGCTATTTTCGAAAATTTGGATGAAAGCCAAACGGGGTCAGAACCTCAAGGGGCGTCTTCTGCATCTCAGAGAAAATCATGCAATGTCAGACTCCCTAAGATTGAGATTCCGACCTTTTCAGGTGATCCAAAAACTTTTAGATATTTTCGAGACGTTTTTAAATCTCTTGTACACGAAAATTCTGATCTCGAAAATATTGAAAAATTTAACCACCTGCTTTCAGCCCTCTCAGGGCCACCTAAAGACCTAGTTCAGTGTACTCCTTTGGAAGCTGACCTATACTCAAACGCTTACCAATCATTAATGGATCGCTATGACGTCCCCAGACTTATAGCATTCGCGCATCTTAAAGCCATTGAAAACGCTCCTTACGTAACCAATTGTAAAGACGCAAAGTCACTTCGCACTCTAATTGATACTTTTTCTGAAAATCTATCTGCGCTAAAAAGCATGAAGTTTCCTGTAAATGAGTGGGACTTCCTTCTATTTTATATGTTATCTAAGCACTTAGATGATGATACTATAACTCGTTTTGAATTCGAAGAAAATAAAAACAGCAAAATTATCCCCAAATTTGATTCTCTAAAGATATTTGTTCTTAATCAATGCAACGCCCTAGACGCCATAGAGTTTTCTACATCAGTCAATTCGAAATCAAATTATTATTCTAACCCGCAATATAGAAAATCCAAACCGCCTGCGCAAGCAGTTCATAATTTCAGTCCAAAACCGCGATCAAATTCTTTCTTTACCGCACCAAGTGCCTATCGCTCGACTCAAAATAACAATTTTGTTCAGAATCCATGCCCTTGCTGTGGTCATTCTGATCACACAATCTATAGATGCCAAGAATTTCATAATAAGTCTCCTCAAGATAGATTTAATTTTGTACGGCTTAAGGGTTGGTGTACCAACTGTTTGAGTCAAGGTCATCGCTATAAGGGGTGCAACTCTACCCATTTATGTCGTTTCTGCAACGATAAACACCACAGTCTTTTACATCATGACCGCACTAATCAAAATATTGATCACTCTTCGCACTCGCAATCTAGTCCGCCGCAAGCCACACCGCCAAACCAAACCACTCAGCAACCCCCATTTTGTGGAGTAAGTTCTATTCCTACCAACAACACCCTCTTATCAACCGCTATAGCTGAAATTTCTGACAAATATGGTAATTATCATAAAGTAAGGCTTCTTTTAGACAGTGGCTCTCACCTAACATACATTTCTGAAAATTGTGTTAATAGACTCGGATTAAAAAGGTTCGATTGTTCTATGTCTATTTATGGCTTAGGACAAATGAGTCAACACACATCAAAAGGAGGTGTTTCATGCACTCTTAAACCTGTGGCAAAAGATAACCCTACTTTTTCGATAGACGCCATTGTAATGGCTGATCTTTGCCCAATGTTACCGATCGCTTCTTTTCAAAAAACTTCTTGGCCGCATATTTCTCAGCTCAAGTTATCAGATTTAAATTGGCATAAAACATCACCTATTGACCTACTCATAGGTGCGAATCTTTACCCCTATATTCTCCAACAGGGTCGTTTGTCAGGCCAACCTCACGAACCTGTAGCTTTAGAAACTTCATTTGGCTGGGTTCTCTCGGGAAACATTGTGCCGTCCATAAAAAATGTTAGCTTTTCATATTTTACGCACTCTCAAAGTTACCCCTTGTCATTAGAAATAACTATGCAAAAGTTCTGGGAGCTAGAAGAGTTGCCAAGTATCTCTTGTCTCTCTCCCGATGAAAAATTGTCTGAAGAAATATTCTCTAAAACGCATATTCGCACCGAATCTGGCCGTTACCAGGTTTCCTTACCATTTAAGAATAAGTCAGAACCGCAATTTCAAAGAGATGAATCCCGAATTCCCGCACTTCGTCGATATTTCATGCTAGAAAAAAGATTATTATCAAATCCAGATATCTACAAAAAATATATTGACTTAATTCAAGAATATATAGACTTGGATTATATCGAGGAAGTACCTAGTAATTCAAACCCCTCTACTTCTTACATAATTCCCCATCATTGCGTAACAAAGGGGGACTCTATACGCATAGTTTATGATGCTTTAATGAAAACTACTATTCAACATACATCCCTAAATGATACCTTATTAGTAGGTCAAAAACTCCAACATGACCTCGTAAAAATCTTATTAAATTTCCGTCTCTATCCTGTGGTTTTTACATGTGATATCAAAGGCATGTTTAATCAAATTCTAATCACACCACCTCATAGGGACTTTCAGCGCATATTATGGCGTTTTTCGCCAAACGAGCCACTAAAGGAATACCGCTGGAAAAGAATGATCTTCGGTCTGTCTAGTTCGCCATTTATTGCTAATAGAGTGATTGTTCAATTGGCTGAGGATGAAAAATCTAACTACCCCCGAGCATATGAAGTTCTAAAATCCTCAATTTATATTGACGACTGTGTCACAGGCTGTTTTTCACTTTCTGAAGCTAAGCTGGTCCGTGACGACCTTATAAATTGTCTAAAAACAGGTGGGTTTGACTTAAGAAAATTTAGCAGCAATAAATTATCTTTTTTGTCTGATCTTCCCGAGTCGCATATTCAATCAGGTTCTCTTAATTTTGACGATGATTCTGCTACAATAAAAATTCTGGGCCTTCGATGGCAACCATCTAGTGATGTTTTTCACTATTCTATTCAAACCTCAGATAATAATTTGACTTGCACAAAAAGGGCAATATTAAGCCTTGTCGCACGCATTTTTGATCCAATAGGATTTCTCGCTCCTGTTACTTTATTCGCAAAACTGATTATCCAAACTCTCTGGATGGAGGGTTTAGACTGGGACTCTATCCCCTCTGCTGAAACAGTAGAACGCTGGACAAAATTCAAAGAACAATTACCCGCTTTATCACAAATTGAAATTCCCCGCCAAATGACGCTTATCAGCACAAAAACTCAGTGCGATCTAATAGGTTTTTGTGACGCTTCACAGCGTGCAATTTCTTGCGTTACATATCTCCGATTTTTTGATAAAATTACAGGCATGTTTCAGACATTTTTTGTAATGGGCAAAAGCAAAGTAGCTCCTATTAAAAAACAGTTATCTATACCCAGGTTAGAGCTCGAAGCCGCATTGATGGTGACCCAACTTATTTCTTATGTCACTGAACTTTTTAAAGACAAGCTTCAAATTGAAAATATATATGTTTTTTCTGATTCAACCATTACCTTATATTGGATAAAAAGTCCTCCCTATAAATTTAAAACATTTGTTGCAAATCGAGTCTCCCGAATTCAAGAAATTCTCCCTCCTTCCATTTTTTATCATGTAGTATCAGAATCGAATCCCACCGACTGTGCTTCGAGATCCCTTCTTCCGAATGAAATTTTAAACTGCAGTTTGTGGTTTAAGGGACCCCAATGGTTAAAAGGGTCTAAAGACGACTGGCCAAAATCTATAGATATTAAATTAGATAAGGAGCTAATCTCCTGTGAAGAAAAAAACTATCTCTCCTTCGCCGCCTTTGCGGAAGACCCTAATTGCTTCGAAAATTTAATAAACAAATTTTCTTCACTGACAAAAATTTTAAGAATCGTTACTTATATACTACGTTTTATCAAACTTTTACGCCGTAAGAAAAATCCATCAGACTCTAACTTACCTAAAATTATTACTCTTCAAGAGTTAGATAATTCTTTGTTCATGCCCATAAAATTCATCCAACACAAATCGTTTTCTGAAGATATTGCAAATCTTACCGCTAAAAGGCTGCCTGTTAAAAATCTTCGAAAACTAGGTGCTTTTCTGGATGAAAATGGTATCCTTCGCGTCGGCGGGCGCCTAGTCAATTCTAAATTACATTATGACCAAAAACATCCCGCTATTTTGCCGCGAGATCATCGCCTAACCACTCTTGTTATTGAATATTACCACAAGGTCTATCTGCATCCAGGAAAACACACCCTCCATTTTCTTCTTTTACAGCGTTTCTGGATTTTGTCTGCGCGACGCGCAATAAACTCAGTAGTTGCAAACTGCAGAAATTGTTGGATTCTTAAACCCAGGCCCTATGAGCCTGGTCCCATGGGTAACTTACCTACTCTTCGCGTATCTCAAATCAAACCTTTCAGTGTCGTGGGTATAGACTACGCAGGCTTTTTTACGACAGCTCTATCAAAAACCCGCAATCCCAAGACTTCAAAGTCTTATGTCTGCATTTTTAAATGTTTTGCAACCACTGCAACTCACCTAGAAATAGTCTCGGATCTTACTTGTGAAGCTTTCTTGGCAGCACTACGAAGATTCACTTCGCGTCGTGGTAAAATTTGCAAAATATTCTCCGATAATGCAACTTGCTTTACGGCTGCGGAAAAACAGCTGCGAGATATGTTCAAAACCTCAGTCGAATCCCAACATATCGAATGGCATTTCCAGCCACCTTCTGCACCCCATTTTTCAGGCTTGGCAGAAGCAGGGGTAAAATCTTTTAAGACCCATCTCCATAGGATTATCGGCGAACAAATTTTAACATTTGAGGAGCTTTATACTGTCATTGTGCAGATTGAGGCTCTTCTGAACAGTAGACCGCTTTGTCAAGTCTCTACAGACCCTCACGACTTTTCAGTGCTTACGCCTGGGCACTTCTTGACCCTCGAACCTCTTTCTGCTTTACCCGATCATGATTTAACGCATCTTAAATTAAACCGCTTAGATAGGTGGCAGATGTTGCAGCGAATGCACCAGGACTTTTGGTCAAGGTGGAAAAACGAGTACCTGAACACATTACTCGCACAAACTCTAGTGCTAATTAAAGCAGATAATATTCGACCTTCTAACTGGCCATTAGGCCGAATTTCCGCGTTACATCCTGGCAAGGATAACATTTGTCGTGTAGCGACTGTGGTAACTAGTCTAGGGACTTTTAAGAGACCCCTAGTAAAATTATGCCCGCTACCCTTTGCAAAATCTGAATGAAAGAAATTACTTTCTTTGGGGGTGGAGCATGTTCGGATTTCATCCTCAATTTATTAGCTAAATAAGTTAGAATTTTTTTGTTTATTTTATTTCGTTTTATTATTTAAATTATAACTATAAAATTACGCCTAATAATATAAGAAACCTTTATTTCCCGCGCCGCGACTTTTATTTAAATTTCTCGTGTATCCAATGAAAGGACTAGAGCGAGCACAGGAAGAGCCCTCTGGTGGCGAAAAAATGCAACGTAAAAACGGCGCAAGAAAGTGCGCATGAAACTAGGACTTGAGAAAAGAATGTCAAGCTAACCGCGCGCGGAGTGAAAATAAAACTTCAACATTCTAAGAAAAACTCCGTCTAAAAAGTGCCAAAACGTTCTCTAAACCCAACCCGCAGTTTGTTCGACTCAGCATATGGACATTACAAGACTGGTAAGTGTGAGTTCTGTCCTCGCTATTTTTTTCTATAATTAAAACGTTACGCAAATCTAAAATTGATACTTATCAGTTGGTAGTGGACCTATATGCTAGTTCAAATTGAATTGAATTAATATGGTATTACAGTTGGCCAATCGGATCCAATGACCTGTTAAATTCTGTAGTATGATATAAAGACCCTGCTACCTATGCAGTCTGTGAACAGGAAGATGAGACATCAAATATAAATATATTATAAGAATATATAGCACTGTTTGATTTTCACTATCTCCAACGTCGATCACTAGGATACGAATGATCCCCGTCTGGAACACGTCCTGACAATCAGGAACAAGTGATCCATGCCAATCCACGACCGGTTTCGACCTTTTGGGCCATCCTCAGGTGAATCTAGGCGATAGCTCCGTGTAGAGCATAAGTTTTGTGAAACCAACAGAAACAACTACTCCGAGGGAAAATACCTCTACCGGCATTGAATTATACTGATGGCTTGATGATTTCGCTGGGAACGTGTTAAAACTGTTTGGTTTCCACTATCTCCAACGTCGATCACAAGGATACGAATGATCCCCGTCTGGAACACGTCCTGACAATCAGGGACAAGTGATCCATGCCAATCCACGACCGATTTGGGCCATCATCAGGTGAATGTAGGTGATAGCTCCGTGTAGAGCATAAGTTTTGTGAAACCAACAGAAACAACTACTCCGAGGGAAAATACCCCTACCGGCATTGAATTATACTGATGGCTTGATGTTTTCGTTGGGAACTTGTTAACTTGTTAACTTCACTATCTACATGGAGCTATCGCCTACATACACCTGACGATGGCCCAAAGATCGAAACCGGTCGTGGATTGGCATGGATCACTTGTTCCTGATTGTCAGGACGTATTCCAGATGGGGATCATCCGTATCCTTGTGATCGACGTTGGAGATAGTGAAAACCAAACAGTTTTAACAAGTTCCCAACAAAAGCATCAAGCCATCAGTATAATTCAATGTCGGTAGGGGTATTTTCCCTCGGAGTAGTTGTTTCTGTTGGATTCACAAAACTTATGCTCTAGACGAAGCTAGAGTCCCTGTATGTTGACATATTTGGATATATTAATATATCCAAATATGTCAACATACAGGGACTCTACACGGAGCTATCGCCTACATTCACCTGAGGATGGCCCAAAATGTCGAAACCGGTCGTGGATTGGCATGAATCACTTGTTCCTGATTGTGTTCCAGACGGGGATCATTCTTATCCTTGTGATCGACGTTGGAGATAGTGAAAACCAAACATTTTTAACAAGTTCCCAACGAAAGCATCAAGCCATCAGTATAATGCAATGCCGGTAGGGGTATTTTTCCTCGCAGTATTTGTTTCTGTTGGTTTTACAAAAAAAACATATAGCGCGTTTCGGTCAATATTCTAAACCATCATAGAGTGGTGTACTAATTTGGTTAGAAGAATTCGGTTTTAATTAATTTAAGGTAAACAAATAAGTAGAAAACGAACAAGTTTATTTTTCCAGCTGATATCTGTTATTTCAGTCTATCTGTGTGAAATAATATACATACACACGTATATGATTTCTGTCCGTAACACGATAGCTCCTAAACCGCTAAAATAGTGTCTAACGAGCTGATTAGATTTTGGTCCAAATCCATTAATGCTATTGACAGATTTTAAAACATGCTTACTTCTTAACGTAGCATCGCATCAATATTCGGATTTCATAATATAGTAGACTACATTTTGCTTAATAATTTATGTTATAACCAAAAACCTCTTAAGAGTTTTAGTTTCTGCGATATATATATGAAACATTTTTTAAGCCTGAAATATCATGGTTTCAAGTAGCTAGTAAGGTATCAGATCCGTCATGCATCCATTTATTTCATCATATAGCTGCCTAAAAGCCCAACCACACGAGACCGAACTTATCATCAAAAAATACATTTTTCAACTCTTTTTATTTAACAGTACTCTATGAGTTTTCGGCTCGGGCAAGCGTATCGTGAAAAGAAAAGCCAGCATACTCATGGAAGAAGAAAATTGGATCGCCAAAATGTCTTTCCAATCTATTATGGCAACTCCATTTCTTAAATTACCCCATTTGGAATATATCAATTTCGCCGTGCTGTGTGACTGTCACAAAAATATCCTCAGAATTTTGCTAATAGTCTAGTAACGACTTGGATATTTTTAACTCCAACGCTGCCGTCCTTAAGAAAAAAGCCGCATGTACAAATTTTACGTTTTGAGAAAAAAAAGTGGTGTGGTTTTATGTTTTTAACTTTTTAAGTAACTTTACATAAACGATTTACCATCCATTTTAAAATATTGTTTAATTCAGATGTTTGCAGATGATACGTTAATTTGTTTAAACGGCAATTCTCTGAAACATATTATTTATTTATTAAATTCTGACTTAAAATTAGTTTTAAATTTTTTAAATACAAAGAAATTAAAGTTAAATGTGAATAAAACGAAATATATGACAATAAATTTGAAAAGTATTCCATTGAATTTTGAAATTAAAATAAACAATGAAAAATTGGAAATCGTGAATTCATTCAAATATCTAGGAATTATAGTAGACTCAAAATTTAAGTTTAATTTATACTACGATAATATCATCTTGAAAATAGCAGCAAAATTGGATATTTAGGAAGAATAAGTCATTTTTTCAAAATTTTCAAAAAAATGTGTATACAACACAATAATTTTGCCATATTTTTTGTATTGCTCAACTATTTTATATTGAGCTAATGAAGACATTCTGGAAAAATAACAAATTTTACAAAATCGTGCAATGAGTATAATTTTAAATGCAGATAAATATATCCAAATAAAAACAATGTTAAAGAAATTAAACTAGCTAAATGTAAAAAAAATAGTATTTTATAATGTTTTTTTTATTATAAAATTAATAATAATTTACTACCAAATTCATTAAAACAATGTATAAATCAAAATTATATTTATCATATTTACAATACCCGGACTAAAGATTTTTATTTAAGCACTACATCAAAATTAGTGGTTCAGAAATCAATGTTTTCAAAAGGTTTGAGTGAACACTAAATTAAAAGTGTCAATTAAAAAGGAACCAAATTTTTAAAAAATTTAAAAAAATTAAAAAAGTATAAAAAAATATTCATTTTCAATGCAATTTATATAAAGTTATTAAATTTTATTAATATAGTGTTAGTTTATACCTATTTATTTATTTGTTTTGTAAATTAGAAAATATAAAGTCTTAATTTGTTAATTGAAGAAAACATTGTAGCAAAATTGCTAAATAAAAGCTTAAAACAAAAAAAAATCAAAAGTATAAAACGTTATAAAATTTCTACATGTAGGTACAGCAGAAAGGAAATGCGAAAAATGAGGGATTTTTTTACTTTTTCGCGGACAAACACCAACGAAAAACTTTATAAAAATAATTTTTGGTGGTATAGTTAAGTAAGAAGTAATTAAAAAACAATTTATTCGAAAAATATAATATATTACAAACAAAGAAACAAAAATGATAGGAAATATATGGACCAAACCACCCTTCTATTGCCAAGCATAATATGTTTGTAGTAACGAAATTTCCGTTTTTAAAATAAGCTTTTTAATTTCCTAGCCCGCGCAGCAATGGCTAGAAAAGGTACAGTCGAACCTTTCTAACTCGAACCTCTATAACTCGAACCTTTTAAGTGGTCCCTGCACATTTTTATATGTATTTTAACCTCTTTAACACGAATTTCTATAACTCGAACCTCTCTATAACTCCAACCTTATTCCCAGTCCCGCCAACGTAAAGATCTCTCTAAGACGAACCTTTGAATTTGGTTAAAGTTGAAATTGACCGTCCAATCGCTAGGGTGCGTCTTGAATATGGACTGGTATATCAAACGTTAGCCGATATTGTGTTATCTTTTGGGATTCCCCTGTGTAGCTATTCTGTGTCTTGAACGATTTGACCATCCACATCACACGCTTTGACCAATAGCAAACTCTGAGCGCTCGCGTGTTGTGCGAAATGATTTGATGATTTTACGCGTTTGAAGTAAAATCTGTTCTCCTGCCCCGTACCGACTGAACGTTTCTCGATCGGATCGTAGGAGACGCTTGCTCAGTAGAGGTCTTTTTGCATAGCACGTGACGGTTTGTAGCTAATTTAAAGCTTGCCATTGGCCATGTGATGGGAACTATCATATCGTTTAAGACCCAGAACCGAACCGGTCCGAACCCTGGGGTTTTTCCTAAGCAAGTTAAAATAATACATACATACTATTAGAATCTTGTAGTAGAAAGCTTTTCTAACGAGCAAAATGTCCATGAAAACTTAGAGCCACAACAAATAATGACTTGTCTCTTATTTTTGAAAAACGAAAAAAATTTAGTACAACTGCGCAAAAAAAACTTTTTGTCAAAATTTTATAACTAATTATTTTTCAAGTGTTTAAGTATGTATACATTTATTTTAAGTTAGTTTTGCACTTTTCAACTGTTTTATTGCAATAAAAACATTTATTGGGATATATGATTTTTTTTCTTTTACTTGAACCCTCCATAACTCGAACTTTTTTGGTTGTCCCTTTAAGTTCGAGTTATAGAGGTTCGACTGTATTGTTTTCGACGAAAAATTTTTTATTCAGATAACGCCGACAAATATGATATTTGGGTGTACAGTGGTGACTTGATAATCCGTACACGCGATAATCCGGATGCTTCGGTAGTCCGGATACCCTCGGCAGCGCATACAGATATTTGGTAATCCGGATTTTATTTGATTCAATAATCCGGACTCGCGTTTTTTCCACAAAATGCAGTATAATTTACATAATAATGCAGGTTTTTAACCTGTCATTTGGTGGATTTGGCCTGTGATGTCAGAGGCCGCATTTAGCAGTTCTTATCTAGGTTTTCACGCGAGAGCAAGGTTATAGGTCACGGCCGTGTCGAGAATAGCTCCAATCAAAAGGAAACATACAACTTTGTCCATAAATGCATTAAAGAATGGTAGCGTTACTGGAAAAGATTTAGCTCTGAACTATGGAGTGGGCACAATCAGCGATATTCAGAAAAATTTGGAAAACATTAAAGAGTTTGTATTAAATTCTTTGGAAATCTATATAAATATGTTTTTCTACTCGCGTGCGGGAAGTGCTTACTTTCCGCACTCATTTTACTTTCCGCGCTGAAAATGGGCGTGAAAAGTGAATGAGTGCGGAAATAGAAAATTATTAAAACTTTGGCTTGATTTTGACATTTTATTGGACATTTTAGTGACTTTTGAGCGAGCCACTGTAAATTTATACTGCATATCATTAAAACTAAATTGTTTCTGTTTTGCAATTTATAAATTTTTTGTTATTAAAAAATGTCATCAGTTATCCGAATTCCTCGATAATTCGGATCGGCCCGGTTTTAACTGATCCGATAGCAATATCGGCGTGACGGCTGTCTGTGTGTGTGGGTGTGTTTTTGTATGTCCGTAACACGATAACTCCTAAACCGCTGAACAGATTATTGTTGAAATTTTTAGGTAAAATAGTGTTTGACACTCTAACGAGCTGGTTAGATTTCGGTCAAAATCCATTGATGCTTTGACAGTTAAAAAATTTTAAAAATGCTAACTATTTAAATTGCATCAATATTTGGTTTTCAGAATATAGTAGAACATATTTTTCTGAATCGTTTAGGTTATAACCAAAACCTTTAGAGGAGCTTTCGTTATGAGATATTTACAAAAAAACTGGTTTCAAAGATACAGATATAGTATGGAGTTTACTTGGAGTGTGATAATGGGCTAGGAAGTTTTTAAATTGTTTTTTATAGTTGTACAATTAAAATCGATTTATGATATTAGGAAAATGATTTACAGTTTTTCAAAACATTTTTATTTATTTATTTATTTATTTATTTACACTGCCCAATAGGTAATACCCAATGACAGGGCAGGAAGTCTACAAAAAAAATGTTTACAATAACTATAAAGAATATAAGAAAAATAAGTACAAAAAGATACATGTATACAGTATATCTTAAATAAAAAGTAAGAACTCTAACGTCTAAAGACTTGTTTGGCTGCAGATATACTGCAATTAAAGATATCGATACCCTGCATATATTTATTATGAGTCTCGCAAATTGTTTAGATTAGATAGTAGGAAGATAAAAAAACTGGTGATTGTCTTGAATTTAGCCGTGGAATAGAAAAGTTTATTAACTCTAAAATATTTATGCTATCAATTTGGTTATTAAAAATTTTATATTAAAATGTTTGAGAGGCCGATTTCCTACGTTTGTCGAGTAGCTGAATATTAAACAGTTGCATAAGGTCAGTCTGGGGGTGACCTTGAGGAGGATAATTACTGGTTGATTTAAAGTACAAAAGCTTAAGTACACGTCTTTGGATCTTTTCTAGCGATTATTTCTGAGTAAGTAGTTGTGGTGACCATACTACGGAGGCGTATTATAACCTTGATCTAATGAAAGTATAATATAAAAATTTTATTGTTTCAAGGTCTTCAAAGTTTCTGCTAACTCTTACTAAAAATCCGTATGTTCTGGTGGTTTCAGCTATAATAGTATCTATGTGCTTATTAAAGGTTAGTTTAGAGTCAAAGGTAATTCCAAGATCCCGAGCAAACTCAGGTCTATTAAGTACTTTTCCATTTATAGAATAGTCGAAAGCGATCGGTTTAGTTTTTAGGGTGAAAGTCATTACTTGACATTTTGCAATGTTTAAAAGTAGTTTATGTTCATTACACCATATGCTAACAGAGGTTAGGCCTTTCTGAAGATTCAGGCAGTCTTAGATTGAGTCATTTTCAGTCATCTCCTGAACATTTTCATACGATTTCTGGATTTTTATAGACCTTTTCAGAATATTCTTCTAAACATATTCAGACTTTCTAAATTATTTAGAATTTTCTAAAACATTTCCAAACTTTTTTGAAACATTTTCAGATTTTATGGCGTATCCAGACACTTCGAGAAAATTTACAATTCTATTTTTTCTTTTCTAAATTTTCTTTATATTTGCAGAATATTTCCAGACTTACAGAGCATGTCCAGAATATTTCAAGATATTATCAGACTTTTCTAAGACATTTCCAATGCATTTTCAGCCTTTTCCTAAACATTTTGAAACTTTTTCCTAAATATTTTTAGTCTTCCTGAATTGTTCCAGAGATTTCTAAAATACTTTATAAAACAATTCCGAACCGAAAAAATGCCGATAGCCATGAAAACATTAAAAGTAATCTTTAATTAATAAACGAACAATGAACCTACAGGTGTTGTTTTTTTTTCAGAACCTGGAGTGGACCAACCCAACCCAGCTGCTCTTAGAACGGCCGGACTATCAGTCACCGGACCAATCCCTGGCCCAGTGTCAGCCGCTGCGAATAACGTCATCAGTGCAGCTTCTGGCCACTCTGGACTCAAAGACTGCGCTGGCTGTGGAAAGAGAATAACTGAACGGTAGGTCCAAGCACACCTAATAGCCCGAGCTGTACAACCCCTATTTCCCCAACTACGTGGAAAATCGGGGTAAAAGCATAAAAATTTGTACACATAGTTTGTGGAAAAATACGAAACTTTTAACCTGCAGCACCCTTATTTTGCTTTACCGTGGAAGGGGTGGGAAAAGTTTTTAAAAAAATGGCAGGAGAAAATTAAGAGTGCATTATATTTATCCTAAAAAATTAAAAACGTTAGCGCAATCGACACTTCTGTGTCATCATACGACGTATCCTAATTATTAATGATTGATTGAAATTTGATTGATTTTTAAAAATAAAAATATTGCACTCAATGCGTAATTACCTTTCCTTAACAATTAAGGTGCACGCCACCATCACCCCTTCTAGTAAGATTATAATCGTTTTTATATAATTTGTATTCGGTAATTTATAAAAAATTCAAGGTCATTTGACCATACACGATCTTGGAATGTTAAGATTTATTCGAGAAAACACGATTTTTGAGTATTTTGATTTAAAAAAATCACCAAAATTCGCGGTTTATCAAAAGCAAGGCAAAAAAACTTTTAAACTATAAGCAAGACCTGTAGAAATTTGCTACAAAATTTTTGTGGCGCTCAATGCTTTGGAAAATATCCAGTAGCGTGTCGTAGAGGGGGCCAGGCGGGCGAACGCCCGCCTCCGCCCCTCTGCGCTTGGCGCCCGTGACGTCCTTTAACAAAAAAATAGAAAAACTAAATTTAACGCAAAAACAAATGGTGTCCCCCCCCGCCCTTTTATCCACGACATCCCATAGAAAATGCCATATGCCGAGAACCCAACATTGGTGGGTGCTACTCCCATACCAATTGAGTGAAAATTACTAAATAATAAAAATAGTCGTTTGTTTATTGTTTATTTTTTTAAGGATGTTTGGTATAAATTGTGATCTGCCTGTTTAAAATTGTATTTTGATTTGTGTGATAATGAGTGAAGGACTGTTGTGAAAAAGGTCTCTGGACCGAAATGTCAATAAATGTAAACTAAAAGTTGCTATTTTAGAAACCAACAAAACTATATATACAATATATATATATATATATATATATATATATATATTTTAGGTTTGTAGGTTTCTTGGGTATGTGGTTCACTAATAAACTAGCAACTTTTAATTTACATTTATTAACGTTTCGGTCTAAAGACCTTCTTCAGAACCAAAAAGAAATTGAAAACAACGTTTTAGGCTATTTGTTTTTTATGCCATTATTTTTAAAAGAAAGAGTAAAATAATTAAAATAACGAAAAGTACTCACCATTCATACATTCATAATTTCACATTACATTAATCAAAACAACATACAAAAAACACAAGTTCAAAAAGACACATTACATTATTATACTAAACATTTTTAAAATCAATAATAAAACAAACTATACGACTATTACTTTTACTTTATATATATATATATATATATATATATATATATATATATATATATATACTAATAAAATATTTTAATTTAAAATTTTGTTTAACAGCGTGATATGTGTGTGTGTGTGTGTGTATGGGTGGTGTCTCATGGGAGGTATAATGATAAGTTTTTTTTGTGTTATTTCTTATAATTTTATTTTGTCGTTTTTGTTATGGATTTTTGATATTCCAAGAAGAAGGTATACAGCAACTTATTTTTTTTCAATGTCATTCAAGGTCCAATAGTATTTAAAAAATAATATTAAGAAACCTGTATTTAGTTACTACTTATATGATATCGGGAACATTTTGATCATAATCTTCTACATATATTTTCAAACCTTTTAATCAGGTCAAATTTTCCCCTACACCCTGGAAGTGAAAAATCAATTTAGATGGTTATTGGCGATTTGCCACATTTGATTTTCTCAAAATCAGTACAGTACTGAATTTGCATGACATCATTTTTTTCTAATGTAAGCCAATTTATTGGGGCATGGCTCCTGGACTAATAGCGCTAGATAAAAAAAAACCGGCGAGGTGTGCTTCAGGGCTTCCTTAACCATACTAAGTATTCTTTTTTTAAATGTTTTTTAAATGTAATATTTTAAGGCAAAGAAATAAGAAAATTACTAAGAGGACTTGGAGCATCGGAAATTGTAGAGCGTTGAAAACAAAGTAAAAAAAAATAAATGCGTGAGCAGGGGCGTTGCGGGTTAGGCTTGGGGTGGTAAAAAGGGGCAGGGAATCGTATTATTTCGATTTCCGGCGAAAGTTGACGTCGGAGAAAAAAGTGACGTACAGAAAGGTCATAGGCCATAAAAATGTCTAAAACTTTTGTAAATTTCATTTTTTACATAACCTTAAAATGTTCGAGGAAAATTAAAAAAACCGTATTTTCTTTTTTGGTTTTTTATTTTTTAATTTTGCAAAAATAATGTCATTTTAACTAAACTTGTTAAGAGTAGAGCTCTTTGGGTAAAAAATGTTTACAATATTTTACAAACAATCAAATTAAGAAGTTTCTAAGATATTTGTTTTTGGCGCTCAAAAACACTTTTTTTTTTAATGAAATTTCTCCTTTAGAAAATCATCGTATATAGTTCTGCGGGTACTCAGTTTTTGACACTGAGATATACTTTTTGGCGATATAAAAAAAATTATTAGTCGTCATTTAAAAACATGTCCGAAAAAGGAAAAAACTAAAAAAAAATTGTCACAATATTTTTTTAAGTTATTGTAGTTATTTTATAAATTTTAAAATATTTTTTAAAACTGACTATATTGCTTAATTCTGCGAAAACAAAATGGCTATTATTATGGCTAAAAATCATGACAAAAAATAATTTTTTTCTAATACATCTTTTTTATTGTTCTGTATGTTATTTTTCATTTCTTTCTGAGTTTTATCGCTCCCAAAAAGTGCCGCCTAAAGCGAAACACCCTGTCACCCCCTAGTTAAGCTACTGATATATGTACAGGGTTTTCCCGTATATTTTTACACCATATCTAAAATGTTTATTTGAGTAGATATCAAAATATGATAAATACAAAAGTTTCATAATTTTTGACGAAGTTTAAGAATCTTAGAGTCTGAGTATCTAAAGTGTATTTTTTTTTCTAAATATCAAAATTTGACAGGTTTATGCTTTTTTTTTTAATTGAACATCCTATATAATATTTTAGATTTTTATAGATCTTTTCTTCTGGATTTCAAAAATATATACGTTGGGATTATTTAGTTGATTAGTTTTGGAGATATATGCGTTTAAAAGTTTTAAAAAAATAAGTTTCATCAATGAAAAAGACAATCGCATTGACAGAAAAAGTGATGCTGGTGCTTTTGTAAGGTATATAATTTACTAATATTTACCGTCTGTAGTGATTCTGCGCAGTAATCTGTGGCGGCGCAAGCCTGTGGCGGCGCAAGCCAGTAAAAGCAAAAAAAAAATACAATTTATAAAAAAAGAATATCTAATACTTTATTGATCATTTTCTACATAGCCTCCTTGATTGTTAATACAATTTTCAATAATTCTAATAAATTTTCTGTGAATAGCTTAATAGATAGAGTGCGCAGAATATCCATTGAGATCGACAAATGTCTGTTCTATTTTCTCCTGTAGAATTGGAACAGGCTGGGAACACTTCAAGTTCTACAAGAGAAAATAGAACAGATATCATCGATTTTAATAGAAATTCTGCGCACTATATCGATCAATCTATTCACAGAAAATTTATAAGAATTATTCAAAATTGTATTAAAAATCAAGGAGGCTCTGTAGAAAATTACCAATGAAGTATTAGATAAGTATTTATTTTTTTTTCTAAACAAAATTGTATTAATTTTTGTTTTTACTGGCATGCAGCCAAGGGTGGACCAGGGTAAAAATCTAGGGGGGGTAATAGTCGAGGAAAAAATTATTTGTATTATAATTTTTTTCTAGGGAGGGGGTTCGTCTCCTATTTTTCCTTTAAATATTAGGAAAAAGTGCATTTTTTTTCTAAGTGGGGGCTAATTACCCCGTTACCCCTCCTTTACCCCGTTACCCCTCCCTTACCCCGTTACCCCCCCCCCTCAAATACGCGCCTGCTTGCGGCGCCACATATTACTGCGCAGAATTACCATTATTAATTTATTAACAGATAATTAATATTAATTAATTATATATACCTTACAAAAGCATCAGCATCACTTTTTGTGTCTATGCAATTGGCTTTTTCATGGCTGCCTTGATGTTCTAAAGTATGAATTTAATTTTTAAAACTTTTAAACGCATAAATTTCCAAAATTAATTACTGAAATAACCCCAACATATATATTTTTGAAATTATTAAAAAAAGATCTATAAAAATCTAAAATAATATAGAGCGTGTTCCATTTAAAAAAAAAACCATCAACCTGTCAAATTTTGACATTTAGAAAAAAAAAGAATTAAAATCTGACACTAAGATTCTTAAACTTCGTAAAAAATTATGAAACTATTGTATTTATTATATTTTGATATCTATTCAAATAAACGTTTTAGATAGGTATAGTGTAGAAATATACGGGAAAACCCTGTACATATATCAGTAGCTTAACTAGGGGGTGACAGTGTGTTTCACTTTAGGAGGCACTTTTTGGGGGTGATTAAATTCAGAAAGAAATTAAAACAAACATACGGAGCGATAAAAAAGAAAAAATAAAATTTTTATATATGTATATGTACATTAATATTCCAAAAGCAAAGCAGGTAGCGTAATTTTTTTAGCCATAATAATAACCTTTTTTTTTCGTAGAATTAAGTAATAAAATCAATTTTAAAAAATATTTTAAAATATAAAATAACTACAACAACTTAAGAAAATATCGTGACAATTTTTTTTAGTTTTTTCTTTTTCGGACAATTTCTTAAATGACGACTACTATTCTTTTTTATTTCGCCAAAAAGTATACCTCAGTGCCAAAAACTGAGTACCACCAGAACAAGATACGATAATTTTCTGAAGGAGAAATTTCATTTAAAAAAAGTGTTTTTGAGCGGAAAAGAAAAATATCTTAGAAACTTCTTAATTTTTTTGTTTTTAAAATATTGTAGACATTTAGCACCCAAAGGGCTCTACTCCTACTAAGTTAGTTTTGTTTACCTGACATTATTTTTGCACGCATTTATTTTTTTTAACTTCGTTTCTCGCCGCTCTACAATTTCCAATGCTCCAAGTCCTGTTAATAATTATTTTTTCTCTCAAAAGTGTAATTTGCCTGGTCTATAAGGGAGTCAAACATTAAAAAAAAAACAAAAAAATATTAAATTTTTTTAATATAAGATACAAGGTCAAGTCTATACCAATAAGGACGTTTTTGCTTGTCAGGAAAGAATGATACAACAAAATGCCATTTTGTCAACCTTTATAAAATTCCTATAAATACAAAGCCTTTTTTAATGATCAATCTTACCTGTGAAGTACCTAATAATAATTTGACATTTTAGGTTTCTGTTAAAAGCACTGGAACTTTTCTGGCACGAAGACTGTTTAAAATGTGGTTGCTGTGATTGTAGGCTAGGTGAAGTTGGTTCCACCTTGTATACGAAAGCTAATTTGATATTATGTAAAAGAGATTATTTAAGGTAAGAAAAGATTGAGAAAAAACACAAAACATAAGAAGAAATAAATAGCTACAAAATAAGTCAACCAAGCATACTTTTTAGTCAAATTTAAATTTGTCATGCCAAAATTATTATTGATTGGGTAAAAATCAAGTTCAAAAACACAAAAAAAAAACTAAACTATTTTTCGGCAGCTGCTCAAATCTTGGATTAATTTCGCAGTCAAGTCAAGTAATATTATTTAAAACAGTACTGTTTATAAATAAAATTATTGGTGTTATCAAGCAATACTAAGTTTTTTAGAAATTAAAGGAAAAATAGGAATACATGCATTTATCTATGAAATACGCTTGAGATTTTAGTTTTCTTAGAAAATGAAATTCTTAACTTTGTTTTAGTTTGAGCTTGTTTTTAGCTGTTATAAGCAAAAATCTCAAAAAATCAGAGTCAATTCTCTTCCCTACTAAATATTTTTATTTTTGAATCCTAAAACGTTTGGCGGGGGATATTCTTCTTGATCCCTCCCTAGGAACCGCCTTGTATGAAGAGGTTGCGACCAGGAACTTTTTGAATTCCTGCGGTATATTTTTTTGCCAATGTGTTATTTAATTATATCAGAAAATAGATACTTACCGAACAAGTGCGGAAAGTAATCCATCCGCCTACATCGGTATTTGCGGCGGTGTGTGTTTAAGTTTTCAGTTACATCTAAAATCAAAAAATAATCAAAACTACAAAATGTATTTCTTTAAGCAAAGCTTGTTAAGCATATAAAAAATTAACTAATTTCTAATAGCTTACACGTATAACTATAGTGTGAGCCAAGCGCGTATATGAGGGGGGTAACGTGGTTTTTACCCCTTACCCCCTAGACAAACCATATGATCTTTTAGTTAATAAATATCGGGCTAGCCGCATAATAACCCCGCCTCTAGAAAATTAAATAAATACATAGATAGTGTTTTCGTCGACCTTTATCCCCCCCTAGATTTAGTCACAGACCCGCGCTTGGTGTGAGCTATGGTGATCGTGTCAAAAATAGATAAAAAAAGTTGCTCCGACAAACGCGCATGACTCAAAAAATGCTTTCCCGATTTCAATGAAATTTGGCACTCCTAATTGGGTTTTGGTTCCAGATAATCTCATTTAAAAATCAATAAAATCCACAAAAACATAAGCTAAAAGTATCAGTGGCAGAACATTTATTATAATGTTTATTGTTAATAACGGTAACAATAAAAGTGTCACTGCTTAAGTTGTTTATTAGAATTACTTTCAGGATTTCCGCACATTTGACATTGACATTTGACGTCAACAAAGTAAACTATTGTGGCCTTTAACAACATGAACTTAATTTTTATATACAAAAACCTCTGAACCAGGCGGGGCAGGGTAAAGGAGCGCACAGGTTTTGTATGACTATAAATTTTCCAGCAATCTAACTGGGGAAATTGGCATTGGACGCGGGGACACGAATTTACTTTTTCCAAATCACTTTTGCGGGACGGCCGAGGAAATGAAATTTCCAAACGAAAATCTACAAAGAAAATTGAGAATTGAGCCTTTTTAGCTTCTATTTTCATTGTGCCCTATTGTGGCCAAATTGCCAAGTAAATTGACTACCACTGATTCTTTACATTTTTGCCGGCCATATTATATTGAAACCAAGATTGCTTTTTTATACGGGATGTTGAAATAAGGTGTTTTCACTTCAATTTTACCCTACAAGTATGTAAGATAAATGAATGCACTCATTATCAGTTAGCCTAAGAACTATGATTTATAAACTATTTTCGGTTTTGACGTGACACGTAATACCGAGGGGTACAAAAACTAATAATGGTTATGGTGTCAAATTTATGTCGAAGAATATATGTTTGAAAAATTATTCGCATTGAGTCAGATTTGACAAAAAAATTTCTGTTTCTTTTATGACTTAAAAAATACTCTGCCAATCTATGGGCACCTAAGCTCACACTAGGTACTATAGTTATAGTGTACGTGTGAGCTAATATAACTAAAAACTGAAATATATTTTATTGAACTCCAGACTCAATTACCTTTCGTTTGATACCACACAAGCCATGTTTTGACTTAAAACTTTAATTTTTCAAATCTACCCCTACCTTTTGTTTTTAACTAAAATGTATTTTGTTTAACTCCAGACTCAATTACCTTTCGTTTGATATCACATACGCCATATTTCCATATAAACACAAATTTTTGAAATATACCCCCACCCTTTTCTTTGGCTTGTGTTTGGTGGATTTTGTTCATTTTTAAATGGGACCATCTCGACCCAAAATCCAGCGTAGGTACCAAATTTCATTAAAATCGGGCAAGCGGTTTTTGAGTTATGCGCGTTGGTCGTTACAGACAGACATACAGACAGACAGACAGACAGACAGACAGACAGACAGACAGACAGACGGCGCAACAAAAAAGTTTCAAAATCATCTGAAACGCAAAGATATATAAAAATTTTTGAAATCGGAGCAACTTTTTTTTTCTCGAAAAAATTAGGATCACTATAGCTCACACTACTATAGTATAGTAGTAGTGTGAGCTAATTGATTCTCGAATACGACTTGAACCGAATCGAACCGATTGTGTGCCCTCGAGGGCTCACGTGTTGTCAGACTTTTCTGATGACTTTTCTTCAACTAAGTGACAAAAACCCTTTATATTCTTTTTATAAAAGGTAAGGACACTCATGGGCGCACCCAGGGGGGGACCCGGGCACCCCCCCCATGCCTTAGATTCTTTTACATATTTTCGACATATTCCAGAAAAAAAACACAAAAAATAGCTTAATATTCGACATCATGAGGCTTAGGTTATAAAAACGAAAATTCAAACTAAAGTATTTTAATTTATATACATACTTAATTTAAGTTTGGTTAAATTATTGGAATGTTTGCAAAATATATACCTTTGTATCAAAATAATCAAAATCCTCCAAATTCGGATAAAAACCTTCAATCCTTCAATGGTCAAAATTTTTGTTCAAATCCCTTCATATTGAAGGAAAATCTTCAAATCTGGCAACACTGCACACGACCTAAATTACTTAATCCAACAGAATATATGTATTGGAATTAAATTGATTCAGACAACCTCCTGATTGGAGAGGGTGGTGCTTAGATTTTGGCATACTGTGAAGAAGGAGAAGGATTAAGCCCAGCTGGTAACTTCAAGGACCTTCTCTACGACTTTAATAATAAAAGTGTCAGCTGATCATCGAGCAAATAGAACGGCTTTCGGAGCGTGCGGAGCTTATACATAACATTTTTTCAAATATTTCCTCTGTTGTGGGAATGAAATGGCTAAAAGTTTCCCCATTTGGTAGAACTTCATATAAATAGTTGTACAATAGCATTGAGTAAATAACCCATATAGAGGAGCCACCGGCGAGCTTTACCATATTGAGGGGCAGATGGCGCTGAAATAAATTCGTCTGGTACGCAATATTCAGAGACAACTACTATGATCTAATAGTTTAACCTCGCTTTTTATTTCAACCGCTTTAAAATTCAGACGACTTTCAAAAGCTCCAAATGCTCGTTCAAAAAGATCGGAGAGAAAAGAGCAGCTCTTTTTGCTCGCTCCATTAATAAATGAATGGCTAAATATTCGCTCGATTTGCTGGATTAAAGGCGCGTAATCACCAAAGGAGCGAGCAAGAGCGAGCATTTGTTCTTGTTCGTGTATGTTTGCTCGTGTTCGCTTGTCATATTGAAATCTCATCCATATACCAGCGAATATATTCAGATTCGCAATTGATCCGTCTAATGCCTGCGAGCAATAAATATGGCCTAAATATGTTTATACGGAAGGCAAAGTACCTATGAATTTTTTTGATGTACCGACTTCCTCTCGATCGTTTTTGAGCGTGAATAAGCAAATGTTTGTTCGCTCGCATCCGGTACACACTAGGCAATTATTGATGCGGAATACTCGCTCGCTCGCTCTTGTTTGCTCTTGCTCGCTCTTTTGGTCAATATGCGCCTGAATAAACGAGGAAACGGAGCGTATGGAGCGTACAGACAGATCGAATATAAACAAACGCTGTTTCTGAAGAGTCAGGTCAGACCTCATAAGGGGCAAGGTTAACTTGACATGAACTAAGTTATTTTTTAGGTTATTTGGGACGACAGGATATTGTGCAGCTTGCAACAAAGTGATACCCGCTTTTGAAATGGTGATGAGGGCGAAAACCAACGTTTATCACTTAGAGTGTTTTGCCTGTCAACAATGTAATCATAGGTACGTATGGAAGGGCTATAACAGTGGCTTACCCCCCAGGAATCTGTCTGGGGAGGGGTAAGAGTCTTGGAAGTGGCCCGAGGCTCCATGATTCCGTATTTTATGTCATTTTATTTTTAGCTCACACTACTACTATACTATAGTAGTGTGAGCTATGGTGATCCTAATTTTTTGAGAAAAAAAAAGCTCCGATTTTAAAAATTTTTATATATCTTTGCGTTTCAGATAATTTGTTGCGCCGTCTGTCTGTCTGTCTGTCTGTATGTCTGTCTGTCTGTCTGTCTGTATGTCTGTATGTCTGTCTGTAACGACCAACGCGCATAACTTAAAAACCGCTTGCCCGATTTTATTGAAATTCGGTACCTAGTCTGGGTTTTGGGTCGAGATGGTCCCATTTAAAAATGAACAAAATCCACCGAACACAAGCCAAATAAAAGGGTGGGGAAGATTTCAAAAGTTTATGTAAAAATATGGCGGGTGTGATATCAAACAAAAGGTAATTGAGTCTGGAGTTAACCAAAATACATTTTAGTTTATTTAAAAAATAAGGGTAGGGGTAAATGTCAAAAATTAGAGTTTAAGTGGAAATTTGGCGTGTGTAATATCCAACGAAAGGTAATTGAGCCTGGAGTTAAACAAAATACATTTTAGTTTAAAAAAAGGGTGGGGGTAAATTTCAAAAATTAGAGTTTAAGTCAAAACGTGGCTTGTGTGGTATCAATCGAAAGGTAATTGAGTCTGGAGATAAACAAAATACATTTTAGTTTATTTAAAAAAATAAGGGTAGGGGTAAATTTCAAAAATTAGAGTTTAAGTGGAAATTTGGCGTGTGTAATATCCAACGAAAGGTAATTGAGTCTGGAGTTAAACAAAATACATTTTAGTTTAAAAAAAGGGTGGGGGTCAATTTCAAAAATTAGAGTTTAAGTCAAAACATGACTTGTGTGGTATCAAACAAAAGGTAATTGAGACTGGGATTGAATAAAATATATTTTAGATTTTAGTAATATTAGCTCACATGTACACTATAACTATAGTACCTAGTGTGAGCTTAAGTGCCCCTAAATTGGCAGAGTATTTTATTTATGCTCGTGGCCGCATTTTCGCAAAATACTCCCAAATCTCTTTTTTCTGCGTGCGTGCAACCTAAATTTAAAGCTCTCGAGTTAGTGCCTTGCCTTCGATCTACCTTTAAGCGAGACGACGAAACCTATCCTTTATTTTTGTCACGTGATTTTCAATTTAAATCGCATGACTGAAGTAAATCGATCACTACGCTAAAAGCATTCATTTCTTTGGATAAACTATTTGGTGGTCCATCTCACCAAACCTATACGTTGAATACGCGCCTGAAATATCCTGATAGAATGGACCCATACCCAGTACGATGTCCAGATAAAATAGCGCTAATTTATTAATTACGCGCGACTGCCAAATGCACCACACAATATATCAAAATGGTGCTGATCATTGGCGTAGCTAGCCTTGCTTTTCAGGGGGGGCCGTGGCCCCGGTCTATCTTGAACAAAAAGCAAACATAGGTTTTAAAGAGTCGTGCAAAGTGTGCAATGATTAAAAAAAAATACGCGCATTAAATGTTTTAATATTTTAATATAACAAATTTAATAATACATTTACCAACTTATTTATATGTATACACAGGAAGTATGTAATTCAGCAATTCTACAAAGAAAGTTTTCTACGTCGCTGACTGAAAGCGTCTACCACACTGTCTAAGTCGACCTCAACATCTTTTTCTATGAATAACAATGACAAACCTGAGTGTCTCTCTTGAGTCATAATTGTTCTAAGCCAATTAAAAACTCTCCTCATGGCAGAGAAAGACCTCTCGCAAGTTGCACTTAAAATTGGAAGAATACTCGCAACTTTAAAAAGTTGGTAGAGGTTTGGATAGGTGTTTTCTGCTATATGTTGTTTGATAGAATCATGACCAACAGTTTGATTTAACCGAAAAATACAATTCTTTAAAACGGTCATTTCTGCTCGCAGAGCAGAAGTATTAATATTAAAAATTTCCCGGTATTGCTCGACGAATTTATTCCATTTAACGACGTAGGAAAACTTAATATGAAAATGGTTATGAAATTGTCACCAAAATCGGAAAATTTCCATAAGACACTAAACGCTAACCTCAAAAAAACTAAAAAGATTATTATATTTATTTTAGAAAAACAGTTTAAAAAGGTCTTTTATAACCTTACGACATCTACAACCCGATTTCGGAAACAGAGGGGCAAAGGTCGCTGTCTTTATTAAATGCAAAATTCAACTTACACTTCTATAATATTTTACAAGATGTCGCCAATATCTATGAAATATTCAATATGCATAATTATGTTTAAATTTAAAAAATATTTTCGGGAAATTGCATAAGTGCAGAAAAGTTACTGATAATTTAAAGAGAAAAAGCCTAATTCCGCAAGACAAGGGCTTTTTCCTAAAATGTAAACATTATCTGAATGATTTTAAATTTTAATGCACCTATTTTATTTGAATATTTCCCGAATAATAATAGAAAAGTAAAGTATGTATTTTCAGCGTCATGTTCTTTTACTAGTAGTCGGTAGGGGAGGCCTAAAATATCTTAGGGGGGGCCTGAGGGACTTCAGGGGGGGGCCAGCCCCCCCCTGGTCCCCCCTAGCTACGCCAATGGTGCTGATATAAGATGGGTATGGTTTTTTTGGCCGCCCATACTATAAACAGTTTTGATGCCGATGTCTGACTAGAATGCTGTGGGATAATTTGTTCACCAACTAGCCCGCTGTTTGCAAAGTTGTATGTTTTTTAGGTTTTGTGTCGGCGACAGATTCTACCTATGCGAGAACAAAATCCTCTGTGAATATGACTACGAGGAACGGCTGGTGTTCGCCAATATGGCTTACAACCCGAGCAGTTTGGCGCACATCCGAAGGCAAGTCAGTAATTTACAGGTATGACCCTAAAAAATACGACAATAAACGGACTATTACTACTACTAAGTCGGTTTAAAACATTTCCTGCAACAAGTTCTTTTGCATCATGGATATTTGGATTTGGGGCTGCTATTTCAGTTTTTAATTCCATCTTTATCTATGCGATGATGCTTTCGCGACCCGTCCTCTTTGCCAATAAACCATCAAAAAAACTCACTGCTCATATTTTGTCCCAAATCAATTTTGGTTTCTCTCAACAGACTAATTAACCTCTCTATTTCTTTGTTACAGCGGGAAGACTTTGGCAGAGCAACCGCGGCTGCGCACTAGCCATCATCCCACCCATATGGGCGTGGCTAACATTTTCCACAGCGCACACCTTATAGCCAGACCGAACCAATCAGTAACTATTCCAAGTCATCACGTCAGTTTTCCACTAATGGGATTGGTGGGTGAAGGTGTGAGTAGCATGCTTGAAGGAGGGCCTCGGCCAGCAGGTGTGCAAAGTCAGGGAAATGTAGATGCGCCCATAGGTAGAGGGGTGGGGCCAATGGATGACGGAAGTAGTGGATACGGAAGTCCAGATTCTGAGACTTTGGATGGTACTTTACCGATTCAGCAGTGACAAAAAGTTAAAAAGCTGGGGGCTAAAAGAACAAAGGAAAACAGATGACCGGTAAATGAAAATTCAGCAAAAATATATTTAACTTATTGCACTTTTTTATTAAGAGTAGCAATTATATTAAAAAAAAAGTTTGTTCTTACCGAGGTTCTTACCTAATTATTTATTAAATATTAATTGTAAAATATTAAATATCAGTTCTACTTTTCTTGTTTTGGCGAAAAGAAAACATAGATCTTGTCGTTATTTATCGTAGGTTTTTGAAATATGCTCGAAAATGGTGATTTTGTTTTCGAAAACGGCACTTTTTGGTTGCTTGCTTGGTTGACACACTGTCGGCTTGGGCGTTCCCATAGCAATTAAATTTGTTGTCCGTCACTTGTTGGCAATGATGTAAATATCACTGATATTTGTTTTCCTCTATAGTTGATATTGTATTAAAGTGGCACCGCGTCATAGCTATGGTAAAACAAATTTTGCAGCAAAATCTAAATAAAGAAAAAAAAATTGTGTTTCACTTTGTACATGCAGTGTGGCGCTCGGGGTTTAATGTTCGAACGATAGAATACTACTAGACCTTTTAAAGGAGAGATCAAATAGGTACTTACCTAATAAATAAAGGTCCAAAACATAAAAGAGGACCCAAAATTATATTAAAATGTGCGCAAATATAGATTTAGTTGCAAAAACGGTAATTTGTTTTGTAAAAAGCTCCGTCGTAATTTGTTTGACATAAACAGTCAAAACAACAACGAAAAGAAAACGTCAAAGCCTGGCTAAATCAATATGTTCGTAACAACCAGATAAGAGTATATATGTTTCTTTCTAATGAAACCGTTTAGAAGAATACATCAATAAAAAGCAAGTAAAATAGTAAGCTTATGACTAATTAGTGCAGTACCTCATTTTGGGAATCAATATCAATAAAAAAATTAAAGGAAGTGCGTGCCACTGTATGTACCCCTCTATTCCCTTCCTGCCCATCAAGGCTTTGATGACGCGGTGTCACTTTAATACAATATCAACTACAGCACCGTTTAGAATAAAACATAAAAACATTGGGTAACTAGGAAAATTACGAAGTATTCTAATAAAATAAAAGATCCCGATCTACTTGCTAAAAGAACAATAAGCGAAAATATATATAAAAAATATAAGATTGAAAGGAAACGGTATAAGCACTTTTGGTCTCAAGAGATTCGCAAACTATAGCTAATATGTTTGGGTTAGTTTTTTAATTTCTCATCAAATCTTAACTCAAAAACGTTAGAAGAAAATATTAATCAAGGCCAACAAACAAATATACTAGATAAATGGGCTCCGTGTAGTGTTGAGGGAACTTCTGACATTATTTGGGGACTACCCCATAACTATTGAGCAGGTATATATATATACTGGACCTATATTCTTGTTAAAGCATATATTGCTGCTCCGGTGTGTAGCATAGAGAACAGCCGTCTTTTCTTTGGGGTTTTTCCTGATCAGCTTAAGATTACTTTACTAAACTTCTATCTGAAACACAATTTTGTTTTCTGCAAAACAAGTCAACACAGTTAGCTATTTTTAGAGTAATAACATTTACAGTTGAACAGCTAGATAGGAAGCAACATGCATCAGGCCAATTTTTCGATCTTTCTAAGGCCTTTGACACAGTAGACCATCAAGTAGTTCATCAAAAACTGCTCGACAAACTGCAGAACTTTGGAATATTGATACTGACGCCAAAGCTCATATCTAAGCGACAGAAAACAGACTGTAAGTGTGGGGTAGGCTGCTGAATCCTGTTATTCTAAAATCACCTATATAAATCAGGGAGTCCTACAAGGATTAATTTTCGGTCCAATTCTCTTCCTGCTGTAAGTCGATGGCCTGTCAGCAGTGGTTTACATTGATTTCATGTCACAATTTGCTGACGACACAGGTGCAGTTTTGTCTACCGAATTCTTGTCTCAGCTGTCGGCAAGCTGTTCGGCGGCGCACAATGGGTTATAAGGCGGAGCTAGCACGACATTAGCCCTGTATATGTTTTTTAAATTATGATAACCAAACCCACCCAAATTTATTGTAGATAGTCCAGTTAATAAAAAAAATGCAATTAAAAAAAAGTCTTAATGTATTTCTCTGTAACAGAGCCCTAAAATTGAAAAATATTTTGGGAAAAATATTAATGTATTTATTTTTACAGTATTTTTAAATAAAAAAATGACAATACAAACAGCACTTTTTGGGTATATGGGTATAAAGTCGGTATAACCAGTAACTGCACTTTTAAAAACTACTAGTAATTTCCTAATTCCAAAACCCTTTTTATGGTTTAAAATTTTTGAAATATAGGAAGTTTATTTTCGTCTCTATTTTTCTTTGTAAAACCTGCAGAAACAAGCTTAGCAATGCTTAGTAAAATCTCCACCAGATTATTAGAGAGGAGGGTCTATTTTACTCAAAAAACAAAAAATTTGCTGCCCTCATCTGCTCTTTTTTTTTGGGGGTAGCCCTAAACACTGCCATGTACGTGGTCTTTATACAGTCAGTGTAACAGCCAAATGGAATAAATTCAATTGAATTTAGATTATTCTGAAAAATCCAAAAGTGCGTCGACTGAGATTTTTAACGAGCAATATTTTCAACCGAAATTTTTTGTATAGACACCCGCAAAGGGGTCTACTCGCATACACTGTTCGAAAGCTTATCAAAAAAGAAAAACCATAAAATACTTTTTTTTACACCTATTAAATAATAAAAACAAAAGCTAACCTTTCCTTTTTTGCCATTTTTAGGCAATAATAATAATAATAATATCCTTTTAAGTAAAATTTATAATTTAATTAAAAAACTTAAGTAAAAACTTAGTAACATCCAACCTCTTTTGCAACTGGTAGACCCAACTTGTGGCAACTTGTTCGAACGCTTATTAAAAAAGAAAAAATTTGGTGCGTGATCCTAAACCCCAAAAACCCCTCAACCATCCTTAAAGGTGGGGAGTTTCCAACTTTAGAGCTTTATAATATTGTATTGTCGCTGTAACTATATGTCCAGACCAAATTTGATGTTGATCGGATATGTTTGTTGGTCAAAATTGACTTACAAAAGGGATAAGAGCGGCGTCAATTTCACAATTTTAAAAATGTAAATAAAAACTCGTGATCCTTATCCCCAAAAGTTCCTTCATACAAATTTTGAACGAAATCGGACATACTTAGATGGTCCCCTTCCACCCTCTTCAAAGGGGTGGGGGATTGCCAACTTTAAAGTATTATAATATTGTATTGGCACTGTAACTTATAATATCTATAATTTCACGGATATGTACAAGTTGGTCAAAATTGTCTTACCAGATTTTCCAAGGAAGATCGGGGCGTCACTTTCACAATTTTAAAAATCTAATTAAAAATTCTTGGTCCCCATCCCCAAAGTCCCAGCATACCAATTTTGAACGATATCGGGCATACTTAAATAGTAGTCCCCATCCAACATTCCCAAAGGGGGGGGGGAGCTGTGAACTTCATAATATCATTATATTGTATTGTCATCGGAACTCTAAGTGTGTGAAATTTGAAGTTGATCCGATGTCTAGAAGTGGGTTAAAACTGAGTTAAAATTGAGTGTCGCGCTAGTCCTCTCATACCCACCGATTCGGCAACGTCGCTTTAAACCATAACGTACTAATTTTACAACGGCTCCTAGAAAATTCGTTTTTTACGCTATTTGGAACGTAAAAAAATTTTGGTTTTTGTGAAAACTCAACTCTACACGAGTCAGATGTATTGTGGTAAGTGAAAAACCACGAAAAAAACCTGCAATATAGCCAAACTAGAACATTGTCTGACAAACTTTTTTTTTGTGAAGATTGAAAACATTACTTGATAAATTCCACACGCACGGCAAAATCAAGCAGTACTGATTTGCGACGTTGCCTAGAGCAGAAATTTTTCCTAAAAAGCATGGGTAATGAAGATGAAAAGAACGATATATCTATGAAAGAACTCTTTGATCTCATAAAAAATGTGCAAAGTTCCTTATTAAATGAAATAAAGGATACCAAGTCTGAATTGAGTAATGAAATAAAAGTTTTTAAGAGGGATGCGGTAGTCATTAAAGGAGATATCGAAGCAGTAAAACAGGAAAATTTGGAGTTAAAGGAGAGGTTGTACAAAACTGAAAAACAACTAAAACAAAAAAATTTAATTTTTCAAGGTGTGCCAGAAGGCAGCTTAGCACCAGAAAAAGCTATTTTGGACATTGCAAGCAACAATCTCCAAGTGGCATTGTCAATAGTCAATATTTCAAGCTGTTTTAGATTGGGAAAGCAGTCTACTAAAACCAGACCTATTCTGGTGGAGTTTGTGTCACAATTTAAGAGACGGGAGATTTTAGGCGCTCGTAAAAAACTTAAAGGCACTAGTATTTATATTAACGAAGATCTAACCAAGGAGGAGTTATATGAGAGAAAAATATTAACCCAGGTCAAAAAAGACGATAGATTAAAAAGCTGTGTAGTCAAGTTTAAAGGGCATAAACTTGAGGTGGACGGTATTCTTTATAGCTACGAGGATATCTCAGAGAAAAAACGACTTCCGCCTCAATTTTCCATTTCGTCACCCATTCAATCACTAAAAAGGTCTTCCATCAGTGCCCCGCATACTCCCCTACCTATTCAAATCGAAAATAATATACCTCTCGTAGCGAAAATTCAAGAGTCGCAAAGTTACAGCATTGACCTCGACAATCAACTCGACACTCAGAGGGAGTTTGTGAGCAATAACTTATTCCCACCGACAAGTGAGTCTCCGATCTTAGTTACTGTGGGGGCCGCTGCCGAGCTTCCTTCAGTACTGGATAAGGCGGAACAGCCGAAGGATACAGAAGCCCAAAACCGAGCAAAAATTAATGCAGCAACCCATTTTAAGTTGCAAGAAATTTTGGGCAAGAGAAAAACATCAGAAGCATCATCCCCTGGAACTCCTACTAGTGCGAACGACAAAAATAAAAAATTTAATTATTCAACCCGCTACGCATCGCAAAAATCTAAAAAATAATCTTTGTTTCTGGTATCTCTGTTTTACTACATTGTTTGTATTTCGTGTTTTTTTTTTGTTTTTTTTTATCTTCTTGTTGTTTTATTATTTTGCAATATATTGGGCAGCAAAAAATATTTTTTATTCCTCTTGTAGTTTTAAGTTTTATATGTAGGTACTCGTTTTTATTAAGACAATTAAATAAAAGATAATATTTCCGCATACATACTGGGCTGCTTTGCTTTGCTTTTTTTTTCGTTTATTTCGATAAAAAAATTACTTCGATTTTATTATACCTATTATAGCGCAAATTTAAAATTAGAATAGTTTATTTTAATCATAATGAAAAACCTTTCGATTGCATTTTTCAATGTCAGCTCACTTTCCGCACATTTTGTTGATTTAAAGGAACTATTATTGAGCGAAGGGTACGATATCTTTTGCATGTCTGAGACTTTGTTGAGCAAGCGAATATTAGATCACACTGTTCAAATTCCTGGATATAAACTTATTCGAAAAGATCGCGTAAAAATATCGACTACAAGATTTTTAGGTCGTGGTGTTGGAATCTATGTAAGAAATCAAATTAATTTTGAAATTTTGGAGTCACGATCCAATGAGAGTATTGAGCAATTATGGATAAAAGTAAAGTTAAATAAAAAATGCTATTGCATAGGTAGTTTATATAGGTTACAAAAGAAAGTATTTTCGGACTTTCTTGATGCTTTGGAAGACTCAATATCACAATTCTCAATCATGACGGATGCAATTATCTGTGGGGGGGATGTAAATGTAAACTTTTTGGAGATCGACCACTCATATACGCAAAAGTTGTTGACATGCATTGATACGTACAATTTAAAACAAGTTATAACAGATCCGACAAGAACAACAGAGTCATCTCAGACACTAATTGATTGGATAATTATACCGAAACAATGTGATAACTACGAGTTAAATTGCAGAAGGGTTTTGAATGTCTCCGACCATGACATGGTCTCATGTACTATTGATGAACCTGTATACACTTGTGAAAATTTTTCAACTTTCCGAAATTTAAAAAGAATTGATAAGGACTCTTTGAATCAGTGCATCGAGCAAGCTCCCTTTGACACAATATTATATTGCAGAAACATTGATGAAAAACTTGCATTTTTAAACACGTCAATTTTAACCATGTTCGATCTACTGGCTCCACTTAAAACTGTAGCCATAAAAAAACAGAACCCACCTTGGTTGACTGACACAATTAAACAAATGCTAAAGGAGAAAGGCAGGGCCTACAACAGATTTAAAAAAACAAAAAATCAAACTCACTGGAACTATTACAAATCAATCAGAAATATTACCAATATTGCTATCAAAAACGAAAAAAAGTCTTACCTTGAATACTGTGCAAACAAAAACAAAAATTTAATTTGGAAGAGGTTACAACAGTTAGATATCTACGGATCAACTAAATATAGCAAAAGTCCAATCCCGAACAACTTAAAAAATCCGTCAGATATCAATAATTTTTTTTCTTTGCACACTGGAGAAGTATCAACCCCCGACATGGAACTTCTCAATTATTATAATCTTAATATAATGAAAAATTTTCCGACTTTATTTTCGTTTTATACCGTAACAACTGAGGAAATAAAAAAAATTCTATACTCCATTAAATCTTCTGCTGTAGGCCCAGACTTGCTCAATCTTGAAATGATTTTACTCTGCTGTCCACGCATTCTTCCCTACCTGACAAACATAATAAATAGCTGTCTTTTAGAAAACTACTTTCCAAGTATATGGAAAATAGCAAAGGTCAAACCCTTACCTAAGAAAACCAAAGTTGAAGAGCTCAATGACTTGAGGCCGATAAGTATTTTATCTTGCTTGTCAAAGGTTTTAGAAAAGGTTATGTTCACTCAAATACAAAAACATGTAAATCTATATCAAATACTTCCAGAAAAACAATCCGGTTTTAGACCTGGGTACAGTTGCGTGACAGCATTGACAGATGTAACTGATGATATTTTTCGGGCAAACGACGAGGGAAAAACCACAGCTTTAATACTTTTAGATTATTCCAAGGCGTTTGATACCCTGGATCATCGGTTGCTACTGTCAATTCTAAACTTTGTGGGTTTCTCTCGGCCGGCCATCACACTGGTCCAAAGTTTTCTTGATAAGCGCGCGCAGTTTGTGGAGTCGGATGAGCAGCAATCCGAACAAAACGACATAAGGCGGGGCGTTCCGCAGGGCTCAATAATCTCCCCACTTCTTTTCTCTATCTATTCATGTAACTTGACTAGCTGTTTGTCTTACTGTGAGAATTACCAATATGCGGATGATACGCAATTAAAGTGCTCTTTTTTTCCCGAAAATTGGATGCAGACAAAATATCGCATAGAAGAAGACTTAAATAAATTGGTTGAGTTTTCGGAAAAGCACAATTTAAAAATAAATGCAAGCAAATCAAAGGTTATGTTCTTTGGAAAAGATAAATACGTGGTTGAAAAAGAAATGCAATTAACTCTCCAAAACCACCAATTAAATTTCTCGCACTGTACAAAAAACTTGGGCTTAATGCTAGATACGGAACTGCGATTTAGAGAACATGTTAATATGAATATTAAAAGAGCCTATTCATCGTTAAGGACCCTCTATCCGCATAGGCACATTCTCACGGTGGGGCAGAAACTACATCTCACAAACACGTTAGTTCTTACTTACTTTAATTACTGTGATGTCATCTATGGACCTTGTATAGATCATAGAGATCAGCTACGTATACAAAGAGTGCAAAAGTCCTGCTTACGTTTCGCTTATGGAATCAGGAAGTTCCAGCCGATTTCTTACAGGCTGCGCGACGCAAAATGGCTTAGTATGGAGAAAAGAAGACATCTACATTCTTTAATGTTTTTCTATAATATTATAAACAAAAAATGTCCTCCATATCTTGTTAATAAAATAACATACAGAACAGACATTCATAACCTCAACTTAAGATTTAAGGGGCTGATAACTCCTCCATTTCATGCATCCGTCATGTTTGAGAGAAGCTTTACATACACAATCTATCGCATGTACAATGATATCCCTTATAACGTAAAAAATTTAACCGCACTGAAATTCAGGAAACAAATTATTAAAAAACTTTTGGCTTTATAGAAATCGAATAAATCAGACAAAAAAGTTTTGCATTTGGTTATTGTGCTCTTTTTCTCAATTAGTGGTTCCTTAATATATTTTAATTTTTTATGTTATGTTATGTACAACTAATTTACTTAGCACTAGTTTTTAATACCTCTATTTTTATTTAATATTTTTTTAATATTATATATAATAAGTTTATTCTCCCTATTCCTAGGGGCTGGGCTTTGATCTTCCTTGAGTTGTTCCCAGCTCCTTTTTGCACATATTTATGAAAATTTTGTAATTTATACCTGTAATATCGATTATTGTTGCAAATAAACATTACTATTACTATTATTACTATTACTATTACCCATTGTGCGGCGGCAGGAAGAATAAAGAAATGGTGTGAATTTAATAGCCTAAAACTTAATGTTGAGAAATTTAATCTCATTACATTTAAATAGATTGGGGTGCTGTTGCCTCTTTACATGATCCACTAAGTGGTAAATCCATTCAAGAAACTGAAAAAACAAAGTTTCTTGGTGTAATTATTGATACAAATTTGGACTGGAAACCTCAGAGTCAGTCAACCGCTGCTAGTATTACCACGGATCACCTTTTGTTAGGTGATCCGTGGTATTACCAGTCATTGTGCAGCTTTACGTCGACTAAAAAAAAATGAGAAGAAGAAGAGAATTCCTTTATTTTGCTTCTGCTCAGTCTGCTATATGCTATGGAGTGCTATTCTAGGGAGTCTCACCGGATGCTAGGAGAGTCCTTAGAGTTCAAAACCGAGTCATTCGGTGTATACTGAAATTGCATCCAAGAGACTTTTGCAAGCCACATTTATAAACAATTAACATTTTCATAGCTCCCTCTTTTTATTTTAATTGCTTAGTTGTGTGTCAGGAAATATCCTGATTTATTTACAACTAACCAGGATTGTGCTTTGAAAACAGCAATGACTTCAAGAAGTCGAGGTAACCTTACAATCCCCTACCATAGCACAAATTTTTAACACCCCCTACAAGGTCGAGGGGTGATTTTTACATAGGTCGTAATAGCACTTTGTTTTGAAGGGTTTTGGATACTTCTTAAGTGGCCTACTAACCGGCCAATTTGGAGGATTAATTTAGCATCCCTGCATGTGACAAATATCGTACAAAAATTCTATTTTTAATTTTTGTTTTTAGCTCACACATATACTATACTATAGTACTATGCTATGGTGATCCTAATTTTTTCGAGAAAAAAAAAGTTGCTCCGATTTCAAAAATTTTTATATATCTTTGCGTTTCAGATGATTTTGAAACTTTTTTGTTGCGCCGTCTGTCTGTCTGTTTGTCTGTCTGTCTGTCTGTATGTCTGTATGTCTGTCTGTCTGTCTGTCTGTCTGTCTGTCTGTCTGTCTGTCTGTGTGTCTGTATGTCTGTCTGTAACGACCAACGCGCATAACTCAAAAACCGCTGGCCCGATTTTAATGAAATTTGGTACCCAGGCTGGGTTTTGGGTCGAGATGGTCCCATTTAAAAATGAACAAAATCCACCGAACACAAGCCAAATAAAAGGGTGGGGGTAGATTTCAAAAATTAGAGTTTATGAAAAAATATGGCGTGTGTGATATCAAACGAAAGGTAATTGAGTCTGGAGTTAAACAAAATACATTTTAGTTTATTTAAAAAAAAAAGGGGGGGGGGGTAAATTCCAAAAATTAGTGTTTATGTGGAAATATGGCGTGTGTGATATCAAACGAAAGGTAATTGAGTCTGGAGTTCAATAAAACATACTTCAGTTTTTAGTTATATTAGCTTTCACGTAGATACACTATAACTATAGTACCCAGTGTGAGCTTAGGTGCCCATAGATTGGCAGAGTATTTTTCTTGTTTTAACGAAGGATTGTTTTTACCCCTAATATCAAAAAATGAGTCGAGAAATTACAACAAAATCGACTTTTCCGAGCATTTTTTCAAAAGCTTACGACAAACACATGAAAGTGCCTCTGCTTCCTATTCGTTGAAACGCACTGTAGCTATATTTGTATCTACTGTTTTTAAGATTTTAATTCTAATAAATTTCCTAGTCACTGTAGCTTTAATTTAACTATTTGTATTGAATCATTATTTACATAAATTTATTAAAATGTTTTTTTTTTAAGAGTTGCGGACCCAAGATCGAAAAAAAAAAGAACACAACCGATCGAAATTACAAAAGATCAAACGGAATAAGGTGCAAGAGACAAAACATCAAAAGGGTAAAAGATCGAAAAAACAATACAAAGAAATTAAAAAAATATAAAAGAAAAACTAAAATCGAAAATCAAATGATCGAAAAACTTAAAAAAGCTAAAAATAAAAAACGTTTTCGGTCTAGAAACATTTTATATTACCTTTGGGTAATTGGTCATGTTTCCCTATTTTAACCCTGCTGAATACGAATATCTCGGTGCCCCTCCCCTTTCCCGAAAATATCGACAGGGACTGAAAAAACTCCCCCTAAACCCCCAAATTATAATTTTTTTAGGTTTTGCTCAATTTTCTCAAAAAATTATCTTTGTAGCGAAAACTGCAAACAATACTTTTTGTGGAAAACAAAATTCCCAGTGGCGTCTGTAAATTGGGATTATTGAGAAAAAACGTGTTTATTATAGGTTTTATAAAATTTTCTCAAAAACTACACTATCTTATGAAAAAATGTGTAATAAAATTTTCTTTGCAATGCTGTATTATAATATGGGGCTTATGTCACGTTAAACACATAATAACAAAAAAATTAAAAATTTTACCAATTTTTTTTAAACTTCTATTGAAATTGCGAACGCCCACTACATATATTATATTCTGAAAAACACTGTTTAATAGGAACAAATTTTATTCACCGTAAAGTTAGAAGTACATTTTTTCGTAAGGAACTTAGTTTTTAAGAAAATCGCATAAAAATTGGGGCGGGGTGGAAATAAAGACGAAATTTCGAAAAGTAATGTGCTTTTAAAAAATCGATTTTTTAATATCTTGCCTCGACTATAACCGAACAAGGCCTGTTAGGTTTTTTTAGGTTAAACTTTTGGGTTTTTAATCTTTTTCGATTATTTGTTTTTCGATCATTGATTTTTTCGATATTTTTTTTTGTAGCTCCGATTTTTGTATTGTATCTTTTGTCTCTTGATCTTTTGTCCTTCGAACTTTGTTCCGCTACCCATTTTTGAAAATTCATCAATTTTTTTAAGGGATGATGTTTGCGAAAGTATTATCTAGTCACTATTTAAATATATCATGAATTCCAAATAGTCACAATTATTTTTTCTCTTTTAAAAATTTTATGCCTTGTCAAAATTTTGTTGAACCAATAAACAGAGTTAAAGCAATTTTTTATCAGTGATCGCAATAAACAATATGCAACAGGTTCTATCACAGCCCCCTTTGAGGGGTTGTGGTTCTACGTATAAAAATTAAATACGTTATTATTATACATTTTCTTTTCATATTTTTTGTTACAAAATAATTAGCCTAGCCCTTTGTTTTGTTTATTATTTGTTTTATTTGATAAATTATTTATTGTATGTAAGTATACGAATTAAATATTTATCTTCTTTGATTATTACATATTAATAAAAATATTTTGGTCCTAAATTTTATATATACCGATGTAAGTACCCAATGTAAAAAAAAATTGTAATAATAATGCTGTTATGCTTACCCCTTCGTCATGATGATATTAGGTATTGTATAATCAAATAATTTTTAAAGTACACTTATTAACTAGCTTTTTTATAACTCTTACATATCTTTGATCTTTAACATTATAATTATAATTTCTTTAGTTTTGAGTACAAACAATAAAGAGACTTATGGACTTCGCTGTATATCAGGCCCCTGATTCTGGGCCGTGTAGGATGAGATAGAACATTTCAAGAGAATAGAAGAGCTCTGGCCAATAGCATGCTCTGAAGCAACGTACTAATGGATCAAACTTCACAAGTTTTGGACACCGTGCGACAACTTCCCTGCTTGTTATTGGCCGAGACTAGGTATTTGGTAAACGGAATTTGAATATAAATGGTTACTTTGCAATTTATAAGCTTTTAAGTATTTTTAATAAAACATTGTTTCCCACATCAACAAGCATTAAAAACATGCAAGTCTAGGTTGGGAACAAGTTAAGTTTATGGACACCAGCGACTTGTTTTTAGGCATATTTTTCAGGATCGTTGTATTTTAATAAAAGTTGTAATCGGCTAATGTGTCCTTTAAGCCACTTACATCAAAATAGTTTATATTTTGTAACTGGAAACAAATTTAACAAATTATTTGCAATTTTTTAAAAACACACTGTGTAGTGTTAGTTATTTTAACTTTGTATAAAATTATTCCGTTTTTATTCATTTTGATATTTCCTTTCAGATTTTATTTTTATTTTAATGCTTTTTATTATTGCTGTTTTAGAATATTGTTACTATCTTTTTCTGATTTTTTAACAGTAAACAAACCTTTCGTTGCTCTAAAATCGGCATTTTTAATCAAAATAATATCTCAAACCTAACAGTAGGTAATACTAAGTAAATTAAACAGTTGATTGAATAATTTTATTCAATCAACGTTCAAAAGGTTTTTAAATAAATATATATTCACAACAGACAGAAAGGTTTCTATTCTATAGTATTTTAAGATTTTAAATATTTGCAAAAGAGCAAAAGAGTTTATTAACAACAAAATTAAATATATAATAAATAGTGAATATGTAAAGTTTCAAAGAAGAAAATTGAACAGGTATGTATGATTTTTTTACATTCCTTATATAATCGAAAAAAACAGTTATAGTATTTCTTCCAAGAACCGCCAAATTCCCTTTTGAGATCGTAATAAATAATAACGTTTAATAGATACTTTTACATTGTCGCACAAATTGGTAGCTTGCAATATTTAAGCATTGGCCGCTCGATTTGACAGTACCACTGTCAAAGAGCTGGTCTGCCAGTGGTTCAGGGTAATTTAGTTTTTGAAAAAATTTGGAAATTTTATATTGAAATTTTAAGAAAAACTCAGTAAAACTTTAGTTATGTGTAAACCCATTGGCAGAAATTTGTTGAAAAAAAACCGTTTAAATCAAACGAAGTGAAGCGCACGGAAAACCAATCCTGCACTCATAACTTGCATTTGATAAGCCCAAACTCTAATGCTAAAGCGCTCTGCAAAAAAAAGAGAAAGACTGAGTTCTAAACGCTCCAGACAAAGAGACAAGATACCAGCGTAAACCAGAGATATCGACTTAGAAAACCGTTAGATATCAAAATTACAAAATTTGTTTTTAAAAATTTATAAATGGCAAAATAACCAATTATATTCAAATCTCGTTTTGTTACAACACCTCAGGACTATGAGAATATAGCCCCAAATTAGATTTAATTTTTGGGAAGTGCGAACTGTACTAAAATATGATTTGCTTAATTGAAATAAATCAAATGCGTTGTCCAATGTATGTATGTATTATATATATTTGTACTTTCTTTTCAATTTTATTAAACAACCCAATATATTTAGCTTCATTTTATTTTTTTCTATAAATTTCATTGTTCGAAATTATCTTAAAGGCTTATTTTATTTTATTTTAAATAAATTTTGTTTTGTGTTGTATCATTTGGAAAGTTAAAAATTGGTTATGATTGGCCACCTTAAATTATGACGGTTAAACCTTGAGCAGTGTCATTTTAATCAATTTGATATTTACTTTTAAAGGTGCATATTAGTCAGGCAAACAAAGGCAAAACATTTGATCGAACGTTAACGAAGGCAAATATATTCATTCGCTTGCATCGGTCATATGTACACTGTGCTATAAGCAACTTCCTTTTTACCTTTTACACCGTTTTATGCATGCTACAAAAAAGTGTTTAATAGGAGAGTTATATAACTGTTTACAAGTTTTTAGGATATGTACGCCAGAGTTTTCATATATCATCACAAATGTCAAATCTCCTTTTTTTTAAAGAAAACACTCTATATCTAATTGTATTTTTTAATCCGCCTGTTCTTTCTGATTTTAAGGATGTACATATTTGATGTCTATACTGCAATAAGTATTTTTTGAGATTTAGCTCATTTTCATTTGCCCACCCAGTCCCTCCTATATTTTCTAAATAGGCTTAAAATTGTGAAATATATAAAACTTTAGTATATAATTGTAATGTCATTGTTATTAGTCCAATAGTCAGGAGGGTATTATGTTTAATTTATTTTATAACAATTTTATTAAATTAATTCACACCTATTACACACATTTTTAGCAAAAGTTGTAATTATTTTCCACAAAAACTCATAAAATGTCGAATATTTCCGGCTCTAAGCAAACCTCATTGAGAATAAAAACGACTTTCATGTATATATTTGACAAATAAAAATTGCATTTTAAGATACTATGTTTATCTAAATGCTTTGCTATTTTTATACGTCAAACAAACGAACGTACGAACGACGTTGGGAAAATAATAGACTACTACCTTGCGTTATCCGACGTCGATACATCGTTAAATAAACCAACGCCTGTGGCGTAACTACTCTAAAAATTAGTAAAAACTTTTCTATTGGACACCTTTTTGTAATCATCATATATAATAAGGAAAAAAAAGGAGGGTTGCATTTATGATAGAACACTCTGTACTTACCTACACATTATCCGAACAAATTGAATAGCCTAGTAAGCAAATGGTCGCAAAGGCGAACGAAATCGTTATGCGTTGAAGAAGCGTATATACTATGCGTTACACCCGGTTCCCACCTACGACTTTCTCGTGGGTGCCCGCTCACGCGTCACGTGATCTCAATATGAAATGTTATTACAGTCATGTGACGCGTGCGCGGGCACACACGAGAAAGTCGCAGGTGGGCACCGGGTTTTAGTTTCCCTTTATTTTCCGTATAATTACGCACCTTACCTTGTAATTTGTAAATAATTATAAAAGATTTAAATAAATGTTGTAAGTTTTGGTTAATTCGTTTTGTCTTTTTAAAAACCTACCTATATCTGAGGAAACATTTATACAGTACAAGGGCGTACCCAGCTAAAAACAGGGGGTTTCTAAATTCATGGCCATCTTAAGAGAGGCAAAATCATCATTTATTCGAATTTTATAGTCTTATTTAGAAAAATCTGATAAGAAAGGGGGGGGGCTGCCCCCCTGTTAACCGCCGCATATGCCCTTAATAAATTACGTAACGCAAAAATTCAAGAATTTTGACGTCCCCTTCGCCTTTCGTAACGCATTTCGCATTTTCAATAAAAAATGCATGAAGAAAATATCGAGTGCACCGCAGGGCTAAACCTCCCCTCCCCTCCTAGGGCCGTAATTTAAGACTGGGCCGTAATATAATAAACCAGCTACCCAAATGGTACCGCTTCATTAACCACCTGAAAATACCTTAAAAGCTGAAGCTATATTATTATTATTGTATTTTATTATTGCTAATAATACTTGTAGTTAAAGCAACAAAATTACAAAACAGAGCACCCGTCCAAAGCGAATGGGACGATTCGCCGCCGTCAATTTGCCGCTGCCAATTCGCCGCGAGCCGAATCGCCGCGGTCCGATTTGCGGCGAGAATTTTAAAAAATTTTATTTCGTGTGTAGTAAACATTATTTTAAAGAAATATAAAAAAATAAATTTAGAAAAAAAAGTTTTTTGTTTTTTTTACTACTATTTTTGAAAAAAACTGCTTTTTGAAAAATTAATATTAAATAAAAATTTAAAAAAATATTTTTGTCTTTTTCATAACTTAATTTTTGGAAAAACTCTTAATTTCACGGACGGATTGGTCACGGCAAATCGGTCCGCGGCGAATTGGTCTGCGGTGAATTGTCCCCTACCCCCTTTTAAAACCTAGGGGTTTGCCATTTTAACGTTCTGTAAAACTATTTTAGACATATTTTGTGTTGTTTTCGTCCACCCACGCACATAGCACAAAAATCACATCAACATTAAATTAACGTGAACAAAAATAACAAAGTTTTTTTTTACTTGAAAACAACGTCATACCATGTAATATTTATTTTATGCTTAAAGATAACTTAAAAACAAGATGAAATCAAGCTATAAAAATCCACTTTTTGCTGAAGTTTCTGGTGCGGTGTGTATAACGTGTTTTTTACCCTCGTTATTTTCATGTACCAAATTCACCCTTGAAAAGTCCTCCAAAACATGTTCTAAAACGCCACTAGATTAAGACTTCTAAAACCTACTAATTTTCTGCGTCTTTTTTGGTCACGTTTTTTTAATAACATTTTTTACCCTAAAGAGACGCGAAATGAAGTTATAAAAGTTTAAGACTACAACACTTTAAGACAATTTTAAAGATGGCGCTCAAGGCAAGACAAAATATCTATATATCTGTCTATATAGATTATGATTTTTTAAAAGCTAAACAAGATTTTTTAACAGTAAACAATTTCTCAGAGTAGTAATGTGTTTTTATCAGGTTAAATGACTAATGCGTCGTGATCGTAAAGGATCAGGGATCAGTTTCTTAACTGGTTTTTGGAGTTTAGAGGCCAAAGCACTGCCTGATAGATTTCGTCAAAGTGAAAAATGCCGACAATAGGTGGCGCTGCTGCTAGTAAAATTTTAAAATTATTCAGTAGAAAAGCCATGCAAGTCGCGTTTTAAAATTCGTGTAGAAAAGGCGTGAATCTAATGTGATTTTAACGTTGATAAAATCACTTGAAACTAACGAAAAAACAGTGCTGTTTTAATTTGATAATGGCGTTATTACAACGTAGTTTTTAGCCACGTTATTTTTTATAACGTTAATGAATGACCTATTAAGCTTGTTTTCATATATGAAATAAACGTTTTTTTCTAGCAGCTTTTAAGATCAACGTTTTTTTTTCTCACGCCTTTTTTACGTGTTAAACACGTGATTATGCTATGTGGGCACTGTGAGGGGCGATGATGTCGTATTTTGTGCTATGTTATCTTTTTATTTAAGAAATTATGTGGTACGGGTAGACCTCGTCAGATGTCTATCAGGGGAAATGAATCGACCCCTGCCCTCCGTAGATTCCAGGTACTCTTCGACCCGGAGAGTTAGCACCTGTATAGGGTCCCTTTCCCAGGGTTACGGGAGAAGACCACATCGATATGAAAGGCGGAGAGAATGGACCTCGGTACGGTGATCATAGCGTAGGTGGCAACCCTTTCTTTTAGGGATAGTATAAAAGACTACTGCCTTGTAGTACCGGCGTTGGAATCGTCAAAGGCTAGGGGAAGAAAACCTCGATCAAAAATCACCTGGTCCTCCAGGTTGGGGGTTGGGGCATCAGACTAACTCTCTGATACCCGGAAAAAACGTACACTGTTAAAAAACCCAATCAAACGCCTCGGAAAGAAATGAAAAACCTAAGACGAACCAAGCAAAGAAACAGGAATATGATTTTTGGTACATGGAACGTACAAGGAATGAATCGAAAAATGAATGAAATAGTACATGAGTGCAGCAGAATGAAGGTAGACCTTGCTGTACTAACAGAAACGAAAAAGAAAGGAAAAGGATCTGAAAACCTTGGACAATATGACCATTTCTATAGCGGAGTGGCAAAAGAAAAACATGCCCAACAAGGAGTATCTATTTTGGTCAACAAAAGATTTAGAAAATTTATCACCAACTGGGAAGCAGTCAATGAAAGGCTAATTAAAATGAATATAACAATAAAAGGAATGAGACTTACGATTTTTGGAATCTATGCGTATAACGACGATGCAAATGTAGCCGTGAAAGACAATTTTTTTGAAGAAATACACAATGAAATATCAGCAGTAAGTGCATCTAGAGAAATTGTCATATTGGGAGATCTAAATAGTAGAACCGGTAACAGAGTTAATGATCTGACAGTTGGCCAATATGGAGAAAATCTTGTTAATGACAATGGAAACCGGCTAATTACAGTATGTGAGCAATTAGACCTAAAAATCCAAAACGGTTTTTTTCAACATAAGGAAATACACAAATATACCTGGACCAAACCCTCACAAAACCTGAAATCCGTCATTGATTATCTTATCACTAAACAAAAGACAAAACTAAAAATTCAAGATGTCAGAACAAAGCGTGGATCAACATGCGGAAGTGATCACTATTTTCTGGAGTCCAAAATTCTCTTTCCTTATCAAGGCCGAAGCCTGCATCAACAACATCTTGATGATACAGTGATTGAAGAAATTGATCACTGTAAATATAATCTACTAAGCCTAGAACATGACAGCGTAAAAAACTTATACAAAAAGAGACTGAACGAAAAACTTAATACAAGTTCAGGTGAAACCCCAGATGAGGAATACGAATGTATTACATTAAGCATCCACCAAGCTGCAAAAGAAGCACTAGGATTAGTGGAAGAAACTTCTAAAAGAAGAAAACCATACTGGTGGGATGCTGAGATTGAGAGAGAAATAGAGGAAAAAAGGAAATTATATCACACCTACTTATCCCAAAAGACAGATAGAAGCAGACAAGAATACAAAATCGCGCAATCAAAGGTGAGAAGAATGATCAGTGATAAGAAAAATCATTCGTGGACGCAAAAGTGCCAGAAAATAGATTCTTACTTAGGAGGTAGGAGAAGTACCGAAAGCTGGAAAACTATAAGATCGATTAAAAAAGAAACATGCAGAGATATCATTTCACCAATACCAGACAAAGAATGGGATGAGCATTTTAAAAAACTTTTAACTGAAGATAGAGCAGAATTCAAGGAAGACGCAAGAGACAATATAATTAGAACGATGGGATCTCCAGTACCCCTCACAATCTCTGAAGTCAAAAACGTGTGCACAACCTTAAAAAGCGGTAAATCTGCCGGACCCGGAAATATCCCAGCCGAACTTATTAAATATGGCACTGAAGAACTGTTTTGGAGATTAAGGAATCTTTTCCAAAAATATTTAAATGGAACTGTAGTCCCAACTGAGTGGAAAACGTCATATATATCCACAATACACAAAAAAGGAAGGAAAGATATATGTGACAATTATAGAGGTATATCTGTGACTAGTACGCTAAGCAGAATATACGGTAAAATAATAAGAAATAAAGTAGAGAGCGAATATAAAGACATGGAGGCAGAAGAACAAGCTGGTTTCAGGGCGGGTAGATCGACTTCAGATCACCTCTTTTGTATAACCCAAGTTATTGAAAAGAAAATGGCATACGGTCAAGAGCTGCATCTGCTTTACGTGGATCTGCAGAAGGCATATGATAGTATACCACTAAATCTGCTTTGGAAAGCGTTGGAAAACACAAACATAAGCGTACAACTAATTAAGGCCATCCAAGAGTTATACCGCAATAGTAAGGCAAAAGTTAAAATAAAAGCAAAACTAACCAAAGGCTTTCAAGTAAATAAAGGTCTTAAACAAGGTTGCTGTATCTCGCCTACGCTCTTCAAGATATACTTGGAACAAGTCCTTAAAGTATGGAAGAGAAAATGCCAAAACATGGGAATTCCGTTGGACGAAACCACCTTGTATACTTTATGTTTCGCCGATGATCAGATAGTAGTGGCTCAGGATTATGACGACCTCGAATATATGACACGAAAACTAATAGAAGAGTACAATAAGTGGGGACTAGAGGTTAATCTCAATAAGACAGAGTATATGTGTATCGGTGGAATGAAACAGGATCTAATCTTAAATACCGGGCAGCGAATTCACTCCTGTGATGAGTATAAATACTTAGGTCTAAAAATTACAGCTGACGGAACACTAGACAAAGCTATAAAAGATCGAAACGTACAAGGAAGAAAAGCAATAACTTTATTAAATGGAATAATTTGGGACCAAAGTATATCAAAACATAACAAAAAGCTTATATATAACACCATTATAAAAAGTATTATTACATACGGCTCAGAAGTATGGCCAATCAAGGATAGAACAGAAAAAATGCTTTCCGCTACGGAGATGGACTATTGGAGAAGAGCAGCAGGGAAATCAAAAAGAGAAAGAGTTACAAATCAAAGAATAAGAGAAATTATGACAGTGGGTGAACGTACTTTAGTGGATGATATAAGAACAAAACAACTGGTGTGGTACGGACATGTACAAAGAATGAATGATGAAAGACTACCTAAACAAATACTACAATGGAAACCAACTGGCCGAAGAAAACGAGGACGGCCAAGGAGAAGCTGGAGAGAAGGAATAGACAGTGAAATAAGAATAAGAGGCCTAGATGATGAATTATGGGCAAACAGAAACGAGTGGAGATTGGGTATCGGAAGACGTAGAACGTTGTGAAACCGATAAATATATATGTGGAAAATATCAATTTGGTTTGCAGATGGCCCGGGCCCTGAACCCTCTGTGTGCGCCCATGCCCATATACTATTAAGAACTATTAATTTCAAAAGTTGACTTTATTTTGACACATTTGTGTTTAAGAAAAAAAGTTTTTTTTTACATCTATTTTACGTTTCTTAAGATTTTTTACTTATTGGGTGTGGAGCTTTTTTTAGTAAAAATACAAATTTGAAGTACCTAATAACAGTAGCGCACCCAGGAACATGTCTTGGGGGGGGGAGGCCTGAGACCTCATGATGTCGTCTCTAGCCTGGGAGTTTTTACGTTTTCTTTTAAGGCTTTTTTTATTTTTATTCCCGATCTGTCACCAGGGCCGTCGTGAAGGTGGAGCAGAGGAGCAGCCAATTTTGAGGGCGACTGAGGGCCGCCTTTAACTTTTCAACGTACGTTTCTTTTACCTTATTTTGAGACGTAATGTCTCGAGAACTAATTAAAGGAATTTTGTGATTTTTACGTACCATTTAAATAATTTACAGCAGATTAGAAAAAGATAAATAAAAAGAGGTCGACGAATTTAGGAAAATAACGTACAGGAAAACTTGGTTAATTTTTGACATGGGAAAAATTTTGTGCTTAAAGAATTTTTAGGCAGTCTTATTTTATCGTTTTTTTTTTTAATCTTAGAAGCGATCCAGGTGTGTGTGCAGGTATAAATGATTGAACTGTACATAAACAGTATGAACGAATCGATTGCTTCGAGATTCAAACCTAACGCCTGAGTCATATAATTTGGCTATAGACATTGCCAAAATAAATTGAAATGCACTCTTGTAATAAATTCGTTTTTAACAATTTACAGACGCAATTTTCAAGCGACCTAAAGTTTTGATGCGAGTTTTTAAGCTAATAAATACAGCACTTTCATACCATTATGACTTTGTAAAATGTAACTTTTGAAATTAGCACCACTTTTTATGACATCTTGATGATTTTTCCCGAGGTTTTTTCTCAAAAACTCAAAAAAGAATGGTTCGATTTAAAATTTTTCTTTTACATTTGATAGCTTGTTAAGGTTTACCAAATTAGTTAGATAAGTAAGGTATTAATGAATTTGCTTTCTTATGTTTCTATTTCGAGATATAGAGTAAAAAATGAAAATTTAAAAAAAAATCCGTTTTTTTTAAAACACTAGGTTGGTTTGCGCGAATTTGCAGTATCTGGGTGAGATGACAAACTCGGGTTTTTTTTTAAAGAAATGGGTTTAAACATTGTTCAAACCTACTCTGTCATGTAAACGTTGATATGTCGAAACCCACTAAACCAATCTAAATTTGAGTTTTGTTTTTTAATATGATGGGCTTTACTTTGAGTCCCGTAAAAAAATAGGGGGAGGTATCTTTAAAACTCCATTTTAAAAATAGATGACATTTTAATGCTGAAATCATTCTTGCAGTTGTAAGGAAAAAAAAGGAAAGAGGGCGGCATATTCCCCATCTTGCTTTAGGCAGCCACTAGTCTAGCGGGGCCCTGCTGTTACTATTTATCCCGATTTTTACTATTTATCTCTTATGTGTCACTTTTTATCCAGATTTTTTTATTGTTTATCCCTTATTAAGATAAAAAGTGACTGTGACTTTTTTATTTCTAAAATGTCGAATGCAAAGTGCACATTTCAATTTATCCCTAAAATGCGACAGTCTAGAAAATAGTACATTTAGACCTTGGTAGGGACTAAAGTGGTACTTTTAATCCAAACGCGAACATTTGTACAGTGGCACATCCAGGAATATGTCTTGGCGGGGGGCCCGAGACCACTTGGGGGGAATGGGGCGAGCCTTCATGATGCCGTATTTTATACTATTTTATCTTTTTATTCATGAAATATGTGAAAAATATCAAAACAATTCTTGGCCTTGGGGGGCCCGGGCCGAACCGAACCGAACCGAACCCCCCTGGGTCCGCCCATGATTTGGGTTACACGGTTTATATTCTATTTTATGCACTTTAGCATCAAACATATAACTTCATTAGTTATATTTTCGATGACTTAAGTAAAGAAAAATTAAATAATAGGAAAGATATTGGAACGCTTATTTAACAAAACAACCCGTATATATGTAATATTTAAATATAATGCTTCATAAATGTCATCCTAGCACACCTAGTTTATTTTTAATCCTTAGTGATTATTGGTAAGTTTTAAATTATTTCTCTAGGGATTAAAAAATGATATTAGTCCTAAAACTAGAGACTACAGTGACAAAAATGATTGGATAAAATAATTCTGTTTAATAATCAAACTTAATTACTACTTTAAAGTAAAATTTTGAAAAAATAAAACATAAGTACCTACCTATGTATCATTTTTTATTTTAAAATAGTAAGACAATTTAACAGCATAAAACTTCAAACGAGTTTTTCGAACGGCTTTCTTTTTAGGGACGGGATGGCAGTATAATTGATAAAGAACCTTTCTAAACACCTCTTATTTGTTTTGATTTCTATTATGCTTTTATATGAAATAAATTTAGAAAAAAAAAACTTTTTGAAAACAAGCTTTTATAAAATGGACTAAAAAGCATAAAATAATTTTTTGAGTGTTCTGATATCATAATAATAAAAGCGATGGGCGTATTTAATATTAGGTAAATGCCTTTCCATGCGCATTTGGTGGATCGTCTACAACCGATGATGGGTCGACTCTTCTTTTTCAATGTGACAAAATAAGTCGACACACTGCCGGTCGCGGATGATCTGCCTAATATGAAGCAGGCGTAATAATGTCCATCCATATCAGAAAAAGGTAAGGATAGCTTGAGTAGGGTTGGGTTGGGTTAAATTGTCTACCCTTACATTTCTCTGCTATAATATAATGAATTTGGATTTTCACTAAACTTCGAGTTAACAAGGCTAAAACAAAAACGGGTAAACTTCCTTTAATACGCCCATCGCTTTTATTATTATGTTATCAGAACACTCAAAAAATTATTTTATGCTTTTTAGTCCATTTTATAAAAGCTTGTTTTCAAAAAGTTTTTTTTTCTAAATTTATTTTTTAATTTTTAGATTTGTCTAAGTCTATGCATTTCTAATTTTGGTCGAGATCGAACAAACTAAAGTCTTACCTCTTCTACGCCCCCCCCCCCCACTTTTTAGTGGGAGAGCATGTGCATTTTGAAATCAATCAGATACCTACGTGGAAGTCAGTTGAAAGTAATCAGAAAAACTCGTTATTAAATCGTCCATTTTGAATCCACCATATTGAATTTTTGTAATCTGATCAAAAATTCGTAATCCTCATCCTCATAAACCCCCAGATACCAATTTTGGTGAAAATCCGACAAACTAAAATTTTACCCCCTCTCCGCCCCCCACGTTAGGGGGAGGTAGGCAGTCAGTGATACCACATTATTGGATTGTCATCGGAACTATAACGGTATGCAAAATTTGAAGTGAATCGGATACGTGGAAGTCAGTTGAAAGTAATTAGAAAAACTTGACATTACATCCTCCATTTTGAATCCGCCATATTGAATTTTTGTAATCTGATCAAAAATTCGTAATTCTCATCCTCAAAAACCCCTAGATACCAATTTTGGTTGAAAATGGACAAACTAAAGTTTTACCCCCTCTCCACCCCCCACGTTAGGGGGAGGTAGGTACCCGATGAAACCATATTATTGTATTGTCACCGGAACTTAGACGCTATGCGGAATTTGAAGTCAATCGGATATTTGGAAGTTCTTCAAAAATGAGTTGCAAGATTTGATTACATACATACATACATACATACAGGTGAACTTATATAAAAGCTTGTAATAAAATAATACGAAACCACGAAACCGACCGTGGTTCCCCCTTTGTGCTTACAGCTAAAGCACGTTTCGAACACACTGCAGGATATATTTACTGCGCGGATCGTAATATTGATTAGTCGCAAGATATTCAATACTAAGTTTGAATAACGACTTTCGCAGCAGAATTTTTAATGAATTCCTGCTAGATACTGGCGAAATATTCTGTCAGAATTAAAAATAACTTTTATTGATATTCTGCTTACGTCATTTGTTTTGTCAATGAATGAGAAAGTAAGGTTATTTTTAAAAATTAAATAAACAAGTATATTTTTGTGATATTTGACATTAGTATTTTTAATGCTTCTTAGAAAACCAAATGTAAAAGCCATCAGGATATCACAATCATTTTGATTGTTGATAAAACAGATAAAAATGTTTAGGTTAATGTTTGTGTAATCTTAGTTAAATTTTTAAAAAAGAAGGAATATGGGTGCTTTGCCAAAAAGGATATTGTTTCGACAGGTAAGAAAATCAGTGCCTCCAGAAAAAAATATACTTCTTATTTTCTTCAAGTTTTTTTTTGTAGTTGTTCGACTCCGTTTCCTGTACTTATACTTATGTTTTGGGTTGTTCTGCTACAAGAGAGTCTGTCCTAATAGATCCTGTTTTAGAACATGCAAAAAGGGATTTTAATCTGACAAAAGATTTAGGATTGAAACTAAAATATGCAGGTACCTACTTTAGTATAAAATTTTACAGACACTCACTTATACCCTGCCTGCTGAATAAATATCTGCAGTGCCAGGGATAGAGTCAGATTAATAGTTTTCTTGCCACCCCATAGATGGCCCCAAAAGTACGCAAGGCTCTATAGAGGCAGCAGTGATAACATGGATCACCTAACAAAAGGCGATCCGTGGTGATAACTTAAAATGAATAGAAAATTTATAGAAAATAAGGACACACACAGAACAAAATTGACTGGTAAAAATTTTACATTTTTAGTCCAGTCAAATTGTAGTTTAAGGTGGAAACTTTTGGTGTAAGTAATCAGGGTCGTCGTAATGGGTGGAGCGGAGGTGCGGCCGCTCCAGGCGGCCGATTTTGAGGGCGGCCGACCGATTATTTTTTAAGCAGCCGCCGTGCCCTCCACACTTACTTTTGATTGAAAGATTTAGCATGTGATTTAAGATCACAAAAAAGCCATTTCTACCGACTTTTTTTAAAATGAATTAAGGCTAATTGTGCTTTAAAGCACCATTAATGGTTTTTTTCTCTTGCACCGAATTTAATTCTTATACGTAATATTCCTTTAATTGTCCCTTTGTAAATTTACCATTAGAAAAAAGTCATTGGAAATGGCTGCAAGTAAACTTATTTTGTGGGTAAGATGTGAGAAGACAATTTAGGGTTTTAAAAAAAAAAAATTTTTTATGAGATATGGTCATTAAAGTTAAGCCTACACTAATATTTCGAAAATCACTAAACCTATTTAAATTTGGTTTTCTTTTTAGCTCACACATATACTATACTATAGTAGTGTGAGCTATGGTGATCCTAATTTTTTCGAGAAAAAAAAAGTTGCTCCGATTTCAAAAATTTTTATATATCTTTGCGTTTCAGATGATTTCGAAACTTTTTTGTTGCGCCGTCTGTCTGTCTGTCTGTCTGTCTGTATGTCTGTCTGTGTGTCTGTATGTCTGTCTGTAACGACCAACGCGCATAACTCAAAAACCGCTTGCCCGATTTTAATGAAATTTGGTACCCGGGCTGGGTTTTGGGTCGAGATGGTCCCATTTTAAAATGAACAAAATCCACTGAACACAAGCCAAATAAAAGGGTGGGGGTAGATTTCAAAAATTAGAGTTTATGAAAAAATATGGCGTGTGTGATATCAAACGAAAGGTAATTGAGTCTGGAGTTAAACAAAATACATTTTAGTTTATTTTAAAAAAAAGGGGGGGGGGTAAATTTCAAAAATTAGTGTTTAAGTGGAAATATGGCGTGTGTGATATCAAACGAAAGGTAATTGAGTCTGGAGTTAAACAAAATACATTTTAGTTTTAAAAAAAGGGTGGGGGTAGATTTGAAAAATTAGAGTTTAAGTCAAAACATGGCTTGTGTGGTATCAAACGAAAGGTAATTGAGTCTGGAGTTCAATAAAACATACTTCAGTTTTTAGTTATATTAGCTTTCACGTAGATACACTATAACTATAGTACCCAGTGTGAGCTTAGGTGCCCATAGATTGGCAGAGTATTTTGTAAGACGATCTTTGACAAAAATTGACTCTCCCTAATATTGAAAAATAAACAGTATTAAAATAACGATTAAAAAATATATATTTGATTTTTTTATGCTATCATTCGTTTTACAATGATTACTTTGTTTTTGGTTTAAATTACATTTAGACACCCGCTGCCGACATCTATTATAGGAATAACACAAAAAAAAAACAGGAAGGCGGCATTTTCCCCGCTCCAGGCGGCCACTAGTCTAGCGATGGCCCTGAGCTAAAAAAGAGAGATTTCATTAAAAATTATGTAATTATTAGTGAAATAACATGCATATACCAATCAGATGGGTTTATTCGAGGGAAATTTTTTGTTTCTCCCTAGTTTAAAGAATAGCGCTGCTTGAATGACTTTTAATGCATTTAATTTTTAATTTATTTCAAGATACAAACTTGCTCAGGGGAAGTACTTTCCCACAGTACCGCTCCCTTTATCTACGTGCCCAGTATTATCCATAAATGTGTGTAATTTACGGAAATCGTCGAAAATCAATTGAATTTTTACGTTTTTATGTGAAAAGTTATGTACTTATCCCAGTGGCGTACGCATTAATGACTCCTGGGAGGGGGGGGCTCAATCGATTGCAGAGAGGATCCTGGGGGGCTTGAGCGCAGATCGAGACATTTTAATCTTGATTTTTTGAGAAAATTAATTATTTAAGAGTCAATATTCAGTGGCTCGGGAATGGGTGTCAGGCCCCAATCCCCACCCTGTGTACAGGGTGTCCCATTTTTTATGGTATTGAATGGGAAACTCAGTTATTATAAAACAGAGACCTGGGGATTTCATAGGGTCCTCAAATTTTGAGAAAATAAAAAAAATGTAAAAGTTTTTTCTAGCCCTTGTAGTTTCAAAGCGAGTAAAAATTAAAAAATTTGGAATAGTAGAAATCCGTTATTAGGGCAGATATTTCTATTCTATTAAAACTTTTCTACAGACAGTTGGTCCTGTCATTAAAGTGACATTAAATTTATTTTCACATGTTTTTTTCAAAAATTAGTAGTGTTTGTGTAACGGTTTATAATTTTTTTTAAAATTTTTACCTTTTATTGGTCACCAACAACGTCACACTTGTGTTTAGTACCTCAAAAAACATAAAATAAGCCACTAAAAACCTTTACCTACAACAAATACAAAAAATCCTTGTAGAATTTTACAATGCATACTACATATTTTATTGGCAATCAAAGTGAGATGTTAAAACCCAGACACCACAAGTACGTACAAAGTACGTACATAGTACGTAACTCTGCGACGTATGTACGTACATTGTACGTACATTTTTCGACTTACGACCACATGTGTACTGTGTGTACACACAGTCTTTGGGAAGCCGACAAACAGTCAACATATCCTGAAGATGCCATCCACTCGAGATGGCGAAACGTCGAGAACGAATTTCCAACGACGACGGCCGAAGAGCCCGAAAGCACACCTACCATTGGACGATGGCCGCGAAAGCCTCTCACAATTTGAACAAGCACAATGTTTCTACAGTGCCCTGGCGTTATTAAGCGCATGACCATATTTGTGACAGGTGCCTTATTAATAAAATTTATTTCATTAAAATCAATTAAAAAACAAAAGTGTGCACAAAAGAATGGACTGTGACATTATATTTGTTTCAAAATAATTTAAAATTTGCTTTTTGTTTTGTTTTTAGTTAATACTCATATGCATGCTGATCATATAACAGGAACTGGATATCTTAAAACTCTCTCAGGTAAAAAAAGAAAACTTACTACTTAGTAGATAAGTGGCTTATAGTACAAAATTATGTCTCGTGGAATTCTTGTGAAAGATTTTTGAAAGCTACCCTAGATTGATTGGTAATAGATCACACAATTTAAAGTCACCGAGTGGGCTTGTGTGACTTCATAAATCCAAGATGGAGGTTTGTGAAGAAACATTAAAGAAATCGCAATCTTGGATTTATGACGTCACTTAGGGCAAATACCCGGTGACTTAAAGTTCAGTGATTTATAACCAATGGATTTGAGGTAGTCTTAAACTTCCTAATTTTTTTTTGTTAAAAAAAGTTACTATTCTGTGGTACTTAAAAAAAAATAATATCTTAGTAATATTTTTGAGATATGAAGCTAATTTCTTCAATTTAATTATAGGTGTTCTGTTGCAAATACAAAATGTATTTATAGTTTTTTTTAAAACTAATTTTGCAAAAGTTATAAGCCAACCTGCCAACGCTCGTGAAAAAACATGAAGAAAGCCGTCATCTTGGATTTATGACGTCATACCAAACCATGGCAAACGCCCGTTGACTTAAAATTGTGTGATCTATTGCTAATCGATCTAGCGTAGTTTAAAAAAATCTTTCACAACTATCCCATGGCGGCAGGGTACTCCATTGGTATGGTCGTCGGCTTCACATGCAGAAGGTTCTAGAATCGCGTCTCGAACAACCACGCAAAAAGAAAAAAAAAGTCTTGTCGCCCTTCCTCCCAATTCCTTTTCAGCGTTCAACAGTCGACATCGAAATGGTGTGCGATGCACATGCACACAAAAACATATGATACCAACAACCGAAGAGCCAGGATTCATACCCAGGAGCCTGCTATAGTTGGATCCAGGACGGCGCCGCCGTGGGTCCACTGTGTATACTTCCTACGCAGTATAAAGATCCCTGCCTTTGATAAAGAGTTATCAGGCAAAATTAAGTCCTTTATAAAGACAGAAAACTTGCATCCTAAGGGGCACGTGCATCAGTTTGATGTATGGTGTACGGACAAATTGGGGTTGGCGAAAAGGGCGCGTCATGTGCCTAGTCGCTAGACCAAAAATGGTCTCCCCACTTCCCAACTATAGCCTAAATTTTATTAGAATTAACCTGAAAAAGACATAAAATAAAAATGAATTATTTCATAATATAGAGACTCGATATTTTTATGAAAACTCATTTTTTGGAAGAAGTGGCAATTTCTCTGGCAGGAGGCATCAAAAATCACTTTTTTGCTGCTTAATATACTGGGGGCCCAGACCCGCCACTGTATCTCAGGAACCAGTAATAGGATCGTTTTGAACATTTTATCAGGACATCGAAATCTACAACATACTAAAACTTCATCAGAATCGTGGATTTTTCAAAACCAATTTAAGGTGTGCCTGCTCCTTTGTTAAGAGTTTTTTTACTAAAACTAAAAAATAAGTTTAATGTAAGGGGAAAAGGGTTGTTTTCCTGAATCCGACACTGATCTATTAAATATATTTTGAAATATATTATAAATACATTACATATACAGATCCTCTAGCTGTATCCACCCATGATTAGGCGTGGGTGGGGCAAGATGGTTTGATAAGGTTTTAGTACATTAAAAAGAAAAATATTTTGAATATGTTAAAACAAATAAATTGGCATAAGTTTTCTTTATATGAATAAATATAAAAAATCTAGAGGTACTCCAATCCTGCCCCATCGATTGATTCACTGATGGATATTTTTAATTATTTCTTTTTCATATAAAATGTTTATTTTATTTTTCTTACTTTTTTTTGTTCCTGTATCTTTTGTTTTACGCATTTAGTGAGTCTTAAAGTTCCTCGTTATAAATCGTGCTTGTAAAAATTCGTGCTCATCTTGCCCCCTATTTGGCATGACCATACTGCCGCATAATGCCATTTCTTATTTTTTAGTTTATATATTTCAAATAAAAAAGAAAAACAGTTTTAAGGTTAAAAAAATATAATTCAGACTCGCCTACATCGATTAAACAATTATTAAACATTTTAACTATTTAGACGTCTAGAGGACAAGGGCTATAAGTGAGAAAAATTAATAACGTCTAACCCAAAACTGGCCATTTTCATACAAAAATCATATACATAATATTCCAATACCCACGGTAATGACCAATTCATGATGCAAACATGAGTCCTTGCGGTCCTTAAGCAAAAATGACCTGATTGGTTGCTTTCAAACACATATACATATTATTTCCATATAGTACGTATTATTGCAATACCTATGGTACCTTACGGTGCATAATGCAACCATATTTGAAATAGCAATGTGAATGGGTATAAGTCTATCCTTTTTGCGGTTCTTAAAATAAAATGTCCTGATTGGTTATACTTTTACGCATGCATATTATTTTATTCTTGTATTGTCAAATCATCGGCGTACAGTTGACAAAAACTCTATGTATGTAAATTTGGTGCCTGTGCATTTTTCGTATGATTATTTTTGAATGTTTGCATCAAATTCCTGCTATTGTGTAAATCGGTAACAGGAAATATTGGAATATTACGTATATGATAAAAATTGGCTACTCTAGTAATATCCTGTGGATCCTTACCAAATTATCATGGGCAAACTTCTCCTGGTACTAAATAACATTTTTCAGTACTTCTTTATTTTCTGGTGTTTATAGATGATGAGTAGTAGAGAGGTGCCCATCTTGCCCCACCTGCTCATCTTACTCCGTTCTCCCCTACACTCTTAAGTTTTAACAATTTTTAGGGTGTAAAACCATTATATCAAAAAGCAGTGGCGCAAAAGCTGATATTTTTGTAAAGGAAAATGACGAGATTTGTTTTGGAGAACATAAACTTAAAGTTCTCAGTACTCCAGGACATACCAATGGCTGTGTGACGTATTATTTTAAAGAGCAGGTATAGTCAATCCAATTTGTAAAGAAGTCTTTTTATAATGTTAATTGATATAAACAGTTTACATAACAAGTCAAGTAGCATTTATTAGTAGAGAGTTTTGAAAACCAAAGTTGTACTGAACATAAACGTTTTGTGAAAGGTTTTGATTGGTTGTTTGATCGACTATGACGCACATCGACAAAGCCACGATTTCTCAACGTTTAGTCTACTTTTTAACTTACACAACTGTTTAAACCTAATATCTGAGCTAATTTTTTAGTTTTGATGACGACGTTTACGATTACAAAACGTTTTTAGGCCTAAAATTTGTACTGCATTTTCTTAGAGTTCAACGTTTTCTGGCCGTCGTGTCACAGTCGTGGGCTTGACGAAGAATACTGAGCATCTACGCAGATGGTTCCATTGTCCAGCTTCTATATAAACAAGCAAATCAAAGCTAATTTCTCTATTTTCTTAGGAAAATCAGGCCTGTCATGTATATGAAAATCTTAAACTTAAGAAAAATTTGTTTGTAGAAAAGGATTAGAAAAATCAGTTTGATTTCTGGTAAATTAGTTAGCAATCAATATCACAACTCTCGCGATGTTTATTCAACTAAAAATCGTCTACTATATTGGATCAAAACAGGGTCGAACTTGACTTAAAGTCAACGTTTCGAAACAACGTACACACGCGCTTCACGACATTGAGTCAATGAGTGACTGCTAGTTGGGCAACATTTTAATGATCATTACACGCAAAGACGAATCACACACTGCCACTTTGACCTCTCCCTCTCAGAACAGTAGCGCGTCGTGGAGAAAAGGGCGCGGGGGGGGGGGGGGCGAAGACGTTAAGGGGCGCAAATATAGGTATGCGAGTCAAATAAATTACAAACTTCTTTTTAAAATAATAACATTATTAATTCTATTTTTTTCTCAAAGGACGCCAGGGGCGCCAAGCGCAGAGAAGCGGGGGGGGGGGGGAGGGGGGCGTTTGCCTCCTTTGGCCCCCTATACGACACGCCACTCTCTTAGAAATATTTGATCCGCCAACGTATTGTCGTAAAACTGTATTTAATAATTGGCATTTTTAGAGTCTGGCATTTACTGGTGATGCGCTACTAATCAGAGGTTGTGGTAGGACAGATTTCCAAGAAGGGAATCCTAGAACGTTGTACCATATGGTGCGAGAAAAGATTTTTACATTGCCGGATGACACGATATTGTATCCTGCTCATGATTATAAAGGTGAGACAGGCAAAATCCAAATCATAATAAACAATAAACACCGGCAAGCATCATCCTCATATAGTCCTTGCCCAAGGTCTGTAGAGGATAGGTTGCCTGAAAACTCTATGGTCGAAGCGGCGTGAGAGGTGACAGCGCGTCATTTGGAGTGCCAGGATTTGATTAGAGAGCTTTATTTACATGATTGTGTTTTTAGATATTTTTAATCTTTGATGGTTTATTTTTTACATTTGTGGTGTTTTTTCGGACTATGTTTATTTATTTTGTGAACTTCATACTTCAAGGGGATTGTCATTTTAGGCCAGTCAAATGACACTTTGAAAGAAAAAAATTATTAACAGAACCTAAAGCATTAAAGATTGTAGAACGGCGAAAAACAAAGTTAAAAAAAATAAATGCGTGAGCAGGGGCGTTGCGGGTTAGTTTTGAGGGTAAAAAGGGGCAAGGAATCGTATTATTGCGATTTCCGGTAAAAGTTGACTTACATAGAATCGTAGAAAAAGTGACATAAAATAGTCATAAAAATATCTAAAACTTTTGTTAATGTAATTTTTTACATAACCTCAAAATGTTCGAGAAAAATGAAAAAAACCGTATTTTTTGTTTTTAACTTTAAATTTTTGCAAAAATAATGTCAGATTTACAAAACTAGGTAAGAGTAGAGCTCTTTGGGTGCTAAATATCTACAATATTTTACAAACAAAAAAATTAAGAAGTTTCTATAAATTAAAAATTAAACGTCCGCGAACTTTCAAAACCACAGAATATCATCAAAGAGTAAAATTGAAAAAAGAAAGGTAGCAGCCCCTGCGCAGCGTGCTCTTTCTACAAAAAATATCAATATTTTTGCCTCACTTGGCATATATGTAAAGGCCTATCCAGTTATATATATATATATATATATATATATAGAGAGATCATTGGTATTTTATGAATATTGTTATTAGAGACACTTTCAGAAAAATAACAAAACATATTTATATTTAAATCAATAAAGGAACACAAGAAACTTGAAGATTTCCTATGCTTTTTATTTAAATGGGCACTCCGGGTAACGTCATTTCTCGCGTTTCAAAAACTGACTCAGACAGTTACCAGGTAACCTATCCTCTACAGACCTTGGTCCTTGCCCGCAGCCCACGAGAAAGACCGGCCCGGGCGCGGAAATATCACGTGATCGTAGGAGGCTCACAAAAAAACGCCTCACGGCCCGCTGTCATTATGAAACATGTGTGTTTTCAGTTTTGGTATGTTTCGGGCACGAATTTTATGTGAATTTTATCAAAGTTATTAAAATAACGCAGCCCATGAAAAAGACTGTCGTGGGCTGCGTTAAAATAATTAAGGGCTAATGAGTAAACGATAAAGAAAATACCTATAAGACAAACAATGCCGCGAAGGTGTAGTGTCGTTGGTTGTCGGTCCAACTATAAAACTCAAACCGAATATGTGTCAACTTTTAATTTGCCAGTGGATAAACAAATGCAAGAAATGTGTTTGCGAAAAATTCCTAATGATTTAAGTAATTTAAAACGTCCACAAGTTTGCATCAAACATTTTCCTAACGAGCAGGTTATTTGGTTTGATAAGTGTGTTGTAAATGGAGAGATAAAAAATTTTAAAAGACAAAGATCCAAATTAACAGAAAATGCTGTACCTACGATTTTTGAAAATGTTCTAAGTAGAGAACCTGTATCTACTGTTCGATTAGCTGATGTCGAGAGGCAACAAATGGAAACTGCAATACAAGAAAGTCTTGAAACACTTCAAGCTCATAAGAATTCAAGTTTTATCAAATATTGAGGACCAAAGATTATAGATTATAATATGTTGAGGACATTTCAAAATTTAATTGTTCTAATACTAAAATAAACAAAAATTGGATTTTAACCCAAGAACATGACACAGTCTGCCTGTATCTGATTAGAGTCCCTGTATGTTGACATATTTGGATATATTAGAGTCGCGACAAGCCCATCAATGTCATTCTTGAATTTGCGTCTAGGTTATGTTATTTTCATTGGCGTGGTATGAGTATATTACTCTATTGAAAAATAGGAACGGAAAATTAATAAGGCCTCCCAATACAGAGGGCCCATTCAAAACCACCTGAGTATTAGATATGTATGTATACCGGGGGTGCGGTGCAGTAAAATAAATCAAATATTAAAATCAACATTTTCGTTTTATCTGTTTATCATTTCATTATTTTAGGTTTTTTTTCCTAAAGAAGAAAGTCAGAAATTAGTATATTATGTATATATTTAATTATAAAATAACATATAATTAGGTAACATCCAAAGTGCATATCACATTGTCAATAATTTTTAACTATTTCCTAAACAAAGTAGTTTATGATTTTTTTATTATTATAGCAACTGCTTTTTTGCAACATTTTAGTCCACAGTACACCAGTGAGTAACAGGCTGAATTTTCGTAAATAGCATTCTTTTACTAAAACGTTGAACTTTTCCATGTGTAAAAATTATTGAGGGTGATTCTTAACAGAAGCGCTGTATCCAAAGATTTTATTATATCAAACATGAAAAAACGTTCGTCCTATAAATTAGATTTTTTGACGGCCGCGCCTTGTCTCCCAGACCAAACATGTCAAAATTACGAAATGCAAAAAGTTATAGTAAACAATAATTATAGTAATAACCGGTAGATTTTTTTTTCTGTGGCTTAAAAAATGTGTTTAAAAATAAATGGCAATATTGCGTTCAGTTAGGAATCACTTTCCAGGATTTTCGCAGAGGGGAAAGTTGGAGGTCTCGGCAACATAAATCTATCCAAAAAAATTAAGCTTGTTACCCATTACTTAAAATATAAACTGGTATACTATTACTTATTTATATTTAATTTTTTTTAAATAAAAGAAATAGTTTAACGATGATTTTGTTCATTGTTATTATAAATATTTTTTTTGTAGGGAAATATTAGTTCTCTCCAGTGCAAATTATCGTAGAATTTTGGTTCTTATTCGGCGAGGACTTGACAGTCACATTAATTTGTCAATATTTTCTGATATAGTTTTAAAATAGATGAAAAGTGGTAAAATGATAAATTCTTCCTGTTCTTGATAAGAGGCCAAAAACGTTCCTCTCCTTGGACTTTAAAACTAAATTGTCGTTTTCTTTTTTGTACAGTTCAATTTTTTCCATATGTTCGTCGAATTTCTGTAAAAGCAGAGTTTCGTTTTTCTGGAATAAATACTAAAGGAACAACTTGCTGCTTCAGTGACACGTAAACTCTTCTTGTGCAAAGTGGGCCTAAAAAAAATTATGTTTTTAAATAACATTAGAAAAATTACTTGTATACACATAGTATTTCTTTTAGAATGAAATATTGAGATTTGTGGGAAGTTTTAGCAAATAAAATAAAAAACGCTTGGAAACGTAAATTTTCTTTGCTAGGGGAATTTTTTTTAAAGTTGGGTTCATGGGATTATATAGGCCGTAGCGTATGCAGAAACGAATCCTCAGGGAGGAGCTTAAGCGCGGATCGATGCAGAGATGGATTGTGGGGGGGGGGGTAGCACAAATCGATACATTTTAATCTTGATTTTGTGAGAAAATTCATGTTTTAGGGGGCATACGCCACTGGATAAGAAGATAAATCGAGGGGCACCTTACAAGGCCTTTTATATATCTACCGCTTTAAGGCGCTTTGTTTTTCAAAAATCGATCAATTTATCTATGAAGGAAAAAACAAATGAACGATTTTCAAAAGCCCATCAAAACAAGGCTAGACTCGAATCATAATCCCTATCTATATAAGCGTTCAAAAGATGTCCCACATGCAAAGAAAATCGACGTGACCAAGAGTTTTTCCCAAAAATTGCACAAAATACATAGTCTCGTTTTAAAAGTTAAAAGAAAACCCCCTGCACAGTGGCGTATATATGGGGGAGGCCTGGGGGGCCCGGGCCCCCGCGAAGCTAAGATTTTTTAAAATGATTTCCACATATTTCATGAATACAAACACAAAATAGCATAAAATATGGCCTCATGAGGTCTCGCCCCCCCCCCCCCGAAACTGTCTCGCCCCCCCCCCCGAAACTTTTTTCTATATACGCCACTGCCCCTGCATAACAGCTATCGGAACACTTTTGTTATATAATTGGATGCTTTATGTTTCTGTTTCACATATGTGTATGTTCTAAACTTTATAAATTTCAAACCGGCCAAAGTGCTCCTTTCATTTCCAATCCATTGTTAATTTTAAAAAGCTACACATACATACATCTCAAGTTTAGGTATTAGATCCATTTTGCTGATGGGCGCAATAACTTGTTTACCCATATTGTTTGAAATTCTGGATTGCTTGGAAAACTAGAAAATTGATATCTCCTATCTGATGAAAAATTTATGGTTTCGAAATAAAAACTTGGTTTTCTTTTGTGTAATTTCCCTGACTTTTATTTAAAACTTTTTGACAAATAAAAACAAACATGACATGCTTTGTCAGTTCATTTAAGGTAGCTTAATCAGCGCAACGATTTTAAGTGACTTTCTATTTTTCCTATTAATTAAATTACCGCCGTTCGGTTTAAGATAAAGAGCGCGTATACGTTCTCTTTCTAACAATTGTTAGAGTATAGACATCCGATGTTTTGTTCTTTTATTTTAAAACACATTGATGGGCTTGTCGCGACTCTAATATATCCAAATATGTCAACATACAGGGACTCTATGTCTGATGACCTTTTTGAACAACAATCCATCACTGTTAGCATCTCTAGTTATTGAGGGAGATCTGTCATCTTTTGTGAATGTTAACAATGTGTCCATACCAAAAAACAAACTGCCAAAAAAAGTAGGAGTTTTATTTATAGTGAGAGTGAAAAATGTGTTCAATTGTCATTTCTTATTGAACAATTAGTTAGGTCTCTTGAAAAGGTCACCTGAGAATCGAAGATATTGTGGATACACTTTAATCTTTGTTTATCCAGTCATCCAGTGCATACATGTCAATATACAAAACTAAGATAATATGTCTTCTGCACCCTCGCAATATTAAAAAACTTATTTGTAAAATATCGTTAACAGATAGTAATCTCTCTGGTAGTGTGCAATATTTAGATAGAAGATACAGCTTTTAAAAGAACATGAGGTGGTAGTTAACTTACACATTGATGAAATATATATTAAACCTGAGTTAAACTTTAAAGCTGGTAATATATTAGGCAGTAGTAGCAATCATCCCTGCAAGGCTGCTAAAACCGCTCAAGTCTTCATGATTTCAAGTTTAACTTCAAAATATAAAGATGTTGTTCGCATAACTCCCATAAGTACATTGACAGCTGAGCCTTTAAAAGCTTTTCGCTTAGATGTTATTAAAGAAGTTGAAGCTATAGGTTTTCAAATTATATCTATAGTTTCTGACAATAATGCTGTTAATCGAAAAGCTTTTCAACTTTTGACAGTTAGTAAGATTTGGAGCCTTGCATAACTCACCCTTTCGATCCTTCAAGAAAATTATTTTTTATATTCAATGTTGTACACATTTTAAAATGTGTCAGGAATAACTGGATAAGCAATATAGTGAAAAATAGTTTATTTAAGTTTCCGGAATTTGAGGCAAATCATTCCGAAAGAGATTTTCAGAAAATCAAATATTTTAACGCAAATTTTAAACTTTTTGAACAACTTTATAAAAAAGAAAAAAAATCTGTAGTTAAATATGAACATCTTTTGAACTATAAAGCTTTGTATCCGACAAATATTCAAAAACAAAATGTAAAATTAGCACTAAACATTTTCAATGAAAAAAATATTGCAGCACTTTGATTAGGTTTAGAAGATAGCAAGGATGTCCAAGAAACTTGCTATTTTTTAAACATATTTTGTACTTGGTGGAAAATAATCAATGTCAAAAGTGCTTTTGAGGATGAGCGTTTTAATGACGATTATGAGGAACCAATAAGGCAAAACTCTTTTCTGCAACTTGAGTTCTTAAAAAAATTATATACTTGGTTAGATCAGTGGAGAAATAATGTATCAAGCAATGAAGGACTTTCTGTATCAACTTTTCAATCGCTTATAATAACATCAAAAGCTTTTATATTATAAGTACCCTATTTATTTCAAAAATACCCCCTTGAGAACATTTTGCTTAGCAAATTTCAGATGTACTTGAGGTTAGATTTTGAAATTACAGACAGTTAAGTGGAGCTAATTATTACATCAGCTTTGTAGAAGTTTTGGAAAGTGAAAGGAGGTTGCGCTTTAAAAATACCATATTGCTATTTCAAAAAAATAAGGACTTACCCCCAAATATATCCCTAAAAAGCATTTTAACCTCTTTTTCACCTTGATATATGATTTTGATAGGTTTATAGTTTTACTAGATGACATTAAAAATTTTTCTATTGAAAGAATTCCTGAAGTAACACTTCCAATATTAACATATATTGCTGGATATGCCTCAAGAAAGGAATTGCGCCTTAAAAAATGTGATATATGTTTAGATTGGTTAAATCTTGCAGGAAAAGTTGTAGATGTTGATTTAGAATCGTTACCATTTGATCTTATCATGGAACAAGATAGGGGAAAACTGACATTGCCAAGCGAACATGCAATCTTTGCAGTGTCTTTGTGCTGGGTAATTTTTCAAAAAATTATTGACGACCACTACATTCAGTTTATTGAATGTGAAAACCATCTCTCACTTATTCACAAAATCACTTGTTTCTTTTTTACAAATTATTGTGAAATGTTTGATATTGAAAACTTTTTTTTGGATAATTCGAGCGAGTGTTTTTGTGGAGAAAAACTATTGTCAAAGCTTGAAAAAATTAGTTTAAGAGCTTGTAAAGTTTTTTTAAATAATTTTATTAAAAAGCACAATGATCTAGTGTCTGCTAATAAATCTTTGAATAAGAACTCAGACAAAGATGATGACACTTAAAGAAAAATTAAAAAATTAAAAGCTTAGGTTTGATATGTACAATTTTGAAAGACTTGTATAGATTTGAAGTTACTAACGATATTATGTACCTAATATATGTACCTGAAGATATTAGAGTGCAAATTTTGTATAATTTTTTATTTTATAGATTCAGTTCTTTTATCCATAATAAACACATATATCAGCAAAATATTTTTTTCAATTTTTGCCTATAAAAGAACAAAAATTTTTTGTTAATTTATTTAGATTGTGTAAAAACATATAATATATTAAGCAAAACAATAAGAATCCTGGGACTCCTAAGATCACGTGACCGCCGACATGCTTATAACGCGCCATGGCCGGTCTTTATCGTTGGCTGCGGTCCTTGCCTTACGCAGTTACACTTTTATGACTTTGACAAAATAAATATATTTCCGAAACAGAAATAAATTAAAAGTAAAATGTCGTGTTGGTATAAAATTAAAAGTAAAACTGTCATTGTCTCTGGATAAAAAAATGCTGACTTTAGTTAGCAAAAAAAAAATGCACAGAAAAAAACAACTCAAAGGCATGCCATTTTTTAGATATTTTTTTGTTGCTGTCAGTATGCATATGATAAATAAAGAGGTTGGAAATGTCACAAATGTGTAACAGCCTATCGCAAGAATTATACAAAATTTGTGTGGAGACAGGAGTTTTTCAACGATAAAAAAAAATCCAAGTTTCTCGAAAATTAAGAATAAACAAGCCTTCTTAACGTGGAGTGGTGGAAGGGGATGTAACTTTAATGATTTACGCTATCTTGAATTTTTAAAACAGCAAAATATTTGATAATTGTCTTTCAAGACAAACAATAATTACTATGATGCTTTTTATTTCATAGTCCAGTAAAAATTATAAAGGCAATCGTATAATCTGTACAAATAATGGTTAATGCAAAAATAAATTTTTGGTTACTCATAAACCAATTTTAATGATTTGTACCTCGTTGTGCGTAACGGAAATACAGCTTTTCCAAAAAAAAATCGGGGACATCAGAATAAAAGAGCGTCTTTGAAGAATTAAGTTTGATTCTGTCCGCCATCTTAGAGTACGCTTAGCAGAATATACGGTAAAATAATAAGAAATAAAGTGGAGAGCGAATATAAAGACATGGAGGCAGAAGAACAAGCTGGTTTCAGGGCGGATAGATCGACTTCAGATCATCTCTTTTGTATAACCCAAGTTATTGAAAAGAAAATGGCATACGGACAAGAGCTGCATCTGCTTTACGTGGATTTGCAGAAGGCATATGATAGTATACCACTAAATCTACTTTGGAAAGCGTTGGAAAACACAAACATAAGCGTACAACTAATTAAGGCCATCAAAGAGTTATACCGCAATAGTAAGGCAAAAGTTAAAATAAAAGCAAAACTAATCAAAGGCTTTCAAGTAAATAAATGTCTTAAACAAGGTTGCTGTCCTTAAAGTATGGAAGAGAAAATGCCAAAACATGGGAATTCCGTTGGACGAAACCACCTTGTATACTTTATGTTTCGCCGATGATCAGATAGTAGGGGCTCAGGATTATGACGACCTCGAATATATGACACGAAAACTAATAGAAGAGTACAATAAGTGGGGACTAGAGGTTAATCTCAATAAGACAGAGTATATGTGTATCGGTGGAATAAAACAGGATCTATTCTTAAATACCGGGCAGCGAATTCAGTCCTGAGATGAGTATAAATACTTAGCTCTAAAAATTACAGCTGACGGAACACTAGACAAAGCTATAAAAGATCGAAACGTACAAGGAAGAAAAGCAATAACTTTATTAAATGGAATAATTTGGGACTAAAGTATATCAAAACATAACAAAAAGCTTATATATAACACCATTGTAAAAAGTATTATTACATACGGCTCAGAAGTATGGCCAATCAAGGATAGAACAGAAAAAATTCTTTCCGCTACGGAGATGGACTATTGGAGAAGAGCAGCAGGGAAATCAAAAAGAGAAAGAGTTACAAATCAAAGAATAAGAGAAATTATGACAGTGGGTGAACGTACTTTAGTGGATGATATAAGAACAAAACAACTGGTGTGGTACGGACATGTACAAAGAATGAATGATGAAAGACTACCTAAACAAATACTACAATGGAAACCAACTGGCCGAAGAAAACGAGGACGGCCAAGGAGAAGCTGGAGAGAAGGAATAGACAGTGAAATAAGAATAAGAGGCCTAGATGATGAATTATGGGCAAACAGAAACGAGTGGAGATTGGGTATCGGAAGACGTAGAACGTTGTGAAACCGAAAACATCGCGGATAAAGACTTTGTCGTGCTTTTAATAGCGCTGTATCGCGATCACCCAGAGTTGGGGAAAGTAAAATCGCAGAACTTTTAGTAAATGTTCATGGGTAAAGCGGCTTCTTAGTTTATACCACTCTTTCGACCAGCGTCTCCTCCTTTTTTTATGTCTTGGCTTGTTTTTGGCTGTATACCGCCAAAGTTAATGCCAAAAAGCCCAAATCGACATTGGAAACCATACCGTCCACAAACAATAAACGACTCGAGAGAACTGAACTCACGATTGATAAAACATTGAAGTGTTCATTGAAGCCCCATCAATTGCGATTGTCATTTTAATTCTCAATTTAACTGATCGTCTCGGGGGCGCTTAAATAATAAAAAGTTTTTGTCCGTTTTTTGGGTCTTGTGATATTTTTTGGTTGGCCTAGATACAAACTGCAATTTTTAGGAATGATGTGTACAACTGTAGATGAAGAGAAGCGACTAAATCCGAGATTAACAAAGACAGAAGACGAATTTGTGGAGATAATGAACAATCTGAACTTAGGATATCCTAAACAAATTGGTAAGGAAAAATTATTAACGAACAGGAGTGATTTTTTGGCTCATTGTTAGAGTAAAAGTTTCTAGGAACATAGTATCGCAAATGCTTCGTCACTTATATTGACAGGGTGTTAATAATGCTTTGGTCTTTGCACTTTTTGCAGTGCGACTCTGGAGAAATATAAAATTATAAAAAAAGCAAGCAAGCATTTTGGTCTCTGGAGTTTGTTTTATGTCCTACCTTCTTCGAGGAAAAATTAAAAAGAATATTTTATATTGTGCTAATTTTTTTTAAATAATCCAGCAGAACTTTTAATAAAAGAGACAGAACTTTTAATAAAAGACACATTTTTTGGTGTATTACATACCGGAGCAAAAATATATTTTTTAAACATATATGTTCGAAATAATCCAACTCCCTCTGTCTATGGGATGCATTACTAAACTTGATGGTAGTCTTTGATACATAGGCAAAAGTATCGCAAAAATATTGGATATTTTTTTACAAAGATTGCGCAGGAATTGCAACCAACCTTTTTTTTTCTAATTCCATTTATCGAGTATATTACATGGATTTAATTATCTAATAAAATCTATCCTCCAGACATTACATTTAATTCAAAGACTTAACAAGTGTGTTAAGGTCACTTGAGGCTTAATATCTCGAAAACTATTTAAAAGAATTGTGATTTCTTTTGTATTACCTAGTTTAAGAGATTGTAGCAGAATAGAAAAAAGCTTATAAAAAAGGGTTGAAGAATTTAAGAAAATGAAGGACATAAAAAGTACTTGGTTAATTTTTGACGTTCGGAAAATTTTTTGTGCCCAAAGAATTCTTAGGCAATCTTATTTTATCGGTTTTTTGTTTAAAATTTGTAAAGCCGATAAATAAGCGCTGTAGATGTGTCTGCGGGTATAAATGATCACACTGTACATAACTGTACATAACCAATGTAAGGTCACTATATAACGAAGTTCCTTCTAGTCACTTCGTTATACAGTGACCTTAAACCAATGCTGTGCGAGCTAAGTAAACCTAACACAGAGCTTTTAAACATTGGCAATTTTCGAAATTTATTGAAATGTACTCTTGGCATAAATTTGTTGACGCTGCATTTGACTGTTGTAGGTTTTCGACACTACAAAGACACAATTATTTACAAGAGATCTAAAAAGTTTTCACAGGATTCGTTAACTTATATTATATTGGAGTATCTGTTCAAATGTGAAGAACTTTAATACCAAAACGACTTCATAAAATAAATATGGCTTTTCAATGGATCGCCACTCTTTGTCATTGCCAAATTTTGATGGGTGTTTTTTAAAAACCTAATCAGTTTTTTTTAAACTAAATTAATTAGATGTTAACAATTTTAAGCTCTTAGAGATATAGAGCAAAAACTGAAGTTTTAAAAAGTGCCTTTTTTCAAAAACACAAGGTCAGTTTGCTCGACTTTGTAGTGAGATGTGAAATAACAATTTTGGGTTAAAAAAAAATCGAAACTTTTTGAGAAATAGCCATTCAATGTTTAGCCTAAAAAAGAAATGAATCCCCTAATATTGAAAAAAGGAGGGGAGTATTAAAAACACGATTAAAAATATATATTTTACTTTTTTGTGCTAATAGGGATCATGTTTTTACAATTATTATTATTATTATTTTTTATGTAAATCACATTTTGTCACCCGCCGCTGGTGAATTTATGTATAGGACATAATACAAAAAAACTTTCATTGGTGAGGAGAAAAGCGGGGGGTGGGCTGCATTTTCCACGTGTTGCTCCAGGCGGCCACTAGCCGAACGCCGTCCCTGGTGACGTTATCCTCATCTCTTTCGACATTTCCGTAGAAATTGTTTAATAACAAACTTCTATTTGAATTTTTACGACATTCTGTCCTACGAAAAACAGTTCATTAAAACATTTTAAAGGTAAATAAATAGATTTAATAGAGATTTATTGAAATAAAGCCAGGCTATAATAGTGCCAGGCACAATTTTGACACCTTCACATTGTAATATCAGCTGTGATCTTTCAACACACGGCATTTGTTTACTATATGAACCTGAATAAATAGTGCCTTCTTTTATTAATTGAAAATAAACGACGAAAGTTTTAAATTCGACTTTGGTATGTCAATTTTGAAGGCTGTCAGTTTTCAATGTGAATTTGTCAAAATAGTGCCTGGCACAATTATAGCCTGGCTGTATTTCAATAATTCTCAAATAATAGTTACAAAATAACTCAAGACTGTGCTTAGGGCTGATCAAGGGGAAATATTCAATAAAGTGTGTTTAACTAGATTTTTCAGCAACAAGAATAACAAAAAACTGCACAATAAGAAAATTTTCCAAAATTTTATTAAAAAACTTTTTATCCCCAACCCCGAAATTTCTTTCTAGGTACGGCCCTAATTAGTAACTCATCCAGGGCTATCAAAACAGACGGGCCACGATCCTCCACTTTGTTGACGTCACATCGGGCCTATTTTTTTTTTAATGGTCACGTCACGGCACAGCTGATCTTTAAAATAATGAAGTTGGAATGACGGTTTATGAATATTTGATTTTTACAAGCTTTTATTTAGCTTCAGATGTTCTGTCTAACTATCTATCTAACTATCTAACTATCTATCAAATCTTGTGAAGCGTTTTTGACACACTTCCCATTATCCGATTTGGATGAAATTTGGTACACACATAGTGGTCCCATGACAATACAACATTAAGAAAAAAATATCCTCCCACCCCTACCCCCACCCCTTCTATAGAAAAATGTGTTTTTGACACACTTCCCGTTATCCGATTTGGATAAAATTTGGTATACACATAGTGGTCCGATGATAATACAACAATAAGAAAAAAATATCCTCCCACCCCTACCCCCACCCCCTTCCATAGAAAAATTTGTTCTTGACACACATCCCGTTATCCGATTTGGATGAAATTTGGCATACATATAGTGATCCGATGACAATACAATATTAAGAAATAAATATCCTCCCACCCCTACCCCCACCCCCTTTCATAGAAGAATGAGTTTTTGACACACTTCCCATTATCCGATTTGGATGAAATTTGGTATTCACATAGTGGTCCGATGACAATACAACAATAATGAAAAAATATCCTCCCACCCATACCCCCACCCCCTTCCATAGAAAATGCATTTTTGACACCCTTCCCATTATCCGATTTGGATGAAATTTGGTATACATATAGTGGTCTGATGACAATACAACACTGAAAAAAAGAATCCTACCACTCCTACCCCCACCCCCATCTATAGAAAAATGCGTTTTTGACACACTTCCCATTATCCGATTTGGATGAAATTTGGTATACATATAGTGGTCCGATGACAATACAACAATAATGAAAAAATGTCCTCCCACCCCTACCCTTCACCCCAAGCCATAAAAAATGCGTTTTTGACACACTTCACTTCAAATGACTTTTATAAAATTTGGTATATGCATAAAGGTCCGATGTCAATACAGCCCAAACAAAAAATATATTTCTACCTCTACCCCCACCCTCTCCTTCCCCCAATAGAAAAATGAGTTTCCAAACAACTCACGATCAGCGATTTCATTATAATCTAGAATAAACTCTTCTGTTCTGTTATTGAACAAATATTTTCATTTAATAGAGTAGATAGCTGAGACTAAAAAGTAGAAAATAAATTGGTAAAAAATTTTTTTTAAGCCACAAGCTTTTATAAAATGCACTAAAAATTAAAAAATAAATTTCTAACATTCTAATATTATCATAATAATTAAAGGGATGGCCGCAAATCAAAGCATAAGTTAATCTAAAGTTGTGATCTAAACACTTAAAGAATATTCAACATAGCAGGTCATCAAAGATATGTTTGATGTGCCGCAATGTTATGCCATTGCCGTACCTATGTCAGAGAAATGCTGGGGTATCTAAGGTCGGGTTGGGTGGGTTTGGTACCTCTGCATTTTTCTGCTAGATTGATTCTTGCAAATAGTGATATTTAATTGATACGGATATCATATCGTGCTAACATCGTCAAGATTTCCATCAGTCGGCCATCGCTTTTATTATTATGATAATATTAGAATGTTAGAAAATTATTTTTTAATTTTTAGTGCATTTTATAAAAGCTTGTGACTTAAAAAAAAATTTTTACCAATTTATTTTTTAAATAAAGCCGGTTTTGAGATTGTTTTTACTATATTCTTGCAGAATAATTTTTTCTTGAATGTATAGTAATCCTTAATTTTTCAGGGCCGCTTTATTTGCTCACATAAAAATTAAATTTAAAGCAGAAGTGAATGTGTTCGTTTCTGCGTGGAAAGTAATCGGATTACCTACATTTATTTGTGTATATTTGGCACTCGGCAGACTTTTAATACTTAATATAGTTATTTACATGTGTTTAAAGAAATTACAACATCAAAAAATGATTTTTATAGCACAAATTTGTTTTTAAAAGAATAACGCTGGTATTTTTGGATTCTAAATGAACTTTATTGTAAAAAATCATTAAAAAATCTAAAAAGTTTTACAATACAAACAAATAAAGAAATGCACTGACACACACAGATGACAAAGTCAAATACAGTAGACTCGCGTTAGTGTGAACACGGAAAAAATCTGCACGTTCATACCATGGGGACCGTTTACACTAGGGAAGGTCTATTCTAAAACCGAAATATTATTGGTCAGATATAATAAATCCATACCTATCAAATTTTAAATGTAATTATTCTTATAATTTAGAGCAAAGCTATAAGTTTCTGCTGAAAATGACAATTTAAAGTATCGACAAATACTACAATAATGAATTTTTATGAAACTTCAAAATTTACATATCATTAGGTAAACAACGATGTTATTTTAGACCGAACTTATCTAGCTGACCAATGAGTGGCTACTGCTCGGTCTCAATATTTCTTAAGCTCTAATATCTATGTTGTTTGTTTCTGACTATAATATAACCACTTTAAATGATTCCAAAACATACTTTACTGCAACTTTTTTAGGTGTGTTTCGTTCTCAGATTCGCCTCCCAAACTTACATCTGGAAGCAAGAATTAAAAACTTCTTGGTTTTTATCATTTTACAAAGCAAAACATGAAATGGTACTAGTTTTACCACAAAACACACCTCTTTGCCATTCCGAGATTCGTTACTCTTTGTACAACTATAATACATTGATTTTCACTATTTACACTACTGGGAGGTTCACACAAGCGTGTGTTCACACCAGCGCGAGTCTACTGTACATGTTAAATATAACAGTTGTCATGCGGTACATGGCGGGTAATTTGAATTTAAAATAAGAAATGCTAAATCTTAAAGATTTTAACCTTTTAGTCATCTTGCATCCTTACAAAAGTTTGGTGAAATATCGGGATGGTGTCTGAGAATATTTTACTGAAATTTCGCGGAAATCTGTAGTGCCATTTTGAAAATATTATAAAAAAACCTCTGACCTCCCATAAGACCCAATGTAAAAGTTAGCCCCCCGAGAACAGCTGATTTTTTCATGGTCGTGGATGTATTTTTTTGTTTTCCTTGATCAATCATGTCGTTTTCGACAAAGCAGGAAATTATAACGCTTGCGATAATTTTCGAACTTTGATCATTTTTAAAGTTAACGCGTTTTATGTAACTCATTCGTTTTTTTAGAAGAGGGTACCCCATTCTGCCCCACCTTCCTCTACTTGTAAGGACCAATAACTTATATTTGTTCTGAGAATCAGCCAAAAACAGAATTAACTAAGCGTTTCAAGTGATGCTTGTCCTCCGCTCTCTTATATCGATTTTGTCAAGCTTCCAACTTTAAACCCCTCAAATCTGCGGGAGTTTCGGAGAGTTTTGATCACTCGAGTGCGTTTTGTTATAATCTCTGAAATTTTCGAATACTAATGCTGAATCTGGAAAAAATATGCCCCGTATAATCTTAAAATTATCTTTCAAACTTTATATTTAGCACTAAAAAGGCCTTAAAAATATCTAAAACCCATCTAATTATTATCACAAATTAAATCGGCTATATGTACAGGGTGTCCCAAATTGGGCACTTTTGGGGGGTTTAAGGTACTTCTAGGGAAGACAGAGAAAAACTGACCACGCATTGCGAGGCTCAAATTTTAAGAGAAGACTTATAGTAAAAACCGTATTTTGAAATATCGTCTGGTCTTTGAGCTACGGGGGCTTTTTGAAAAGTCTGCATTTTGGAGGGATGTCTATAACTTCGTTATTATTGGAAATATTGATTTAGAGTAAATTGCAATTTTATAGACTTTGTCACGAGGAATTCAACCGCTAAATTAAATTTTAACTGTCACTTTTAGTTTTTGAGATATGACATAAAGTTGCATTTTTTCTTATGGAATAGCCTATATTTTAATTAATTTTCGAATTCGTGATTGAATTCTTTTCAAAATGATGTATCATATGTCATAGTTTTATTGAGCGGTTTCGGAGTTTTTTATTTTTGTCTAGTGTGCGTTGAATGACGTCATGCGCCATTGACGTGTCAGCCTTGCGGTCAAATCCTACTTCAATGCTCCTATAGTTTTGTTGTTTTATACTATGCAAATCAAGTTGGCCGTGGGTCTTGGCGTTTTGTCATTGTTTTCAATTGTTTAAACAATTTGACATTACGCTTTGATATTAAATTATTTTGCACAAAAGCGTTTTAACTTTATTTTGAAATATGTATCATTTTTTTTTTACTTTTTATAACTAGGCTTTGAGGGCCGTCAGCTGAATTATAATTTTTCCAAACCAGCCTTACTATATTTGTGACTTTGCAAAATAATAAAAATACTGGAGTGCCTTTACCTGCCGCCGCAGGAAATCATAGCGCACTAGAAATAAGTGAAAAAGCTGAATATCTCCTAAACCGCTCAATCAAACTATGACATATGATACATCATTTTGAAAAGAATTCAAAGACGAATTCGAAAATTAATTAAAATATAGGCCATTCCATAAGAAAAAATGCAACTTTATGTCATATCTCAAAAACTAAAAGTGACAGATAAAATATAATTTAGCGGGTGAATTCCTCGTGACAAAGTCTATAAAACTGCAATTTACTCTTAATCAAAATTTCCACTAGTAACGAAGTTATAGACCCACTTCAAAAATGCAGTCTTTTCAAAAAACCCCCGTAGCTCAAAGACGAGACAATATTTCAAAATGCGGTTTCCACTATAAGTCTTCTCTTGAAATTTGAGCCTCGCAATGCGTGGTCAGTTTTTCTCTGTCTCCCCTAGAAGTACCTTAAACCCCCTAAAAGTGCCCAATTTGGGACACCCTGTACAGGGTTTTCCCGTATATTTTTACACCATATCTTAAACGTTTATTTGAATAGATGTCAAAATATGATAAATACAAAAGTTTCATAATTTTTTGCAAAGTTTAAGAATGTTGGGGTCAGAATTATTTTATTTTCTAAATGTCAAAATTTGACAATTTGATGTCTTTTTTTAAATTGAACACCCTATATATTATTTTAGATTTTATTAAACCTTTTCTTCCTGATTTCAAAAATATATATGTTGAGGTGATTTAGTTTCTTAGTTTTGGAGATATATGCGTTTAAAAGTTTAAAACATTTAAGTTTCAGCCATGAAAAATCCAATCGCGTTGACACAAAAAGTGATGCTGTTGCTTTCGTAAGGTATAAAATTTACTAATATTTACCACCTGTGGTGATTCTGCGCAGTAATGTGTGACGCCGCAAGCCATTAAAAGCAAAAAATATTGCTTTTTTTTTTTGAAAAAAATAAATATCTAATTCTTTGTTGATAATTTTCTACATAGCCTCCTTGAATATTAATACAATTTTGAAGTCTTATAAATTTTCTGTGAATAGTTTAATATTTGCGCGGAATTTCCATTGACATCGACGAATGTCTGTTCTATTTTCTCTTGTACAATTTGAACCGGCTGGAAACTAACACTTCAAATCATACATTCGTCGATCTTAATGGAAATTCTGCGCACTCTATCTATCAATTTATTCACAGACAATTTATAAGAATTATTCAAAATGTATTAAAAATCAAGTATTAATTTTAGTTTTTACTGGCTTACGGCGCCACATAATACTGCGCAGAATTACCACGGATAATAAATATTAATTAATTATATACCTTACAAAAGCATCACCATCACTTTTTGTGTCCGTGCGTTTGTCTTTTTCATGGCTGCCTTGATGTTTTAAAGAGTATCAATTTAATTTTTAAAACATTTAATCGTATATATCTCGAAAACTAATAAAGGAAATAATCCCAACATATATATATTTTTGAAATCAGGAAGAAAGGGTCCAATAAAATCTAAATATATAGGGTGTTCAATTTAAAAAAAACATCAACCTGTCAAATTCTTTAAAAAAAAATACATTCTGACCTTAAGATTCTTAAACTTCGTAAAAAATTATGAAACTTTTGTATTTGTCATATTGTGATATCTATCCAAATAAACGTTTTGGATATGGTGTAAATGTATACAGGAAAACCCTGTATACTTTGTGTTATTACCTATTATTTTTGCCATCCAAGACGGTGGTTAATCTAAGAAGGTTTAACTCGATATATCTTCAGAAGATAATAAATGATTTATACTAAAACTAACAAAAAACATATTTTAAAAGATGTGGAAAAAATTGTTTTTGATTAATTAGATAATTAAAATTTACAAAAAGACACGAGTTCAAATAGATTCCAAGAAGGGTCGATGCGAAGGATGAGGCGGCGTTGCCCCTACCCCACGCGGCCGTGTTTAGGGGCGGACGACAGGACAAGATATGTTTGATATTTTATATGATAATTCCATGGAATTTTTCCATTTTTTTTTTCTGATTTTGTGGGAATATAAGGGGAGTATAGTACGCCTAGAAAAGGCTTACATAATTTATAAAATACCGTTATTATCTGATTTGAGGAAGGGAATATAAAAAATTTATTTTTGAAATCCTGGCTTTTGAATCAACTGACGTGGTAGAAAAATAAAATATTTTTTCAACTCTCAACGGTTTAAGCTAGAGTAATGAAACTTGGCACGCATATTGGCCTTCCAGCACTGATTTTTCAGCTGACAAAACTAATTACATATAAGGCCGCTAAGGGGCGTGTGGGGGCAATATGTGTGTTTAGATTATCCGTTATATCTTCTACACTATTCCACCACCATAATATCTAGGTCTCACTAAATTAGTAGTCCATACAATTACCTACAGTAGGTACTAGTTAAAAAAAATTTGAAGCTGTTAATTAGGTCCCTCTAGTTAGGAGAAAAGAATTGATTTTTTATTATAAAGTGAGGTCAAAATTAAATTCTGGGCTCTCACAGCCCCTAGACGCCGAAGGCAAATTAAAGAGTAGGTATTTAAAATTAAGAGTGGTCGAGCGCACTCTTTTTGTACAATTTCGATGACCTAAGGCAGAGAATAAGTCAATAATTTTTACTTTCCTAGCCCGCGCAACAATGGCTACAGAACGTATTATTTTTGGGTGAGGGGAAAATGTGTTTGGGTGTATTTTGACCTACCTTGGCAATATCGTGATGTCTGTGTGGGTGTATGTCTGTCTGTAACACGATAACTCCTAAACCGCTAAACCGATTTTCATAAAATTTTCAGGTAAAATAGTGTTCGACACTGTAACGTGTTAATTAGATTTTGGTCAAAAACCACCAATGCTAATCACACTTTTTTGACAATTAAAAAATTTAAAAATGCTAACTTGTTAATGGAGCATCGCATCAATTTGCGGTTTTCGGGGCCGAGAACAGCACATGCTGTGCTCGGGTATTGATTCCCAAAAATTACTAATTAACTAAGAAAGGTTTTATAAAATCATTATGAAAAAGTTGCCGAAAGGCGCTGTGGCCTACTATAGCCCACATAACACAATCACGTGTTTAACACGTAAAAAAGGCGTGAGAAAAAAAAACGTTGATTTTAAAAGCTGCTAGAAAAAAACGTTTATTTCATATATGAAAACAAGCTTAATAGGTCATTCATTAACGTTATAAAAAATAACGTTGCTAAAAACTGCGTTGTAATAACGCCATTATAAAATTAAAACAGCAGTGTTTTTACGTTAGTTTCAAGTGATTTTTACGTTAAAATCATATTAGATTCACGCCTTTTCTACACGAATTTTAAAACGCGACTTGCATGGCTTTTCTACTGAATATTTTTGAGATTTTACTATTGTCGGGATTTTTCACTTTGACGAAATCTATCAGGCAGTGCTTTGGCCTCTAAACTCCAAAAACCTTTTAAGGAACTGATCACTGATCGTTCAAGATCACGACGCATCTGTTATTAACCTGATAAAGACACATTAATATTCTGTGAAAGTGTTTACTGTTAAAAAATCTTGTTTAGCTTTTAAAAAAAACATAATGTATATAGATAGATATATAGATATTTTGTCTTGCCTTGAGCGCCATCTTTAAAATTGTCTTGAAGTGTTGTAGTCTTAAACTAGTGAACTTCTTTTCGCGTCTCTTTTAAGTTAAAAAAATGTTATTAAAAAAACGTGACCAAAAAAGACGCAGAAAGTTAGTAGGTTTGAGAAGTCTTAATCTAGTGGCGTTTTAGAACATGTTGTAGAGGACTTTTCAAGTGTCAATTTGGTACATGAAAATAACGAGGGTAAAAAACACGTTATATACACAGCACCAGAAAGTTCAGCAAAAAGTACATTTTTATAGCTTGATTTCTCCTTGTTTTTAAGTTATCTTTAAGCATGTAGATTTCACAAAATAAATATTACATGGTATGAGGTTGTTTTCAAGTAAAAAATAACTTTGTTATTTTTGTTCACGTTAATTTAACGTTGATGTGATTTTTGTGCTATGTGGGAAATTCCAGAATTAATTATAACAATTTTTTTTGTTTTCGTTTAACCATAGTTAATACCTAGCTGGAGGTACAGTTTGAGTACCTTTTTAAAGGTCCTAGGACGATTGGTTTAGCTGGTACTGATAGCTTGGAAAATTACCAAACCGATAAAATTTCACTTTTTGTAAAAATCTTCCCAAATTTGACTACACGTGTCTCCGTAACTAAGGAACCTAGGAAGCTAGAGTTGCACCAAGATTGTAGAGAATTTAGTTGGCTTTCCAAAAGTGAACAACGTAAATACCCCAAAAATGCTTCCTAAAGTCCTTTTTTCGAAAAAGCTTAAACAAGTACCAGTTTTTCGAGTCCCACGGGAATAACATAGGGATTTCAGGGTTGCAAACTTGGGTATGAACTTCTCTTAAGAATCCTAACAATATATAAAAAAAGTGTAAATACATGCGCGTTTGCAATATTTGCTGTTGTATGTCGATATTGACTGGCGAATTAGTACCAGAACTGCGGCTGAATTTTTTTCGTTACATCTACAATTTTTTTTTAATATGTATTTTTGCAATGGTATTATCTTTATCAGTTTAAAAAACAAATATGTGGCCCAATTTTTTTGGAAATTAAGTAGGTAGTTTAACCTACGGCGCAATTTTTTTTTTAATTTTTCCAGCAGTTGTTTTTCTTATACATTTACTAGTTTTGTTCTATTATGTCGTTTCTATCAGCTGCGCTAATAGTTTTCGAAAATACTAATATAGGAAAATTAAAAAAAAATCGATTTTTGAAATATTTGCATTTTTATCTAAAGCTGGTGGGGGGGGGGGTCTAAAATGTTCATGTTCTTAACGTAGGTAATATGTTCACAGGGGCCAGCCCCCTCCTTTCTCAAAAATAAACCTTAATTTTTAGTTCTAGTAACAAAATAACAAATTCATGAACAGCAATTTCTTAGAATATTTACCTGCAGCGCAATGTCTTTTAGTTTAAGCTTATTAAAAAAAAAATTCTTTATAATATATTTCAGAGAATTATAGTTCAAATGAGATTTGATATAGTCTAAATTATAAGCATTTGTAATGACGTCACCAGGTGAGAAAAAAACGTAAATATTTTTGCCAATCAATGTTTTTTGATTGACAGTGACGGATAGACATAACCAATTACCTACCTATTTAAATCATAGACACTACTTTTTTTTAAAAGTTTATTGTCACCGCTGTTTATAATATACTAAACAAAGATAAACAAAATTGACGTCATTACAAATGGGTATAATTTGAACTATAAGTTCTTTTTGGTCGCGATGTGTTTTAATCAGTGGCTACTGATTCATTGAAATCAATTGAATTTTTTTTCTTATTTCTTTACTAATATTTTTTAATATTTTGTAGATAAAGCGTTACCGGCTAACAAGGTTTGTGGGCTGTACGATATTCCTAAAGACCAGTGACATTATTATGGACATTTTATGTAATACTCTACTTTGGCAAGTATTATTTTCATATTTTGTAAATTATTTTCTTAATATTGTAATACTTCTTTATGAAAATAAATATTTATTTAGATATTAAACTGTTTATTTTTTAAAATATTTTGCTGATCCTTTGACCCCTCTCCCCCTTTTAAAATACCCCTTAACCTTATGACCAGTATTTACTAAGGGTCTAAAATGCTAAAGTACTAAAGTCCTTAAAACTTGGTCTAGATTTTGGTTAAAGTTTTAACTAATTTTTTTGTCTTGAATGTAATAGTTTTTAATATTTATATAACGGTTTATAAGTACCTTACAATAGAGGCCACCTTTTTCTGTCGTTATAATGTCATTATATCTGCACAAAACTTCACTAAAAATGTCCAATAAAAACGCTTTAAGTCAGTGTAAGCTGTCCGCTATATATTATTATGTTAGTTATATAGACAAGTTAATATTACACCAATGATTACACCAATTTTCGATTGTTTTGGTGGAAGGGTTACTGAAAACAGATTCTAATATATCTTGCGCTTTTTATAATATTTACATATTAATATGTATTTAATACGGTAATGCATCTAGAGATATAGTTTTAAGCTATTTATCTATTATTCAGCTTTGAAAATTTTTGAATACAAGCTTTTTTATCGATTATAGATTATTTCTGTAGTTTTTCAAACTTTAAACCACCCCTCAGGGGTGGTACACTACAATTTGACTATTTTTACCGGGACTCCTATGACTAGGTCCTAAGTCTAGCCAAACTTGTTTATGTTCAATTTAGCACTCTGCTAGAGTGCCTAGAGTCATTTGCAGCGGTAATAGCCAAGTTTAGAAAACCATTTTCAAACTAGTAACAACCCTTTGTTTTTAAATTTGTATTGGAGAACTTGGCTTTACTTTTATCTCAATTCTTTTTACGGAATACCATTTTCGCGTACTTGGCTTTTTTTTACATGTAAAGTTTTTGTTATGATTTCACGCATTTTTTTAAGGATTTGGATAATATTTAAGTTTTGAAGTGGTAAAATGTGCGCAATATTGTTCAAAACTTTTGCAATGGCTTTTTTCAAAATTTGAGGTTTTTCATTTTTTCCGATGGTTTTATCATAATTCAAATCAGCCTTCCAAAGATCAGCTCTCTAACGTTTCTGGAAGAGGGCTATGTTACTTTTACATAACTTTACATTTATACAGAAAGGAAGTAAATTAAGATTTTGGGGCTTTTTTTTTCTATAGTTTTATCATAGTTCCTATCAGCCTTCGAAAGCTTAGTTTCCTAGCGTTTCTGAAAGTGGCCAATGTTACTTTTACATAACTTTACTTTTATAGGGGAGGGAAGTAAATTAAAATCTTGGGGTTTTTAAATTTTTTCGTATAGTTTTAGCATAGTTCCTATTAGTCTGCTAATAAAGCTCTCTAACGTTTCTGGAAGTGTGCAATGTTAATTTTACATAATATTAGCTGTATAGGGGAGGGGAGTAAATTAGAATTTTGGGGGTTTTTTTCCAAGGATTTGGTCATAATTTCTATTAGTCTGCCAAATTTCAGCTTTGTAGTATGTCTGGAAGTACAGTAGAATTTTGATGATCTATACATGAGTGAGTGAATAAGTGAGTGGCAAAAAACCCCAAAATTGTAATTTACTCCCCTCCCCTATACATGTAAAATTACGCAAAAGTTACATTGCCCACTTCCAGAGACGCTAGAGAGCTGAGCTTTGAAAGACTGATAGGAACTATGATAAAACTATAGGAAAAAATTTAAAAACAACAAAATTTTAATTTTTTTTCCTCCCACATAGAGGTAAAGTTATGTAAAAATAACCTTGTTCACTTCCAGGAACGCTATGATAAAACCATAGGAAAAAATAAAAAAACTTAAAAATTTTTAATAAGGCATTACAAAAGTTTAAACAATATTCCGCATATTTTACTATGTTAAAACTTAAATATTATCCAAATCCTTTAACAAAAGGAGGGAAATCATAACAAAAACATTTCATGTAAAAAAAGCCAAGTACGCGAAAATGGTATTCCGTAAAAGGAATTGAGATAAAAGTAAAGCCAAGTTCTTTAATACAAATTTCAAAATAAAAGGTTCTTACCAGTTTGAAAATGTTTTTCTAAACTTGGCTATTACGGCTGCAAATGATTCTAGGCACAGTGCTAAATTGAACATAAAGAAGTTTGGCTGCAATAGCAAAGTTTTAAAAAAACATTTCCAAACTAGTAAGAACCTTTTACTTTGAAATTTGTATTAGAGATCTTGGCTTCACTTTTATCTCAATTTTTTATACGGAATATCATTTTGGCGTACTTGTACTTTTTTACATGAAATTGTTTTGTTATAATTATTTATTTTGAACTTATTACATTTGTACCCTCCCCTTAATTTGATGCTGCGTACGCCCGTGGTCATATATATGTTCAGCCTATACTATTTACTCTCCCCTATCTTCCTGAAATACCTTGAAACCATCGGAATGATGTAAACTTTTGCATCGTTGGATTTCTGTAAATGTGTAGACTCGTCATATTAGCTAATCGATCCAGATTCACAGACGACACGGCGACTTAAATGGACAGCGTCATGTGCTGAACACACGGGCGCTAAGGCGTGCTTTGTTTAAGTATACCTATGAAATACACTCAAGATTTAACACACAGTTTCATTGATTAATTATGAAACCACGTAAATTTTAATGGAAAACAAATTTCGATGTTTTTAAGGGTTTCTTGTAAAAACTTTAAAACTTAAATTAGAATAACAATAAAGAGCAAAATTTAATTACAAACAAAAAACTTGGCAAGAAATGAAAAAAAAAATTAATTATTAATACAAAGTCTCCTTTTGTTATTTTATTTGCTAAGTATATACCTACACTAAGTTCTGGCCCTACAGGGCCCGATACTGCGTTTAATGATAGAAGCAACACATTTGGTATGAATAGACAATACTAGCCCGAACATTTTACAAAAGGGAAACACCCCCCCAACCCTGGTTGGGTTCCCCCCCTTAAACTTGATTTTTGAGGATTTTTTGCTAAAAACTCGAAAACGGTCAACTTTTCTAAAAATATTTTAAAAATAATTTTGCAAGTAAAAATAAGATGTCCTTTTTAACAATGTACCTTAGTACCCTCTAATCACGGTGGTGCACGTTCCATAGGCCTACGAAAAAAAGTAAAAATGTTTAAATTACTTTTTTAAATTTTTCTTGTGGCATTTTGTATTCTTAACACATTGTAGTATACAAGTATTTTTGTTCATAAACCCATTGTACACAGTTAAAAATTTCATAAGTTAGAAATAACTTTTAAAAGTAGCCGCCTTGACATAAAAACAAATGTGTTTGTAGAAATCCTCAAATCAAACAAAAATTTTGAACATTCATTTTTGTAACTCAGTAAATAATAATGAGAGTGAATAAAAATTATTTTTCGTTAGTAATACCTTACAACTGACTTTTTCTAGTTAACCTTTTTTAAAGTGGGGGTGGGGGCATCCCTCCTCTTACCCCCCTCAAAAGTGCTATTTTACAGTATTTTCCCAATTATTATATAGGCGGCTATTTAAAAAATATGTGTCTAGCTGAATAAGTGTTCAACTGTATACAATGGGCTTTTAACCAAAATATTTTTCTGAGAAAAAAATAGTGTTAAGGATAAAAAATACCACAAAAAAAATATAAAAAAATATTTTAAAATTTTTCTCCTTTTTTCGTACACTAATGGAATGTGCACCGCTGCCGTCAGAGGGTACTAATGTACATCGTTAAAAAGGAAATTGTATCCGCTTGAAAAATGCTCTGTAGAAAATTTTTGGAAAAGTTGACTGTTTTCGAGTTATTAGCAAAAAAGCCCGTTTAAGGGGGGGACCACCCCCTTGCCAGGGTTGGGGGGTGGTTTCCTTTCGTAAAATGTTCGATAGAGTCTTATGTCTATCCATACCAAGTGTGTTGCCTCTATCATTAAACGCAGCATATCGCTTGAATCTCGGATGTAGGATCTGAACTAACTGGGATTTCCCAATTTTGTTTTATTTTTTTTATTTGGCACCACTACTTTTAGGCAAAGGCTTGATCAAAACACTTTCCTGTTAAAAATTAATTTTGACGGCGCAATACCCGTGCTGCTATGGGGTATTTCTCTTTGGCTTAGAAATATCGAACTAATACATCCCATTTTAACCTTGTACATACCTACCAAACTTTTATTTGTTTTTAAAACTTTCGTAAAATCGTAAAATGTAGGAGCGAGCTGTAATCAAATTTCGTTGTGGATTAAAAGTATGTACCCTATATTAGAGACCCTCTATATTGACATAATATGTCAACATACAGTGGCCGTGCCCCACAACAAACTTTTCTGGTAAACTGATTTTCTCTAAAATGCTTTTATGGCTGACAAAGTTTATCCAGGCGTATATTTTCATACGAAAAATATGATAATTCGGAAAAATATGTTTATGAAAACTCTCTAACAATCCTGGCTTCAAAGTTTGGATCACAAAAAGACATTTTTAAAATTAAAAATAAATTGATCCATAACGGATTTCATATCTTCCTAGCTAGCCTATATAATAATATAAAAGCCAAAATAAACTAATTTAGTTTAAAACAAAATTGTAGAAAATTTGCGTTTTGTGTTGGCAATTGCACGAAATGTTAATTTCTAGCATGTTTTTGTGTATCAACCAGAAAAGTCTGTAAAAATTTGTCTTAATTTTTCATTCTGTCACTTGTTTATCAATATTAATGTATTAATGTTGAGCCTGGATTAAAATACATAAACGAACTTGAAGTATAATGGATCTAGTACCTTCTTAACTAAAAGATATTAAAATTGAAGAAATAGTCCATGTTGTGTGAAAAATATTGCTTTAAAGTTGAATTTTGCATTTCTTTTCAATATTTTAAAAACCAAAGTTCTGACAGTATTTAAATTTATTACAACACTGGTTTCATCAATTTTATTCCACATAGCTCAAAACTCACATCAACGTTAGATTAACGTGAACAAAAATAATAAAGTTATTTTTTACTAGAAAACAACCTTATACAATGTAGTATTTGTTTCGTTAAATCTACATGATTAAAGATAACTTAAAAACAAGGAGGAATCAAGCCATAAAAAATGTAATTTTTGCTGAAGTTTCTGGTGCTGTGTATATTTAACGTCTTTTTTACCGTCGTTATTTTCATGTGCCAAATTCACACTTGAAAAGTCCTCTAGATTAAAACTTTTCAAACCTATTACCTTTTTACGCCTTTTTTTGTCACATTTTTTCAACAACTTTTTTTTTAAATTGAAAGTGACGCGAAAGGAAGTTCTAAAAGTTCACTAGTTTAAGACTACAACAATTCAAGACAATTTTAAAAGATGACTCTCAAGGCAAGACAAAATATCTATACATATATTATATTTTCTTTAAAGGCTAACAAGATTTTTTAACAGTAAACACTTTCACACAATATTAATGTGTCTTCATCAGGTTAATAACTGATGCGTCGTGATCGAAAAGGACCAGGGATCGGTTTATTAACTGGTTTTTAGAGTTCAGAGGCCAAAGAACTTCTGGATAGATTTCGTCAAAGTGAAAAATATCGCCAATAGATGGCGCTGATTCTAGTAAACACTCAAAAATATATGGTAGTAAAGCCCTGCACGTCACGTTTTAAAATTTGTATAGGAAACGAACCCAATGTGATTTTGACGTAGAAAAAAATCTACTTAGAATTCACTTAAACAACGTAAAAATATTGCTGTTTTGATTTGATATTAGCGTTATTACAACGCCATTTTTGGCAAAGTTATTTTTTATAACGTTAATGAATGACCAATTAAACTTGTTTTCATATATGAAATAAACTTTTTTTTTCTAAGCTTTTAAATTCAACGTTTTTTTTTCTCACGCGTTTTATACGTGTTAAACAGGTGATTGTGCTATGTGGGATATAGCGCCGATTTTTAATATATTTTGTGGTTTAAAATTTGTATAGTTTTTTAAACATTGTACAGGGTGTCCCAAATTGGACACTTTTAGGGGGTTTAAGGTACTTCTAGGGGAGACAGAGAAAAACTTGCGAGGCTAAAATTTCAAGGGAAGACTTATAGTGAAAACCGCATTTTGAAATATCGTCTCGTCTTTGAGCTACCCCCGTTTTTGAAAAGTCTGCATTTTGGAAGGGGGTCTATAACTTCGTTGTTAGTGAAAATTTTGATTTAGAGTAAATTGCAATTGTATAGACTTTGTCATGAGGAATAAACCCACTAAATTAAATTTTAACTGTCACTTTTATTTTTTGAGATATGACCCGGTACTCAGATCGATTCACGCTTGTGTTTCTAATCTAACCCAAAAAAGATATGTATTTTCATTATCTGCATTTTGCAAAAAACACCCTGCTACTGCGGCTACCCACATAGCAAAAAAATCACATCAACGTTAAATTAACGTGAACAAAAATAACAAAGTTTTTTTTTACTACCTCATACCATGTAATATTTATTTTGTGAAATCTACATGCTTAAAGATAACTTAAAAACAAGGAGAAATCAAGCTATAAAAATATACTTTTTGCTGAAGTTTCTGGTGCTGTCTATATAACGTGTTTTTTACCCTCGTTATCTTCATGTACCAAATTCACACTTGAAAAGTCCTCCATAATTTCTAAAACGCCACTAGATTAAGACTTCTCAAACCTACTAACATTCTGCGTCTTTTTTGGTTTTATTAATAACATTTTTTAACTTAAAAGAGACGCGAAAGGACGTTATAAAAGTTCACTAGTTTAAGACTACAACACTTCAAGACAATTTTAAAGATGGCGCTCAATGCAAGACAAAATATCTAATGTATATAGATAGATAATCTATATACGTTATGTTTTTTTTTAAAGCTAAACAAGATTTTTTAACAATAAACACTTTCACAGAATATTAATGTGTTTTTATCAGGTTAATAACAGATACGTCGTGATCGTGGATCAGGGATCAGTTCCTTAACAGGTTTTTGGAGAGGCCAAAGCACTGCCTGATAGATTTCGTCAAATTGAAAAATCTCGACAATAGGTGGCGCTGCTGGTAGTAAAATCTCAAAAATATTCGGTAGAAAAGCCATGCAAGTCGCTTTTTAAAATTCGTGTAGAAAAGGCGTGAATCTAATGTGATTTTGACGTTTATAAAAATCACTTGAAACTAACGTAAAAACATTGCAGTTTTAGTTTGATGGCGTTATTAAAACGCAGTTTTTAGCAACGTTATTTTTTATAACATTAATGAATGACCTATTAAGCATTTACCATCATTTAGCGTTATCCAAAAAGTACGTATAGATTTTTTACGGACGCGAGAAGTGATACCCTCAATTGAGTGAAGGTGGGGGAGGAGTCAGGGAGGAGGGAACTAGTAAGATTGGGTTGAAGAAAATCTTAAAGCGTGTCCAGAAAGAATTTTTGAAATCGCTCTATATTTGTGAAAATTATAGCTACAACTATTACTAATAAAAAGGGAGGGGAGGAGAAAGGGAGAGGAAGAAAGAAACTAGTAAAATGGTGTTGGAAAAAAGGTCTTAAAGCGTGTGTAGAAAGAATTTTTGAACTATATTTGATAAAATTATGTGAATATGGTTTTTTAAGAGGGTGGGGGGAATGGAAGGATGGGAGATGGGTGGGAGCAGGGAGGACTACAAAGTGATTATAGCAAATAAGAGAGCATTTCCAATGGATTATCAAAGGCATTTCATTAAAATTGCCTGATAAGTTAGTTTGTGTGCCTTAAAGCCGACATCATGTGACAAAATGGCGTCTGACGACCGCCATATTGAGCTATTTAAAAAAATATAGCCTATAGCACCTTCGGGATCAGTAACAATTTAACGACACTTTTTTCGTCAAAATCGATTCAGCCGTTTAGCGCTCTATATTTGTGAAAATTATAGCTACAACTATTACTAATAACGAGGGAGGGGGGAGAGAGGGAGAGGGAGAGGGAGAAAGACACTAGTAAAATGGTCTTTGTTTGAAACTCGTAGACAATGATTGAGTAGAAATAAAATTTCGGACTTCCATTGTCTTTATTTATTTTAAACACGACGTTTCGGTTAGTAAGTAAGTAAGTAATCTCTAACCGTTTTCAAGTGTAAACTAAACAATCTAGTCTCTAGGCTACTACTTATACTACTTGGTGTGTAGTCAGGTGTGACGGACCGCCCCCTTTTTTAATCCTAAGACGCCTGTTTTCCTTAAGGAGTGGTTTCCATATGTTTGGTATGTTCGTGCTTGGTTGACTGAAAACTTCTTTATTCTGCATTATAAACGCAGCTTCAATAAACTTTCGTTTTCGCCAATGCGACTCCTTATGCAAAACTTTAGCTTCTGACCACTGAATCCTGTAATCATTTGACCATGCATGATCCGCTAAACCGGATTTTTCAATATCTTCTAATTGGGTACTTTTTAGATGTTCATTTACTCTAACCTGAAGAGGGCCGACCAGCACTTTGTCGAGGTTTTTGTTGGACATAATTCAACCACTACAGGGTAAATCCGAATCTTTTGTCAAAAATTCGGAACATTTTGTCGAGGTTTTAAAAGGGATCGAATTAGATCCTGACGATAGATTTGTAAGATTTGATGTAGAAAGTCTGTACACCAACGTGCCAATAAATCAGTATCATTAAAAACAAATTACAAAAGGATCATACACTTTACGAGAGAACAACGCTATCGGTGGAGGGGGTGATGGATCTGTTGGGGCTCTGTCTCCGTAACTCTTACTTTCAAGTGAAAGATAAGTTTTACGCGCAAAATGATGGACTTCCAATGGGTTTGTCTCTTTCGCCAGTGGTAGCAAACATCTACATGGAGTGATTCGAGGACCATGCGATCAACACAGCAAGAGTTAAACCTATGGCTACGATACATGGATGACACCTTTATTATATGGCCGGGAAATGATAACGAACTACATAATTTTCTACACCATCTGAACGGTATTCAACCAACAATCAAATGCACCATGGAAATTGAAGAAGATTCGGCCTTACCATTTTTGGATGTTCTTGTCAAACGATTAGACAGAAACATTCAAACCACTGTATATATAAAACCTACTTACCCGTAGTTCCTAAATTTTAAGTCTAACCATTCTGTTGCTACAAAACAAGGAGTTATAAGAAGTTTGTATTTAAGAGCCGTAAATATTTGTAGTAATAATGAAGAATTAACCACAGAAATAAACAACATTAAAAAGGACTAACAACAAAATGATTATTCCGAGAAAATTATTAACTCAGTGATCTCTAAAATTAAAACCAAACCAAATGTAGCAAATTCTCAAAGTAATAATCCGTTGGGTGTTATTAACATTCCATATGTTCAAGGGATTTCAGAAAACATAAGACGAATAGCCAAGCACTATAGTATCAAAACAGTATTTTCATCGGGAAATACGATAAGAAGTTTTGTAACTAAAACAAAACCAGAAAATCCCTCAAATAATAAGGAATGTATTTACCAAATCCCGTGTGGGTGTGGTAAATCATATGTAGGTGAAACGAAACGCCCTCTTCAGGTTAGAGTAAATGAACATCTAAAAAGTACCCAATTAGGATATATTGAAAAATCCGGTGGGGGGGGGGGCCGAGACCCCATGAGGCCGTATTTTATGCTATTTTATGTTTGTATTCAGGAAATATGTGGAAAATATCTAAAAAAATCTTAGCTTCGGGGGGGGCCCGGGCCCCCAGGCCCCCCCTTATATACGCCACTGCCTGAAATATAGGTAATTTGAATGCCTTAAAGCCGACATCATGTGACAAAATGACGTCTGACGACCGCCATATTGAACTGTTTAAAAAAATATAGCCTATAGCACCTTCGGGATCAGTAGCAATTTAACCACACCTTTTTCGTCAAAATCGATTCAGCCGTTTAGCCTCTATCACGACACAAACATACATATTTTCATGCTTACATACATACATATCCCAAACGAAAAACATTACCCTTCCTTTCGCCGTGCTGCAGTTGGGCAAAAACTAGATTCGCGCAGTCTTTGAAATTCGTGAAAACTTTGTTTAATATTTTTTCTGTTAGATTATAAAGGTAAACTTTAAAAACATCCCCAAACAAGTTTGCTTCTTAAAAATTTTACCCTTTTGCGAGTGCTTCTCTGTTGCTCCCACGAGTAAGAAACTTTTCAACAACTTTTTTTTTCTTTCTTCATATTCTCGACACTTTTCCATATTCCTTTTTATTTTCTGATTTCCCCTTTTCTCACTTTTTTAGGCATCTTTTACGCTATGCAATATGCAAACAGCAGATTCGTTTAAGGAGGGATTGCCACCTTTTTTTCATCCCCTAGTTGGCAATCTAATTCAGCATCGACTTGTATGTATTTTTAGCTTTTGGTAAAGAAAACGCCACATAAAATGCATACAGCAGAAGTTAGCCGCAGATATGGGTTTTTGAACATTTGCTGTTTGCAGGGCTTATTGTAGCTGACTGATTTTTGCAATAAAGTTTAATTTTTATGACAAATAAATAAACTGATAAGGAGACTTCTCGTATAGTTATCTAAGTGCCTAAGAGTTTTATAAGACTACTAATTAATGTTAAGTACTAACGGCGCGTTCTCACGAATTGATTTTAGTTGATTCCAAAGACAGTCATTACTGGGATATAGTTTTATACATTTAAACATAACACCCTCTGGCCACTTTAAACTCATTTTGTTTTGCTTTTAATGAAACAATAATTATTTTTTTATTATAACATTACTCTACAAAACAACAAAGTACTGAAAGCTAAGAGCTGCCGAGGTAAAATGCAACAAAATACACTGATTCAAGTCGACCAACAAACGTTCACTCGCTTCAAACAAGATTCGACTCGACGAAAAATATTGTTGACTTATAACTTGAACGATAAAGTTTGAATATCAAACTTTTGTGGAATCGACAAAATTTGACCGACTAAAGTTGAAGCATATGTTCTCACAGTTCTTTTTATTCGATTTTAGTAGATCAACCCAAGTTGATCAACTAAAATCGATTCGTGAGAACCCACTAAACTGTTGAAACATCTGTTCTCACAGTTGACCAACTAAAATCGATTTGTGAGAACGCGCCTTAATAAAAAATTTGGGAAAATAATTCAAAAAAAAAATTCTATCTTTTTATTACAACAACATAACATAGCAGTGGCGTATATAGAAAAAAGTTTCGGGGTGGGCCCGAGACAGTTTTGGGGGGGGGCCGAGACCTCATGAGGCTGTATTTTATGCTATTTTATGTTTGTATTCATGAAATATGTGGAAAATATCCAAAAAAATCTTAGCTTCGGGGGGGGGGGGGGGCCCGGCCCCCCCAGGCCCCCCTTATATATACGCCACTGTAACATAGATAGATCCATGACGGATCTGATACCTTCCCAGCTAGCCTATTAGCACATTTCAAGTGAAGCCATGATATATCAGCCTTGAAAACAGTTTTTTGTAAATATCTCAGAAACTAAAGCTCTTACGAAGTTTTTGGTTATAGCACAAATTATTGAGAGAAATGTCTACTATATTCCAAAACAGCATATTGATACGACGCTCCATTAAAAAGTTAACATTTTTAAAAATTTTTAATTGTCAAAAAACTGTCATTAGCCTTAATGGATTTTGACCAAAATCTAATCAGCTCGTACGAGTGTTGAACACTATTTTACCTAAACATTTTTATGAAAATCGGTTCAACGGTTGAGGAGCTATCGTGTTACGGACAGAATATACACACACACACACACAGAAATATCACGACAGTATTGCTACTATGGATGGAATAAGTAATGCTACTATGGATGGAATAAGTCGACGATTGTCGAAATCAAAAGAAAATGGGAAGAAGAGGAAAGAGTTCGGCGAAAACAAGGCACTGAGTTGACTAAAATCAATGCGCTCCAGTCATCAGCAAATTAAAGAAATATAGAAGAAAAAAAACAATATTTAATAACGTGTCATTGCACCATCGCATCGGCCTGGATAATACTTGCCAGTCTTCTGAGCATTGAATTTGCTAAATTTTGAAACAAATTTGGGATTGCCTGAATGAAGTTTTTATATACTATAATAAGTTCCATAGAATAATTTGAGTTTCTAGGAGTAATATTAATTTTTGTTAATTTGCTTGAAATAAGTCCCCACTTGTTTTCGATTGGATTGGCATCGAGAGTTTTGGCTGGCTATGGCAAAACCTCGACATTATTCTCTTGTGGACAGGGCAGTTGTCTTCATAACATATTGACTCGTTTAAGCAGTTTCACTCTATATGAAATCCTTGAGAAGTATTTAATCGATAAACCTCTGCAATTTTCTGCTAGATTGATTCTTGCAAATAGTGATATTTAATTGATTTCATCAGTCGGCCATCGCTTTTACTATTATGATAATATTAGAATATTAGAAAATTATTTTTTAATTTTTAGTGCATTTTATAAAAGCTTGTGACTTAAAAATTTTTTTTACCAATTTATTTATATTTTCTTTTAATTTGCACAATCGACGATGTGTTTGGTCCATAGTGAGTGGCTACTCGACGCACCGACGAACCGGTATCTAATTTCGCTAAAATTTGAGCTTTATCAAATTCAAAAATTTGTGGAGGCATTTTGGAAAACTTGGACAAACAAGAAGAACCGACAATGTCATGTTTTTGGCAAATAATATAATCTTTAATTAATAAGGGTACTGAAATATAAATCCTAAATTTTACCACGTTAAATTGGCGTATGCATTTTATGTAGCGCCTTGTGTACAACAACAACAAAAATAAAAAAATATAAAACATTTATATTTTTGAATACAAAAATAAGTAAAACATAATTGACCAGCATTATATTTTGTGTTCATAAATATTGAAAATTTTTTCTGGGATAATTTTTTTTTTGGAAATATAACTTTACCGCACCAGTGCGGAAAAGTATTTTAACCGCTTAAGTGCAAAAAAGTTTTTTTACCGCACTCTTGTTTTTTTTTGCGTGCGGAAAAATTACTTTGCCGCACTAATGCGGAAAAGTAATTTTAACGCACAAATGCGGAACATTACAACTTTCCGCACGCCTTTAAGTGTATAAGCTTATAATGTGCTTTACTGCACCCGAGTAGGAAAAAGAAAAAAAAGGTTCAAATTATTAAAATACTCTGCCAATATATGGGCCCCTAAGCTCACACTAGGTACTATAGTTATAGTGTACGTGTGAGCTAATATAACTAAAAACTGAAATATATTTTATTCAACTCCAGACTAAATTACCTTTTGTTTGATACCACACAAGCCATGTTTTGACTTAAACTCAAATTTTTGAAATCTACCCCCCCCCCCCTTAAAAAAAACAAAAACTAAAATGTATTTTGTTAAACTCCGGACTCAATTACCTTTCGTTTGATATCACACACGCCATATTTTCACTTAAACTCTAATTTTTAAAATATACCCCCACCCTTTTTTTTTAAATAAATTAAAATGTATTTTGTTTAATTGCAGACTCAATTACCTTTCGTTTGATATCACACACGCCAGATTTTCACATAAACTCTAATTTTGAAATCTACCCCCACCCTTTTCTTTGGTTTGTGTTCGGTGGATTTTGTTCATTTTTAAATGGGACCATCTCGATCCAAGACCCAGCCTAGGTACCAAATTTTATTAAAATCGGCCAAGCGGTTTTTGAGTTATGCGCGTTGGTCGTTACAGACAGACATACAGACAGACAGACAGACAGACATACAGACAGACAGACAGACAGACGCGCAACAAAAAAGTTTCAAAATCATCTGAAACGCAAAGATATATAAAAATTTTTGAAATCGGAGCTACTTTTTTTTTCTCGAAAAAATTAGGATTACCATAGCTCACACTACTATAGTATAGTATATGTGTGAGCTAATAAACTCCCAGTTTTTAAGAAAAGGATGTGCATAATGGTTATGTTAAGGCCCGGTCATAGAGCAACCCAAAATACAGATTCGATTTTGACCGAACGCTCAAGAAAATATCGTAAAAAATCATAAAAGTCCAAACCACTTCGTTTGATTGCCCATAAAACTTCCCTTCCAACTTCCTTTTACACATTTTCCAGACTCCACAACTCCCACGAAACTTTATAATAAAACAGTCTAAGCTATCGGATTCTATATATGTATTTATTGTTACCGCATCAGCATTAGAAGATGAGGAAGTAGGATTCTTTTCTTAGTATTTTCCATCTGTACCTAAGTAACGTAGGGGACGTGTACTTAAAATGGGATAGTAAGGTAAAATGTGATACCGGCACTCCTGACCAAACTAAAGGTGGCAACGTTGCACTGTATCCCTAGATTTGTTCATTGGGATCGACATAGGCCGCCTTTTTTTAAAATCAGTCATTAGATGGTTACAAGCACGTGCAGTATTTTTTTTTGTGAGTGCCGCTGGTAACTTTTTATTTAAATGCTGTAAGAATTGACTACTGAATAAGGCAAGATATTCTATATTCTGCCGTTGATATTTATGAAGTTTATAGTCTTGGTTACCATCAAACATGCAATGCATAGCAGCTCTATTTTGTAAGGCGCTATTTTGATGCGCGCTATTTTGTAGCAGCGCTATTTTGTGGCAGCGCCATTTTGTAGCAGCGCTATTTTGTAAGGCGCTATTTTGTAATAGCGCTATTTTGAAGCAGCGCTATTTTGTAGGGCGCTATTCTGTAGCAGAGCCGTATAGCGGCCAGGTAGAGTGGGACAATTCGGCGCCGCCTACTCACCGCCGCTAATTTGCCTCCGGGCCAACTCGTGCCGACGCCGACCCAATTCGCCACCGGCCCAACTCGCTGTTGACCCGATTTACCTCCGCGCCAACTCGCCGCAATGACCACTCGCCGCCGGCCGCCGTTTACAATGTTGACAGGTGTTTAGAGTTCCGGTAACAAATCAATTTAAAAATTTTTATCACAAAAAAATTTAAAATGGCGGACTTTTTTATTTATACAGGGTGTTCTCAAAGTTGAGTCATTTATTTTAACAGGTTGTAGAACTCGTAAAAATAAGTAATTGTACCAAAAATCATCCATATAAAAGTTGCAGAATAAAGAAGTTATTAACAATTCTAAAAATGTAAAATTTTAAAATTGTAAGATCTGACTTTTTATCAATGTTTTGTTTACTGGTGGTCCTGGGTATGCCTCAATTTTTTCTAGAATACAAATTACTGATCATTTATTCATTCATTACGGTTTTTAGTGAGAATTTCCATTTGACCAGTAGTAAATAATTCGCTAAAGTGCGTGATGTTTTGGTTTTTTGGGCATTTTTTGCGAAACAAATGGCATACGTATACGAAAACAATGAACTAGTGGACATAATATTAACTTACGGGGAGTGCCAACAACATGCAGCCGCAGCATGTCGTTTGTAAGCGGAAAGATTTTAAATTTTACATTTTTCGCGAATTGTTAATAACTTCTTTATTCTGCAACTTTTATGTAAATAATTTTTGGTAAAATTACTTACGAGTTCTACAACCTGTTTAAATAAATGACTCAACTTTGAGAACACCCTGTGTGTGAACCGATGTCTATCTATCTATTTAGCCTTCGTCGATCCATCTTTGGACCTAGGCCTCCCCCAATATCTTCCACTCTTCTCTGTCGCCGTATTCGGCCATTTAGTTCCCGCATTTGTGGTCTTTCCCTACTTCTTTTACTTTCCCAAGGTCTCCAGTTTACAATAAATTTGTTCTATCGATCGTCTTTCTGTCTGATATTATGACCGGCAAATTTTCATTTTAATTTGGCTACCTCTCTTCTGATATCTCTTACTTTTGTTTTATTTCTTCTCCATTCATTTCTTTTTCTATCTGTTAGCTTTACATGTAACATTTGTCTTTCCATTCAACTTTGGGCTTTTGCGTCCAGGTCTGGGATCCATATGTGAGCACAGGAAGAATACGCTGGTTATACACTTTCGTTTTAAGGTACTGAGGGTATTTTTTATTTTTAATACAGTCGAACCTCTATAACTCGAACTTAAAGGGACAAGCAAAACAGTTCGAGTTATGGAGAATTCGAGCTATAGAAATTCGAGTTAAAGAGGTTAAAATGCATACAAAAAGTTCAGGGACCAATTAAAAGGTTTGAGTTATAGAAAGGTTCGAGTAAGAGAGGTTCGGCTATATGTAACTTAATTTTCCGAATGCTGTCCAGGCCAATCTTACTCGTCTTTTGATTTCAGTCGTTTGGTTTTCTTTTTTTAGTTTAATAATTTGTCACTTATTCTACTTTTTCTCCGTTGATTCTGATCGTGATATCTTCATTTGTGTTTGTTATGATTTTAGTTTTAGTGTGGTTCATACTTAAGCCTATATTTTTAGCTGCTTTATCCAGTTCTTCCAGCAGTTTTATGAGTTCCTCTTTCTGATCTGTTATTAAGGCGAAATCATCAGCATATCTTAGGTGGTTCAAGTATTGTCTGCTTACTTTGATGTCTATTTCTTCCCAATTTAGGTTTTTAAAAACATCTTCTAGGGCCTGGTTAAATAGTTAAGGAGATATTGTATCACCCGGCTAACACCTCTTCTTATGAGGATTGCTTTGGTTCCTTTGTGGATTTTGATTGATATTGTTGCTTCGCTATATATATATATATATATATATATATATATATATATTGGCTATTAAATCTATGTATCTGTGATGGATTCGGCTATTAATTTAAGATGCTTTTACTGCCCAGTGCTCAATGCTATCGAAAGTAACGTCTATAAACGCAATATACTTTGTGGAATGTTGTATTCGATGGCTCGCTCTATTAGGATTTTCATGGTTCATCATCATGGTGGTCAACTGTACTGAAACATTTTTTGAAGCCTGCTTGTTCTTTTGATTGATATCCGTCAAATTTTGTTGTTAGTCTATCTGTTAATATTTTCGTGAAACACTTATAAATTACATTAAGGAGGGTTCGAGCTCGACAGTTTTTTAGGTCTGCTCCATCGCTTTGCTTGTGTAGAATAATGGTTACTGCTTCTTTCATGTTGTTAGGAATTATTTTTCCTTTTAGTATTTTATTGCGGAGAATATGGAGGGTATTAACTACAGTTTTACCACCGTACTTTTTCAGGTCATAAGTTATTTGGCGATGTGCATATATTAAATTTGAAAGTCTAGGGTATTCAAAGTTGCTAATTTTGATTTTTGAATTCAACTTGAAAATAACTAAATGGAGTTCAAGATGGCGGATTTTTGCATTTATGAACCGATATGTATTAAATTTGGCACTTTGGGATGTGTAAAGCCGCTGAATTTGATAACTAAATTACGTTTTGACATTTTAAGGTGACTATTATGATTTTATGATTTAATAAATATCAGTTTTATCATCATTAATTAAAAAAATAATCAGCGACCTTTATAGTAAGTACAAAATTTAATACATATCCATTAATAAAAGGAATTTGATCGCCATTTCGGAAGGTTAATTCAAAGTTCATAATCAGTCAGTAAGTTCCCAATTTTATACATAACGGTTCATAGAGGAAAAAATTCGTCATTTTGGATTCGACATTTTTATTTTTTAAAGTTTAATTTAGAAATCATAATTAGCGACTTTAAACACCGCACACTGAAAAAATAATCCATATTGGTTATTAAATGAAAAAAAACCGCCATTTTGGTTCCGTCATTTTTGATCCGTTATTTCGACTTTTATTTTAACTCTTGTTCAAAATTCATAATTAGTGACCCTAAACTGCAATAATTAGTGACCTGAAACTGCAATAATGTTTTGTTATAAATGTTTGGTTTGTAACTGGAAAATTCCACCATTTTGAAGCGCCGGCGCCGTTTTGATTTTTTTGGGATTTTAGTCAAAAAATTAATTACGTAGCTTTAATACCCTAAGAACGTATTGCTTCAAATTTGAGACAAATCGGTTTAAATATACAAAAAACTTCGCTAATTTGAATTCGCCATCTAGAATATTTTGTGCTATATTAAATTGCATTTTCACCGAAACTCTATATACACCTGTCAAATATATGCAATCGGTAGCTTATCGGAAAGTAGTTGAAAAATTTCTGTCGCAAGATTTTAAACAAAAGCAATAATGAACCGTTTAATAAACAAAGTTTTTGCGTCTAGTTGAGTTGGCGGCTAATCGGGTCGGCTGTAAGTTAGCCCGGCGGCGAATGAGATCGGCGGCGAATCGGCCACGGCGAGTCGGAGGCGTGTCCTAGAGCCTGAGCAGAAGGTGTATTCTGGTTATTAAAGCTAAATATATTTTGAGATTTGGATGGGCGAAAGTACCCCCCCCCCCACCCCGGAGATCCGCGCCTGTTTAAAACCATACTGGACTTGTAAATTTGACAAAAATATCATGTATTTTACGTGTTTCAGAAAGGACATCAACGGTACAGAAGGGATAAATAAAAAATAGAAATTTGCTGACAAACCATGTCTGAAGAATCAATTCGCTTTTTTAAAAACTCAAATACAATTTAACAACATAATTACCTGAACATGCAAAGTTATTTGCCCAGAAGTTTTGGAACTCTTGACCTTTTTCTGTGCAATAGATGAATATCAGTTTCATAGACCTCAGTTTCCTTTGCACCACATAATTTAACTTTTTACTTGCCGATTAATTAATTTTTTATTGGCCGATGACATACAGGAATTTAAATTTGTGCCTAACATCTCAAAAACTGAAGAAGCTATAAAACTAAAAAAGTTCAACTTTTAAAACTCTGTCACCAGTATTTACTAAGACCTTAAGACTTAGCATTGTGGACCGGGTTTAAGTATCAAGTTTATAGACTTGATACCGACCGGTTTAAGTGTATTTTTTTAATATTCACAGGTCAAATAACTGCAAAGATTTGGTTTACCCTAATGTGCAATATGATAGTAAGTAAGCATTTCTTAGTGAGTTTCATCTCATATAAATTCAAATTAACTTTAGAAATAAAGAAAAACCACATAAAAATTTTGTAACGAATTCATTCATTTTTTGGAAATTTAGTCCGTGCAGTCATAGGATTCCTGTTAAAAATAGTCTCAAATTGTAGTACCACCCCCGAGGGGTGATTTAACGTTCGAAAAACAATAGAAATAATCCATGATTGACAAAAAAACTTAGGTATATACAAAAATATTCAAAGCTAAATAATACATAACCCAGCAAACATGGATTACAAAAAAAGTACTTTTTAAGTACTGGCTTTCGCTGCAGCCCATAACGGCAAAGTATTAAGTAGGAAATATTTAATTCCTATTAATTTGGAACAACGGCCTGAATCAGGCCAGCAAGTATTTACATGTTTTAATAGAAAAAACACTGTACTTTTAAAGCAATGCATTTTTTTACACTTTTTGTACACAAAAGCATGTACTTTTAAAGAAATGTATTTTCTTCGTATTTTTAGTACAAAGAAAACTTTATAAACTTTTTTTTAAAAAAATTGAAAAAAAACCTGTAGTTTTAAAGTGATGTGTTTTATTTTTTTTAATACAAAAAACTACTTTTATTGTAAATATTGTAAGGACATTACGTGTCACTCAAGTCTCATATTTACGGAAAGAAATATTTGATCATTGTATAAGGATCTTTAATATTCCTTTTTATATCAGATGAAAATATTCCCAAAGATTATGGAACATTTCACATTAATTTAAAAATAAATAAAATCATTCACATTCTTAAGCTTGACATTCTAAAATGTTTTAGATCACTGCATCCTGGAAGCCTGGGGACGCCAGGCTTCTAGGATGCAGTGACCCTAAAAATGTTGACTAGTGTTTGCCATCTAGCGGCCAGGCCAGCAAACACGCTTTTTTGTAAATACTTTATTTTCACAGTAAAATATTTATTTTTTTTGTACTAAAATAAAGTGCTTTAAAAGCAACTATCTAAAAATACTTTTGAAATGTTTTTTCACTGTTATATTAATTTTGCAGCAAAACTTTTAAACTTTTAATAATAAATTTAATGTACTTTAAGAGTACCTTCTTCAAAATATTATTAAAATGTTTTTTTTGTAAATATTTTATTTTCACAGTAAAATATTTAATTTTTTTTCTACTAAAATAAAGTGATCTAAAAGCAACAGTTAAAATATACTTTTAAAATGCTTTTTTGCCATTATCCCTGGCTGCACTTGGCATTTTTCATTAATAAAGTATAACTTTTCGTTGTATTTAAAATAAAGTAATAAAATGTTGCATTTTTTGCACTTTTAAATAATATGCAAATTACACAATACAAAAATAATAAAAAGAATGCACATCGTTGCCGATTCGAGTAGTTGCCAGCAGTTAAAGTACAATATTAGTAAAGTACCAGCAGGTCGATGTTTGCTGGGAAATAACTTAAAACTATATCTGTAGATGCATTATCGTATTAAATTCCGGTCTAGGACAACTGGGCGCCGCCAACTCGGCGCAGCCAACTGGGTACCGGGCCAACTCAGCGCCGCCAACTGGGCGCCGGGCCAACTCGGCGCCGAAAAAAATTTTTTTTGATAAAATGTGTAGATAAAAAAAAATATATTATTTATATATAAAAAAATCCCTAAAAAAAATCCTTTACGCTATTTTTTTAAAATTTGTTTTTGTTAAGTAAAGTTAAATCCATTAAGTCGACTGTTGAATCTTGGTAGTTGTAGTGTTTGGTAACCTGGTAACACTACAATTTACGTTTTTTATTACAACAATGGCGGATCCAAAATGGCGGATTTCTTTATTTTTAAACCGATTTGTCTGAAACTTGAAAGTTTGCAGTGCCAGAGTTCACTAAACACAGTTTTATCCTCAAACTTAAAAAATTCAAAATGGCGAATCCAAAATGGCGGATTTCCTTATTTACTAACCGATTTGTCTCAAACTTAAAATATTACATTGCTTGAGGTCATTTAAGAAAAGTTTTTAACTCAAACAAAAAAAAATCAAAATGGCGAATCCAAAATAGCGGATTTTCTTATTTACTAACCGATTTGTCTCAAACTTGAAATATTACATTGCTTGCGGTCATTTAACAAATTTTTTACTCAAACTTAAAAAAATCAAAACGGCGGATCCAAAATCGCGGATTTTCTTATTTACTAACCGATTTGTCTCAAACTTGAAATATTATATTGCTTGACGTCATTTAACAAAATTTTTAAATGGCGGACTTTCTTATTTATGAACCGATGTGTACCAACAACTACAAAGATTCAACAGTCGACTTAATAGATTTAACTTTACTTAACAAAAACAAATTTCAAAAAAATTGCATAAAGGATTTTTTAAAGATGTTTTTATATAAATAATAGATTTTGTTTTTCATCTACACATTTTATCAAAAAAAAAATTTTTTAGTCCGGCGCCGAGTTGGCCCGGGGCTCAGTTGGCGGCGCCGAGTTGGCGGCGCCCAGTTGTCCTATCCCGTTAAATACGTATCAATATTTAGGGAATGGGACAATTCGCCGCGGGGACAATTCGCCGCGAGATTTTTTGTTTAATGATATTATCATTTATTATTTAGCTTGACTTCATAAAATATATTTTTTATTTGTCGGATCATAACTTTTTGCAAACTTTTCCAACTAGGTATTTGGTTGTTAGTATTCAATAAAAAATTTTTTTTGAAAAATAAATAAAATGGCGGATCCAAAATGGTGGATTTTCCCATTTATAAACTAATATCATGGGCGCACCCAGGGGGAGGCCGGGGCCCGCCCCCCCCCCCCCAAGCCTTAGATTTTTTTACATATCTTCTACATATTTCATGATAAAACACAAAAAATAGCTTAAAATTTGACATCATGAGGCTTCGGGCCCCCCCCAAGAGGCCTCGGGCCCCCCCCAAGACACATTCCTGGGTGCGCCACTGCTAATATGCATGAAATTCGGCACTTTCGGGTGTTTTAGGTCGCTGATTGTGACTTCTAACTTAAACTTAAAAAAAATCAAAATGGCGGAGTTTTCCATTTATGAACCAATATGCATCAAATTTGGAAATTTGGGATGTTTTATGTCGCTGAATATGATTTCTAACAGAAACTTTAAGAAAATCAAAATGGCGGATCAAAAATGGCAAACTTTCCCATTTATGAACCAATATGCATCAAATTCGGAACTTGGGAATGTTTTAGATCGCTGATTATGATTTCTAATAAACTTTAAAACAAAACAATTAAAACAAAACAAAATGGCGGTTCCAAAATGGCGGATTTTCCCATTTATGAACCAATATGCATGAAATTCGGAACTTTAGGGTGTTGTTTGGTTTTCTTTTTTTAGTTTAATAATTTGTCACTTATTCTACTTTTTCTCCGTTGATTCTGATCGTGATATCTTCATTTGTGTTTGTTATGATTTTAGTTTTAGTGTGGTTCATACTTAAGCCTATATTTTTAGCTGCTTTATCCAGTTCTTCCAGCAGTTTTATGAGTTCCTCTTTCTGATCTGTTATTAAGGCGAAATCATCAGCATATCTTAGGTGGTTCAAGTATTGTCTGCTTACTTTGATGTCTATTTCTTCCCAATTTAGGTTTTTAAAAACATCTTCTAGGGCCTGGTTAAATAGTTAAGGAGATATTGTATCACCCGGCTAACACCTCTTCTTATGAGGATTGCTTTGGTTCCTTTGTGGATTTTGATTGATATTGTTGCTTCGCTATATATATATATATATATATATATATATATATATATATATATATTGGCTATTAAATCTATGTATCTGTGATGGATTCGGCTATTAATTTAAGATGCTTTTACTGCCCAGTGCTCAATGCTATCGAAAGTAACGTCTATAAACGCAATATACTTTGTGGAATGTTGTATTCGATGGCTCGCTCTATTAGGATTTTCATGGTTCATCATCATGGTGGTCAACTGTACTGAAACATTTTTTGAAGCCTGCTTGTTCTTTTGATTGATATCCGTCAAATTTTGTTGTTAGTCTATCTGTTAATATTTTCGTGAAACACTTATAAATTACATTAAGGAGGGTTCGAGCTCGACAGTTTTTTAGGTCTGCTCCATCGCTTTGCTTGTGTAGAATAATGGTTACTGCTTCTTTCATGTTGTTAGGAATTATTTTTCCTTTTAGTATTTTATTGCGGAGAATATGGAGGGTATTAACTACAGTTTTACCACCGTACTTTTTCAGGTCATAAGTTATTTGGCGATGTGCATATATTAAATTTGAAAGTCTAGGGTATTCAAAGTTGCTAATTTTGATTTTTGAATTCAACTTGAAAATAACTAAATGGAGTTCAAAATGGCGGATTTTTGCATTTATGAACCGATATGTATTAAATTTGGCACTTTGGGATGTGTAAAGCCGCTGAATTTGATAACTAAATTACGTTTTGACATTTTAAGGTGACTATTATGATTTTATGATTTAATAAATATCAGTTTTATCATCATTAATTAAAAAAATAATCAGCGACCTTTATAGTAAGTACAAAATTTAATACATATCCATTAATAAAAGGAATTTGATCGCCATTTCGGAAGGTTAATTCAAAGTTCATAATCAGTCAGTAAGTTCCCAATTTTATACATAACGGTTCATAGAGGAAAAAATTCGTCATTTTGGATTCGACATTTTTATTTTTTAAAGTTTAATTTAGAAATCATAATTAGCGACTTTAAACACCGCACACTGAAAAAATAATCCATATTGGTTATTAAATGAAAAAAAACCGCCATTTTGGTTCCGTCATTTTTGATCCGTTATTTCGACTTTTATTTTAACTCTTGTTCAAAATTCATAATTAGTGACCCTAAACTGCAATAATTAGTGACCTGAAACTGCAATAATGTTTTGTTATAAATGTTTGGTTTGTAACTGGAAAATTCCACCATTTTGAAGCGCCGGCGCCGTTTTGATTTTTTTGGGATTTTAGTCAAAAAATTAATTACGTAGCTTTAATACCCTAAGAACGTATTGCTTCAAATTTGAGACAAATCGGTTTAAATATACAAAAAACTTCGCTAATTTGAATTCGCCATCTAGAATATTTTGTGCTATATTAAATTGCATTTTCACCGAAACTCTATATACACCTGTCAAATATATGCAATCGGTAGCTTATCGGAAAGTAGTTGAAAAATTTCTGTCGCAAGATTTTAAACAAAAGCAATAATGAACCGTTTAATAAACAAAGTTTTTGCGTCTAGTTGAGTTGGCGGCTAATCGGGTCGGCTGTAAGTTAGCCCGGCGGCGAATGAGATCGGCGGCGAATCGGCCACGGCGAGTCGGAGGCGTGTCCTAGAGCCTGAGCAGAAGGTGTATTCTGGTTATTAAAGCTAAATATATTTTGAGATTTGGATGGGCGAAAGTACCCCCCCCCCCACCCCGGAGATCCGCGCCTGTTTAAAACCATACTGGACTTGTAAATTTGACAAAAATATCATGTATTTTACGTGTTTCAGAAAGGACATCAACGGTACAGAAGGGATAAATAAAAAATAGAAATTTGCTGACAAACCATGTCTGAAGAATCAATTCGCTTTTTTAAAAACTCAAATACAATTTAACAACATAATTACCTGAACATGCAAAGTTATTTGCCCAGAAGTTTTGGAACTCTTGACCTTTTTCTGTGCAATAGATGAATATCAGTTTCATAGACCTCAGTTTCCTTTGCACCACATAATTTAACTTTTTACTTGCCGATTAATTAATTTTTTATTGGCCGATGACATACAGGAATTTAAATTTGTGCCTAACATCTCAAAAACTGAAGAAGCTATAAAACTAAAAAAGTTCAACTTTTAAAACTCTGTCACCAGTATTTACTAAGACCTTAAGACTTAGCATTGTGGACCGGGTTTAAGTATCAAGTTTATAGACTTGATACCGACCGGTTTAAGTGTATTTTTTTAATATTCACAGGTCAAATAACTGCAAAGATTTGGTTTACCCTAATGTGCAATATGATAGTAAGTAAGCATTTCTTAGTGAGTTTCATCTCATATAAATTCAAATTAACTTTAGAAATAAAGAAAAACCACATAAAAATTTTGTAACGAATTCATTCATTTTTTGGAAATTTAGTCCGTGCAGTCATAGGATTCCTGTTAAAAATAGTCTCAAATTGTAGTACCACCCCCGAGGGGTGATTTAACGTTCGAAAAACAATAGAAATAATCCATGATTGACAAAAAAACTTAGGTATATACAAAAATATTCAAAGCTAAATAATACATAACCCAGCAAACATGGATTACAAAAAAAGTACTTTTTAAGTACTGGCTTTCGCTGCAGCCCATAACGGCAAAGTATTAAGTAGGAAATATTTAATTCCTATTAATTTGGAACAACGGCCTGAATCAGGCCAGCAAGTATTTACATGTTTTAATAGAAAAAACACTGTACTTTTAAAGCAATGCATTTTTTTACACTTTTTGTACACAAAAGCATGTACTTTTAAAGAAATGTATTTTCTTCGTATTTTTAGTACAAAGAAAACTTTATAAACTTTTTTTTAAAAAAATTGAAAAAAAACCTGTAGTTTTAAAGTGATGTGTTTTATTTTTTTTAATACAAAAAACTACTTTTATTGTAAATATTGTAAGGACATTACGTGTCACTCAAGTCTCATATTTACGGAAAGAAATATTTGATCATTGTATAAGGATCTTTAATATTCCTTTTTATATCAGATGAAAATATTCCCAAAGATTATGGAACATTTCACATTAATTTAAAAATAAATAAAATCATTCACATTCTTAAGCTTGACATTCTAAAATGTTTTAGATCACTGCATCCTGGAAGCCTGGGGACGCCAGGCTTCTAGGATGCAGTGACCCTAAAAATGTTGACTAGTGTTTGCCATCTAGCGGCCAGGCCAGCAAACACGCTTTTTTGTAAATACTTTATTTTCACAGTAAAATATTTATTTTTTTTGTACTAAAATAAAGTGCTTTAAAAGCAACTATCTAAAAATACTTTTGAAATGTTTTTTCACTGTTATATTAATTTTGCAGCAAAACTTTTAAACTTTTAATAATAAATTTAATGTACTTTAAGAGTACCTTCTTCAAAATATTATTAAAATGTTTTTTTTGTAAATATTTTATTTTCACAGTAAAATATTTAATTTTTTTTCTACTAAAATAAAGTGATCTAAAAGCAACAGTTAAAATATACTTTTAAAATGCTTTTTTGCCATTATCCCTGGCTGCACTTGGCATTTTTCATTAATAAAGTATAACTTTTCGTTGTATTTAAAATAAAGTAATAAAATGTTGCATTTTTTGCACTTTTAAATAATATGCAAATTACACAATACAAAAATAATAAAAAGAATGCACATCGTTGCCGATTCGAGTAGTTGCCAGCAGTTAAAGTACAATATTAGTAAAGTACCAGCAGGTCGATGTTTGCTGGGAAATAACTTAAAACTATATCTGTAGATGCATTATCGTATTAAATTCCGGTCTAGGACAACTGGGCGCCGCCAACTCGGCGCAGCCAACTGGGTACCGGGCCAACTCAGCGCCGCCAACTGGGCGCCGGGCCAACTCGGCGCCGAAAAAAATTTTTTTTGATAAAATGTGTAGATAAAAAAAAATATATTATTTATATATAAAAAAATCCCTAAAAAAAATCCTTTACGCTATTTTTTTAAAATTTGTTTTTGTTAAGTAAAGTTAAATCCATTAAGTCGACTGTTGAATCTTGGTAGTTGTAGTGTTTGGTAACCTGGTAACACTACAATTTACGTTTTTTATTACAACAATGGCGGATCCAAAATGGCGGAGTTCTTTATTTTTAAACCGATTTGTCTGAAACTTGAAAGTTTGCAGTGCCAGAGTTCACTAAACACAGTTTTATCCTCAAACTTAAAAAATTCAAAATGGCGAATCCAAAATGGCGGATTTCCTTATTTACTAACCGATTTGTCTCAAACTTAAAATATTACATTGCTTGAGGTCATTTAAGAAAAGTTTTTAACTCAAACAAAAAAAAATCAAAATGGCGAATCCAAAATAGCGGATTTTCTTATTTACTAACCGATTTGTCTCAAACTTGAAATATTACATTGCTTGCGGTCATTTAACAAATTTTTTACTCAAACTTAAAAAAATCAAAACGGCGGATCCAAAATCGCGGATTTTCTTATTTACTAACCGATTTGTCTCAAACTTGAAATATTATATTGCTTGACGTCATTTAACAAAATTTTTAAATGGCGGACTTTCTTATTTATGAACCGATGTGTACCAACAACTACAAAGATTCAACAGTCGACTTAATAGATTTAACTTTACTTAACAAAAACAAATTTCAAAAAAAATTGCATAAAGGATTTTTTAAAGATGTTTTTATATAAATAATAGATTTTGTTTTTCATCTACACATTTTATCAAAAAAAAATTTTTTAAGTCCGGCGCCGAGTTGGCCCGGGGCTCAGTTGGCGGCGCCGAGTTGGCGGCGCCCAGTTGTCCTATCCCGTTAAATACGTATCAATATTTAGGGAATGGGACAATTCGCCGCGGGGACAATTCGCCGCGAGATTTTTTGTTTAATGATATTATCATTTATTATTTAGCTTGACTTCATAAAATATATTTTTTATTTGTCGGATCATAACTTTTTGCAAACTTTTCCAACTAGGTATTTGGTTGTTAGTATTCAATAAAAATTTTTTTTTTAAAAATAAATAAAATGGCGGATCCAAAATGGTGGATTTCCCATTTATAAACTAATATCATGGGCGCACCCAGGGGGGGGCCGGGGCCCGGCCCCCCCCCCCCCAAGCCTTAGATTTTTTTACATATCTTCTACATATTTCATGATAAAACACAAAAAATAGCTTAAAATTTGACATCATGAGGCTTCGGGCCCCCCCCCAAGAGGCCTCGGGCCCCCCCCAAGACACATTCCTGGGTGCGCCACTGCTAATATGCATGAAATTCGGCACTTTCGGGTGTTTTAGGTCGCTGATTGTGACTTCTAACTTAAACTTAAAAAAAATCAAAATGGCGGAGTTTTCCATTTATGAACCAATATGCATCAAATTTGGAAATTTGGGATGTTTTATGTCGCTGAATATGATTTCTAACAGAAACTTTAAGAAAATCAAAATGGCGGATCAAAAATGGCAAACTTTCCCATTTATGAACCAATATGCATCAAATTCGGAACTTGGGAATGTTTTAGATCGCTGATTATGATTTCTAATAAACTTTAAAACAAAACAATTAAACAAAACAAAATGGCGGTTCCAAAATGGCGGATTTTCCCATTTATGAACCAATATGCATGAAATTCGGAACTTTAGGGTGTTTTAGGTCGCTGATTGTGACTTCTAACTTAAAATTTAAAAAAATCAAAATGGCGGATTCAAAATGGCGGACTTTCCCATTTATGAACCAATATGCATCAAATTCGGAACTTTGGGGTGCTTCAGGTCGCTGATTTTCATTTCGAACTTAAAAAAAAATCAAAATGGCGGTTCCAAAATGGCGGATTTTTCCATTTATAAACCGATTTGCATCAAACTCGGAACTTTGCGATCTTTACCCAGGTAGCAAGGGGTCATCAAATGACGTCTTTTTTTCGTCGAAAAGTGGTCATTTGGATGACCAGCAGGTCATCTACCAAAAAATGTTGTCTTTAAGGCGTCAGTTACTTGAGGTCTTTTCGTAGTGTAGTTTTTGACGCCTGAAAAACGTCATATGTTGGTCACTACCCACACTGCACACTTTGTCCAACACTCATACTTACATAGATGGTGCCCCAGTCAGTACTTGACCAAATTTATACGGGGGTAAGTATGTAAAATAAATTAAATATTAAATCAAGACAAACTTTGAAGCTTCTTTCGCTTCAAGGTGGAGATGTGTAAGTCTAGGTATAGGTCTATTTTGATCTGTAACTCACAGACGAACACCGCTGTACCTGTTCCAGTACTTCCAGGTCTAAGTCACAGAAGAGTCACCTTCTGTGTCTAAGTTTTCTTCAATGTTCTCAACTGCAGGGAATATTTCATATATTCAGACGAGTTAAAAAAAAGTCATAAATAGGTTTGTGTCTGTGTGTGTGTCTAATGTTCTGATTTGGTCCCAAATACGACATATTGTTGACGTCTTTAAAACGTCTAAAAATGACGTCATTTTGGGTGGGTCTTTTGAACGTCATTTAAAGGTCATTTACACGTCAGATTAGAGACGTCAATGGTAATGAAAAATGACCTGGTTTTGACGTTTAAAAAACGTGACCTTGCTACCTGGGTAAGGTCGCTGATTAATATTTCTAACTTAAACTAGAAAAAATCAAAATGGCGGATCCAAAATGGCCGATTTCTCCATTTATGTACGGATTTGCATCAAACTCGGAGCAATGTATTTTCTTGATTTTTTTTAGTACAAAACTTTTTAAAACTTTTTTTACAAAAAAATCTTTACTATTAATGGAAAATATTTTATAAACTTTTTTAGTATAAAAAAACTGTACTTTTATTATAAATATTGTAAGGACATTATGTCACTCACTCAGCTACCTAAAACACCCTAAAGTATTGAATTTGAAGCATATTGGTTAATTCTTTTTAGTTAAAAATAATAATCAGCGACCTGAAAGATCGCAAACTTCCGAGTTTCATGCATATCAGTTCATAAATGGAAAAATCCGCCACTTTGGATCCCCCCTTTTGAGTTTTTTTAAGTTTAAGTTAGAAATCATAATCAGCGACCTGAAACACCCCAAAGTTCCGAATTTGATGCATATTGGTTCATAAATGGGAAAGTCCGCCATTGTTGATCCGCCATTTTGATTTTTTTTTGTGTAAGTTAAAAATAATAATCAGCGACCTCAAGGATCCCAGTTTGTTGCAAATCGGTTTATAAATGGGAAAAGTCCGCCATTCTAGATCCGCCATTTTGTTTTTTTTTTTTAATTTAAGTGAAAAATATTAATCAGCGACCTGAAAGATCGCAAACTTCCGAGTTTGATGCATATTAGTTCATAAATGGGAAAATCCACCATTTTGGATCCGCCATTTTATTTATTTTTCAAAAAAAATTTGAATTTGATGCATATTGGTTCATACATGGGAAAAGCCGCCATTTTGGATCCGCCATTTTGATTTTTTTTAGTTTTAGTAAAAACTAATAATCAGCGACCTGAAAGATCAGAAACTTCCAAGTTTGATGCATATTAGTTCATAAATGGAAAAATCCACCATTTTGGATCCGCCATTTTATTTATTTTTCAAAAAAAAATAAAAATTTTAATTGAATACTAACACCAAATACCTAGTTGGAAAAGTTTAAAAAAAGTTATGATCAGACAAATAAAAAATTTATTATATGAAGTCAAGCTAAATAAAAAATGATAATATCATAAAACAAAAAATCTCGCGGCGAATTGTCCCTGCGGCGAATCGGCCGGCGGGGAATTGTCCCCTACCCAATATTTAAATACTGTAGAAAGCACAACATATATTAGAATCCCTTTTTAATTACACATTCACCAAAACAATCGACCATCGGTTTAATCGTCGTTAACTTGTCTAAAAAATTAACATGTAAAATATAGCGGACAGCTGACACTGATACACCGTTTCTATTCGATATTTCCTAGTGATATTTGAAGGTTTAAATATGGCTACCATTTTTAAACCAAAATATTTTATTCTTTTTATTTATTTATAACCTTTGTGTGGAAATAATGTCTTTGTTACAACGAAAAAGATGACCCATATCGCAAGGTATTTATGAACAATTTATATAAATATTAAAAACTATTGCATTCACGGGAAAAATACGTTGAACCTTTCACCAAAATGTAGACTTTTAAACCTAGGATTGAAGCACTTAGCACTGTAGACCCTTAGGTAAATACTGGTGTGTGGGTCAAACGGAACTTTTAATGAAGCCAGAAGGTACATTCTGAAACTATCAGGAAAATGCTAGGAACTTACTGAGGTATAAAAATTCAACCCCATCACGAAGGTTTTTCCGGGTATATGTATACTGAAAACATCACGCTCCAAAACTCCCTAAAGTTTGTTCAAATGAAACGGTGATGTCTGCCTTCCTTGTTTGGCGCATTGAAGTTGGGCTGCATTCATATGGAAGCTTGTCCCTGTTCACGGGAACGATCACGGCCAAGCCTAAAAGTACAATTACCCCAGAACAGAATAAGATTCCCCACAGATATTGGTCTTTACATACCAATAATTCCAACATTCTGTGCAGTGGCGTATATACGGTGGGGGGGGGGGGGGGGGGGGCCGGGCCCCCCCCCGAAGCTAAGATTTTTTTGGATATTTTCTACATATTTCATGAATACAAACATAAAATAGTATAAAATACAGCCTCATGAGGTCTCGAGCCCCCCCCAAAACTTTTTTCTATATACGCCACTGATTCTGTGTGTAGACCACGGCGTTTCTACGAGAGGGGGGTTTCAGAAAGTAATTATCCCCCTGAGCCCGACAAAAATAGGTAAGTTATAAAAGCTGGTAGTTAGTACAGATAAGTGATAAGTTAAATCTAAAAAAAGATTTTTTTGTTGGCTTTATCAGGCGCAGAAAAAAAACGCTAGACCCACCTAGTATCTTCTACATATATATGTTTTTAGGTACTCAATCGAAATATATGTTGTCCATTTTGCCCGTAGACCTCCAAAATTTCAAGTAAAATTCTAAAAAATTCTAATATTAACATTACATGGTGAAGATAACCAGCGGCGTAGCGTGGGGGGGGGGCGCGGGGGGTTCGTCGCCCCCCCCCCCCGCCCCGAGGGTAGTGGCGCCCCATAGGTGGCCGAAGCGCCCTCAGCTTTATTAAGTCGGGCCGGTAATGGCCAATTGAGTGGGTGCCAAAGGAAACTAACGACATGAAGACCTTTTTTTTTTTTTTTTTGTGGTCGCAAGATTCGTGAGAGGCGCCCTTGTGACTTATCGGCCGCCCCGTCACCACACATGATGACCTTTTTGTTTTTTTTTTTTTGGTCGCAAGATTTGTGAGAGGCGCCTTTTTGACCTTTTTGACAAGATTTTTCAGAGGCGCCCTTTTTAGCTGTCGCCCCCCCCCCCGCCCTTTCGGGCACGCTACGCCGCTGAAGATAACAAAAAGGTGTATTTTTCAAGGCCAAAAATTATATTATTTACATTGAACTAGATAAATCTAACCTCAATTAATAAAAAAGGCATTTTGGCGATTTTTAGCGTTTTTCACAAGTTTTTGCAAAATTGCGACATTTATATATTTAATTTTCTCGAAATTTTATAGTTTACGGTCAAACCGTATTCGGATTCAGCGGAAAAAATAATTTATAATAAATAGACAGGTAGGTCTGATCAAATGTACAGACCACTTTTTTATTTTGTGTTCAAAATGTCATATTTTTAAAAACAAATAATTTATTATAATATACTCTCGTCTTTTGATGGCCAAATTTGAAATGGTCAAATAACCTAGTATGTTACATTTTTAGATGGAACATTCGAATTCTAAAAATTTAACTTTATTTCAAACGTAAAGATTAGTACCCGTGAATAAAGAAAACAGATTTTTTTCGTGGCTAAGCGGGTATAGGATTTTCTCTCTCTTGTATTTTCCGTGGGCACGGGGCTCCAAGATCTAATCTAATACTTGTACTATTTTTGGCTCATACTCCGCCGACTCGACACAAAAGGTCACAAAGCCGGCCTAAATGCAATATGCATTGACCCGACCTGAGGGACAAACTATATGACGGTTATGGGTACTGTTTTTTGTTTCACCTGCCTGCCTTTTATTTTTAGTCTGGTAGTTTCTACGTATAGCTACGATATTTGTTAAATGTTGCCAAATAAAAGCGGTACATTTGGGTTATATTACCTAGATTTTACTTCCCAACCAAAACTAGAACCCTTTTTTCCCGACTGTTTAAAGGCTAGACATATTATGTCTGCCTGTCGGTCACGTTTATCACGTTTGTCACGTGTGTCTGTCTGTATGAATGTGTGTCTGTCTGTCTGTCACGTGCGTCTGTCTGTCTGTCACGTGTGTCTGTCTGTCACGTGTGTCTGTCTGTGTTTCACGTGTGTCTGTCTGTCTGAACATGTGTCTGTCTGTCTGTCACGTGTGTCTTTCTGTCTGTCACATGTCTGTCTGTCTGTCACGTGTGTCTGTCTGTCTGTCTATCTGTCACGTATGTCTGTCTGTCTGTCTGTCTGTCACGTGTCTGTCTGTCTGTCACGTGTGTCTTTGTAAGTCTTTAGATTTAGAATGGTACCTATTGTTAAAGGCAAGCGCGGATTTAAGGGGGTGGCAACGTAGTAATTACCCCTCCTAGAAAAAAATATATATGTAATTTTTAAGTTAATAAAGAAAGGGCTTAAATTTCCGGTAAATTACCCCCTGGGGGCGGGGTAATTACCCGTTTACCTCCCCCAAAAAGTATTCATTTATTTTTTTTTCACAAAAAGCAAAGCAACGTCTTTAAGATGTACTTTTAAGGTCCTATAGAACTCTACCTTAAAAGTTGTTTGTTAAAACATTCCGAAAATTACGTTTTAAATACGAACAAATCGGGACGTTTTTAAAATGTACTATTTAGATTTTTCAGGTATAACCTTTGCTTGCGTGTCTAAAAAGTTAATGTTTAAAACGTTCCAAAAAAGACCCTTGCTATACCTACGCATTGCGCGGGCTGGCGCATGTTCGCCCTGGAACTGAAGCGGCCCTGGCTAGAACCACAGTGGGCACCAACTTAATTAGTACCTACATACGTTGTTTGCAGTGGCGGTTAGTGACGTTATAAATTGGGGGGACAGAAATTGCATGCAAAATAATGCAAACAGGCAGCTACTTGGTGTAGAATTTAGTTTATTTGTTTATAGATATAGTCCATTCGCCTTTCTTTTACATGCGCAAAGTTTTATACAGTCCATTAACCTACTAAGTATATGTCTATTTTTTGTCACATTTTCATTATGTTCGGTAATGTTTTGCCTATAGGCACTATTCAATTGGCACCTAATATCAGTCTTGCCGAGCATAGAAAATTTCATGTGGTTATTTAAATGAATACCACTTTGTGTCTTTTTAACTTTTCACTAAAGTGCTTGATATCACACATTCCCCTTACCACCCACGCAGAATCACTTCGTGGATTGTTCATAACAAGATAAATAAAGCAAAAAAAGCATTTTTTTTTCACAACCGCACAACCAGTTTTCAGCATCCTATAATGTTTTTAAAAATGTTCTATTATAAGTTTTTTTGGAACACCCCTCGGCATTACTTGCACTAAATTTTGGTTAATTTTTAGGTCCGGTCTATGTGGCCCTAAAGATTTTATTTGTAATCGAAGTTCATATGTCAACGTTTTTAAATTTTCAGTTAGCTATGTAAATGATGGTATTTATTTCCATTTTATAAACAAACGATAACAAAAACAAACAGTGAAACGCGACCGGCAAGGCCTTTCACTACTGACATACCCCAAATAAAGACAAGCTCATACGTCTTCACTAAGTATAGAACCGGCAACGCTAGGAAGGGCAACGGACATTTTCGCACGATGATGATGGCCGACTTCAACTAAAACAAATATTACTCCCGCCCCCGCTCGAGAACATCCACCCATACCACGCTGAAAAACGGGTGAAATTGAAACCCTGCCCCGCGCGGCGCTGCCGGCTTGTAATTATTTACGCTAAAAAAGTTCACCCAATTAATCGCTTGTTGTTAACCACAGATAATAAAAATAACTAAACTAGACAATCATGTCGTAGGGGAAGATTTAACTTTTTTAAATTAATCAATTAAATATTATGTTTGTTGTCTAGTTTTGGGAGGGCACTGCCTTGAGCACTGCCCCGTTGCCCTCCCTGAAGCATCCGCCACTGGTTGTTTGATGGTAATCTCCATCAAACCACGCTACATGGTACCTATACCATCAGGGGCACGGCACTTGCGAAACTGTCGGATAAATGTATTTTTGTACCGAACTAACTTATGGACGCGTGCGCGTTGTTGAATTCGTAGGTGGAGTAAAAACTTGACGTTTTCAGTGCGAGAAGAGTCCGCCCAAGTTCCGCAACTCCGTGTAACGCGCTGTATTCCCGTTGTATAAGTGAGAAAAGTTTCAAAATGTTGCTTTTTGCAGCATTTTTCAGTGGTTTTATCATTATTGGAGGAATATTACACCAAACCACAGTAAGTTTGTTTGATATTTTGACCGTCATGTCGGCTTAAAATAAAGAATAACGTCCAGAAACATGGCATGCGGTATTCATTGATTTTTACGCCACTGAGTTTTCACTATGGAGTTTTGTGTACATTCTTGAAGTTAAGGGAGTTTTCTTTCTCAAGCACGCTTTTGCAGTTTAATATTTTTAATTTATTGCCACAGAAAATTAGAGGAGGTGGAAATAATCTATATTTTATATGAAAATACATAATTTTTTATTTAGAAATTTAATTTTTTAAATATAATTTTTATTATTTAGGTTAGGGCCTTGGCTGAAGTCAATGTAATAAAGTTTAAAATTTAAATTGAAAAAAAAATCATTCAATAACTCTGGATTTATGAACGCACCTCGGCAGTTTGCAGTTCAGAGATAACCGAGATAACCAAGTTTTATGTTGGTATTTCCTAAAGTTCGCATCAACCGTATCTACTAATAAAATGCAGGAATTTCTCATATGTTATTTAGCTTTTAATTGGCCATACAAGGCCTTAAATAGACCAAAAAAATTGTTTTCGATACTCGCGAACTCCCAACTGCGAACGCTAACTGCGTTTATAAATCTTGTGTAATAAAGTTTCAATAAAATTCCAAACAAACGGATTAAGAAATAAATAGGTACCTATTAAACTATAGACTCTGACAATACCTAGACATCATCAGGGACAGACAAATTCATCAGTCCTTGTTATCATCCACATAAAAAATAATAAGTATGTAAATGTACCTACTAGCATAGAGGTGCATAGAATACGATCTTAAATTATCCATGCATTACTCTGACCTTAAATTCCATGGGACTCCAAGTTGTAGAAACAGTTTTTTCTCAGGGGGTTCTAGCTGATTTAATTGGTTTGGGTTCGGTTAAATAAAAAGTCGTGGATTTGATAGGTTCATTTGATTTTTCAAATTTCATACACTAGAACAATAGGAATATCCAAAATAGAATAATGTTTTTTCCTCGGTTTTTTCTAAGATATAATAGTAAAAATACACTTTTAAATACCCCAAACACTGGATATTAACAATGTAACATGAATAATAAGCCGACAATATCTTAACGCCTTATCTCTTAAATTGGACTAAGTAATATTAAAAATTTACTGTTTTAGAGTCTAACAAGAATCGAAAATATAAAATAAAAAATACAATTCAATTACATACAAACATAAGGGCTCTTAAGTATACTTTAGCGATGTCGTCCGGAAGAAAGACGGGCGCAAAGAGAAATATTTTAATTTTAAAATATTTAAAGTTTAATTTTGCTTCTGGGTGCGCTGATAAAAAACCTGTTCACATTTGTTATGCCATTCAATCTTGCCGATAAAGTAAAAAAACAAGTACCTACGGGGTACTACACAATAATATTACATGGGGTATCACATTATGTTTTGAGACACCATTGTAAATGAGAGAGAGATACGGCCGTCATGATAATTATTAAGAGATTCATCAAAAATGCGAAATAGGTGAAAAGGAAATAAGGGAGATGAGCCAAATAAAGCCTACTTAACTTTTAGCACCAGAAAGTATGCAACTAGAGTTGAAATATTTGTCTTATAGGTAATTTGGGAATAATTAAATTATACTTTTGTCTACTATATTTTGCAAAAATTTATTTTGTTTGAATATGACACTCGTTTAAAAAAAAAAGTATGACACTGGGCCTTATTAGGGACCCTGGGTCCTAATAATGCCCACTAATTATTTAAAAAATTGTTTAAAATTAACCTTTTTCGGCAAATAAAAATACAAAATTTGTTTTTATAAGTCCAGTTTATCCAATTCTGCCTAGGCTGAAGCACTTTTTTATGGTAGCTCAACATAGGTGGATGCGTTCGATTGGGAACGCAAATCCAAGTTTTTGATCTCCCTATAGTGACCCGAACAACCTGTACGAGTTCCAAGCTCCAACTTCCGGTAAAGATTTTGCAACGAGAGTGGGTGGTTTTATATGGGGACCCAAATCGAATTATTTGTTGTCCTAAGGGAACGTCCTCAAATTACGTAACGCAAAAATTTAGGATTTTTGACCGCCCCTCCTCCCCTCGCCACACATTTTCAAGAAAGAATGCATTAAAAACGTATTGGGTGTAACGCAAGGCCAAATCCCCCCCTCACCCCCTAGAGCATTACGTAATTTAAGGACAGACCCTAATGATTGTCTCGAAAAACTTGCACCATTACGAGTTCTGACCACAACCAAGAAAAGTAACACAGAAAGAAGAAGAGCAGGAGCAAAAAAGAATAAGGAACGACAGAAAATATAAATCTCAAGTTTGGAGCAATTTTTTAGCACTGCAAGTCTGCCTAGGCTGAATTGCGTGGATGGCTACTTTTTTATGCTAGCACAACCGTTGTGGGTGCATTTGATTGGGGACCTAAATCCAAGTATTTTCTGTCCTGATGATTACCCCGAAAAACCTGCACCGTTTCGAGTTATGAGGTCCTCAGGCGATAATGCGATTAGGAAATCACAGCCATTATCGCTACATATTCATTACGCATAACCCTTGGTGAACCATTTTTATGATAGCGTAACGGAACCGAACCCAACTACTCTCAGCTACTCTTAACTACTCGCAACTACATTCAATCAATTATTATCAACTACTTTTAACTACTCTGAATCAAATACTCTCAGGTACTCTCTACTTTATGATAGCGCAACAACGGTAGGTGCGTTCGATCGGAGCCCTAAATCCAAGTATTTTTAATGCCACAAAAAACCTGTACTGTTAAAAGTTATGAACCGAACCACATGCACATAATAATGCTGCACAACAAATTTTAAGTTTTTGGAAAGGACCTGCCTGTAAAGTAAGATTTTGCGTGCTTTTCTTGCTATCGATTTAGAAATAATTATATATAAAAAACAGGTGGTCCCTAATACACCAAAAAAGTACTACTTATTTCAATAAAAATGAATGAAGGAAGCTAGATATCTATAACAGTTTTAGTAAATCTATATCAGCTACTCAAAACAAGAAATATTGAGAAATGCTGTTACCAAAAAAAAAACCACGTTTTTTATAAGTGGAGCACTTCTCTGATACAATTGTTACTCTTATTGATATTTCAGCCAAACTGAACAAACAGAACCGACGAGTTATATTATATGGGTCATATACTCATTGATTATATCAAATATACCTATTGCTGTGAGACATGCACATTCCTCACAGAGGATAAAAAAAAATCTTTAAAAAATCTGTCGGAAAATCCATATAGACGAGAGAGAGGACAAAATGGGTACAGAATTGGCTTTACCAATAACCCCAGGATTACTAGCTTTAAAAAGGCGTAAGGAATAAGGAGTAGTTACATATATAACAATTACCATCAATGAAAATAGGACCGCCAGCGCCAGGATAATTACAGATTCAAAGCTAGACTCGACAAAACGAATAGAGAAAGATGGTTTACGAGTTTTAATAAAGATTAAGGCCGTTTTCAAGCGAAGAACTAGTAATTACCTCTGGTTATCCCTTGGTTGACATTTAAAATCAGCTGTTTAGGCCCTTATCCTATTACCACAGAAACACCGCTTCAATAGCTTTTTTATAACCGGTTATTGTTTATTGTTGCTTTTTGCGTTAAAAAAGTAAAGTAGTTTAGTTGGTGTTAGTGCGCTTTTTAAAAGATGAATAATAATCTTATTGCCATTATTGAATTTGATTTCTTTTTGACCGACTTTGAAATACTGGCGTATTTGATTTGAAATGGGCATAATTTGGAAAAAAAACTTAAATATAATAAACAGTGGTTAGAGGAGTACAATGATACTGTTTTTTTAAATGATATTTCGTGTATCAAAATCTACATTGGAAAAATTGCAGGAATCCAAGGGTTGTGGAATCGAAAAAATTTAGACAATATAGAGGAGGCCATCACTTTGTACAATTTTGCCTCATAATTGAGCCACACACGAGAAATTTTGCTCATTGCAAAAATTCACGCATTCATTCATTCATATTTTCGGTTTGGGTGGCCTATGCATCAAAGGCCATCTAGTCACAGTCTGCAACTTAATGCTCTGATTTCTGATTTGGACGATCACAATACACTATAGACCCCCATGGTAGGCAATTTTCTTTTCTCATGGAGGATTTTTAATTTTGCCTGATGCTCTTTGTCGAACACAGGGGTCTTTATCGTGCTAGCGCCATCTACGCTCTTAACACGGGACCACCGGCTTAACGTGACTTCCGAACCACGGTCTTGAATTCATCATTAACTTTGCCTACTTCGTTGATGCCCAAACTTCGCCCAAGACAGGCTTTACCCATACTTCCGGTAAATCTGTATTCATAAACGGAGAGTAGGTTCGAGTTTGTAGTGGCAGGCATGGGATTCGAACCACACACCCTCTGATTGGCAATCGGACACCCCGCCCACTGAATCAATCAGGGCCACAAAAAAAAATTCACGCAAAAAGAAACAAAACAAATGATTGTGAGGTTAGAAAACCCAATCACCTTCCTCGAAAGTGTGGTAATTACCGGTGATAAATGATGACGTAGAAAGAGCGCATTCGTGACGTCACTCTTCAAGGAGTGGTATTTACCAAAGCCGCTTGAACGCCTGTGGTAAATACTAGTAATTACTAGTTATTCGCTTGAAAACGGCTTTAATGCGGTTATGCAAAAACGAGGAGGCCTAAAAACATTTCATTAACGTCATTTACTGTAGTTAATACAAAACTATCAAATTTTATTTTAAAAAAATGACAAGATGGCGGAGATATTTAAATTTTTCGAAAAACACAACTTTTAGTGACTCGATATTTTGAAAACACCCGTAGATAGTTTTAATTTCGATAAAGCATCTGATTGGGCTTGGAATAGCGCATCTTTTTTTCTCATTACACCCTGTATAGACCAAAGAATAGTAACTAAGTATTTAATAATTTAATAGTTCGTTTTTGTTGTTGTCTGGCGTTTGCAATTTAATAATTCATTGACCATCAACTCGGACACGCTGACATACCATTATTTTTAAAATACTCCCAACATTGTTGCCAAGAAATTCGAAACCCACACATCGTTATTCGTAATCCGCGTCCAATAAAACATGACCCAATAAAAAACTCATTTTAATATTTTATTTTAGTGTTTAGTTTTTTTGCTACAGGTCAGTTTTGATCAATAATTATGTCATCAACAAACTTTTTTTTACATACATAATAAAATATTATTACTCACCAAAAATAAAACTTAGATGAGAGAGAAAACTACATAGGTCGCTTGAATTGAGTTGTAATATGACCAATGGGAAACGCCTACTAACTATTTAAATTTCGACGACGTTTTTCATCTTGTATAAGACACCCGGCCGCGTATTTACGTTTTCGTGCTGATTTCACTGCAGCGCTGTTTTGAAATAGACACGGAAATGTTGCAACATATTTGGTTACAAATGCGTGTTGATTTTAAGGCGCCGAGGCTCGAACAAGGCACGGATTTGTATTGAATTACGCAGCGCAGGGGTTTACTTATTAGTGCACATTTGAAACATAATTTGGATTCACGTTGTTTATTAGTTTGAGGTTATATGTTTGTTAATATGAAAATTATGGAGCAGTTTAAAAGTATTTGTACTAATATTACTCAAGATTTTGAAATTATTTGAAGTTTGAAGAACACTCTTCCATTAACTATACCTGCAAAGTTCAGTGTTCATTGTCTTACACCGGCAACTACGACGACAGATGTTGTTCTGTTATTAATAATTTTTAATGATTTTCCCTTGATTTCTAACCACATGAAAATAGAATGTTTCAAAAACCTAACCTGACGAAAGCTAATCAATCAAATCTAACCGAACCGAACCAAAGCAAACTGAACCAATAATTTTTTTCAAAAAAAAACTTTCCTGAGTTCCTACCCGGGATCCTAGAGGATGTGAATCCGAACCGAACCGATCCTAACTAAACCGAACCAAACCTAACCTAACCAAACTAAACTACAACACTATTCACACCCTCTAGGATCCCGGAAAAGAAGTCAGGAAAGTTTTTTTTTAATTGTTGGTTAAGTTTGCTTTGGTTCGGTTCGGTTTGGTTCAATTCGGTTCGTTTCGGTTCGGATTCACATCCTCTAGGATCCCGGGTAGGAAGTCAGGAAAGTTTTTTTTTTTAAATTATTGGTTCAGTTTGCTTTGGTTCGGTTCGGTTAGATTTGATTGATTAGCTTTCGTTATGTTAGCGTTTTAACCTGACAGTTGAATACGCTTTTGTAATAGTTTAATGAGCGATGTTCTCTTACAGATCCGTGCTCATTTCGAGATCAAAACTTATTTGAACCCAAATATATTGTAACATTTCCGTGTCTATTTCAAAACCTTTCATGGGACATGAAATGAGCACGGAAACGTAAATACGCCACCCGGCCGAATTTCCTACCAGAGTCATTTCTCCTCTGTTAGAACGGATAGTGTCGGATTCTTATCGACTAAAATCCCTCGATTGTGACTCCAGCTTGCCTAGGCAAGCCACAGTCACTGCACTTCAGCCATTACTGGCTTTTTATGCACCCTATTGATTCCTCTGTTAGCCACTTCATAAATTTCGTTCCCTGAACAAGTTTGTACAGGCCTTTAATGGTTCCCAACTTCCAAATATTAGGTGCCTTTTGCGATAGAGTTCTTCGCAATGGCATATTATATGTTCTACTGTTTCCGGTTCCTGATTGCATAGTCTGCAGCTTAGGTCTCCTTCATATAGGCCCATCCTCTTTAGGTGAAGTTTGACCGCCATATGGCCGGTCATGATTCCTATTATGGTTCTCACTTGCAGAAATGTAATGAGCAGGTCTTTTGTAAGTTTGGCATTCAGGCCTTTGATAAAGACTCTGCTGTGTCTTAGCCCCTGTATTTCCAACCAGTGGTCATGTCTTCCCCTTACCCAGACTGTGACCTGAGACCTTATAGTACACTTTGGTACCCCTAGGCTTGCTCTGGTCCAATATATTTTTCTGACGATCCTTGTCTTGCTTGCTCGTTAGCTTTTTCATTGCCTCTGTGTCCTGACACTCCTAATGGTTTAACTATATTGCGTTCCTCCAGTTTCACCACAAAGTATGTGGTTTCACTAGTTCAGCAAGGCATTCCCATACTAGCTTTGAGGTAACCTTCCGGCGCATAAGCGCCCTGAGGGTCACCTGGCTATCTAAGCAGATAGATATGGTCTCACCGAAGTGGTCCATTCTATTATTCTCTTGCGCATTCAAGAATGGCAAATATTTCTGTTTGAAAGACTGTCGGGTAATATCCCAGTGGAAAATGCAAATTCTCTCCTAGAACTTTCCCCGAATATTCGTGCCCCACTTCCTTCGTCAGTTTTTGATCCGTCTGTGTACCAGATCAGTCCTTCATGTGTTAGTGGGTTGTTTTGTCCAGACCATGCTGCCCTCTCAGGTATGACTAATTCGAGAGTTGGTCCATATAGGTACTTTGGGGACATCTGGTCTGATCTCATGTGTAGGATCTGGTGACACGGCGGTGCCCTTCCAAGTTCGCGTAAACTGCTGTACCACCTTTTCTTGAAACACTTCACCCCATATTTGACCTATCTAAAACTCTACTTCGGAATAAGCTACGAAACTCAAATTTTGCACAGTCGTAGATCTTCATAGAGTTAATAACCCCTACAAGTTTCATGGCCTGTATGAACTAGTAAAGTAGCTAAGAAATTTCGAAAAATGTCGAAATTGCTACTCACTCACTCACTTATGTATAGATCATCAAAATTCTACTGTACTTCCAGACATGCTACAAAGTTGAAATTTGGCAGACTGATAGAAATTATGACCGACCTCTTGGAAAAAAATCAAAAAGTCCCAAAATTCTAATTTACTCCCCTCCCCTATATATGTAAAATAATATAAAAGTAACATTGCTCACTTCCACAAGCGCTAAGAAGCTAAGCTTTAGAAGGCTGATAGGAACTATAATAAAGCCATAAGAAAAAATTAAAAAGCTCAAAATTTTTAAGAAGGCATTGCAAAAGTTTTGAATAATATTCGGCATAGTTTACTACTTACTTTAGAACTTAAATATTATCCAAAACCTTTAAAGAAAGAGTGAAATCATAAAAAAAAGTACGTGAAAATGGTATTCCGTAAAAAAATTGAGATAAAGGTAAAGCCAAGTTCTCCAATAAAAATCTCAAAATGAAAGGTTCTTATTAGTTTAGAAATATTTTTTTAAACTTTGCTATTACAGTTAAACTTCTTTCACAAATTTTTGGGTTCAAATAAAAAAATAATTGTACCTTTTTTTTGTTGAAATTGTCAGAAAACTCTACGTTTTACCCCATAAAATTATACATTTGGATAATATATTTTATCTTACCGCTTCCAAAAATATGTTAAGATGGTTCACAGTCAATGGTTACTGCGATCATGTGCTGCTAATGTACTTACTTGTTAGTGATCTTTAGTTAAATCGGCAAAATGGAATGACCTTAAACAGTTTTACCTGGATTTTCCATGGCAAGAAGTTTGCTTTAAAACAGCTGATCCCACTATTTGCTGTAATGAAATAACAAAAGTAATCTTATCTGGAATGGATGCATATATCCCACATACAATAAAACGCAGAGCTAATGCAAAACTTTGGTTCAACAGCCAGTGTCAAACGGCTGTACAGAAAAAACACAGAGCATATAACCTTTGGAAACGACAACAAACCGCTCAAAACCACACAGAATTTATAGAAGCCAGAAATAGTTGCAAAATTACTTGACGCCGCCAAAGAAACATACAATCAAAGAATAAAAAACAGGTTGCTGAATTGTCCAAGTAGTTCTAGGTCCTTTTGGTCTCTTGCAAAAGTCGTTGGATCAAACTTCACCAAGTCATCCATACCACCACTTACAGATAAAAATACTCACTCAGCCACAACATCAGAGGAAAAAGCCAATATGCTAGCCAAAATCTTTTCCTCCAACTCAAACCTAACAGTGCCAAATGGAAAAACTCCACCGTTCATTGAAAGGGTTTCCCACAGTATGCCAGAGGTACCCTTTTGTCACAGAGAAATACGAAAATCCCTTAAAAAGTTGGATACAAACAAAGCAATGGGTCCAGATGGCATTCCCGCGATAGTACTCAAAAATTGTGCTAGCGAACTCACCCCAACATTCGCAAAATTATTCAATTTATCTTATAGGCAAGGAGTATATCCATCATCATGGAAGTTTGCCGCAGTACAACCCATTCCAAAGAAAGGAAAAAAGACAGATCCGTTAAACTATAGACCAATTGCTCTACTTCCGGTGATATCAAAAGTAATGGAAAGAGTTGTGAACAATCAGCTAACCAAGTACTTGGAAAAGTACAAAATTATCAACGATAAGCAATACGGATTTCGAAAATATAGGTCAACTGGCGATCTACTTACATGCGTCACTCACTTATGGCAGAAAGCGATTGAGTTGCGAGGTGAAACAAGAACAATTGCCTTAGATATATCTAAGGCATTCGATAAAGTCTGGCATGAAAATCTGCTCAACAAGCTCAAAGCAACGGGATTGTCGCCGAGACTTTGCACTTGGTTTGAAAGTTACCTTAAGGATAGATCCATTTATGTTGCACTGGATGGCCGGAACTCCAACTCTTACCAAATAAATGCTGGTGTGCCACAGGGAGCAATCCTTTCGCCAACACTTTTTCTGATTTACATAAATGACCTCATAGATAAAACAGTAAATCCACTTTATTGCTTTGCAGATGATGGCAATGTAGTCTCCTCAGTCATACCACCCACATGTCTCTCCGCACGTGAATTCCATTACCTTAGACTAACTGAAATATCACAGATAAATAACGACTTGGAGATAATAGACGACTGGGGCAACAAAAACCTTGTACAGTTCAACGAGCAGAAAACCCAAGCAGCCCTGTTTTCAAAAAAGATTAGCACCGGTGAGCCAAACATCATGCTATCTGGAAGTGCTGTCGCATTGCAGAGCCAGTTGAACATCTTAGGAGTCACTGCAGAGACCAACATGTCTTGGCACAGTCACGTGGCAGATATAGCTAAAAGGGCGTCCCAAAAGCTTGGGGTGCTAATTCGTACAAGACATCTGTATACACCAATCCAACTGCTGACACTCTACAAAGCCCAGATTTGACCAACTATGGAGTACTGCTCACATATATGGAGTGCGGCACCCAAACATACCTTAATGCTTTTGAACACCGTGCAAAAACGAGCTATCAAGCTGATCAATGACCCCGCACTTACCCGTAGCTTGGATAGTCTCGAACATCGAAGAACTGTGGGCGATCTATCTCTCTTCTACAGGTATTATCACGGAAAATGCTCTGAAGAGTGGGCACGTATGATCCCCCCGGAAGTAGCACCTACTAGGCGAACACGTCAAACAGACGGTAACCAGCAATTTATTGTCAAAATAGAGGCACCAAGAACCTCATTATATCAGAATTCATATCTCTGGAGAACAGCATCGCTGTGGAATAAACTCCCTGCGACAGTTTTCCCGGCAGGTTACAACCTGAACCGTTTCAAAACCAACACACACCAACATTTCCGCGCACTTGCCGCTTCTCGAGCGTGATAGGGATCTCCTTGCGAGTGCGCATACCCGTGAAAAAAAAAAGGTTCTTATGTAAGTAAGAAAAAGACAAAAAATCTAACAGGTTGGAAAAAATTTACAATACAAAGTTACCTATTAGGTATTTAGCTTAACTTTGATGGTATGACTGCATAAATGATTATTTTCAAAACAAAGCAAAACATGATTCAAATACAAATTTCATACCTTTTAACAATAAACATCTCAACCAGAACTTCTATAATAACTACAGTCACCTAGCATTTAAAAAAGAAAATGCTAATGACATGAGCAATATAAATAGATAACTATGCTTATATACATAATACTCCAAACATAGCAGTGCTTAAAATAAAATGGTAAAAGGAAGCTTTTCGGCTAGAGACTTGCATAAAGCATAACATAAGATCCTATCCCTACTACTCAGGGCCGACTCTCCTAGACATACATTTCGGGGGACATTTCAATAAAAAAATTGTATTGTGCGGTTTTTATCTAATTGATGTGCTTAACACTAATCTAACTAACACACTTTACCGACCATATTAGGGGAAGGGGATTTATATCCCTTGACCTCCCCTTGGGTACGGCCTTACTACTACTGCTCCTAATATTTGATGCTTGTGCATAATAAGGTGTGTATCTCTTTTAATTCTAGTCTGTACTTTTCCATGAGGATTTTTGGAGGTCTTTGTCTCAATTTGGCGCCTTTAGTGTTTTTTTTTTTTACGGGTATGCGCACTCGCAAGGAGATCCCTATCACGCTCGAGATGCGGCAAGTGCGCGGAAATGTTGGTGTGTCTTGGTTCCGAAACGGTTCAGGTTGTAACCTGCAGGGAAAACTGTCGCAGGGAGTTTATTCCACAGCGATGCTGTTCTCCAGAGATATGAATTCTGATATAATGAGGTTCTTGGTGCCTCTATTTTGACAATAAATTGATGGTTACCGTCTGTTTGACGTGTTCGCCTAGTAGGTGCTACTCCCGGGGGGATCATACGTGCCAACTCTTCAGAGCATTTTCCGTGATAATACCTGTAGAAGAGAGATAGATCGCCCACAGATCTTCGATGTTCGAGACTATCCAAGCTACGGGTAAGTGCGGGGTCATTGATCAGCTTGATAGCTCGTTTTTGCACGGTGTTCAAAAGCATTAAGGTATGTTTGGGTGCCGCACTCCATATATGTGAGCAGTACTCCATAGTTGGTCGAATCTGGGCTTTGTAGAGTGTCAGCAGTTGGCTTGGTGTATACAGATGTCTTGTACGAAAAAGCACCCCAAGCTTTTGGGACGCCCTTTTAGCTATATCTGCCACGTGACTGTGCCAAGACATGTTGGTCTCTGCAGTGACTCCTAAGATGTTCAACTGGCTCTGCAATGCGACAGCACTTCCAGATAGCATGATGTTTGGCTCACCGGTGCTGGTCTTTTTTGAAAACAGGGCTGCTTGGGTTTTCTGCGCGTTGAACTGTACAAGGTTTTTGTTGCCCCAGTCCTCTATTATCTCCGTTATTTATCTGTGATATTGCAGTTAGTCTAAGGTAATGGAAGTCACGTGCGGAGAGACATGTGGGTGGTATGACTGAGGAGACTACATTGCCATCATCTGCAAAGCAGTAAAGTGGATTTACTGTTTTATCTATGAGGTCATTTATGTAAATCAGAAAAAGTGTTGGCGAAAGGATTGCTCCCTGTGGCAGACCAGCATTTATTTGGTAAGAGTTGGAGTTCCGGCCATCCAGTGCAACATAAATGGATCTATTCTTAAGGTAACTTTCAAACCAAGTGCAAAGTCTCGGCGACAATCCCGTTGCTTTGAGCTTGTTGAGCAGATTTTCATGCCAGACTTTATCGAATGCTTTAGATATATCTAAGGCAATTGTTCTTGTTTCACCTCGCAACTCAATCGCTTTTTGCCATAAGTGAGTGACGTATGTAAGTAAATCGCCAGTTGACCTATATTTTCGAAATCCGTATTGCTTGTCGTTGATAATTTTGTACTTTTCCAAGTACTTGGTTAGGTGATTGTTCACAACTCTTTCCATTACTTTTGATATCACCGGAAGTAGAGCAATTGGTCTATAGTTTAACGGATCTGTCTTTTTTCCTTTCTTTGGAATGGGTTGTACTGCGGCAGACTTCCATGATGATGGATATACACCTTGCCTATAAGATAAATTGAATAATTTTGCGAAAGTTGGGGTGAGTTCGCTAGCACAATTTTTGAGTACTATCGCGGGAATGCCATCTGGACCCATTGCTTTGTTTGTATCCAACTTTTTAAGGGATTTTCGTATTTCTCTGTGACAAAAGGGTACCTCTGGCATACTGTGGGAAACCCTTTCAATGAACGGTGGAGTTTTTCCATTTGGCACTGTTAGGTTTGAGTTGGACGAAAAGATTTTGGCCAGCATATTGGCTTTTTCCTCTGATGTTGTGGCTAAGTGAATGTTTTTATCTATAAGTGGTGGTATGGATGACTTGGTGAAGTTTGATCCAACAGCTTTTGCAAGAGACCGAAAGTTCCTAGAACTACTTGGACAATTCAGCAACCTGTTTTTTATTCTTTGATTTTATGTTTCTTTGGCGGCGTCAATAGTAATTTTGCAACTATTTCTGGCTTCTATAAATTCTATGTGGTTCTGAGCGGTTTGTTGTCGTTTCCAAAGGTTATATGCTCTGTGTTTGTTCTGTACAGCCGTTTGACACTGGCTGTTGAACCAAGGTTTTGCATTAGCTCTGCATTTTATTGTATTGTGATATATGCATCCATTCCAGATAAAATTACTTTTGTTATTTCATTACAGCAAATAGTGGGATCAGCTGTTTTAAAGCAAACCTCTTGCCATGGAAAATCCAGGTAAAACTGTGTGCAAGCTTAAGCCTTATACAGACCTGAACATTTCGACGAACACTAAGTCGCGCAACGAGCCGAACGGCGAACCACACACTTGTTTGAACGGGCCCACGAGAACGTTCGCAAACATAAAAGATAATTCTTGTAAAATGGTTTGCAGGTCTAGACGTGTCAAAACAAAACTGCGTGCGGACTTTTGAACGGGAGCCTCACTCCAATCAGTCATATTATCCAATCAGTATTATATTTTGACTGTTTGCTTCTGTCATGGTTTGAATTTTTTTTGAATTTTGTTTATTGACGCATATAGCATTTACAATTTTTGACAAAATTTTTAAAAAATATTTGATAACAATAATTGCTTAAGATTAAAACTTATAAATCACTTTTAATTGACAAAAGTACAGAACGAGAAACGAGTTGGTTGGCCCGACAAAACTGAGAGCATTCGCGGAGCTGTTTAGTGTATACGCACTTTTAGATTTCCAGACAGTTTCGGTAGATCCCTAATCTGCCTCCAACAGGGAAGCTTTCTGTACCACGGGGTTGTTTGCCCCGGTACTGGTCTCGTGAAACAATCCTTTTGCTTCTATATTTGATATTGTATTAAAGTGGCACCGCGTCATAGCTATGGTAAATCAAATTTTGCGGCAAAATCTAAGTAAAGGAGCCTTAAAAAATTTGTGTTTCACTTTGTACATGCAGTGTGCCGCTCGGGGTTTAATGTTCGAAGGATAAAACACTAAGACCTTTTAAAGGAGAGATCAAATAGGTACTTACCTAATAAATAAGGATCCGAAACATAAAAGAGGATCCAAAATTATATTAAAATGTGCGCAAATATTGATTTAGTTGCAAAAACGGTAACTGGTTTTGTAAAAAGCTCCGTCGTAATTTGTTTGACATAAACAGCCAAAACAACAACGAATAGAAAACGTCAAATCCCGGCTAAATCAATATGTTCGTAACAACCAGATAAGAGTATATATGTTCCTTTCTAATGAAATCGTTTAGAAGAAGATATCAATAAAAAGCAAGTAAAATAGTAACCTAATGACTAATTAGTGCAGTGCCTTATTTTGGGAATCAATATCAATAAAAAAAATTAAAGAAAGTGCGTGCCACTGTACTCTACTCCCTTCCCGCCCATCAAGGTTTTGATGACGCGGTGTCTCTTTAGTACAATATCAACTGTAGCTTCGTTCGGTATTTGCATCTCAGACGTGACGGATTTTTTGTCACGTGATTACAGATTAGTCTGAGCAAATTGGAATTAACGAAAGATCCAGATCAAATCGATCAAATTTTTATAAATGGTTATAACCTCAAATATAACCAAAAATATTATGTACATATTGCAACTCACGCGCAGCTATAATTTTGACAAAATTTTCCTGTGATGTCGGAAATTTATATAATTTGTTGTCTTCAACATCAAATAATTCGATTTCAATCTTTTTACATAAAAAAATTATTTTTGTAAACAAAACAAATACCCAACATACGTCACAATCTCAGATTAATCTGTTTCGTCGATCAAAATGTACGGACAACCAGATTTACGTCCGATTAGTCTGAGCAGAATTACCGAACGATTCAGATCTACCTCCCCTAGATCTAGATGGATTTAACGAACGATTTCGATCAAAAAGATTACTCCGACGTCAATACCGAACGCAGCTTATAGATCGCTTTTAAGGTAGCCTTAATATTGAGTTTCCTATTGATTTGTGTATTGGGCAGAAATGTTTTTAGCTTTGCCAACTTAGCTTTGCAGACCTTGTTTTAGCATACGATTTAATGAGGCGAACGATTGGCTCTATTTGTACTTTTACATTTTTATATACAGCTGTCTGAAAAGTTCCGGTACCTCTAAATATTTTGAAAACTAGCGGTTTTAGAAAAAAATGTTTTACACAAGACTTTTAGGAAGTAAAATTCTCTATCTAGGACCTTTAGAAATTTAAATGAAAATCACAACTTTTGATTTCGCTATTTGGTCGAGCATCAAAATCTACGTTCAAATTGACTTTTGTATCATACGTCAAAGTGTCACCTTGTGATTTAATAGACAACAAAAAACAGCAAGACGACATTTAATTTTAACTAATTTAGGCTAAACAGTTGAAACCTCAATCTTGACTTTACTTGTCGTCACTTATGACAAGTGTCAAACCCTAAGATCACTATTTCACAACTAAATTTTTTGACATAATTAAAGACAAAATTCTAAAAATGTCGTCCGACAACTTGCTGGCAGTAGAGAGTTTTTATGGGCGACAGATTTGGCACTAAGCCAATCTGTCTATTTCATAAAGCATTGTCAATCTGTGGCATTGTCAAAGTTAAATTTTCTTATCTATTATAAACAAAGTTTAAATTTATTCATAATTAAAATGCCTCGTTTGAGTGAACAAGAACGAACCATGCTTTTAATAATGAGAGGTTCCGGAGACTTGAGAAGATCTTACAACGAAATCAAAAACCTTTTAAATGGAACCTTTAGAAATGGAAGGGTCCCAATTTCAAAAACTACTGTGGCAAGAACTGTTCGAAGATTTAATGAAACTTTTATAAGATACATTTAGTTCAGGAATTAATTGAGAGTCACTCTAAAAACCGTTTAGATTTTTGCAAAGAAATGATGAACCGAATAGATCAAAACCCACAATTATCATTAAATATTGTTTTCTTCGATGACGCAACCTTTTACATAAATAAAGTTTTTATCAATCAAAACTGTCGTTTTTGGGCAGAGGAAAATCCCCAAAAGGTGAACGTCTGGGCGGGGTCATACATTAGTTGGCCCATTTTTTATTCAGGGTAATTTGACTGTTGAGTGATACGAAGAGATGCTGAGAACCGAAATTATATTGGAAAACATTTGGTTTCAGCATGATGGTGCTCCGTTCATTTTGCTCAAATTGAAAGAAATTTTTTCAATAAAAATTTTCTTCGAAGATGGATTGGCAAAATTGAGTGGCCACCTAGATCGCCAGATTTAGATCCATTGGACAATTTTTTGTGGGATTTTTAAAAAAATAAGGTGTTTAGAACAAAACCAGAAAATTTAGTCGATCTGAGGCAAAGAATCTTGGATGAATGTTTTTAAATCCCTCCTGATTTTGTTTGGAATGTCCTGGAAGCTTTTTACCAAAGACTCGCTTACTGTCAGGAAGTCGGTGGTGGACATTTTCATTATTTGTTGTAATATGTTGGTTGTTTTTACTTTAGTGACCTTTGTTTACTAGAATTGGACATTTGTCAAGATTTGTAATATTTATTTTATTTTTTAATTTTTTATTTATAATGTAGTTAGAGTTTAACACTTGTCATAGGTAATGAAAAGAAAATTTAAGATTGAGTCTTTCATGTTGCCAAATTGTTTAAAACACCGTCTTGCTGGTTTTCGTCCTTTATTAAATCACGAAGTATCATTTTGACATATTGATTGATTGACGTAGATTTTTATGCTCAACCAAATAATGAAATCAAAAGTGGTAATTTTCCTTTAAATTTCAAAATTTGACTCTGAAATAACCTCTAAATCACGTTTTAAGGTCATAGTCAAGGTCACTGTTAGATGGAAATTTTAATTCCTAAAAGTCTCGTATAAAACATTTTTCTATTTTGCGAAATATTTAGGGGTACCGGAACTTTTCGGACACACTCTATATCCAAAATATCTGGAAGTGGCACATGCCGACTATATTTTAGCCAACGACCACATATTAACAGGCCAAAGTGGCAGCAAACACCAATCTATTTGTTTTTGCGGTTCTTTATACCTACCTATACCTTAGACCTCTAAGCTGTAAAATTTAGCGCCAAAAGTATTAAGTAGATTTTGCATACAATTCTAAATAGGTGATACGGTGATAAAAAATAATCTTTGTCTGGAAGGGGTGGGGGGGGAGGGGTGCCCGGGCCCCTCTGCCCCCCCCTGGATCCGCCACTCCATATTAATTACCTTTTGACTTCGTTTGAGGGGTGTGTGTTTGCTAGTGTTAAATTTAGATTGTAACTGGTAGTACCATTGACTATATGTATGTAATCGTTGTAGGTACCGATTCATCAATTTAAAAAAGCGCAAAAAGCAAATGCCATCTAAACGATTAAAATAATAATTTGCGGTATGATCATTAAGTCATAGTAGGCGAGCAAATAACTGTATGACATCGTGAGGTCATGCATGCAAAATTTAAAGCTGGCTGTGAAAATAACATTAACGAAACAGCAAACATGCACTAAATATATCCAACCCACAATAACAGTCATTGTGTGTCTCTTTTTATCACATATTCGTCGTGAGGTGTTAGAACAAGAGCTTTAATGACCAAATCTTTTTTATATAAAGGAAGTATGGATAATAAAAATGTAAGCACAGACATAGGTGGCGGCAGTAAACCAAAAGGTACGTAGGCAATACCAACAAGTGCAGAAAATCGATTTTTCCGCACGCAAATCATTAAACTATAATGTAAATATTGCGAAAAATATTATTCCCTAACAAGTCTCTGTCTTTTGAATTTATTTTGTAAAATTTCCAAGCAATTTGATACGTTTTAAAGCATTTTCTAAAAGACTGCGCCACGTCAGCGTATGGAAAGTAAACTGAAAGCAAAAATGGAAAATAAAGAAATATGAAAAAGTTTATGATCCGTAAATGAATGAATGAATCCGCCGCCGATGCTTCCTTTAAAATATTCAAGGATTCAATTTCATCATCATTTTTTCCAGAAGTGACAAGGTATTCAATTTACTTTATGCCCTTATTTAATTTCGTATATTTCGAAAGACAAAAAGCGGACCAACGAACCCTCTTTTTAGCCCTTCGTTTACTCTTTCTCGGAAATTCGCAGGACCATATTTGTTTAGGAGTGGAACGCTACTTCTTTCCTTTAGACACTTAAATAATCGATTGCTTCGTTTGTCAAGGGTAAAAAGAAGATTTAGCAGTAAATAATCTACAATAAAGCTAAAATTTTGTAATCTTACAAGGTTAATGGTTATTGCATAATAAAAATAATATTAAATTAAAGCTTTCTAGTTTTAACAACAATCAGAAAATCCCTTAAATACTAAGGAATGTAGTTACCGAATCCCGTGTGAGTGTGGTAAATCATATGTAGGTGAAACGAAACGCCCTCTTCAGGTTAGAGTAAATGAATCTAATCTAAATCTAAAAAGTACGCAATTAGGGGATATTGAAAAATCCTGTTTAGAGGATCAGGCATGGTCAAATGATCACAGGATTCACTGGTCAGAAGCTAAAGTTTTGCATAACGAGTCGAATTGGCGACATCGAAAGTTTATTGAAGCTGCGTTTATAATGCAGAATAAAGAAGTTTTCAGTCAACCAGCCAAGCTCGGTTATACCAAACATGGAAACCACTTCTTTAGGAAAACAGGCGTCTTAGGATTAAAATTGGGGCGGACCTTCACACCCGACTGCACACCAAGTAGTATAAGTAGGAGCCTCTGGACCTTAGAGTAAGAAAAATATAAAGAGAAGTAATCAACCGCGGCCCCATGTAAATTTTCCCTATTCGTGGCGGTCATTCCTGAAAACTTAGAATTTACAGAATCTCCGGCGATGGCAACATAGCTGTGTCACTGGAATCATCTCGAAAAAACCAAACTGGGCTGAATTTTCACAATATTTTCTTCTTGTTTTTTTTTACGGCCAACTAAGTTCTTTTTTTACAAAAATAAAACTCAACACAACAGTAAAAAAACACCAAAAATTCAAAACACCGAGTCCGACGGCCAAGACAACACTGCATTTAATACAAACACATGTTACTGTAAGTGTCGACCTTAGAGCTTAGGAAAATCTGGGCTAACCGTTCACAACTTGAGGACCCACCTCATTAAACTTTTTTGTTTAAAATTCGTAGACAATGATTGAGTCGAAATAAAACTTCGGACTTCCATTGTCTTTATTTTAAACACGATGTTTCGGTTAGTAATTATCTCTAACCGTTTTCAAGTGTAAACTAAACAATCCCGTCTAAAGACTACTACTTATACTACTTGGTGTGCAGTCGGGTGTGACGGCCCGCCACCTTTTTTAATTCTAAGATGTCTGTGCTTGGTTGACTGAAAACTTCTTCATTCGGCATTATAAACGCAGCTTCAATAAACTTTCGTTTTCGCCAATGTGACTCATGCAAAACTTTAGCTTCAGACCATTGAACCATGTGATCATTTGACCATGCATGATCCGCTAAACCGGATTTTTTAATATCCCCCAATTGGGTACTTTTTAGATGTTCATTTACTCTAACATGAAGAGGGCGTTTCGTTTCATACACATATGATTTACCACACTCACACGGGATTTGGTAAATACATTCCTTAATATTTGAGGGATTTTCTGGTTTTGTTTTAGTTACAAAACTCCTTATTAGTGTTTGGCTATTCGTCTTATATTTTCTGATATCCCTTGAACATATTATTTTGAGAATATGTTACATTTGGTTTGCTTTTAATTTTAGAGATCGTTGAGTTTATTCATTTCTCGGTATAACCATTCTGTTATAAGTAGGTTTCCTATATACAGTGGTTTGAATGTTTCTGTCTATTCGTTTGATAAGAACATCCAAAAAAGGTAAGGCCGAATCTTTTTCAATATCCATTATGCATTTGGTTGTTGGTCGAATACCGTTCAGAAGATGTAGAAAATTCTGCAGTTTGTCATAATTTTGTGGCCATATAATTGTCATCCATGTATCGTAGCCATAATTTTGGTTTAACTCTTGCTGTGTTGATCGCATGGTCCTCGAAGCACTCCATGTAGGTGTTTGCTACCACTGGCGAAAGAGACAAACCCATTGGAAGTCCATCATTTTGCGCGTGAAACTTATTTTTTGGTAAGTAAGCTTTCCAATCCTCCTTTTGGGAAATCAAAGAGAGAGACCACCATTTTCCACACAAAAAATGTTACACAAAAAGATCTTTTTTTTCGAAAAAATGGTTTTTGTAAAAGTAGTTTTTCAAAAAGTGCTTTTTACTACTATACTGTGCAAAGCTCTTCACAATACCGTAAACCAGAATAAGATGTCGCAGCTGGATTTCAAATCATTTATTGCATTGCAAATGCTCAATAAAAAGAATTTTGTTGCTAGAGCACTTCCGATAAACCCGCCCACTGATATGAGAGGTGACCTGATGGGACACGTCATAAGCAAAACTGACTCCAGAAGAAGATGTCGGATGTGCAAAAGTCAAACGATTTATAATTGTGAGCGTTGCACAGTATATCTGTACGCCGACTGTTTTCGGCAATCTCACTTAACCCTTTAGGCCATTGATGCGTTAACGCAACACCCCATATTTTGTTAAGTTAATATTCTATATTTTTTTACGGTACTTATTAGTTACATTTATGTATATTGATAATACAAAAATACTTTTTTTTATAAATATTGTTTTATGTCTATCCTTGGCCCAAAATGGGTTAAACGACATTCGATCATTGTCGCCTTCTATATTCCTATATGCAAAATATAAAAGACAGCCTTCGTAGATACGTTTTTTATTTTAAAATATTTCTCAGGTAGGTAAAACTCTGATGTGTGAATGAATGGGAAACAGTTAAACGTCACATGTGGTGCAACCTGCTGTGCGGTGCATAAAGCCACTTTTATTAGACTTTTATTAGGGAGCTTTTGTCGTAGAGTTTTATTTGGTGTTTCTAGGGTATAAACCGAGCTGTAAATACATATTTCTAATTTTTGAAAACACCTGTTTGTATTTCTCCATAAATAAACGTGACCATAATTATTTTATAAAATATCCGAATATTTTTCTCTTTTTAAGCCTCTCTTTGTCCACATAAAAGTAACTTTTCTTATATCTTATCCTCGGCACAAATTAGCGGATTACATACCAAGGCATAAAAAGACATTTTAATGAAGAGGTTTTATAAGCTATATCCTATATTTTCCAGTTTTTAGATTAGAACTGGCCATCTCTAATTTTTAAATTTCTCTTCGTGACCTTTCACTTTTTCTCCCTAATTTTTAATTTTTATCAACAATTTATCACTTTTATCCTCCACTTGAGGGATAATAAGCGAAGTTATCCCTAAAGCAACATTCGCAAATTACGTAACCCCATTAACGTATTAACCGGAGGAGACCAGGAACCGCGGCAAAAATTCATTCATCAAAACAATTCGATTTGACCCCTAGATGCTTCAATAAGTTGGAATAGAATAGAAATATTTTTTGGAAAGACGATGGCAACGCTGTGCGACACACAGCAGGCGTATGTTTATTCTTTATGGTCGATCGATTTACCAGTGACGGCGGCAAAATATTTATTTATTAACAGTAAATACCTAACTTACTAAAACAAGTAATTTAATTTAGTTTACAGCTGAATAGATACCCATTGACAATAAAAATTTACATTAATAGCATTGTTGAGATTATGTTCTCAAATACAGAAGTCGAACATTAAAAATAGGAGTTAGGCTCTAATAAAAACTTGAGAGCCCACTTGATTTTCGAACCGGGGCACTCACCGAGAATTGTGAAGTCGTCTCCAGCAGCCGAAAACGGTATTAAAGGTTCTCTATTTGGATAAGGATATTTTGGGCTTTTTTTGAAAAAGCCCTCGATTTATTGCTTTGATGGGGAGACAATTTGCTTACTTTGGGGATTTATTAAGATGCACCCCATTAGTGGGGTTACTTTTACCCATTTGTTTTAATTAGGATAGTAACCATGGCCAGAACTAAAATAGTTTTTTTGTTTATGCTACTCTACATTTTTCAATTTTCCCTGAATTTAAAATTTCTTGCAAATATTTACTGCCTCCTACGACGGTGGTTTTGTCCCTTTTAGTAAGATTAAAGGTGTGTCTACAAAAACATACAAAAAATATGTACCTAAAAAACAACTCTTTTTTAAAGCGAGTTATTTTGAGAAAAGTTAATGCGACACTTATTCCGTCGTACTACCCTCTCGGTTTTCATCAGCAGTTTCATTAGAAAAGAAACTGGAAAAAAGTGCAACATATCAATTTCTGTTCTGTGGTAATTGCTTTATTATAGTTTTTTCAAAAACATCTTTTTCGAATGATGTTTTGTTTAATTGACATTTTTTTTTAACAATTTATTCAAAAACATCTTTTTTGAATGACGTTTGGTTCAAAAACATTTTCTTCAAACAGAAAACTCTTCGAAAAACTAGCTCCTGTGTGTTTCTTTTTGGGAGGTCGCAATCGGTGGTAGCTTTATCAATTGATCCTAACCTGTTAACCTAACCACACTGAACTCTAATCAATTGATCGCAAACGTATCCATTTCAAGAAATTAAAAATGTTTTCAAAATAGAGATCATTTGAACATAATATCGATTACAATGTTTCCGAAAAAAATGCTAATCAATCACACTGCTTTCAAACAAAATTCAAAAAAGATATTTTTGAACAAAACAATTTGACAAAATGTCATATGAATTTAAGCAATTTTTGAACAAAAAGTTTCAGATTCTCAAACAAAACGTTTTCGAAAAAAATGCAACTCAAACAAAATGTCATGTCAAAAAAGATGTTTTCGAACAAAATGGTTTCGGTCAGATTATCATTTGAACAAAATGTTTTAAAAACACAGTTGAACATGTTTTTAAACATGTTGAACAAAATGTTATTGAAAAAATGTTTTTCAAAAAAATATAATATAAAAAATATATTTTCATAAAAAGTGTACCATCAGATCGTCATTGGAACAAAATATTTTTGAAACTAAAAAATTTAAACATTATATTATTTAAACTCAATGCTTTCTGCCATTTGAACAAAATGTCATACAAACCCACTGCTTTCGAACAAAATGTCATGTAGAAAAGATATTTTTTAACAAAATGTTTAAAATCAGATTGACATTCAAACAAAATGTTTGAAAAAAAAGTCATTCGAAAATAATATATTTTTAAAAAAATGTTTTCGAAAGAAAACCCCATTCGACAAAATGTCATTCGAAAAACTAATTTTTCAACAAACCAAAAGTTTTTTTATCAGGTGGATGTTTGAACAAAATGTTTTTGAAAAAGATGATTTCAACCAAAACGCCATTTGAACAAAATGTCATTTAAAAAAGTAATTTTTGAACAAAATGTCAAATCAAATTGTCTTTTAAACAGAATATTTTTGCAATGCAATTTGAACAAAATATCATTTTCGTTTAAAAAATTTATTTTATTTGCCAGTTTTATTTTTTGACACATCACTTAATAGTATGCTGATAGTATTTTGAAAAATTACTTTTTTTATTTAACATTTAAAATGAGTTAAATAAAAAAACCTATATTTATATCGTCTCGCTTATAGTTAAAAATAAGGAACAAAAAATATTTTATAAATGATCTAAAAACGAGGGTTATTTAGATACCAGGGCCGAAATTTACTTTTCGTTTTTAAATAAATTGCAATCAATTTTTGAGTTTTACCAATCATCCTTAGAAATGGATTTTATTTAACAATTTAAAAAATAATAAGTAGGTAACTATAGTATATTGTTTTTAAATTTTTTGAATCTAAAATTTTGCTGACATTTTATAGGGTTAAAAACAAATCTGCATGTAGAGACCTCGTCTTTACACTTTTTAGATGTTTGATTAGGATGCTTTTAGCTTGGTGTATTTTATTTTAGGTTAGACAACCTTAAAAATTCAGAGTAGGTAAAAAGGACTAACCCAACCTAAAAAATTGCCTCGATCCAAATCTAAAAAAACTGTTTACACAAAAAAACGGTTAAATAAAAAAGGTATACGTAAAAAAATTACTTTCCATATTAATAAGATACCTTTTTTACATTATCTGTTGAAAATCAAGGCTCGTAGTTCAGTTAAAAGTATCAAAACCCCAAAACTTGGGACACCCTGTACATTTTTAACTAAACTTATGTTTAAACACTTTTAACAAATAAATAATTATTTATATAATTGCCTAATATTTTTTTTCTGATTTTATATTGATTTCTACGGCACTGGTCTTTGTTTTGTTTTGAAGGTCAAACAAGTTATTTAACTTACTTGTAAAACGAAACTTCTGGATTAAGATGGTCGAGATTTTAGCACAAAATACACTTCCACACCATTTTAAAGTCTTTTAAGATTAATTTTGAGTCCAGATCGAAAATATATTTTAAGAAAAAACACGAAAACAATTCCGAACCGTAAAGAGACAGGACAGAAACACCGCACCGCGTGTGTACAAAATACTAATGGGTCCAAAGGGACTCCCTTCTAATCAAGAATAGTTTTGTCTCTTTTTCTCGCATCGGTTTAACAAAAGAGGAACAAAATAAGATACTTTACGCGGGCCTAAACAATTGCGGCATGTTTATAATTCCTTTGTTTTAGTGAGGGACTGTAATCGAGAATAGTTTTGTTTTTTTCTCTCGCACTGGTTTAATAAAGGAAAACGAAGGAGTAGCAAAATAAATGCTGGAAGCACAAGTTAAAGTGATCACCGCTTGTTATATATCCATATTTGGTGGTGTATAATTAATCTGGTAAGGGTTTGTAAGAAGAACAGTTTCGTCTTTTTTCGTTGCATTGGTTTAAAAAAGAAATAAAAGTAAAGGAAAGATCGGATAATTTTGGTGATTCTTAAAGAGAATGGAAATAGAGTTTTCTATGGACCAAACAAAAATAGTCCATGAGTTCTTTTCTGCAGAAGTACGTTTTTTAAAACAAATTGTTTATCTAGACGGCCGATTTTTTTGTTTATTTCCTAGTCTCCTCCGGTTAATACGTTAATGCGTAACCCCCATCCTAGAAGAATCAAGAAAAACATATTAAATAAATATTGAGGGTAATGCAAAGCTACAACCTCCTACCCCTCTTGAGCGTTATGTAATTTAAGAGTCCATCTATTTTTTGCACGTTGCACATAAATAAAATTAAAAACAATATAAGCAGTTAAATACCTATTTTTGTTGATTTTTAGTGTTGATTTTTATTTCTGTTTTTTAAAGGATAATTTTTTTACGGTAAGAAATGTATCTTAGTTTTTTCAAGGTCCCAAAATCCATAACCTCCTCCCTTAAGCCATTAGCACCCCCAGATTTAAAAACTACAGAACTACTTTCTGCGTTGAACCTGATAATAATTATTATAGGGGTTTCCGTTATCAAATAATTTCGCCGTGTTTTATTTCAGATTTTGGGGACATTCTTAAATAATGATTGTTCGATTGCAGCGTAATTTCGATCGTATAACATCATACTTGTAAAAATCTGGACATTTGCGGGACGCTTTACAAATCGGGACGGCTTTCTGAAAATCGGGACAGTCCTGCCAAAATGAGAACGAATGGTAACGATATCGTTATGTAAATAGATTGACTAGAGATTTTGTTAAGTTCTGGTATACTAGAAACACATTGTTTGTAGAACAAATTTGTCGACGCACCAGTGGCGGATCCAGGATTTCCAGGGGGGAGGGGCCAAAGTGGCAGCAAACATCAAAATATTCTTTATTGACGGTTTTTGATAAATCTGAGGTGTGAAATTTAGGGCCCATCGCACCGACTTTTTTTTCCCGTTTCTTAGCCTAAAGAATACCTTATTTCATAAAATTTCGTTGCACCGAACTTAAAGGCAGACTTATTCCTTCCTTAGTGTTGTTAAAATTAAGTCAGCTTTTTTCGTGACTTTACTGTTCCTTAAGAGCTGCTTAAAGATAAGATGCTGGTCACATAATGTTACCCGCCTGGCATAGCCATAGCAACTGACAATACCTACAAATGAGCAAAGTGTTGTGTTGTGAATTTTGTGTTTTTTAAGTAAATAGAGTAAAAAACATGTTTGTTTTTAAATAAATAAAAATGATTTTGAAAAACTTTATTGCACAAGATAACGGCTAGATTTTGGTTCTTTTGGCATAATGTTTTTGTGAAAAAATATACCTATATATCGATTACAAAAAGATTTGTAAGGAAGAAAAATAATTTAAATAAAGTTGAATCTAATTTTTATTACAGTATTTTCGTCCGATTTTTGAGTTAACTGTTGTTCACAGCCTGGTGGGTACAGCCGTAAGGGCAGGATAGGACTGACCAGTGTAAGAAAACCCTTGCATTTCAATTAAACTGCTCTGCATGAAGTAACAAGACGATTTTCCTTTCTGCCTTTACATTTTACTCTAATTTTATTATAATTTTTAATCCTTTGGTTGTACCCAGGGGTGTACGGGCCATGTGGGAAAATGAAAAAAATCCCAGGGTACTTTTTATGCCGGTGAATTATGGGCCGCAGCCGTATGGGCCGCTGCCTTATGGACAGGAGCCTTATGGGCAGGTGCCTTATCGGCCTGTGCCTTATGAGCAGTAGATTTTTGGGCCGGGCGCGGATTTTTTCCAGGGCTGGATGGGGAACCGTAAACCATCCCGAGAAAAATGACGCGACTGTACCAACAAGGCGACAAGGACACTCAAATTTCAAAAAATTGAGTAGCACCATCTCGATTTCATCATCTTCCAAATATTCTTACAAAAATTCAAGAACTTTCATTTTTGTATATAAATTTTTAAAGGCGACTTACACAGAAAATTAATGGGTTTTGACAAAACTATTTTGGGACGTACTGGGTGTTGTTGTTTTTCATAGTTTAAAAATTTTGTTGGTTGAAACAGCGGCGTTGCCTGATTGGGTCACAAGCTGGCTGCATCTTAACAAAGGAGAGGAGAGTTTTACACGGTGCAACAAATTTAAAAATAAGGCATGCTTATAATTAAAGCAATCCATAGTTAAAAAAGAGGATTTAAAAGTCGGTACGATGGGCCCTTAGTGTCTAAAGGATATTTAGGCGAAATTTTTAAGTATATGTGACAAATTTTAAATAAGTGATGCTGCTAAACTAAGAAATAAGTTAAATTTCTAGGAGGGGGGTGGGCACCTCTGCCCCCCCCCCCTGGATCCGCCACTGCGACGCACCATTTTTAAAGAAAAACGCTTGACACCACGACTCAACCGCCTCATTATACACATATAGAAAATTTAAAAAAAAATTGTATTAAGCTTCTTTCCTTCTCAGTGCAACGTGTGTCGTGGTCGACGAAGATTTTTGCTGGAACCATCCTTGGTTATTAATCTTGACTTCTCGGCTGTCGGCTCCTGGAGTACACCTGCATATATTCTCGATGTACAAGGTCAACTTATGTTACTGAATGCATGTTCATCTCACACCATTTCGATGGCGACTGTTTTGACGCTGAAAAGACAGTGGGCGGCAGGGCAAAGAGACTTTTTTTTCTTTTTGCGTTGTTCGAGACGCGAAGCTGGTACCTTCTGCATGTGAAGCCGACAACCATACTACGGGACTACCCTGCCGCCTATATAAGTACAGTATGTAGTCATTAAACTTTTTTCATCTTTCTTGCTATAGTCCGTGAATTTAGTATCAAACGCCACCAATATATTTCACTTCCGGTTATCAGTTTAAAATTTTGCACCATGCTTGTTCATATACTATAAGACACGAACAACCGCCAGGAGAAACATCAGACTTACTTCCCTCTTCCCACCCTAATTCCGTCATCCTCGAAAGGTATGTTTTAAGAAAAATTAAAATAACTCCAGTACGTGTAGCATAAATGGATATGGTGGTTGGAAAGAACTTAAAATTTCTAAAAATGTCTAGAATTTTGTTCTGAGACAGATTCTGATGACTTTATCAGTGGAAAAACGTTTTTAGAAAAATCAAAACATCTCCATCACCGGTGGCAATATTGGATAAAATAAACATTATCTAGAACGCACAGCAATGGCTAGAGAAGGTATTGTTTTCGACGATTTTTTTTTTCAGATAATTCCGAAAATGTGTTATTTGGGTGTATTCTGACCTAGCCTATCAATATCGTCGTGATGTCTGTCTGTGTGTGTGTGTGTATTTTTTTCTGTCCGTAACACGATAGCTACTGAACCGCTGAACCGATTTTCATAAAATGTTCAGGTAAAATAGTGTTTGACACTCTAATGAGCTGATTAGTTTTTGGTCAAAATCCATTAAAGCTAATGACAATTTGACCATTAAAACATTTAAAAACTGTTTACTTTTTTTCGGAATATAGTAGACTATTTTGCTCAATAATTTTTGTTATAACCAAAAATTTCGTAGGAGTATTAATTTCCGAGATATTTACAAAAAAGGGTTTTCAAGGGTAATTATCATAGCTTCACTTGTGCGAATAGGCTAGCTAGGAAGGTATCAGATCCGTCATAGATCCATTTATTTTTCTTAACAAGGTTTTAAGTAGTAGGTCCAAGAAAAAGGTAGATAGAAACTTATTTGTGGCATTTTTCCAAAGACGTATCATAAAATTTCAAACTAGAAACTGGAAGTGAATTATTTTCACATCAAATCACTAGACTCTACTAAATCTCTTTATTATTTTAAAATTAGACATTCTGTTCACACTACTAAATCGTAGACAGGTAGTCCCAAGGCCTCTATGGGTTACAAAAGACAGATGTTAAATACAGGAAACCGAAACTTGCTTATAAAAGAACCTCATAGTTTTGTTGACTTAGAGAAGATTCGTGTATAGGTAGGTAATTATTTGCTTTGGTTTCTTAAGCAAACATTTAAAATAGGTAGACATATAGGTGTAGGCTAGGCGTACTTTCACAGTTTGGTTAAACACAAACTACCGTGTGCTAGCTATTTTCCTAACATGTGCATCAGGGGTGCCTCTTTAGAGCCCTCTCAAAAAATACAAAAAAGTAAAATCCTAATAAAAATACTCTGCCAATATATGGGCCCCTAAGCTCACACTAGGTACTATAGTTATAGTGTACGTGTGACCTAATATAACTAAAAACTGAAATATATTTTATTCAACTCCACACTAAATTACCTTTTGTTTGATACCACACAAGCCATGTTTTGACTTAAACTCAAATTTTTGAAATCCACCCCCACCCTTAAAAAAAACAAAAACTAAAATGTATTTTGTTGAACTCCTGACTGCATTACCTTTCGTTTGATATCACACACGCCATATTTTCACTTAAACTCTAATTTTTGAAATATACCCCCACCCTTTTTTTAAAATAAATTAAAATATATTGTGTTTAACTCCAGACTCAATTACCTTTCGTTTGATATCACACACGCCATATTTTCACATAAATTCTAATTTTTGAAATCTATCCCCACCCTTTTATTTGATTTGTGTTCGGTGGATTTTGTTCATTTTTAAATGGGCCTATCTCGACCCAAGACCCAGCCTAGGTACCAAATTTCATTGAAATCGGCCAAGCGGTTTTTGAGTTATGCGCGTTGGTGGTTACAGACAGACATACAGACAGACAGACATACAGACAGACAGACGGCGCAACAAAACCCCTATCGAGTGATACCTTATTTTAAAGGGCCTTGAAAAAATAACATTTTGATATGACTGTCAATTGTCTACGTCAAATCTGTCAACTAACAAGTTTGTTGTTCTAAACAAAAGCCCTTTTGAGTGATATCTTGTTTGAAAGGTCTTTGAAAAACTTACATTTTGGCGTAACTGCCCCTTGCCTATGTCAACCTTGTCAAAATCTATCGATTGTCAAACTTATTCTTTTACCATTTTTAACAAATTTCAAGTTTTGTCTTACCATAGCTTCGAAAAGGCTTTCAAAAACTAAGATGTTGCTTTAAATGCCACTTGTTTATGTCAAATATGTTTTCTTCATTTTTTGGCAAACTTCAGTTTGAAGTGTTTTAAGATGCCAAGTTAAAATTATTTTTTATGAGGCACAGGTCTGTCAGTAAACACATTGTTGAAAAGGCGTTTAGTTTTCTTATAACATCTTGTTCGCACATAAACAAAAATAATTTTAACTTTATATCCATTTGATCGTGTCATTTTAAACACTTTAAACCGGAGTTTATCAAAAGATGTAAAAAACATGTTTGACGTAAACAAGTGACAGTTATGTCAAGTTGTCAGTTTTTGAAAGACCTTTCGAATAAGCTATGGTTAGATAAAAATTGCAAAATTTGTCAAAAATCGTAGAAGAATAGGTTTGACGGTCGATAGATTTTGACACGTTTCAGTTAGGCCAAAATGTTGACTTTTCAAAGACCTTTTAAATAAGATATCACTTAATAGATTTTTTGTTTAAAACAACAAACTTTTTACAAAAATTGAAAAAAAAAATAGGTTTGACAGTATATAACTTTTGACATTATAACGCAGACATCTGACGGTTATGTCAAAATGTTAGTTTTTCAAATGCCTTTAAAACGAGGTATCACTCGATAGGGTTTTCAATTTTAAAATTTACAGCATACTTACCTCTTTATAAAATAGATCTTTTGATGTTATAAATCACTGCCAAATATGGTTCAGTTATCTTCGATAATTCAGAAGATATTTGAGTGGACTCGGACTTTTTGGACACCCTGTATATACATACATATCCCAAGCGAAAAACATTACCCTTCCTTTCGCCGTGCTGCAGTTTGGTAAAAATTAAAAAAAAAAACTGGTGTCAGCAGGCACGTATAGCCGTCAGTCCATTTGATGTGGTTATGGCTTTGTTTTTTTTACTTATCATTAGCTTTATCATTTTAATAATTAGCTCTCTTCTCCTTTCTTTCCCTTACACGCAACTACAAAAATCAAATTTTGTTGGAATTTTATCATTTAATATAAATTTAAAAAACTGCTTAAAATTGGTTTAAAGGTTTTTGAGATTTCGTGAGACAGACAGATAAGAGGGAACTAGTACAAAGTTTGGTTTGTTTTTTTGACCCCAATAACTCATTTTAAGTAAACATATTTTTTTAAAAACCTGTTTGTTTGTATTAGGCGGCTAAAAAATAGTACTTTTACAAAACATTATTTTACGTTCGATTCCTAGGACCGTGCAAAACCGAGCGTTTTGGAAAAATTTCATGGTGCAATCTAATAAATTTTCACTGGAAACACTTAAATATAATAATTTTCACACAAAAAATAACGATATAAATTAAAATACGAGATTTAAGAAAATTTTACAAAATACTTTTTATCCTTAGCAGCAATTGTTGAGGACTTAATAGCTAATTTTAAGCTTTTATTATACTTAATACAACCTATTTTCTGATAAGTTTTCAGAACTAAGAAAGTAAGGCCAATTATTTTGTTTCCTTTTTCATTGTCCATCCACACTTAGAGATTAGCCAGACTATTTTTACCTTACTATCAGGCGCAGCAATGGCTGGAAAAGGCATTGTTTTCGATGATTTTTTTTTAAATAACGCCGAAAATGTTTTATTAGGTTGTATTTATATTATTAGTAATTTTGTCGTGAAATCTTTCGGTGTGTGTGTGTGTGTGCATATGTGTAGGTGTGTGTCTCTGGTCCACGATAGCTTCGGAACCCCCGGACCAATTTTCATGATATTTTTATGAAAAATATTAGTAGTCGACACTGTAATGAGCTGGATAGATTTTGGTTAAAATCCATTAATGTTAGTGAAAAAATGCAAACTTTTTAGTAGAGCATCGCATCAATATGCGAAATTCGGTATATAGTAGAACACATTTTTCTTATTAATCCGTGTTAAAGCCAAAAACTTCATAGAAGCTTTCGTTTCTGAAATATTTCCAAAAACTGTTTTCAATAATGATATAGCGTGCACTTGGGGTGTGCTAATGGGCTAGGAAGGTATCAAATCCGTTATGGATCCATTTATTAGCTCACACTACTACTATAAGTAGTGTGAGCTATTGTGATCCTAATTTTTTCGAAAAAAAAAAGTTGCTCCGATTTCAAAATTTTTTATATATCTTTGCGTTTCAGATGATTTTGAAACTTTTTTGTTTTGCTGTCTGTCTGTCTGTCTGTCTGTCTGTCTGTCTGTCTGTCTGTCTGTCTGTCTGTCTGTCTGTCTGTCTGTCTGTCTGTCTGTCTGTCTGTCTGTCTGTCTGTCTGTCTGTCTGTCTGTCTGTCTGTCTGTCTGTCTGTCTGTCTGTCTGTCTGTCTGTCTGTCTGTCTGTCTGTCTGTCTGTCTGTCTGTCTGTCTGTCTGTCTGTCTGTCTGTCTGTCTGTCTGTCTGTCTGTCTGTCTGTCTGTCTGTCTGTCTGTCTGTCTGTCTGTCTGTCTGTCTGTCTGTCTGTCTGTCTGTCTGTCTGTCTGTCTGTCTGTCTGTCTGTCTGTCTGTCTGTCTGTCTGTCTGTCTGTCTGTCTGTCTGTCTGTCTGTCTGTCTGTCTGTCTGTCTGTCTGTCTGTCTGTCTGTCTGTCTGTCTGTCTGTCTGTCTGTCTGTCTGTCTGTCTGTCTGTCTGTCTGTCTGTCTGTCTGTCTGTCTGTCTGTCTGTCTGTCTGTCTGTCTGTCTGTCTGTAACGACCAACCCGCATAACTCAAACACCGCTTGTACGATTTTAATGAAATTTGGTACCTAAGTTTGGTCTTGGGCCGTGATGGTCCCATTTAAAAATGAACAAAATCCACCGAACGCAAGCCAAATAAAAGGGTGGGGGTAGATTCCAAAAATTAGAGTTTATGTGAAAATATGGCGTGTGTGATATCAAACGAAAGGTAATTAAGTCTGGAGTTAAAAAAATGAATTTTAGTTTATTTTTAAAAAAAGGGTGGGGGTAGATGTCAAAAATTAGAGTTTAAGTGAAAATATGACGTGTGTGATATCAAACGAAAGGTAATTGAGTCTGGAGTTAAACAAAATACATTTTAGTTTTTTTTAAAGGGTGGGGGGTAGATTAAAAAAATTTGAGTTTAAGTCAAAACATGGCTTGTGTGGTATCAAACGAAAGGTAATTGAGTCTGGAGTTGAATAAAATATATTTCAGTTTTTGATTATATTAGCTCACACTATAACTATAGTACCTAGTGTGAGCTTAGGTGCCCATAGATTGGCAGAGTATTTTTTACTTAAGTCACACTGAGAGCCATGCCTCACACCTTGGTGGAAACGGGCTTATACTTAAACCTAATACATTGGAGCATAAATAATAAAATCGAAACGTGAAGCACTCATAGCGTGCCTTGGAAACAATGGCAAATTTAAATGGGGAATAATTCACGTAAAACATTTGCGGTTTGTGGAAAAATGTCCGGGAGAAGTATGGGTGCCATTCCATAGGCAAGTACTTGTATTTATTTTCTTTAAAATTTGTTAATAAAGTTAAGAGTGGTGTATAGATGCCAGTAAACACTCTTCATGGTTTCTACAATAAATCTGCACAATTAATTTTAGAAGAACTACAATTTTAATATAAAATTTGATAAATTTTCACCCAATAAAATAATTTTTAGAAAAAAAATAATAGACATAAATTTTTGACAATTGTCAAATAATGTAGTGACATAACGGAGTAAGTTCCAAAACCGAAATCCTGTCTACCCGAAAAAGGAACATTAAGAATTAAATGGGGGTCCTGGCTTCAAATATCGCGTGCTAACGTATTTGACCTAAACTCGCAAACTGAATTTTTTAACGCCCCAAATTTAAAATTTATTTGTCAATAAGTCAAAAATACAGAAAATAATAATTTAAATTCATATTCTGCTTAAAATTCTCATATTTATTATTAACCACCCTTTACGTGCTTTAAATTATTTTAACAAATCTAATTTACATTACATCAGTTACGTTCTACGTATTTTATCATATTTTAAATAGGTATTGTAAGCCTGTTTTAAACATCAAATTTAGGCTTTAGTTCTTTAATAAGTTTTTCGTCGATCTACAAGTATATTTCGTTACATCTGACGAATGTCAGAGCTAAACACACACCCGCCCCTGTAGCAGGCGCGAATCAAGGAACTTTATTTGGGGTGGAAATATAATAAATATTGCATAAAACCTTAGAGTAATAAAATATAAAGAGAAGTAATCAATTGCGGCCCCGTGTAAATTTTCCCTATTCGTGGCGGTCATTCCTGAAAACTTAGAATTTACAGAATCCCCGGCGATGGCAACATAGCTGCGTCACCGGAATCATCTCGTTAAAACCAAAGTGGACTGAATTTTCACAATATTTTCATAAACATAGCACTTCTTGATTATTTTTACGTCTAACTAAATTCTTTTTTACAAAAATAAAACTCAACACACAGTAAAAAAACACCAAAAATTCAATACACTGGGTCCGACGGCCAAGACAACACTGCATTTAATGCAAACATATGTTACTCTCAGTGTCGACCTTAGAGCTTAGGAAAATCTGGGCTAACCGTTAACGAATTGAGGACCTACCTAATTAAACTTGTTGCCATTATATATGTGAAAAAATAATCTTTTGTTTGAAACTCGTAGAAAATGATTGAGTAGAAATAAAACTTTGGACTTCCATTGTCTTTATCTGATGGTACGGCAGTTCACGCTGCCGTACCATCTTTTCTGTAAAACATTTCAGCCCATATTTGACCTATCTAAAACTCTACTTCGGAAAGAGCTACGAATCTCATACTTTGCACAGTCGTAGACCTTCATTGAGTTAACAACCCCCTAAGTTTCATGGACTTCTATAAAGTAGTCAAGTAGTTACGAAGTTTCAAAAACGTCGAAATTGCCACTCACTCACTGACTCACTCATGTATAGATCATCAAAATTCTACTGTACTTCCAGACATGCTACAAAGCTGAAATTTGGCAGACTGATAGAAATTATGAGCAATCCCCTGGAAAAAATCAAAAAGCCCGAAAATTCTAATTTACTTCCCTTCCTTATACATGTAAAATTATTTAAAAGTAATATTACCCACTTCTAGAAATGCTAGAGAGCTGAGCTTTGGCAGCCTGATAGGAACTATGATAAAGCTATAGGAAAAAATTATAACTCCCCAAAATTCTAATTTACTTCCCTCCCATATAAATGTAAAATTATGCAAAAGTAACACTGCCCACTTCCAGAAATGCTAGAGAGCTGAACTTTTTAAGACTGAAAGACACTATGATAAAACTATAGGAAAAAATTTAAAAACACCAATATTTTAATTAACTTCCCTCTCCTATAAATGTAAATTAATATAAAAGTAACATTGCCCACTTCCAGAAACGCTAGAGAGCTGAGCTTTGGAAGGCTGATAGAAACTATGATAAAACCATGGGAAAAAATTTAAAAACCCCAAAAATTTTCATTTGCTCTCCTCCCCTATAAATGTCAAGTTATTTAAAAGTAACATTACCGACTTCCAGAAACGCTAGAGAGCTGAGCATTGGAAGACTGATAGGAACTATGATAAAACTATAGGAAAAAATATAAAAACACGAACATTTTAATTTACTTCCCTCCCCTATACATGTAAAGTTATGTAAAAGTAACTTTGTCCACTTTCAGAAACGCTAGAGAGCTGAGCTTTGGAAGGCTGATAGCAAAAACATTTCATGTAAAAAAAGCCAAGTACGCGGCATTCCGAAAAAAGAATTGAGATAAAAGTAAAATCAAGTTCTCCAATACAAATTTCAAAATGAAAGTAAGAAACTAGCTTCGAAATGTTTTTCTAAACTTGGCTATTACGGATGTAAATGACTCTTAGGCACAGTGCTAAATTAAACATAAAGAATTCGTATTTTAAAGACTTCCGTATCTAGGAAACTCAACTTTCCATTGGTTTCAACTTCCAAGACAACCAGATGGATCCATTTTGACAGATTGTTACTCAAAACCACAAGTTCAGGGAGAATTTTAAACTTTTTGTCTAACCATCCAATGTCCAACAAGGTTGGTATAATTTATGGACTTTTGTACCGGGCGACTAGACTAAGTAGTCCAAAGTTTCATACACAAAACATCAACAAAATAAAAAAATTACTTCAAAATAACAACTACCCCAGAGGTTTTATTAACATGACAATCAACAAATACAACACAAAAATACCTCATATATCTGAAAATAATAAAAAATATTACAAATTTCCTTATATAGAAGGTCTATCACAACAAATCAAATGGTGCTTCAAAGACACTAATAGTGAATTAGCCTTTTACAATGTAAAACTACCCAACGATTTTTCACCAGATTAAAAGATCCCACGCCTATTAATCAACAATCAAATCTCATTTACCATATTCCCTGTGAAGTGAAGAACCGAACCGAACCCTCTCGTTGACTGGACTACTAGTTTTTAGAAAAAAAAATAATTTTTAACGGAGAATGTCCCAAAACTACCAAAACTGACGCATGGGCAGTAACCGAAATCCTATCTACCCGAAAAAGGAACATTAAGAATTAAATGGGGGTTCTGGCTTCAAGCATCGCGTGTGAGAAAGCCTGGGTATGCCCCGTATTTATGCTCTAACGTATTTGTTTTTAGCAACGCTGAAACGCTTTCGACGGGAATCGGGCGTATCGCGGTCTCTTATTAATACATGCTATACTCTATCTGTTTTTTATCCTCTTATGGAAATTAAGCCCCGTAGATGTAGACTTGTTCACGTGGTATATCTATAAGTTACCCACACTGTGCCCAGGGTCTCTAAATAAACCGGTTGTTTGGTAACTCCCAGCCAATAAGAACTCGGCAGCCTATGACGCGGCAATTTTCCTGCTCCACGATCAATATAGAGAGACCTATACATAATATTATGAGAGAAATAAAGACAAACGCCGTAAAAATACCAAAATATATTAAAAAATTCAATAATTTAAAAATTTATGATAAAAATTCCAACAGTTTTATAAATATCAGATTCAGGACACGATTATAAATAGTTTTCCTAAGTTAAATCGACTCTCTGTTCATATTAATTTAACTTTTTTCGCCGGACACTAAAGCAAACTAGCCACATAATGTTGATTTTTTTGGTGGATAGGAAAGTAATTAAAATTAGTACTTTTTTTTTAGAAATTTTTTCAAAAAAATTAAAGGAAAGGAAATTAAAATGACTATGGCAGTAAGGGAACATTCATAAAAAACATAAGGCAAAGATTCAGGATTTTTGATCCCCCCTTCTTAACGCATTTTCAAGAAAAATAATAAAAATACATTGACTGTAACGCAAGGCTAATATTCCTTCCCTCCTGTTTGAGCATTATACAGGGTGTTCCAAGTTAAGTGTCCACCATTGCTAACTTTTTTATTATTAAAGATAGATTAAAGTTTAAATTGGGAAACTAGTAGAATTTTTGATGATCTTTAAGATGCTTAAATCCTAAAAAATCGAACATCGAGTTTTCGAGTTTTTTCAAAAAACATAAAACCAATTTTAATTTAAGCACCCCTGCATTTTATAATTTTCAAAAATTCTACCAGCTTGCCAATTTAAACTTTTTTATACTTTTAATAACAAATAAGTTAGCAATGGTAGACATTTACCTTGGAACACCTAGTATATAATTTAAGAATGGTAGTCATCAGTTTTTTTAAATATTATATTGCAAGTAACATATACCGATCTAATTATAGAATAGTTACAAAATAATTTTCTATAACTTTTTTATTGTTTTTCGACTCTCATCACTCCCGGTATCATCAAGCTTTCGTTTCATTGTAGATTCGTTTTGCTTTTTGGTATTTATAAATGTGATTCTTATCATTACTCTTTGTTTTACACATGAATTTACCAATTTATATGGAATAGAAACTTTTTTAAATATAAATTTAGTGGATCGCTTCACAATATTTGTTTTAAATTTAAAATTGCTACCATGCAATTTTATGAACCATTTGTCTATTTTGTTAACATTTTCTTTCCATGATGGTGAAGGCTCAGTTAAGCCTCCAAAAGAAAGGCTTTGCACGCAAGATGGCATGGCATATGAATGCATGTTTGTATAGCAACCAAGTTCAGGGAAATCATTGTGATGCTTTCGTACTAAAAATCCTGCAATATAGACTAAACCACCTTTTTCACACATATTTTTTGTAGATGTTGATACAGAAGATGAAGTAGTGTAGGCAATTGTTTACGTTTGATTTTTGACCTGAATTTAGTATAAAATAATAACAGGCGGCTAAAATTTATTTTAGTTAGTCTTAAATATATTTATAGCAAGCACAGAACAGGTATAAATACTACTTACAAGACCCAAAATGTACAAACTTTCCTGACAAAAGACGAAATTACGTTATAAACACAAATAAACAGCGTTGGATTGCAGATTCCTAGGAAAACTGTGACGTAGCTCTGACGTCACGGCCGTCATGACACCGAGTTACCAGACAACCGGTTGATTTAGAGACCGTGCACTGTGCCCACGTCTTGCAGTATTCAAAGGATCAGAACATGATTTCGCCGTATGTGCTAAGACACGGAAAGAAGTGCGTTATAAATTAATAATCATACCGAGTTCATACTGCTCGCTCGTTAGTTATAACCTCTGCCATCATTTATTTTCTGAAAACACTCTACCAATTTATGGCCTCCTAAGCTCACACGATTCTCTCCCCACCCTTGTTTTGGCTTATGTCCGGTGGCTTTTATTCATTTTTACAAGGGACCATCTAGAGCCAAAACCCAACCCAGGTAACAAATTTCATTAAAATTTGGCAAGTAGCTTTTGAGTTATGCGCGTTAGTCTTTACAGACACACAGACAGACAGACGGTGCGACAAAAAAGTTTTAAAATCATCTGAAACGTAAAGATAGATATTTAAAAAATCGGAGCAATTTTTTTCTAATTTTTGTGAGTGAGTTGAAATCACGACGACGTGACGTGGGTAAGTATGTACTACATAATTGAAACAAATTGCGATTCCGGGCGTTCTGAATGAATTTAATATGAATTCTGTGTTTTTGATATCAGAGAGAGGTGGGTACCTATTTCTGCTGATAGAATCTTTTAAAATCACTGAAATAAATTAAAATTCCTGACGGTCTTATTTTACTAATAGGTACGTGGTTTTGTTTCGTATATAGTACGAAATTTAATACAAATTAAATTCTGCGTATTGCCGATATGGTTTTAAGCCAACTGACACAAAAGCGTTTGCTGCATATTTGAATAAAACGAACCCCAATTCATAGTTTCCCATAAAGCTGGACAGTTTGTCAGTAACTACGAAATGTGGGTTAGGTTCCATGTATAATAATACATTTCCAGATATTAAATTTAATATATGAGCAAATTGAAAAATAGTACACAGGAAGATATTATTTTGCTATCAAATCTAGAAAACGGACGGGCGACGATCCTCCACTTTGTTGACGTCACATCAGGGGCTGATTTTTTTAAAGGTCACGTTATGACGGTTCCTGAATATATAATTTTTTTTAAAACTAAAGCCAGTTTTGCGATTGTTTTTACTATATTCTCGCAGAACCATTTTTTTTAATGCATAGTAATCCCTAATTTTTCAGAACCGCTTCATTAGCTCACACGAAAATTAAATTTAAAGCAAAAGCGAATGTGTTCGTTTCTGCGTGGAAAGTAATCGGATTACCTACATCTATTTTTTTATCTTCGGCACTGGCACTGGACAGCAAAAATTAAATTTTTTTTGTAGTGTAATTTTGTTTAAAAAAATTAGCGCTGGTATCTTTGGATTCTAAATGAACTTTATTGTAAAAATCATTAAAAAATCGAAAATGTTTTACAATACAAACAAATAAACAAATGCCATGACAAACACAGATGACAAAATCAAATACGTTTCAAATCTAACAGTTGTCATGTGGTACATGGCGTGTAATATGAATTCAAAATACGTCTGACCCAAGGCCAACACAAAAATAGAGGCCACGACCCTGAAAAAATCAGCTGTTCTCCCGGGGCTGAATTTTACATTGGGTCTTATGGGAGGTCAGACGTTTTTTTTATGATATTTTAAAAATGGCACTACAGATTTCCGCAAAATTTCAGTGAAATATTCTCAGACACCATCCCGATATTCCACCAAAGGTTTGTAAGGAAGCAACATGATTAAAAGGTTAAAATCTTCAAGATTTAGCATTCCTTATTTTGAATTCAAATTACCCGCCATGTACCACATGCCAACTGTTATATTTGACATGTATTTGACTTTGTCATATGTGATTGTCACATTCGCTTCTGCTTTAAACTTAATTTTTGTGTGAGCTAATGAAGCGGCTATGAAAACTTAGGGCTTACTATACATTTAAAAAAAATTGTTCTGCCAGAATAAAGTAAAAACAATCTCAAAAACGGCTTTATTTAAATAAAATCAAATATCCATGAACCGTCATTCCAACTTCAATATTTTAAAGACAATCAGCTGTGTCGTAACGTGACCATCAAAAAAAAATCAGCCCCGGATGTGACGTCAACAAAGTGGAGGATCGTGGCCCGTCCATTTTGATAGCCCTGTCTGACCTTCCATAAGAACCAATACCCAAACAGCTGATTTTTTCAGGGTCGTGGCCTGTATTTTTTTGTTGGCCTTGCCCGAACATGGGTGTCACATAAAAATTTCGACTTATCGAGACGAGGAATTTTTGCGGCGTTTTCGTGTTTTTTGTGAATTAAAATTTACATATTATTTTATGAGAAAAATTTGGTATACTTGCAATAATTCTGATACAAACAAGTCTATATTAAAAACGTTCACCGTACATGTAAATACATAATTTTTGTTCTTATACCTATGTATGAATGTACATATTTATTTTACCGAAAAAAAGTCGTTTTTTGTGACATAGTAACCTACACACAACCCCTAGACGTATAGCAAATCGAATACCAGTTACGCTGAATTGCGTATTTGAAACATTCTAGTGCAAACAAACAAGGTAAAAGGATTTGTAATTAGGGGATTTCTCCAGAAAATTCGACTAATCGAAGTTTGAGTTATCAAGACCAAGTTACATATATTTCTTACCCTTGACGCCATTGCCAACAGTTTTGTTCAACTTATCAAAGATTTTGAGTTATCGAAGTTCGAGTTATCGAAGTTCAACCGTACCTTCTCTCAAAGCAAGTTAACTTAACAACGACGTCGACGGCGACGTCTGCTTTCCAACAATATAATAATATATTTTTTTATATCTAGTTTTAAAAAAAGACAGGTTTTCAAAACAAAAAATTGTTTTTGAAATCAAGTGTTTTTTTGAATATATTAATTTACCTAAAGAAAAACGATTCTTAAAATTAAAGAAATAATTAATCAAGCTAACTTAAAGCAATATTGAAGGAATATTAATATTTTTGATCGAGAAACATAAACACCAGTATTTACTAAGACCTTAAGACATAGCATATTCAACAAAAAGCATTTTTATATTAATTTTTACTCTAAAGTTTGCGTAAGACATATTTCGATTAATTGCATACACTGCAATATCGCGCATTTCTCATGTAATATTTTCCTAATAGATGTTCCATAAGAATTATCGCTAATGGAATAAAAAATGCCATTTTCGATTCTCGAAAGACGTTCTATTGTGTAGACCGCTTTCGCTGTAAGAATGAGAGAGACAGAACAAGGAAGCATCGCTTTTTTTTGTGTCCGCTTCTCTTGTGCACGAAAATTGGTGTGTCCCCTGCATGCGTATCCGTTGCTTGGGTAAAATTAATTCTGCCCTTTATAGAGAAAAATGGGATCTGCAAATTGACAAATTTAAAATCAACTTTAACTATGCTAGTAAAGGTTTAGTTTTTCGAGAAAGCAGTAAATATTTTAACGAATATTTACAACAAATAAAGTAAAATACTGCTTTTTTAGGTTAAATTTGGGCGCAAAATGTCAAATAATTTAAGATTAACTGGTACCAAAAATACGCATGTTGTTTTTTTTGCTAGTTACTGGCTTTTGCCATATTTGGGCAGAATCATCTCGATTTCATAATAGCAATAATAAATTTGTTTCATTTTTTAAGGGCTTCGATGTTTTGTCTTAGCTTATTTTATTTTAATAATAGAGTGTGTGTAGGATTTTTTTTCGGAAATTTTTTTACATGTAGTCTAGTACCTATGTTTGTGCAGTAAGCTACACGCTACCAAAACAATGCCAATTTTTGCCTACCCGGCTTTGATTTCTTCTTTAGTCTTCAGAAATGCTTAATTTCTTCAACAAGTTAAGTCAAAGTCAAAAATTCTTTATTCATAGGAACCAGTTGATACAATACAAATAAATGCCCCACCGTTAAAATAAATTGTAGTCAAAAAGAGAAATCTTACATCTTACAAATTCAAATATTTAAAAAGAAAAGTAAAAAAATGCAAACTTATTAAAATATTACCTACACAAAAATAAAACAAAATAAATGACATTAAATGACAACATGGCAAAATTCATTATTATTATTTTCTTTTTTAGAATATTACATACAGACATTGGGTATCACATTTTTATCACTTATTATATCGGGTAGCTCAGGAACTCTGGGATGCTATAGGGTTCGATTTCTAGTAACAAGGTCAATACATTTCTTTTATAGTTTTAAGATTATTTTCTCTTTTATATTACAGAAAGTTTGTTGAAAAAAGTTATGCATGTATAAGTAGGCACCTTTTCAGTTAAAGTTAATCTGTGCTGAGGAAGGTTATAATTAAATGTTCTAGTATTATAGTGTTATGTTCATGATGAGATGTAAAAGCACAAATGTTTATTTTTAAATAAAAACATAAGACATTCAAAGATATAAGTCCCATACACAGTCAATATTTTTAAGTTTTTAAATTTACCCCTACAACTTTCAAGGAATCGTAAACCTAACATTTGCCGAAGAGCTCTCTTCTGTGTAATGAATATATCTTCACATCTACTAGATCCCCTCCAAAAGATAATACCAAATATCATCAAAGATTGAAAGTGTGCATAATAGACCACTTTTAGTATTTCTAAGTTTATGTAATTTTTTAGAACCTTTAAGGTGTAACAAATACCTACTACTTAATTTACTATTTAATTCATCAATGTGCTCATCCCATGTTAGATTTTGGTTTATGTGTATGCCTAGAATTTTTGTTGTTGCTGGCAGAGTCACATTTGTTGCCTGGATGGTCAATGAGTCTGGTATGTCTGTCCTTTGCTGTGTCCTAAAACACACATACTGGGTTTTTTCTTTATTTAATGTAAGTTTATTTTTTACAAACCAAGTCTGGGCTCTCGCCATGGTTTCAGATGTTTTCTGAACCAGGCTGTCAAACGATTCAGAAACAACCCTCGAATTTGTATCGTCAGCAAAGTTACCAAGTCTAATATCCTCACCTGTCACTCCATCTCCAATAAAGTCGGTCTCAAGACACTTCCTTGAGGAATACCTCTTGGAAGATGTCCTTCATTTGAGTGGTGAAACTTGTTCTCCCTCTTCACAACAACAATCTGTCTCCTCTGTGACAGATATGATTAAATCCATTCAAGCACAGTTCCTCTGACACCATACTTTTCTAGCTTTGTAAAAAGGATATTGTGATCTAAGCTATCAAAAGCCATAAACAAATCCAGGAACAAGCCTATTGATAAGCACCTATTTTCCAAGCTCTCTATAATTGTCTGCAAGAAGTTATAAATGGCTGTCTCAATATTTTTTCCTTTTATGTAACCATGTTGTATTCCACTAATTAAGTTATCCATCAGACATCCACAGAATGCAACTTCAAAAACTTTTGAAAAGGATGACATCAGGCTTATTGGTCTGTAATTACCAATATCACTGGGATCACCCTTTTTGTGTAGAAGTCTAACTTTTGCTAGTTTTAATTTGAAAGGAGTTGTTTATGATATACCTACATTAAAGGCATTGCTAGTTCTGTTACACAGTATTTTAGTAAATTATTAGAAACTTCATCAAACCCACAGCTAAATTTGTCTTTTAAGTTTTTTATAATATGAATAATTTCATCAGTTGAGAGAGGTAATAAAAACATTGTGTTGTTATTGTTTGAAATATTGAAGAAAAGCCAACAAGAGCGAATTACCTAAATGAAATAAAGAACAAACATCTAATTGCATTTTCATTTATACGGAAAAAATTTATTTTTCCCAGTGAGTCCAGATCAAAAGCAACAATTTCCTACTCGCAAAGTTTTTTGCTTCTCTACATTTGAAAAACAAATTAGCCAACATCGCATTGAACTTTCGGATATCTCTCTTGTAAATCGTTGATCAAAAACTCTAAAAGACTATTCAAAATAACAGGAATTTTTGGACAATGCCGCCTATAGATCTAGGATAAAGGAACTCCACAATTTTAAAAAGCGGCAGAATTTTTTTCTGTGGGTAAATTTCGAGCTTTTACCTCGTTTCAAAACTATTGCTAAAATGACACATTTTATGTAATTTTTTGACGTTTAGGTGAAAAATCAATGTTAAAAAATCAATGTTAAAATTTTGTTTTTTTAATTGAGACGTTGTTTCTTAATTTATTTATTGTTTACTAAAATATTGACAATAAATTCACACCTCTGTGCACTGTAAAAATTTTTGTCTACAATGAAAACACGTTCTTTTCTTGAATAAATTGCTTTACCTTATAAAAATTTGTTTTGATTTTCTTTTTAGTTCAACGCAGCGTTTAATCTTGAAATGAGACTTTATTTTTCTTCTTTAATACTCCGTTTGGAACAAAGCAAATTGTCTTCGTATAAGTAATATTTTACTTCCAGAGAAAACGGTCCTTAGATTAATTCAGTTCCAATTTATAATAAAACAATTTCAAAATCAAAATAAAGAGGCAAAACATTTTTTGTGCTCTATCAAGAAAATATTCTCTTGGTGAATAGGAAAGCACAATTTATTTTACTTCAAAGCAATTTGCTTTAATCTAAGATAATTTTTTTACCGTGTGAACGATATTTCATCGTATAACGCCCATAAATTCGAAAATATAGATATGAAACGCCACCAATTGATGACGTATTTATTGAACCACACTGTTTCAAAACATATAGCACGAGAATTCGCCTCAGCTGTCAGTTTTCTTTGTAAATCTTTCAGAATAAAGCAGGCTCTAAAGTAAAGTCAAGTTTTTTTCAAGTCCCTATTATCCTTATAAGGACTTCGTAATTCATAAAATCATCCCCTCTTCCCCTTCTTGCCTTCAAATTTGACCATAACCTTGCTGAAAATCCTAATATATATATTTGATCGATTCATTTTATTTTTTATCAATGCAATTGTCCGTCTATCCTTTTGATCCATCTTACATCTCTACTGTATGTCTTTAGTCAACTCCCAATTTAAAACGAGACAAAACTTTAGACTTTTTTGCTGCAAAACAATAAGTAAAATAACTTTTGGAGAAAGTTTCTTCTAATTAAAAGTGAAAAAAGTTCTTTGGTGGAAATAGAGCTGTGGTAATCTCCCAAGTTTTTTAATTTGCATTTAAATGGGAAAAAGTAGCAGGTCGATAGCGAGTTTTTCTTTAAAATGAAGATTATTTTTTGAAAAATAGAACACATTAAAACGTTAATTTTTCGCCCTTTACTGATTTTTTTCGCAGCTGTCGCAAATTTATTTGCTTTATTTGTGCATTAGGCCATAGAAACGAGAAGTGAAATAGAATATTATATTCCAAAGGGATAAAAGTGGCACTTTTTATCCCGAGGCGAAAAGTTTTTAACCCGAGGCGAAAAGTTTTTAACTCGACCAGGGCTACAATTCGTCAAGGGATAAAAATTTATCAAAACGTTTATAAGTACGCTATTTTCGCACTTTTTTTCGAGCGATTCGTTTTTTTGTAGTTTTTAGTGTTTACGTTTTTGTCTGGGATTTTTACTTTTTATCACTGATCTGTGACTTTTTATCTCAATATTTTTACTTTATACCTGATCCCTCATTTTCTATCCCGGCTAATAAGTGCACTTTTCGTCCCTATAGTTCAAAAAATCACTTATTGACCCATTGATCTCTCAACAAAGGAAGAGTAACTTGTCAATTTGCTTTGAAGCATTATGTAGCAATAGGTCAATTTAAAATTTGAAATTTAAATATGTCAAAAAATATAAACCAGTAATACCACACACACCAGCTTTTTGGACCCATTAACAGAAAAGTATAATAATATCTAAGTACTTACTACTAATTATTATTTAAATATTTTTTGCATTTTTAAGGAAAATAGCTATTTCTTCGTAAGGCTGTCTTAAGGTATACATACTAGAATTCTCGATAAACACACAAAGCCATAAATCACGGTCTGAAGTCAATGCAAATAACAAATTTCAGACTCGAGAGACCTACTTAGCAAAGTTAGGTATTGTTTGTAAACGAGAACTAGGTATTATAGGAAATTTGAAAACTAGATGTTCTTAGACCAGGAAGTTATGGTTCAATAGACGCTTTTCTTTTAATGTAGGTGAAACTTTATAAAGTTAGAATTAACTTTTTCGCACTTTTGGCATTTAAAGTTCACTCTTCATCCCGTATGTTAGAGATAAACCCACATAGCAGTGTTTAACACGTAAAAAACGCGTGAGAAAAAAAACCGTTGATTTTAAAAGCTGCTAGAAAAAAACTTTTATTTTATACATGAAAACAAGCTTAATAGGTCAATCATTAACGTTATAAAAAATTACGTTGCTAAAAACGACGTTGTAATAACGCCATTGATATAAGCGGCCCTACCTATTGGGGAAATTTTTCACTTCGACAAAGTCTATCCGGGAGTGCTTTGGCCTCTGAACTCCAAAAACCAGTTTAATGAACTGATCCCTGATTCTTGACGATCACGACGCATTAGTTATTAACCTGATAAAATAATATTGTGAGAAAAGTCTTGTTTAGCTTTTAAAAAAAACATAATGTATGTATAGAGATTTTGTCTTGCCTTGAGCGCTATCTCTTAAAATTGTCTTGAAGTGTTGTATTCTTAAACTAGTGAACTTTTAGAACTTTCGCGTCACTTTTAAGTTAAAAAAAGTTATTAAAACGTGACAAAAAAAGACGCAGAAAGTTAGTAGGTTTGAGAAGTCTTTATCTAGTGGCGTTTTTTGTGGAGGACTTTTTAAGTGTGAAATTGGCACATGCAAATAACGAGGGTAAAAAAGACGTTATATACATAGCAACAGAAATTTGTGGATTTAACAAAACAAATATTACATGGTATGAGGTTGTTTTCTAGTAAAAAATAACTTTGTTATTTTTGTTAACGTTAGTTTAACGTTGAACGTGATTTTTGTGCTGTGTGAGAGGTGTTACTTTTCATCCCCGGTATGAAAAGTGACGGATAAGGGATAAAAAGTCACAAATCAGGGATGAAAAGTAAAAAACTCTCGTAAAATGCAAAACAAGTATATTAATGAAAAAAATACAATCTAAATAGTTTTTATTTTAATTGTTGGAAATTTTAATATCTACTCAACTGCAATAGGATAAAACTATTTGGTTTTCACTCTCTCCAACGTCGATCACAAGGATACGAATGATCCCCATCTGGAACACGTCCTGACAATCAGGAACAAGTGATCCATGCCAATCCACGACCGGTTTCGGCCTTTTGGGCCATCATCAAGTGAATGTAGGCGATAGCTCCGTGTAGAGCATAAGTTGTGTGAAACCAACAGAGACAACTACTCTGAGGGAAAATACCCCTACCGGCATTGAATTATACTGATGGTTTGATGCTTTCGTTGGGAACCCTCTGATTGGGCTACAAACATTTCGCCTCGGGATAAAAAGTGACAATTTTATACCTTGGTATATAATATTCTATTAATAAACGCCTTCTAAAGCTAGATAAACAATATCTCTTGGGCTGAAGCCCCCCCAAATTGGCCCGGCTGCTCGCGTCCCTGCAAATCCAAAGCAGTAATGTAAAATACGTGCCCTTACTACCCCCCTCCCCTAAAAGGCGTTCTGCAAGAGAAGGGCCCTCTCCTTTGGTTACATAAGTACCACCGGTTTAGACTTGAACGACCGAAATTTGGAAAAACCCAACTGCAAACATGGCGCGACTTCTCTTGAAGGGGGGTAAATACGGTCAATACCATAACCCCTACTTAAATCATTTCATGCGGTGGGTGTGTAATAACTATAGTTGCAGACTAATGAATATTGTTATAGTTTGTCGGGCATTGCGTGTACCTGTTTCGAAGTTAGTAGAGATCACGGTTCCGATTTGCATTAAGTTATTGCATTAGGGATCCTGTTTCGTTATCCTGACGTAAAGGAGTTTGCATTTTAGCAAATAATTTGTATTTGGAGTCTATGACTGAATAAAATAAGACAGTTATAAAATAATACTTTTTATTTATAATAACAAAGGGCTCAGTGTAGTGGTGAGTACCCCACTATGGAACAATTTTATTATGAATGGAATATATTAATAATAAAATAAATTTAGACAGTATTTTGATAAGAAAAAAAAATTTTCTTCATACAGACAATTTTCGTTAAATAAAAAAAAAGTTGATCTATTCCAAGCCCAAGATGCTGTTTCGAATACCAAAAAGTGTTTTTGACATTTTACTTTAATTGATTAGTTTTACATAAAATTGAGTAAAACCTATAAAAACCATTATTATTAAAATAATCCCATGTTTAAAAATACCGACAACATTCGGACGGCTACGGACTGCTTTTCATTAAATTAACCTATTTAACTTATACATCGTTTAAGGTAATTTCGTTTACTACAATAAAGTTTTTTTTTAATTTTTTCCAAAATTTGTAGGGTTTGGGAAAATGAGATAAAACCTAATAATTTTAGTTTATTTTATTATTACTATTATTAAAGGTCTTTATTTTCCAGCAACTTATAAAAATTAACAATATAATAATATTCTTATAGATTAATAACTACTGCCAGCAAAAGAATGCAATAGACTCTGATTTGCATCTTAAGCCAAGAAAATTAAAACAATAATAATTCATATTCTAAAACATACCTTCAAACTATATGTTAGGTTACGTCTCAGGTATCCAAGGTCTGTATACTTGTATGCAGGGTGTCTACAGAATTTTACCAATCATGTGAACTTCACTAGACGACTGTCGCTACGTCACCGCCTTGCCATGAAAGGAATGGCCGCGGTGACTGGGGCTGTTTGCAAGCGAATAACTAGTATTTACCTTTGTACCATACCACTCCTTGAAGAGTTGCCACGAATGAGCCCTGTGTACGTCATCGTTTATTACGGGTAATTACCACACTTTCGAGGAAGGTTATTGGGTTTTCTAACCTCACAATCATTTGTTTTTTTTCTTTTCGCGTCAATTTTTTCAATGAGTGGAATTTATCGTGTGTGCCTCAATTATGAGGGAAAATTGTACAAGTAGATCGCCTCCTCTATACAATTTTTTCCCTTTCATCAACCCTTGGCTTCCTCTAATTTTTTCAATGTAGACTTTGATACCCGAAAGCGTGTCCCATTTTCGATGGGATTAAATGGTTATTGAATTTGAGTTCTTCTCGACCAACTCTCAAATACTGGCATATTTGATTTGACATGGGCATAATTTGGAAAAAAAAACCTAAATAGAATAAACAGTGGTTAGAGGAGTACAGTGTGTCCCATTTTCGATGGGATTAAATGGGAAACTCGGTTATTATTAAAGATATCGATTTTCTGATTGCACCTTACCGTGCTCTTTTTTTGAGCCCTTAAAAATGGTGTAATCAGATTTTTGCTATACCCCGTGGTTTCGCTAATACAGGGAGTTTTTGAAAAAATTGTATTTTAATTAATTCCTTGTTCTCGCTTATTTTGCAAGATATTTTTGTTCTGTAAAACCCTTCTATGGCAACTTTTTTAGAGCAAAATAATGACGTTGTCAATTTTTTAAAATATTGTTTAGTTTTTGAGATATGGTGTTTATAATAAAAAAATACGGACCTGGATTTTTTTTATTACTGTTTTGATTGGTTCCATGCTATTATTACCTTAAAATGATAAAACTTTAATATTTTTTTGATTTAAGGTTAAAAAAAACTATTTAAAATTTGAAAAAAAAAATATAGTCCGAACCTGGAAATTTCCAACGTAATTATAAATTAAAAATTGCAAGACACACTAGTTGAACGATTTTTAGTATATTTGTTTTGAAATGATATTTAAAAGATTTATAAATAAAGTAAAAAACGTTAAAAAGTTACAAAAATAATATCATACTAATTATTTGATAACCGAACAGCGGGTCGTGAAATTTACAAAACAAAAGCGTGGAATTGACATTGTAATTTGACACTTGTCATTTTTGTGCATGGCTTATAATTATTTTAAACTGGCTAGAAATCGACCATATCCAGATTTTGAAAAATGTGATATGTTTGACTGCTTCATTCAAGCAACAAAATCCCAATATTTAAATGGCAGAAATATTTTTATGCAAAATGCGTTACGAAAAATTACTCAAAAATGCCAACAATGTCTTAAACATAATGGCAATCAGAAAAATTAGTTATTTTTTGTAATTTGTTTTTTTTTGTATTTTTCGTAGACTTTGTTTCAAATAAATCTGTAAATTAACGTAAAACCATTTTAATATGCTAAGTATCAAAACAGTTAAACTAAAAATTGTTTAACTAGCAATTTTTAATTTATATTTATGTTGGAAATATCCAAGTTGGGACTAATTTTTTTTTTAAATATTAAAAAAAAATTTTTCACCTTAAAACAAAAATTTTTAAAATTTTTATTGTTTTATGATAATACTAGCATGAAACCAATCAAAATAGTAATAAAAAAAATCCAGGTCCGTATTTAATTTTTTTACGATAAATACCATATCTCAAAAACTAAACAATATTTCAAAAAGTTGACAACGTCATTATTTTCTTCTAAAAAAGTTGCCATGAAAAGGTTTTTACAGAATAAAAATATCTCGCAAAATAAGCGAGATAGAAGGGATTATTAAAAATCATTGACTTCTATACCCTACGGGTAGACCCGGCATGGGCCAAAATTGCCATTATATCAAGCTTTTATCGCAATTGACCAAATACAAGTAAGAATTTAATGAGCAAAATAGGGATGAAAATAGAATTTCGGTTTGGTGAGTCCGGAAACATGCAACATCGCAAAAATATTCTATTTGCTTGTCTTGGATAAAAAAGGGCAGTGGCGGCGCAAAATAAAAATTTTGAATTCCACTAGAATTTTTTTATCAACAATTTCCTGTTTGAATAATAAATAATTCATGAATACTTACTTGTGTGTGTTTACAAAATTCTCTTCAGTAAAAAAAAAGAGTAAAAAGAATTTCTAAGCATGCTAAGTGCAGTGGATGTATTAAAATTATTGTTTTCATCTTAGAACTTTACAAATGTTGTACCTTCTAGGTAAAATATTTTCTTTCTTTGAACAAGGGTCTTCTTCAACTCTTCTTTTCTTGGGTGGACTACAAGTTATGCTCGAGTCAGATGAAATTTCGGAACTAAAAATTTCAATTCGGAATGGGACAACCGGGCGCCGGGCCAACTCGGCGCCGCCAACAGGGCGCCACGCCGGGACTAATGGGCGCCGGGCCAACTCAGCGCAGGACTATTTTTTTTTCGATAAAATGTGCAGATAAAAACAAAATAAATATGTTATTTATACAAAACTTTCAACATCTATTAAGTCGAGTGTTGAAATTTGGTAGGTGTAGTGTTCTACGACTTGAAACACCGCCAAGTTCCATATTCGATACATATCGATGCATAAATAAGAAAGTCCGCCATTTTGGATCCGCCACTTTAATTTTTTTAAGGTTGTTTTTCATCTGCACATTTTATCAAGAAAAAATATTTTAGTCCGGCGCCCAGTTGGCTCGGCGTCAAGTTGGCCCGGCGCCCAGTTGGCCTGCCGCCCAGTTGGTGGCGCCGAGTTGGCGGCGCCCAGTTGTCCTAGACTGCAACACATTTCAGGGGTCTGGTACGTTTTACCACCTTTCTTAAAACTACGAAGTTTTTTGAAAAATGATAATTTTAGACCATTTTATAGTGATTTCTAAAAAAAAAATGCGGACTATCGTTGATTTTGTTAAAAAAATTGAAATTGAAACATTCTTAAAACCCCATTAAAACCCATACAAATTGCTAAAAAAGAAGCATTTTCTCATTTCAAACTGAAACAAAACGGTCCCTGACGTCTATCAGCTGTCAACAAAAACTTGAAATAACTAAGGTCACTGATCCAAATCGGGTCAGTTTTTTTGGTCCTTTTATGAAAATGCACAATTTTTAAAAAAGCATGAAATTCAAAACAAAATCTAGAAAATTATGATTCCTACATTTTTACAAATAAAAATTAGTTTAATTGAACATTATATCAATTTTTATTCCTTAAAATACTAAAAATTAATAATTATTTACTTTTTTAAAATTTATCGAAGGTCTAACTGAACAAAAGCAAACTGAACCCATCCGTATCGAAATGAACCAAATCAAACCGAATGTAACGGTTCGGTTTGGTTCGGTTCGATTTGCTTAAACTGAACCGAACCTAACCGAATATAGCTAAACCTAACCTAAACAATCCTAGCGGAACCTAACCGAACATACTCAAACTGAACCAACCTAACCCAACCTAACCCAACCTAACCCAACCTAACCCAACCTAACCCAACCTAACCCAACCTAACATAACCTAACCCAACCTAACCCAACCTAACCCAACCTAACCCAACCTAACCCAACCTAACCCAACCTAACCCAACCTAACCCAACCTAACCCAACCTAACCCAACCTAACCCAACCTAACCCAACCTAACCCAACCTAACCCAACCTAACCCAACCTAACCCAACCTAACCCAACCTAACCCAACCTAACCCAACCTAACCCAACCTAACCCAACCTAACCCAACCTAACCCAACCTAACCCAACCTAACCCAACCTAACCCAACCTAACCCAACCTAACCCAACCTAACCCAACCTAACCAAACCTAACCTACCTATTGTTAATAAATATAGTAAAAGTTGTTAGGTTTATGTCCAGGGGGTAACCATTGTCCATAATCGTCGGAAATCGAGTTAGGATTAGTGTATGCGACCATAAACATTGAGTGGCGAGTGAGTGTTTGGTCTTCAATTTTTTTAGGGAAATTTTTCAAAATCTTTTTTTGCGCACTCTGGGCACCCTAACAAACCGTAATCTGGTCACCCTAATCCATCGCAATCAAAGAAAATGGGTAATCGAAGTGTCACAAATTTTTTGTTGGTTTCTATTCTTCTTTTATATTATGTAGGACCAAGGCCAACACAAAAATAGAGGCCACGACCCTGAAAAAATCAGCTGTTCTCCCGGGGCTGAATTTTACATTGGGTCTTATGGGAGGTCAGACGTTTTTTTATGATATTTTCAAAATGGCACTACAGATTTCCGCAAAATTTCAGTGAAATATTCTCAGACACCATCCCGATATTCCACCAAAGGTTTGTAAGGAAGCAACATGAATAAAAGGTTGAAATCTTCAAGATTTAGCATTCCTTATTTTGAATTCAAATTACCCGCCATGTACCACATGCCAACTGTTATATTTGACATGTATTTGACTTTGTCATATGTGATTGTCACATTCGCTTCTGCTTAAAACTCAATTTTTGTGTGAGCTAATGAAGCGGCTATGAAAAATTAGGGCTTACTATACATTTAAAAAAAATTGTTCTGCCAGAATAAAGTAAAAACAATCTCAAAAACGGCTTTATTTAAAAAAAATCAAATATTCATGAACCGTCATTCCAACTTCAATATTTTAAAGACAATCAGCTGTGTCGTAACGTGACCATCAAAAAAAAAATCAGCCCCGGATGTGACGTCAATAAAGTGGAGGATCGCGGCCCGTCAATTTTGATAGCCCTGGTAGGACAAAATTATTAATTAAACTAAGTGACCTTATTAAGTAAGACAGCATGATAGTCAAATGACATTAGAAGGACATAAACATATGATACCGGCCTGTAGACCGGTCGCGGTGGTCATATAATAATAAATATATACTTTCGCGATGAAAGACCAAAATTTAACTTAAAATTACTGTAAAGTCCGCAAAAAACATTAAATTTATCGAAATTTATAAAAACATAGATCAGTGTGTGTAACAATTCATCAAGATGTATGAAACTCGACCGTGACATGTGAAAAGTTTGGTTCGAAAAAACAAAAACAACTGGATAAAAATCGGTATGTAAGAATTTAAAAAGAAATCATTTTTAAGAAAATCAAATACTTTTTGTTAATTTTCATGCAATGCAAAAAAAAGTGCGGGGAAGTGACACTTTCTGAATCAAAATGTGTGAGGGTAAAATCGCACGGTCGCAGAAAAAACTATCTATCGTGACGCTACTGAACTTTCTCGTGATTTAGGAAAAACTATCTGTCAAGACGACTTACCCATGAAATGTTGTTTTTTTATGGATTTTTTTTCTTCTTTTGCACAAAAAACAATTTTGGACCATGTTTAAACTCAAATAGTTACTTCTAAACTTGTTTTTAAACGTTTTAAGATTTCTTTTTGTAATATTCCCGCACAAAATTCAAAAAAAATCATTTCCGTACTTAGACAACATTGTCTATCAGTTTTCCCTGTATACACGGACTAACAGGTAGAATCACTCAAAATACGGCAGGTGGATTAAAGGTAGCCAGCTGCTTTTCTGTCGCACTTATGCCGTCAGTGTGAAAGAGATAAAAGTACCCTTATATTATCTAGGGTATTATTAGCATGCAAAATCACCCTATCTTTGTCCGTTTCACATGTTCAATAATGTCTATCTCTGTTTTTATTGTAAAAGAAATACCCGACCATAGGAACCAAATTGGATAGGGTCAATAAAAAATGCCTTGTCTTTCCGTCTCTAACGCCCTTTTAGGGCGTTATACAACTCAATGTTAAAAATACAATTTTTTCAAAAACTCCCTGTATTAGTGAAACTACGGGGTATAGCAAAAATCTGATTACGCCATTTGTAAGGGCTCAAAAAAAGAGCACGGTAAGGTGCAATCAGAAAATCAATATCTGTAATAATAACCGAGTTTCCCATTTAATCCCATCGAAAATGGGACACACTGTACTCCTCTAACCACTGTTTATTCTATTTAGGTTTTTTTTTCCAAATTATGCCCATGTCAAATCAAATATGCCAGTATTTGAGAGTTGGTCGAGAAGAACTCAAATTCAATAATGGCAAGAAGATTATTATTCATCTTTTAAAAAGCGCACTAAAACCAACTAAACTTCTTAAAAAAATTGCAAAAAGTAACAACAAACAATAAGCGGTGTATCTGTGGTAATAGGCTAAGGGCCTAAACAGCTGATTTTACATGTCAACCAAGGGATAACCAGAGGTAATTACTAGTTATTCGCTTGAAAACGGCTTAGATATTTTATCTGATTGCTATGGCATTACGGGTTGGACAGTCGGGTTCAATAACCTTTCAAATTCTGTAGGTAACCAGCAGTGGCGCACGCAGAAATGGTTCCTGGGGGGGGGGCTTGAGCGCGGATCGATACATTTAAATCTTGATGTTTGAAAAAATTCATGTTTTAGGCGTCAATATTCAGTGGCTCTGAGGGGGAGCTTCACCCCCAGAGCTCCCCCCTGCATACGCCACTGTAACCTTTGTTATAAAGAGCTTGGCAGGTATCCTATCTAAATTAGCTTTCATGTCCGCGGCTTTGAGTTGCGGGTTTAAAAGTGCAATTTTTTTTTTTTTAATAATTTGCTAATAATGTTATTATTTTTAATTTTAGGTAGAGGTAAGTCATCGCTACAAGGTTTTCATGAAACAGAGTTGCTAGGTATATGGTAAGTCATTATTGAACCTACGAAAACTATAATGGGGGATTTACACGCGTCATTTTGACCATGCGGTAAGTCGCCTCGACTTGCCGTGCTGCATGTCGAATTGGTACTCCAGTTACACGGGGCGACATGAACCACAAGCTGAACAGGTGTTTTACTTGCTGGAATTCACATAGTGAGTGAAGCAATTCTTAAAGAATTTTGGGTTTGCCAATGGATTTCTCGACGAAAACTTTTGGGCCCAAAATTTTCAAAAACAAATAATGTGTCACATACTTAAAAATAGACAAAAAAGGGCACAAATGACCTTCATGCGGCTGCCTTCACCCGTCGCGTCGCATGCGGAGTACGATCGTGCAACAAAAGTCGAAAGACACCCGAACCGAACCGAACCGTCACGTACCGTCCCGTACCGCATCCCGCGTGGCGAAAGTCGAAGTCACCCAACTTTAGGGGCTTTCGATCTAGTTGCCTACGGTGCAGACGATTTCTCGTTTACACGGTCGATTTTTGGCCGGTGTTCGGATCTTATATATATATATATATATATATATATATACAGGGTGTCGTAATTGCCATGGGTCACTATTGCTATCTCGGTAACTATAAGAACTACAAGGTTACTACAAACGCCCCCTAAGTGTTTTTGATTTAGTCGCCTGCGGGGCAAACAATTTCCCGTTTTTTGATGATTTTTACACGTGCGGCTTATCTTTTTAAAATTATTTTCTAAATCTACACATAAAAGTTTGCAACTTATTTAACATTATCCAGTTGCCCAATAAAATAAAATTTAACACAGTGAGAAAGTTTTATGCTTTCGCCATAAACTGAAAGAAACAGCCACTTAAAGGTGGGCCATTAATTGTTGGAAATAACTTTACAACTCAATTCGGTATTTTTTTTGTACTTTAGAGACTTTTAGAAAATCCAAAGACCTAAAATCTAAGAACCTGCGCTCAGTGGGTTCATTATTCTTTTAAAAAATTTGTAAATCTAGAAAAGATTTAGATTTGTATTATAATGAAATTTTGAAGTTAAAACTAAGCGTAATGCAATAGAGAGTTATTGGAAGTTAAATAAGGTCTAGCAGTAATAATGGTAGCAGTATATTGAAATCTACGCTTGGGCAGTTTCGTCGTAAAATACGGCAGCCTTTCAAAAAAATGGTGCTGAACATTATTAGTGCACAAATAAAGTCATGCAGTATTTTTGTTACTTGGACTTATTTTGACGGTTTGTTGAAATTTGTCAGCTAAGCTGTCATTTTTTTAACTAATCGCTAATGGCATTCTATGGCATTTTTTTGTGATTACCGTTTTATTAGAAAAAAAATTAATAAAAAAATAATCCATCATGATTTCTGTGAAAACTACAAATTACTTCTCCGAAAGTATATAAATATCCAAGTTATATGCATTTCTCGCTTGCAACACAATGTCGCCATCTCTGTCTACCAAAAAATAAAACCAGAAAGTGCGCTCCTCTCAAAGACCTACTTTGACAACTACTATCACGGCACCCAACGGATCTTAAGGCAAACTCCATTTATACAACGAATGATGGGTTGCTAAAATTTAACAGGTCAAGCTTTGCTCGTAAGCCAGTTGCATTTTCAAAAGGAGGCACTTTACCTATGTTCTATGATATCAAAGTCAGCCTCGGCCAATATAGCACGCCGCAATTCTTTTTCTTTATTAGTCTTTTAAAGATATGGCGAGCAGAACAATAAAAGTTGCATAACGTAAAAATTAACCTTATACCAACCTAATGATTAATTTAAAAATGGGGTTAAAAATAAGGGAAAAGGAAATGCCTTATTACTGCTAGCCTTATTTTGAGATTTCCAATAAGTCTCTAATAATAAACCCCTTGAGCAACCTTGAGTAGTATCCTTACATAATTTATGAGCAAGCTCGCCTTTTAAGTTAGGTATCTATAAAAAAAAAAGGTTAGAATTGATTAATTGCGTAGTTAGATGAGTGTATTCAAGGGATATTTCTCGTTCTTTACCTATTTGAAAAATAGCGATACTGGTGTTGTGTATAATTTTAAAGGGTGCACTACATTGAGCGAATGTACTAGTAGCCGCGACTAAAAAAGCTAAGTGTAAAGTCGGTACGTTATAAGAAGTCCGATATCGGATTAAATCTCCAAAAAATGTTATCGCTTTTTGAACAGTAAGTCAGTTAAGTTAGAATGCCCTCGTTGTATTTGATCGTACCAGACATCCCACTGGTTCACTGTATTCGGCATAATATGAGTGGGCTAAATCAGCGGTCTTAAAACAATCTCCATGTGAACGCCATTTGGTATTACAAGTGGAACGTTATTTTACTTTAGAAAAAAATAACTCGGGCCGGTTAGTGTCTGTTTTGGCAGTGCAAAAACGAACGTCTGATGCTTGCGGAATTTCAGATAAGACGTTAAGAAGACTTAGAAAAAAGAGTGAAGAGGAATTGGACAGACCATATAAAAGGGTTCGACAGTTTATGATATGTATCGGGCAACCCTCAAAGCTATTCTAGAAAAGATAAAGGAAAAACAACTTTGCGATATTGAAATTACCAGTTTGTCCAAAATTTTAAAAGAGATATGCTTTAAATATAAAAAGACGAACAGCAGAAAAGTGCTTTGCGAGCAATCCAATTTTGTGTCAAAAAGATGGCAATTTTTAAGAGATTACATAAAAAACCAAAAATCGGAATTGCCAAGACAAGTTGTTTTTCTTGACGAAACATGGGTATTTGCGCACGGAACTTCAACAAAATCGTCTTGGCAGGATGAATCGAAAATCAAATAATGACTACTGTAACTCTTTTCTAAATACCCATGCAAAAACATTAATTTTTTGTGCGCTTGTTATTTAACGTTTGTAAAAAAGCACTACTTATTTTAGCCACTAGATGTAAAAACTACTATTATTTGAAAATTATTTAGAAAATGTAATTCGTCATGTTCCAAAAATATAATTTATTGTTTAAGAACCACCGACTTACCTGCTCAAGAGATTTTATTGCTTAGCGGACTTCATACAGCGGATAGACTTTAATAGCAAACTCGCTAGTCGCTGGCGAGTTTAGTAGCCGCAAAAAAAAAGTTAAGTGTAAGGTCGCTGTATGTAATTGTAGACCTTTCTGCGAGTTTAAAATCCCTCACTAGCGGGCGACTTAAGTCGCCAGCGACTAGCTAGTAAATTCGCCCAATGTAATGCACACTTTAATGGTTGAGCAACAACTATGATCCCCGCCCAAACTACTTCTTCCGACATGTCTGCGGACAACCTGCAACGATTTTTACCAAGAACTGCTATTACACTTGACGACTCTGCTCGATAGACACTAAAATATCCGGCGACTGGCGACTAAAGTAGCTTCGCAAGCGGCGAGTTTGTTATTACACTTAGATTTTTTAGTCGCGGCTACTAAACTCGCCAGCGACTAACTAGCAAATTCGCCCAAAGTAATGCACCCTTAAGGGACGAGTATGTCGTAATTAGACAAGAATAAAGATAAATATTACTTGAAGCTTTATAGTTGAGTGGTCTGTGGTATTAAATAATAGTTGAGAGGCTTATCATCAAAAATCGTTTCCTGTGGGGTAGTTTTGGAAGATTTTTTTAAACTAGCCTAGATCGATTGGTGATAGATCACACAATTTTAGGTCACCGGGTGTCTGCCTCCAATTTTAGCAAGAGGGCCGGTGTGGTGTCATAAATCCAAAATGGCGGCTTTTTTCATGTTTTCTTACAAACTTGGCTTATAACTTGTTATATATTAGTTTTTGAGAAAAACGTTTACGTTTTTTGGTTTTTTGTTTGCAATAAAACACCAAGTAAAATGGTAAAGAAATTAGCTTCATATCTTAAAAACTAACAAAGATATTAATGTTTACCTCAAATTTGAGCAAGAGCGCCTGTGTGACATTATAAGTCCAAGATTTTACCCATGTTTTTTCACAAACTTTTTCTTTTAACTCTTGCTTTTAATTTTTGCCATAGCAACTTTGCAGAAACATTATATAGGTTGTGATTTCTTTGCAATAGAATAACAATGGAACTATCGTTTTAGCAAGCTTTATATCTCACGAACAATAAAAGATATTATTTTTCAGAAAAAAAATTATATTCTTTACGACATTACTTAATCCTTTCTGGGTTTATGACGTCATATAGGCCCTTTTACTGAAATTAGAGGCAAACACCTAGCGACCTAACATTTAGTGATGCACCACCAAATGATCGAGTGCAGAGCTGTCACAAGTACATTATGAAAGTACTTCAAGTACAAGTACCAAGTACATTAAGATTTGTAAAAGTACTTGAAGTACTAAGTACATTTTCTTTTCAAATGTACTTCAAGTACCAAGAACATTATAAAAGTACTTGATTTTCCCCAAGTACTGTACTTGGTACTGTACTTGAAAAAATCAAGTACATTTCCAAGTACATTGTTAAAAGTACTTCAAGTACCAAGTACAATTTAGTGGATTGTAGATGTACTTCAAGTGCAATACTTGAAGTACTTGTAAGTACTTGAAGTACAATTTCAAGTACTGTTCTTGAAGTACCAAGACAGCTCTGATCGAGTGTAGTCTAAAACTTTCTCGCTCAACAGAACAGCAATCAATATAATGAAGAAACTAGCTTTATATCGTATAAACTAACAAAGATATAAACAAAATTTCATATCTTTGTTAGTTTTTAACATATAAGGCTAAATTCTTTAGCTGCATTATTTAATGCTCTCTGGATTTATGACGTCACACCGGCGCTTTTACTCAACTTAAAGGCAAACAATCACAATAATTGATCGAGGGTAGTCTAAAACTTTCTTGCTCAATCTAGAATTTTTATAACTTTTTTAATATTTAAAAAACTAACCTCTATTTTAGTTCTTAAGACATAAAGCTTGTTAGAACGAGAATTAAAATGCCGTTCTATGGCGAAATATAATTAAAATAAAAAGTTTGTGAAAAAACATCATCTTGAATTTAAGACGTCACACTTGCGGTGTTGCTTAAGTTTGAGGCAAACACCCGGCGACTTAAAATTGAGTAATCCATAATCAATTAATTTGATATAGTCTTAAACTTGGTTTTTCAATTTTTTTTACGGGTAAAAAATGTTACTATTTTTTTGTATTTTTTTTAAAAATTAATATCTTTGTTAATTTTTAAGATATAAGCTAATTTTTACTACATTAATTGCTGTTTTGTTGCAAACAAAAATCATTTTAACTGTTTTTCTGTGAAACTAATTTACCGAAAGTTATAAACCAATATTTGTGAAAACACATTTAAAAAGGCCGCTATCTTGGATTTATGTCACACAGGCCCTCAAATGGGAGGCAAACACCTGGTGACTTACAATTGTGTGATCTATTACCAATCCATTAAAGACATATATTTAAAAAATCTTCCGCAACTATCCCACGGGACACGATTTTTAACAATAAGCCTCTCAACTATTATTTAAGTTTCAAAAGCAATACCAAGGCCAACAAAAAATACAGGCCACGACCCTGAAAAAATCAGCTGTTCCCGGGGGGCTGACTTTTACATTGGGTCTTATGGGAGGTCAGACGTTTTTTTATGATATTTTCAGAATGGCTCTACAGATTTCCGCGAAGTTTCAGTAAAATATTCTCAGAGACCATCCCGATATTCCACCAAACTTTTGTTAGGATGCAAGATGATTAAAATGTTAAAATTTTCAAGATTTATTAGCATTCCTTATTTTGAATTCAAATTACCCGCCATGTACCGCTTGTCAACTGTTATATTTCACATGGATTTGACTTTGTCATCTTGCTTGTCATAGCATTTGTTTATTTGTTTATATTGTAAAACTTTTTCCATTTTTTAATGATTTTTTACCATAAAGTTCATTTAGAATCCAAAAATACCAGCGTTAATCTTTTTGAAACTAATTTACGCTGCAAAAAAATCATTTTTTGATGTTGTAATTTTTGTAAACAGATGTAAATACATAGATATTAAGTTCTAAAAGTCTGCCGAGTGCCGAGTATAAACAAATAAATGTAGGTAATCCAATTACTATCCACGCAGAAACGAATACATTAGCTTCTGTTTTAAATTAAATTTTTGTGTGAGCTAATAGGGACCTATTGCAATAAGACCAGGCAATAATAGTGCCGGGTACTATTCTGACAGTTTTCCATTGAAAACTGATAGATGAAATTTCAAAATTGACATACGAAAGTCCAATTTATAAATCCAGTCGTTTATTTTCCATTAATAGTGGCGGCACTATTGATTCCGGCTCTTATAATACACAAAGGCCTAATTTTGAAAGAAGACAGTTGTTTTTATAATGCGAAACTGTCAATATAGTGCCCGGCACAATTAGTACCTGGCACTATTGCAATAAGTCCCTAATGAAGCGGCTCTGAAAAATTAAGGATTACTATACATTTAAAAGACATTGTCTGGCTAGAATATAGTAAAAACAATCTCAAAATCGGCTTTATTAAAAAAAAACAAATATTTATGAACCGTCATTCCAACTTAAATATTTTAAAGACAATCGGCTGTGTCGTGACGTGACCATCAAAAAAAATCAGCCCCCGATGTGACGTCAACAAAGTGGAGGATCGTGGCCCGTCCGTTTTGATAGCTTACCAGGACTTGAAACAATGACAAATTAAAACTGCTCTATCCTAAACATGGTCTGCCACTTTCGCTAGATTATCATCACGACACAAGCAACTATATTACGTCCTTTTAGTAGGACAACTAACAGTACAGCTTCATGATAAGTAAATGAACACTGCGCCAATATATACAAACCAAATATTATACTATATTTACAACTGGTTCTGTATGATCGAGGAAAAATGACGACAAACAACGGTCAGAGCGCGGTCTCTATTTTCTTAATTTTGGTAATCAGACCTCTCTTGTATCTATGGGTACGTAACCACCGAGGTCCCCTATATTTACAAACTTATTCAAAATACAACAAAAATATTTTCCTGTTATCTGTGTTCGTTATAGGCCTCTAAGCTCTCGTCAAAATCGCATTTTAATCAAATTATCTTTAGTACAAGAGAAGATTCCATCGCAGCAGACTAAAATCTAAAACCCAATTAGCATGAATAATGCCGCTCATTTAACACCCCCGCGGGAGAAAAGGGGGTAATTTTCACCCCCGTCGTCGAAGCGAGGAGGGCTGACGACATGAAAACGGGAAATTCAGGCTATAACCCCCGATATTAAATGTGTTGATCGTTTTTCGCAAACAAACTTCTCCAAGAGTAATATTTCTCACGCGAAAAGAAAGAGACAACATTCCACCAGGTGACTTCATTGACTAAACGACGAATTCATTCCAAATCGCTGGCCGTATCCAAACGATCTGCCGCGACAGTTAACTAATCCTTGGGGAAGGAATAAGTTAAAACGAGATAGAACCATGGGGAGATCCATTTTGAAAAAACAAACGACCGTGCGTTAGCCAGAGTTTTGCAATATTAGATATATCTGTATATGTCATTTGTTTTTTGCGGTTCGGGTCTCATGTGCGCGAAATGAGGATCTGATTTTTGAGGTCATGTTAACAACGGATGTTGGGATTATTAAATTTTGATTTTCAATTTTGTTCTCAATTAATTGTTATTTAAAACTTTTTGTGTGAATGTCACACTTGTGTTGCATATTATTAAAATCAATATGTATTTGCAATCGGATTTGAATTATTTGCTGTTAAATCTTGTTTTTAAAATTTAAGCAATAGCGGTCATTAACGAAGACCATGAGGGCCATACCTTTTCCCCCAACCGTCTATTCTAACCGACATAATATATGGAAAAAGGATCATAGCAAAAACATTTCACGTAAAATTGTTATTACAGCCAAACTTCTTTATGTTCAAATTAGCACTGTGCCTAAGAGTCCAACCTAGTACGTTTACGTTTTTGTTATGATTTCACTTAATTTTTAAATGATTATGATAATATTTAAGTTTTACAGTAGTAAAATATGCAGGATATTGTTCAAAACTTTTGGAATGCCTTATTAAAAAATTTAAGGTCTTTTAATTTTTTCCTATGTTTTTATCATAGTTCCTATCAGCCTTTCAAAGCTCAGCTCTCTAGCGTTCCTGGAAGTGAAAAGTTACTTTTCCATAACTTTAAATTTATGGGGAAAGGCAGTAAATTACAATTTTGTTTTTAAATTTATTCCTATAGTTTTATCATAGTTCCTATTAGTCTTCCAAAGCTCAGCTCTGTAGCGTTTCTGGAAGTGAGCAATATTACTTTTACATACCTTTACATTTATTGGTGAGGGAAGTTAAATAAAATATTGGGGTTTTTTAATTTTTTTTCTATTGTTTTATCATAGTACCTATCGGCCTTCCAAGGCTCAGCTCTCTAGCGTTTCTGGAAGTGGGCAATGAGGGGAGTAAATGAGAATTTTGGGGTTTTTTGATTTTTTCAAGAGTTTCGTTATAATTTCTATCAGTCTGCCAAATTTCAGCTTTGTAGCATGCCTGGAAGTACAGTAGCATTTTGATTTCTCCTAACCAAGAGTATTATTTACTAAATTAAAAATGAATGTTCAAATTTTTGTTTGATTTGAGGATTTCTACAAACACATTTATTTTTATTTTAAGGCGGTTAATTTTTAAAGTTATGTCTAACTTATTAAATATTTAACTGTATACAATGAGTTTAAAAATATTTAAAAAATATTTTAAAATTTTTCCCCTTTCTTCGTACGCTAATGGAATGTGGTCAGAGAGTACTTAGGTACATCATTAAAAGGGAAATTGTATCCGCTTGAAAAATGATCTCCAGAAGATTTTTGGAAAAGTTGACTGTTTTCGAGTTATTAGCAAAAAACTATCAAAAAGCACGTTTAAGGGGGAGGAACCACCCCCCTGCCAGGGTTGGGGGGGTGGTCTTATGTCTATCCATACCAAGTGTGTTGCTTCTATCATCTATCATATCTAAACGCAGCATGTCGCTTGAATCTCGGATGTAGGGCCTGAACTATATAAGGCCATCATCAGTCATGTATTGGTATACCTATATAGCATAGGACAAAACATAAAATAATGGTCACAGTTCATTAAAATACACAAACATTTAGTTAAAAATTAAAATCCAAAATCCAAAATTTTAAGATTTTTAATGAATTTGATGGTACTGGTCCATTGAAAAGCCTGCTCAAATTGAATTTGGTTTTTAGTTTAAATTTTTATAAAATAATAATAATAATAATAATAAACTGAGAGAGAAATGCTTATTAAATGCAATTCGTATCCCTTGGAGTTATTTATGTTTTACTGAATCGTCGGTATATGGGATAAAATAAAACTGGATATTTCAAGCTAAGCCAACGTTTCGATGTTTATTAACACCTTTATCAAGGCTAAAATGACAAAAAAATACACGTTAAAACTGATCTCTAAGCATTAATTAAGAAATATTTGAAAATTGATAGGTTTTTTAGTTAATAAAATTTTTTACAAAAATAGTTTTTTAAAGGTACATTACAACCAGAAATAAAATACGCAACACACAAATGAACAATTAAAAATAAAGAATATACAGAATAAAAAGGGGGTGATGAGCACACTTACCTAACTTGATGCAATCCTAGAGTTGTTAAGTATAATCACCTTCGTACTATATGATATATATAACCACATCACAAATGACAAATTTGAACTGTTAGAGTAGGTATATGTCGAACACGTTATTAAAAAATATAATTTTGAAAACGAATTTTACTTGTTTTCTTGTCAAATGGAGCTGTGCAATAAGATAAAATATACCAAACTCTGGTTAAAAAACTGTTTTGTATGGAAAACAAAGAAAATTAAAAAGAATTTCGCGTTAGACGGTCAGTGACAGAGAATTGGTAGTCTTTAAAATTTTATGAAACTTTTAATTATGTTATTGTAAACAGAACTTAAATTGTCAGTGTCCGTCTTTTTGTTGACTGTATTATCATGTGATTGGATGCACACCATCTCACTGATCAACCTTTTTTGATAGTTACTTTCTTTGTCAAGTATCTTGACTTCGTTGAAATTAAATTGGTGGTTAACAGTGAAACGGTGTGCAGCCAAAGCAGTTTGTTCTTTTTTATTTCTATGCTTTTCCTCGCAAGACCGTCTATGTTCAGCTACTCTATTTTTTAGTAGTTGCTTCGTTTGCCCAACATAGATCTTACCACATTCATACTCGCACGGGATGCTGTATATAACGTTAGATTCATAATCTTTATTTAGTTGGTCTTTTAATAAAGAGTATAAATTTCTTGCAGTTTTTTTATGATAAAAGACAATTCTATGGGAATCATTGTTTAACAATTGTTTTAATTTTTGGGACAGCCCATTCACGAAGGGAACCTTAAAATACTTGGTAGGTAGACTATTATTAACAATTCGTGTATTTTCAGCGGAATTTTGATTTAAAACAATGTTACAGATATTTTCAGGATATGCGTTTAGTTTCATTTTTTGTTTAAATTTTTGAAGATTATCATTTAGAAATTGACTATCGCTAAGTTTTACGATTTTATCTTTTAAGGATTTCAAAATAGCTAATTTTTGATGCAAAGGATGTCTTGAATAAAAGTTTAATACTCTATTTGAGCTGATCTCCTTTTCATACCACGTTGTAATTACTTTTTGCTCTGTGGTTCTTATAACCAAAGTGTCTAGGAATGGTACTTTGTTCTCAGTCTCGTTTTCAAGTGTAAATTGTATATTATGGTGGTAACTATTAAAGTAACTCAAAATGTTATTAACTTCCGACTTAGGTATCGCCATAATTGTGTCATCTACATAAATTTTGAGCAGAGGTACTGTAAAGTTTACCTTATTTAAAACGGCTTCTATTAGGTTTTCCATTACGATATTAGACAATATGGGGCTTGCGGGATTGCCCATTGCTGTGCCGAGTTTTTGCTTATAAAAAATGTTATCGAACACAAAATAACTCGTATCAAAGCACAGATTAATCATTTCAAGGAAAATTGACAAGGGGAAGGGGCAAAAAGACTGAATTTAGGCCAAATTTCATTAATATTACTGAGAACCAGATCTTTGGGCACATTTGTGAAAAGGCTCACAACATCAAGACTGACTAGTATGTAATTAGGCGGCAAAGTAAGATCTTTCATCGATTCGACAAACTCTATCGAACTTTTTACTGAATGTTTGAAAGTTGGAATCAATGGTGACAATGTTTGAGCTATTAATTTTGATAAAGTGTAAGATGGAGAGCGAATACAGGGTACCACTGGTCTTAATTTGTTGTTTTTGTGAACTTTTATAAGTCCATAAATTCTAGGAGGTTGTGCATTATAACATTTTAGAGACTTATACTGTATTTCATCAATAAGTTGATAATCCTTGAGTTTGTTTATTAAATTATTACACATTGTTTGATATTTTTTTTGGTTGGGTCATTTTTAAGTTGTTCATACGTGCTCGTATCAAAATTTTAAAGACTACCAATTCTGTGTCACTGACCGTCTAACGCGAAATTCTTTTTAATTTTCTTTGTTTTCCATACAAAACAGTTTTTTAACCAGAGTTTGGTATATTTTATCTTATTGCACAGCTCCATTTGACAAGAAAACAAGTAAAATTCGTTTTCAAAATTATATTTTTTAATAACGTGTTCGACATATACCTACTCTAACAGTTCAAATTTGTCATTTGTGATGTGGTTATATATATTATATAGTACGAAGGTGATTATACTTAACAACTCTAGGATTGCATCAAATTAGGTAAGTGTGCTCATCACCCCCTTTTTATTCTGTATATTCTTTATTTTTAATTGTTCATTTGTGTGTTGCGTATTTTATTTCTGGTTGTAATGTACCTTTAAAAAACTATTTTTGTAAAAAATTTTATTAACTAAAAAACCTATCAATTTTCAAATATTTCTTAATTAATGCTTAGAGATCAGTTTTAACGTGTATTTTTTTGTCATTTTAGCCTTGATAAAGGTGTTAATAAACATCGAAACGTTGGCTTAGCTTGAAATATCCAGTTTTATTTTATCCCATATACCGACGATTCAGTAAAACAGAAATGCTTATTATTCTATCGCACGTTAGTGTAACCCAAATCTTTAAGCATTTTGGTCCTCCAAAATATCCCACCATTCGCCACCCGGGGTTGCGTTGTACGAGTTGAGCTGGGGGCAAATTAGTCGCGGTATGTAGGAGACGGCGAATTGTTCCTTTACCCCTGGTCACTATGCAAAACGCGAAAAATACCCCTTGATGAAACTCCTAGATCCGCCACTGTTTGATGCTACAAGTGGAGTTGACCCTAAAAATATCCAACATTTGCACAAAGGGAACCTACCTAATAACTTCTTTATTACTTCTTCAACTTTTTCTAATATAAAACACGACTTAACAAAACTTTCGTTGATAACGATTATCACAAAAACTCAATTCGGTTTCCGCAATTTATTTCTCCACCCTCCCCATAAACGTGATTTCCCCTTATTAAGATTGAATTGTTTCTGGTAAATGTGCCCTTGTAACTAAAATGTCGTCTATTGAGAAGGAGAATTATCAAAGAAAAATGGCATAATTAATAAAATGGTTTTTGTTTTATTTTTACCCCAACTGCATACGGAATAATAGCCCAGTCATATTAGGAATGCACGTGGAAAAAAATAGGTGCAAGCTGGAATTTTGTATAATTATTCCTTAACATCTGCGACACATCCCCACATATTCTTCGCCAAAATCCTCCTTGAACTTCGCTAGATGTAAGGCCCCAAATGTTCTAAAAATCATTTTTTTGCGATTTTCTCGAAAAAGAATAACTTTTTCAAATAAAGTCAGGAGATAAAAATACGCAAAATCATTCGGTCTATACTATAAAATTAAGAAAAAACCTAACCTAACATTTAAAAAAATATATTTAAAAAAAATATATTAAATGATTCTGTAGGTAACTTGTTTTAAAATGTTAATACTTTATAATATTAAGCTTGATCCCCACTTGTACCAAAACCATTTACTAAAATTTAGTTTTTGTTTTTTTAAAACAACTGTAAGTAAAAGTTAGGAAAATGGTTAATACTAGCCGGGCCACCAATGGTAGTTTGAAAATTTAATTTTTATACAATTAGGAACTCTACGAGAAAAAAAGCGTAATATTAAAAATCCTTAAATTCTTGTTATTAATAGTGTTAAAATACGCGCAAATGCGCTCACTTTTATTTTATTTGAAATTCCAGCTTAACAGATATTAAAGTAATTTTTATATAATTTTAGAAAAAATAGTGTTTGAATAAACTTAAATGTGACAAAGGGGTTTAGACACAATAAATGGAACATAATAAGGGTGGATTATTAAGGGTTGAAAATTATAAACAGATGTACTTACTTAACTTTTTAACAAATAGGTACTCGTATTATGTGCAATTTTCAGATTTTTATGTCATGATTTTTCGCCAAGTCTATCAAAAACCAGGCTGTATGTACATGGACAAATTATTTTTGTAGATATTTTAGAAACTTAAGCTTTCAGTATACATGTATATTTGAGGAAAAATCATGATACAACAACTATTTTATAAAACTTTATGTACCTATGTTTATAATATTAAATCCTAAACAACTACCCTTAGGTTACATTTATTTTGTTTAAACCCCTTTGTCCTATTCAAGTTTAGTGAAGCACTATTTTTGCTATCAATAGCAGTTTGGCTGGAATTTCAAATATAATAAAGGTGTGCACATTGGCGTATATTTTAAAGCTGTTTCTACCCAGAAGTTAAAGTTTTTTATATACGCTTTTTTTTCTCGTACAGTGCTTTGTTGTTTAAAAATATTTTTTCCCAAGTTCCATTGGCGGTTTGGCTATTATTGACCATTGACCTAATCCTTACTTAAAGCTGTTTAACTGTAAAGAGACAAAAACTAAATTTAAGTACATGGTATTTTGTACAAAGCTTAAGATTATAAAGTCTTAACATTTTAAAACAAGTTAACCACATGGTAGGAAAAAAATTAAATTAAAAAAATAGATTTTTTTAAATATATTTTTTTAATGTTTAGAATTAGAATGGAATTAGAATTAGAATTTTTTCTTAATTTTATGTTATAGACCGAATACTTTTGCGTATTTTTTCTCTCTTCACTTTTTTCTTAAGTTATTAGTTTTCAAGAAAATCGCAAAAAGCTGATTTTGATGACCTTTGGGTCCTTATATCTAGCGAAGCTCAAGGGGGATTTTGACGGAGAATATGTGGGGATGTGTCCCAGATTTTAAGGAATATTTATACAAAAATCCAGCTTGCACCTATTTTTTGGTTTCAGGGTTTATTCCATATACATAATATTCCAATACCCACGGTAACTGCTCATTCATGATGCAAACATGAGGGCCTTGGGGTCTTTAAGCAAAAAAGACATGATTGGTTGCTTTCAAAGACATATGCATATTATTTCCACATAGTATGTATTATTGCAATACCTACGGTACCTTACGATGCATAAGTCTATCCTTTTTGGGGTCCTTAAGATAAAAGGTCCTGATTGGTTATACTTTTACGTATGAATATTATTTTATTCTTGTATTCGTTACTTCAAATCATCGGCGTACAGTTGACAAAAACTCTATCTATGTAAATTTGGTATCTGTGCATTTTTCGTACCTTTATATCTGAATGTTTGCATCAAACGCCAACCATTGTGTAAATAGGTAACAGGGAGTATAGGAATATTACCTATATGGTTTTTTCACCTAATATGACTGGGCTAACGTGGTACAAGGGTTAATCAATAGGTGCTGGATGTTGAGTTTTAAAAACCAAATCTATTTTTTACTTCACGAGAAATAGATCACTATTAAACAACAACCTCCCCGGCTATACAGTGTTACCCAAATAAAAGTAACTACGGAGATATTGGAAACGTATTAAAACATTTTTTATAAGGCCCAGAAAAAATTTATTTGATTGACCGTAGTCGGTGATACAAAACTATCAGCCTTTTTTTAAATTTCTTTACAAGGTGGCAATTAATTTGTAATTTTTGCTCGATATTTTGAAAATATCTATAGATATTTTTAACTTCGATACAACATCTGATTTGGTTGTTTAAAATAGCGCCACATTTTTCCATGTAAGCAACCAAAATTATATGTTTCCCCGTTTCCGAAATTCCCATAAATCTCCATGTAAGTAGTCACTTTGTTTAGGACGTTTATTCTTGACTGTTCGTGAGGTGAGGTGAGCGCTCACCAAAATTTCAAGAAGTTATCCTTGATGGCCGTGAGGTGAACTTAAGTTCACCACCTTTTTCCACGCGGAAATAAATCCACGGGAATTGTGGTGTTTATAACAGGGTTCGAAAATATCATGATATATATATAAATATCATATCACATGATATATATCGGATATATATCAGATATATATCTGATATATATTATTATCAAACTGAATGCTTTGGTTTTGGCATATTAAATAAAAATCACTACTTCCCAATAAATCAAAAGTACACACAGATGGAAAACACAGTAACTGCTCTAACGTCGGAAAATAGAAAACAAAAGAAACCGTCGCGTCGGGAATCTACCAGATGTGAAACAGGGGATTCCCAGTCAGTTCCGCGAGGCCTATGCGGTAGCCGAATCGATCGATACTACACCTTTACCACAGCCTTCGTAAACTAACGAGCCACGAACCAGAAGAAACGGCAACACAGCGTGGAGGCCAGTCATTTTCGTCCACATGCGTCGCCCACCACGCTAGTTACTGGCCGTTTCCGCGCAGATAATGTTTTTTTTTAACTTTTAGTATATTTCAAATCGCGTTACCAAATAAAACAACTGTTCTGGTTTTAGTGAGATGTGTGGTGAACTTAAAATTATATTACCTACTTAATAAAATCTGTGTAAAAAAGACCTTTTGTACACCGGTAATAAGTGAGGTTAGATGTTTGTTTTTGTTTGGAATTTTTGGTCTGTTTTTACTTTTTAAATTTTAAACATGCCGCGAAAGTGTTGGGCACCCGGTTGCAAAAGTAACGATGCATCTATGATTAATGAAGAGGGTCACAAAACAAATGCTTGGCTTCAGGCCATACACAGAGAAGATTATGTTGTGACTGCATCTTCAGTGGTTTGTTGGAAACATTTTGACATAAGTGATGTTGTTAGAACCGAGATAATTAGGGATAAAGAGGTAGTACAAAAGGAGGTGCCACTAACATTCCCTAAGTTAAACAATGGGGCAATACCTCGGCTATTTGAATCTCAACCCGAGTATATGTCAAACCCCAAACCTCCAGTAAGAGAAAATCCTGACGACAGGCGAAAAAAAATTGAAGAAAGGGAGGGTATGGAAATATATATAAATATATATTGCGTTTATAGACTTCGAAAAAGCTTTCGATAGCATTGAGCACTGGGCAGTAAAAGATCTTTAATTAATAGCCGAATAGATCACAGATATACAGACTTAATAGACAATATATATAGTGAAGCAACAACATTAATCAAAATCCACAGAGGAACCAAGCCAATCCTCATAAGAAGAGGTGTCAGCGTGACACAATATTCCCTAAATTATTTAACCAGGCCCTAGAAGATGTTTTTAAAAGCTTAGATTGGGAAGAAATAGGCATCAAAGTAAGCGGACAATTCTGAACCACCAAGATATGCTGATAATATCAATCAATCTAAAAGAAAATAGAACAAGAAGAGGAATATATAGGACCTGGGACAAATTATTAAACTGAAAAAAGAAAAGCAAACAGCTGAAATCAAGAGACGAGTAAGATTGGCCTGGGCAGCATTCGGTAAATTAAGCAACATATTAAGAAATAAAAAATATCCTCAGTACCTCAAAACGGAAGTGTATAACCAATGTATCCTTCCTGTACTTACCTATGAATCCCAGACCTGGACACACAAAATCAAACATGGATAAGGCAAGAATTGATAAGAAATAAAACAAAAGTAAGGGATGTCAGAGCAGAAGTAGCAAAATTAAAATGGAAATTTGCCGGTCATATTATCAGACAGAAAGACGATTGATGGAACAAATGTATTGTAAACTGGAGAACTTGGCCAAAGATGGATTGACGATGGCTAAGTAGAATAGATAGAAAAAAAGGTAAGTTCATTTAAATTTTAAATTAACATGTTACCACTTAAACTAGATTCATAGTTCTGTAAAGTAAGCAGTCAGACATAAGAAACTATCCCACAAACATCCTGTTGTTCAAACTTGACAGTAATAACTTAGCAGTAAGAAAGGAACCATTTTTATTTCTTACTGCTCACTTCATACAGCTTACTTCACGGTACTATGAATCGAACTTTAGGGGTGTTCTCACAAATTGTTTAAAAGTAATTTCTCTTCTGTTTATTCTAGGTTTTGTTACATATTTTTTAACATGATTAATGGCCACTGATATTTTTTTCCAAATGTTCTGTTTGTTTTAAAAATTAAATGTAACGCGCCTAAACACAGTTTATTAGTTTTTACAAAAAAAAAAATACAAAATTGCCAAACTACAATCAAAACAAATAGCAGATGTTTATATCTCCCATGTATATATCGGCCCACCAGCCGGCCAATTTGCGATGTTGCCTTTTCTGGTTCGTGGCTCATTAGTTTACGAAGGCTGCGCCTTTACAGATGCTTATACTTTTGTACAGGGGCATACTGACAAATTTTCTGATAATTAGAATAGTAGAAAACATTTCTAGTTTAATAAGTAAAATTATTGAATATATCGGATATATATCACTTGATATATATCCGCGGAACCCTGGTTTATAACCTTACATTTGTTTGTCAGTTTTGTTTTAGCGAGCTTTTTGTAAGGTGTGGAGGTTATTACCATTAATTTTTTACCCATTTCTATCAAAAAAATAAAACCATCAAAACACTTCTCTCGAAAACAAAACTGACCACCACAAGTAAGGTTAGATAGACACCCGCGGATTTATTTCCCCGTGAAAATAGATGGTGAACTCAGACCACTCGTAAAAGTGAACATTTCGTTCACCTCACCTCACAGGCAGTCAAGAATAAACGTCCTGGAGATGATTTCCGAAACGGTAAAACATAAAATTTTGGTTAAACAAGAAAAAAGTAGCGCTATTCGAAACTCAATCAGATGCTGTATCGAAATTAAGTTTGTTTGCAAGATGGAACATCATCATTGTTTTTGTTTTAAAAGGTCGGCCTAAGTTCAACTTGGAACGTATGCTGGGTAGACCTCGATGAAGTCTAACATTTTGGTAGGTGATCATGACTCATCGAACATCATCATGGTTTTACCTTTAAAAGGTGCATATTGAACACCTGAACATAAAATGACAGGTCTGCCTTAGTTCATCTTGGAACGTATGCTCGGCAGACCTCGATAAAGTGTAACATTTTGGTTGGTCATCATGACTCATCGAACATCATGAAGGTTTTACATTTAAAGGGTGCATAGTGATCACCTGAACATAAAATGACAGGTCTGCCTAAGTTCAACTTGGAACGTGTGCTCGACACACATCGATGAGGTCGAACATTTTGGAAGGTCATCATGACTCATTAAAAGGTGCATAGTGATCACCTGAAAATGAACGTATGCTCGGCAGACCTCGATAAAATCTGACATTTTGGAAGGTCAACATGACTCATCGAGGTGCATAGTCATCACATGAACGTAAAATGACAGGTCTGCCTAAGTTCAACTTAGAACATAATAATATGCTCGGCAGACTTTGATAAAGTCTGACATTTTGGAAGGTGAAGGTGACTCATAGAACATCATCATAATTTTTGTTTTAAAAGGACCAGAGTGATCCCCTTAATATAAAATGACAGATCTGCCTAAGTTTACCTTGGAACCTATGCTTGGCTAACCTCGATAAAGTCTAACATCCAGGTCTGCCGGTCACTGTTTCAGGTTTAAGGCCAAAACTTGAGGCATTTGGTAATAAGGAGATTCATATTCATCACATATATCAAAATGGTGCTGATGTCAAATGTGTATGGATTTTTGCATTGGGCTCCCAGGCTATCAGCAAATCCCCATGTAGTAGCCAGGAAAAATGTTGTATAACAGTATATAAGTCTAGAATATGTTTACGATTCGCGACGACGCGACAATTTCAAGAAGAAGCATGTCCGGAATTTTTAGACGAGTACTTTAGTGACATTTTATGTCCATGCATGGTGTAACGTTTTATTTCATAGGTACATGCAGCTACACGCCTCATAAAAGATTCTACAAAAATTGATGTGGGAATTTTGTCTAATTTTAGCTTACTTTTGTTCCCAAATAAAACCATTTGTATCTTACTTCTTCTACCTTTTTCTTCGATGTGAAAAGGGGGGTGCAGCTTCAACTGGAGGACAACATTCCCACATCATTTTTTTTTAACAGGGGGTTGTGGTTACATCCATCATACTGTTTTATATTTTACTTAATTAAGAAAAAACCTGTTTTTGATAAGTAAATGGCCGTGTAAATATTGAGATAACACATGTGCCATCAAGTTTCCTGAAGCGTCTGAAAGTTGTAATTTTCTGCAATTGTCCAGTAAAAAGTTTCCCGCATTAATTCTTTTCTTTTGGCCAAAAAAATATTAAATGTTTAATTTTATTATTTTTATTTTTATCTGGTTCTGTAAAACACCTACACAGTTTCCCATAGTCAAGTTTTATTTTTATTTTAATATTTATTTTTATCTGTATACCAGCCAGCATAAATAATAATTTAGATTTCTTTTGAGATATTAAAGTAGCAGATGCAGATTTTTACAAAAGGACACTCCAGGAATTTCAGTCATGACATTTTTTAAGTGGAAATTCTTTGGAAAATGTTCGCGAAATGTTAGAATGCCACTATGGAAACTTCATAGAAAAACTCATTATTACAGCATGCTTTTTCGTTTGTCCTTGTATAAGGGTAAAGCGCTGGTACTGTAAAGAAAACTGTGATCTTTCAATATACCTCGTAATTTATTTAAAAACGTGTTAGTTGCGTGGTAGTACTTTGAATTAAGGCACTTTTTTTGGAACAAAACCTAATTTTGGCTGTCACAGCCACACACAAATCTAAGACATCTTTTTCAGGGAAAATAAAATGTTCTTTTAGGCAATGTAGCACAAAGTGGTGTTCAGGCTATTATTGACCTCCAGGGGCGTCCGCTTATTGAGGTTATTTTTCTTAAATACAATTTTTTAGCTCACACATAAACTATACTATAGTAGTGTGAGCTATGGTGATCCTAATTTTTTCGAGAAAAAAAAAGTTACTCTGATTTCACAAATTTTGATATATCTTTGCGTTTCAGATGATTTTGAAACTTTTTTTTCGCGCCGTCTGTCTGTCTGTCTGTAACGACCAACGCGCATAACTCAAAAACCGCTAGCCCGATTTCAATGAAATTTGGTTCCTAGGCTGGGTCTCGGGCCGAGATGGTCCCATTTAAAAATGAGAAAAATCCACCGAACACAAGCCAAATAAAAGGGTGGGGGGTAGATTAAAAAAATTGGAGTTTACGTGAAAATATGGCGTGTGTGATATCAAACAAAAGGTAATTGAGTTTGGAGTTACACAAAATACATTTTTGTTTAAAAAAAAAGGGTGGGGGTAAATTTCGAAAGTTAGAGTTTACGTGAAAATATGGCATGTGTGATATCAAACGAAAGGTAATTGAGTCCGGAGTTAAACAAAACACATTTTAGTTTTTGTTTTTTTTAAGAGTGGGGGTAGATTTTAAAAATTTTAGTTTAATTTAAAACATGGTTTCTGTGGTATCAAACGAAAGGTAATTTAGTCTGTAGTTGAATAAAATATATTTCAGTTTTTAATTATATTAGCTCACAAGTACACTATAACTATAGTACCTAGTGTGAGCTAAGGGGCCCATATATTGGTAGAGTATTTTATTTTTTATTTGTTTATTAAAACTAGGCTTTTCAAAAAAGCTCGTCTTACTCTATATTGTTGAAAATAAAATAATATTTAAAATATTATGTCTTTCGTGGGTTTTTTAATTACAAAAAAATATATTGGTATCATATGTTTTACCAATTTTTTAAAGAACCAAGCTTAACCGGAAAAAAACATTTTACTCTATATTATAGACAATTAAACTTTCTTTTAAACGATCTGTATAGTAATAACATTTAGGTAACTGTTAATACACCAGGGGCGTCCAAAAATTAAATTGAAAAAAAATGCTAATGCTTATTACGAGTATATTTGTTTTCAAGAAAATTGAATAAAACAAATAAAAGATTTTAAAAATAGTAATTAAAATAAAATTACTTCAACAATCGGGCGCTCCTGGAGTGTCAATATTAGCTTTACCACTACTTTGTGAAACACCGTCTAAAAGGACATTTTGTTTTCTCTAAATAAGTTGCAACATTTCTCCCTAAAATATTCGTTCTTTTAAAAACCAAATAAATCTTAAAAAAAAAAAATTCGTGATTTTAAAAAATAACTCCAATTTAGCATGGGCCCACCCAGGGGGGGCTCGGAGCCCGGCCCGCCCCCTCAAGCCTAAGATTTTTTAAGATATTTTCGACATATTTCATGAAATAAAAAAATAACATAAAATACCATTATCATAATTTTTTTCTCAAAATCAAAAATGGCGAAATGTTTAGTTATAACTCAAAAATCATTTTTCTGAAGAAAAAAATTTATTAAAGCGCTTTTGTGGAAAATTTTATTGTCTTCAAGTTTTATTTAACTTTTTTTTCTAAAATGTAAAGATGACGGAGGAAGCCGCTCACTCCCCAAGTTTAAAACCACAAAAAAAAACATATGTCAAAATTTCGACTACACCACCTTTTGCAAGCTAAAATTCTATAATGAAGGACTATATATTAAGATGTCATTAGGCACCTTTCTTTTAGGAAACTTTATAACTTTGCGCTTGTTGATATATAGAGTTGCAATCTCTCAAACATTCTTAATGAAGGCTTTTGTATATCTAGGAAAAGTTCTCTTGTTGTTTATTTGAGCTCTCAGCGCAGAGTGGTACAGCCACGTATGTCTTAAATATATCTGTACTGCTAAAGCGTATTACAACCATTAACGGAAAATGACTGGTACAAGCGTTCTGCCATATTGGTTTTAATTTAACCCAAACATATGCCTTGGATTAAAGAAGTAGACGCTCTTAATAAAATTTGAAAGGAACTGCTTTGAAATTACATTTTACAATTTGTCAATGCAGTGATTTAACGTCAAAATTGGGGTAAATTTTTTGTTTGAAAATTGATACGCACTTTGCAATTTGTAGTCGTGGCTGTAACTAGGAAATGCTGTAATCTTATTTGTCAGGATTCCCATTTGACAGTTCACTACGTCGCTGCGGTTCGCTGCATGAGATACGCATGGATTAGGTGTCGTAAAGCTACGTGTTGTCGCCCGTATGAACGTCAACCAGCTTCGTAGGCACAGTATCGACCGCCCTCCTGACCAATCAAATTACGAGATTCACCTCGTCACCACAACGACCACGCAATTCGAACTGCGTATCCACTTTAAGTAGACACTTAAAGTTGATACGCACTTTGCAATGCGTAGTCGTTGGTACAACTGGGACATGCTGTAATCTTATTGGTTAGGATTCCCTTTTGACATCTCACTGCGTCACTGCGCTTCGCTGCATGAGATACGCTACGTGTTGTCGCCCGTACGAATGTTAGCCAGCCCCGTAGGCACAGTATCGACCGCCCGCCCGCCGGACCAATCAAATTACGGGGTTCACCTCATCCCGACAACGACAACGCTGTTTGAAGTGTCTAGTGTCTTTTATCTTGAATTGACGTAGCCGCTTACTTGGCATTTTTTAAAACAAATTCAAAAGAATTTATCCTAAGGTGTTTTTAAGTTGAGAAAGGAGATGGCGCTGAGAGTACGGCACCCATTATTAGTAGCCCTAATTTATCCAAGCCATACCAAGGCCAACAAAAAATAGAGGCCACGACCCTGAAAAAATCAACTGTTCTTGGGGGGCTGAATTTTACATTGGGTCTTATGGGAGGTCAGAGGTTCTTTTATGCTATTTTCAAAATGGCACTACAGATTTCCGCGAAATTTTAGTGAAATATTCTCAGACACCATCCCGATAGTCCACCAAACTTTTGTAAGGATGCAAGATGATTAAAAGGTTAACATCTTCAAGATTTACTATTCCTTATTTTGAATTCAAATTACCCGCCATGTACCGCATGCGAACTGTTATATTTGACTTTGTCATCTATGTTTGTCACATTCGCTTCTGCTTTAAATTTAATTTTTGTGTGAGCTAATGAAGCGGCTCTAAAAAATTAAGGATTACTATAGATTTTAAAAAAATTGTTCTTTAAGAATATAGTAAAAATAATTTCAAAACCGGCTTTATTTTTTTAAAAATTAAATATTCATGAACCGTCATTCCAACTTCAATATTTTAAAGACAATCAGCTGTGACGTGACCATCAAAACAAAAAGTGGAGGATCGTGGCCCATCCGTTTTGATAGTCCTGGCCAAACGTTTAAAATCCAACATGCCGGCACGCTTGTAGCAGTTCTTTTTAGAGGCCCTGTCCCAGTACTATCTTAGTATCTTTAAGACGTACGTGGGTACAGCGAATTGTTTTTCCCCAACACAAGCTAAATTACATGTCAAAACGTCAAAAAAGTTTCTTGTCATTTAAATGGGTGCATTTATTCTATGGAAAATAAAGTTTTAAAATGTAAGTTATATTTTAATGAATTTAGAGACTAGAGAGAGTTTTATTAGAAACGTAGGTCCTGGAGGTGAACTGAAAAAAAAAACAGAACAGGGGGGGAAGGCAAGGGACAGGGATAGTGGCGGATCCAGGAATTGTCGGGTGGAGGGGCCAAAGTGGCAGTAAACACAAAAAATATTTTTAAAAGCGGTTTTTAATAGATCTAAGGTGTAAAATTTAGAATGTAAAGGAGATTTGTGGCGCCGCAGGCGATTTAAAAAAAAATTAAGTAGAATTTGTGACAAATTTTAAATAAGTAATGCTGCTAAACTAAAAAGTAGGTTATATGCCTGATAAGGGGCGGCGGGCCCTTCTGCCCCCCCTGGATCCGCGCCTGGACAGGGACAGGGAAAGGCTCGCAGACTTCAGGGGGCCCAGAGCCCTAACTAATAAACTATTGATAACAATCAAAACATAAACATAAACTAATTATTATAACTTAAAATAATGAAATATAAATTAGAACCAATTACCTTACTGTAGCTTATTGCAACAAATCCAGACAGTTATAGTGCCAGACACAATTTTCGACAGTTTTACATTGTAGACTGACAGTTGACCTTTCAAAATTGACATATTAAACAAGAATTAAAAAATAAGTTGTTTATTTATTTTCAATAAAGGAATGCAGTACTAAGGCCTATTATTGAAAGACCTGCTGTTATTTTATAATGTAAAACCGTCCAAATAATGCCTGGCAATATTGTCACGGTTCAGGGCGCCGTAAGGGTGCTTTTTGGGTAGGAAGCGGTGTGTAACCGAACCCCAAACAACGAAGCTTCCTTAGGTTGAACCTAATTGTACCGCACTGTCGAATCGAGATAACAAGGGTTAATCCTATTTGACCATATCGATAATTAAAGTTACCAATTATCTAGTATTCCTTACAATATAACTGACTGACTTTTTTGCAATAAGTCTTTATTATTTATAAAATAAGTATTATATGAACTTAGAGACTACAAGTTCACCAGTATAAGGGGGCCTCTATAGTTTATCATAAAGGACAAATAAAATACTCTGCCAATATATGGGCCCCTAAGCTCACACTAGGTACTATAGTTATGTGAGCTAATATAACTAAAAACTGAAATATATTTTATTCAACTCCACACTAAATTACCTTTTGTTTGATACCACACAAGCCATGTTTTGACTTAAACTCAAATTTTTGAAATCCACCTCCACCCTTAAAAAAAAACAAAAACTAAAATGTATTTTGTTGAACTCCGGACTTAATTACCTTTCGTTTGATATCACACACGCCATATTTTCACTTAAACTCTAATTTTTGAAATATACCCCCACCCTTTTTTTTTAAATACATTAAAATGTATTTTGTTTAACTCCAGACTCAATTACCTTTCGTTTGATATCACACACGCCATATTTTCACATAAACTCTAATTTTTGAAATCTACCCCCACCCTTTTATTTGGTTTGTGTTCGGTGAATTTTGTTCATTTTTAAATGGGACCATCTCGACCCAAGACCCAGCCCAGGTACCAAATTTCATTAAAATCGGCCAAGCGGTTTTTGAGTTATGCGCGTTGGTCGTTACAGACAGACATACAGGCACACAGACAGACAGACATACAGACAGACAGACAGACGGCGCAACAAAAAAGTTTCAAAATCATCTGAAACGCAAAGATATATAAAAATTTTTGAAATCGGAGCAACTTTTTTTTTCTCGAAAAAATTAGGATCACCATAGCTCACACTACTATAGTATAGTATATGTGTGAGCTAAAATCCTTTTTTCATGATGAATTACGTTTTTATATAATCTTCGGTCATTAAGAATTTCGTTTTCGTCATTGGACTGTTATACCATTTTAATTTATGATATTGGACGATTTTGTTATTGTCATTTAAGACGATGGACAGGGATTCGGATAATGCATTCATTTTTCCTTAAAATACCATTAATTTTTCTTACTAAAAGTACGTATTCGACGTCAAGACAGAGACGAATAAGGAAGGATAAGATACGGCACCGCTAACTGATCACGTGACTGATCTAGGTACATGCAAAGCATAGAGGACCAGCTAAAAGTTTAAAAAAAGAGTATGGTAACGCACAGTACTGTTAAAAGTGGTGGTGGTAATTGTTAAAAAGATATGCAGTTTTAAAAATTACGGTAGATTTGAGTGTCGGTAATGATTACTTACAAATTACCAGATAAAGACCAAAATAACCGTAGATTCCGGTTTACCGTATTCCTAGCAACACTGGGCGCGTTAAAATACTGACTAAATATGAATTTCAGCAAACAGTGTGCGAGCGGCGCGCGCATCTTGAAAACACGTAGAAATTAGACGAGCATGTGCGCGCGAGTGGCGCAAAAAGTGTGCGCAAGTGTCGCAAACGCGGCGCACTTTGATGTGTACGCACTTTTAGTAGCAAAACAACAACGCGACGTTGCCAAAACCGAATAAAACAAAACGTGTTTTTTATCTCTTTTCAACTTACTAATTTTATTTTGGATAAGGTTTCATTTTTAATATGGGGCTATCCTAAGTCAAGGGCTAGACCTCCGTCAATCAAATCATTGTTAATATTTTAAATAGTTTATTTGTTTACTTTAAGAATTAATTCCATTAAAGGCTTTGCAGAGGAGTTTTAAACACAGTTTATATATTTTACTTGTCTGTAAAATTATATGATTACTCGAAGTTACGACTCTGACGATTAAAACTCTCGGAGAAACTCCTGAAGTTGTACGAATGTCCGGGACACTATCCGGGTGAATAAGCCCCGTGTTAATTCGAGATAAGAGTAGATAACAGGGCCCAAGGGAGCGGCTCATTATTACCGCCCGTAAATGCAAATCTCTGGATATGGTCCGGATTTTGGGAATGGGATACAGGAACATAGATTACATCATTAACAGCTAACCATACACATGCATCCTTTGGTGCGGTTTATCGTGTCATCTCTAAAATCATGTGGAAATTCATGTGCGCGAGTGGCCGTCGGTGACCATTGCGGCAAACCATGATAAGGTGAAGTGAAGGAGATTTGGGACGTACCTTCCTCTGTAGTGTAACGCGACGATAAACATAATACGAGGTGTGACAATAAAATTATAAGACTGTTGTAAGAAATCTACTTTATTTAAATACTAATACAAGTTAATGATGTTCCCCATCAATGTAGTCATTTTCTCTATCGACGCAAATGCAAATGCATGCAACGGCATTGTTCGGTTTCCATAGAAAACCTCTTTATTTTTCTTTTATTTTTGAATTTTACTTTTGTTTTTCCTATTTTTCATGAACTAAAATTTTGTCTTGAACATAAAATTATTAGTCTTAAATTTATATTAATCCTAAGTAAATGGGTCAACTATTAGTTATTATAAAATTTACCTAAAGCAAAATTGCATTAAAATGCGAGAATTAAACGCAAAAAATGTAATTTCTATTCTAAATTTAAGAATTATCATTTTGTTTCTTATTTCTTTATTTTTATATACTTTGGCACTACAAGCGTCCTCTATCGTGTTTTTCACATATCCATAAAATTTAAAATATAGTGATATGGTTTCCTATAGAGGGCAGCGGCGTAGCGTGGGGGGGGGCGCGGGGGGTTCGTCGCCCCCCCCGCCCCGAGGGTAGTGGCGCCCCATGGGTGGTCGAAGCGCCCCCAGTTTTATAAAGTCGGGCCGGCAACGGCCAGTTGAGTGGGCGCCAAAGGAAACTAACGACATGAAGACCTTTTTTTTTTTTTTTTTGGTCGCAAGATTTTTTTTCAGTTTTCAGAGGCGCCCTTTTTAGCGGTCGCCCCCCCCCCCCCGCCCTTTCGGGCACGCTACGCCGCTGATAGAGGGTGAAGTGCTGTGCGCATGTGCGAAAAAACTGCAAGCGCAGGATAGAGAGAGACAAAGAGTGGGGCGCGTCGCCATGAAATTAAAAAAATAGTGAAAATTCACTTTAAAATACCGCAAATAATTAAAATTATCGTGCCATCATCCTGTTGGAACTTCAAGCCACATAACTCTTATGGAAAGGTGTACACCTTGTACTTTGGAACTTCAAAACAGCGGTCAGTCCCTCTCCATGAGGCTATATCACAATTTTATTTCTCTTTCAAATTTAACCTACAATTTTTAAATTAGTTACTTTCTCTAGTTAAATGAATTTTTTGCGCCAATGTTAATTATAGTCCACTGTATCTACCAAAACCCAATCTGAGCCATCGGAGTGCTACAGGCATTTTTTCCAATGTTGGAAGCAATTTTGGAAAAGAGACGCTGTTAAGAAGTCTTGCCGTTTTTTCCGTGTTCTAATATTTTAAAGCCTGTTTCTTTTAACGATTTTTTCACTTTCGGTAACAGGTAGAAGCCGCAAGGGGCCAAGTCTGGCGAATATGGGTGGTTCCAGACGGGGATCACTCGTATCCCTGTGATCGACGTTGGACATAGTGAAAACCAAACAGTTTTAACAAGTTCCCAACGAAAGCATCAAGCCATCAGTATAATTTAATGCCGGTAGGGATATTTTCCCTCGGAGTAGTTGTTTCTGTTGGTTTCACAAAACTTATGCTCTACACGGAGCTATCGCCTACATTCACCTGTGGATGGCCCAAAAGGTCGAAACCGGTCCGGTCGTGGATTGGCATGGATCACTTGTTCCTGATTATCAGGACGTGTTCCAGACGGGGATCACTCGTATCCCTGTGATCGACGTTGGAGATAGTGAAAACCAAACAGTTTTAACAAGTTCCCAACCAAAGCATCAAGCCATCAGTATAATTAAATGCCGGTAGGGGTATTTTCCCTCGGAGTAGTTGTTTCTGTTGGTTTCCCAAAACTTATGCTCTACAAGGAGCTATCGCCGACATTCATCTGAGGATGGCCCAAACGGTCGAAACCGGTCCGGTCGTGGATTGGCATGGATCACTTGTTCCTGATTATCAGGACGTGTTCCAGACGGGGATCACTCGTATCCCTGTGATCGACGTTGGAGATAGTGAAAACCAAACAGTTTTATTAACAGCGTATTTATAATAATGATTTTTTTTCATGAAATTTAATTAAATAAAACTTACCGAATTTTACATGTGTCTCTCCGCACCTTTCTGCAGCTAACAAGCTCTTGAAATGGGAATGGGTGCTTTAGACTAAGCTCGAAACACTAAACATTTTAAGTGACACTGACAGCTCTGTATCTATTATAGTCCTTGCCCTGGGCAGTTACACTTTTGTGACATTTTCAACCTTTGTTTATCATATGCATACTGAGAGCAACAAAAAAAATCTGAAAAAGGGTATGTCTTTGAGTTGTTTTTATCTGTGAGTTTTTTTCGTCATCTTTTTATTCAGAGACAATGACAGTTTTACCTTTAATTTTATACCAACATGACATATTTACTTTTTAATATATTTCTGGTTAGAAAATATGTTTATTTCCTGTGATTGTCCCAAAGAACACACAAAGAGGAGCCAAAGAAAGCTGGTTTTCCACAAACGACTTGCATGGGGCACACGCGCAACTTGAAAACACAAAAAAAGGACGAATCCGCGTTTGCGCGCGGAATGTGACAGGAATATCGCATCGATATCCAGCGCCGCTACATATGTCGGCTGTATTTTAATTTATTTAATTGTGTAAGATGGAGAAATGAAAATACAAGAAAGATGCAGGACATAACAACCTATGTGGCCCCCAAACATAACCTCTATTTAGACAGTTTGTTTATATTTTTTAATGTGTTTGATTTGTTGTATGTTTAATTTTGTAATATAAATACCGACGTTGAGAAGACGGGTGGGGCTTAGAGACCCTGTATGTATGACATAATTTAAAGGAATAGAGACGCGACAAACCCATCAAAGTCACTTAAACTCACATTTTTTGGTTATGTTATTTTCTTGCCAAGTTCATTGGCGTTTCACTAATATAATTTATGTTATCAGCATTAAGTGACGGCAGTCATCATGCAACATATAAGCATACACGTTTGTCTGTCACCCCCGTAAATGTTTGTCTAAAATCGTTTATTTTTGTTTTCCGCAGCTTATGAAATAACAAGGACGGAAGGTGCGTCTTTCTCTAAACAAGGCCAGAGTATAGTGGACCGATATTTCTCTCCTGTGATTTTGACTTGACGCGTCTCTATTTCTTTAAAATATGTCATACATACCGGGTCGCTAGTGGGACTTATTGCATATACCAGGGCTATCAAAACGGACGGGCTACGATGCTCCACTTTGTTGACGTCACATCGGAGGCTGATTTTTTTTTGATGGCCACGTCTCGACACAGCTGATTGTCTTTAAAATATTGAAGTTGGAATGACGGTTCATGAATATTTGATTTTTTTTTAAATAAAGCCGGTTTTGAGATCGTTTTTACTATATTCTTGCAAATTTTTTTTTAATGTATAGTAATCCTTAATTTTTAGGGCCGCTTCATTAGCTTACACAAAAATTAAATTTAAAGCAGAAGCGAATTTGTTTGTTTCTGCGTGGAAAGTAATCGGATTACCTACATTTATTTGTGTATATTCGGCACTCGGCAGACTTAATATAGTTATTTACATGTGTTTAGAAAAATTGCAACATCAAAAAATTATTTTTTTGCAGTGTAATTTTGTTTTAAAAAGATTAACGCTGGTATTTTTGGATTCTAAATGAATGTTATTGTAAAAAAATCATTAAAAAATCAAAAAAGTTTTACAATACAAACAAATAAACAAATGCCATAACAAACACAAACAGTTGGCATAAGGTACATGGCGGGTAATTTGAATTCAAAATAAGGAATGCTAAATCTTGAAGATTTTAACCTTTTAGTCATCTTGCATCCTTACGAAAGTTTGGTGGAATATCGAGATGTTGTATGAGAATATTTCTCTGAAATTTTGCGGAAATCTGTCGTGCCATTTTGTAAATCATAAAAAAACTTCTGACCCCCCATAACACCCAATATAAAAGTCAGCCCCCCGGGAACAGCTGATTTTGTCAGGGTCGTGGACTGTATTTTTTTGTTGGCCTTGCATATACCAATGACCCATATGAAGTGGCAGCTGGCAAGGTTTGCAACATTGAGGGGTAGATGGCGCTGAAATAAATTTGTCTAGTACGCAATGTTCAGGGTCTACTAGTACGATTTAGTTGCATGTGCGAGTTCCGAGGTTCATGTCTGTCATATAAATGCCATTAGATCATAATATACTTGTCTCTGAATATTACGTACTAGACTAATTAATTTTAGCGCCATCTGCCCCTCAATGTGGCAAAGCTTGCCGGTTACCACTCTATTTGGGTCATATACTCATTGATTTTAGAAAATTGTCGGGGCAGTGGGGTAAAATTTTTTCGAGAAAGTACCAAAAATGTAAATACATATTTATGTTAGTCATTTTCCTTATTTGACTGGGCTCTTGGATCACATTTATCAAAAGTGAAAAATTAAAGCATACAATATTTAAGGAAATGTGCCCAGATCTAGAATTAAATTTTCGTTGAGTAATGAAAGATTAGTCGTCATCTTTTGTTCCCTCAAATTCTTTAAGCTACGTAAAAAATTCAACTGCGTTCTCCGACCGACAGGAATGGAGAAAAATATGACAAGCTGTTTTGAAAGCACTTTTAAACCTTTTCTTTTTTGAAGAATATTTGCAGCCAAGTCCACACCGCGACAAAATCGATTCGATTTTATAAAATGTTTCTATTTTTACGACAAATATGTCTTTGATAAAACTGTGCCTTCTGCCATGCACAGTTTTTATTCTGAGATTAAAAGAAAAATAATTTCCTACATTCAGACGATTCATTTTAGGTGAATACAGGGTCGTAAAACAAATTAATAATATTTTCGCTCTAAAGCTGTATTTTAAGCTATAGAATTTGTTGAGTGAAAAAAACCCAGGAAAAATTGTTTATTTTTTTAAACGACCGGAAAAAAGCAATTTTTTTATACGGAAAGTGTTAGAATCAAAAGACCTGAAAATATATGTTTACGGTCCCTCTTTTAGTCAAGTTTAGCAAAATCTGATGACTAAAAAGAAAAATGAAGACGCAGTGCTAATAAAATAAAAGATTCTAGAGTCATTATGTGTAGTTCAGGCGTACCAAAAGAAGAGTTTTTAAAGTTAAAATTTTTGTTTTTTATGCGGTATTTGTTATCCTTAACACATTGTTTTTTCAAAAAAGTATGCTTAGTTAAAAATCCATTGTATACATGTACATATTCTATCAGTAAGAAATAACTGGCGAAAAAAGTCGTCTGCGTCTTATATACAAAGAGGTTTTCTGCAAATGTACATTTTTTTCTTTGACTTCCCGTATCAATCCTGTAAAAGCTTTTATAAAAAGAATCCTTTTGTTTCAAAGAAGTAGGATGTCAATTCAAGAGACCTCACACACCGCTTCAAGGCACGTGGATCATTTACAATTTACCTCGATACAATACGGCGAATTGGCGAAACGTAATAAAAAAAACGTCTAATAACGAAAAGGGAAAATCCTAAAGCAAATTCGGGATTCAAGAAGCTTATCCTTTTGGATAAAAATCCTCTTCTAATGCCCCAACAAGAGCTCCTTCATACATGTAACGTTATTATTCCCGATTCTGGGTCGATATTCCACCACTGACTATGGAAGAATAAAATGCAATGGAGGAGGCACACGCAATGCACTGATTTTCTATTGTCGATATTTTTAGTTTCTTTAAATTCTTACTTGCTAAATGTATCAAATATCTTCATCTCTTTTTTTTTTTTTTGAGATAGTGCCACCGAGCCATGGCACTATCGTACTTTTCTGCAAAAATATATTTTTTTATTTTTAAAACATTATCATTGGTTTTTATTTTATTTTATGCATTCCTTTTTGATTTATATATTGTATGAAATCCGGTAGTAGCCCTGTGCAATGCAGTGGATCACACTCCGACTTGATGCGACAGCGACTCGATGAATTGACCACTGCCACCCTGTAGCACTCCGATGGCTCAGATTGGGTTTTGGTAGATACAGTGGACTATAAGTAACATTGGCGCAAAAAATTCATTTAACTAGAGAAAGTAAATAATTTAAAAATTGTAGGTTAAATTTGAAAGAGAAATAAAATTGTGATATAGCCTCATGGAGAGGGACTTACCTCTGTTTTGAAGTTCCAAAGTGCAAGGTGTACACCTTTCCATAAGAGCTATGTGACTTGAAGTTCCAACAGGATGATGGCACGATAATTTTAATTATTTGCGGTATTTTAAAGTGAATTTTCACTATTTTTTAAATTTAAATTTTAAGGTTGTCGTTTTCTAGACATGGCGACGCGCAGCACACTTTGTCTCTCTCTATCCTGCGCTTGCAGTTTTTTCGCACATGCGCACAGCACTTCACCCTCAATAGGAAACCATATCACTATATTTAAAATTTTATGGATATGTGAAAAACACGATAGAGGACGCTTGTAGTGCCAAAGTATATAAAAATAAAGAAATAAGAAATAAAATGATAATTCTTAAATTTAGAATAGAAATTACATTTTTTGCGTTTAATTCTCGCATTTTAATGCAATTTTGCTTTAGGTAAATCTTATAATAACTAATAGTTGACCCATTTACTTAGCATTAATATAAATTTAAGATTAATAATTTTATTTTCAAGACAAAATTTTAGTCCATGAAAAATAGGAAAATTAAAAGTAAAATTCAAAAATAAAAGAAAAATAAAGAGGTTTTTTATGGAAACCGAACACACCCAAAGCAGCGTAGAATACGCTGCCACTTTTCTCTGCCTTCGAATAGAGATAGATTTTTATCTGCAGCCTATATGAGCGACAGTGATAGAGCCAATGTTGGGCATTTTAGCGGTGTTTAAGCTGTGTTGTTTTATATTCGAGCAACAAAGACTTAATCGCGATTACACTCATAGCCCGCTTCATCTCAAATCAATCCCGGGGTGCTCAGAGAGAGATTAGTGACGTTACCGTTCTACCCGCAAGTAGAGTTGGGAAAAACAGTGATTATCGACAAACCGGTGAAATAGCGACAGCGATTTATAAGTAACCCTTGATTTTTAACGGTGATTTCAATCACTGTATATAATATTTCTATTCATCCTTCATTCATTATTTTACCTAGTATTACGGAGGGCATCCTCTGCGACTGCGGCTATACAGTTATTTCGACCACGAAAAATGTTACCTAATCTTCGCTAGCGCTATTTATAATTTAACCGGCTAGTGGAAAATCACCGTTTTCGTATGTTACGGTTAAACGTGAATTCACTGCCACGGTTTGGGTGCGACCAGCGACACGACGACGTAAGACGCGACGTTTCGCAGATCATATTTACCAATCACTGAAAAACTGCTTGTGCAGAGTTTCGATAACCGGTAGCGCCAGTGATTTTTGTTTCACTGTTACTGAATCGCAGTGATCGATATATCGCCCATCTCTACCCGCAAGTGACTTTAGAGCAGTGAAGCCGAAATCGCTATTAGTCGTATTACTCGCATTGTTTTTGTGTGTGGAGCATTTTAATTTACAATACATTTTAGTTATTTAAGCTGAATTTTGAGCCGCTGATGTCAATTCTAATCTTAGATGTAGCTGCTCTATAAAGTTTTACCGACAAACCACCTAAGTACTCTTTTCCTAAAATGCTTAGTTTTTTTGAAAACTGAATAAAGCCTAAAAAAATATAATTTACTTTCGTGATCTTAAAGAAATAACCCTAATTTATGGGTGCCCATTAAGTGCTAACCGTGGACTTGGCCCACTTCGGTGATACATTGTTTAAAAGATAATTTAATTTTCTATAATAAGTAAAAAAGAAAATGACATAAAACTGAATAATTTCGGTTTATGTTTCATATAGGTACTATGGAAATACATGGGAAACGGATGTACTGTTAACACTTCAGGGTTCGTATCTCAGCAAAGGTACTATACCGGGTGGACCAAAAAAAGCCGGACAATTTCCTTTTCATTATATATTTTGAACTATACAATCGATTTTAATGGGACAAACTGCACTTGGCAGAGAATTAATCAGAGTTTTGAATAAATAAATCTTTTTGCCCTACATTTCAAAATTCAAGATGGCGGATGGAAATAAAATTGTACCCTTCAAAGATGCTCGTTTATTCTTATGTTGCGAACATGTTTTAATAATTTTTTTAAATCACTAAAAAGGCACCACTTTTGCCACGCACAACAAGGTATGAATCAGCAAAATCGGTTCGTTTGTTCTAAAAAAAAATATTGTTGTTTTAACCATTGTTTTGAATATTATACGATTGCCTTGCCAATCATGTCTGCATTTATTTCCTTATAAATTCATTACTACTGCACCAATTTTGATGAAATAAAAAATGTTCTGGTGATAATTGATTGCTTTTTACAGATCATAATCAACATTTATTAAGATCTTAAAATTTAAGATGATGGACAGAATCATATTTGAGTCTTCAAAATGGCGTTATTACAATATTACTGAACTGATCTTAGTGAAATAAAAAAAATCATGGTGTGAATTGATTATTCCTTAAAGTTTTCGAAATTTGCCGCCATCTTAGAAGTTAGGATGTCGGAAATAATCATACTTGACGCTTCAAACGGGCACGTTTATTCTTATTTTTAAAAATGTTTTAGTTTTTTTTTAAATTATAGAAAAGCACTAAATTAATTTTTATCTTTTTATGGGAGAAAAAAGTACTGTTTTTCTATAAATTAAAAAACTAAAACATTTTCGGAAAATAAGAATAAGCACGCCATTTTGAAGAATCAAGTATGATTCTGTCCGACATCTTAAATTCTAAGATGGCAGCAAATTTTGATTATAATCTTTAAAGGGCAATCAATTCTCAACATGATTTTTTTTATTTGGCTAAAATTGGTTTGGTAATAACGAAAGGAAATGAATGCAGACAGGATCGGCAATGCAATCGTATAATCTGTAAAACAATGGCTGAAACAAAAATAGATTTTTTGGGAACCACCATACCGATTTTACTAATTTGCACCTCGTTGTGTGGGGGAAGAGTAGTGCTTTTCTATAAATTAAAAAAAAACTAAAACATTTGCGGAAACTAAGAATAAACACGTCATTTTGAAGAATCAAGTATGATTCTGTCCGCCATCCTAAATTTTAAGAAAGCGATAAACTTTGATCATGATCTTTAAAAACCAATCAATTCTCACCAGGATGTTTTTTATTTCATTGAAATCGGTTTAGTAGTGATGAATTTATAAGGAAATAAATGCAGACATGATTGGTAAGCTCAAGCGAAAATAGATACAAAGCAAACTTTTTTCATAACTGAAAACCTATCAAAAAAGTTTAAATCCGGACAAATACGCCGCAGGTGGCAAAAATCTTTTCACGTTTAATAGACAGAGAGAGGCAAAAATGTTTTAATTACAAAAAGAACATTTTTAAACAAAAATCGATACAAGTAAAGTTTTGCATAACTGACAGTTTTAAGGTAAAATTGGTTAAATAATTATTTTTACCTTTTCTTTTTAACCAAAATCTAATGTCAACAAAAGACTTTTGCATCAGGGTTAAAATCGTTGTGTATTTAAACAGCCAATTTATTTTATTCGCTGATTTCGGTATTTTAGGACCTAAAACTCACATTTAAGAAAATAAAAATTAAATTTTCACGTTTTTGATGGTTGACTAAAAATTAAGTCATGTAATAATTCTTGACCTAAACAAATGTTTCAGGCAAGGCCAACACAAAAATAGAGGCCACGACCCTGAAAAAATCAGCTGTTCTCCCGGGGCTGAATTTTACATTGGGTCTTATGGGAGGTCAGACGTTTTTTTATGATATTTTCAAAATGGCACTACAGATTTCCGCAAAATTTCAGTTGAATATTCTCAGACACCATCCCGATATTCCACCAAAGGTTTGTAAGGAAGCAACATGATTAAAAGGTTAAAATCTTCAAGATTTAGCATTCCTTATTTTGAATTCAAATTACCCGCCATGTACCAAATGCCAACTGTTATATTTGACATGTATTTGACTTTGTCATATGTGATTGTCACATTCGCTTCTGCTTTAAACTTAATTTTTGTGTGAGCTAATGAAGCGGCTATAAAAAATTAGGGCTTACTATACATTTAAAAAAATTGTTCTGCCAGAATAAAGTAAAAACAATCTCAAAAACGGCTTTATTTAAAAAAAAATCAAATATCCATAAACCGTCATTCCAACTTCAATATTTTAAAGACAATCAGCTGTGTCGTAACGTGACCATCAAAAAAAAATCAGCCCCGGATGTGACTTCAACAAAGTGGAGGACCGTGGCCCGTCCATTTTGATAGCCCTGTTTCAGGTTGTCCGCTCCTTGACGACTGCGACCACATGCGCCTGTAGTTATTTATCAAGGTTACTTTTGGCAACGCTGGGGCACTTTCGACGGGAATCGGGCGTATCGCGGTCTCTTATAAATGCATGCTATACTTTATCTGCTTTTTATCCTCTTATGGAAATTAAGCCCCCTATATGTGGACTTGTTCACGCGGTATAACTAACAATACATTGCCGTATCCACTCGAGTTACATTTAAAAACGCATACTCCAGAGATGTGGTTTGTCCATGATCGTAAAACGATTCAGCGAAACTTCTGATGTTGAGAATTCTTATCGGCCGGGAAGGAATGGAGCGAATGGAAAGAAGCCATATGGGGCACATAAAAGATGAAAAACGATTTGAAAAATTGATGGATATGGAGTCAATGATTTTTTTACGTTTTAAAATAAATCCGACTGCACTGGTGCCCTATCGGAAATGTAAAAACAAAGGGAATGGAACAGTTCGCAATTCATGTGTAGTAAGTAAACATATTTTTGAAAAAATATTAAAAAAAATTTTTTTCTAAAAAAACTGCTTTTTGAAAAACTAAGTGTTATTAAAAAAATATATAAAAATCTTAGTTTTTGAAAAAACTACTCTTTAAAAAAGTATTATTTTCAAAAATAATTTTTGTAAACAAAAAATTTCTAGTTTTTTTTATAAATTAGTTTTTTGAAAAACTATTTATTGAAAAAACATTTTTTTTATCGAGTTTTATTTTTGCAAAATTTTGGTGGTCTAGACTTGCGATCAATTGACCACGGTTAGATTTGACACAGATTTTGATCTCCCAACAAGGACAGGGAAGTTGTCTGTAGAAATCAATAACAAATTCTTTGTGGAACGAAAAAATATTGTTTTTTCATGTTCTAAATTTTTTTATTTTTTTTTGGTTTGGTCAATTAACCGACGCGTTTTGGCGCCTGGCTCCATTATCAAGGATTTTTCGGCCTATAACGAAACAAGGGGAGTTATAATTTAAGAAAAAAACAAGTTAGATTAAAATAAAAATTAAATAAAAATTCTCGCTGCGAATTGTCCCCGCAGCGGATCGGCCGGAGGCGTATTGTCCTCGCTGCGAATTGTCCCCTACCCGAAAACGAGAGCTCTGTTCAAGATCAGTGCCGGACAGGCCAAACCCCCGGTAGGCACCTCCTACGAACTGAAATACCAGTTTTTTATTAAAAATATATGGCTTCTTAAGGTCTCTGCCCGGTACAGTCGAACGATGTCCAATCAAAATACGTCTATTTTCCTATGAGCGTGCGAAAAATAAACGCACGCTTTTTTTTGGTTTTGGCGTCTTTAAAAGTCAAATAGTGATGATGGCACATCACCCCTATCGACTTTTTTTAATGGTTGCGATGACTGGTAGTTCAGGCCCTACGGGGTCAGATACAGCGTTTAATGACATAAGCAACACACTTGGTATGGATAGACATAAAACTCGCCCGAACATTTTACGAAAGGGAACCACCCCCCCAACCCTGGCAGAGGGGTGGTCCCCCCCCCTCTTAAACGTGCTTTTTGACGGTTTTTCGCTAATAACTCGAAAACGGTCAACTGTTTAAAAATATTCTAAAGATCCTTTTGCAAGCGGATAAAATTTCCTTTCTAAACATGTACCGTAGTACCCTATAAAGGCAGTGAAAATATTTAAAATATGTTTTTTTTTAAATTTTTCTTCTGGCATTTTATACAGTTAAATATTCAATAAGTTAGACATAACTTTTAAAAGTAGCTGCCTTGAAATAAAAATAAATGTGATTAGTATTAACCTAAAACTTAATTTTTCGAGTTGAATTCATTTAAATTGGAGGAAGGGGGCATCCCCCCTCTCGCCCCCCAAATAAATCATGCTAAAAACACAAACTCAAGACCTCTGCACAGAAACAAACAAAAACGCAACAAAAGTTTCCTTGCTCGTGGGTCTATCCGCTCCTACACAAACATCTGAAATTCATGCGTTCAACCGATAAAAACAATTTAATACAATAATTTGAATAAAATTTTAAACAAGCAATACTTAAAACTAGATTGCGTTTTTACTTTTTATTTTTTATTAAGAATTTGATTTTTTTTTTCAAGTCAATCACTGAATGAATTTCGATTCTATACACTTGAATCTTGTGTGTTAGGGAAGACTTTTCATCAGCCTCAATAATTGTTACTTAGTTGTTTGACTAGTTAAAAGTTTGCGAATAATTGGGAAAATACTGTCAGAGAGCACTTTTGAGGGGGGTGAGAGGGGGGATGCCCCCCACCTTCTTTTTAAAGAAGGTTAACTAGAAGAAAAAGTCAGTTTTAAGTTATTATTAACCAAACATAATTTTTTACTCACTCTCATTATTATTTACTGAGTTACAAAAATAAATGTTCAACATTTTGGTTTGATTTAAGGATTTCTACAAACACATATATTTTGATTTCAAGGCGGCTATTTAAAAAATATATTTGTATTTTAATAAGTATTTAACTGTATATTTTTTTGATAAATGATAGTATTAAGGATAGAAAATACCACAAAAAAATATTTAAAAAAGAATTTTTCCCTTTTTTCGTACGCTAATGGATGGATGGATGATGTACTACTGCCGTCAGAGGGTACTTAGGTTAATTGTTGAAAAGAAAATTGTATCCGCTTGAAAAATGATCTCTAGAAGATTTTAGGAATGTTTTCGAGTTATTAGCAAAAAATTATCGAAAAGCAAGTTTAAAAATCGTAAAATGTTCGGGCGAGTCTTATGTCTATCCATACCAAGTGTGTTGCTTATATCATTAAACGCTTTGCTGGAATCTTGGATGTAGGGCCTGAGATAGAGAATAAACGACGCTATAATTTCTTAAGTGAGCAGCATTGAAAATGTTGGAAGAGATGGGTTTTTGTTATTTAGAAATCTGTTGATTAAAAAAAAATGTTTTTGGACGATTCTTTACAGCTAAAATTCTGAAAACTAAATAATTTTCATGCGGAAATTAGTTTGTTTTTTATTTTTTAAAATATGGAAAATTCAGGGAAAAAATTTGCTAATTGAAAGTTTAAAAGGTCTCTGAGTTGTGCGTTTATTTAAAAAAACATAAAAATTTCTTGCAAAAAGATGTTTTTCCCTGAAAAATTACGAAAAATTAAGATTAAAAGAAAGTTGTTTAAAAAAAAGTATTGGTTAGTTTTGAGAAAAACACATTTCCGCAAGGAAAATCTTTGGTTTCCAGAACCTGGAAATTCCATAGAGATCTTTAAGACCCAAGTATTTTAAATAATAGATGTATTGCTTTATTTTTAAGGATTTACATTATTGGCAAAACACGAAGTAATACATTATCAACTAACACTTGGGATTTAAGGTAAACTTTTAAATAAATAAAGCGATGCAAAACTTTTCCACTGGTTTTATTTCATCGGCATCAACAAGGTATTTTAGCACATGTATTTACTTCTATATTTATTGTATGTATGCATATACAGAGAATGAACTTATAAATCACGATACACGAGAGACGAAAAGAGAGAAAGGCATTCTCGAGCAATAGAAGAGTCCTATCGTCGAGAGGAGAAACCCAGTTTATCTCGCATAACGAGACGAGAGAAGGCCCTGTCTCGTCTCGTCTCGATCTGTGAAGAATTAAACGAATTTTCTTTTTCAGTTATAAACAATCTTCTTTGTTATTGTTTTTTTTAGCTGATACGCGTACCATAAAAAAAACTTTGGATAAGCCGTCAAAAAAACCAATATTTAGGTAACTCCATATAAAGCTGTGCAAAAGCTCCATAAGTTTAACTCTAAAAGGACAAGTACCTAGTTAGTATTCAACGTATTTAATATCAAAAAAGACCTCAAAGAGTTCTGTTATCTCTCTGTCACTTATAGATACTCTATCTATTACCAACTACACTATCAATATGTAGTTCCATTTTGCTCACACTTTATTTTGTTGAATATCGAATAGTGTTAGTCCAAAAATGGCGAACGTTTGGAATACATGGCTTATTAATGAATCAAAGAATATTATAGGTTTGGACTAAAGGTGAACGTAAAGTGCAACAAAACGTTATTTCTCGAACATAAAAGTCAGATTTGAGGAAGAAGTGAATCGCCGAAAAACCAGGGTAGGTATTCTGGGTCTTGAACGATGTGATAGTTCCCATCACATGCTTTACCTAATGACAAGCTTTAAATTAGCTTCGAGCCATCACGTGCTATGCGAAAAGACCTTCATTGCGCAAGCTTCTCCTACGATCCGATTGTGAAACGTTCAGTCGGTACAGGGCAGAAGAACATATTTCACTTCAAACGCGTAAAATTCACTAACTCTAAAGAGCGGGCGACTATGTCATTGATCAAGGCAACTAATTTCGCACAACATGCGCAGTTTCCTAATGGTCAAAGTGTGTGACATGGGGAAGGGAAAGATAGGTAACTAAAAGCATAATGTGGAATAAAGCAATGTTCAAAGACAGACACAGAGACAGACAATGCTCGACAAAGTCTGAAATAAGAGAATCCAAAAAATAAATGGAATTAAGCACAAGAATAGTGGACATCAAAGTTTCCAAAATCCTTCAAAAAACTATGGTCAATGGTTTTTTTTAACTTGCTACCTTATGGGGGGGAGGCTAAAATTTTTACCGAATGGTTGCATTTACTTCACGAACTTGTGTGCCAAATTTCTTTACAATTACAGTATTAGTGATTGGTCATTATTTTAGACACACCAAAAATGAAATTCCAAAGAAAGTAGTAACATACTGGACACTGCACTTACTTTTCAGCGTTCGGTTCGTCGACATCGAAATGGTGTGCGATACACATGCACACAAGAACATAAGTTGACCTTGTACATCGAGAATATAAGCAGGTGTAGTCCAGGAGCCAACAACGGATTAATAAACCAGGAGCCTGCTACAGTTGAAACCAGGACGGCGCCAGCAAAAATCTCTTAAAAAGTCAACTCACGACGACCGCGACTGTTGCGCTGAAAAGGAAAGAAGTTTATCATCTATAACCAAGTTCTGCTGGGACGATAGCGATGTTAGGTACATGCAAGTTAAAATGTAGCAGGACCACCTCTCGGAAGGGGTGTTAAAGGCGTGGGTCAACTGTGTATACTTGCTGCCCTCGACAAAAGAGGAGTCAGGCAAAATTAAGTCCTCTTAGAGAAAGAAAACTTGCATCCTAAGTTGCACGTGCATCAGTTTGGTATATGGTGTACAGACAAATCGGGGTTTGCGAAAAGGGCTCGCCGTGTGCCTAGTCGCTAGACCAAAAATGGTCTCCCCACCACTACTACTACTACTAACACCCCTTTAGTTAGTCCATAAATCCAGTTAAGAGCTGAATGGCTGAATCAACGCCATACCAAGCAAATAATAAACGTTCTTTTTGTGTTTAAAACCGAATGCTGGTGTTGGTGAACCATAAATTTCCGCCTTCGTATAAATTCCGGCTCTAAACTAGTGCTGAAAATGCGCCCTGTTTTCCCAACAGGCTGTTCAATGCTGCTTAATTCTAAAGCAGTCATGTACATACGTTTCTGGAATGGCCTTGTCTGTGGAAATCTAATAGAAAATCCACATTGAAAAAACGAATAGAAAAACATTGAAATGCAGGCAGGGTCGATGCAAATTTTATTACCAGTCCTACTTCGTTTTGGATCTCCTATATTTTATTGGTCACTTGACTTTCCTTACTTTTTTTAAATCTGCACCTATTTTTATCTTCCTAGCCCCCGTAGCAAGGTATTATTTTTGACAAAAAAATTTTTTTGAGATAACGCCGAAATCTGTTGTTTTGACCTATTGTCAAGTAGGAAAATTCCTTTATTTAAATAAAAATTTTATAAAAAGGTACAGATTTTATTGAACCAGTTTTACCATGTCAATACGAAGCTACTCAGGGGAATCATTCAAGTTCTTGATTACTAGAGAGTCGAGTAAAACTTCTTAACAGAAAGATATATGAAAGTTTGATCACCAACCCTGAAGGCTGACGCGAAACAAATTTAGAATGTAAGTACAGTGAAACCTCTCCTTGCGGACACCTCTAATAAGCGGACACTCCCTTTAAGCGGACAAATTTGTTGGAACCAAGCTTTTCCCTATTTCATTACCTGTAATATTCACTCCTATAACCGGACACTCCAATAACCGGACGCGGACAATTTTTTTTTGGTAAAAAAATTCTGAAACCTCCCTTAACCGGACGCGAACCTCTGACAACGGGACGGAGCGCTGCACATAAATATTACGTAGTGTGTTGGCAACAACGCACTCTGCAGCCAGGGAATTACCTCTTTCCGTTTTAATGCGGAGACTAAACACTTCTCTCGTTTTTACAACATATTTTATTCGGCGGGACTGTATGTTTGATTTTTATTGTTTATTTGGGTGGTAATAGAGCTCTGTGAAGTGGCGCTTAGTAAAAAACTTCTTAGTTTACGTGAAAAAATGGAAGTTGTTAACGTTTCGGAGAAGGAACATCTATTAGCACGAAAGACGCTGAAAAATTTAATATCAGAAAAACTCAAGCGGAATCTGTTAATAAATATAATATATTAAACTTTCGCAGATCCCTCTCATAAGCGGACACCTTCAATAAGCGGACAAAATCGACGGAACCGTGAGTGTCCGCTTATAGAAGGTTTCACTGTACATACCTTTAAGTTTATTTTAGCTCACACTACTACTATACTATAGTAGTGTGAGCTATAGTGATCCTAATTTTTTCGAGAAAAAAAAATTGCTCCGATTTCAAATTTTTTTATATATCTTTGCGTTTCAGATGATTTTGAAACTTTTTTGTTGCGTTGTCTGTCAGTCTGTCTGTCTGTCTGTCTGTCTGTCTGTCTGTCTGTCTGTCTGTCTGTCTGTCTGTCTGTCTGTCTGTCTGTCTGTCTGTCTGTCTGTCTGTATGTCTGTCTGTCTGTAACGACCAACGCGCATAACTCAAAAACCGCTTGCCCGATTTTAATGAAATTTGGTACCTACTCTGGGTTTTGGGTCGAGATGGTCCCATTTAAAAATGAACAAAATCCACCAAACACAAGCCAAATAAAAGGGTGGGGGTATATTTCAAAAATTAGAGTTTATGTAAAAATATGGCGTGTGTGATATCAAACGAAAGGTAATTGCGTCTGGAGTTAAATAAAATACATTTTACTTTAAAAAAAAGGCGGGGGTAAATTTAAAAAATTAGTGTTTATGTGGAAATATAGCGTGTGTGATATCAAACGAAAGGTAATTAAGTCTGGAGTTAAACAAAATACATTTTAGTTTAAAAAAAGAGGTGGGGGTAGATTTGAAAAATTAAAGTTTAAGTTAAAACATGGCTTGTGTGGTATCAAACGAAAGGTAATTGAGTCTGGAGTTCAATAAAATATATTTCAGTTTTTAGTTATATTAGCTTACACGTACACTATAACTATAGTACCTAGTGTGAGCTTAGGTGCCCATAGATTGACAGAGTATTTATTCATTTTTAACTTTATTTTTATACTCAAGACAAATAATCCTTTGTGTAAATAATTTTAGTTTGTAGAAACCGTCACACCATCTTATTCATTCTATTCTTACGTTCCTTTTCCCGACTAGTATGATAATAAGATTTAAATCAGTCAATCAAGTCAATAATTAATACTTACCATTTCTTCAATAAGTAAATCTTACTTTAAAAATATTCCTAGTCACCCTTCTGCAAAGCCGGGGGTGCGACAATATAAAAGGACGGTGTGACGTAAGTCTTTGCGGGAACTTGTGGGGAAACTCCGAGCTGCTATTCCGAGCCGAATCAGATGCTGTATCGAAATACAGGGGTTTTTAAAATATCGAGCAAAAACTAAAAATTAAAATAACGTTGCAATCTTGTAAACAAATTTCATAAAAAAATACGATTTTTTATTTTCTATTAGCGACTACAGTCAATCAAATGTCATTAACGAATTTTTTATAAACGTTCTACTTTTTGTAAAAAGCCGTTTTAAATTGTAGTTACTTGTATCCGGGACATCCTATATACATAGATTCTATCTATTTAGCCTTCTTCGATTCATCTTTCGACATAGGCCTCCCCAATATCTTCCACTCTTCCCTGTCTGTCGCCGTGTTCATCCATCTAGTTCCCGCATGTTTCTTCAAATCGTCTTTATCTTATGTATGTATTGCTTATAATAAAACAGGAAAACATAAACGGAAAACTAAACACTTATAAAAAAATCGCTAAAAAAATCAGGTAAACTTAGAAGTGTTTACTAGGCGCCATTTCAAAGAGATCTAATTACTACCCAACTGAACAATGAAAATAAAACACAGTACTGCCAACATACTAGTATACATACATAATATTTATGCCCATATCGTGCAGGGATCTGTCCCGTTATCAGAGATTCGCGTCCGGTTAAGGGAGGTTTCAGAATATTTTAACTAAAAAAAATGGTCCGCGTCCGGTTATTAGAGTGTCCGGTTATAGGAGTGAATTTTACATGTAAAGAAATAGGCAAAAGCTTGGTTCCAACAAATTTGTTCACCTAAAGGGAGTGTCCGCTTAATAGAGGTGTCCGCAAGGAGAGGTTTCACTGTATATGTTATGTAAAAAATTACATGATGTTACCAAAAACTTTTTCAGTGATTCTCTGTAAAAATTGAAAAATACATCTACAGTACTGAAAAAACACATGTACAATATATGTTATGTAAAAAATTACATGATATATTATAGAAAATTACCAAAAATGTTTTCAGTGTATAATTCTTTTATTTTCCCAAGGTCTCCAGTTTATAATACATTTGTTCAATCGATCATCTGATATTCTGGCCAGCAAATTTTCATTTTAATTTTGCTACTTCTCCTTTGACATCCCTTACTTTTGTTTTATTTCTTATGCATTCATTGTTTTTTCTGTCAGCTTTACTATATTCGTCTTTTCATTGATTTTTGGGCTTTTGTTAACTTATCTATGTTTGATTTTGTAAGTGTCCAGGTCTGGGATCCATAGGTAAGTACAGGAAGAATAAATTGATTATACACTTTCGTTTTGAGGTACTGAGGATATTTTTTATTTTTTAATAATATGTAGCTTAATTTATCGAATGCTGCTCAGACCAATCTTTACATGCATAAATTAGATGTTCTAATTATTTTTAAAAGGATTCGTGATTAAGTTGTATTATCCTAAGTAAAGCTATTCGTCTAAGTGGCTTCCCTCCTCAGTCCACCCACCCTTTTTTAATTCAGAATAAGAAGCGGATTTAAGCTCCCTCGGGCACTCAAAACGTTTTGTGTCCCGAAAAAAGCCCAGTTTTATACTCTCCGTACCATATCCAGTAAAACTGTCATTGTCTAGACTATTCAATTCAAAGCTTTGACCATGTACATTTTAAATTAACATTAACCTCCAAAAATTTCGACTGATGCTGCGGGAGCACCGCGATATAGGTCCGGTTCGGTTCATAAACATATAGTTGTCCCATTCAAAAATACCATACCTCACGGTAAAAAAAATTGTCTACAATGAAACCACATTCTTTGGTGGCCCTGATTGGTTCAGTGGGCGAGGTGTCCGATTGCCAATCAGAGGGTGTGTGGTTCGAATTCCATGCCTGCCACTACAAACTCGAACCTACGCTCCGTTTGTGAATACAGATTTACCGGAAGTAGGGGTAAAGCCTCTCTTGGGATAAGTTTGGGCATCAACGAAGTAGGCAAAGTCATGCCGAGGAAGCTCTTAAGAAATTGACAGGTCTTAAGTATTGGTTCCGAAACGACTCAAAAGAGGCGCTGCAGTTGCGCGTTTATTTCGTTATTCTATTTTATTTAATAATTATCTGTGGTTTGGATTTTCCGTCCCCCTTTTATTCAGGTACCAAAACCTCTTCTACCGCATTTTATTTCCAGTTAATTTTAAATCTATTTCTTTCGTTTAGTCGAAGTAATCTGTGGTGCCATTAATCAATGACGCGTGAATGACGCATTATTAAATTTCCATGTTTTTGCAGTTTTTCGAAAAAAACAATGAGGTTTCGGTATTACTTTCCAGTTTGTAGTATCCAAAGTTGAGGCGGGAATTCAATCCATACTATTCCGAGAGATTTTAAGGTAAGTTTTATTATTTTCTTATTTGAGGTTAGATGTGTTGGTATTTTTTTATTACATAAAGTTTTTGCTGTTTTTACCAAGATAAACAATAGTTTATGTGGTTTTTATCTTCTTAATGTGACTATCAGACACGGATCTCTTTAGAAAAAAACATTTTTAAGACAACATTCATGCCGCCAGACTTATATGCCTGGTTTGCCCAGCAACATATGCAGTATGCATAAGGATAAATGTATTCCTTATTAATTTTATACCTTTATGGTTAATAGTTTTTTTTTATGATTTTCAGCTTATATATGGTGTGACTACTAATAAGCCATACTGCTTCGAAGAGTACACTGCACAAATTACATAACCAAGGTCAGGACATACTATTTAAATCTCATGATCTTCGTTAAGCTGCCAAAAAGTCAACATTTAAGAATGATTCTCTTCAAGAATAACTGTTTCATTGAGAAGAGTTTATTCACTTACAAGAAATGATAATAGCAATGTTAAACAAAACAGTGTTTGGTTTATCAATATATTTGTATGGTTTTTTACCAATCAATTACAATATTTATTATTTTGTGTATGTATTATTCAATATAAAAGGAATTTTTTAAGGTTTGGTCAAAGACTAATTAAATTAATTTTAAGGCTGGCCCTCAAAACCAGGAAGTAGTAGCTGTATACAAAGATGTTTCAGTCTCCTTAGACATCATCAGCATGGCTAACCAAAATCTCTCTATGGGCAAAGTTGTTGATGAATGGAAGACCGTGGTTCGGAAGTCACGTTAAGCTGGTGGTCCCGTGTTAATAGCGTAGATGGCGCTAGCACGATAAAGACCCCTGTGTTCGACAAAAAGCATCAGGCAAAATTAAACCCTCCATGAGAAAAGAAAATTGCCTACCATGGGGGTCTACATGTGTATGAATGTGAGTGTGTTGTGATTGTCAGAGCATTAAGTTGCAGACTGTGGCTAGATGGCCTTTGATGCATAGGCCAACCAAACCGAAATATGAATGAATGAATCAAACGAATAAATGGTTTTACCTTAAAACAATTTGTTTTGAATTAAAATATTTCTTTTTAGTTCAGCGCTGCGTTTATTCTTGAAATGAGACTTTATTTTTCTTCTTTAATTGTCTTTTTTCAGTATACAACATTTTGTAACAAGGCAAATTGTCTTCATATAAGTAACATTTTGCTTCCAGAGAAAACGGTGCCTTAGATTAATTCAGTTCCAATTTATAATAAAACAATTTCTGTTTTATATTAAAATAAAGGGGCAAGACATTTTTTGTGCTAAATCAAGAAAATATTCTCTTGGCGAATAGGAAAGCATTAACTATTTTACTTCAAAGTAATGCTTTGATCTGAGACATTTTTTTACCGTGTACTTATTTAAAATGTAATAAAATAAGTGTGAAATTTATTAAGTAATAAAAGAGAATATGGGCTGCTGGTACTTGGTGGTATCGATAGTCTTTGTTATCTTTCGAGAAGTGATTAGCTACTTAGAGAATTGATTTATTTAGGTACGTTCAAAACTTTAACTTAAAAGAATTAAGAATACTAGTCGTGTTTAAAACACCAAAATGTTTCCCAAAATATGAAAATTAATTTTAAATTTTTGCATAGACTCCTGAAAATGCCACAAAGGTTATTTTATATGATTACGGTAGCGCGTGCCACTTTTTGGGCAGTTTTTATGTGGCATAAAATGGTGCGATGACTATACCTACAAAATTGTTTTTTTTTTATTTATTACTCTACATTTTTTTTTATTTACTATATATCAATAAATTGTCTGATATACTTTTACAAATGTGGTTAGAAAGAGGGCTTTTCTAAATTTTAGTTGCCACTTTTCCTCACCACTGCGTGCGGGAAAGTACTTTTCCGCTCTACTTTTCCACACTCTCCGTCATCCAAACTACATTTACACTAAATTTCACTATGGTCCAATTAACAGTTTATCAGTAATACGCATTTAATATAATATGTGGGACACAATTTGAGTACCTACTGAACCAGCTGTCAGAAAAGGGCTTCTATCCTTTTTTTTAAAACGAAACCATCGAGTGGTGCCCAGGAAAAACAGAAAGTACGGTGTACATTAATTTTCAGCCTATAAATGAAAAAACATTAATTCAATGTACACGAACATTAATACAATGAACACGCACATTGCTTCAATGATTTTTACTGAATCAGTGTATTTTATTTATCAATCAACAAATTCATTGATTTTACGTACCTTTTTCGTTCGTTTGTAGGGACAGCCAATAGATAGTAGAGGGGCAATATGCGGTATATTTTTCTTATCAAATATATTAAATATTGCGTTTGTCGTTTAGATGTTGGGATATATTATTTTTATGTCTGAAAATCTGAAACTCCATCATATTTATTTTTTGTAAAAAAATGACCTTGTCCCATTTTGCCTCGCATTCGGGGTAAAAATGGAGTAAAAAGGGATAAGAGTATTATTATTATTATACAGAATTTAAAAGCAATACCTATTTTAATAGGACGAGTTTTGTTTATCAAAAAGCTTACCAATTTATTTAAAAAATAAAAAGATTTGATAAAATATAAATTTCCATTAATTAAAGTTAGTATTTTTACAAAATTTACATAGAAATACAGCCTCATTGCTGTCGATTCTGGCACACTAATTACTGGGTTCCCACGTTTCTGGAAAGTCACGGAATGTCAGGTAATGGCAAAATGTGTCAGGGAATGTCAGGGCATTGGTCAGAAACGTCTGGAAAATTTCTTGACTTTAAAAGGTCCACTTAAAGGAATCAATATTATTGAATTACTTTATATTAACTGGAATTTAATTAATTCCAGTCAACCTATTTCGTACAGACCACCATAAGCATAGATTAATTACTCGTTAATAGTTGTTTCTGGGAACTGAACTTACCCTTCTTAATTTGTCATGTGTACACTGCTATAAACTTTGCTTATATCAGTCACAAAACTAACTTGGACTTGTAATTTGTTTTCCTGCGATTTTTGCCTTTGAGATTAAGGGAAATAATCAAAACCAAACATCGAAAAGTACCATGTTTCTTCATTTTAGACATTATAATATAGTTATGATGTCGCCGCCAATACGAAAACATATTTTGAGGGAAACTGAGCTGTGAAATTTCCAAACCTGATTTTTTCTGTACTTCGTGATCCCACTGCCATTTTTTTGTGGAATATGAAAGAAACAAAAATTAAGTAATATGGGAAAAAATGAGATCCTAACTCATTCAGTCAGTTGAGTTTCTTACAATAACTTGTATAAAACTATTGCAATTTCTAATAAATCAGTTTCAAAACCTTCACAAACATCCAAAATTATTGATGTAAATAAAGAAACAAAAGCAAACGTAGCAAATGTTTCTATTTTAAAAGAACCAGCAAATAGTGCGTCATTATGAAAGTTCTTTAGTTCTGACACTGATATTTTTATGACAATACACTTGGTGAACACAAATAGCTCCCTGAATAGCGAGAAAAAAAAATGTGCCACTTTTTAAAAGTTTCCAGATTCATAAATTGCCAGTTCAGTGCAACTAGGATCAACCAAAGCGTCTTATCTATTACATTATGAAATATTTGATATTCTTACAATATCTCGATTATTATGCTATCACTTTTGACGAAATTTATTTGTAAAAACCGTAGTTATTAACAATTTTTTTAATGTCAGGGAAATTTTTCATTGACGTTAGGTAAAGTGAGGATATGTCAGGAAATTTGAAATTAACATTTTGGTGAGAACTCTGAATTATGAGCGCATTTGTGGCAAGGATAACATAAAATTGTGATGGTAACTTGGTGATCCCACTACAGTTTGTTGTGCAATATGAAAGATACCCATAAATTTAAGTAATATGGGGAGAAATGTGACCCTAATTCATTGAAAGTCTTCTCATAATAACTGGTATAAAATTATTGCAAATTCTGATAAATCAGGTTTAAAACCTTCACAAACAAAGAAACATAAGCAAACGTAGCAAATATTCCTATTTTTTTAAAAGAACCAGCAAATACTGCGTCATTATCAAAGTTCTTTAGTTCTGACACTGATGGCGTTATTACAACGCAGTTTTTAGCAACGTTATTTTTTATAACGTTAATGAATGACCTATTAAGCTTGTTTTCATATATGAATTAAACGTTTTTTTCTAGCAGCTTTTAAAATCAACGTTTTTTTTTCTCACGCGTTTTTTACGTGTTAAACACGTGATTGTGCTATGTGGGCGTACCCCGCCTTTGGTCTACTAGGTTTAGGATGATAAAGTTCTTGGTTTATAAGTAACTAATAATTTTTTATGACACCAGTCCGTTTATTTTCTCACCACTCCTTATAAAGTAGTTTGTATGTCTTTCTTAAAAGAATTACGTGGTTTTTGCTGTATTAAAGAGGTCTTGTGCACGCCCAGTGTATTTTTCTTTTGTTGCTTTTTTGCCTTATCTGCGAAGCAGCTAAAAACAATTTAATTTCGAAGCACTGCTCTGCACAACATAGCTAGAGAGTCTCATACTATGTAGCTAAACGCGAGTAGAAATTCACTTTGCGCCCTAATAAATCTGGCTTTGGATTGGTGCAAAAAGGGTTTACATATAGCAAAACATTATATTTAATGAATTTTAATTAATTAATAGAAAATCATTTATTTCCAATAAATGTTACAGAAGTTAATAGAAAAAATGGAAAAATAAAACAAAAAAATACAGTCGAACCTCTATAACTCGAACCTGAAGGGACAACTAAAACAGTTCGAGTTATGGAGAGTTCGAGTTATAGAAACTCGAGTTACATAGGTTAAAATACATGTAAAAAGTGGAGGGACCGCTTAAAAGGTTCGAGTTATAGAGGGGTTCGAGTTATAGAGGTTCGAGTTAGAGAGGTTCGACTGTATAGGAAAATCACATTTTTTAAAATGATATGTCAAAAAATCTAATTAATAATTTATATTATAGGACCCTTTCTGATAGGTACAGACTCACCCTCCTCCTGAACCTATCGTGTTTGTCATCCTCTCGAGAATCCACATATCCGCGAACGTAAGACTAGGAGACATACCCGCGAGGGTAAGACTCGGAGGAGTAGGTAACCAAAGGAAAGTCGCTTCTTGCTTATTCTCTCTATCTCTCTTTCTCTCTCTCTTTCTTTCATTGTCCAAGCAGCAGTGTCTGACAAAGATAAATAAATAAAAAAAGTTGGGTTAGGTCGGTATGTTTTATTAACCGAAATAAAAGAAAAGACATACTTCACCATAAAAATCAAATATTATAAGAACCGAACCGCCCCTATTGTTTTTTATTCTCCAGCAATATTGGATGAAGTAAAAATCATATAATGGGGAGAATCTGGTGGCATAAGGGCAAGGAATAAATATAAAAAATAAGATAACAAAAAAATTTTACCTCAGTCTTGATTTGAACTACGACCTTCCGCTTACTAGGCTGATGCTCTACCATCTGAGCTCCCGAGGTACTGACTCAAAATTCGCAGATTCGGAAACCGATTCGTCATCTCTAATTAGTTTAGTTAGTAGTATAGGTGTGTGCTCTCAAGCTTTCGGTACCTACGAGAACACGTGATGTTTTATATGGGGAGGGGAAAGGAATACACATTCATGATTGCTCGTTCTTTCGAAATAGGCGAATTTTAAATCAATATCTCGGTAGCTCATTTCGTAGAGCATCAAGTAAGCGGAAGGTCGCTGGTACAAATCCAGCCTGAGGTAAAATCTTTTTGTTATCTTATTTTTGTTATTTAGTCCTTGCCCTTACGCCACGAAATTCGCCCTGTTATATAACTTTGACCGACACTGAAGGAAGCGTGTGGTTGCAGTGGTGACATGCCACTGTCACTTTCTTTCCCAATAGTCCTGGCGTAATACATATCGCAATTAAAAGAGGAGAATTTAAAAAGTGGAGTAAGAGAGATTGGTCCTTTTGGATTTAGTTTGTACAGAAATCTATTCACCAAAGCACCGAAGGCCTTTGTCTTACTGGTCTTTCGGCCAGACAATGGTCACGTTATCGGGGCCAGTTCGCCACATAAATCACAAGCCAGTTACGTCGTTTTTCTGAACCCAGTCAGCCGCCCCCTGTGCATTCACAGACTACTGGATGTAGGATGTTGCACCGGCTGCTTGTTGCCTGTCGTTTACAGGTCGCCTGCTTTGCTTGTAAACCAAGGCTAATAAGCTACAGGTCACCGGGGCACAAAAGGATAACATATAGGTAGGTATATATTTAGTGGACATGGCTCAGCCCTAATGGAATAACGAAAAACGAAATTGATTACATACTGATAAAAACATCGTTAGAGATGTCACAGTCCTAAAGAGCTTTACAACAGGCAATGATCACAGGATGGTTAAAACGAAAATCTGCATTGATAGCAATTTCGAAATGAAAAGAAACCACCACTTGTGTCAAAACAAAAGGCCATTGCGACAGAAACGTATATGTGCCAATCGGATATTTTTATTTAAGTTTTTATGAACGAGTTCAATAAAGAATTTGGAATCATTTTACCTTTGTCCATTAAATATTGCGTTACTTAAACTATTTCAATAATAAAATCTGTATAAAATTAATTCATAATAAGGCTAGGGCCAAAAATATGGTATTTCTTATTTTTTATTATTATAGCTCCAAATTTCGTAAAGGACCCTAAAATGACATTCTAAACACTTTTTTCAAATAACTTTTTTCAATATTTTGCGATTTAACCTCACTGTTTGGGTTTTCATGACTAATTTTTTGAATTTGCCGTCATGACAGTAACCACGTGACTAATGTCAAAATGTCTTTCTACGTTATTCAACAAACACTATTGATCGTATATAAAAAAATTTTTCATATCTCACAAATAAAATTTTTTCCCATATGTCGCGAACATTATGGGGGACACTGTATATACCTGGGAAAAATTATTAAACTTAAAAAGAAAACAGATTGGCCTGGGCAGCATTCGGTAAATTAAGCTCCATATTAAAAAATAAAAAATATCCTCAGTACCTCAAAACGAAAGTGTATAACTAATGTATCCTTCTTTGTTTGAAACTCGTAGACAATGATTGTGTAGAAATAAAATTTCGGACTTCCATTGTCTTTATTTATTTTAAAACACGACGTTTCGGTTAGTAAGTATCTCTAACCGTTATCAAGTGTAAACTGTTTACACTTGATAACGGTTAGAGATACTTACTAACCGAAACGTCGTGTTTTAAAATAAATAAAGACAATGTAAATGTGTAAACTGTTTACACTTGATAACGGTTAGAGATACTTACTAACCGAAACGTCGTGTTTTAAAATAAATAAAGACAATGGAAGTCCGAAATTTTATTTCTACACAATCATTGTCTACGAGTTTCAAACAAAGAGTTGAAGAACGGTACGGACCCGGAACCAGTTTACACTTGATAACGGTTAGAGATACTTACTAACCGAAACGTCGTGTTTTAAAATAAATAAAGACAATGGAAGTCCGAAATTTTATTTCTAATGGATCCCAGACTTGGACACAAAATCAAACATGGATAAGGTAACAAAAGCCCAAAGATCAACGGAAAGACAAACGTTACAAGTAAAGCTAACAGATAGAAAAATGAATAAATGGATAAGAAATAAAACAAAAGTAAGGGATATCAGAGGAGAAGTAGCAAAATTAAAATGGAAATTTACCGGTCATAATATCAGACAAAAAGACGATCGATGGAACAAATGTATTGTAAACTGGAGACCTTGGGAAAATAAAAGAAGTAGGAGAAGACCTGAAATGACATGGGCGGACGATTTGAAGAAACACGCGGGAACTAAATGGATGCACACGGCGACAGACAGAGAAGAGTGGAAGATATTGTGGGAGGCCTATGTCCAAAGATGGATTGTAGAAGGCTTAATAGATAGATAGATATAGATATTTAGTGGGCCTCAGATACTAAAAGCCTGTATGACCGGCATATTAGGTAAGCTAGGATTCTTTCCACGGTCGCTTAAGACTAAATCGCGGCGAATTATTCGTCTACCACTGGTTGAAAAGTAGTAATAAGGATCACTATCCAACCAGTGGTAGAAAAATAATTCGCTGCGTCTTTAGTTAGTATTAGTGGTGGGGAGACCATTTTTGGTCTAGCGACTAGGCACAGGACGCGCCCTTTTCGCAAACCCCGTTTTTCCGTACACCATATACCAAACTGATGCACGCGCCCCTTTACTTAGGATGCAAATTTTCTTTCTCTAAGAGGACTTAATTTTGCCCGGCACCTCTTTGTCAAGGACAGGGATCTTTATACTGCGTAGCAAGTATACACAGTAAACCCACGCTTTTACACCTCTTCCGAAAGGTGGTCTTGCTACATGTTAAACTTGCATCTATCTAACATAGCTATCGTCCTAGCAGAACTTGGTTATAGACGATAGACTTCTTTTCTTTTCAGCGTAACAGTCGTGGTCGTCGTGAGTTGACTAGGAGATTTATGCTGGCGCTATCCTGGTACCGACTGCCACACTTGCAGCAGGCTCTTGGATTATTAATCCTGGTGTCTCGGCTGGCTGCGTGTCGGCTCCTGGACTACACCTGCGTATATTCTCGATGTTCAAGGTCGACTTATATTTTGTGTGCATCGCACGCCAATTTGATGACGACTGTTAAACGCTGAAAAGGAAGTCAGCGACAGGGCGACAAGACGTTTTTTTTTGTTTCTGCAGTTTTATTATTGTTCTAGACGCGAACCTGGTACTTTCTGCATGTGAAGCTGGCGACCATACCACGGCACTACCCTGCCGCCTCTTTTTCGCTGCGTTTTAGTCGTCAGCTACTGTGGACGGAATCCTAGCGTTCGGCATGAAATTATTAAAAATATCGGTACTACAGACAGAACATTTTAAGTAAAGAAAATGATAATTCTCTTAATATTTCTTGTAATAAATATATGACTATTGGCAATGGTTTTTGATGCATGACCGTTTCTTGTGTTCGGACACAGTAAGCAAAAACACATGCTTGAAAATTCTAAGTAGTTCAATGAATAGAGGCCAAAATAGAGGGGTTACCCTACAAAAGGTCCGGTAGTTCTGAATTTTGGATATGCTGTTAAGCTCAGGAGGGCAGTTAAAAATCTGAGTTTTTGTCACCCCCACCCATGTTTTCAGATTTTTTCTACTTTAGACGGCATAAGCTCCGAAATACTTTGTTCTAGGGTAAAAGTACGAAGAACATATCTTGTATAGAATTTTATCAGCTACAAAATCCATTCTTTAAATGTGTTTTTAAATATTGTAATGGAGTGGGAGTAATTTTTAACTTAAAGTAAGTAAGTTAGAAAATAATCATTTTTTAAAACTTAGTACTTTAAACGGCACGTTTTTTATTTATTTTTATTTTTTTGTGCAAATTTAGTGACGTACAAAAAGGTAAGAGAGCTTACGGGTCAAACACCTCCTTAAACTAACCACCTCTTGATAAACCCCCGCAGACCCCCAAAAATCTAACATATTTAGGTTTTCTCAAATTTTCTCAAAAAATACGCTTTTAAGAGAAAAATGTGTCATATACTTTATTGTAGACAATGAAATTTCCTTTTGAAAAAGGTACAACTCGATCGGGGTCAACTATTTATAAACTCTTCAGCGGTGTCCGTTAATTGAAGTAATTTAAAAAAGTAAAAAAATATCCATGTTTTTCCATGATTTATTCGATTTTTTTTAAACCAAGGTCTATAGAACAAAATGTGTTATACACTATTGTAGCAAATAAAATTTCCTTTAAAATGCTGTACAGGAAAATCGGATTGGTTTCATGGTTATAAATTTAAAGGCGCCCGTAAATTTAACCAATTTTAAAAAATCACAAATTAAAATATTTTTGTTACAAGTTTTATCTAATTTTTTCAAAAACCAAGCCTAATTTAAAAAAAAATGCTATGATGCACTTTATTGACAGTAAAATTCTCTTTTCAACGGTGTATAACTCGATGGGTTTTGACTTACAACGAACCCGCCAGCGACGTCCGTAAATGGGAGCCATTTAATTAATTTTTTTTAAAATTATGTTTTGCACAGGTTTTATTAGATTTTCTGAAAACCATACCCTTTTTCAAAAAAATTGTTTTTTACTTCATTGTAGATAATAAAATTTCCTTTTAAACGTTGTGTAACATGGTAAAAAATATTTCATATTTAGTGGTGTGCTTAATTTAAAACAATTTTTTTAAATCACAAATTTTTTAAAATTGGTTTAATTCGTTGTAAGTCAAACCCCATCGAGTTATACACTGTTGAAAAGAGAATTTTACAGTCAATAAAGTGCATCATAGTATTTTTTAAATTAGGCTTAGTTTTTGAAAAAATTAGATAAAACTTGTAACAAAAATATTTTAATTTGTGATTTTTTAAAATTGGTTAAATTTACGGGCGCCTCTGAATTTATAACCACCCAAGTAACATTATTACCACTTAAGGTTTTATTAATTTAGTTCCTAGGTTATTTAGAGGGTGCTGTTATGGGTTTTAGGATCAATTTGGCTACATAAAGGTAATTTATATTGCCATTTACCTAAAGGGGTGTTATACAACCAAAAAGTGATTTATAAAGGGAATATAATAAAACTGACATTCCTTCTGTTCCTTTTAGAGACTTTTGATTTTATTGATTTCTGATTTATAAAGATGGTCTTATAAAACCATCTTACCTAAAGTTTTTAAAAAGAAATAAATATAAACTTTGGTGATTTAGTTTTTTTCATTACTTTAGGTCATCACAAAAGTGTTTTATAATAGAGCTTAAAGGTTATCTTATATCCTTTTGTTTTTATAGTTACCAGTAGTTTAAAAGTAAATATGATTAGATAGGCGGGCATATAGAACCTAGTTTCCTTAAGGTTTTTAAGAGTGGTAAATATAAACTTTAGACTTTTGGTTTTTGCCATTACTTTTGGGCATTTTAAAAAGGTTTTATAGGAAAGCTTAAAGATAAACTTAATTCTTTTGTATTTATAGTTACCCATAGCTGTATACTAAATATTATTTAAATAGGCGACCATATAAAACTTGTTTCCTTAAGGGTTCTAACAAAAGTAAGTAAATACTTTCGTGTTTTATTTTTGTAGGTATTTTTTGTAAAAATAATAGATATACCTAGGTACAGATTGGTACCTACCTATTGCAAGATTGATTATTTAAAGCCCAATAATTAATAATTGTTGAGTTTCCGTCCTCCTGGGTAGGACACCCAGGCCTGTTTAGACGGCCGATATAGGAGGTTGCCCTCCAACCTGCAGGCACAACGAATATCATTGCACTGGCCCTCTCGATTGTGTCGAAATTGCACGATAAAAAACTTTTAAAAGTGTTGAATTATACGCTTTTAAACACTTTAAAAACAAATACAAAAAATTTAAGTGAGGTTATGTTGACTATGTTTATAGTGTTCTTTTTTGTTGGTTTCATAAGGGCACTCAAAAATCCTTGTTGCGATACAGTAACAAATAAAACCAAGTGACCACTATAAATCATAATGGCGTATATAAATTTATTTAAAAAATATTGTAAAGAGAAAATATTTATCTAGTCGTTTTAGCAGTGTTTTTTAACAATCATTTTACTTTAATTTTGAATAATGTAAACCAAACAGACTTTTTTAATGGTGAATAGTGTAAGAGATTTTTTTTAAATTTTAAATATTTGTTATTTTGTTATCAAAAAACTATTAAAAAGCATTCTTGAGCTGGCGCGCTTGTTTTGAGAGCTTTTCAGATACAATTTTATCAGAAAAATAAATCTGGCATGCAATTTGATCATGAACAAAATGACAAACTCGGTATATTTTTATGTGATAAAATAATTTTGGGCCTCTGACATTTTTGGCAATTTTGTGACCTAAATTATTTTATATAGCCATTGTGAATATAAAATATCGCCATAGCTTTTATAGGAAAACTTCTTAACTCTAAAGGTATTATGGGAATCGCCAGGATACCAAATTACCAAATCTAGTTTTATAATAGGATAGAGGACGTTTCTGAGTTGCTTTTAGAATCTGGCATGATAGCTTTAGGCTCTAGAAGATTCTAAACTGGTGGAACCGCTAGAGGGCGAAGCTGGAGTTTATTTCTTATGGTTTTATAGTGAGTTTAATACATAGGTTGCCACCACCAATTGGGGAGTCCCATTTAGGAGGTCTAAGGGGTATATAAGGGTAATGGGAACGTGCTAGCGACCAAACATTGAAACTAATGGTTTTAAGGAAAGGCGCTGGCAACCTTTTAGCTTCTGCTATAAATAAAGAAATGTTACTTGGGCATGAAACCAATCTGACTTTCTTGTACAGCATTTTAAAGGAAATTTTATTTGCTGCAATAATGTATAACACATTTTGTTGTATAATCCTTGGTTAAAAAAAAATCGAATAAATTATGGAAAAAACATGGATATTTTTTTACTTATTTAAATTACTTCAATTAACGGACGCCGCTGAAGAGTTTATAAATAGTTAACCCCCATCGAGTTGTACCTTTCTCAAAAGGAAATTTTATTGTCTACAATAAAGTATATTACACATTTTTCTCTTAGAAGCGTATTTTTTTGAGAAAATTTGAGAAAACCTAAATATGTTAGATTTTGGGGGGTCTGGGGGGGTTTTTGAAGAGGTGGTTAGCTTAAGGAGGTGTTTGACCTCTAAGCTCTCTTACCTTTTTGTACGTCACTAAATTTACACAAAAAAATAAAAATAAATAAGAAACGTGCCGTTTAAAGCACTAAATTTAAAATATTATTATTTTCTAACTTACTTACTTTAAGTTAAAAGTTATTCCCACTCCATTACAATATTTAAAAATACACTTAAAGAATGTATTTTGTAGCTGATAAAATTCCCTACAAGATATGTTCTTAGAACTTTGACCCTAGAACAAAATATTTCGGAGCTTATGCCGTCTAAAGTAGCAAATATCTGAAAATTTGACCAAGCACGTGATTTTAGTCATTTTTGGAAATTACCTGGCTCCGTTACTACTGCTCGCAGAACAACCATGGTACCACCCAATTGTAGATAATTATATCCTCTAAAAAATTTCATATAACTCTTTTTGCGATTTAGTGTACTGGAACGAAGTTACAGGCAAAAAACTACAAAACGTGCCAATTTTTGATGGTTTTTTCAAGATGGCGGAGGAAGCACAGGGGTGGGGGTGACGAAAACTCAGATTTTTAACTACCCTTTCGACCTTAATAACATATCCAAAATTCAGAACTACCGGACCTTTTGTAGGGTAAAACTCCTCTATTCATTGTACTAAAGGGCGTTTGCACACAGGGCGGTAACGGCACGATTTGCCGCGCTCGATAAATCGTACGCGATATCGAACGACCACTGAATAATTCCGCATAATAATCAGCGGATGCGATACGATATATCGCGCGCGGCAAATCGTGCCGTTACTGTCTGTTTGCAAACGCCCTAAATATTATTAGAAAATGGCTGTTTTATACCTATAGTTGTCAAACTCTGTTTATGATAAAAATCGTTTAAAACTCAAATAAACATGATATTTTTAAATGTGATTGTCCAGAATACGGCCAAAAACTTTAAATTAAGTAATTTTCCTTTAAATACCCAAAATCTGTCAAGCGGTTTTCCTGTAGAAACTCGAGAATTTTTTTTTCAAGTTGATGGAATTGATCTAGGTTATCATTCTGACACTTATAAAAGTAATTTTCTCATAAATGTCTTTAATGCCGGTATTTTATAAATAGGTATCGTTTTTTTTTTTAATAAGAATACGTCGCTTTTTTGAATTACCTCTTTTTTAATATGTCGCTGTTTTAATATGTCGCTGTTTTAAAAGTCGTCGCTTAAATGAGACCGTTGTTTTAAACGTCTCTGTTTTAAATATCGCCCGTTTAAACCGAAGCCTGCATAACTTGTACCGTAAAAACTGTGCATTATAGGAGACAATTATTATCCGATTAAATTAAAATTAACCTTTAACGTCATCTACTTCTAGACCTTTTTACTTAAGTTTAATTTACAAAGAAATATGAACTAAAAGCTGCCAACGCCCCTATCCAGACAGGATATGTCGTAATGAAATAAAAAGGAGAACTTGCGTTCGACGTTTCGAGGGTCTGTCTGTATGTTTACCTAGCCCCTCTAACTCCCAGCAATATATCGCGCCCAGTACAGGCTTTATTTGGCAGAAGGAAACTCAAATGGGTTTCCAGTATTTTGTGCAAACACCATAGTATAAGTCGCTTAAGTACTTTAAGAGTGAAGCCAATGGTCTCTATTGAAAACGCGGAGGTATAACAAAAAAATTGTGCAAATATCACGGCAATAAAAATGGACGAGTTCAAATTTACATGTTTTTTTTTTATAATAGGGACTTTTTACAATAAAACCAGGCAGTAATAGTGCCAGGTATTTACATTTTTATACATTGTAACATAACAGTTGATCTACTAGGAGGCGTTTGCACTATAAGAACCGGATTAAGAACCGGATTTATTATAGGTAAATAAACTTAAGTTCGACTTTATCATGTCAATTTACAATGTTAAACTGTTAAAATAATGCCTGGGAGAATTACTGGCTAGCTTTATTGCAATAAGTCGCTAAAGCTAGGATTCGCTCCACGGTTACTTACGACTAAGTCGCTGCGAAACATTTGTCTACCAATGGACGGATAGAGATACGGATTACTGGTGTAGGTTTTTTTTTCCAAACTAAAGGTAGACAAATGATTCGTCGCAACTAAGTCCTAAACGACCATGAAGGGCATCGTAGGTTAATCACGGTGTTACAACTTCACAGTTTTTGTACGTAGTTGTTGTTTTTTTTATTTTTATTGTTGTTAGGACACATGCATCTCTCATCAGTGACCTACCCTGCGAACAAAACGATTTAAGAAAATCAATTAGTGCCCCGTAATGCGCCCAGGGAACCCCCAAAAAAACTAACCACTGAATGGTTAAATATGGCCAAACTTCAAGGTTACACCAAACCAGAAAGACGATCAATGGAACAAATGTATTGTAAACTGGATCTAGGGAAAATACAAGAAGTAGGGGAAGACCCCAAATGAGAAAGGAGGATGATTTGAAGAAACATGCGGGAACTAGATGGATGAACACGGCGACAGACAAAGAAGAGTGAAAGATATTGAGGGAGGCCTATGTCCAAAGATGGATAGAAGAAGGCTAAATAGATAGAGAGACAGAATGTAACAGTGAAAAAGTTAATGCAACAACTTTTTGGTTCACCGACAAAGTGTCATTTTGGGTTTCGTATTCTCACATTCTCCCTTATTATACAGGGTGCCCCATAACTTAGGGGCCATAGGCCAACAGGTGATAGAGGAGGTCATGTCTGATAAAAAAGTTCCCATAACGCATGGGTCAAAACTTTTTCTTTGTCGAGATACAGAGAATCAAAGTTGGCGAATTTTTAAACTATTTTGATAATAACTTTTTAAAAAAACGCAGTAAAATATGAAATCGGGTAAAGTTGTGTATTACAACAACAGCAATAAATTGAAATAAAAATATTTTTTAGAAAAATTAGTCGGTTAATTTTTTTTAGAAAAAACTATTTTTTTCTTATTATCTTTTATGAATGCCATATTAAACGCAATATTTTTTTAAATATTTTTGTTAATAAAAACAAGTCTCTAGCGCGACATAATAATAAAATATTATTGATATTTTTTTAAGGAATAAATAAGCAAAAATTATTTTTTTTTTAAATTTCTATTTTTATACATTTTTGGAGATTACTTTGACAGCCTGTATCTCCTCAACTTGTCATTTTATCAAAAAAAGGATTACTACATTTTTGAATCACACTTAGTTGAGTATTTAGCTGGGTGTTCCCCCCACTCCTCTTACTTTAAAAATCCTATATCTTAAAAACAGATGTGTGTTGACCCCCATGTTATATAAACATTTTTCTCGGAAATAACCTCCTCTATCACCTGCTGCACTATGGCCCCTAAGTTATGGGACACCCTGTATAAATAGGAAATATAGTACCCCACTCAAGTTTATGTAGTTTTGCCCCTAAAATAAACTAAGGAAATAAAACGATAAGGGTTTATGCTTGATACGGAAAACAAAGCAGGAAAATATATAAATAGTATACTATAAATACATAGTGTTTTTGGGAATTTTAGTTTTCCGGGCTTTCCTGTTCGTTCGGAGCAGTGGCGTGTAGTGGTAATCCAAGCAGATTAGGCAAAAATTCGCAAAATAAAAATAAGTATTGAAAAATTACTTACCAAAGCTAATAAAAATAAAGTGAATTTTTTAAGTTAACAAATTACTCGAAAAATGGAATTAAAGCGAGAACATTTTCGAACTAGGTATAATTTTTTACAACTTTCGATGGAAGTTATCTCAACAAAAATGCCTTGCCGAGTTGATTTCTGTTTTCCGCACCTAAGCACCACAGCAGTCGACAGTTTCACGTTGCTATGGAGAACTCAAGCGTGGACGGATTAGCCTTAGGACGATCCAAGACCAGGTGCACCAAAAATGGCTGTCACCCAGGAAAACATTGATGTTGTGCGCATGCTTATCACGGAAGATCAACACGTGACATATCGCGAGATTGAGGCTTCATTAGGATTTTCAAAGCCCTCAATTCAAAAATTTTTGCATGAAGAATTAAGGGTAAGAAAATTAGTTTCCCGCTGGATACCGCATTTGTTAAGCGAAGAACAGAAAGAAGCCAGTGTCAATTGGTGTCAGAAAACTCTAGACCGCTTTGAGGCAGGAAACTCGAAAAACGTGTACAGTATTGTAAGTGGTGATGAATCGCGGATTAACTCTTATCAACCCGAAAATAAACATCAGTCATCTGCTTGTATATTCTAAGCTGAATAAAAGCCAACAAAAGTAATCCGTTCTGGAGGTGTATCCAAAAAGATAGTCGCGACATTTGTCTCAAAACCAGGCCATGTAGCAAAAATTCCTCTGGAAGATCAAAGGACTGTTACTGCCGATTTTTTGGCGAGCAATATATCAAGATTTTTATTAGCCTACTTTTTAAGAAATGCGTTTTCAAATAAACATGTATTATTTTTAAATATCTTACACCTTGTGAAGTACTTGAAGTTTATATGCATTTACTTATATATAACATCTAATACTAAGCACCTAGGTGACTAAACTCCTGTAGTTACTACAATGGAAATAATCCATGATCGATACAGAAACTTATATACAAAAATTTTCAAATCTTATAACTATATCTGTAGATGCCAGTGGCGTATATAGAAAAATGTTTCGGGGGGGCCCGAACAGTTTTTGGGGGGGCCGAGACCCCATGAGTCCGTATTTTATGCTATTTTATGTTTGTATTCATGAAATGTGTGAAAAATATCCAAAAAAACTTTAGCTTCGGGGGGGCACGGGCCCCCCAATCCCCCCCCCGTAGGTAGATGCATTACCGTATTAAATACGCATCAATATGTAAATATTGTAAAAAGCACAAGATATATTAGAATCCGTTTTCAATTACAGATTCACCAAAACAATTGAACATCGGTTTAATCATCGCTAACTTGTAGAAATAATTAACATGTAAAATATAGCGGACAGCTGAGACTGACTTACACCGTTTTTATTGGACATCTCTTAGTGACGTTTGGTGGTTTAAATATGGCTACTATTTTTAAACCAAAATATTACATTCTTTTTATTTATTTTTAAATTTTGGTAAAGTGTTTATAAATAATTATACAAATATTAAACACTATTACATTCGAGGCAAAAAAATGAGTTAAATCTTTAACAAAAATCTAGACCGAGTTTTAAGGACTTTAGTACTTTAGCATTTTAGACCCTTATATACTGATGTTATAGTTTAAATAAAATTTTTGCTTAATGTTTGCATTTTCTAATTACTTTTTTTACGTAAAAATGATTGCTTAAATTTTACTGTGGTGTGAATTAAAAATTTAAGACTAGTAGATTGATATTTGGTTTTAGTTTAATTCTCAGTTTCACAGATCTTATTTACAAGTGAACCATTGTCAACAATAATGTGTTTTGGAATATCATTAACAAGAAAAATGTTAAAAATAAGATTGACAAATGCTCACCTACAACCAAAAATACGGTTCAAATATTGTTTTATCTAGATTAATTCATTTAAATTGAGTTAAGTTGGGCTTTATTTAGTGTTTGGTGTGTATTCTCTCTATACTCCCCCTTTTCAACTGTTAATATTTCAGTTTATTTTAATTTAATTAATTAATTTAAATGTATATATATTTAATTACTTTGCAATGGCTTCCCTCCAGCTTTTTTCCCCATTTGCTTTAGCTTTATTTTCTGTTTTTCAAAACAGTCATATTTTCTGACCTTTCGTGGAAAGCGACACGGAAACGAAAGGCAATTATAACAGTTGAGTGGCCTTCACTGTTAACAGATCATTATTTTATATTTCTGTAAAGAAAATTAGAAGAAAATACGAGAGGGCTTTCTTTTTATAAAGACAAACTTTTTCAACAAGAGGTGTCAATTATAAAACTAAAACATCTTTTGTTTTTTTTTTAAAGTGTAAATACCGTTATTAAGCAATTTTTTTTTTGAAATATAAAAATATATAAAAAAAACAACATTTTTTCGTGGCTAAGCGGGTATAGAAAGATTTTGTTTCTCTTGTATTTTCCGTGAGCAGCTCGAAAGCTGTATACCCATGGAGGTCCAAGATTTATCGGACACCTATTAAATGTTGACAGTTAATTGTTTCGTCCTTAAGAGACTTCAGAATACTGCATGGTGGTTGTAAAGCTAAAGAGACGGTAATAAATCTCATCTTACGATATTGGTAAGAGAAATGAAAAAATAACGCCTGCAATACCATATGCATTTTACACAAGTGGCGACATCTATCAAATACCAAAGAAACTACCCGAGTAAAAACAAAACCAGGCAAATGAAACGAAAAACACTACCCATGACCGTGACATAATTTGTCCCTCAGGTCGGGTTAATGCATATTGTATTTTTGCCGGCTTCGCGACGTTTTATGTCGAGTATAGAAAGTACTATGCATTTACCATTCATTTAGCTCCTGCGCTGTTTCTGCTTAGTTGAATGAATTTGATAATAAAATGCAGCAAATTCATAAAAAGAAACTGCACGTGTTTATCGTTGTATGAATTTTATTTTTACTAGAAATTTATAAGTTACATAAAATATTTCGTAGACCTGTAACAAAACCCATAGAGGAATTAATTATACGTGAACATCTATTGGATCAGGGTAATATGTGCTTAATTCAATGTGCGACACATACGCAATTCATTTAACTAAATCAAGGTACCTAAATATTACCTAAAACATGTATTTGTTTCAAACATTGAACTATACCGAAAGGGTAGATAGGTGCATTTCTAACTAGTAAATGGTGTTGAAAAAAATCTTAAAGCGTGTGCTGAAATAATTTTTAAAACCGCTCTTTATTTGTGAAAGTTATAGCTTCAATACTAATAAGGAGGGCCGGGAGGAGTGGGGGAAAGGGAGGGGGAACTAGTAAAATGGTGTTCGAAAAAAAGTTTTAAAGCGTTTGCAGAAAGAATTTTTGTTTTATTTTTTATTATTATTTGTTTTTAAGAATATGGTTTTTTAAGAGAGTAGGGGAAATGGCATAATGGGAGATGGGTGGGAGCAGGGAGGACTAAAAAGTAATTACAGCTAATTACAGGATATTTGCAATGATTTCTCAAAGGCATTTCAATAAAATGGCCTGAAATTTAGGTAATTTGTATGCCTTAAAGCCGACATCATGTGACAAAATGGCGTCTGACGACCGCCATATTAACTCCTGTTTAAAAGAATATAGCCTATAGCACCTTCGGGATCATTAGCAATTCAAAAACACCTTTTTCGTTAAAATCGGTTCAGCCAGTGGCGTATATAAGGGGGGGCCTGCCCCCCCCCCCGAAACTAAGATTTTTTTAGATATTTTCCACAAATTTCCTGAATACAAACATAAAATAGCATAAAATACGGCCATATGGGGTCTCGGGCCCCCCCCAAACTGCCTCGGGCCCACCCCGAAACTTTTTTCTATATACGCCACTGGGTTCAGCCGTTTAGCCTCTAGCGCGACACAAACATACATAGCGAACTAGTAAAATGGTGTTGAACAAAAAATCGGAAAGCGTATGCAGAAAGAATTTTTGATATCGCTCTATATTTGATTAAAAAAAGGAGATTTCTCCTTTAAAGTGGATCATTATTTGATAGCCTTGCTGGATCATTAAAATCACGTTTCGTTTTATTGGCAAGATTTAAATAAATAATACAATAATATGGTAGAATTTACTATTTACGCTGAATATTGTTTAATTTAGATTTAAACCAAATAGACTGCCCTGAATGTTGGTATACCTGGGTAAACAAAAACTGTTTTTAAAAGCACGGCGGCGCCGGCGGTTTTCCATTTTGTTTTCATTTCATTTACTCTTAACAATAAAATTTAAACCTACAATTTCTATTTAGATTTTTGTTATACTGCCGTCAAAAGAAAAAACCACGTATAAAAAATAAATTTACATACTAAAAAAAGCGACTGTATAAATCAGATTATTTGTTAATGAATGTTTCATAACAAAAAATGGAAAAATACGGTGTATTATACCAAAAAATATATTTGCAATACTAAGAAAGAAACACGTACTTAGATTTCTATAAGCTTTAGTCGATAGAGCAATAGACAGAGAAAGGACGAGAAAAATACACATTAATCGTAAATAAAGTCATAAAGGATTTAATTGCTTAACATTTACAGTGTTAGGACCGCTCTAGGTACTCGTCTGAAAAAAACATCTATTACTGTGCTGGCTTTAGCAGAGCACCACATTTTAAAACTAAAACAGGGATGATAAAAAAAACAATCTACAAGGTTTTGAGATTTAATTGCTCTATATTTACCGTGTCAGTACCAAACTTGGTAAAATTTTAATTTAAAAGTTTTTATGCTGCTCTGCTAGCTTTAGTCGAGCAAAAGACAGAAAAAAGACGAGAAAAATACACATTAATCATAAATAAAGTGATAAAGGATTTACTTGCTTAAAATTTGCAGTGTTAGGACCGCTCTAGGTACTTAAAAAAAACATATATTGCTCTGCTGGTTTTAGCACAGCAACAAACTTTAGAAATAAAACAGGGATGATAAGAAAGCAATCTACAAGGTTTTGAGATTTAATTGCTCTATATTTACCGTGTCAGTACCAACCTTGGTAACATTTTTATTTAAAAATTTTAATGCTGCTCTGTTAGCTTTAGTCGAGCAATATACAGAGAAAAGCCGAGAAAAATACACATTAATCGTAAATAAAGTGATAAAGGATTTAATTGCTTAAAATTTACAGTGTTAGGACCGCTCTAGTCACTCCTTTTAAAAACAAACATACAGTGCTCTGCTGGCTTTAGTAGAGCACCAAACTTTAGAAATAAAACAGGGATAATAAAAAAGAACCATCTACAAGGTTTTAAAATTTAATTGCTCTATATTTACTGTGTCAGTAGTGAACCAACCTTGGTAACATTTTCATTGAAACGACTTAACATTCCGTATTAACTGATCTTTAGTATTAGCACTAGTATTATTTGTATCACTACAAGAACTGGAACTGGGATAATCGTCATTTTGTTCACAAACTTATTTAGTGCTAAACTCTCTAAACGTCTTGCGCAATTCATTACAAGAACGCAAATGCATTAGATGCATCCCGAAAATAAGTGGGTCGTGACAGGAAAAAACCGTGGAAATGTACAGTGCTAAGAACTCCGTAAAATTGCTACTGCTAAGAACAACGGCGTATACCATTCGTTTTTACGTGGTTTAGCCTTAGTACTGTGTAAGTACGTGGTTTATACCTCGTGTGACTGGTTAGTGTGGTGCAAATACGTGAATGATAAACGTTTTTAAATGTAAGTACTGAAAAGTGTAATATAATGTTATTTGCTTAAAATATTTTATTGCATACAAAAAAAACCGTGGCGCGCTTTAAAGTGTATATTGTTTTTTTGTTGTGAATATTTTGAACCAAAATTGTTAAAATTTTATTCCTTTATCTTGTGGTACCCTGTATTAAGAAAATGCTCTTGGTTTTTTCTTTCAATAAAACTTCTGATTAATTACGGAATAAAGAACGAAAATGTAACTAAAGCTCTCTTTTGGCAAGAAATAATTATGCCGCTGACTGGTGCAATTTTCTACAAAATTTAACTAAGTAATATTATCAACATCGTCCAATTAGCAAATAACTAAGGTTGGAAAATTTTCCATCGAGGAAATGGTCGGAAAACTGAGTTTGAATTTGTGGATTTCACGGCGACACGGGACTTAAATTGACGCCGCAATTAATTTGAGAAAACGAGGTTAGGGCAACTGACAGACGCGGAACGTTAGAAATCTTTTAGAATGGGAATCTCTGGGGGGGTCAGTCTCTAATGAATTGCCAACTAAATAACACGCAGGGGCGTGCCTAACTTGTACTACACTGAAATAATTTAGCAAAAGTTATAAGCCAAAGTTTGTGACAAGCTATCTTGGATTTATGACGTCACGCAGGCCCTCCTACTCAAATTGGAGGCAACCACCCGGTGACTTAAAATTGTGTGATCTAATACCAATCGATCTAGGAAAGTTTTAAAAAAATATTTTTTAAACAAGATTTTTGACAAGCCACTCAACTATACACTTTTCTCCTCTTATAAACCTTATAAACCCACTATAAACTAAATAAACAATACTAAAAGGATGTTATCAACATAAATTTTGTTAAATTTTATACCACAGAGTTCCTGTCTACGACGTTATAAAATGTATGGCACTAACGACTTGTTTAATTTTTGCCCAAAATTTATGTTGAATACATTTTAGCAATAATTAAATTAAATCAACAAATTTTGGTGTCCCAATTTATGGTTTAAATCGCACCCAACGATAAAGACCGGCCATGGCGCGTTATAAGCAAGTCGGCGGTCACGTGATCTTAGGAGTTCCATGATTCTTATTGTATTGCTTAATATATTATCTGTTTTTATACAATTTAAATAAATTGACCAAATCTTTTTGTTCTCATATAGGCAAAAATTGAAAAAAATATTATGCTGATGTGTGTGTTTATTATGGATAAAAGAACTAACTATATTAGGTACATAATATCGTTAGTTACTTCAAATCTATACAAGTCTTTTAAAATTGGACATAACAAACCTAAGCTTTAAGTTTTTAAATTTTACTTTGTCTTGTCACAACCGAACCGAACCGAACCGAACCACAAAGTTTAATATATATATTTCATCAATGTGTAAGTTAACTACCAACTCATGTTATTTTAAAAGCTTTATCTTGTTAAATATTGCACACTATCGGAGAGATTACTATCTGTTAACGATATTTTACAAATCAGTTTTTTAATATTGCGAGGGTGCAGAAGACATATTACCTTAGTTTTGTAAATTGACATGTATGCACTTAATGACTGGATAAACAAAGATGTAGCCAACATTAAAGTGTATCCCCAATATCTTAGACTCTCAGGTGACCTTTTTAAGAGACCTAATTGTTCAATAAGAAATGACAATTGAACACATTTTTCACTCTCAATATCGAAAATGTCACTAAGGATGTCTATTACTTCATCAATCTTATCTTTTACCACTTCTTTCCCGTTTGCAACTTTCATTTCAATAAACTGCATTAGCTTTCAAGTGTATCGGGGCTGTCCAAAAATAAAACTCCTACTGTTTTTGGCAGTTTGTTTTTTGGTATGTACACATTGTTCACATTTACACAAAATGACAGATCTCCCTCAACAACTAGAGATGCTAACAGTGATGGATTGTTGTTCAAAAATGTCATCAGGCACAGGCAGACTGTGTTACGTTCTTGGATTAAAATCCAATTTTTTTTTAGTTTAGTATAAAATTTTGAAATGTCCTCAATATTTGATAAAACTTTTGATTTCCTATGAGCTTGAAGTGTTTCAAGACTTTCTTGTATTGCAGTTTCCATTTGTTGCCTCTCGACATCAGCTAATCGAACAGTAGATACAGGTTGTCTACTTAGGTATTTCGGAACATTTTTAAAAATCGTAGGTACATCATTTTCTGTTAATTTGGGTCTTTGTCTTTTAACATTTTTTAGCTCTCCATTTACAACACACTTATCAAACCAAATAAACTGCTCGTTAGGAAAATGTTTAATGCAAACTTGTGGACGTTTTAAGATACTTAAATCATTAGGAGTTTTTCGCAACCAAATTTCATGCATTTGTTTATCCACTGGAAAATTAAAAGTTGACACATATTCGGTTTCAGTTTTATAGTTGGACCAACAACACTACACGTTCGCGGCATTGTTTATCTTATAGGTATTTTCTTTTTAAATTACTCATTAGCCATTAATTATTTTAACGCAGATCGCGATGGTCTTTTGCGTGGGCTGCGTTATTTTAATAATAACAAAATCGACGTCAACAAACATACCAAAAATGAAAACACACATGTTTTATAATGACAGCTGGCCGGGGGCGGTCTTTTGTGACCCTCCTACGGTCATGTGATATTTCCGCGCCCGGGCCGGTCTTTCTCGTGGGCTGCGGTTTAAATGCTTGAAAATGCTCTCAAAAATAGATTGCAGGCCAGGGACTTGTTTTTGGCTCCCAAAAACTTTCACACAAACATAGAACAGAAATTATTACTAAACGATTAAGCCTTTTGCTTATATTGCATTATTTTGTACTTAAAATTGAAATCTTTTAACTGGTTTAAATCGGCCATATAAATTATAAATCCCTTATCAAAAATTCAAGACGGTGGAAAGCGCCAATTGTTTGGTCATTTATCAATTTGGTTGCATAACCTAACCATTAAAGTCGGCGGTTACCACACATTGTTCGGTACCCAGTAGAGGTGTTGATTTTCGTTACTTTTAAATACTTTACTAGTCGTTACTCGACTACTAAGTAATCATTTTTTATATTCGTTACTTTGATTACTGTAACTGTATTTAATTCAATCATACAATTAGTGTAAAATTCTCGGACTGTCGTTAATTCGAAGATTATTTACTTGTAGGCATATTTTTGTTGTTGATATTATAAAAATGTTCAATCTGTGTACAACTTTCTTTTTAAAATCTAATGCATACATACAAAGAAATACATACTTAAAATTTAAAAGTAAATAAAAATAGAGACAAACATAACAATCTTAGACGAGAACTCTAAAAATATACAAAGAGTTTGGACAAAAACAACAAAAATGAAAAAATACATTCTGTATAATATGTAGATTGTAGATACTACATATTGAAAAAAACCTATCTTTTACCTTTTACAAATATAATTTAAATGCGTTAGTTACTTAAGCTATCATAGTTACTCCCTGATTTTGGATTACCGACTTTTGAGTGATTACTGAATACTAAATCGAAGGAATCAAAGTAACGAAAGTAGTCATTTAATTTTCGGATCGGTATTCGTTACTACGTTATTTGCCGAGTAACGAATACTCGAGTAACAAATAGTTACTTTTTCAACACCTCTATTACCCAGCCGAAGACACCTAAACGAGGATACAAGGGATCATTCTTAAATCACGTAACTCTCAAGGAGAGAGAGGGAATCTAGCCCTGCGTTACTCTCAATAGGAGTTATAAGCCGTGAACGTAACGTACTTTACGCAGATACGTTGGGTAGAAACAACGAGGTGAAAACAGGCTTATAGTCCATACCCTACAAGCTCAAAAATGCGATTATACGGCGTTTTGTGATCAAAGCAAACCACATTTATCGGACCCATACAAACATTTTAGGAAGCGGAGCTATCCGCCTCCCCCCTGGCAGGGGAGGGGAGCCCCCTCTAAAGGTGCATTGTTTTAGTTTTTTTCATTTTACGCAAAAACTATAGACTTTATCGAAAAAGTTGTAGTATGCTTTTTTGTAGAACATAAAATTATCTGTCGATTTCATGTACCACTTGTTGTTCTGTCTCTTGTCTAACTCCCAAAACATAACCTCAAATTTAAACAATCTTTTAAAATTACACCAAAAACCAACTTTAAGTTAGATTGCTTGACCGAAACACTATCAAACTTACTAAAAAAGATGCCTAGCTTCTTAAGATGATAGTTTCTAATATATTCAATAAAACAAAATCAAGCAAATAGCTCCCCCCTCCCATTATTTTAAAGTCCTATAAGATAGGTAGTTATATTACCTTATGTATAGAGGTTTGGAAAAATCCATTTAACGCAATTGTTAATCAAACTTAAATGTTTACTTTCGGACTGGGGGAAGTAGCAACCACCCACCTCCCCCTCCACCTCCTTGTCGGATTTTTCTAGTGCATTTTATTTAAAAAAAAACTATAAAAAATGACGCAGTCACGCATTTTTTTAAGAGTTTAAAATTATCGTTTTGCTCCTTTCCACCCCCCTCCCCATATAAATTACAAATTGACTTTTACCCTATAAAAATCAATACATTGTGCCACAATAGATCGAAATTTAAAAAAAAAACAATGACCATATTTTTTAAAATCAGGGGATAAAATGTAGCCCAACCAGATATTAATGGATGAATATATCTCAAAATTGCAAAAACTATCCCCCTTATCCCGGGGCTTTTCAGAATTTGACGTATTTTAAAGTATATTATTATTATTGTAAATTTTCAAAAAACCGACACATATAAAGAATACAGTGAAACATCTCCTTGCGGACACCTCTATTATGCGGACATTTCCTTTAGGCTAACAAATTTGTTGGAACCAAGCTTTTGCCTATTTCTCCACATGTTAAATTCACTCCTATAACCGGACACTCTAATAACCGGACGCGGACAATTTATTTTGGTTAAAAAAATCTGAAACCTCCCTTAACCGGACGCGAACCTCTGACAACTGGACGGAGCGCTGCACGACATGTGCATAAATATTATGTAGTATGTTGGCAACAACGCACTCTGCAGCTGGGGAATTCCCTCTTTCCATTTTAATGCCGAGACAAAATACGTCTATCATATTTACAACATATTTTATTCAGTGAGACTGCTGTGTTTTTTAGATATCTTTGAAATGACGCCTAGTAAAAAACTTCTTAGTTTAAGTGAAAAAAATGAAAGTTGTTAACGTTTCGGAAAAGGAACATCTATCAGCACGAAAGATCGCTCAAAAATTTAATATCGGAAAAACTCAAGCAGCGGAAATTATTAACAAATATATATTCTCTTAAGCGGACACCTCCAATAAGCGGACAAAACCGACGAAACCGTGAGTGTCCGCTTATAGGAGGTTTCACTCTATTAACATCTATGTCTATCTTTATTCTTTAGACAAAAATGAAAATAAAAGCGAATTACAGGTTGAAAGGGACAGGCATCAGAATAGTTAACACATCTGCCAAAGTGGTTCTTTGACATATATATAAGGAGGGGGGGGGGGGAGAAAAGGCCCCTTTCTTTTTCAAAATGCTCATATATTGCTTCACCAAGCGTGTGTGCCAAATGCTTTGCTCCTAGTCTTGCTCTTATCACAAAAGCCCGTTTCATCGAAGTTTTAGCATGTAACTAAAAGTTATAACATAAATTAGGGGGAAAACATTTTTTTCCTTTTTAAGTTTTGTTTAAATAAGCAAATTCATCTTGTTTAGTTAATGTAGTAGTGTTTTGTTAAAAATATCCTATACAAAAAGTCGTTTTTTTTGTATTTTTAAAATATTGATCAAGTTTAAGGTTATGTTTTGGGAGTTAGAAAAGAGATGGAACGACAAGTGGTACATAAAATCGATAGAGAATTTTATGCTCTACAAAAAATCATACTACAACTTTTTCGATAGTCTATAGTTTTTGCGTAAAATGAAAAAAACTAAAACAATGCACCATTAGAGGGGGCTCCCCTCCCCAAGTCTGCAGTTTTTGAGTAAAATGCAAAATACTGAAAAAATGTACCTTTAGAGGTGACTCCTTCCCCCCTGCCAGGGGGGGCGGATGGCTGCCCTTGTTAAAATGATTGTATGGGTCCAATAAATGTTTGTGCTAAGTGGTTTGCTTTTATCACAAAACGCCATATAAATTCATGTAGGGTATGGACTATTAAGCAAATGCGTAACGTAACCTCTGGTATGTCATTGTGAATTTAACCGTTCTCAAGATAAGATAAATACCATTGAAATTCTATGACCTATAATACAGTATACGTATATCGTTTTTCTGTGTAAGGCTTGGTGTAAAAACGTAAATAAAAAAAATTTAGTATTAGCAAGTGGAGGTCGTTACTTGGTGCAAAGTGGATTCGCTACATCTTTACCTTTACTTCAGTTAATATACATACTAAAATCACGAAAAAAAAAAGAGGAAAAATAAAAATTTACAATGTTATTAAGAAAAACAAATAAAAGTGCGGTAAGGTTGATTAAAACAGACGAACATTTCGAAATTGGGCGTACCCGACTTACTTCCAATCTTCGCATTTCGCGTAATGCTCAATGTACGTCTGTCAAATAGTGGACATGGGCATAATGCAATCACGTACGTTACGTCGAGGCTTTGGTAGCTATTAGATTAATTTCCTAATTACCGCACTTTGTTGGTAGTCTTACGTAAATTAAGCATAAAAAGTATCCCTTATGAAAAATTTTTATGTGTATTGATTGCTATAACACTATAAACTAAATAAAAAATACTAAAAGATAATAATTTTATACCACGAAAAACTGCCTGCGTAATAAAATGTATGGCATTAACGCGTTGTTCAATTTTTGCCCAAAGTTTATTCTGAATGCATTTCAACAATAATTAAATTAAATGAACAAATTTTAGTATCCCAATTGATCATTTAAATACTATCCATTTGCTTGAAAATGCCCTCAAAAATAGACTTCAGGCTACGGACTTTCACAAAAACATGGAACAGAAATTATTCCAAAACGATTAAGCTTTTTGCTTTTATTACATTATTTTGTACTTAAACTGGAAAACTTTTAACTGGTTTGTTGTTCGTTACCCCGTTACCCAGCCGAAGACACCTAAACGAGGATACAAGGGATCATTCCTAAATTACGTAACGCTTAACGAGAGAAAGGGAATTTAGCCTTACGTTACACTAATACAAAAATAGATTGCATGCCAGGGACTTGATTTTTGTTCTTAAAAACTTTCACAAAAACATGGAACAGAAATTATTAATATAACATTATTTTGTACTTAAAATTGAAAACTTTTAACTGGTTTAAATCGGCCATAAAAATTATCATTCCCTTATCAATAATTCAAGACGGTTTTTTCTCAATTTGGTTGCATAACTTAACCATTAAAGTCTGCGGTTACCATACAATGTTCGTTACCCAGCCGAAGACACCCAAACGAAGATCCAAGGGATCATTCTTAAATTACTTAACGCTCAAGGTGGGAGGGGAAGTTTAGCCTTGCCTTACACTCAATGTTGTCACTTTGGAGCTATTAGAATAATTTCCTAATTACTGCACTTTGTTTGTAGTGTTCCGCAGAATAAGCATAAAAAGTACACTTTTCGTTATTTATTTTAGTATCACAGATTTTATTTTTTTATGCGTATTGCTATTACACGATAAACTAAATAAAAAATACTAAAATATGATATCAAAATAAATTTTGTTAAATTTTATACCACTAAAAACAAGTGTTTTTGATATATTTTAATGAAATAAAGAGGTGACAAACTTATTAAAGTCAAATTTATTTAAGTCAAAATCAAAGGAGGGAAATATCGGTCCTCTATACTTTAACCTTGTTTAGAGAGCGTCGGAATATTACAGGGGATTACGGACAAGCGTGTTTGTTTATATGATGCTTGATAATTTATGTCACTCATCGCTGACAACATATTTTAGTGAAACGCTAATGAACTTGGCATGAAAATATCATAACCAAAAAATGTGTGTGAGTTTCAGTGACTTTAATGGTTTTGTCGCAAGGTCTTTAAACCTGTGTAAAAGTATAAAGACCTTGGGTTTGTCGCGTCTCTAATTATTTAAAATATGTCATACATACAGGGTCTCTACTAAAAACTACCTAAGTAAAAAAGTTTATGGCATTAACTCGTTGTTAAATTTTTGCCCAAAATTTATTTTAAATACATTTCAAAAATAATTAAATTAAATCAACAAATTTTAATATCTTAATTTATCGTTTAAATACTCCAATTGCTTGAAAATGCTCTCAAAAACAGATTGTGCAGGCAAGGGACTCGATATTTGCACTTAAAAACTTTCACACAAACATGGAACAAAAAAATTTTCCAAAACGATTATTTTGTTATAATATTAAAAATATTGTGTGTGCTTAAGACCACACGGCAGAAGTGTAAACTTCAACAAGGCGAAATTAATAATACGAAATACAAGATTTTTGGCGTTGTATATTGACAAAGTAATATACACAGTAATAACATTTACATAATTAGGGGAGACCGGGGCTAGTTGGCGCAGTTTTTGGTTTTTTAATTTGTATGTCTTTGTGGTTTATTATGCAAAATAAAAAGGTAGTGCAGCATCTAGACGTTTATCTCAACTATTTATGCGCCATGTATAATTTTTCTTTAGCTCTTATAGTTTAAAAGAAAATCAACAAAAATCATGTTTATGCAAAATGCGCCAACTTGCCCCGCTCAGGGGTAAGTTGGCGTATGGCCGGGGTAAATTGACGCTTTGGTTCTGGGTTGCGGACTAAATTTATTAAATAACAAAAAAAAATCACTTAAATTATGTTAATAAACATAAGCTAAGCTTTAATTTAAATGTAGTACTTTTTTTTAACAAAAATTAAAACATAAACTATATCAAAAAATAATATAATCTGTTTACTCGCTTAAGCAATTAATGCACAAAAAAATTGCTGAAGTTTCACCAGCACATTCCTCATAAGCCCCGCCATGGCACCAGTTGCATTTAATCCATTTTTCCCTAAGGGCACTATTCTTATATGTATCAGTGCAATACAGACAAAGCAGTCATCATCATCATCATCGCTGCTTAAGGGGTCATTATTTTTTTTATTTTTTATTTGCCGGTACCTAATTTTTCTATTTGCCTCCTTTTCGCTTATTTCAGAAGCTTTTTTAAGTTCTACTCTCTTTTTTTTTGGAACTTGCTCTTCGCGAAGAGCTTCTTTAATGGGCGTATCGGTTAATATAGCCGTAGTTCGTCTTTTTCGCCCTTTGGTAATATTTTTTCTTGCTTCCGCTTTAGGTAAGTGCCGTATTTGGGATGGAACTATTTCGTTTTTTTCTGAGGTTATTTCTCCCAAAGCCAAAATTTTACGAGACGGCCCTGGACGAATATCCTGGATTTGATTTTCGTCAACTTCTAAAGCTTGTTGTAAAAGATCAGGTTCTTGATACTCCTGTAATTCTTTCACTTGATCATCACCCAAGTCCTTAATATTAGGGTTAGGTCGGTCCGTAGAATATCAAGGTAAAAATTCCTCTTCGGAAAGATATCCCGATTAAAAGGATAAATTCCTGAAACTTCAAAACCGGCAGTAATATTTATGTTATTTCTGTACCAAAAAAACTGCTTGGGGTAAGTTGGCGTACGCGCCAAGTTGCCCCTGAAAAAATGAGCCAACTAACCCCAATCGTATTTTTTTGTTTCTTGAATTTTTTTCTCGTACAACACTAAGATATAAACAAAAATGTTAGCTTGTTTTTGAAACTAGAAATTCCAATCTTTAAACTACTCTATCTAGTAAGTACCTACAATTATTGTATGAAAAGTTATCGCAAATATATTAAATGAATAAAAATTTACTTCCCACGTGTATGAACACATTAGAGAGCGCTCACACTGAGCGACTGCACTCTGAATACTGGAACTCTTTACAAGCAGACACTAGGTCACATACATCAAAATTGTCTATTAGCACAACGTTGCCAGACTGGTGGTTTAGTAGAAAATAGCCGTGCGCCAACTTGCCCTTGCGCCAACTAGCCCCGGTCTCCCCTATAATTGGGTATAAATTACTCTGGTAAATTTTGCTCTGAGTGGCCTTCATCTACATCATCATATCGCTCTGCTGACTCTTCCTCTCACAGTTAGTCGACTCGAGCCGACTTCACCTGAATGAGCGTTACATAGCCGAGCGTGACGGCTCAGTTCAATTCAGTTCCCACAAAAAGTGCTAAACGCGCCTAAAGAAGTTTACACTTCAATTAAAAAATTTAACCGCTTTAAATTGGCTTTAAAATTCAAAAACCATTTACCAATTTAGTTGAATAACCTACCCATAAAAATCTGCGGTTACCACACATTGTTTGTTACCATTGATTATAGAGTCCTTTAATATAATCAAAGCCTATATTATTATATAGTCGGCCAGACGCATTACGCGAGAGTAGCCGTTTCTCGGGCATTACCTTTTATTTGTAAGTATTTGCGAAGATTTAAAAAATAGATCGTATATTTCAAGTAGTGTTGTTATTTCGTTATACATAAATAATTGCGCCTTCTGTCAGGTAAATCCATGCTAATTGTAAGCTACTTTCTGATAAGATTTGTAATTTCCAAACAATATTTTTAAAAACATACACGGTTCTCCAAAAAATAGGAATTGATGAAATGTCCAAATTAATTTTTTATGTAAATATATTCTTTGTACATTAAATTAGTTAAAAGTAAATGGATCGATGACGGATCTGATACCTTCCTAACCCATTAGCACACTCCAAGTAAACTCCATGCTATATGAACCTTAAAAACATTTTTTTGTTAATATCTCTGAAACAAAAGCTCCTACCAAATTTTTGGTTATAACACAAATATTTGAAAAAAATGTGCGCTACAATATTCCGAAAACAGCTTATTGATGCGACGCTCCGTTAAAACGTCAGCATGTTTTAAAATTTTTAACTGTCATCAGCTCGTTACAGTATCGAATATTATTTAACCTAAAAATTTCATGAATATCGGTTGGGCGTTATCGTGTTACGGACAGAGTTATAGTTTTTGCAAAGTCAGGTGAACAAAGGTAAAAGCCGACCATCGGCATATCCTTTATAGAAAGTGACATGGGCTGCGGTAGATATACTCATGAAAATTATTTCATTTAATTATGGTGTAAACTAAAGAAATAAAAATAGATAATAAAACTTTCTATTCCTACACCTACAGGAACGACACTGATTTATTTTCTAACTCTGCATACTGCCGACTAAAGGGGTTCCGAAAAGCAAACCTGAAAGCAATTAAAAGCGCTTTTCAAAAAAATCTGCCAATCAGATGCCGTCTATCCACCTGGGCTCGGTCGGTCGGAAAACAAATACTTTGTGGTCGGACCGCAAGGAGCTGCGCCTCTTCTCTGTCGGTAGGGTTAAAATTATACCAGGAAGATTTTATATGAATTTGGATAACTTTTGAAGGGCAGAATGAAGCAAAATTTCATGAAATCGATTGTGTGTATTAGGAGTTATCTCAGAGTAATTATTACTCTAAGGGAGTTATTCAAGTGACTTTGCAAAAACTATACACACACACACAGAGACAGACATCACGACGATACTGCTAGGGTAGGTCAAAATACACCCAAATAACAGATTTTCGGCGTTAGCCATTACTGTGCGGGCTAGGAAGGTAAAAATTTTAAATCGAAAGAAGCGTAGTTAAGAAATCTGATTTCATCGCGTTCTTTTTTATTTTTTGATGGTCATGGGACTCACTGAACAAAAATGTCAGATGCACGTCTTCAAGCGCGGATTTGAGACAAAAAATATGCACACAAAGGGAAAATAGGCGAATTACCCCCCCCCCCCTAGAAAAAAAATTATATTACAAGTAATTTTCGGTCGCCTATATATGTAGTTCGCCAGACGCATTGCTTTATTATTTGTAATTATTTACGAAGTTTTATAAAATAGATCGTTTATTTCAAGTAGTGTTGTTATTTCGTTATACATAAATAATTGCTCCTTTTGTCAGGTAAATTCATGCTAATTGTAAGCTACTTTCTTAGAAGATTTGTAATTTCCATACAATATTTTCAAAAACAGACACGGTTCGCCAAAAAATACGAATTGATGAAAAAATTTTCATTTTACTCGGTGCTTAGCTTTCTCCATTAATATTTATCACACAATAAAGTTTCAATGCGGCCAAAGTTAATCTTATGCTAAACATGACATATGTTAATCACTGTTTAAATTTTTGACATGAGTTTTAATTTTCTGAATGGGAAACTTCGTATTTATTTAAATTTTTGGGTTTCTTTTCCTTTATTATTTCAAAAGTATAGATATGTCTATGCTATAATAAACATTTTCTGAGACATAATGCATTTAAACTTGTCAAATATTTAAAAAAAAAACAAAATAAAAAAGGATCAGCCTGGCAATAAAAATGAGGAAAACTGTCGCTGCTCTGTTAGGTACAGGTACTTTAGTTTATTTATAGGACCCAGATCTGGTGTAATAAATAAGCATTTCTTTGTGCGTAATCATTTTTACTTAGTTTTTTTTTCGTTTATTTTGCAACCGAAAAGATGAATAAATTGTCTATTTGGAATTTTTTTTAAAAATACAATTTTGTCTAATTTATTTTTATTTTAATAATTTCTTCAAGTATTATAAATTATTGAAACAAAACAAAGTAAATATTAGGAGAATAGGATCCTAATGGAGAAATAATGCGTTAGACCTTCACTTATTCTATATTTTTTAAATAAGAAAAATAGAGTTATTCAGTAATGTAAAGAATCATACTTGTGTGATTGTTTCATCTAAAAAATTAAGCATTTGTCAACGGATTGGAAATTTCAAATATGTCATTATTAAATAATTATTAAGAAAAAATCCAATAACCTTGCCCATTTAAACTTTAATGTCTCATTAGTTAATGGAAACTAGGTATTGAGTAAAATATAACTGATCACCCTGTACTTACTGTTACTTTTTAAAATACTATTAGATTTCCAGTAATAGTAATGTTTTCGCCTTTTTTACCTTCGTAGCCCGCACAGCAATGGCTAGAGAAGGTATGTATTGTTTTCGCCAATTTTTTTTTTGAGATAACGCCGAAAATGTGTGATTAGGGTGTATTTAACCTACCCTAGCAGTATCGTCGTGATGTCTTTCTGTGTGTGTGTGTATGTGTATGTAACTCTGTCCGTAACACGATAGCTCCTAAACCGCCCAACCGAGTTTCATAAAATTTTTATGTAAAATAGTATTCGATATTGTAACGAGCTGATTAGATTTTGGTCGAAATTCATTAATGCTAATGACAGTTTTTAACAGTTAAAAGGTTTTAAAAATGCTAACTTTTTAACGGAGCGTCGCATCAATATGCGGTTTTCGGAATATTATAGCGCACATTTTTTTAAAAAATTTGTGTTATAATGAAAAACTTGGTCGGAGCTTTCGTTTCAGAGATATTTACAAAAAATGTGAGTGTGCTAATTGGTTAGGCAGATATCAGATCGCTCATGGATCCGTTGATCAAATTTTCTATAGATATTTTGATTATAAGTTTCTTTATAAATCTGATATGCAGAAAATATATTCTTGACCACCATCTTTTTTCACGAGGAAATGAATCTTCGCGAGTCTATCTAACCTTACTTTTGGTGGTCAGTTTTGTTTTCGAGAGAAGTGTTTTGATAGTTTCAGTTTTTTTATACACATCGGTAATGTTATTGATCTCCACACTTTAGAAAAAGCTGGCGAAAACAAAACTGACATTCAAATGTAATGTTATAAACACTACAACTATTCCCGTGGATTTACATGTACTACTTTACATTTCCAGTTTTTTAGAGCTACTGCTAGCTATTACCAGCTATTTACAAAATTAAAATGGTATTCCAGATTTACCAAAATCTCTAAACATTGAACCGTCAACTTTTAAAATTGGTTCCAAAATAAACTAAATCGTCTAGCCACTTTTATATTGGTAAAAAACTCAACCCTGTTTTCACTTAGCCGATTGCAAAAATATTACATCAAAAACCCTTTTCCAAGCCAACAAAAAGGCGCTGGTTTTCTTTGAAGTCACAGTATACGGTAAAATTAGCCGGATTTACTTACTAGGACAAATTTTGGTTTAGAGTTAACAGAGCAAGACCAATGGGATCGTATTCTCTTATGTTAAGCTTAACGGAAAAGCGATACATTTGGCAAAATACTAAACGTTTAAGGTTAGGTCAGCACCGATTTCGCTCCCAAAAAAAAGACCTTGAAGCGTAAAAACATCGTTTTCAGAAATTGTTTTTTGAAAAAATATTTTATATTTTTATAGCAAATATTGATTGTGATAAACTATAAATATTTACATGAATAAAATAGTTTTTATAAAGCTCACTACACTGCAACGTTGTGTAAATTTTGAACATAGATAATATAAATTTATCTGTGTTACAAATGGCCGTGCGACGCGTTACGGCAGTACGGCCAGCAATCAAGTGCCGGAAAGTCATTTAGCGCGTGTTAGTATCCTTTTTGCGCAATATTATTGAATGACCTCTTGCACTTAAATGATCAATATTTATTGTGCAATATTATTCACAGCTCATAGGCTTCAATATTTTCGGACCCCTGATGCCAAATATAGTCTTCCGTTTTCGAAATTTCTCACCAAGATTTCGCTGCAGCTATCGTGTATGTCCGACCAAGAGTTCGTTGCAGCTATCGTGTTGGTGCTTAAACTTAAAAAATCGAAACGTGGCTGGTCAAAAGATTGGTTTAAAAAAAGACAAAAATACACACACGAACATCTTCCACCTTGGAACAAAGGATTCTGACTAAAAATATTGCACAATATTAACTCACTACGGCTCAATAAGAAGACATTGCGCAGTAAAATTTAAACTCGTTCAATCTTTTGCTCAATCATTGTGCAACGTTCAATGCTAAGCCTATACGGTCAATAATATTGCGCAACGCATAATGTCCAATATTACTGACCGTTGACGTATGAGCCGCCTTAGTTAAGTACACTATTTTTTCTACATGCGCAAGTGTACGAAAAATACCCAAAAGTAAAGACAAAAAATAGGTACATTTTATTTAATTAGGACTTGTTTTTAAATTACGTATTGTAGAAATTTTAGGATATTTTACTCCCTCCTTTCCTCTTCGTAACACATTATGAAGAACAAATACATTAAAAAAGCATTAAGTATAGCGCAAGGCTTCACCCCCCCCCCCTCATTTAGCGTTACCTAATTTGAGAATGGTCCCTTATATTACATTTTGACAAATTAGGTACTGACTTGATTGACAGACCTGTTGTTGCTATGGTGATGTTTTTTACACCAGTGCGAAACGTGGAATTTTTCGCACGTAAATTTGCACGCTAGTAGAAAATAGTATAAGTTTAACTTTTCCACAAGCGATTACAGTTGGCCGATCGACGCGTAGTGGAATTTGGCCAGCAATCAAGCGCGGAAAAGAAACTTATCGCAAGATTTAGGATCACCATTATTTTTTATTTAGGCGTGCGGAAAACATTAAAACAAACAAATAATATTATGCAACGTTTATTAGATTCATAGATTTTGTGTTTTGTATTCCCAAAAATCCACATTACATATCAAACAACTTATTCCTGGACTCTTTATTTGCAAGATCGTTGCCATGCGGATAAATCATTAGAACTATACTATACTATATCTACTACTATTTGAAAGTTGGGTTGTTAATGACACCGAAAAAAAATAAATATTCGAGTACCAATTCTTAGATTTTTCAAAACGTTGGGAGAAGTAATGCAGAAAAGTTGCACACACCGAAAAAAATTAATACTAAGGTAGAATAGAATAGAATAGAATATTTATTAATCTTTTCGGCTACAAAATTGTAGATAAGACAAGTCAAAAAATTTTACAAAAAATATTGATAAAATATAAATTTTTTGTTATAAATAATAAAAATTATCTAAAATTACATATAAAGTAAAAAGAAAACAAACGTTCATACTGTGATTTAAAAAGTGCACTTCACATTTAAGACTAACGCTGAGACACAAAACAAAGTAAATTTTTTTTTAAATGAAATATTTGTTTAAAAACAAAACAAAATTCTACCTTTCGCCTAGCAGAAAGTTTTCAAACTCCGTTACAGTGTAAAAAGTTTTATGCACAAGTATGCCTTTTATTTAATAATAATAATAATAAATTGTCTTTATTGAAAAAAATGCCATGTACAATATTGCTGGAAATTTAATAAGTAGTTAGTAAATAAAAAAAAAGCACTTTTCAAAGGGCGAAGTCTAGCTGACAGTCCAGCTACTCAACATTAACCCTTATTAAGATTAATAAATCTTACCTACTCTAAATACTAATCTCAGATTAATTTTATATCTATAAAACAATGAAACAATGAAGGAGAAACAAACGAACAAATTTGTGAAGCCTAATAAACTACTCTCCATTCCGTCGATAATATTTGTTTTTGCTTGTCTATAAAAACCATTTTAAGTTTTTTCTTTAATGATAAAACGTTTCCGCAGGCGGCAAAGTAAGTTTGAAATTCATTATAATATTTAACACAGGTATAAGAAAAACTGCGTTCAAACATACTAGAACGATATCTGGGTAAAATAAGTTTATCAGATCTTATTGGAAAACCTCGAAAATCGCTACGAAAAGATAATTTTTCTCTTAAATAGGACGGTGTTGATGTTTTTAATAGTTTGTATATAAATATCAGTAACAAATATATATATAAATTATTTATTCTCAGCCAAGAGAGTTCGTTAATTTTTTTTGACACATGATCATACTTACGAATACCACATACAAAACGGCAACAGTTGTTTTGTATCTTTTGTAAACGTTGACAGTCTACTGCTGTTAAAGAAGGATAAAAAACTGTAAGACAATCAGAAATCGTTGACATAATATAATATTCGCACAACTTTTTTCTTACTTTAAAATTTAAAATGTGCTTATTTGCATATAGAGTTTTAAGTGATAAATATGATCTTTGGCTGAGATTTGAAACATATTGCTGGAACCTAAGGGAAGTATCCAAGAGCACCCCCAGATTCTTTGCTGTTTCACTAAACTCAAGTTGCTGGCCCTCCAACACAAAGAACAAATGGTCTTTTAAAAATTGACAATTAGAAGGAGCAAATAGGAGAACCTTTGTCTTATTAGCATTTAATCTTAAGTTATGTTTACTAGTGTATTCTAAAATACTACGCAGATCCTCATTAACCTGTCCCGAGACCTCTCTGTAATATGTTGGGTCAAACTCATAAGTTACTTGATTATCATCAGCATAAGAATGAGTTTCGCAATATTTTAAAACATTACCAATATCAAATGTAAATAGAATATACAAAAGAGGTCCCAGGATGGATCCCTGAGGTACTCCTGAAGAAACTTCCCCCGCCACTGAAGTATTAGATATGTTTGAACCGACTCGAGTTTGCTGTTTTCTATCACAAAGGTAGTGTTTGAAAAATGACAGAGGCATATCCGTTAGTCCAAAATAATGTAATTTTGCCCTAAGTAGATCATGATCAACACAATCAAATGCACGCGAAAAATCCAGTAATATAAGCACAGTCGCCTTTTTGTCATCTAAACCTTTTAATATATTGTCAAAAACATTCAGTAGTATGGTAGACGTACTGTGTCCAGGGCGAAAACCTGATTGATTTTTTGGTAGTAGCTGACACTCACTTACATAAGCATATAATTGCAAATAAACAACTTTTTCTAAAATTTTGCTTAGTATTGGAAGCAAACTTATAGGCCTTAAATCATTTAGGGTCTCAGGTGAATTTACTTTTGGTATTGGACAAATGATCGCTGTCTTTCATGATTCCGGAAAGTATCCATATTCTAGGCAACAGTTTATTATATGTGTGATGTGATTTATAGTAAAAGGAAGACTATGTTTCACCATCAAAAGAGAAATATCATCAGTTTCTTTATTTCATCTGGTGAAAAAAACTTAAATTCAAAACGTGCTGAACTATGCCTATTAGAATTAAAGTAATCTACTAAACCCGAGTCGGCTTTGGTTTTACTGTAAATGGATAAAAAGTGATTATTAATTTTGCTACAGTCCTGCATAATAGTTGGTAGTTCTGGCTTTGGCTTTCCTATAACTTGAGTTCGTCTTAAGCGTTTCCACAGTTCACCGGTCTCCTGTGCATTAGTGATTTAAGTAAGCTGATTTTTCCCTTCTTATGGCTGCCAGTGCAAAATTACGCAACTGTCTATAATTATTCCAATTCGCAGTAGTTTTATGGTTTTTAAATTTAGACAAAGCGTTATCCCGATCCTTAAGTATCGAGTTAAGCATTGGTGTAAGCCAGGGAGCCGGTGATCTGCTAAGACGCACGGTTCGCAAGGGAGCGTGAATGTCAAAAATTTGTTTTAAATTATTTGTTAAAAATTCTACCTTTTGATCCACATTTTCCATATAATACAAAGAGTCCCAATTAATCCTATTCATATCTTTTTTAAAAAGATTTTGAGTTTGGAGTTCTTTTATATTTTTTGGTAATGCATTAAATAATCGGCAACCAAGATAATGACAAGTTTTTTTCATATACAGTGAAACCTCTCCTTGCGGACACCTCTATTAAGCGGACACTCCCCTTTAGGCGGACAAATTTTTTGGAACCACGCTTTTCTCTATTTTTTTGCATGTAAAATTCACTCCCATAACCGGACACTCTAATAACCGGAGGCGGACAACTTTCTTTGATTAAAAAATTTTAAAACCTCCTTTAACCGGACGCGAACCTCTGACAACGGGACGGAGCGCTGCATAACATGGGCATAAATATTATGTAGTATGTTGGCAACAACGCACTCTGCAGCCGGGGAATTACCTCTTTCCATTTTAATGCGAAATACTTTTGTCGTATTTACAACATATTTTAGTCGGGGGGGGGGGGCGGAACTGCTGTGTGTTATTTTTATTGTTCAATTGGGTAGTAATAGATCTTTTTGAAATAGTGCCTAGTAAAAAACTTCTTAGTTTACGTGAAAAAATGGAAGTTGTTAACTTTTCGGAGAAGGAACATCAATCAGCACGAAAGTTCGCTGAAAAATTTAATATCGGAAAAATACAAGTAGCGGAAATTGTTAATCAATATTATATATTGAAATTTCGCAATTCCCTCTCATAAGCGGACACCTCCAATAAGCGGACAAAATCGACGGAACCGTGAGTGTCCGCTTATAAGAAGTTTCACTGTATTCGTGATTGTGTTTGCCTATGCTAATTTTTTCTTTATTTCTTGTAGGATAGAAATGATAAAAACTATTTAAATTAAAGTTATCTTGGTGCTGATAGATATATACTAAGAGTTTATAAATATATATGCTTGTAGCAGTCAAAATTTTATTCTGTTTAAAAACTTCTCGACATGTTAAGTTAAATGTGTTACTAGTACTCTGAGCCCTACCCCAAACAGCCACTCCGTATGATAGTGCGGAATATGCATTAGCGTAATAAACTGTAATCATATTTGATACTCATGGAGTTTTTTAGTGATTTTATCATATAATAGCACCTATTTAGCTCAGAGCAGACTGCATCTATATGATTATTCCACTCAAAAAAAGTGTCAATCATGATTCCCAAAAACTTTGAGCTGTCGCTAAACGAAAGAGGCGTGTCGTTAAAGGTAATATTGTTGTTTAGTGGCTTACGCAGTTTAGTTCTGAATTCCATGGGAACGGTTGTTGATAAAGATATAATAAGCTTATTTTTTTACACCAGTTTAAAAATTCTCGCAAAGTTAAATTAATTTTTTCAAGAAGAATTGATTCTTTTATTGCTGAGATAACTATGGAGGTATCAGCAAACATAAAGACAATTCCGCAGGTAATGTATTCCGGTAAATCATTAATAAGTAACAAAAAAATTAATGGGCCTAGAACACTACCCTGTGGAGTTCCTAAGTCAGAATGGTTTGATTGGGAGAAACAATTACCAATGATGATTTTAAGTTCTCTGTGTGTAAGGAATGATTTCATAAATTTATCTATTGGATTTCTTATTCCTAGTTTTTTTATTTTTTGATAGACAAAGTCTGGGTCAATGGTGTCAAATGCTCTAGTCAAGTCGAACAGTAGAGCTACCACTCCTTCGCCGTTATCAAGTTCAGTATAGTACCAAGTCTTAGATTTTTCAAAGCGTGTGGAGAAGTAGTGCATACAAGTGGCACTTTCAAAACTAAAATGCGTTCGGAAAAGTGACACTTTTCGCACGCTCGTAGATAAAAGTATAAAGGATTACCTCAAAACACTTTGCTGGTGGAATTGAAAATTTGTAGCCAACCAGGGTAGCTATTCTACCCAGGTGCGTTTTAAATTTGGCTGATATTGTCGTTTCTCTAAAAACTAAGCCTTAACAACGCCTAAATAAAAGAAGTCTTTGAGGTTGTACTGTATGGGTTACTACGTTTTAATCAAGGCATACGCAGTGGGTGAGACATAAGGATCTTTCTTAAAAGGTATAGAATGATTAATTATACTTTATTACATCCCACTTACTAGTAACAGTAAAAATGTTTCTATACCACTTGTATACAAATTAAACACCAAATAAATAATATTATTTAACTTAAATTTAATCATATTGTTACCTAGTTTCGTCACGGATCAACAAGCCGTGGTTTCGTCATCCAGCACTCCCTGCGTCGGGGTAGTAATGTGGCAAAAGATTTTGTAAGCTTTTTAATCAAGGCATTCGCAAAAACGTTCTAAACCGACATAGTAGCAGTATACGCAGTGGACGAGACATAACGATGTTTTTAAAAAGGTATAATGTGTAGAATAATTTATTATATCCCCTTCTTCATTGATTATTTTAAAATTTAAATTCATGTTTTTTTATTTATTCACTCATATATAGCTGAGAAACATAGAATCTTAAAAAAATGATAATTGGTAAAATCTTGTATGGGTCAAAAACCAGCATAACTGTGTTATGAGCAGCACATATATCTGATATTTAAAAAAAAAAACTAGGTCCTTCGGTGCTGTTTGAAATAGGCCTTTTATGCAAATCTTCCTATATGCGAGCCACCCTGTACAAAAAAAAACAATTGAAGATACTTTTCCAACTACATTAAACAGCAGATAAACTCAGGAACCGATTATTGTAGAAAAAGTAAGTAAGAAGCATTTACTTCCCTCAGAAAAAAAATTAAAAATCGATTTTGCTAAACATTTCGCTAATATTAAAATAATACATATATCACATCTATGGAACACTTGGACACTAGTCTGCATTTGTGCGTACCGTAATGAAACTTGGCACGATTATAGTCCAACACTATAGTATTATTTCACGAAGTGGTGCTCATCCCGAACCCAGTGCAGAGCAAAGCTGCATCTATTTCCTTAAAATACTGTATAAAATTTAAATTTAAAGCTAGAGCAATAAAACTTGGCACCGATTATAAGTAAGGTCACTGTATCCAGAAGGAACTTCGTTATACAGTGACCTTAATTAAAAGGACATATACATATACATTATTTTAAGTGATAAAAAAATTCTTTTGCCTTATTTTCTTCCAAGAAATCAAAAATAATTAAATTTTTTTTGAGAAATTTATGGTGTGGGTGTTGAGTAGAAAAAAAAATTCCAGGAGCTTAGTTATGCAAAGATAAGGTGTCAAAATTGAATGTAGACATAAACAAATTATTTCTTTTTACAATAAAGAATGCTGGCCGGGACGCCTTTTTTACATGGTGTACATTGTTTTAGTTAGGTTTGTAACTGTAAGAAAATACAGGGTGTTTCTTTTGTCAATATAAGCGTCAATATAAACGTAAGACGTTTTCCCCAGGACAGGAAAATTAGAAAATATACATTATAAAGTTAGACTATTAATCACCTATGTAGCTGTTAGTTATAGACCTTAAAACATGCAGGGCATTGCAGGGTCTGTAATATTGTTAACTTTGTTATTATCAAAACTAAAAGGTCGACTAATTAGGCAAAATTTTAATAATTTTCCGCTAAAATTATGGGAACAAGAATAAAATTAAGCGACGCGTAGGTGAGTTATAGTAAAAGACTAATTTTTAAAAGATACACAAAGTATACAGTATAAGCAATCCAAAAAAATTTTTATATAAAAATAAAATTTGTCTTGAAATTGAATTTTTCTTCTTAAGTAAAAAGTTATTAATGAAATATAGTAATTTTAATTGTATAAAAGATATTTTTTACATAATGTGCGTTATCATTATTTCTCAAATATCTATTCAATTATCACTTCTGACAACCAATCTCAAACAGAATGCAATTATGTAATTTTATTAAAAGTGTATGCTTTGGTACCCAAGAATTGGCAGATTATGTTAAAAGTCCTAGAAATTTGATTCCACGTTTACTTTTAATACACTTCAATAAGTTATCAAATTTTATTAAGTTATGCTTGGTCAGGTATTTTTAATAATCCCTGGCAGATTAATGTGTCAGTTTTTGAATATGAACCAGTTTAGATAAAATAAGATTTTAACAATTTTTCCTCCTACCTTTTGCTCCCTCTCCACTTATAAAAACCAACCTTTGATATTTATAGATTTTTTGAATTTATAAGCTATATAGCTATAGAGTAAAAGAAACAAAAATTGTACGCAAAACTAGTTTTATATTTAATTTATCAATTTTTCCTGTCCCACCGCAAGTAGGTACACCCCTGTATCTTGGACATGCACTGGGTTCCATCGGAGCCCCACTTCTAGTGTTGCCGCCGAGATGAGAGATTCTTGCCTCTCGTCTCTTCTCGCCCTCTCTCGAGGAGACGAATGAAAGCTCGAGACGAGACGAGAGAAAAACCCTCTCTCGTCGAGATTCTCGTTTCTCCCTTTCTTCACTTTTATAAAACGTTGGTTTTATAAATTTTTATGATTTACCATCTGTTCGCATTGACCTATTATTTTATGTACTTACTGTTTTTTTAGTAAATTAAAGGTATACAAAAATTGTCATAGGTATATTCCTTCCATGACAACATGTATTGTGGCTTACCTTTCGTTTATTTAAAATCAGATGGCGAAAATCCAAAAGTGTAATTAAATTGTACTGTTACTGTTGATGCTTATTAATGTAGGTACTGAAGATTTTTTTTCCGAACTTATTCATAAGTGGGAAATTTTAATTTGACGTGATTTTTTGATGATTTAAAAAAATGTTTTTGGACGATCCTTTAGAGAGCTAAAATTCTGGAAATAATTTTAGGGCGAAATTAGTTTGCTTTTTATTTTTTAAAATATGGAAAATTCAGATGAAAAATCTGCTAGTTATAAAGAGTTTAAGGTTCCCTGAATTCACTATTCATTCATTAAACAAAAAAAAACGTTTTAGTTAGTTTTGAGAAAAACACATTTCCGCAAGGAAAATTTTTGATTTCCAGAATCTGGAAATTCCATAGAGATCTTCAAGACCCAAGTATTTTAAATTAAAATAATAGATTTGTTGTCTTTATTTTCCAAAGAAGACCCAAATTCTGGGTTGTCAGAATCATGGATCTCTAAAAAGACCACAATTTTTACCTTCCTAGGCCGCACAGCAATGGCTAGAGAAGGTATTGTTTTCGACGAATTTTTTTTTTAAAGATAACGCCGAAAATATGTTATTTGGTTGTATTTTGACCTATATCGTTGTGATATCTGTGTGTGTGTGTGTGTATTTTTTTCTGTCCATAACGCGATAGCTGCTAAACCGCTGAACCGATTTTCATAAAATTTTCAGGAAAAATAGTGTTTGACACTCTAACGAGCTAATTAGATTTTGGTTAAAATCCATTAATGCTAATGACAGGTTTTTGACAATTAAACACACACAATATGAGGTTTTTGGAATATAGTAGACTACATTTGGCTCAATAATTTGTGTACCAAAGAATTCGTAGGAGCTTTAGTTTCTGAGATATTTACAAAAAACTGTTTTCAAGGCTGTTTATTATAGCTTTACTTGAAGTGTGCTAATAGAAATATAAATAAATATCCATTTATTTTTATAGCACTTTTTAAGTAAACGAAATTTTACCCGGGTCTTATATTGTAAGCTCTAAATATTTGCGTTAAAAGTAACATCATACCCATGATCAGACATTTATAAAAATGTAGTATACGATATATCGTTTAAAATTAATACCGGTGGTTTTACATAAACAAAATATATTTTTATTTTCAGAGGTTAGTACATCCCAGAATTGACTTAGCACTTTATTTCGGAAAAAAGTGAACACTATAAATAACAAACAAACCCTTAAAAAAACACTTTGACATGCGGTGTCTCAAAATTTTTTTATAGCTGATACAAATCACGAGAAACGAGAGACGAGACGAAGCGAGAGAAAGGCTCTCTCGAGCAATAGAAGAGTCCTATCGTCGAGACGAGAGACACATTTTATCTCGCATACCAAGACGAGACGAGAAAAGGCCTTTTCTCGTCTCGTCTCGTCTCGCCGCAACGCTAGCCACTTCCAAAATGGCAACTCTAGGTGTCTGCTACCTCTGCCAAATTTCATCACGGTACGCGAAAATGCAGACAAGCCCCTAAATTTCCGTCTTAGGCCCCGAACTACACTCGAAAATATTCTATAAATCCTTAGTTCTAACTCTTTACAAGTTTACACGAAAATAATAAAACTTGGGTTGTAACAAGATAACTATAAAAAAATAAATGGATCTGATACCTTCCTAGCTAGAAATTTTTTGTAAATATCTTAGAAACTAAAGCTCTTACGAAGTTTTTGATTATAACACAAATTATTATTGTGCAAAATGTGGTCTACTATATTCCGAAAACCGCGTATTGATACGACGCTACTTTAAAAAGTAAGCATTTTTAAAATTTTTCTGTCATTAGCATCAATGAATTTTCACCAAAATTTGATCAGTTCGTAAAAGTGTTGATCACTATTTTACCTGAACATTTTATGAAAATCGGTTCAACAGTTTGTAGCTGTCTTGTTACGGATAGAAATAATATACCAAACCCAAATAGCATATTTTCGGCGTTATCTCAAAAAAAATTTTTTCGAAACTAATACCTTCTCTAGCCATTGCTACATTGTTTTTAATAAAAAAGCTGGAATCCAAATATTTGATTTTCTGTATTAAAATAGAGAAACAACTTAAAAATATTTAAAATACATTTTTGAGTCAATGGTATGAAGTACTACAAAAACACCAAAAACGAAAAAAATCCGTGGCATATGAGCAACGAATGGTTTTCAAGAAAACACTTCTCCGCAATTCTTACCCCTAGATGTACCGTATCAAGGTTTAGCTAATCCATGTTGTTGTTTTGTATGTGAGGAACAAGGACTCAATCGCGATTAAACCCATAATCGCGCTCAAGTGCTTATGGTGCACCTGAGGGTTAGGTAAATAACTATTAGGTATCTATCGTTTTTCAGTTCATAGGTGTGGCACTACTTTTAAATGTTGATGACTCGATTTCTCAGGCATTTTTAGTTATGGTGCTGATAGCTATAGATATCCAAATAAGTATCTAAGAGAAAGAAATCGAACCCTAAACTTTTTAAAGTAGTCGCCCAATTAATTTAATCGACCATAAAAGAGAATTTCAGTTCAAAAAATTATGTTGGAATAAAAAAAAGCTTCAAAGGTAAAATCCTTTAACGGTTTTACCAAATAGCATAGGTATAATAGATCTTTCTACTTTTGCAAAATAAAATTAAACAGCACGCGGATTTTGGCTTGCAAAATTTACCCAAGTGCTTTTAGTAAATGCTTTAATATTACCCAGAAATTCATAAAAAATTTCTTTTACAGAAAAGTCGACAAGAACCCTCTTAAAAACTTTTCGTGCTTTAATGTGAAAATTTTTGTTTGAACAAAGTTCATTTAGTACTGGGTCAAAAGAGTAGTTAAAGGCTTTAACAGTTATTTAGGTATTATAAATATAGGCCAAGAATATTGAAAAAAAAAGTACTAGCAGTAGGGGAGCGGCGGGTAATTAAGAACAGAAAATTGACAATGTGCAAAAGTTCTCACAGAGCGGAAATAGTTCGGCCTCAGTCGAAATTCAAGCCTTGTATGAACAAGTTTTTGTTTTCGGGACCTGTAGTATAATTTTTATTGCTCTACTCGACATGTCAGCTCTAATCTAAAAAGCCTATCTTTAGAATTAGATAAAACAAAATATGTTGGTGCTAAAAAAAAATTAAATAGCAAAATCGGGTTTTGAAAAACACTTATTCCTTATGATAACACTTTAGTATATTCCAAATTACCCTACAATAAAATGAGTGGTAATATTTTTCAAACATATGATATCGATCCTGAAAATGTTTTAGTGGAAAATAATGTATGATTTGCGGTGAATTTGGAAAAAAACGAAATATCACAAATTATGTAGTGGTTTCGACAAGCCTGATAACTACATACAATAATTGTAATATCGCACATCTCCTTTGATACCGTTGTAAGTCAAAATGTTATAATTTTACAGGAGAAGCAAAACAACACGTTGCAATCCGTACTTTATGCAAAATAAATTATCAGTTATGCAAAATATATTTTTACCTTCCTAGCCCGCGTAGCAATGGCTAGCGAAGGTATTAGTTTCGTTGAAAAAGGTTTTTTTGAGATAACACCGAAAATGTGTTATTTAGGTGTATTTTGACCTATCATAGCAATATCGTCGTATGTCTGTCTGTGTGTGTGGGTGTATATTTTTTCTGTCCGTAACACGATAGCTCCTAAACCGCTGGACCGATTTTCTTTTTAGGTAAAATAGTGTTCGACACTCTAACCAGCTAATTAGATTTTGGTTAAAATAAATTAATGCTAATGACAGTTTTTTGACAATAAATTGCATCAATATGCGGTTTTCAGAATATAGTAGACTTCATATTGCTCAATGATTTGTGTTTGGACCAAAAATCTCGTGAGAGCTTCATGTTTTGAGATATTTACAAAAAATTGTTTTCAAGGCTGATATATCATGGCTTCACTTGAAGTGTGCTAATACGCTAGCTAGGAAGGTATCAGATCCGTTATGGATCCATTTATTTTAATTTGAGATTAGAACACAGGGTTTTGTTGGTAGGTAAAATAAGTATAAATCTATCTAAATGTGTAATAATAACAAAAATGAAAATTTTTGAGTTGCGACGATTTTGAAGTGGATGTGCAATATGTGCTTTTAAACAGTATCTTAGCATTTTTAATTATTTTTATTTATGGGTTGTAACTTGTCGTTCTGATGGTATATAAGTTGTGTTGCTTTTTTTTTATCATATTTTATTACGCGCCTTCTGTATTCAATTACCCGACAGTGTCGGCTAATTATGAAAATGCCACATTTTTGCTAAACCTTATTTTAAGGTGCAGATTTTATATTTTTAGTATATTTAAAGACTGATGTTTACTTAGGTACAATCAAACTTTGCGTGGACCAAGTTGTAGGTTTTAGTTGTGAATTTTACCCAATTAATTTTTTTTTGTGTGGCTAGTTACCTTCATCTCCCCTAGGACAACTTTCTTTTGTACAACATTTCTAATGCTGAATTTATTTAGGTGTCCACTAAAATACTTAAGACCGCATGTCGAAACTGAAAAAATGTCCATTTCTAATATAAAAGCTACCAACTGACAACATTTTTGGCCCAATCTTTTCCCCGCATAAACAAGAAAACGGGATTACGACCATCGTTGAAATTTTGAAGGATTGTTTTTCAAAAGGTTTTTAACAACCGTATCGAGGCAGTTTTTTGATAGTTACTCTTATTCTCAAAAAAAAATACGACCAAAAAAAGGAGTTGGCAACGCCTTCTCTTTTCACTAGCTTCGCCGAAACTGCAGGAAACTGCAGTTATTTTTTTAAATTTTTTTAAATTTTTTCATTATACAAAATATTTTAAAAAATCCATTGGATACAGTTGACAATTTTGACAAAGCCTTTCATATAATAAAAAAACAGTATCGTTTTGTTTTTTTTATAATAGAGTTCATTCGGGTATTGTAAATAGATTTCCATAATCGTTATAACCATTGAAAATGTAGTTCAATGGGTTATTACGAGAGGCGCTGCGTGTGCCTCAGAATGGATGTCACGTGATTTGTGATCCATTCAGCCTCGGTCGTGTCTACCTATTTCACTGACCAGAATTTTAATGACCAATGATTTTGTTATAATTTTCGATGTCAGAGCGAATTGTTTGAGATCGAAACAAATCCTAACTAATAAATCAAAGCTACCACCACTTTCCCCTAGCCTCTACCACTAAAAAATCAACTACTACCATCTCCCCCTAGATCCTACCATCAAACAAACAACTACTACCACCTTCTCCTCTCTGTTACCAAAAAACAATCTTCTACCGCCTTCCCCTAGCCTGCCTCTACTACTAAAAAATCAACTACTACCACCTTCCCCTAGATTCTACCACCAAAAAATCAACTACTACGACATTCCCCTAGCTTCTACCAGCAAAAAAACAACTACTACCACCTTCCCCTAGCCTCCCTCTACTACTAAAAAATCAACTACTACCACCTCCCCCTAGATTCTACCACCAGAAAATCAACTAATACCACCTCCCCCTAGATTCTACCACCAGAAAATCAACTACCACCACATTCCTCTAGCTTCTACCAACAAAAAACCAACAACTACCACCTTCCCCTAGCCTCCCTCTACCACTAAAAAAATCAACTACTACCACCTCCCCCTAGATTCTACCACCAAAAACTCAACTACTACCAGATTCCCCTAGTTTCTACCAGCAAAAGACCAGCCACTACTACCTTCCCTTAGCCTCTACCACTAAAAAACCAACTACTACCACCTCTCCTTAGCTTCTACTAGCAAAAAACCTTTTTTGCTGGTAGAAGCTAGGGCAACGCGGTAGTAGTTTTTTTGGCAACAGAAGCTAGGTATAGGTGGTAGTAGTTGGTTTTTTGGTGGTAGGAGCTGGTGGAAGGTTGTTTTTGAGATAAAACTGAGTATTAGCTGACTGATAGGTCACTGTAGCTGTTTAAAAGTGGTAACAGCTTAGATTAGTCAATTAGTATTTGTTTTTTTCTACAAACAAGGCGGCCTTACGCCAAAAACTACGAAAATTCGTTGGTCAGTCCCGTTCCGCACAGTGTGTTCCGAATACGGCCGGCACGGTTCGAAACAGTAGAGTCACTGCACCAGGTTTATCTAATAGTAGGTTCACCTAAGGCGATCATTATAAGCGGCATCTATTGGTAAAAATCGCAAATAGTTTGATATTCCCTAGATTCAATCTCTGCCCTTCAGAAAATTTATTTTTCAATTTGGCACCATGACATTATATAAATTGTATTATTATTATACGTGGTTGAAAAAAAACCCACCCTGGATTACTTTGGTAATTTATTGAACAAATCATATAACAAAATAATTGGATCCATGATGGATCTGATACTTTCCTAGCCCGTTAGCACACTTCAAGCTATATTATCAAGTTGTAACCAAAAACGTTTAAAAAACCGTTGATGCTCTATATCTCACTTTTTAACCCTCATGGACATGAACTTTTTTTTATTTTCTGTATCACTTTATTTATCATATCACCACCCCCCCTCCTCCTTAAGACTAAGATGTTTTAGATATTTTCGACATATTTTATGAATCCAAACATAAAATACAGAATCTCGCTCCCCACCCTCAAAACTTTATTCCACAGAAATTAAATCATTGAGTTTGAAGGCACAATTTCACACATAATCAAACAATGAAGATTAAAATTTTATGTTATTCCAGCAACTTTAGAAAATTTTGGATGATTTTATTCATTTATTTTGAAGAATCCAATGAAAGATTGTATAAAGCTCCTAACCCTACAATAAACAATAAAATAATTTTATCGCGCTCTGAATAGAAAACGAGTATAAATACTCCAAAATACAGCATTTAATAGAAATCTAATTATTAATTCAATTGAAGCAACTCGAACACGCGGATCAACGTCAAAATCCAAGGGAGGGGGGGGGGGGGGGTAATGTCCGACAAAAAAATATTTGTACTTACATTTAGGGAGCGGAACCGGTAAATATTTTTTAGCTCACACATATACTATACTATAGTAGTGTGAGCTATGGTGATCCTAATTTTTTCGAGAAAAAAAAAGTTGCTCCGATTTCAAAAATTTTTATATATCTTCGCGTTTCAGATAATTTTGAAACTTTTTTGTTGCGCCGTCTGTCTGTCTGTCTGTCTGTCTGTCTGTCTGTCTGTCTGTCTGTCTGTCTGTCTGTCTGTCTGTCTGTATGTCTGTCTGTCTGTATGTCTGTATGTCTGTCTGTAACGACCAACGCGCATAACTCAAAAACCGCTTGGCCGATTTTAATGAAATTTGGTACCTAGGCTGGGTCTTTGGTCGAGATGGTCCCATTTAAAAATGAACAAAATCCACCCAACACAACCAAATAAAAGGGTGGGGGTAGATTTCAAAAATTAGAGTTTATGTGAAAATATGGCGTGTGTGATATCAAACGAAAGGTAATTGAGTCTGGAGTTAAACAAAATACATTTTAATTTATTTTAAAAAAAGGGTGGGGGTATATTTCAAAAATTAGAGGTTAAGTAAAAATATGGCGTGTGTGATATCAAAACGAAAAAATATATTTTAGTTTAAAAAAAAGGGTGGGGGTAGATTTTGAAAATTAGAGTTTACGTCAAAACATGGCTTGTGTCGTATCAAACGAAAAGTAATTGAGTCTGGAGTTGAATAAAATATATATCAGTTTTTAGTTATATTAGCTCAGACGTACACTATAACTATAGATCCTAGTGTGAGCTTAGATGCCCATAGATTGGCAGAGTATTTTTAAATATATTTTCTTCTAACGGTGCGAGGGGAGGGGGGTAATTCCTCCATTACCCCTCCTCAAGTCTGCGAGTGGCACCTCGTAATAAAATAAAATAAAATTTGGTTAGGTAATTTTCTTCTGGAATGTTTAACAAAAATATTTATCAAAATAAAAACCGAAAAAATGACGCTAAAATTTTTAGCCAAGGCAACGCTATAATGACTGAAATTAACCATTTTCCCGGCTTTTTTAATGGCTATTATGGGGCAGTTTTAAATTTATTAGCTGACACAGGGTTTAAATTGCAAAAAAATGGGCTATTTTTTTAAATAATGGGACGCCCACATTTCGGTGATGCGTATTTGCAGGAAGGTCAATTTTAATATGCCGTAAAAGCTATAAATTAAGTATTATAAAATTGTGACAAAAAAATTAAATACTGACATCAACAGCTTTTCTTGTGTGTAGCTATTTGGAGCTAAGATCTTTACTTTTACACAGGTTACCTACAGAATTTGAAAGGTCATTGAACCTGACTTGCCAACTGTAATCAGATGAAAGAATATACGTCACCGGGTTGCCTGAAACCATTTGTTTTATGGAAACTCGATGACAAAAAATTCTGTAGGCAACCTGTGTAAAAGTATACAGCTTACACTTAAAAAGGATTAGAGATACTTACTAACCGAAACGTCGTGTTTAAAATAAATAAAGACAATGGAAGTCCGAGATTTTGTTTCTACTTAATCATTGTCTACACGTTTCACACATAGAGTATAACCTTGTTAGTTCAGGCCCTACATCCAAGATTCAAGCGATATGCTGCGTTTAATGATAGACGCCCGAACGTTTTACGAAAGGGAACACACCCCCCAACCCTGGCAGGAGGGTGGTGCCCCTCCCTTAAACGTACTTTTTGTACTTTTTTTGCTAATAACAACAAAGTTTTCGAGTAATTAGCAAAAAACCGTCAAAAAGCTCGTTTAAGGGGGGGGAACAACCCCCCTGCCAGCGTTGGGGAGGTGGTTCCTTTTCGTAAAGTTTGGGCGAGTCTTATGTTTATCCATACCAAGTGTGTTGCTTCTATCATTAAACGCAGTATCGGACCCCGTAGGGCCTGAACGTCGCGTCGGAGCGACGAAAAACGTGTGGACGAGATAACTATGAAATCTTGGAGACTGATTAAGGAACTACTTTGGGATGCTACCTGCAGCCGCGGGCTTAAATTTTCTTTTTTGAATGTAACCTTAAAAAGTTGTACCGGGCAGCACGATTAGATGAAAAAAGAAAAGTGAAAACATATAGAATGCTTTTGGACCTCTTTACCTCCATTTCGTTTGTGAAAGCTTTCGGTTTTATAAGTGAGAAATAAAAGAGCTTGATTTCAGCATTTAATTTAAAAAAAATAGTGTGAAAGGGAATGCAGCTGATGGATTGTGTACCATTAAGGAGAAGACAGGATTTAAAAAATTCTTCGGTTTTAACCTCGTCGACATTGTAGCCTTTTAATGTTTTGGTAATTTTACATTGTTTCTTTTAAATATTTTAATTTATATTATATACAGGGTGTAGATAAAAGTATATGGGGATTTCGGAAACGGTAAGAGAGAGATACGGTTTTCGTGAAATGAGAGAAAGTTGCACTACTCCAGGCCCAATGAGAAATTATATCGAAATTAAAAATATCTACACGGGTTTCGAGCAGAGACTAAAACTCGTGTTTTTTTAAGAAACTGAAATATTGTCGCTATCTTGTGCACAAATTTGATAAAACTTGGTGATTATGTATATCCGACTATGGTCAATCAAGCGTCCTCAACAAATTTTTTTTAGGCCTTCTAGTTTTTTTGTAATCACAGTCAACTTTGTTATTCCTTATGGTCGCCATATTGGATTTACACGTAATGAAATAGAGCATAAAAAGAGCTTTTCAATTATTACTGAAAATCTGAATTTATTAAAAAAACCGTTTTCCGCCAAATTATTTGATTTGTCTGTTTCTCAATTAATTGTGATATTTTTACCTTCCCAGCCCGCAAGGCAATGGCTAGAGAAAGTATTGTTTTCGAAGAAAAACATTTTTTTGCGATAACGCCGTAAATGTGTTATTTGGGTGTATTTTGACCTACCCTAGCAGTATCGTCGTGGTGTCAGTCTGTGTGTGTGTGTCTCTGTCCGTAACGCGATAGCTCCTAAACCGCCCATTCGATTTTCATGAAATTTTTAGGTAAAATAGTATTCGATACTGTTACGAGCTGATTAGATTTTGGTCGATATTCATTAATGCTAATAACAGTTTTTTGACAGTTAAAAAGTTTTAAAAATGCTAATTTTTTAACGGAGCGTCGCTTCAATATGCGGTTTTCGGAATATAGTAGCGCACATTTTTCTCAAAATTTTTTGTTAACCAAAAACTTGGTAGGAGCTTTCGTTTCGGAGATATTTACAAAAAAACTCTTTTTTAGGGTTGATATAGCATGGAGTGTGCTAATGGGTTAAGAAGGTAACAGATCCGTCATAGATCCATTTATTTACCTTCCTAGCCCGCGCAGCAATGGCCAGAAAAAGTATTATCATAACAAAAACATTTCATGTAAAAAAACGCCAAGTGCGCGAAAGTGGTATTCTGTAAAAAGAATTGAGATAAAAGTAAAGCCAAGTTCTCCAACACAAATTTCAAAATGAATGGTTCTGACTAGTTTGGAAATATTTTTTTAAACTTTGCTATTCCAGCCAAACTTCTTTACGTTCAATTAGCACTGTGCCTAAGAGTCATTTGCAGCCATAATAGCCAAGTTTAAAAAACATTTCCAAACTAGTAAGAACCATTCATTTTGAAACTTGTATTGGAGAACTTGGCTTTACTTTTATCTTAATTCTTTTTACGGAATACCACTTTCACGCACTTGGCTTTTTTTACATGAAATGTTTTTGTTATGATTTCACTCCTTTTTAAAGGATTTGGATAATATTTAAATTTTATAGTAGTAAAATATGCGGAATATTGTTCAAAACTTTTGCAATGCCTTATTATAGTTTTTTTTATATTTTCCCATGGTTTTATCATAGTTCCTATCAGCCTTCTAAAGCTCAGCTCTCTTGTGTTCCTGGAAGTAGGCAATGTTAATTTTACATAACTTTACATTTATAGGGGAGGAAAGTAAATTAAAATTTAGGTGTTTTTAAATTTGTTCCTATAGTTTTATCATAGTTCCTATTAGTCTTCCAAAGCTCAGCTCTCTAGCGTTCCTGGAAGTGGAGAATGTTAATTTAAATAACTTTACATTTATAGGGGAGGAAAGTTAATTAATATTTGGAGTTTTTTAATTTTCTTTTATAGTTTTATCATAGTTCCTATCGGTCTTCCATAGCTCAGCTCTCGAGCGTTTCTGGAAGTGGGCAATGTTACTTTTACACAACTTTACATATAGGGGAGGAAAGCAAATTAAAATTTTGGGGTTTTTAAATTTTTTCCTATAGTTTTATCATAGTTCCTATCAGTCTGCCATTTTTGGAAGTGGGCAATGTTACTTTTACATAACTTTACATGTATAGGGGAGGGGAGTAAATTAGAATTTTTGGATTTTTTCCAGGGGTTTGGTCATAATTTCTATCAGTCTGCCAAATTTCAGCTTTGTAGCATATCTGGAAGTACAGTAGAATTTTGATGATCTATACATGAGTGAGTGACTGAGTGGCAATTTCGAAATTTTTTAAAGTACCTTGTTTTCAAAGACATCGTAAAATGTTATTAAGAAGAGTTGTTTCGAATCAAAAGTTACGGCAGATTCTCAATTTTCAAAAAATGAGCCCACTTAAATTTTGTGTAGACGATTTTTAGCTGATTTTTCTAAAAATTAAGCCGTAGCTTTTAATTCTAAACAACTTTTCTTAAATGTCTTTTTTGATGTCTTAAAACAACATTTTACTCATACCTTTTATCAAAACAAGCTACAAAACCACCCTGTATATTAATTGGCTCATTTTCTTAACTAAATAGTTTAAGACCAAGCAGAAGCGATTTCAAGAAAATCAGAATCTTAATCGAAAATTCGTTGTCATTTATACCTTACCTGCACTCAATCTGTGGACACACTGTATGTCCGTAGTACGATAGCTCCCAACCGCTAAACTGATTTTCATAAAATTTACAGGCAAAATTGTGTACAATACTGTAAAGACATTGAAGAGGTTAGATTTTGGTCAAAATCAATTAATGATCATGACAGTTTAAAAATTAAATAGTTATTTAAACAACAAGGTTTGAAAACGACTCTTTGCACACGATCGAGACAGTTTGGTAGACCGAGCCGAAGGCGAGGTCTACAAGTCGAGGGAGTGTGCAAAGAGGTTTTCAAACGAGTTTTTTACAATATTTTTTATACGACTGCTAATAAAGAAAGAAAAATCAAATTTTAATTTAACTTGTTTTTATTTCCGACATTTTTACAACAAATTTTTAAAAACTCAACAATTTTTTGACGTATCTAATCAACAAAACATACGAGCAGTGACGGTTGCTACGGAACTAAGCCAACTTATATTGATGGGTGACAACAACAAAAATCACAATGACGGGAGACCCGTATGCAGAAATGACATAGGCATGCGCAAAAATGACATAAGCGTGTGCAAAACTTTTTGCACACAGCGTGCGCAAAATGCCATTTTCAGATCGTGTTCTCCGTGCGCAAAACCCCCTTTTACAAGACAGTCGTATAAAAATATTTTAACTTCTTAACGGAGCATAGCATGAATATGCGGTTTTCGGAATATGCGCACTCTGTTAGGAATCACGTTCAATAATTTTCTCACAGAAAATTGTTAGGCCTCTAAGCAAAATCAAATTTTTAAAATAGGGAGCGCTTGATAGCGCTGAATTCAGTAATTTAATTAGTGACAGTGCTGCCACTTTGGTCGCTAAAAGCATATTAAAGATATCATTATTTAACTGCCGCAAATTAAAATTTACTTAAATAATTTAATACGGAATATTGTTCAAAACAAGTCGTTTCCTATTTTCCCAAACTGCGTCATGCTTAGGGTTGCCAGACGCCCTGCTTTAGGTGTACCAAGCTTTTCCACTTGCTGCCACCAGCCACGGCAACGCTGTAAAGTAAGTCATATGAAATAGTACCGGCAAGCCAGAGGGGGACTTCCGAGTTTTTGAGCGCGCTTATTTTAACCAACAAACTTTTTTATCCTTGTATGTAGTCTTTAGTTGGCATTCGTTGCTTGTAGCCTAGTTGTAAGTATCCAAAAAATGTAGCCGCTTCGGTGGTAATTATACTAAACCAAAGATTCGGAAACAATTTTTTTTTAATTGTCTTTCTAAAATTATTTTTATTTTCAAAAACTATTTCTTAAATTAGCCTCTTAAAAGGTCAAAATCGGTGTTAACCTAATCCTTGTTAATTGATCGCAAACGTATCCTAACCTGTCCAGACAAGGCTCCTAACAGAAAAATTATTTCCGCCCCCCGTCGTGTTGCCACGGTTTTCCCTTTCAGAAATCTGGCAACCCTAGTCGTCCTGGGTATAGAAATTCAATTAAACAGCCCTTGAGAAAATGTGCGGCAACTATTGCATAATTGGACGGCAAAAATATTATTTCCTTCTGCACCAAGAGTCTACTTTCAATGGACGGCGCAGTTTAATGATTTTCCAATAAAGAAGACAGAATTTTAATAAAAAGATTTTAAATGAAAACTAAGAAATAAGCATGAACGTTTTTTTATAACAATTTTAATGCTATTATTTTTTTTTTTTTAGGTAAGTCGTTGTTGCCTCAACTTTCCAACAAGGGACTAGTTGGTATTTGGTGAGTCATTATCATATTAGTTTTTTTTTTCTATAGCCCGCACCTATTAGCTATTTTTTTTTAGCCTGCAAAGCAATAGTAGGTAGTAAAAAACACCTTAAACAATATAAGCTCGACTGTTAGTAATATTTATTTTCCAGCAATATTGTACATGGCATTTTTTCAATAAAGACAACTTATTATTATTATTACTATTATTATAATATAATGCGATATTTGGATGTTTTCCACCTAATATAACTGATCTTTTTATGACGTCTCTCTTAGTGGCGTAACAGAAAACATTAGGGCTCCCGCGCAGAAATTTTATCACGGGCACTTTTGTTTTTATAATGAGGATGAATGGTTAAAATTGTACTTACAAAATAAATTTCCAAGGTAACTTAGCCAACCTTTGAATCCTTGATTTTCAGAGGGCAGGAGCCACGGGCGCAAGAAAACCAAAAAAACTTCTTTGCAGTTTTTGGGTTTTCTTTTTACCGTTAAGAAGTTATGATAATTTTTCTAAATCTTCGCCCAACTGTTCTTTTTAAAGTTAAAAACCAACTTCCTATTTCATCCAGTTTAAATTTGGCAACTTTCAGTTACCTATTTCTTGATTTTGGTTACTCCGGCTTACTTCTAGCATTTTCCGATTGATTTTTAGTTACTTCCTGTAGAATAGAATAGAATATAGTCTTTATTTTCATATGCATATTTACATAGAAAGTGAGTCAAAGTTCTTAAAACTAATGAATTGAAATAAACAAAGAAAGTAAACATAATTTAAAAAATAAACACTTTTAAAACAATGTAATGTAAATAGCGCAATATGGTTAAAATTATTTTCCGTTTTTTAAAATATTTTATGCTAAAACTTTGCAATAAAAAAACATTTAGTTACATTAGACAAATAAAATAAAAAAATATTTAAGTATAAAATATTTAAACAATAAAACACAAAAATCTTAGGACGAAAAAAATATATCAAACAAAATGAAATATGTAAAATAAAAACAAACAAAATAAATACTCTGTCAAAAAATTCGACTATATTATAAGGACTCATATCAGTAAGGAACTTTTTGGTTTTATTTTTAAATATATTAAATGACGGAGCAACTTTAATTTCGTTTGGCAAAACATTATAAAATAGGCAGCCATTAACAAGCCCCCTTTTGGTAAAGAGCTGTGGAGTGCCGGTCGATATTTAATAATTTTTTGTTTCTGGTTTCACATGGTCCTTGATAGAGTTTTTTTGAAATATTGATATATTATTCCGAACAAAACAAAGTAATTCATATATATATACCGGTTATAGTCAAAAAATTTAAAACTTTAAATGCTTGACAAGATTCTCCAAATTTCAAACCTTTAATAATACGTACAACATATTTTTGCAATATAAAAAGTCTGTTAACATTTGTGGCCCTACCCCAATGAATAATGCCAGAGTTATTAATATGGAGTCACTACACTGGTTTGACATTGTTCTCAATCCAAAACAAACAGATGATAGCTTTTTACATAAGTTATTAATATGTGAGTTATAATTTAAATCATTATAAAATCCTAAAAGCTTGACTTCTTGCGAAAAATCTAACATTATTCCATTGAGGCTAATACTATCCATTATTAAATTCGAACTTATTAAATAACATACATGCAGTTTTATCATTATTAATAACGAATTTATTTTTAAACATCCATTCACTGGCTTTGGCGAAGGTCAGGTTGACCATCGGTTCGATTTGGCTACTATGTGACACCTTGATTATTAAATTTGTATCATCTGCATACGACATAAGAATCACAGACAAGTCTCTAAAAACACTATGCAGATCGTTGGCGTAGATTATAAATAGTAAAGGTCCAAGTATGGATCCTTGTGGGACCCCTACATTAACATTCGCTACGTCTGAGAAGATTATACCTTTTTCGGATGTCATTTTGACCCTCTGCGATCGACCCTGGAGGTATGATTTGAGCCACTGCAGTGGTACTCCCCTAATTCCATAAAAACTTAATTTTTTAAGTAAAATGTCGTGGCTTAAAGTGTCGAAAGCCTTACTTAAATCGATGTATAACGCAATGCCAATTTCTTTTTTATCTATAATCTTATTTATTTCATACAAAAATGAAAATAAAGCCATTTTGGGATGAATGTATAATATTGTACTTTTTCAAGAACGCGAAAAGTTTGATATACATTGGTTTTTTCGTATACTTTGGAAAATGTACTTAACAAACTAATTGGATGAAAATTCGTTACGTCAGTCGGATCTCCTTTTTTATAAAGAGGCTTTACTATAGCTATTTTGAGTTTTTTTGAAAAAATACCCGTTTCTAAGGAACAATTAATTATATGTGTTAATGTCAAGGATATCAAAGTTTTTACTTGTTTTAAAATTTTACTTGAAACGTCATCTTGGCCTGTAAAAAATTATGCTTTTAAATCCGTTATTACTTTAACAATGTCCTCTTCGACAACTGGCGAAGTAAAAAAACTATTTTCCTGACAATTAACGCAGTTTTCAATGTACTGATGGTCAATCCCCGAGCCAAAATTATCAGATAAGTTTGAACCAATTGAACTAAAATATGAGTTAAAATGGCATGCTGTTTCTTTTTCCGTCAAAACTGTTAAATTTAATTGAGACTGTAGTGTTTCTTGCCGTTGATGATTTCCCACATTTTTTTAGTTTTATTTTCGGAATTTATAATCTGATTATCATAATAGTGCTTTTTAGCGTTGCTTAGCATTTTCTGATAGAATTTATTTAGAGTAATATAAGATTTTTTAAAAGACGGATATCTTTTCATTAAGGTAGAAATTGTTGCAAGTGTATTTTTAATACGGGTAATTTCTGGGGTAATCCAGCGTCGGTCACTTCTTCTTCATCTAACCTTTTTCTTACACGTTTTAAGGGAAAGCACATCTGGCAACGACAGGGTGTCCACCCAGTCCTCCTCTTGTGACCTCTGATTTTCGTCTGTTACATTTCCAGTCACTTTCGGTCACTTACATTGATTCTGATTTACCACTAAATGCTTTTTATTCTTTTTCGATCACTTTCGGTTGACTTTAGTAGTAGTAGTAGAAGTAGTGGTGGGGAGACCATTTTTGGTCTACCGACTAGGCACCCGGTGCGCCCTTTTCGCAAACTCAGATTTGTCCGTACACCATATACCAAACTCATATACGTGCCACTTAGGATGCAAGTTTTCTTTCTCTAAGAGGACTTAAATGTGCCTGGCACCTCTTTGTGGAGGGCAGGGATCTTTTACTGGGTAGCAAGTATACACAGCCCTTCCGAAAGTTGGTCCTGCTATATGTTAGACTATCATCTATCTAACATCGCTATCGTCCCAGGAAAACTTGGTTATAGACGATAGCCTTGTTTCCTTTTCAGCACAACAGTCGTGGTCGTCGTGAATTGACTGGAGACTTATAGCAGGCTCCTGGGTTGACTTGATGTAACCTTTTGTGTTTTAACAAACCACACCGGACGACCATGCCCACCTCCATTTAGAACATTCCATATAACAGAGGCACATTCTAGTGTACTACTCACCTTGAATTGGTTGTGTATGAAGGAGGTGTTAATTCTTGGGTCCATTCTGAGAGAAAAACTTGATAGAAACATATGTCCTAAACGTTTTAGCTTTTGAGATACAAGCATACCATTCCTCCTTATTTTAAATCTCAGTCATTGAGTCATTTTGCAAGATTTTCAAAACACAGAACAGAACAGAGGTACCCACTGTCAAAACTAGATTGCTCAGCTCCGTTATAAACATATATGCTCTTTATCGGAGAGATATGATTTTATAATCTCCAGCGGCTGCCTTTTCACTCTACATAATGGCAAATCAAACCAAGGGAGTAGGAGACACAATCAAACGCCTTATTGAAGTTGGAAAGTGTTAACCCAAACCAAGACCTTCAAAATAATATATTTTTGACTTAAGTATGAGGTTTATCGCAATTGTGCAAGTCGGCCTATATGTAGGGTACGTTTTGAGTTTCGTGCCCAAACGATTTGCGGCAGACAAAGCAAAGCAAAATTAATTAGGCAAATATTAAGATAATTTTATGCTAATTAATAATGTATACCTAACTAAAGCGTTTACCTTTCCTGGGTGCAGGGAGGGATCATGTATTAATTATATTATTATTATGGGTAAGCAGATTTGGTCATAAAAAAAAACAAGAAAGTGGATAAACGAGTTGTAGAGATAACAGAAGAAAGATATATTCAAGTGTCGAAGTGCGTTTAAGCCCCCATCCCACGGCGCACAGTGATCTGGCTAGGTCAGAAAGCGGTCAAAAGTCATTTTGTCATTAATAAAGATAATTTTAAGGATTTTTTTGTTTCGCTAGTTGTTTTCATAGTCTAACTTTTTGTATACCTATTATATTTATTTTTATTTATACTGCGCAAGTGCAAACACCTAGGGGATATGACATATTCCGAACGCCAAATAATTTAAATGTCAAGGAAATCCCGTTTCAGTTTTTTGTTGATAGGAAGCTAACTAACTGTAAATAAAAAGTTAATTTGTAATGAGTGTTGGCATATTTAAAAAATATACAAATGTATTTGTTGAAATTAATCTATAACAAATAGCTAAATATCCACAATTTAGAATACACATTTATATATCAAAGTAAAACACATTTCGTTACCAATAATTTCTGCTACTTATACATTGAAAACGATATTTTTTTTAAGGGAAATGTCAATATTACATGTTTATACATTAATTAATCAAGAATTAAGGCTAAAGCTTCAGAGTCCAGATGTAAGTGTTTCTTTTGACAAAATATGTTCGCAAACGCAAATAATGCATGCTATTTTGTTTTTCTAAACATGTGATCAAAGCGCGGCTAACTAAGATAAGTTTTGGAAAGAAACAACAGGCGGTGATAATATAACGTTGCGCTGGCGATTTTGATCAGCTACACATTTTTTAGAAAAGAGGTACAGTGAGAAGCGAATAAGATTTTTTTATATTTTTAAGTTTAATATGGTTGCCATAACTATGCAATTTAAGGTCTAAGTTAAAACGATTGGAGGTAACAATATAATTTTTATTTGTGTTTTTTATTTTATTTTTATTGTCACCAAGTAACTAGCGGGATTTGCTGAGCACTAATATGATGTGACGGACAAAATTTGTGTCTGGCGAATGAATTTTGTCCGTGTCCGTCAGAAAAAGAAATCTATGTTAGTAGGTATTTAAATAAGAAAAGGTACATACGGGTTTACACCGACCTTAGTCAATCCCGACCTCCGTAGTAAGTTATAAGGGGGAACATAAGAAAAGAAATTGTATTGTGATGGGTAACATTTCTTTCGGTAATACCACAAAGTATAGCCTATATTTTTTGTGTTAATACCAGGGAAATAATTTTGCTAGTCGAACTGGTAGACAGACCCAAAGTGGTAGGACCATTTGGAGAGGAAGTAACAAATGATAATGGCTTGAGACTGATGCTATTGTGTGAAACTCACTAAACATAAGGATATTCATCGATATACCTGGATTCAGCCAATAAGGAATCTTAAATCAATGACTGATTATGCTATAGGTAGACAACACTCGGAATTAAAGTGGTATGATGTGGGAGCACTTCGTGGTGTTACCTGTGGATCTGAGCACCTTCTGATAAAAGCAAAAATGTTATTTCCTTTACGAAAAACAAATAAAGACGAAAGTATTGAAGAAAATGAAAACCTAGAATGCATCGAAGAAAATCAAAAATACAACTTTAGAAGTCTAGAAATCGAAAGTACTTAAAGATTTCATCAGAAACGATTAGATGAAAAATTATGTAATAAAAAACACACTGTAATTTTGTCTTGTAACGGCTTTCGAGTTCAGGGCATCTCTAGTTTTCGCTGGTGTCTAGTCTCTTTGTATAGAGCGTCTCAAGCACAGTTTTCATCTTTCTCTGCAGAGCCTTAGTATTCAGGCGAGCTGGGAGTAAAAAGCGCCGTAGTCCTACACAAATACCCGGTTTCCACCAATGCGTGCCCACCCTGATTTAAAAAACGCATCAGCTGACGCTGCAAACCGGTGCAAGTCCATGTCTTATCATGTGATGCGTTTTTTGAATCAGGGTGGGCACGCATAGGTGGAAACTAGGCTTTACGACACAGCGATTTGTCTCAGCATCGGCATAAATAGACGGTGTTTGCAAAAGGACTGGACGTGCCAAAGGAAATCGACTTTTTCAAAATAAAAAAAAACTTTATATACGGGCATTTTTTTTTAATTTAAATTATAGCTTCCCCAGTGCTTTCCATTTTGAAAAACTATCCTTATTAATTTTAAAAGTCACAATTCTATTAAATAACTTTATGGGCTATAAGGTGCTACTTAAATCAAACCATAATACTTTGAATTTGTTATTAAGAATGGCTGGCAAAAGCCGAAAATGTCCTATCTGTTTTCCCCAGTGATTTTTTTTGCATTTCAACATTGGCAAGTATATGTTAAAAGGTAATACTAAACACTAAAACCTTTTTGTTACTGTTCCTTAAAGTGCTATGTTTTTAAAACTGCCATTTTGTTAACAAAAAGGGTAAAATTTAATTATATTTTAATTAAAGGAAAGCTTTCCCCAGTGATTTCAGTCGCCTCGGTCCACCTTCTTCGTGATGCTACAGCCGGACGACTGATGGCGTTAATAGTGTAATGATAGTGTCAAATTGGTATTTCATCAGTCGTTGTTTACAAAAGACCTGTAAAACTGTTTAGGGTGGCAAGTTTTTTTTTAAAGGAAGCCACAAAAAGCTAAAAAGATAGGTTTTTTTAGATTTTTTTTTCTCTGTCCTTTGGCAAAATTGTTTTTATGTTAGTATTAAACAGGTTTGTAGTTATTAATTTTAACTAAAGTTAAGTAAAATAAATCATAAATCAACCTTACTTTCTAGTAACGAGGGGATATAAAAAACGCCTCAACTCTGTCCACGTCACATCTGTCCCTTTTTGCCCAATTTTTTCTAAGGGGACAGAGGAGACATAGAGCGACAGATCTGACAAGTATTTATTAAAGTTATATTTGGATCTACCTAATTCTTGTAATTTTGTATGTGATTTGCAATAAAAATGTTTATAAATCCAAGTGTTGATCAAAAAATGGATTCTCTTCATTGAAGAGATCAGGCAGCATTAACATTTAGGCTCTGGGGGGAAAACTGAAAGTTGCAAAAGAGAAATCCATGGAGAGAAGGTGGCAAGAAAAAAAAGTCAAGTACGAGGAAAAAAAACGTTGGGAAATATATATATATATATATATATATATATATATATAATATATATATATATATAATATATATATATATATATATATATATATATATATATATATATATATATATATATATATATATATATATATATATAAATACAAAAATGCTCTGATCCTAAAGTTGATGACAGTGTTAATGATGAAGAATCGAGATCTAAAACTGAAAACAGCATTGATGAGGAACAGGAGAGATCTAAAGCTGAAAACAACGTGGATGAGGAAGAGGAGAGATCTAAAACTGATAACAGATGTTGAAGAGAAAAGTTTCCTTAAAGAAAATTCCACTGATAATCATGAATTCCCTAAAAGTTCGAAGAATAGAGCCCAGACAAAGAAAAGAAATAAGAAAACGGTAGGCATTAAAGAAATTCGAAGAAGAGACCGGGAGAAAAAAAGAAAGTACCGGGAAAAGCTTAGACTGAATAATGAGACGAAACTGGAAGAAATACGTAAGAAAGATAGGGAATATCAGAGAGAAAAATATCTGATCTGACAAAGATCTTTTAAAGAGCAAATAAGCAAACGAAAATTATGGCATAAATCAAAACAAGTGGAAAAAGGAAAGAATAATAATGCAGAAAGAATGGAAGAATTCATCGCAAATAACAGCCCATCAACAAGTAGATCTAGTTTGTTTGTTTTTAATTAAAAATATATTTCTCCTTGATAAGGCTTGCCTTTTTATTAATGTTAACTTAAGAAGAATAACACTAAAAATACTGTTTTTTATATCTTATTGTCTTTTCTGTCCCCTATTTTGTCTTCTCTGTCCCCCTGCCCATTTGTTAAAAATTCATTTAAAGAAACATTATTTTATATAATTTAAATTTAAAAACTGGTTCTTTCGGCATATTTCTTGTTGTTAAGGTGAATGTTTATAAAAAAATTTAAAGGATTCTACCTGTAAAAGAAAAACAGGTTAAAATTTTTAAAAAATAAGAAATTTAAAAGTAATTCTGCCCTGCTGTTCCAATATGTTTAATTTATTTAAAAAAAAATTAATAGGGGAAATCAAAATACTAATATCTTGCTGGTAAAACTACAATATGCACTTTGCGTTTATTAAGTAACTGTTTATTTAAACAAAATTGCAGGAGGACCGATATGACAAAATTAATACCTTGCCTAGTCTGCGACCATTTTGCCAATATAAATTATAAAATAAATATACTTAGTCTAATTTTTAAAATACTCTGCCAATATATGGGCCCCTAAGCTCACACTAGGTACTATAGTTATGTGAGCTAATATAACTAAAAACTGAAATATATTTTATTCAACTCCACACTAAATTACCTTTTGTTTGATACCACACCAGCCATGTTTTGACTTAAACTCAAATTTTTGAAATCCACCCCCACCCTTAAAAAAAACAAAAAGTAAAATGTATTTTGTTGAACTCCGGACTTAATTACCTTTCGTTTGATATCACACACGCCATATTTTCACTTAAACTCTAATTTTTGAAATATACCCCCACCCTTTTTTTTAAATAAATTAAAATGTATTTTGCTTAACTCCAGACTCAATTACCTTTCGTTTGATATCACACACGCCATATTTTCACATAAACTCTAATTTTTGAAATCTATCCCCACCCTTTTATTTGGTTTGTGTTCGGTGGATTTTGTTCATTTTTAAATGGGACCATCTCGACCCATGACCCAGCCCAGGTACCAAATTTCATTAAAATCGGCCAAGCGGTTTTTGAGTTATGCGCGTTGGTCGTTACAGACAGACATACAGACACACAGACAGACAGACAGACAGACATACAGACAGACAGACAGACGGCGCAACAAAAAAGTTTCAAAATCATCTGAAACGCAAAGATATATAAAAAATTTTGAAATCGGAGAAACTTTTTTTTTCTCGAAAAAATTAGGATCACCATAGCTCACACTACTATAGTATAGTATATGTGTGAGCTAAAATATAAATTTGTTAGTTATCTTTAAGGTTATTTGCAAGTTTATTATAGATCATTTATTTTTTCTGCCAAAAACCGCCGAAATTCAAAATTAAAAAATAAATGCCCATACACGCTCTTTGGTTCCGCGCTGTTTTAGCTCACACATATACTATACTATAGTAGTGTGAGCTATGGTGATCCTAATTTTTTCGAGAAAAAAAAAGTTGCTCCGATTTCAAAATTTTTTATATATCTTTGCGTTTCAGATGATTTTGAAACTTTTTTGTTGTGGTGTCTGTCTGTCTGTCTGTCTGTCTGTATGTCTGTCTGTCTGTCTGTCTGTCTGTCTGTCTGTCTGTCTGTCTGTCTGTCTGTCTGTCTGTCTGTCTGTCTGTCTGTCTGTCTGTCTGTCTGTCTGTCTGTATGTATGTCTGTATGTCTGTCTGTAACGACCAACGCGCATAACTCAAAAACCGCTTTTCCGATTTCAATGAAATTTGGTACCTAGCCTGGGTCTTGGGTCGAGATGGTCCCATTTAAAAATGAACAAAATCCACGGAACACAAGCCAAGTAAAAGGGTGGGGGTAGATTTCAAAAATTAGAGTTTATGTGAAAATATGGCGTGTGTGATGTTAAACGAAAGGTAATTGAGTGTGGAGTTAAACAAAATAAATTTTAGTTAAAAAAAGGGTGGGGGTAGATTTCAGAAATTAGAGTTTACGTGAAAATATGGCATGTGTGATATCAAACGAAAGGTAATTGAGTCTGGAGTTGAACAAAATACATTTTAATTTTTGTTTTTTTAAGCGGGGGGGAGTTTAAAAAATTTGAGTTTAAGTCAAAACATGGCTTGTGTGGTATCGACGAGTAATTTAGTCTGGAGTTGAATACCATATATTACAGTTTTAGTTATATTAGCTCACAGGTACACTATAACTATAGTACCTAGTGTGAGCTTAGGGGCCCATATATTGGCAGAGTATTGTTCTACGTTGTTCTGACATACATAGAGACGACATCAGAAGCTCAACTAAATGTTCGAATTAATGCGCTGTATCGTTGACGAACAGCGGCGTAGCGTGCCCGAAAGGGCGGGGGGGGGGGGGGGGCGACAGCTAAAAAGGGCGCCTCTGAAAACTGAAAAAAAATCTTGCGACAAAAAAAAAACAAAAAAAAGGAGGTCATCATGTGTGAGGGGGCGGGCGACAGGTCAAAAGGGCGCCTCTCAAACATCTTGCGACCAAAAAAAAAAAGGTCCTCATGTCGTTAGTTTCCTTTGGCGCCCAGTCAATTGGCCGTTGCCGGCCCGACTTAATAAAGCTGAGGGCGCTTCGGCCACCAATGGGGCGCCACTACCCTCGGGGCGGGGGGGCGGCGAACCCCACGCGCCCCCCCCCCCCCCCCCACGCTACGCCGCTGTTGACGAACCGAATGCACCGTGCCGACCGAACCGAACCGGGGCGTGACCGATTTAGTGCGCGATTATGCGACGTAGTGTAGTCTTATGCGAGTTTTGTATCATAAGCCTAACCTAGCTTCGAGACCTTTTGTCATTTCCAAATATAACTGATCGGCACTGCATATCCAAATAGCCCGTATCAAAACAAACAAAATTAAAAAATCAAAACAAAATCTATCAAAGCTCATGTTCTAAAGTAGGTTAAACACGAGTTTGGATTTTACCACGCACCTAATAACTGCTAGGAAAATGTTAACCAATAGTCTGTTTTTGAGTACCTCATTTATATTTTAGCGGAGTTTCGGGAAACAGAGTTAGAGTACCTATATTTTCCCCTTATTTTTACCAACACGATAGCTCATAAACCGCCAAACGGATTTGCACAAAATTTTCAGGTAAAATAGTATTCGACACTCTAGCGAGCTGATTAGATTTTAGTCAAAATCCATTAATGCTAATGATTTTTTGCAAATTAAAAAATTTAAAAGTTGCTAACTTTTTAACGGAGCATCTTATCAATATGCGGTTTTCGGAATGTAGTAGACTTTGTTTTGCCTAATAATTTGTGTTATAACCGAAAACTTTGTAGGAGCGTTAGTTTCTGAGATATTTATAAAAAACTGTTTTCAAGGCTAATATCATGGCTTCACTTGAAGTGCGCTAATTAGCTAGGAAGGTATCAGATCCGTCATGGATCCATTTATTTCCTTTTTTTTCTGCCACTAGGATCTAAAGTTTTTCTAAATTACCGTCTCTTAGCTTGTGCCCAATTTTCTCCTTCTTGACCTCTTTTTACCTTAAGTTTCGTCATACATAGTCCGACGCTTTATATTATGCCAATTTTTTTTTACCTTCCTAGTACGCAGCAATGGCCAGAGAAGGTATTGTTTTCAGACAACTCCGGAAATGTGTTATTTGGGTGTATTTTGGCCTATTTTAGCAGTATCGTCGTGATGTCTGTCCGTATGTGTGTGAATGTATGTCTGTCCGTAACACGATCAGCGGCGTAGCGTGCCCGAAAGGGCGGGGGGGCGACAGCTAAAAAGGGCGCCTCTGAAAACTGAAAAACTGAAAAAAAATCTTGCGACCCAAAAAAAAAAAAAAAGGTCATCATGTGTGAGGGGGCGGCCGCTAGGTCAAAAGGGCGCCTCCCACAAATCTTGCGACCACAAAAAAAAAGGTCATCATGTGTTGATGTGTTGAGGGGGCGGCCGACAGGTCACAAGGGCGCCTCTCACAAATCTTGCGACCAAAAAAAAAAAAGGTCCTCATGTCGTTAGTTTCCTTTGGCGCCCACTCAATTGGCCGTTGCCGGCCCGCCTTAATAAAGCTGAGGGCGCTTCGGCCACCAATGGGGCGCCATGACCCTCGGGGCGGGGGGGGGGGGGCGACGACCCCCCCCCCCATGCTACGCCGCTGAACACGATAGCTCCTAAACCGTTAAACTAATTTTCATAAATTTTCAGGTAAAATAGTGCACAATACAGTAAAGACCTGATTAGATTTTGGCCAAAATCCATTTATTTTAAAAATGAAAAATATATTAACTTTTTAACGGAGCATCGCATTACAATATGCGGTTTATTATATCGGAATATCGTAGAACACGTTTTTCTTAATAGATAGTTTAAGTTGTGCTACGTATTTTAGCTCACACATATACTATACTATAGTAGTGTGAGCTATGGTGATCCTAATGTTTTCGAGAAAAAAAAAGTTGCTCCGATTTCAAAATTTTTTATATATCTTTGCGTTTCAGATGATTTTGAAACTTTTTTGTTGCGCCGTCTGTCTGTCTGTCTGTCTGTCTGTATGTCTGTCTGTCTGTCTGTCTGTCTGTCTGTCTGTGTGTCTGTATGTCTGTCTGTAACGACCAACGCGCATAACTCAAAAACCGCTTGGCCGATTTTAATGAAATTTGGTACCTGGGCTGGATCTTGGGTCGAGATGGTCCCATTTAAAAATGAACAAAATCCACCGAACACAAACCAAATAAAAGGGTGGGGATAGATTTCAAAAATTAGAGTTTATGTGAAAATATGGCGTGTGTGATATCAAACGAAAGGTAATTGAGTCTGGAGTTAAACAAAATACATTTTAATTTATTTTAAAAAAAAGGGTGGGGGTATATTTCAAAAATTAGAGTTTAAGTGAAAATATGGCGTGTGTGATATCAAACGAAAGGTAATTAAGTCCGGAGTTCAACAAAATACATTTTAGTTTTTGTTTTTTTAAGGGTGGGGGTGGATTTCAAAAATTTGAGTTTAAGTCAAAACATGGCTTGTGTGGTATCAAACAAAAGGTAATTTAGTGTGGAGTTGAATAAAATATATTTCAGTTTTTAGTTATATTAGCTCACATAACTATAGTACCTAGTGTGAGCTTAGGGGCCCATATATTGGCAGAGTATTTACATAGTCATGAGATTTGACAGTTACGCAAGCGCACTTCGTCACACCGTCGTCAAGGTCATGTTAGGAGCTTACGTATTTACGTTAGCTTACGGCAAGGACTGTACACAGAGAACAGGACGGTCCACTTCCATAAGCCCCATATATTCCAAATTTCGCTACGTCACAAAATCCTCAAGGTGTCGAGCCATCCTTCTATGAACCTACTCATCCTTCTCAAAAGACCCTTGATCTGTTTGATAGGGTGGTCTTTCCTTTTCTATTCACATTAAATGAAAAAGGACAACCGAACTTATTGATTTTTTCGCGAATCCAAAGTGAGGTTAATTTTTCCGTGCATTTCGCATTTTTAAATTTGTGGAATCTTGGTTTTGTATTATTATTTTCGATATTTTAAACAATTTTCGGAATCGCAAAATCCCAGGAACATCCTGTGCGGTTTCTGGATGTAAATCCAACTATTCGAACTTAGAAGTTCTACATTTATGAGTTTTTTTAAATTTCCACCTTCCAATGACTGTTCCCAAGACTATTTTGCAAGAGTGGCTAAGGCGTTGTGGAAAAGACAATATGGATCCCACGAAAGCATTTCTACAGAACAGTTTTCGAAATTCCTTTTCAAGATAAATTGCTAGGTAAATATCATTTTTAACATTTTTTTTTAATCTATTAAGGGCCACATTCTTTAATTCTGTAAGGTTAAAATTCAGGATCTTTTGCCGCCCTTCTCCTGTCGTAACGCATTTTCAAGAAAAATATAAAAAAATCATTCAGTGTATAGTCCTTGCCATAGGCAGTTACACTTTTGTGACTTTGACATAAACATACCTATTTCCGAGCCTATTTCCAAGCATATTTCCTAACCACAAATATATTAAAAATTAAATATGTTGTGTAGGTATACCTTATGTTGTGTTAAGCCTAAATCATTTAGTTGTAATCTGCAGAGTTTTTTAAGTGCTGGGTGGAAAAAAAAATATGCCACTTTAGTCAAACTCAGTATGTAGGTATGTGGGCACAATAGATCCATATGTGGTCACAGTGCATGGAGGTCCGGAAGGGCCTGCCACCACTTTCGAATACATACATACCTTATGTTGACAAAAAAAATGTTCTCATAAAAACAACTCAACAACATACCATTTTTCAGATTTTTTGATAAAGAAATAGGTTAAAAATGTCACAAAAGTGTAACCACCTATGGCCAAGACTATGACACAAAGGTAATCCTCCCCCCCCAGAGATTACTTAATGTAACACTAAGCCGCATGTGAATTTATTTAGGCCTGTGTGTTCACCTATGAACAAGGCGTGATCAGCTGAACCAAATTTGTTCACCATCCTACAGGACTTTAATTAATTCTTGATCCTGTAGTGTATTGTAGTGTCCTATGGAGTCCTGTAGACCTACTGTGGGCAGCTGATCACCCCTTGTCTATGAAGAAACCTCTACAACCACAAAAATTAGACATTAAACATACTTTTTAATTTTTTTTTCTGTAAATGTGCAGTTTAATTGTTTTTCTGTTTTGTACTAATTTGACTCCAATAATAGTGAAGTTATCAATAGTGCCAACTTAATTTGGGACACCTACTGTAATTTTGACAAAAATGTCATAACAAAATAATACTTGGACAATTTCTAAAACCTCATGTTTTTTTGTGAATTCCATATGTACTAGAGTACAAACTTTACACTGTAGAAACTACCTATTTTTAAAAAAGTTCCTTATATATGTTTTTTTATTACAGGCTTATGTACTTCCAAAACAATACTAAGGAATACATCTGTGCCAAGTCAAAACCTATCAGTGAAACCAATAGAAGTTGATCCTGAAGAGCCAACTGCAGGTACAAGCATCGAAATCAAGGAACATTTGCTGGTTGATGTTGGTACAAAAGAAAACTACTTAGTTAAAGTCTGATTTTTTTTTGTTTTGTGCAAATTGATAGAGTTATTGTTGAATTTTTTGTATCGGAGTCTGCTATTGTATGAAAATGAGTATTCAGTTGGTTTGCGACTGTTAGTGTGTGTCTTTAATAGTTTCAGAATCTATTCTAAGTTTAATTTAGTTGTTTTCTTTGCCTCCCCAATAATTTATTTATAATGTTCTAAGTTTTTGTTTTGTCAATTTTATCAGTTTTAGTTTTTGCACAATGGAGATTTTGCTTTAGCACAGTTTTTTTAAAGATATATTTATATTTTTTATATATATTATTAAAATGTAATATATTATTATATTTTTTTCAATTCTTTAGAAGCTAATGTCACTTAATAAAAACAAAATGATGCTGAGAAGTAAAAAGGTCTTGCAGTTGGGTAAAAAATACTAGGACATTTCTTAGAAAGGTAAAATACCTACATGTCCTAGATTTTTTGCCCCCATGGTTCATTCTTCTTACATTTCATTTATCAAATTCAGGATTTGTTATCCTGATGTTTATGGTAACAAATTCCTTATTGCTTCTAATCAATAACCCCACTTAATATTGTATACAGGTTTGTTATTTTTTTTGCTATTATGAGTGATATAACAAAAAAATTCTAAAAATGTATACAGATGCCTAAAGACTTTATCTACTTAGATAATTTCTAGTATTATAAATCAATAAATATAATAAATTTGGTCGAAATTAAAATAGGAAAATAACTTTTATTTAATCATTTTATTTTTTACCTTTAAATATGTAAACATGTATCCTGAGATGATATCTTTGGGTGCACTAACATATACCTCATAAAATCAAACCTATATGTAACATTTAGATGAAGCAATAGGTTAAAATACTGATAACTACAAATTGCTTCAACAGGACAAAAAGTGAGATTTTAATTACTAAAATAATAAGGGACAAAAAGCTAGTACTGCTGCTAGTTAGGTGAAGTTGAGCAATATACACACCTCAGTAGGTACACATGTTATTACCGTTTAAACATAGCAATGTTGTAGAACACTCTACATCAGTTGAAAGAAAAAACTGTATAATGTATTGACAAAACATTTAATTTATCATGTCATGTGGAATGAGGTTTCATACTGTACAAATGACATGATAACTGAACATTTTTGCCAACAATATCTCGTTTTTACCAAAGACGATCAGTTTATGGTCCTGGGTTTTTTCTATTCAACTGATGTGCCATGTTCTACCACAAGCCGCTACTGACAGAAAGTGAATATTTCTTAAGTGCAAAAAATACCTCTGGGCCTGATGCTGATCAATAGCAAAAACTTTGTACAGGGACTTAATAAACCATATTTTTGTTGACCCTGTTAGTCCTTAAAGGTTGTGCCAGGTCCTGATTCTTATCAGTCCTGAGTGGTCATTAAAAGTGTCGAGATATTGTATAGGTCCTTACATATTGATGAGCCCCTCACTTTAGGTGGTACTACTAGGTGATAAGTGGAATGAAATGTATGCATTGTTCTACAGGAATTAGCAATAAATTTTTGGTCCTGTAGTGGATTGCAGGGTGCATGTATACTGCTTAAGCTAGAATGCTGCTATCTACCTATAAAATTTTCCTAGTATTGATTAAAAAAACCTGAAAAATAATATACAAATGCTACTTTCTGATAATGGTAAGTTATTTGCTTCTTAAAAACCATAAAAGCTTCAGAAGAATTGCTAATAGAAATTGATAAGTAGAATAATCTAGTGATTAAGACTGCAAAAAGTCGGGCAATATAGTGTCCTGCACAGTCCTGTAAATGAATGTTGTACACCTACTATGGGCAGCTGATCACCCCTCATAGGCTTAGGTATTCTAATGGGGAGTAAAATACTATTCACAAAATATTCTAGATGATATTCCAAATATTAACATGTTTTTTAAGCAAATGCTGATGAATGACAATGAAAAAATTTATTTGATTTTATTGATGATTGAGGGGTTCTGTAAACTATTTTCTGCAGAAGATACACCTAGGATATTTTTACATAAAATTGTATATTATTATTATCTTTCTACATTACAGCGAGACATGGTTTAAAAAAAAAACGTTTTAAAATTAGTTTTTGTTTATATTTTACGAAAAAGTGAGGTTATGTCGTTGAGTATTTTGTGACGTATTAAAAACCGTCTGACAGATTTCGCGAAGTGGACCATCCTGTTCTCTGTGTACAGTCCTTGAGCTTACGGAAGTCTGCGGGCACCTTAACGTTACCAAAGAATCGAATTGGTTGATTGACCGATCGAAAAATGAGGCCTAGACGATAATTTCCGCTTCCAGTACAAACGATTCTTTGCAAATATATTCCTACTGTAGTTAAAAAGACAAAAAACAAAATTGTAACATCAAAAAAACACAGTGCCGAATTCCATATTCTCTGCTATTAGTAGACTTGTTATGGTAACGTAAAAACATTCAACTTAAACTCAAATTTGGAACAAAACGTAGAGCGCTTAACGTGCAGTTTTACGTAAAAATACGTAGCACAACTTAAACTATCTAATAACTTATGATGTAATTTAAAACTTCTTAAGAGCTTCGGTTTCTGAGATATTTACAAAAACGGGTTTTAAAGCTGATATAGCGTGGAGTTCACTATGGGCTAGGAAGGTATCAGATCCATCATGGATCCATTTATTTGCTTGTTGCAAAAAAATATTTTATTCATCGCATTAGAAAACTCCATTTTGATAACTTTTATGAGTTAAAAATTACTTATATAATTTCCTAAAAATTGTACTCAGGTAGAGTCCCTAATATGTATTGCCCTAAAATGAATATATTTTTATGATCTACGTTTGCTAAATAAAAAAAAATCTCACTCAAGTGATATTATTCAAAACTGTTAATAAATCAAACAATTGGTTTTATCAAGTGAATTTTTTAGATAGGTATTGAAAGAAATGAGTGGATCCATGACGGATCTGATACCTTCCTAGCTAGCCTATTCGCAAACTTCAAGTGAATCCATCATATATATGCCTTGAAAACAGTTTTTTGTAAATATCGCAGAAACTAAAGCAGTTACAAAGTTTTTGGTTATAACACAAATTATTGGGCAAAATGAAGTACACTATATTCCAAAAACCGCGTTAAAAAATTTTAATTGTCAAAAAACTGTCATTAGCATTAATGGATTTTGTCCAAAATCTAATCAGCTCGTAAGAGTGTCAAACACTATTTTACCTGAAAATTTTATGAAAATCGGTTCAACGGTTTAGGAGCTATCGCGTTACGGACAGAAAAAATACACACACACACAGACATCACGACGATGTTGCTAGGATAGGTCAAAATACACCCAAATAACACATTTTAGACGTTATCTGAAAAAAAAATTTTCGTCGAAACTAATGGCTTATCTAGCCATTGCTACGCGGGCTAGGAAGATAACAATGTCGAGGATTATGAGTGACATTTAAAGGAGAAAAAAAATAGTGTACTACTCACTTGGCTGGCATTTACCAATAAAATACGATTAAGATGTAGTCAGGTTTAAAATAGGCCATTTTTAGTTCCCGCTTGCCTTTTTATGATACAATATCACACGTCAAAATTTTCTGAAAAAATTGTAAAATACAAATTTCTATGGTGGAGATCTGGAAAATAATGCAAAAACATTCTGCAACCCCTTGCCAGGGAATATATGAAATATGAAAACAGATTTCTGGACAACCAATATGAGATACGTGGAAAACATTTTTTAGAGTCGTAAAATTTCTAATCGTAACACAAATTCAGCATAACGTCAAAAATTAGTTAAACTTCCAACTAAACGGTCAATATTGGGCGTTTAAGTTAAACTTCTGTTAGTATAATATGATACTAAAGAAATTAACTAAATAAACGCCGTTTAACTAATAAACAAACACGTTTATCCGTCACCCCCTGTAAATGTTTGTCAGAAATCGTATTTTTATTTTCCGACACTTATGACTTAACAAGGACGGAACGTGCGTCTCTTTCTAAACACGGAGAGAACAGAGGACCGATATTTCTCTCCTTGAGGTTTGACTTAAATAAATTTGACTTTGATAAGTTTGTCGCGTCTCTATTTTTAAAATATGTCATACATACAGGGTCTCTAGAAGGAACAAGCCAATGCCAGGATATCTATACTAAACTGGATAGACTTAGTCAGGTATACTAATAAATGAAACTTTAAGGACTTGTCCTAATATATTCAATGTAATTTAATTGCTACTCCAATGTTTCTAAATGTCATAGACTAACGTTATAAGAGGATTGCGGTGCAAGATAGGCAAGAAGAACCTGTGTTTTACTACTCATCATCTATAATCACTACAGTACAAATAATAGTTACAAAAATATGTTATAATAGTTCTTTAGCATCAGAGAGTTTACCCTTGATAGCTTGGTAAAGATCCGCAGGATAGTCTCATTCCATCTCTGTCCTGAGGATGTCTAAACAATTAAAATTTTTAATAAATTTAATTTTCCTTTATTTTTTAACATACAAATAAAACAATTAAAATTGTCGTGCTGGGGCAAGATGATCATGTCAAATAGGGGGCAAGGTGTGCAGGCATTTTTTTTACAAGGACGCCTTATAAAGAGGAACATTTAGATAGGTTTTTTTAGTTTTTGTATGTAGAAAAGTTTGTTTTCGATTTACTGAAAATGTACGTATCCTTTAAAAAAATTTTTAAAAGAAAATGTTCTCGAATTTATACAAAGGAGGAGGCACTAAATACATTGTTTACCGGGACGCGTCAGGTAAGCTGAATTTGAGATATGTTGAAGGCCAAACCTTCCTAATATTTTTACCAAAAAAAATTGGGGGGGTCATAGAATTCGTTTTCGAGCTATACTTATTTAAATGCGCGCCACTGAAATATGGAAAAATATGACCTTGTCGTTTTTTTGTAATAACTTATCGCCAAATAAAAACAAAAAAATGATATTAGTCTTATTTTATTGACAAAAGAGTCTTTTTAGTAATTTTATCAATGTTAACATATAGTTTGTGTCACATACCTACAGAGTGACTCAAAATAATTTTAAAAAAATACAGGAAAAATACCTGAGATTTATTACGTATAAAGAAAGGGAACTAAAAATGCATAGTCAAAATTAACTTCACTTGCTTTCATGTGAGTCGTTTTAACTATTCTAGAGTGATGTTTGCATAATAGGTTATTTTATAAGCTAACAGGATATTTCAAAACTAAAAAATTAATTCAACGCATCACATATTTACTAATTGTCTACGAAATAGTGTGTTTACTGGGATGCGTCAAATGAGGTGAATTTAAGATATGCTTGAGCCTAAACCGGATGCTTGTTTCAAAAAAATTGTGGGGTCATCGGTTTCGTTTTTGAGCTATAATTATTTAAATGCGCTCCAATGGATTATGGAAAAATGTAAGATTTTGTAGTTTTTTGTTATAACTTCTCGTGAAATAAAAATAAAAAACCAATATGAATTTTTTTGTTGAAAAAAAGAGTCTTTTTAAGTATGTTCTCTTTTTTTGACATAGAGTTTTCATCACATATCTACATAGTGGCTCAAACTATGAATAATTGAAATACAATAATAATAAGAGACTTAATTGGTAAACATTTTTGAAATTCGCATAACATGTGTACTAATTGCCTATGGAATAGTGTGTGGAACACGTTTACTGGGATGCGTCAGATGCACTGAATTTGAGATATGTTAGAGCCTAAACCGTCGTAATACTTGTTTCAAGAAAAAGTGGGTGGTGATCGGTTTTGTTTTCGAGTAATACTTATTTAATGCTAGAATATAGGAAATGTGGGGATAAAAAGACAAAAAGGGGTCTACTCACCCTTTTCCGGGGGTTATGCCAAAAATTTTCAGAAAGAAAGCCCGTGAACAAACTTAATTGATAAAAGTTTAAATATCAACTTTTTATCCCTATAAAGAGATAGAAGTTGTAGCGAAAATCCATAAGAGTATAGCTCAAAAACGAAACCGATGACCCCCCCCCCCCTCAATATTTTTGAGCAAGTTTCAGGAGGGCTCGGGCTCTAACATATCTCAAATTCACCTGATCTGACGCATCCCGTTAAACACACTATTCCGCTACACAGTTAGTACACCTATTATTTGTTTAATTTAAAAAATGTTTGATTTACCCTGTAGATTTACTACATAAACCAATATGTATGTAAATGTTACTTTACAATAATTACAACGACAAATGAATTTATTTTGACTATGCATTTTTAATTTCATCCCTTTAGGTATATTTAACAAATCCCAGTTATTATTTCTGTTATTCATATTTTGAGCCACTCTGTAGATATGTGACAAAAACTATAAAAAAATTGAAAACATACTTAAAAAGAGTTTTTTTTTTCAACTAAATAAAATTAATATTGATTTTTTATTTCTATTTGAGAAGTTATAGCAAAAACACTACAAAAAGTCACATTTTTCGTTCTTCCAGTGGCGGATTTAAATAATTACAGCTCGAAAATGAAACCGATGACCCCCAATTTCTTTGAGACGAGTATTTAGACGGCTTGGGCCCTAACATATCATAAATTCACCTCATTTTACGCATCCCGGTAAACACACTATTCCGTAGACAATTAGTAAACGTGTCATGCGTTGTATTAATTTTGTTTTTGAAATACCCTGTAAGCTTATCACATAATCTATTATGCAAACATCACTCTAGAATAGTTAAAGCAACTCACATGAAAGCAAGTGAAGTTAATTTTAAAGATGCATTTTTAGTTTCCTTTCTTTATATTTAATAAATCTCAGGTATTTTTCCCGTACTTTTTTTTATTATTTTGGGCCACTCTGTAGGAATGTGACGGAAACTATATGTCAAAAACTGATAAAATTCTTTAAAGAACTATTTTACCAATAAAGTAAAGCTAATATTAATTTTTTATTTTTATTATTTTATTACAAAAAAACTACAAATGATCATATTTTCCCATATTTCAGTGGCGCACATTTAAATAAGTATAGCTCGAAAACGAATCCTATGACCCCCCTAATTTTTTTTGGTAAAAATATCAGGAAGGTTTGTCCTTCAGCATATCTCAAATTCAGCTCATCTGACGCGTCCCGGTAAACAATGTATTTAGTGCCTCCTCCTTTATTTATTTTGTTCTATTCAATCTGCCTATCTTGCCCCACCCTCCCCAACTGTAGTCTGTTAACTGTAAATTTGTAGGTAAACTTGCACGACCCTAACCTGGCGATTAATGCAAAATTTAAAGTGACTAATAACTGACCATGGGGTTTTCATTAAACTCCCCAAAACTGTAATTAAACTTTCGCACACATACACGAAGGGGACTGGTGGCTGGTGCCAGTAACGTACACATGGAGGCGGTAAGGGGGATAAATCATCACCCATGGATCATAAAAATAAAAAGGAGAACTAAAGGTAAAAATAATAAGGTTAATTAGGGTAAATGGGGACAGACGAATTTTTACCTTCCTAGCCCGCACAGCAATGGCTAGAAATGGTATTGTTTCCGACGAATTTAACATCGTACAGTGACTCTCAAACTATCTTAAAAATAAGTTCTAGTCAGTCTGCGTATTTTACTAGTAGAAAAATGGTAAATATACGCCCGTTTGTAAAATTAGGGATGAAATACACGCAGAGTCGAGTATACTTGTGCTCAGCAAAATAATGCGTTTCGATATAAATTATAATGCGACATGTGCACGCACTATCTAGCTGGCCGACTACAGTAGACAAATAGCCGAATGTCTTTTACACTCGCTATCTCCGCCGCCGAATTCTCGCTCTTTTGCTTTGAACTGGAACCTGTATCAGGGATTTTATAAGACAATTTCGAAGACGTCTACACCATCTACACTGTGTTTTTGTAGAGAGTAGCGGGACCAGGATTGTCATTATTTTTGGTTTTTAGTTGTTAATTAATAATAATTGATCATGTGCTATGCCTAAATATTTTAAATAATATACAAACAATAAATAGCATTAAGGAATATTTTTATGTAATAATAAAATCGAAAATTTTGGGTAGACACTGTCTACCTTGTCTACCCGTACGCTCGCCACTACCAGTTATTGGTCCAAGTGACTAGCCTACTAAGTGAGCTATCCCAAGTCCAAGTTTAGCAGGCGTTTATACAAAAACTATTTTCTAATAACCAGTAGCTACTAAGCCGTGCTAGTTGCTAGCAATTTTTGATGTAAACCTACAATGTGGCTCGTCTTGTACTTATTTATTACTTTCTGTGGCTCCAATGACCCCAAAACCACGGATCACCTAGTGATCCGTGCCAAAACTACCTAGGTTTATAATAATAGTGAAGGAGCTGGCTCCTGTCACGTGTGACCTAATATGTCCGCTCAGTTTGACTGCGGGGCTTTGTTAAGCATAGGAGTATAAAGTTTTTTCACGTGGTCGAACTTATCGTCCTTTGGCCGCCATCTTTGAAAATGGCCGTCAAATTGATAGATTTTTTGTTTAAGCGTATCTCCTTATTCAGTGATCCGATTTTAATTTTTGATAGCTTGTTTTACTCATTTTTAAAAGTAAAATAAATTTTCTCATTACGCATTTTTTGATAAAAAAAATAAGTTTTTGAGATATACCAAGATTATTAATATTTCCGTTCGCAAAAGTAAAGTAAAATAGTACCCATGTTGATTTTATTGTAGCTACAGTATTAGAACATTTGTTTTTTAATTTGTTACACAGAAGGCTTTAAACCCTTCACAAAAGAGGATATTGATGTTTTTAAAGCTCTAAAACTATTCACAAGATTATAAAAAAAGGGAATTTGCAGCAATAGCGAAAAACATTTAAACTAATTTTTATAGTACTTTCCATTCCGCTTCTTTTGATGTATCATCCAGCATCCTAGCACTTGTAGGTAGTTGTCCAAGCCAGCTACAATTTACAATTTAAAAAAAATTCTATGTTTTTGCTCCAAAAATAATGTTCTTGTTAAAAATTATAAAAGATACGACAATTCTTGTAATAACATTTGGGGCTTTCTTCTTCTGTCCGATAGGATTTGTAAGTTTATGTGGGCCGCGGAACTTTATTCGAAAACAAACCGAACCGGCATCCTAGAGGTTGTGAAACCAAACCAAACTGAACCAACACTTCGATTCGGTTCAGTTCGCTTCGGTTCAGTTTTGTTTCACACCCGCTAGGATCCCGCGAAAGAAGTCAGGAAAGTTTTTTTTTGAAAAAATATGTTAGAAAGAGACCCCTTAGTCAAACAGTTGCTGTTTTTAATGAACAAAAGGTTTTCGAACGAATTTCCGTTCGAAGAAAACGTTTTCGAACAAATTTCCGTTTGAACAATTTTTTTTCGAACAAATTTCCGTTCGAACAAAATTTTTTCGAATAAATGTTCTTTCGAACAAATTTTCGTTCGAACAAAATGTTTTCGAACAAATTTTCGTTCGAACAAAATATTTTCGTACAAATTTCCGTTCGAACAAAATGTTTTCGTACAAATTTCCGTTCGAACAAAATATTTTCGAACAAATTTCCGTTCGAAGACAATGTTTTCGAACCCATTTTCGTTTGAAGAAACTGTTTTCGAACAAATTTCCGTTCGAAGAAAATGTTTTTGAACAAATTTCCGTTCGAACAAAATGTTTTCGAACAATTTTTCGTTCGAACAAAAAATTTCAAAGAAAATTTTTCGAACAAATTTCCGCGACTTTAAAAAATATTGTATATTTTTTGCTTCACAAAAAATATTTTTTGTAGGTATAGTGTTGCATACCTCTCTTCTTCCTTTCCTAAGACTCTGTGTACACCACTGGCATGTGCATGTGGGGCGCGAAATATTTCTTTACAGGGTGGGCCACACCGACATTGAAGATTTGAAGGGTAAAATTATCTTTCAGACACATTAATTTTATTGATTTGATTAACACTTTTTGGGTACTCTAGTATTCGTTGGGTGTATGTATGTATGGAGAAAAAAATTTAGTTCCGAAAAATTGACATGCCTTTCTAAAAACCATTTTATTTTCTTTTTAATTTGCCACAGTAAAATAAATTCACATGACTCCAGCTACAAATTAGAAAGTCATATCTTTTTTCTGAAAGGAAAAAACACGACATTTATAAAACGGCAATGGTGAACCGAAACAAAAAATCTGAAAAGTTACTTTGTACTTTAAAGTATAATGAAACAAAAAAGATCTACGCCGGAAAATGCGGTTGGGAAAAGTTCCGGAAAATCTTGGAAAAAACCGCAACGTTTGTCACTCCGTTGAAATTTCCGGAAAGGAAAGCAACGAGACCGTGTTTATACACAATTAAAAAAATATATTTCCCTTAACTTAGCCGCACCACTTATAGTCCGGCCAGAATAAAATGAGGCGCAAAAGAGACGGCTTGAATTAGTGCTATCTTTCTCTGTCCAGTGGCGTTCTATAATTTTTTAGTTCATCATTATTAGGTATTAATTTTATATTTTACTGCTTCTAAGCCTTTTTTTGCTGGAAAACTCCATACCTTATTTTTCTTAAAAATAAATATTTTTTAAAACTTTTGTACTTATTATATTATATAGATGTCTACCTATTTCATTAGGTAGGTGCCTACGAATCTAGAAACCTAAAAATATACCAACTGACTTTCTAAAAATTGCAAAATTCAAACTCCAGACAGTTTTATTAAAAAATTAAAAAAGAGTAAATGATACTCCACTGTTTCTTTTTGTTGGTCTAGAATGTGTATGAAGCATGCCTAGCGAGGTCGCCAAATTTTGTACACCGAAAGGGAATACCTACGGTATTTCCTGGTATTTCCCTGTATTTCCTCAAATTTCAATGGTATTTCCTAGTATTTCCCAAGCACTTCCCAGTATTTGCTAGTATATTTCCCAGTACGTTCCAAGTATTTCCTGGTATTTCCTCTAACCTGTACACCAAAAGGAAATACCGAGCCACTCCTCGGTGCCTAGTCATCCTGTTTGAGCCCAGCGATAACAATACGAGCCCAATAGATACCGTTTTTTTTTGTAATATTAAAATTTTGTTCGTGGTAAATTGCTAAAAATGAAGACCACCCTGTAAGACGAAAGTGCTGTAAACAGAGGGAGATAGAATGAGTTAAGCCATCTCTTTCACCATTATAATTATTATGCGTATTCAGTTTAGCCTGAAAGCGTATTAATTAGGCAAGAAAATGGTAAATTTAAAGTTATATCTCAGACTATGTTTACCAAAGCATAGACAAAAAGACATATTATATTATATTTTTGAAATTAGAATGAACCGATGAATTTTAAAATGTAATAAATGATAGAGTGTTTTGTTTATTAGTGTATCTACACAATAACTGTGGTGATACCCTACGTGAAAAAAATACATCAAGTTACAAAAAAAAATTAGAAAACCCGAAAACATTTTCTTATAATTCCATACAATTCTCCATTTTGAGTTAGGTTAAAATTAGGGCCAAAGATTCTTCTTTAATAAATCATAATAAAATTTTGACACTTATGGCCCCTTTGGCTGGTCGGATTTAAAAAAAACCCTACATAGGTAGTGTATTTTTTTCCATCAAAGTAGGATGTTATAGACGAAGGTCAGCATAGGGTATCTCTCTAATTTCTCTTTCTTCCTTTTGCCATCATGCGTTTTAGAAAGACAAAAGTAAAAATTACATTCAAAAAAATGGAAATAACTTAATAAATATAAAAAGAATTTAAAAAAAAATTAAAATGCTTTAGTTTTAGAAATAAAATAACTTAAAATGGTTAATTAGTGCCTTTAACCTACAATAAATGTGAATTCTCCACTTCCCACTCCTGCTCAGGAAACCTCTTTTTTGAGTATTAGCAACTTTTTTAACCCTCGCATTAGCTTGCTGGGGGTATGAGTGTTTTTTGAAGGTTTTTGAAAGCTAATGATGAGTCTCTTTAGACTCGAAACATGTCCTAAATAAAACCCGAAACAATAAAGACTTTAGTGAAGAAGACATTTTACTTTGTAATTTGCAAACTCCACTTTGACAAATGGACTATTTTTTCAATTTATAAATATTTTTTAATAATTTTAGAAAATTGTAGAAAAAAAGAATTGGCTAAAGTTAGGCAAAAAAAATATTCTTGCGTTAAGGGCTTTAAACAGAGAGCTTATAAAATTTTAGTTTTTGCTGTTTACGTTTTTTAAATGCTGCATGTTAACATACAATGGCGAGACACCAAGAATCTTTGTTTGAAACTCGTAGATAGTGATAGAGTAGATATAAAATTTCGCACTTTTATTAATTATTTTAAACACTACGATTCGGTTAGTAAGTATATCTCTAACCACACTTAAGTGATATACTTACTAACGAAAACGAAAATAAATAAAGAGAATGGAAGTCCGAAATATTGTTCCTACCAAAACATCTAGCTTAAAGCTAAAGACGGGCCCCCATAGTTTATCATAAAGGACAAATAAAAAATCTTTCAACATCATAAAGGAAAGTTGCATAACCCTATGTTAAAAACGGAATTATTAATAACCGGATATTATTAAAAACGTCATTCTTCAAAACAAGACAAGTGCAAAATCGAAGTTCTGTGTAACGTCTTTTATCAAAACCGGACAAAATCATAAGGGGTCGGGCCTAGCTTGTGACGTTTACGTAAAGAAGAGCGGTTCTGATATTGCTATGCAATTGAAGCATTCTTCACTGGAATTTATTTTACTACCATGCCTAAATAAACGTCATAACCGCTTTGTTTCGGCTTGATTGATATATTTAATATTTTCTTTTTAACAATTAAATATAATTTCTGGAGCTTTACATAAAAATGAAGGGGTGGTCGATGGCCGATGTTACGGTCGGATTAAGGGTCAACGTTTATAAAGTTTTCGCATAAAGTAAGTTTTCGCAATTTCACCGAACCGAAGAAGTGGGAGATAATTGCGGTAAAATATCCAAAGGATTAATTAGACTTAACCACAGTTTATGAATAATATTCACGGTTTAATTAGACCTTAGTTTCCAAAAAGAAAACTAATCAAACACGTTTTTAATTTAAGGATTTTATTGAAACGACAATGCGTACTAAAACAAAGAAATACTAAACTTTACGTTCGTAGTATTTTTGGCTTATACTCCGCTGATTCGACATGAAACGTTGCAAAAGCGGTAAAAATGCAATATGCAATATGGCTTTTTTGCACCAAATCGACTTTTATAGGTCTCTTATGATTGGACTAAATAGAACTTTTTTTATAAATGTGAAAAAACCCTACTGATCGATCGTGGGCGATGTATCGCTATTCATAGGTGAAGGAGAAAATCGGCTTAGCGCGACAATGTGCCTCTGTATTAAAAATAAAAAAATCAACCGATTACATATTATACCAATGGCACTCGATAATCCTGTTACTTTTGAGCTTTTATTTGGATTCGTTTATGGAACACTACATTTTTGATATACTCGATTCTTTTTAGGTCGCGGAATTTAATTGAAAAACATTTTATTCAAAACCCATTGGTTTAAAAGCATTAGTTTGAAAGGTACTTATTTAGTTTAAAAGCCATTGGTTTGAAATTTCATTAGGGGAAAGGTGGGCAATACAATAGGGTACTTAACTGTATATAGTTTTATTTCTCTTAAAGGGGCGTGCTGTGAAATTTGAGAGAAGGGAAGCATTTTTTTTTTAAACTTGCTTATTTGTATTTTTATATCGTTTTTAGTTTTCGGTGAACTTTAATTTCTTGCTTTTCATTCAAACTTTGAAAAGAAAACTATCCTGAATAGTTTTAACGGCCGTTGCAATATCCTTTGCCGAAACCGAAGCCTCTTGCTGGCACGTTTTTGTGAAACGCGTATGTACGTAATCGAACAGACTGCGTATTTCAAGGCTAAAGTGCGCGAACTGAATTCTCGCAAAATGTGGTGGTAATTCCGAGAAATAAAGCTCTTGTATGCAGGTGCAGGTGGTTCATTGTCTTTTTAACAATAGCCGAAGGGTCATTGTCTTTTTGACAATAGCCGAATAGTGTACCCTTTTAGAGCATAGGCCAATAGTCGGAGTGCCTATGTGAGCCTTTGTCTTTTATGTGCAGATGCGAGTGGGTCTTTGTTTTTTGACAATAACCAAATAGCGTGGGCGGCCTTTTTTGACTTTGATATGATATGTGGGTGGTGTCTTGATCTTGATATGACAACATAAATTTATGCGTGTCTTTGTCTTTTGTGTGCAGGTGTGCAGGTGTGAGTGGGTCTTAGTCTTTTGTAAGTGGAGGCGAAAAACGCGGGTGGTCTTTTTTTTTACCCTGAGAATGGCCTTGAACTAAAATCAATACTTCAAGGCCTGCCATTCATTACACATTAATGAGTCAACGTTGTATATATTTCACAACAAAGGGTGTTATATTGACCTCGACAATGAATGGCCTTGAGCCTAAATTTATTACCCAACAAGTCAAGACAAGTTTAAGTAAAAATTGCATTCTCTTGTTACTAATTACACCAGGTGTTCATTTATTATGCTTTGTATGCACGTGCAAAAGGTATTCTTGACCTTGAGAATAAATGGCCTTGAGCCCAAATCAATACTTCAAGGTCGGCCATTCATTACAAATTTATGAGTCAAGGTTGCATACATTTTGCAAGAGTGGAGGGTGTTATATAAAGCCATGCCACAAGTAGGATCTTCTTTAGTGTCGGCCTGTTGCCTTACGATTTTGGTTTTATTTTCCAATTAACCGCGTGCTAAAACATTGTTGGGTAAAATTTTTCAAAAAACATAAAGTTCTTTGTTTGTAACAGTAAATTTTGTGCGTAAGATTCAAAATGCTTTCGTGTCCTCAGTGCTCCAAAACATTTAGTAGAAGAGATAGTATGCTAAGACATCTCAAAACTGTATGCAAGGTGAAAGATGTTGCAAATGAAGAGCCAGCCTCTAAGAAAATATGTATTGCTACCATCAATAATGCAAATAATCAACAAGAAAGTCACACACTACAGTGTGCAGAATGCAATCTGCAGGTACCAGAAAATAAAATGAATAGCCATTGCAAAACCTTGCAACACAGAAATAATGCGTTTGTGAAGTTTTGTGATGACGTACAATTGATAAGAAGTGCCTTTCAATCAAGGATTGCCAGCTATAGAGTAAGTTGCGCAAATTCAAGAAGTGATTACAAGACATATTTTACTCAGATCAAGTCCAAGGTGCTACCGCTATTTCAGCGATGTGTTAAGGATCATTGTGCGGTAAAAGTAAATATGGAATTATTTGCGCAATTTATTCATCCCACGAAGGAGGTTATTGCAGTTAAGTCATTTAATACAGCGAACAAAGTTATTTGTATGGGTTCAGACTAATCAACTATTTATGAAACTTTTGTGGACAAAATGGTATCACAGGCTTCAGAATTTATGGAACGTGATTCAGGTAAAGATTATTTTATTTCTTAGCATTTTAGTCAGGCAAATAAAGTAAGTACATATTTAGACTAATATTAATAATCATTCATAAATTTGGCTTAAAAGTGAATAATTTACACCAAATCGCTTTAATCCATTTTAGACAAAATAATTATAAACATGCCTATTCAACGCTTTTTATATTTAAGAATCTTTCACTAATTTGCTCGTCAAATGAGTAATTTTTTTTGCCATAAAAACCAAATCGCTTTAATGAATTTTATGCAAAATCAACGAAAAAATGCTTTGTCGGTGGAATGTGAAGCCAATGCTAAGTTACTAAATATAATAAATTTTGACTTAAGGCTCTGCAAATATTATATATTTTATTCAACTGCAGACTCAATTACCATTCGTTTGATACCACACAAGTCTTGTCTTGACTTAAAATCTAAGTTTTTGAAATCTACCCCCACCCTTTTTTTTCTTCAAACTAAAATGTATTTTGTTTAGTTCCAGAGTCAATTACCTTACGTTTAATATCACACACGCCATTTTTTCACATAAACTATAATTTTTAAACCCCCACCCTTTTTTTAACTAAAATGTATTTTGTTTAACTGCAGATTTAATTACCTTTGGTTTGATACCACAAAAGCCATGTTTTGATTTAAACTCTAATTTTTGAAATCTACCCCCACCCTTTTTTTTTCTTTAAACTAAAATGTATTTTATTTCAAAATCTACTCCCACCCTTTTATTAACTAAAATGTATTTTGTTTAACTGCAGATTCAATTACCTTTGGTTTGATACCACAAAAGCCATGATTTGATTTAAACTCTAATTTTTTAAATCTACCCCCACCCTTTTTTTTTCTTTAACCTAAAATGTATTTTATTCAACTACAAACTCAATTAGCTTTTGTTTGATATCACATAGGCCATATTTTCACTTAAACTCTAATTTCTAAACCCCACCCTTTTTTTAACTAAAATGTATTTTGTTTAACTGCAGATTTAATTACCTTTGGTTTGATACCACAAAAGCCATGTTTTGATTTAAACTCTAATTTTTGAAATCTACCCCCACCCTTTTTTTTTCTTTAAACTAAATTGTATTTTATTTCAAAATCTACTCCCACCCTTTTTTTAAACTAAAATGTATTTTGTTTAACTGCAGTCTCAATTACCTTTCGTTTGATACCACAAAAGCCATGTTTTGATTTAAACTCTAATTTTTAAAATCTGGCCTTACCCCTTTTTTTTTCTTTGACGATTGAGCACGATCATTAATTGGCAGACCTAATTACAAAAACTGTACAATATTTACAGAGGATCTTGTTGCAATTCAAATGCAAAAATTAAAAATACACTACGATAAACCAATATGTTTAAGTTTTTGCATTCTGGATGTTTCACAAACAGTCATGTATGATTTTTTTACAATTTTATTAAAAAAGAATATGGTGACAATGCTACAATGATGTACACAGATACAGATTCCCAAATATTAAAGATATATACAGATAATTTTTACAAATTCATATCAGAAAACCCCAACAAATTTGATACTTCTAACTTTAGCGAAAATAATCCATACAATATAAAAAAAATCCATCTATTTTAGGTAGAATGAAAGAAGAATTTAAGGGAGATACAATTAAGACTTTTGTAGGAACTGGTGCCAAGGCTTATTATGTAGGTTCCACTGGTAAAGAACTCAAAAAATCAAAGGGTATAAAGATAAGAATAAGAAGATACAACCGAATTTAGTTTCACTTGCAAAAAATAATTATGCTGCGTTATGGGTATACATATCAGTATAGATTAATTTTTGTTTTTGAAATTCAGTTTATATAACCATATTATACGTGCTGCAACCTTTAATATACTGTTTTAATCACAATTTGTCTTTTTTATTATTATTTATCATTTACTATATAAGCTAAAAAAAATAAGGAAGTATCTCGTTTTTTAAATGAATTTCTTGGTTGATTTAAGGATAAACAACACCAAATTACCTTACAAAGTAAATGAAAAAGAAATACCAACAAAGTTTTTCTAGCTTATATAGTAAGAAAATAAGTGGTGCAAAATGTTGCGAGGTTTTTCTAAAAATAAAAAATAGACCAACAATTTAAGCTTATTTTCAATAGAATTTTATTATTCATTATTAAATATAATTAGCATACACGAGATCATTTACATTTGAAAAAAAAGAAAACAATTATTTGATACTTATTCTAACCCTTGGTTACAGTACCATTTAAAATATTATAAGAAATTAATGAATCATGATGTAAAGCATACACTTTTACATCATTTGGAAATTTATATTTTCTTGTGTTAAATTCCACTTTAATGTCCACTGTAGAGAAAGTTATTGAATCAGCCAAATCAGCAGAGATAAATTCTGTGGCATCTTTTCTGATATTACAATTTTCAGTCTTTTGAAATCCAATAATAATGTATTGTGGTTTTTCCAAATTCGTACTACTTCTTACAGCCCATGTATCAGAAGCTGTGCTCCAAAGAAGAGGCAATTCATGCAGGTCCCACATGCGATAGGCGGATTTGATATTAACATTATCACCCGCCTTATTAATTTTAGAAAGAATTTTAACTCTTTGACGATCCTCTGGAATTATGTGCCGGATTTTCCATTCGATTTTATCTATTGAGATTTCTGAAGCAACTTCACCGATATAGCAATGATTGAAGGTGTGTGCTATTACGAGACTGATTCTTGTTTTTGAATAAAAATGCCCTTTCTATAGTCCTCTGCAAATCCCATCAGGTATTTTAATGGAAGGCTGCCACTAAATACATGACTTGCTTTATCCAATATGCATTGATTGGCTTCTGTTAAACCCCAACCGTAGGTTGAAAGCAACTTTTCTTGACTACTTCCAAATGAAACAATGGTTTTTAATGCTGAAGTAATTCCTGGTTTTCGAACAACGCAAACTTTTTCACCATCCATTTCATATCGAATTTCTTCGAATAAAAAAGCAAGAGCATTATTTGATAAGTAGCATCTTTTAGTTGCATCATTTGGTGTAAACTTTCCTTCTATATAAAGATAACTTTCGGAAACCTCCAAAATTAGATCTTGAAATTGAATTGGTATACGAATTTCATCAGAGTTTTTAAACGATGGTGTTCCATATGGTTTATAACTATGCTCTTGCAGACTTATAATTGAATTCTCAAAAATTGGTTCATTAAATGCTTCTAATTTTTCACTAGTTGAAATCACTTTAATCAGTGTGTTTTAGACACAAACTAAGTGATTTCAAAAACAGCTTTTCTTCTGTAGACAATTTAGATCTTTCTCGTGAAAAGTCTTTTACACGAATGATATTTCTACTTCTTTTGCATCTCTTTTTATTTGGAATGTAAGTCTCAACATCCTTTTTCTGTGATATCTGATTGCTTTGATGATGATAACATTAACCCATTTTCTTTATAACCTTTTAAGTTCTAACTTTACAATTATCTTTTCTCCTTGAAAATTAAAAAATCCACGATCCTTAGTGTAATGTTGTCGATAAACTGACGACCTTCTGGTTGGATTGGCATATAAATGATATTTGTTGGCTCTTTAGTTAGCTTATACCCAGGTTCCACTTCAATGTCAAACTCATAAATAGAGTGCGCTTGTTCTAAATTTAAATATGCACCAGTTGTTATGTTGCAATCTACTCTTATAATGCGAACTTTTGTAATATCAACTATTGTTGAAGATTCATGAATCTCATTGGGTTTTAATCGCTCTTCATTTGTGAATCCCAACAACTGCCCAATTGAGTTGTAGTGTTTAGAGTAAAGTAGATACTTTGACTTAATTTCGCATTTTAAAGTGCTATTGTTTGCACGTAAGCTAAAAATATTGTCATCTAGATCTTTTGCACCTTTTTGGAGAGCTTTAAGCATTGCATCATGTATTTGGGTTATTTCGTATGCACCAGGGGGAATTTTTAACATTACTGCCCCTCCCCAGTTCGGCTTACTGAGAAGAAGAAGAAGAAGGAAGAGGGGTCCCACCTCCCTAGTACCAGCCCTGCCTCCTGAAGGGCGACAGAAGTGCCCCTCGTGTAAAATTTGATAAACGGTTTTAGTCGCGTGCAATAACTTAATGCATGTTGCTTTGTTTTTTTTTTTATTTATCATTTCAAAATAGTTCCTTCTCCTTTTTGTTTTGTTTTTGTTTTATTTGCGACTATAAGGTTTCACAATAAAAAAATTTCAAACGTTTAAAAGTTGGATACAGGTAGATGCCCCTGCTAAATTTGGACACAGTCCAGGAGGTACTTAAAACCCTTCTAATTTTCCTAATTTTATATCGTCTTACACAATATTTTCAAACTTGAATTTGGTTTTAGCTTTGCATGTGATCTAATTATAGAATTTGTTGCAAACCTTATATTCGCATGTTTTTTTTTTGTTTATTTCTATGAGAATTTTACAAAGTCAGTTTTACAGTTTGTTTTTCTTAAATCTACTTAATTTTCTACCTATAGACTAACATCTAGGGCTCCTGCCCTCCACGACCGCCGATATCTACGATAAAATCTTCTAGCAAATTTAGGCTATTGTTCTCATGAAGCAGAACAAGCAACCCACCCAAATCATCCAACGGCATTTGCAGAGTGTTTAGGTTATTTCTTATTTGATTAAAATTTGGACATCTCAAGATACGTCAATCTCTTGGCACCAATTACGTTCATTCGTGTTTTGTCTACCAATTCGTTGTAGGTAGGCCATATTTTGACCATGGCCTGTGAGCACTTGTGTGAGCTTTTTATTAAAAGGCAGATTTAACTGAAGTCTTCCCTGGATATTTGGCAAAAAGGCGTAACTCGTCCGACAGTAGCTTGATCCCAAGTTGATTGCCATCTATTAAGAGTTCTTTCGCTTAGTTTTGAATTCAGTTCTTTTTTGTTTAGTCTAGGGTTCTGATCGATTTGTTGTTCATATCTATTTATTGGTTGTCCCCTCTTGTACCTTTTTAAGTCAACAGATTCATAAATTAACTCTTCGATGGGTGGTATTATCGCTAGTATTGCAGACACCTGAATGGAGGTAGTTTTGTATGCACCTATTATAGTCCTCGAGATCTGTCCTCTCGCAGACTCCAACCGGTTACGATTTACTACATAGTTTAGTTTGGGTTCAAAGACTTCAGCACAGTAAGTAAACATTGGTAGAATTGCCCCAAAAAATATTTTTCTTAGCGCTGTTCCCGGTAAATCAAAAAGCCTGATAATACTAGTTCTTAAGCTTTGAAAGACGGCTTTTGCTTTTTCTGCTACCATTTTTATATGTTCTGTGAATGTTAACTTTTCATCCAATAAAACTCCTAGGTATTTAAACTGTTTTGTTCTTCTAAGCCTGCCGTCGCCCAGTATTACAGTAGGGTTTCTGATAATGGATTTTCCGAAGACCATATAAGTGGATTTCTCAATAGAAAATTCTAGTTTGTTCTTGCTTGCCCATCTGTCACATACTCTCAAGGATTCATTAATTCTTTCTTCCAGTTGTCGTCTATTATTTCCCGGGACGACAATGACGATGTCGTCGGCGAATACTCCAATTTTGAAATCTCTTTGCTCTGCAAAGGATTGCAATAGTTCATCAATAACAATATTCCACAAATTTGGACCCAGCTTTGAGCCCTGTGGACAGCCCTTCATTAATTTTTTTATTTATAGTACAAGGTCCAAATTCGTATTTTATTACTCTATCATCTAAATAACTTTGCATTAGTTTAACTAAGTACCTTGGCTGATTCTTACTTTTTAATCCTTGTATCAATGAAGGCCACCAAACGTTATTAAATGCCCCCTTAATGTCTAAAAAGATGCATGCTGTATATCTTGAGCCATTTTTGACATGTTCAATAACTTTGGCAATTGCCATCTCTGATCTAGATCTTTTGCACCTTTTTGGAGAGCTTTAAGCATTGCATCATGTATTTGGGTTATTTCGTATGCACCAGGGGGAATTTTTAACATTACTGCCCCTCCCCAGTTCGGCTTACTGAATCCAAACCAATTATTAGTTGCATCTACGTTAAAAATTGAATTATATGAATAAAATCCTACAAGACCCAGTCCATATTTTTCTCTGTCATTTATTTCTATAGGAGGGTAGAAGTTGGCACTTAGAGTACTTGAATAACCACTTAGTGTAAAAGTACAAGACATTTTTACTGTTTCTGACAACAACTAGATGCAATGTTACAATCCACAATTTCCTCAGACTTAGACACTTTCGAGCCCTTGGCGTTACATAAACAACAAAAAAATTTTTTTGGTGGTGGACCATCGACTTGATCACCAGAGTTGTTTGTAGAGTAATGGTCGTAACGATACTGATACTTTAATATATCAATATTTTCTTTAAGTTTTTCTGGTAACTTCTCCCGTACCAAAGCTATTTCATTTGGCACACATGCAATCATCACTTCTTTAGGCAACTCGTATAGTTCGTCACTTGTCATTGGAAGCAAGCTTTTTGCTTCGCTAAATGCTTTTAAAGATTTATACATTTTTGCTAATTTCGCACGTTCACTTTTTGGGCTAAGGTTCATTTTAAATAACTATAAAATCAAGTTTTTTTTTTAAGAGGAACTGTAGACACAACTGACCACAATAAACTGTATTACATCTTTGCTGGTTTTTATATGCATACAAAATTTCTGAAGCATAATTAGGTCCACTATGCATGTTCTTTATAAATTCCAGAGGTGGGGGTAGGTTACCAAAATTGTCGTAATAAACAACTTTTCTAGATTTCTTTCTATATGCTACCCAATGTGTTCCTGGTCCTGTCTAAGTTGATGGCTGATTCAGTTTTGATGGGTCCACTTTTAGGAAGAGCATCTCTCATAAATACACCAACAAAATTTGAAATTAAATTTTTTTTTGCATATTTTACCAATATTATCAATCAATATTTGATAATGCCCTTGTTGGTAAGGGCTTTACTAGTTTTTTGGATTTGACAAATAAAATGCTAATCCAGTTCGATATGGTTTTAAATACAAACCCGCCCCTTTTTTACTCTCTACAAGTAGTTGGGGGTTTTTAGCACTAACCACACTATTTTTAAGATGATTAACGGTTTTTATAGCTTTAACTATGCCAGCGGCGCCACCTGCTAATGAGCCAAGGGCTGATAACCCAGCAAAAATAGGTATGAGAGGTAAAATACCACAAATTTTTGGAATGGGGATTACTCTTGGGGTTTCAATCTTCTTTTTTCCCCCACAGAATCTTTTAAATGCTTATGGGCTGCTGCCAAAGCAATTTTTGATATTTTTGAAATGTCGTGATATTTCCCCTTATTTTCATTCTGAATCGATTTTATTTGGGCCTGAACTTTTCTAGTTATCACAGATCCAAAAGCCATTTTTCGTGTTTTGGATTTTGTCGTTTTTAATCCCATTCCAAATTTTTGTTTAACTTTCATTGCGTTTGTAACAAAGTATGCAGCAGCCTTTTCTTTTATTTCGGCGTCTTTTGATTTAACAACTTTCCACGCACTTTCTTCTAGCTCACGATCAGCTTTGTGTCTTTTTTCTAAATTATCCAAATTTATAGAGTAACTAATGTCCTGTTTTTTGCAAGCTCTATCTAATACATTTATTCCTGGATCTCCAATCGTTAATCTTTTGCCAAGTTTAGTCCCCGGACCACAGTACTGATAACCAGGGATGAATTAAATATACCTCGCCCCACTTTTGTTGAACAACTTTTTCGCTTGACAGATGACATTCAACTGATTTTGATATAAATACAAGTCTGCTTAAATACTAAAAGACAGTTCATGCAAAAATGCGCATAGTCCAACAACAAGACAGAACCTCAGTTATTAATTGAGATGAAAAAACCGGTAGTGGTATTACTTATCAGCGCCATGGATCTTTACCACCCAACTTCATACGCGGATTAATAATTGGACCATCAAACTGTGGCAAAACCAATGTGCTTCTCACACTTCTTGCACACCCACTGGGCTTTAAATTTGAAATATGAACCTGTAAAACAAATTTTATCACCCATTAAAGGACTTGGATACTATACATTTGATGACACATCCAGCGTTATACAACCATCAGATGCAAAACCAAATTCAGTGTTTATTTTCGATGACGTTATTTGCGATAGTCAGAGTGTAATAAGATCATATTACAGTATGGGAAGGCATAAAAATATAGATTGTTTTTACCTAGCACAGGCCTACTCTAGAGTACCAAAACAACTAGTTTGAGATAATTCAAATTTCATAATAGTATTTAAACAAGATAAGATGAACTTGCGTCATATTTTTTCAGATCATGTTTCTCCAGACTTTACTTTTACTCAATTTCAAGAAATCTGTGGAAAATATTGGGAAGATAAATATGGCTTTTTAGTCATTGATAAAGATGCAGATTTAAACAATGTCAGATATAGAAAAGAATTTAATAGTTACAAATATGCAGCAATAACTTTAGTTGCTTTTAGAACGATCAAGTGCAAGCATCTTATCGTTAAATATGTCAAAGACTGAAATAAGTTTAAATCGTGATTTGGTGGCTATGACAGATGCAGTAAGAAGAAAATTTAAATTTTTAAGAGGTCAACAAGCTCAAAATCACACAAGTCTTGAAAAATTTTATGAACTTATAACAAAACCACTGTCGAAAATTTCTGAAAATGTTACAAATGCGGCAATCATAAAAAGGACAAATACTACCATAGCGTCTGTCGGGGCAAAAAGGGCAGAGATCGGTGGAAATAAATCTTTTTACGCGCCTTACTCCCCAGTTGCACCACCATTGACGGAAACATCAGTATCTTCTTACTCTAATCAAACTCCAAAGTCATTCACTGCGGATGAGTTATCGGGTGATAATAATTTAACACCGAATCTATCCGAAAATAGTACCAACCAACAAACTGTGGACGAATTGTGGAGAAAAGATATGGAGGAAGATTTAAATTCAATATCTGCAATGTACATGGAGGGGCTTAAATTAAACCCATCTATCTATGATTTTAGTAGTGGCAATTTTCAGATGAGTAATGCCATGATAAAATTCCCAGATGGACTAATAACTCTTCATCATAAAAAAGATATGATTTGGGCATTTCCAGCTCATCGTGATTTATACGATTTGTTATTTTTTAAAAAACCAAGAGTATCAAAGATTGCAGACATTCATCCAAAAGGACTCAACATTTACAAGCAAATAATTAATTTTTCAAAAACTTGTTACAACCAGTATAATGAGATCTATGGAATAAATACCAGCCGACCTGCAAAATTTAAAAATTTTATAAAACCACTTCTAACACCGAAACATGTTAGGCATAAACAAGGTTCTGGTATAATCAAAAACCAAATTTCAAATCTCAAAGAATTCAATAATAATAAAGTAAACTATGTATACTGGAATACTGCAAAAGAATTAGTTGGTCGTTTATTATGAAGCTCAGAAATGGCTGGACATACTGGGCATGATATAACACATGTGGTTCAGTTAATATCTGACATGGGAGGCGCAAACAACATAATTGACAAATTTGGTCGTGTCAAAAAAACTTCAAAAATAACACATATAAAGGGCGTGCAAGGCAATGGTTTTAAGTTGACTGCTAAAAATCACTTTGACATTGATAATAAACGTTTATGTAACATAGCAGATGCAATAGATCATAAAGACGCTATCAATCAGAACTTTTTGGAAAATCGTTTACAAAAATTAGTTGAAGAACTAAAGCTTGCTATAACAGAATCTGTTAATGCAGTAAAAACCAACTTAGAAATCTACACTAGTGAAAAACTTAAAACGCAGCAGTCGACAAGTGGCCAATTATTGTTAAATTTACATGCGAGATTGATTGCCATAGAAAGAAAAGTTTTACAGCCACCTGAACCTTCTTGGGATCCAATATCTTGGTCAGACGGACGCATAGAATATCACACATCCACTGAAAAATAAATAAATTATTTAAAAGATGACTAGTGAGCAAAAACTTCAAGTGGTAAATGAGCTACAACAACCAGCAAGAAAAAATTTCCTCCGAAGAAAAACTTTATTAAAAGGTTTTAGGGATTTATGGCAGATTGATTTGGCTGAAATGCAGCAATTCTCGAAATATAATCTTGGATATAGATACATTTTAGTTTGCTTTTCAAAATTTGTCTGGCCTAGACCAATAAAAAATAAAACCGGCCTTGAAATATGTGTTGCAATGATGGAGGTTTTTAAACAAGCCGATTATTATCCCCACAACATACAATCTGATCAAGGAACATAATTTTTTAATAAATTCCAAGCACTTATGAAGATAAACTTAAACAACCACTACCATACTTACAGTGTCAAGAAGTGGAAAGGGTAATCAGAAGTTTAACAACAAATCTTTATAAAGAGTTCTCTGCATTATACCCTGTTTCCACCAATGCATGCTCACCTCGATTCAAAAAACGCATCACGTGATGGCCCATGGATTTGCACCGGTTTTAAATGCAGCGTCACCTGATGCGTTTTTTGAATCGGGGTGGCCATGCATTGGTGGAAACAGGGTATTAGGAAGCTATAAGTGGGTTTATATTTTCCAAGATGTTGTTAAAAAATACAACAACACATTTCACAGAACTACTAGGATGTGACCTATTGACGTTAAGCTGCGTACCCCAATTACAGAATATGAAAATATTAAAATAGCATCTATAAAATTCAAGTTTAAATTGGGCGACATTGTAAGAATTAGTAAATACAAGTCACTATTTGAAAAAGGCTATACACCATCTTGGTCAACGGAACAATTTAATATTATTAGAAAGAATGTGACAAATCCACCAACCTACCAGTTAGAAAGTATTGATGGTGAGCCCATACGAGGTGTTTTTTTGTGAATGGGAACTTCAAAAAACTAAAACACCTGGATTTTATTTGGTAAAAAAAATTTTGAAGAAGAAAATAAATAATAACAAAAAGCAATTTTTTTTTAAATGGTTGGGGTTCTCCGACAAATTTAGTTCTTGGATAGCCAAGTCTGATGTTGGATAAATGTATTTTTTATTTATTGTAATTTAGTATCATAGTTAATCAAACTAATGTAATTTATAAATATGTATTGCGTTTTTCACCAAGTTAAATAAAACAAAATTGTTTGCAAAAAATGTGTGTTTATTATTTATATTATATACTATTAATTCTACAACATTGTTTATTATTATTTACATTCAATGATAAAAAATGAATCTAAATTATCTTCCATCTAATAAAAGTTATTTGATTTAAATTTTAATAATATAATTGTTGTGTGGCTGGGATCAGTCTTTAAAGACAACTGACTTAACCCCCACTCTTTCACATTATATGCAACCTTGACTCAAAAATCTGTAATGAATGGCCGACCTTGAAGTATTGATTTGGGCTCAAGGCCATTTATTCTCGAGGTCAATAATACCTTTTGCACCTGCATACAAAACATAATGAATTAACACCTGGTCTAATTGGTAACAAGATAATTCGATCTTTACTTAAACTTGTCTTAACTTGTTGGATAATAAATTTAGGCTCAAGGCCATTCATTGTCCAGGTCAATATAACATCCCTTGTTGTGAAATATATACAACCTTGACTCATTAATGTGTAATGAATGGCTCAAAGCCATTCTCAGGGTCAAAAACAAAAAGACCAGCCGCGTTGTTCGCCTCCACATACAAAAGACAAAGACCTACTCACACCTTCACACAAAAGACAAAGACACACATAAATTTACAATGTCATATCAAGCTTAAAAGACCACCCACAGTGTTCGCCTCTGTACACAAAAGATAATGGCCTTCGCAACTATGCGATATTATATTGAAGCCAAAAAGACCGCCCACGCTATTAGTCTATTGTCAAAAAGACAAAGACCCACTCGCACCTGCACATCAAAGACAAAGGATCAACTGTACATTGTAATATCAAAGTCAAAAAGGTACTCCGACTATTGGCCTATGCTCTAAAAGGGTACCCACACTATTCGGCTATTGTCAAAAAGACAATGACATTTCGGCTATTGTTAAAAAGACAATGATCCACCTGCACCTGCATACAAAAGAACAAAGGCTTTATATCTCGGAATTCCCACCACATTTTGGTCTGAAACATACATATATCTACTACTGGCTTGCATGCATTGACCCCCACTATGTTTTAAATAACGAGAGAAGCAATTGCCGCATAGACCGCATATGAGCCGGCGCCGGCGGTTGTCGCGCAAGCGACGCTGCTTTCGGCTCAAGTGAAGACCGACAGTCAATGAATTCTTATTCGCCTTCTACGCGTACGACAAAGAAAACTGCTTACATGGTTGTTTTTTTTATACGCCCTTCTATTATGTACAGTCAGGGACATTTTAAATTGCCGGTGTATTTTTTTGTATAAAGACAGAGGTAAGGTTCACTATTTTTTAGGTTTCTTTTAAACTAATTTTTATAAAAACAAATTCTATTATTTTTTATTATCGACCGCGTCAATTTAAAAAGTGCCTGACTGTACAAATAGTAATATACCATAAGGTGCCGCTGTTCTAATACATAGGTACGCGCAAAATATATTGCTTCCAACAGTCATAGCACTCCTACAGTACTGGCGCTAATTACGTCAAGTTTTAATGGTTATTATTATCTCTGATTTTTTAAGGGAAGCAATGCTCCCCTTGCTTACATGGACGCACGGCCTTGTTCTCTTATTAAATTAGCCCCATCAGTCACATTTCGCTTCATATTTTGGCGTGTCTTTAAAAAATTTCGCATAAACTTGAAGGCACGGATACCACCAGGATTTTTTTCACACACGATTTTTAAGAGTCATGCAATTTTACCTAAAAAACAAATATCTTCTTCTATTATTTTATTAGTTTTAAGTGGGTAAATATTCTTTATAGCTATGGACGCATCTAATTGACAATGCGAACATAAAAATATAACACTTTTACCTGAACCTTCATTCACTACCCCTTCCCACACTTCATGGTTTAATCCAAAAAAACATCTATTGTACTTATTTTCATAATAGTATCAGACGAAAATTATTTTTATTTTTATATTCGTAAGTAATTACCTATTTAGGTTTAAGTGTGAGTGATACCTTCATTTTTTTGATCACTAGCGAGTCTATTGTGACTCAGTTAACCACTCTAAACCCATAATCTCAGGACCGATTGCAACAAAAAATTTTTTTTTTGAAATAGCCATTTTACATACTGCTTTAAATATCACTTAAATTAATATGTGGTATTTAGCCCTTCTTGTGAAATTTCGTAAAATGCGTTTTTTTTTAAATGATAACCCACAAATATAATATTTCAATAATCATTATTGTTATGCTTATTTTCTATATTTTGGCTTGGTATAAAGACTTGAATGTTCCCAGTTAAAAAAAGTAAAAACAACCCTCCAGGGGCAGAGACAAGGGATATAGTTGAAGGAGAACATATTTTCGTTATGGGTTATGAAGTCTCTAATTATAGGTATAGGTCGAGCAAGATTATTAAAAAATATCTAATTTTATTATTTATTAACATGTAAAATATTAACATCAGCCAAAAATCTTCCAAAATATTAAGTTCAAATGTATTCCATTACTTAAAAAAGAAACAGCCATTTACAAAAATCTCAAATTAACTAAATATTTAGCCTTATAAATGCAAAAAACATATTTGGATAAGGATTTGAAATGGTACCTATTTACTAAACGCATATTGTTCTTTCTCAGATAACTATTGGAAACAAAACCAAAAAAGATTCGCCCATAATAAATAAGCATTTAAAATTTTAAATAAACCAAAATTAAATTTAAATGTTAATTTGGATTAAATAGAAATATCATATACTCTAAAATACATACGCTAATATACAATTTGCCTGAATTTTTTAAACAAAGGCAAACTGCCCATAGCTCTTTTTTTTCGAAAAGGCTTTGGAGCTTTAGTACCTTTTTGAAAAGGTTAAATGAAAATAACCCAAATTATAAATATTATATATCTAAATGCGTTTCTGCATTCAATTCAAAACAAAATTGTAATTTTCTGTTTTTAAATTAAAATTTTAGAAGCTTTTTGCCTTTTTTAGTATTCAATTTAGGACCATCACAGTTAATTATTAATAAAATTATTTATTTTTTAATAATTTTGCTAGAGAAAATACCTTTAATCCGATAGGTACTTCATAAGCCATAAAGACTTTATACTAAGCTTACTTAGCCCACATATAGGAAATAAGAATAATAATATTACTATATTTGGAGGTTAACATTTTAAAAGAAAAAAAAATTTAAAAAAAAAACAATTAATTGCTAAATCTACTTGTACCCACCTACTAGTCGGAGTTCGGTACAAAATTACCCAATAACCTGTCATGAAAATACAAAACTGTATAATTTCGCAACTGCGCTTTGGGCATCAAAACTAAAAGCAAAGCATATCGTACATTATAGGTATACCTATCAATTTTGTCCCAACTGCGACTAGTGGGTACAAGTAGGTTTAGCAGTTGGGTGTTTTTGCAATTATATATTTTTTTTAAATATCCATTTTGATTTTATTTATTATTTACTTGAATTATTTCATATTATACTTCTTTATTTATTGTTGCTTTGATATCGTCCCTTTTAATGTGCTGGCAATTATTTTTAATTTTACGTATTTTTCGATCCCTTGTTTACTTTGTCAACGTTAACAAAGCGATTTGCCACGTACCTACCTGTTTGTTAAAAATATTGTGCACTAATATAGTTATTTTCCTAACGCGAAAATTTATACTTTCCCACAAATCAATAGAGACAAAAAAATGCCGTTTTGTTGCAAAAGATCTGAAAGTTTTGAAATTTGGCACGATTATAGGGTCGATGATTCCTAATATTCCAGTAAACTTGCGACTTCGAGCGATGTTCGCTCGCACTTCCATCTTGGAAATATGGCGCCTAAATTCAGTTGTTCTATTTCTTTTCTTTGAGTATGGCAGATTTTTTTATTTTGTTATGACAATAATATATATTATAATCTATAATCTTTGGTTATGACAAAACAAAAAATGATTGTACCTATAGTTGATTAAAGTGGTACCGCGTCATCAAAACCTTGATGGGCGGGAGCCCTTTCAGGGCCTTATACAACTCAATGGCGGGAAGGGAGTAGAGGGGTACATACAGTGGCACGCAATTCCTTTAATTTTTTTATTGATATTGATTCCCAGTGCACTGCACTAATAAAAGTCATTAGCTTACTATTTTACTTGCTTTTTATTGATGTCTTCTTCTAAACGATTTCATTAGAAAGTAACATATATACTCTTATCTGGTTGTTACGAACTTATTGATTTAGCCGGATTTTGAAAACGTCAAATTCTTTTCTTGTTGTTTTGACTGCTTTATGTCAAACAAATTACGACCGAGCTTTTTACAAAACAAATTACCGTTTTTGCAACTAAATCGATATTTGCGCACATTTTAATATAATTTTGGATTCTCCTTTATGTTTCGGATCTTTATTTACTAGGTAAGTACCTATTTTATCTCTCCTTTAAAAGGTCTCAGTGTTTTATCATACACATATAAAGCGGCACACTGCATGTACAAAGGGAAACAATAATTTTTTAAGGCTTCTTTACTTAGATTTTGCCGTAAAATTTGGTTTACCATAGCTATGACGCGGTGCCACTTATATATCCTCAACTATAGATGACATATGCGTGATGCGCAAAGGTACCAATTTTAGAGTAAGCCTTTCGTGTGTAAAACCTCATTTTCCAAATTAATTGTATAAAATATATATTTTTTCTCATAGTAAAAATACGATACCGCTGAACGGCCAATAAAAAAACTAAAAAAATTATAATTGTCAGTTCGAACTGGCAATTATAATTTTTTTAATTTGTATAGTGGCCGTTTAGTGGTTTCATAAAAAATATACAGACTGTTAATTACAAAATTTATCATTAAAAAAAAAGCGACATATTTTGACTACAGCTTCTAAAGAATTCATGGGTATAATAGATGATAGAATCAGTATTATAGTAATAAAGAATGGAGTTTTTATAAAAATTACAAAACCGAATATAATTTAATTACTATCCTAAGACAATCAAACAAAAATTTTATTAAAAACATAATATTAAAAAGTAGGTACAATCTGATAGTAATTTGACTGAGAACCCCATATTTTAAAACGTATGGATATTTCGAAAACCACAAACCTAATCAATGGTAAATATGTGTGATTCAATTCCCTAAACACACGAAAATATTATATTAAATCATTTTAAATAATAAAAACGTATTTTATAAGAAATATTGTCTTCACTCCAAGCAAATCGACCTACAAGATTTCCTACCTGTCTATATATACACTAAGATAGGTGAGGCCCACCTTATTTTTCGAACGAACAAAGCAAAACAAAGAAGTATCTTACAATACAAGCAAGATTGATCTAGTAATTTCCAATGCTTTATAGAGCTATCCAACTCACCCTACGAAAAAAACTACATTTATAAAACACACATAGAAATATTTATAAAAAAATATTATTGTAAATTTAGCTTTCATATCGAATACGGGATGGCAATAAGGCCCACGAATATAAGCATATGGTTTCAATACTTTAAATAATTCCCATTAAACAGCATCAGAATATATTTTCTGAAAACTCATGCATTACGTTATATTAGTTATATATATTGTTAGCTTATATCGGGTGATTCCTATTATAAGAGATACAATAACCTTTATTTTTAATAAATAAGTAATCGCAATTAATGAATAGTGTATTTCGTATTATTATTTTTATTTTTAGACAATATTTTAGTTACACGAAATTCTGGAAAGTTAAGAGAAATTGGTATCGTAAATGATGTGGTTGCTTGCCTTTTGGAATAACTTGCTTTGCCTAACCTTTAGATCATTTACATTTCTTTATCCTGCAAAAATGCACCTAAAAGTCATTTTTAAATAAGGCCCACTGTTTAAGGACCTTGTAAGCAGAGAAGCTTTTAGGTTTTACAATCAGACAGACCACAAAAAAAAAATTGTGACTGAAAAAATTTTTAATGCTAAAATATTTAAGGCAACCTTCATAGTATTAAATAAATGGATCCATGACGGATCTGACACCTTCCTAGCTAGCCTATTATCACACTTCAGAAGCAATGATAATATATTAGCCTTGAAAACAGTTTTTTGTAAATATCTCAAAAACTAAAGCTCCTACGAAGTTTTTGGTTATAACACAACCTATTGGGCACATACATATTCCGAAAACAGTGTATTGATACGATGCTTCGTTAAAAAGTTAGCATTTTTTAAAGTTTTTAATTGTCAAAAAACTGTCATTTGCATTAATGAATTTTGATCCAAATCTAATCAGCTCGTAAGTGTCGAACACTATTTTACCTAAAAATTTTATGAAAATCGGTCCAGCGGTTTAGGAGCTATTGTGTTACGGCATCGAAAATATTTCTTCGATGGTTACGGACAGAAATAATATACACACAGACACACACAGACAGACATCACGACGATATTGCTAGGATAGGTTTTTCGCATCTCAAAAAAAAAATTTTTGTTGAAAATAATACAATCTCTAGCCATTGCTATGCGGGCTAGGAAGGTAAAAATATATAATTTTTCTTCTAAATACCTGATCTTTATATTGTTATTTGTTTTCCATAAAGTGCATTGTAATTGCTGCGACATTGCATGCGGACCTAACTTGAAGGATTTCCGCGGTACATCACACCTCACTTAAGTATAAGTGTATTAGGGCCCATCGCACCGACTTTTAAAATTCCCTTTCTTAACTATGGATTGCTTTAATTTTAAACATGCCTTATTTTTAAATTTCTTGCACCGAGCAAAAATCTCCTCTTCTTTCTTAAGATGCGGCCACCTTGTGATCCAATCAGGCAACCCCGCTGTTTCAACCAACAAAATTTTTAAACTATGAAAAAATAACAACACCGAGAACGTCCCAAAATAGTTTTGTCAAAACAAATCAATTTTCTATGTCAAGTCGCCTCTAAATTTATTTACAATAATGAAAGTCCTTGAATTTTTGGAAGATGATGAAATCAAGATGGTGCTACTCGATTTTTTGGAATTTGGGTGTCCTTGTCGCCTTGTTGGTACAGTCGCGTGTTTTTTCCGGGCTGGTTTACGGTTCCCCATCCAGCCCGGGAAAAAATCCGCGCCCGGCCCAAAAATCTACTGCTCATAAGGCACAGGCCGATAAGGCACCTGCTCATAAGGCTCCTGTCCATGAGGCAGCGGCCCATACGGCTCCGGCCCATAAGGACGGGCCCATAATTTACCGGCCCAAAAAGCAGCGGCCCACCGTGATTTTTATCATTTTCTCAAATGGCCCATACACCCCTGAGTTCAAACAAAGGATTAGAAATTATAGAATAAAATTAGGGTAAAATGTAAAGGAAGAAAGGAAAATCGTCTTGTTACTTCATGCAGTGCAGTTTAATTTAAATACAAGGGTTTTCTTACACTGGTCAGTCCTATCCTACTCTTACCGCTGTACCCACCAGGCTGTGAACAACAGTTAAATCAAATCGGACGAAAATACTGTAATAAAAATGACATTCAACTTTATTTAAATTATTTTTCTTCCTTACAAATCTTTTTGTAATCGATAAATAGGTATATTTTTTTTACAAAAACATAATGATAAAAGAACCAAAATCTAGCCGTTATCTTCTGCACTAAAGTTTTTCAAAATCATTTTTATTAAAAAAAAAAACATGTTTTTCCTTTATTTACTTAAAAAACACAAAATTCACTTTAGTCATTTGAATGTATTGTCAGTTGCTATGGCTATGCCAGACGGGTAACATTATGTGATCAGCATCTTATCTTTTAGCAGCTCTTAAGGAACAGTAAAGTCACGAAAAAAGCTGACTTAATTTTAACAACACTAAGGACGGAATAAGTCTGCCTTTAAGTTCGATGCAACGAAATTTTACGAAATAAGGTATTCTTTAGGCTAAGAAACAGAAAATAAAGTCGGTGCGATGGGGCCCTTAACATCTTGCCAGATTTAGGATTGCTTACTTAGTTTCTTAGACACGACGTGTGGACCTTATTAAAGGACGGGCCTTTTACCGCTCACTCACCATAATTTATATTTTGTTTTTCGCGTTTAACGCGCCAACATCAAGGACTAATGAAGCTTTTTTTCACGTAATTGGTAATCATTGTGCATTGATGCATACATATTGTTGCAAAAAAAAACTTTATTAATGATTGACTAATTAATAGCAGTTAATTAATACGTTATTCATTTATTGCAGTTTTTTTACAAACATTTTCAGTTTTTTGAGATAACTTTTAGACAGTTATCAGCTATTTTCTATAACAAATTGCATAGGCCAGCGAAAAACAAATTGTAAAAATTTGTCCCAAAAAGTATGAAATGAACTTTATGTTGCAAGGCAAAATATTTGTTTTTAGTAACTTACCTATTTATTACCGTTCCCGTGACTGTCGTGAGCATTTTTTAACTTTCTTTGTTACCACCACATCTGAATAATTGAGTTTTATAGGAAAATGAGTGAAAGAAAGTATCATTATAAAAGCAGCAACAAAAAATAGTAGTAGAGGCACAATTCGCCGCGGCATTGGTGGTTCTACGGATAAAAAAAAAGTATAGTCGAACCTCTTTAACTCGAATCTGAAGGGACCACCAAAACAGTTCGAGTTATAGAAACTCGAGTTACATAGGTTAAAATACATGTAAAAAGTGCAGGGACCACTTAAAAGGTTCGAGTTATAGAGAGGTTCGAGTTAGAGAGGTTCGACTGTATAAGGAAGGCTAGCTGCTATAGGTAAGTTAAAGTCTGCAAAAAACTATTTTTGTTGACTTGCTTTATCCGAAAACCAGCCAAGGAAGAAATCGCCTGTGGAGAAAAAGTTTTTTTTTGTTCTAAGCTTTTATTTAGCAATTTTGCTACAATGTTTTCTTAAATTAACTTAAACTTACACTTGATATTCAAATTGACAAAAAAAAAATAAATAAGTATAAACTAACATTGAAATTAATAAAATTTAATTACTTTATATAATTTGTATTGAAAATAAATATTTATTAAATCTTTTTAAAATTTTTTTAAATTTGGTTCCTTTTTAGTTGAGACTTTTAATTTATTGTATTCACTTAAACCTTTTGAAAATATTGATTTTTGAAAGACTAATTTTAATGTAGTGCTTAAATGAAAATCTTCCTTAGTGCGGATATTGTAAGTATGATTATTATAATTTTGATATAAATTGTTTTATGAATCTGGTAGTAAATTATTATTAATTTTATAAATAAAAATATAAACATTATAAAATATTAAATTTTTTACATTTAGCCAGTTTAGTTATAAAATGTTAAAAACTAAAATATATTTTGTTTAACTCCAGACTCAATTACCTTTCGTTTGATATCACAGGCGCCATACTCTCACTTACACTCTAATTTTTGAAATCTACCCCCACCCATTCTTTAAATAAACTAAAATGTTTTTTGGTTAACTCCAGACTCAATTACCATTCGTCTGATATCACACACGCCATATTTTCACATAAACTCTAAGTTTTGAAATCTACCCTCACTCTTTTATTTGCCTTGTGTTCGGTAGATTTTGTTTATTTTTAAATGAGTCGGCGCGACAAAAAAAAGTTTCAAAATCATCTGAAACGCAAACATATATAAAATTTTTTGAAATCGGAGCACCTTTTTTTTCTCGAAAAAATTGGGATCACCATAGCTCATAGTAGTAGTGTGAGCTAACACTACTATAGTATAGTAGTTGTTCGTGCAACTTTAATTTTAAATTCAAATTTTGCGCCAAATTCCCGTATTCGGAAAACCCACACAATTTCAATTTGATTGGCACAAGCAAAACGCCAGCGCCATCTACAAAAATGAATCTGCGCAAAAAGGCGTAACCAAAAAAACATTCGTACGTCGTTTGTTTTGATTCAAAAATCAGCGAGAGGAGCTCCTCTGGACGACGGAAACAGCTGAAGAGGTGAGTGCCAATCCTCTATATTGTCTTTGTGTGGCTCGGAAAAATTAATATTTTTACATCGTCCAACAAAGGATTTTTGCACCCAGATTTTATAAAACGACCAGTGCGCTTACAGTCCCGCAGCTCTCAACCCTCAAAACGTCAACATTTTCTGGTCCCACGACCCAGATAGTTTTTTAAAATTTGTTTGCTAGAAATATTAGATTTTTTCGCCTCGCCATTTTGGTTCATTTGTTGCCGTGTCCGGTTTAGAAAGGAGGTTCCGTCCCCCCTTGCGTGGCTTAACGGTGGCTCCACCCACATTTCATTGCAGCCGAAATTGGCACTTCGTACGTCGTTTGTTTTGATTCAAAAATCGAAATTTGTTTAAATAATAGTTATTTGTTTAAATAATATGTTATAGTTATTCAAAACAACAAAAGTGCTTGTGAGTTAAATGCTTTATTTTTATTTAACAGGTAAACAAACACATCTAGTAGAATTAGTATTTACCTGTAAATAATAAGAGAAACGGTAGTAGGTACAAGTTGTATCTGTGTGCATTTATTTTGGGAGAAAAATCGCGACCTAGGATAACAGCTGATGATAAGTTTTTGCATTTATTCGAGAAATCGATAATAAAATATATGCTTGTCGGACTCTTTTGGACTGATTAAAGTCAATAGGGGTCAAGTGTTAGTTTTATTCCTTTTTAAATATTTTTTATTTTTTTAATTAACAATATGTCGTTAAAAAAGCTTGAGAATCAACGCAAAGTTTCAATATCTCGTATTACGGAAACGTATAACTTGGGAACAAAAGCTAAATCAGATAGTTCTTCCTTGCCAATTTTTAAGGCGTTTTACGAATCGTTAGATGATCACTATGAACAATTTAAAAACATTCATAATGACATCATAGGTCTCTTGAAAGACGACGACGAGGATGCATTCGAAGTACAAGACAAAATTAGGAAAGATACGGATCTATTCTACCACCAAGCTAAAGTTCTTTTTTCGAGTTTATGTTCCGATTCAGTTCATTCAAATTTCACCCCCGCAACTTCACACTATTCACGTAGCGATGATCTGGGCCCTTTAAAGGTACCTTGCTTTAATGGAAACGTAAAAAAGTGGCCAACCTTTTACGATGTTTATTCTTGTTTGGTTCACGAAAACTCTAATTATTCCGATATAAGGAAATTTCAACATTTGCTAACCTTCCTTGAGGGCGAACCACTTAATATTTTAAGTTCTATAAAATTAACGGCAAGCAATTACGCAATCGCCTGGAAGGTATTAACAGATCGCTATCAAAATAAAAGACTTTTAGCCAGTACCTACTGGAACTCAATCTACTATGCAAATTCTTTAAAGGGAAACCAGTCAGCAAAGGATCTTAGAGTCTTGGTAGATACCTTTTCCGAGAATATTGCGGCGCTCGAAAATCTTGAATTTCCAGTAACGTCGTGGTGTTTTTGTTTATTTTCAATTTTATTATCAAAAATCGATCAAACCACAAGAACCGCTTTCGAATTAAAGTATAGTACTACCGAGATTCCAACATATCAAAATCTAATCCAGTTTCTTATTAACCAATGCCGTGCTCTTGAAACAGTACAGCTATCTCCCCAAAATACGCAAATGCAACCTTCGACTTCAAAACAACAAAAACCAAATTATTCGAATTCTAGTAACCAAAAATATAATTCTTATTCAAATAATCAGTACAAATCAAGCCCTCCATCAAATTTTTTAGCGCATACGCACTCACAAGTAGCAAATAAACAATCCAATATTCAATTTCGACAAAACCAACAACCCTATAAGTGCAAATTATGCAATAATTCTTTTCATCCACTCTCGCAGTGTGGTGTTTTTATTTCCAAATCTCCTTCAGATCGTTTTACTTATGTAAAACAACAATCGTTATGTATCAACTGTTTACGTTCAAATCATCAAGTAATTGACTGCAGTAGTACCTACAACTGCAGGGTATGTCGACATAGGCACCATAGTCTTATTCATCTATCGCAAACGACAGATTCAATCCGTCAGAATTCAAGTCAATCCTTTGTTAATTCAAGCCAAAATTCAAATCAAAATTCGAACTTAAATCAAAGTTTTAATTCAAATCAAGTGGCCGTGCCTAGCACAGGCACAAACTTATCGTACCAGAATTCAAATTCAATTCTTAGCCAACAGAACCCTAGTTTTGTTCAACCCAGTTCAAATTCAATTCAAATCAATTCGAATCCAAATACATCTACAAATCAATACTCTTCGTTATCCACCTTGACGCCGCGTACGACAGTGCTTCTAGCGACTATAAAATTAGAGGTACTCGATAGTCGGGGTAACGACCAACCTGTCCGAGCACTTCTGGACAGCGGTAGCCAAGCTAACCTGATAAGCGAAGCTTGTCTTAACAGGTTAGGCTTGCCAAGAAACAAAATTTCGATCCCTGTTCTGGGACTAAATCAATCTTCATCGGCCACTAACGGCATTTCTACTTGCACTATTCGAGCCCTAGGCCAACAAGAGCCTACCTTTTCTATTCAAGTCTTCGTTTTACCGAAACTCTGTTCGAATATGCCCTCAATACAGGTAGATTCATCCAATTGGAGTCATATTTCAAATCTAAAGCTTGCAGATAATCAATTTTACAACCCTGGTCCAATTGACTTACTCTTAGGTGCACAACTTTACACAGAAATCGTCCAATCAGGACGAATTCCAGGACCTCACGGCCTACCCTCCGCTTTTGAGACAGTTTTTGGATGGGTCTTGATGGGTCAGACTCAGAGCATAAATGTTTCACCTCAAGTCAATTCTTACTTTACTTCCTGTGAGCAGTCTCTCGACTTTAATATTCGCAGATTTTGGGAACTAGAATCAATTAAGTCAAAAACGTTTCTCTCACCCGAAGAAAAGAGATGTGAAGAGATTTTCCAAAAAACTACCACTAGAGATATTTCGGGCCGATTTACTGTAAATTTGCCTTTTCGTCACATTGACCCTCCTGACCTAGGAGACACATATTCAGTGGCCTACCGTCAATTTTTGTCTCTCGAATCTCGCTTAATAAAAAATTCAAATTTCTATAGTATGTACTCGGATTTTATGAGAGAATATCTCAAAAATGGGCACATGTCTTTAATCCCAAGATCCGAACCTAGACCTCAGTTATGTTCTTATTTACCACATCACGGAGTCCTTCGTCTTGACAAATCAACGACTAAACTCCGGGTGGTTTTTAACCCCTCGATTAAGGGTTCGAAAGGCCTAAGCATGAACGAAACTCTTTTAATAGGACCAAAATTACAAGCCGATATTTCCGAAATTCTATTAAAATTCAGATTTTATTCTATCGTATTTTTGACTGATATAAAACAGCACTTTTTACAAATTCAAATTAATCCAATTCATCGGGACTACCAAAGGCTACTTTGGCGATTTGATCCCAATGCACCCCTGCAGGAATACAGGCTTAATACAGTGACGTTTGGTGTTAGTTCAAGTCCCTATTTAGCTATCAGAACTCTTAGAGAACTAGCCATCCTGGAGGCTAAGAATTATCCTGAAGCATCCCAGGTCCTTTTGAATAACATTTTCATGGACGATATTTGCTGTGGAGCTAACTCTCTAGAAGGTGCTTTATCACTTCAAAAAGATCTCATAGCGTTGCTTAAATTGGGAAAATTTGAATTAAGAAAATGGGCATCAAATAATCCGAAACTTCTTTCACATTTGTCGCCTGCTGATTGTCAGATCCCTGTTACCTTTGAAGACGATTCTTCAACATCAATTAAGGTGTTGGGCCTTCAGTGGCACCCTTCTACAGATACTTTTACCTATTCTTGTACCCCTTGTGAAAAACCTTGCACCAAAAGGAATATTTTATCGGCTATCGCTAAAATTTGGGATCCTATAGGTTTCTTATCGCCTGTTTCATTTTTAGCCAAAGTGATTATGCAAAAACTTTGGTTATGCAAAACTGATTGGGATGAAATACCCCCCGATCCAATCAAAACTCTTTGGAATCAATTCAATAATCAATTAACCACTCTTTCGAATCTTTGTATACCTAGACATATTTTTTCGAATAATATTCAACGATATCAATTGCTAGGTTTCTGCGATGCATCCGAGCTAGGATACGCTTCTTGCGTATACGTTCGCGTCGAATTACCAAATAAAATTATCAAAACTGCTCTAGTCATGGGCAAGTCAAGGGTTGCTCCCTTACACACTATTTCAATCCCACGTTTGGAACTACTTGGAGCTACTCTATTAGCTGATTTACTCGAACTAGTTATTCGCACCTATTCATCATTACTCGTAATCGATGAAATTCTTGCGTTCTCGGACTCACAGGTCACGCTTCATTGGGTCACATCTTCACCTCACAAGTGGAAGACCTTTGTGGCAAACCGCGTAAGTCGTATTCAAGAAACAATCCCCGAAGTCCCATGGTATCACATTACTTCACTCGAGAACCCTGCCGACTGCGCTAGCAGAGGGTTGTCGCCCAATAACTTAATAAATCACCCTCTTTGGTTTCACGGCCCTCCATGGATTACCTTGCCCACTACGGAGTGGCAAATTCAAAGGTTTATAAATGAACGTTCTTTGGGAGTTCCAGACGAGGTTCTCAAAGAAGAAAAACCGGAAAATTCAGTGGTGCTGACGGCAGAAATTCAAAATCAAAACTTTTTTGATAGACTAATCGATAAAATATCCAATTTAAATACCATTCAAAAAATCATTTGTCATTTTCTAAGACTTATTCACAATCGAAAACCCTCAGTTGACCCTTTATCCGGCGTTTTTTCCGCTTTTGAACTACACAAGGCTCTACTTGTTTTAGTTAAAAGGGTCCAAGAAGAGTGTTTTTCGGATATCATTCAAAAAATTCAAAATACTCAGCTATTACCTAAGCCGTTTCGCAAACTCGCGCCCTTTTTGGACGAATTGGGTTTCCTTAGAGTGGGCGGACGCTTACGGCATTCTCAACTCTCCTTTGAGGCAAAACATCCCTTATTATTGCCGAAATCTCATAGATTAACCCAATTGATCATTATTCAAACTCATAACGAAAATTTACATCCCGGAATAAACACAGTCCAATACTTAATTCGTCAAAAGTTTTGGATTATGTCATCACGTCGAGCTATTCAGAGGGTTTTATTGAAATGTATTCCCTGCTTTCGCTTAAAACCAAAACCGTATACTCCGTACATGTCGGATTTACCTTCTTTTAGAACGTCACAATTAAAATGTTTTTCACACGTTTGCTTAGACTATGCAGGCCCAATCAAAACCTTTGTAGGTCAGAGACGTCGTGGAGCACAAGTTGGTAAATCATATATCGCAGTCTTTGTCGATACTTCTGTCAAGGCAATCCATATCGAGCTTGTTTCGGATTTAACCACAGAGGCGTGCATCGCTGCTTTACGACGCTTTGTCGCTAGACGTGGCACTTGTGTCCAAATCACAAGTGATAGAGGCTCAAACTTTGTTGGGGCTATTAAGGAGCTCCATAATCTTTCGAAATTAGCTTCTGAGAGCTTAAAAATCAAATGGTGTCTTAATAGTCCGGGAGCCCCCCACCTAAATGGTCTAGCAGAAGCAGGAGTCAAATCTATAAAAACACATTTGTATCGGGTCATCGGTGACCAGATACTAACCTTCGAAGAGCTCTATACTCTCCTCGCCCAAATAGAGGCATTACTCAATTCTCGACCCCTTTGTGAGCAAAGCTCTGACCCAAACGATCTTACGTCTTTGACTCCGGGTCATTTCCTCACAATGGAACCCCTTAATTCGTGTCCTGATCCTGACCTTTCTACCCTTAAAGTTAATACCCTTAAGCGTTGGCAACTTATCCAACGAATTCATGCCGATTTCTGGAAGCGTTGGAAACTCGAGTACTTAAATACTTTACAACAGCGTTCTAAGTGGTCGGACCCTTCGGTTGAAATCAAGCTAGATACGCTTGTATTAATTAAGGATGAAACTAGGCCGCCATTACACTGGTTGCTGGGTAGAATAGTATCTGTACATCCTGGTCGGGATAATCACATTCGAGTTGCTACTGTTAAAACACAACACGGACTTTTCACTCGTCCCGTGGTCAAGTTGTGCCCACTACCTTTAGATGCGCACTAAACTCCCAAGCAACTTCTTTTGTTTCGTGTGTCGTTATCTAGAATATATATATATTTTTTTTTTTCATTTTTTTTCCTTTTGATCTATAAACCTAAAACGGATTTAATTACCTACCCTTTAAGGTTTTGAATAAACTTATATTCTTTTTATATAGCCATTTGTTTATTCAATTAATCTCAATGTAAAACTTCGTTTTAAGTGGGCGGAAAATGTTCGTGCAACTTTAATTTTAAATTCAAATTTTGCGCCAAATTCCCGTATTCGGAAAACCCACACAATTTCAATTTGATTGGCACAAGCAAAACGCCAGCGCCATCTACAAAAATGAATCTGCGCAAAAAGGCGTAACCAAAAAAACATTCGTCTGTCGTATTTTATCGAGATCACCACGCAGCATGGTGATAAATTCTATTAACCAAAAAATCCAATAACATTCTTAGAAAATCAAACTAAACCATTACACAAACAAGTGATTCTAGTGTGGAGCGACAGCAACGACTGGGCCAGCGAGAGGAGCTCCTCTGGACGACGGAAACAGCTGAAGAGGTGAGTGCCAATCCTCTATATTGTCTTTGTGTGGCTCGGAAAAATTAATATTTTTACATCGTCCAACAAACGATTTTTGCACCCAGATTTTATAAAACGACCAGTGCGCTTACAGTCCCGCAGCTCTCAACCCTCAAAACGTCAACAGTAGTAGTGTGAGCTAAAATGTATTTCCAAGTTTCGTTTAACATTTTCTTCTCTAATTTTATTTTCTATACTAAATAATACAATTTTTCTTTAACAAATACTTGTTTTTTATTAACGCGTGTCACGTTCTTGTCGTACATCGTAAAACGGCAAATTTGCAAACAAATTCGTTTGTTTAATTAACCCTTAATTAAAGCTTTTTCAGTTTTAGAGCAAAATATAGAGTGCCTGGACTTTATTTAATGAATGACTAACTGAATAAAAAATGAGATAAACAAGTGGGTAGGTAGGTGGTAGGTTCATCCAATTTAAGTACGCTTTTTATTAGACTTAACGAGGTTCTTAAAGTTAGATCTAGGATGCCAAAAAGACGAGTGTAAGAGAAAAGAAAAGAAAACTAAATGAGAAAAAAAAAGGGGTATCGGCTGGGGTGCATTTTTCTGCCATATCTGTCTGTGATCGCAAAACACAAAACCTAAAAAGCATACGATATCGCAAAATATAAGGTTTCGCGTAATTTCGCCGTGGAAGAAAAAAATTTGTCGCCCAGAAAAGCTATCGTAAAACTATGCAACCTAATTAATGCGTCCATTAGGCTTAGGTATGTACAGTCGGGGACTTTTTAAATTGCAGTTGTATTTTTTTCTGTCAAAATTAATCATTTAAAAAAATCAATGTTTTTTTAAATATGTATGTATACAGACCGAGGCAAAGTTTACAATTTTTTTGTTTTGGTTCAAAATACTTTTCCGAATTTCAAATAGGAATATTTTTTATGTTCGAGGGCGGCAATTTCAAAGTCCCCGACCGTACCTAAACTGTGGAAAGAAAACAAAAGAAGTTATCATGATTCCATAACCGGGAAAACCACTCCATGACGTGTCATCTTACAAGCCAATATCTTTGCTGCCAATTATATCCAAGCTCTATGAAAAATTATTGCTTAAAAGAATAAAACCCATCATAGAAAGACAAGAAATTATTCCATCTCATCAATTTGGTTTTCGAGACAAGCATTCCATAGAATTACTAATATAATAGAAAAAGCACTAGAAGAGGGAAAAGTTTGTTCTGCAGTTTTTCTAGATGTAGCACAAGCATTTGACAAAGTGTGGCATAAAGGACTTAATTTTAAACTAAAACAATATTCGGGTATTTCGGAATCATACATATCTGATAGACATTTTATAGTAAAACAGGAACACTCATACTCAAATTTAAGAGAAATTCAAGCAGGCGTGCCCCGGGGTAGCGTACTAAGCCCTTATCTATACTTATTCACTTGCGATATCCCAAAGCCAGAAAATTGTCACTTAGCAACATTAGCCGATGATACTGGTTTATTGACGGTAAAAAATCTATTGAAAAATGCATAGAAAAACTTCAGGATGCAGTCACCGAAGTTCACAGTTGGACCACAAAGTGGCAAATAAAATTAAATGAAACCAAATCAATTCATGTTGATTTTACAAACAAAAATATAAATCACATACAAATAACAAATAACAACATTCCCATAGCATATTCAAATCAGGCAAAATATCTCGGTATGACACTTGATGTCAAATTGCGCGGGAAAGAAAAAAGAAGAACTTGAGATAAGGTATATAGAAAAATGAACTGGCTAATTGGAAGGAAGTCCAATTTAACAATTCATAATAACTTACTGCTTTATAGACCAATACCGAAACCAGTATGGACATATAGTATTCAACTATGGGGTTGTGCTAAAGAGAGTAACATTCTGGTTTTACAGAGATTTCAAAATATAGTATTAAGAAACATTGTGAATGCACCTTGGTACGTTCGAAATAGTGACCTTCATGTAGATCTAAAAATCGAAACTGTAGCAGAGACTATAAAAAATAACAGCCATGAAGATAGACTCCATCGGCATGTGAATGTGGAAGCAATATCATGCTAGTTCGAAGACTAAAAAGAGTGAAGCCGTTTGAGCTAGTAAACTAAGTGAATTACATAAAACAAAATAATGCTATAAACACAACACAATTGTGAGTTACAGATCAAACAAAGCGGGGAGAACTGTTGAGGGAACCCTAAGTTTAAATCTGACTTTTCTAGTAAATTAACTAAAACAAAATTGCTAATTAGTCTTACTGACTAGATTGTAATACAATAAACACAGTGTGTTTGACAAATTAAAAGAAAAAAACCCGTGTTCTTAGAAAGGGGTGGTAGTGCTAAGTTGAGTCTCAACTGAGCACTACCACCAGTGGCAGTGCTAAGTTGAGTCTCAACTGAACACTACCACCAGTGGCGTATATAGAAAAAACGTTTCGGGGTGGGCCCGAGACAGTTTGGGGGGGGGGGGGGGGGGATTATGTTGGTATTGATGAAATATGTGGAAAATATCTAAAAAATCTTATCTTCGGGGGGACCTGCCCCCCCCTTATAAACGCCACTGACTACCACCCTAGAAAAACCTTAAATTTTCAAAAACTAATCTATTGAAGAATTGTCGTTAATTTGTCGTAAATTTGTCATGAAAACAAAATTTTTCTCGCACCACCCGTTTTGCTGCAAAGGGGTGGTAATGCGAGTGTGAGACTCTTAGACTTAGCATTACCACTTAAGAACTGGATATTTGCAATACATGCATAAATTGTCGTGAATTTGTCGTAAATTTGTAGTGAAAGAAATAAAATTGTCGTATCAGCCGTTTCCCGAAAACGGGCAGGGAGCAATTTGAGATTTTGAGGCCATATCTCAGTGATCTTTAAGTTCTTGTACAATACATGCAATGAAACTCGTAGACAATGATTGTGTAGAAATAAAATTTCGGACTTCCATTGTCTTTATTTATTTTAAAACACGACGTTTCGGTTAGTAAGTATCTCTAACCGTTATCAAGTGTAAACTGTTTACACTTGATAACGGTTAGAGATACTTACTAATCGAAACGTCGTGTTTTAAAATAAATAAAGACAATGGAAGTCCGAAATTTTATTTCCAAAACATGCAATGTTACAGGTTATAAGGTTTAACCTTTTCGCGCAATTGTAAATTTTTCGTGAAACAATCCTTATATTACGTTCCGCTTTTACTTTTCCATATAAACCTTTGTAGTGATATATACATTCGTATGTCGTTGTTTTCAACTTAAAAAATTTACAATGGCGCGAAAAGGTTACACATCATACCTTAAATCATCGCATGTTTTGTGAAAGAACTCAAGGATCACTGAGATATGGCCAGAAAATTTCAAATTGTTCACTGCCCGTTTCCGGGAAAACGGTTGACTCGACATTTTTTTTCTTTTACGACAAATTTACGACAATTAATGCATTAACTGCGAATATCCAGCTCTTAAGTAGTAATGCTAGGTTGAGACTCAACTTTCTAAGAAAACGGGTGGCGCGAAGTTTTTTTCTTTCACGACAAATTTACGACAATATACATCTATTGCGAATAGCCAATTCTTAAGTGGTAATGCTAAGTTTAAAGAGGTGAAGCAACTGGAACGAACAAATGCCTCCATATACAACCAAATTTGTATTTAAAGTAGGGGTTGCCAACCATCCTCCAGCCGGGAGCACAGTTCTCCATCCTCCACAGCTATTGTGGAGGACGCCATTTGTCTTTTTTTTCCTATAGTTGAATTAAAAAATATTAACAAAACATGAAAATTACCGGAATTAAAATTCGTTTGTATTAATTTGTTGGTTATGAAACTAAGCATTTGATGAATCGTTTTATTGACAAGGAGTAGAAAAATAGAGAATATGAGGCTCAGCATAGT